>OZ017798.1:7011979-8289882 GCA_963969395.1 Pseudoscleropodium purum | reverse complement strand
TAATGGCCAAGGTATACACCCAAATCAGGCAAGTTAAAAATAATAAATTTTTTTTTTTAAATTGAAAAAAATATTCAATGTTTGTAACTATTGTATGTACCTTCATTCCAAATTTCATGCCAAACGAACAAATAATACAAAAGCTATGAGCAAAAAAACACTTATTTGAGGGTGAGGGGATAAAAAGTAGGACAAGGGTTTCTTGCTAATTTTGTCATATTTTAGTTTGAGGTCCATCTAAATGACAATTTCATTAATTTCGTGAACTATCACTTTAATAATTCATAGAAAATACATATCATATCCAAAAAATTTAATTTATTCTTTAAATTCATGATTTCAATTGCTAATATTATTAAAAAAAAATTATATGAAAAAATGCGTTCAACTATACTAAATTGCTTATATTGATGATTATGGATGTTTCTATGGTATGCAATTCTCTCCTTTGACCTGGACACATCCGCGAGCCCCCGGTCAACTCAATGCATTGGAACCCGGGCTGAGAGGACACTGGAACCTTGGCATTTGGATTTTTGTTGAGTGTTGGTGGAGGCACAGGACACAAGCTGGCCTTACCTTTGCTTTGTGACTTGCCAAGTTTTGATTGAAAACAAAAAAAAACTGGCACACCATTCCAGCACGGTTTGCTGACAAACAGGGGAGATGCTCCTTACAACACCAGATAGGAGCGGGCAACCCTTTTCCGACCACCCCCCCACATTTCCTCAGTAAGGTAGTGTGCTCTTAAAGCAACCTTTTAAGAGCTGATTGCATTTGGGGGGAAGCATTAGAAGAGTTTTGGGGGGGTCCAGAAACCTGTTTCGGGTGTGTTCCCCCGCAGTTTGTTCCCCGCAGCGAGGGGAACGGCCCGCTGTCAGAATTTTTTTTTCATAAAAAATAAAAAATAAAATTTTTTTAGTCTCCAAATGTATAAAATAAAATAAAATAAAATAAAAATTGATTAATGACGTGGTAGGGTCTCGGCCACGTCAGACCACTGTGCCAAATTTGTTTCTTGTGTTCGCAGATTGTGATAATTCGCAGGCATTCAAAGGCCCCAAAAATCTTCTAATGCTAAGCTCTTTGAAACAATTTTCAGTAAATTTTCATAAGAAGAAAAATGAAATTGGCATTTAACCCAAGTGGTTTCATATTTTTTGGACCTTCTTGGAATTAGTTACTAATTTTTGGAGTTCAATAGCAGTGGTCACTAAAAGTGATTCCCCTCATGAAATGTACACTCTTCTAGTACATTGAGGAAAGTAAAATGTACCTTTGTATTAGAAGTTGCTTTTAGAGCTAGATTGCATTTAGAGCACCCTATCTTATAGGCTCCTCTATTTTCAATCATAGCTTTGTTTACATTACAACTCACA
This sequence comes from Pseudoscleropodium purum, assembly GCA_963969395.1. Taxonomy (NCBI): domain Eukaryota; kingdom Viridiplantae; phylum Streptophyta; class Bryopsida; order Hypnales; family Brachytheciaceae; genus Pseudoscleropodium; species Pseudoscleropodium purum. The sequence continues at coordinate 8,288,503 of OZ017798.1, read as the reverse complement.
TATGGCATGATCTACATGAGGTGTGGAAATATCCAAGAAGTGTACACTGAAAGTACAGAATGATCACAGTATATACATAATTATTACTCACATCAATTTTGTAACTAGCCTATGGTCAGAATTATAGCAGCCTACACAACAAGAATAGAATGCACAAAATCTTCAGGAAAAAAAATTCAAAATAACTTCAATTTAGACACAAAAAAGGGAGTATTTTTTTTTTAATCCTTCTTAGATCAATTTCCCTACACAAGAAAAATATTTCACCCATCGAGCAGCTATGTTGAATTCCTTTAACTCCTAAACGCCTCAATCCTTTTTCAATTTTTTTTCACATTTTGACTTATATCTTTTCACAGAAATATCATTTATTGCAATTTCAAGAAATTGATCATAAAAAAAGACTTTCTCTTCAAAATTTAAGTCTTAAATTGGATGAATGAAAAGTTTGCTAGACAATACAACGCCTGGAAGCGCTCTGTTCGTTGTCCAGAATATGGACATCGGAGCGCTTCAGGGTTAAGTGGTCGGAAATGGGTCGTCATAAAAAAGCATTGTCCATCTGAGCTCTGGAAGTAAGTGAAATTAGTTCGAAACAATGATTGACTGAAGGAGCAGTCTGACGGACTCACTCAGATGATCATGATCATGGCTGCAGTAAGTTAATTTAAGTATTCATTCATTCATTCATATTTATGACACGCAATGTGTGCAATGTGCGTAAGTTAGAGAACATTGAATTAAAACAATGCGACAAATCGCAGCAGTGTCGTGCAGGGCAGGTAATACGAGTAAATGAATGGGACATAAACATACGAGCTTGGTTGGTGGGTAACTTTGAATGCTGAAGCGCTGATGTCCATATTTGTGGACAATAACAGAGCAGAGCGCTTCCAGGAGTTGTGTAGTCCAACAAATTTTTCATGCATCTATAAGGTAGGAGGCTCCGAACTCTGTTTGGGCATTTACAACAGCCCTTGTAAATGGCATTGGAATGGATTGCAGGTGGTTCTTGAATTGGCCTCCATAGTCTTTGGAAAAATCGAGAAAAAAATATTATTCATTAGTGCAAGAATCAATCAGTCTCCTTGCTTTTCCCACTTCTTTTTAGAAGTTGCAGTGAACACTTTTAGAATGACCTAGGATTGTAAATAGGGATCTATGACACTTATCGTTTGAAAATTCATAACTAAATAAAAAATAATCCAAAAAATATGAAACAACTTGGATTAGATGCCAATTCCTCTTGTCTTTCAAGGAAAATTTACTGAAAAATATTTTGAGAAGTTTCATCAGCCAAAAATTCAGTTCCAGTGCTTAAGTGGTCAACTTACGAGCCTCCTACCTTCATGCAATACTTGAATCTTGGAAAAACAGCCTTCCTTATTGATCAAATTCATGAAATTGTTGTAAATGATATTTCTGTAAAAAGATATAAGCCAAAATGCGCAAAGAATCGAAAAAGGATCGAAGCGTTAAGGGGTTAGTTCAAAAAGGATGGGCCTATCTTATAACCACTAATTTCAAGCTTCAATCAGTTCAATGTCTATCACTTTGTTTGCAAACTTTTCCGCAAGTAGATGTGAATGTATGAAAAAAAATTATATTTACTTTTTTAGAGATGAAATCATTTATTTGCTACAAATTGTAAAGTTTTCAATCCATTGATTAAAAATCTTCTTCTTTGGAAAAGTTAGTAATACCATACTAAGGGAATTTACAATGCTAAGCATTGAAAATGTACTCAAACAACTTCAAAAACAAACTTAGATGATTTTTTTTTTCTATCCTACAATCTTAAGTGAAGTCATCCGAATGGACACATAGTGTGTACAAGTTACATGGTTACCCCAAGAAGGATGCAACCCTCCATGTGACCACATTCTTGACCTATTTTAAAAAATAATTATAATAATTATAATATTGAGTAATGATTGCAATTTGTAGCTATTCATGATAAATAATCTTACTCTTCTCACAAATTCATTGTATGCTCAATGTGACATGAAGAAAAATCAGAAGCTACATAAGGTGTGTACATCCCAAATCACACCTTGCCTAAAACTACCATCGTTACTTTGTGTACATCTTCCCATGTGTGATTGCAATAAAACTTATTGGATTGGATTTCTAAATAAATTTAGTTTCTAGAGTGAACTTTTTAGATCAACCCAAGGTGTACTAAATTTTTGGAAATTACTTTAATGCATGGGGATGAGAAAGTGAATCTTGTGTGTGTGTGTGTGTGTGTGTGTGAGGGGGGGGGGGGGAATAAAATTTAATTTATATTATCTCTGATTGGGGGAGGTAAAGGTAAATTATGGAAACAAAATTAAAAAAGGAAACCAAATCTTGAGCTCATTGTGATAGTTTGTTACAATGACAATGAGCTCAAAAGAGACACTCGTGTCTCACAATAGGGGAACAATAGAAAAAAGTGGTGGTTTTGGATAGGTACACGCCTTATACAAAATTATTTTTTTGTGATGCAAGAAACTTCATACTAACTAAATCTTCAAAATAACCCCCTTTGTATGCAATGGATTTAAAAACTTCTAAAATTGAATTTACAATGATTATATTTGATTTCTTTTTTAAATTGATATTGATCTTGATGATTGAATTTTCTTTATAATAACATGGTTGGCATCTAATTTAGGCCATTTCATACATTAAAAGATTTTTAGAGGACTTAGAGGGCAGTTTTAGGGCCATTCCCATTGCTATTCCCTTAGTAGCCTAAAAACAAATGCTATTAGATTTTTTTTATATTAATTAATTTTCAAATGAATAAAAAGTTGAATTAAAAAAATAAATTTAATGATGTGGCAGTCATTATGCCACGTCAAGTAGTAAGTGCAAAAAGTTTCCAAAGTTTGAAAACCTCAAGAAACTTGCAACCCTCCAAAGCAACAAAAAATCTTCTAATGTTTTTTTAGAGTTTCATGGAATTAGTTATGAATTTTTGAAGTTGAAACTTTGTGTTCACCAAAATTTTCCATCTCCTGAAATGAATGTACACTATTTTTACATTGCTCGTGCAATGAGAAAGCAAAACGTACCTTTTGTATTGGAAGGTGCTTTTAGAGTCCATTCCATAGCTTTATAGACATCTTACTTGACACCCATAATCAATACTAAGTTATCCAAAATGCAACTCATGGCACCTTTATTTGGACCCAGAAGCAATGCAAAACCTTAGATATTGCTTGCAAAAGATATACACATTCAAAGCATGAGAATTTATGAGAGTCTAGTAACATCTAAAGACAATACTTTAAAAAGAATATGACTTATTCATATGGAGTCCAAATGATGCTTGCTAAAGTGCATTGGAGCCCTCTTTCACTTACCAATAAGATCCAAGAAAATAATTATGTTTAATAAAAGTAAATATGCTGAGTTGTAAATAGTGATGATTCTAGGTGCAGACACCTTAATTGCACATCCTGAATTCCTGATCCTTACATCTTCTCAAAATCTCTCTTGTACACATCTCATTGGACAGCTTCCACAGGCCAAGATCTGAACCTATGCCACTGCGAAAAAGCTCCCAATTGCGGCATTTTGTCTCGCAAGGCTGATCGACTGTGTCATAAGAATTTTAGAAAAGGGTGGTGGAGTGAAACTTCAAGCTAAGTTAAGCTAAGCTACAAGACGATAAGATAAGATAACTTAACTTATTTAGCCGCGAGTCGGAGTACAGTAACCGGCTCTGCAACTCTGACTGTAACGAACTCACTTGATGGTTATTTTAATTGCGAAAGTCTGGAAGACAGACAGACAGATCGACAGACAAGCACTCATCCTCTGAAGCTGGAAGTGTAAGTGAAAAGCACGAATTAAAGGTCTTTGAGGAGGTCAGACAGGCCAATGACAGACATGTAGGAGCAAATTAAAAGAGGCAGCTAGGAGGAACTTAACTGCCCTTGCAGCTGCAAAAACTGCAAGTAAACTCCAACAGCTCATATTGAATCTATCGCCAGTCTGTGTCTAAAATGTACACTCCGGGTAGATGGTCGGTAATGATTCCCAACATGGCAAACATAGATGGGAGGAGTATATCACGATCCCACCAACTCCACAGATCTATCTATCTGCCAGTCGGTGATTTCAAGTGTTAGAAAGTACGAAGTTACGTGGACGTGATCATCCTCAACTTGGGTGATCGAAAGGGCTCGATCGATCGGTAGTTTGGAAGACGCGCGGAGGAGATCGAATCTAGCTGAGTGACGATTAAGTTATGTTTGGTGAAGTGAAAGAGAAGCTCCTGCCGTTGCAACAGTGGCAGAGAAAGGTAGCTAGCTTGACTTTGAATGAATGTGTCGAGTATTGTAACGTACGACGGAGCTTTTCTCAGACTTTTGGGCCTTTCTTTCCTGCACTTGTCATTTGTCAAGCTTCTCGATCTGTCTGTCTTGTAGTATGTTGAAAATGCTTGAGTTCAGGAGGTGAAGGAGGAGTGATCGACGAGCTATGGCCTTTTGAACGGATTCTTTAAGTAGTTCCCCTCGGTGTGAGTGTGTGCATGTGTTGATAGCATTGATTCTATTGAAGTGATGTTGCAATTTTTATGTCGAGGGAGAACTTAGCTCTGTAATATGTTTTGACGACTCGAAATGCGGTAGTCTATCATAGCCTATAATTAGTAGTATTCAAACCCGGTTAATTAATCTGGGTGCTTGACTTGTGACGTTCAGGGAGACGTGAACCTTGCAGCCATTAGTTGAAGGCAAGGATATAACAAACTGGATTATTTCCTTTGAAATCGGTTTCAGTGACCAAGTATTTCGTTCTACTACTGAGTCTGGACGAGCAGGAAATAAATCTGGAGAGGCTGGGGATTCTTGAGCAAGAACGAGAGTTTGCATGGTGAGTATGTAAGCTACATCATGGCAGATTAGTTTATTAGAGGTTTCTCAAGTCTCTCTGTCTGTGGCTATGGCGGGGTTCAAGGTGGAGACTCGATGGATACATATTTTTTCTTGGGGAAAACTAAGGTTTATTAGTCGTCGGTAATCTGGTGTCGCCATCGTATATCAAGGTTTGACAAGACTCTTGACTAGGAGAGGTTTATCATGCAAACAAAACGAGCGTACAAAACAAGCGTACCTTGAAATGCATTCTTACATAATACCCACTCTAGACTATGAACTCTGGGATTTCGAGTGAGTTTTGCAGGGATCCAGTGCAGCAAAGTGATTCTTTATTGCTTCACAGGATTGAAGCACTCTATAAATTATCTGACGCTCCGGTAGTGCGGTGACTACGAATGTCCAGAATATGCAATTCTCGTATTGAGATTAAATGTAAGTTTCTGCTTCGTCTTTACCCAGAGGAGCCCATTTCTATAGAGGGAAGCATGCATTGAACGTGGTTACATCTCATAATCTTGTGTTTCTTTGACATAATGGTGCGTTTTTTTGAAATGTTTGATTGAGCATGATTGATGAGATCAAACATTGAGAGTGTGTATAAGTCATGTCAACGTCGAGGATCGTCGTTATGGACATAATATCAGACGCACGGTTTCCAGTTATATAATCCCCTGTTGAAGCCAAAAAGTTGGATACATACTTTGTGCAGGCTCTTGAAAAGTGGCTGAAGGTTGAAACTGTAAGGAGAGCGCAATGGGGAAGTCTAACACGCCCACCAAGTGGTTCAAAGCTGTGAAGAAGGCCTTTCGCTCCCCATCCAAAGAGAGGCCTTCTCCAAGAGACAAGGTATGGATTCCATAATAACACAATAAAGATCACTATAAGGATCACTCCTAATCACCTAATAATTATAACATTTAGAGAGAACTAATCTCCAGTTTAAGAGCCATCAGTTGACACTTTACATGACTCCCTGAGTTCATTTCACTTTGCATGTAAAGTAAGTTTACTCAAAAGTGTCCCCAATCTACACTCAACCAATATTTCTGTGCTGAAATCGTCTGAAACCTTGCATTAACCATCTAGCTTTCAAGAAGTCAAACTTAGGAAGACGCAGAGTCTCTGTCAACAAGATATATAAAGATTGTCACCTTTCAGTCATCCTGCAAAACCAATCTCTCCACAGGTTGAGCAAGAGTCGCTGCAGGGAACCATGAATGTGGCTGGACGGCCCTATGACTGTGATTAAATTTCTTCTATCGTAATCCACACTAAATGACTAGGACTTTATGTTTATATTTTGCCAGCACGGCGACGCTGATGAGAAGCTCCTCAACAAGCAAGACTTCCCACCCGTGTCCTACGCAGCGCCTACACCTCACCCACTTCCATCGTTTGAAGGTGTCACTCACAACAAGTCTCAGCAGCAGAGTCATGGGCCACAAGCTTTGTCTACTACTCCAGATCAAGCGGGTACAGATCCAGCCATGACTGACAAGAAGCCCAAGGAGGTTGAAGAGCCGAAGCAGCAGCAGCATTCACGGAACGGCAACATTAATGGTGTCGAGAAGCGTCTGGAAGAAGGTGGTGACAGCACTTTGGGTAAAGAAGACGAAGCTGCCATCATGATTCAGCAACGCTTCCTCCGTAACCCCAAGGTACGTATCGATGATATGAACCTAATTTCTGTGTTTCTGTGAATGTTGCAAACCAGCATAAATCTCATGATCTTGGATGCCCTTCTTTAGAACTAGAGTGTCATTCTTTTTGTACCCTTGATTAAGCATGAATGAACAGATCAATCTCTTTGGTTATGTACTAGATAACCAGACAAGGGCAGTTATCTAGGATGTCACCCTTTCCTCTAGATCAAGACCGTCTAATCTTGGAAATCTATGGCTCCCTCAATGAGTGAATGGGGAAGATGGGTTTATGACTCGAAAGCACTCTCCTTTCCAACTCCATTACTCCATGTGGAAATGAAAATGACAGAAGAGGATTACGTCTCTTAAAATGATAAAAAAGTGAGCTTGGTTATGGACTAGACGAAGCTCTGGAGAATCGAGAGCACTATTAGATCTTTTGTCCAGATGTTCTTCGAATTAAGAATGTTCATATCTGCACTATATTGATTGATCTAATGGTTTAGAATGAGGAAAGGATTTCGTACTAGATAACCGGACTCACGAGGCTCGCTTGACCTGAGTTGGATATCAAACATACCTCTCTCCTCCAAACTAAATCTATGCCGTCGAACCTTGAAATCTACAACTCTTGCAAAGAATGTGACGAGGATGGTGTTCGGACTCTTAATTATCCTCTAACCTTTCCAGCCGCATTGCGCCATGTTGCAATGAAAGTGATACGAAAGGGCTATGGCTTACAATCCCCTTCTCACTGGTGTATGAGACAACGAACAAACTAGTGTAACTCACCATGCTATTTCTCATAACGAGGCTATATTCTCACGTTACCTAGTCCTAAAGCAATTCAGTATTCATTCAAAGCGCAGTTGAAATTCAAAAGACCAGAATTTAAAAATCAGCATTTCGTAATAAACTCTAAGAGGGAATTGAATGAGGTGTCAAGAGTTAAGTCTGACCTTGCTTGCTGGGTGGATGAATTCATCGACAGGCTTTGAAAGGGTTGATCAGGCTACAAGCGTTGGTCCGAGGGCAGCTGGTGCGCAGACAAGCCACCACCACGTTACGCACCATGGAAGCCATAGTGCGTGTGCAAGCCCTGTTTCGAGGACGCCGCGTTCGCATGTCCAAGGATGGTCGAGCCTTGAAAACCCGAACTTCTCGAATTCAACGACTCAGTTCTCGAGTTCGAAAGGTACAACACTCCTCTTGCAATAATTCAATACTTAATGCAAATTGCACACTGTCCACCACTCTCACTTGTTAACTCATCAGAGTTTCTAGCTCCGAAGAATATTTCTTCAATCTATACCATTAGTGAGAATACATTCCGGATTACATTAAAAGAAAGATGAATTTCCAAATCTGAATGTACCGTATTGAGCATTCGATGTTCAGGATGCAAGAAGAGAAAAATTTCAGGAAATGGAGGCTGAGACTCGTGAAGCTGAACATGAGGCTAACAAACGCAAACGACGGACGGCATATTTCTTAACTCAGCAGGTAGAATTGACAAATTTCATGGTCAGTTTCTGATCGAATGCAACAGAGAAAGGATACATAATATTACAGGGTTGGCAGAACAATTGAATGAAGTTCTGTTCTACTGACGGCCTATCGGTTTATTAATAGCGTTAATGACTGATTTAGACCTCTTTTTTTATATGTAGATCGTATTGAGTCTGTTCGTATTGGGCAGTTATTAGTTTCAAGTGGCAGACATTTGCAGGCGAACCTCAGATCTATTCCAGACCTCGTTTTTTCGAACAAGTTTGGGCTCTGAAAAATGCCATTTTCACTAACTAGACTACTGCGGCCCGAATGTTCTGCAGTTGAAGAGAAGCACCCCGAATCGAAGCTCCTCCTTCATCGACTGCGACCCGGACCAACCCCATGAGGGGTGGGCATGGCTGGAGCTTTGGACCAACGCCAAAGCCTGGGAAAGCCGCCAGCTGGAAGCTGCAACCCATGAATCAAAACTAGACCCCAAAGACTACATCGAAATTATCCCCGGAAGCTCAAGAAGAACCTCTGACTACCCCTCAGTGAAAGAAGTAGACTTCCGCACCCTCAACAAATTGAAATACCATGAAAATGGCAATGGGACTTCCAAGTCGAATCCTTTCTCGAAAGCCTTCGAAATCTCAGAGGCAGGATTCTCCTCTAAGAAATCGACATCCCCTCATTTGACCACCCCGTCGCCTGCAGCCTCAGAAGACGCTGCAATTGCAAGAATTGACCTAATTCCAGTTTCACCAAACCCTTCCGAAACGTCTGTGAAGCTGGATGCAGCTGATAGGGATCTATCCTTGGCGATGGGGCAATTGGTTTTCCCTGAAGCCGCTAATGGATCGCCCACTCCGAGCGACAGTTTCTCTACTTCAAATGGAGTGCATGATCATCAACCTGCTGGCATGGGTACGCAACTCACTCCCCATTTCAAATGCAATGGCTGCTTCTAATCACAACCCTAAACTCTCGTGGAGCATAACTTCATTTCCAATTTTGACAGTCACGTCCAATTGAAAAGGTGAGCATAACATTCTTAAACTCCCAGCCAGGAGACCCTTTGCTTCCCATGAATCGCTGCAGAAAATCTGGAATGCAAGATTGCCCGTGGATTGTAAGCCCTGAACCACGAATTCGTGTAATTCTTGTTCCAGTGACCCTTTGCCCATGAATTTGTAAACTACTCACTGTACCACGAATTCGTGGACTTCTTGTTCCAGTGACACAATACAAGAACCCTGTTCAGAGAACCTTGTTTGCAATTTAGGGTTTGCAATTCCTGGAATCCTGATTTGCTTCCTGCGCCCGCAGGAGCTGAAGACGCAGCGCATGGTGAAGCTCCAATCTGCGAGATTGGGAATGACCAAATCCCAGAGAATGGTCTCCATGAAAACGGAGACTGCACCAAACCCCGAAAGGATGGTGAGAGTCCGGGGTCAAGCAAGCGGGAGACGTGCCGCTACATGGCTGCTACGGCGTCTGCGAAGGCCAAGTTCCGATCGTCCAGCAGCCCCAAGACGAAAGGATCCTCTACGCCTGAGGCGCCCGAAGCGCCAGAAAAAGCTGCTCCTCTTAAACAGCGAAACTCCATCGGAGGTGGTGCGCAGGGGATGGTCGGCAAGACAGCAGCACAGTCCCCCAACAAAACGCCGGTCGCGTTCGGCTCGGGAAAAACCACGGTGAGGGCCAGCAAGGGTTGCAAGGGTTCAATGGGTTCAAGAGTTTTAGGGTTTAAGGCTTTTTTTATTTTCATTTTAGGGTTTTAGGTATGAGGGTTTACTGAGAGACACGAACTCCAACCATTTTTTTTTTAATGATCGGTGTACATGATTAGGGGGTATTATTTTATTAATAATAATAATAATTTGGGAGAACTGGTGATCAGTTGAAGGCAACGGTACTTAAAATTGTCCAAATAATGGGTTGAGAAAGGTTGTTTTGGATGCAATTGGGAATTTTTTTGAAAGGTTAGGGGTTATTAGGTTTAGGGTTTAATGAGAGAGACAAACCACAACTATTTGATTTTTTTTTATTGATGTACATGGTCTAAGATTTATTGTATCAACAAGAATTGGGGAAAATTGGTAGTTAGTAGAAGTTGACGATACTTCAAATTGTTCAAATAAGGATTACTTTGATCAAAAAATTTATTATCTAATTTATTTTTTTAAATTGAGTTTTTTTGTGTTTCGTATTTAGGGTTTACAATATCAATACTTGGAGAGAACTGGTAGTAATCATATCTAGTAATTAGGAAATGCTTATGAATAGTAAGCTTTGTCTTGTTTCATATAGCAAAAATAATTTCCAATATTTTATGAAATACACTTTTAGAAATGTTTTTTTGCCAACTCCTACTACTAGATACAATAGAGTAAGTTAACAACATTTTTAATTGTTCAAAAAAGTGTTTAAATTGAAGGCAATCCTATTACCCAATTATAGCATCAATAGGAGGCTTATTTGTAGCCTCAGTAATTATTGTAGATTCTCTTAAAATGCATTCTAGACACCATATGAATAAACTACAATTATTCAAAGTACCAAATTTATGTGCATTTAAAACTAAGTCTCATCTTCAAGGAGTAATGGTTGTCTATTTTTGGCAAAAATATGTAGGAGTCAATTCTAGAAATAGACCACACTTAGGTGCAACTACCTTATTGTAAAATATCTTATTGTAAGGTGGTGAGAATGAAAAAAAAAGCATGACTGAATTTGAAATTGCAAAATTAATTCCATCAACACTAAAAGAATTTTACAATCATAATGTAAATAAGGGCAAGAACTAGAGTAAGAACACAAAAAATGGTTTGGTATGGGGGATGTATTATGCAAGATGATTACTAGAGAGGTACAAAAATTTCAATGAATATTATTTTTAAAGGTTAGATTATATATTGGTTTGTTGTTTGAATGAGGGCCATGATAGTGAAATTAGTTGTAGGACATATCCTTCTTCCAAACTTGACAAAGACCTTTAGAGTTTAGACCTTAGAGATTTATAAATTTTTCAATGAAAGTGAGGAAGATGAGACTATGACTTTAATTTTGACCATTTGAATGCTTCAAGGTTAAAATCTTGCATTTATATTTAGGTGACACTTGCCAAAGCAACTAATCTAGAAATAATATGAATATTTGTAGAATTGAGTGGACAAGAAAATTGGGCTTAAAAGTTACATATAATGTTTGAGTAAGTGTATTCAACATTGTTAATTTGTCATTTTAGTGTGTTCTATGAAATAAATCTACATATAGTTATAATATTTTATAAGATAAGAATGTTTTAAGCCATTGTATGTGTACTAGATAATATTAATCATATTGTAAAGTTGTCACAAATATCATTGGTAAGAAAATTCCTCCTTCCTAAGAAGATATGTAAACATATGTAAGTTCATTTAAGAGCATGCACTTCTTGAGGTACTTTTAGAGCACACCAATGTATGCTTTGTTATACTAAATAAGTAAATATTTCCATATTTTTATTAAAAATTCTTTGTTCTTGAAAGCCATATGTGTCATTTCATTAACAATACTAGTTAGGAATTAGGATTGATTATTTTTATTAATTTTTTTAACATAGAATTGAATTTTTGCCTTGTGGGATGGTTTGGTGCAGAATCGAAGGAGTCCTAGTCCTAAGACAGGAGTCCCCAAAGAGAAGCCTCGTAGTACGGATGTGGGCTCTGATGGAATCTCACCTGCTCGTCGGAATTCTTTGGGTAGTGGAGATGATAAACGTTGGAGAACTTAAATTCAATGCAACCTTTCTTAGACTACTTGCAACAATTTCGTGCTTTTTTAGTGTAGCAATTTAATTTTCATTTGTAGTCTTCGCTTTATCTATGTACAACTAATTGTATTCCATTTGATTAATTTAAGTAGTTTTTTGTAATTTCTAGTTGCAAGTCATAGATTATTCATTGGTTTGTTTCCATAGAAGTCTTGAAATATTTGTTGAATGTGTGTACTTTCATTCTTTTTTGTATCCAAAAAATGAAATTCAGTAGTGGTATCTAAGATCTTTGGTTTTGAAAGTTGGATGTTCATTGCTTATATGTTTTTCACAAGTTTTGATACTCTATTTAGTGGATAGAACATGTTAGCTTGTGGTTGGGTTTTAGAGTCCATTTGATCCTAAAAGCAGTGCTAATGGTTCAATACTAATTGGGCATAATATAATGTATTTTTGGCCTCAATACAAAGGCCTTTAATTTCAAGCGGGTTGTGAAGGCTAGAAGCTCCTAATGTCCAACTAGCTTTTGGAATACTAAAATTGTCAGCTTTTAGAGAGGGCTGATGTGGCAACTAATTTGTGATTTTTTTTTGTTTTTTAGATGTAGGACTTTATTGTGAAGGAAAAAAGGGCTTGACTTGAATTGGTTGTTGCCATCATAATATTGATTGGCATGATGAGGTCGTGCTTGATGGGTATACTACTTTTAGAAAATGTCGTGCAAGGTGGAACTAATATATTGTGGCTTTTAAAATAAGACCATTAGAATTATTGTTGATCTATTTTTAGCCTCACCATAATATCATTGTAATCCCTTAGTGTCACAAAGTAGACATCAAAAGTGAGTAGCTTTCATGCACTTTCTAGAGTAGATGGAATAACTTCAATCAACAATTTCTAGGAGGATCCATTGTGCAGATTTCAATATTATAAGTTTTGATCAATATGGTTTTCCAAGAATCTAAGTCATTTTTTGGCCCATTCAAAGTTTCAAGATTTGGACAAGGCAAACCATGAATCAAATGCAATTGAGCTTCAAGTATGATGTTAGTAGAAAGTACAGCTAACAATTCCAAGGAAAAAATTCTCTAAAATTTGTCGAGCTTCAAGTATGATGTAGAAAGTGCAACTAACAATCCCAAGGAAAAAAAATTCTCTAAAATTTTTCAAAGCCTAACTTCAAGGACCCTTGAAACTTGTATGATTGTATAAAACAAGGTGGGACTTCTTTGCACCTTTGGTACAATCAACCTAGGTCCACATTCATTGCATGCCATAGAGTGCAATTATGTGAAGATACAGGAGATTAAAGGCACGGATTGGGCTAATACTAATCCCTAAAGTATTTTTAGGCTCCAATACAAAGTCCAATTGAAATTTGCTCCCCAAATTTCAATCTTGAGTGTCTAAAAATGTCCCCTCTAATGTACAACGATTAATGGCCAAGAAGTGTGACCCATTGGTAATGCTAAAATTGATGCTAAGCCAAGATGTTGATTGGGTTTAATTTGTGAGTGGCTAAATAGGGACTTTTCTAGATAATTTTTCTAGTGAATTTGTGTTAGAATCTTACTTGATTTTGGCATTGACTCATTTGATACAAACAAAAATGTTTGAAAAAGTGGATGAAATCTCCATAATCCTCTCAAAAAATACTAGGTTCTTCAATATTTGGATGAAGGCTACTAATAATAGATAATTATGTGGATCAATGTACACATGTAAATGATTCTCTCCATTTTCTCTTTACATACATTCAAAGGTGCAAGTTTCTTTACTACTAGAAAAAAAAATTCGGTAGATACGTCTAATACGAAGATGGATCTTTGTGAGCAATACAATAAATTCCAAAAATAATGAGAGATTTATGATTACAAAGAATTTTTTTGGATGTAGGGTTTTCAGATTAAGATTTTAAGAATTTAAACCCTAAAGGACCAAACAATGTTTTTTTGACAATGTAGTGATTTAGGGCAACTCATTGCAAACACAAAAATTCACTATATTTTTTGAAATTTTTTTTGATGTGGGGATGAGGACTACCTTGTCGCTCTACCAACTTTTTTGCAATTCAATATGCTCATGAAGAGTTATGGGGGAAAATATTTTTTTTCATGGTCGGAAGCAACATAAAAAAGGTAATGAACATTACAACAAAATTTGAATTGCAATACCCAATAGAACTTGGTTAAGGCTTGGAGCAGCTTCTCACCCTAGGTTTATACTGGAGTACTTCCTTGACAATATCCTAGACTAATAAATATAACTCAATGCTCAAAGAAGTGATGGAATAGAGGCAATTGCTCAATGGCTTCTTTTGGCCTATTAAGGAGGTTACTCCTAATTGCTACAAGAGAAAAATAGACAAATTTCTGAAGAATCCATTACCGATTTGTCATTTGACAATTTTCCATTAAAAAAAATATGAAGGTAAAATTAAACAATTTTTTTTTTACCATTTATTAGAAAATATAGGTGAAGAGGTTGTTTTTATAATCAAATCCATTGTTAATCATGAATCTTTGAAGGGTATGGGATAATTTGAAGATGAAAGCTTGACCACTCATTGTCAAAATGTAGGAATTATGTTCAAAGTAGAATTTCAAACTTCATTTTAGCATCTAGTAGAATAACTTATTCCAAAAAACTTTGAACTGAATAAGTTGAAAAATCTAGCTAACTTTCATCTCTCACAATCCATCGGTGATTTTGACACTCCAAGAAAAAGTTATGGACAAAATTTAGAGAGAATGTTGTAAAATGTCAATGAAAATGTCCCTTCCAACTCCTCTCTTAAATTTGTCCATAAATTTTGATTGGATATTTGGAAATGAAAGCCAGCTTGATTTACTAACTTTTCTTACTCAAATTTTTTTGTAAGAAGTTATTATACTATGTCAAATTGAATCCCAAATTTCTAATTTGAACACAATTTCTACTTTTCACTTAACTATAAGCGGTTGAACTCTTAATAATTCTAATTTACATATCCCACATGGGTTGTTTTACTTCCTATTACTCCACTTGTATAAAGATCTTTTTTTCTTATGTTGTATTAAACAATGTGTATTGCTTTACAAAGCATGGGAGATTGGTGCCCAATGGTTTGAATGTCCTTGAAATTTAATGTTGAATATTGTAAAGTTAGCATGGTTCAAGGAGCAAGGAACATATTCAAAATTGAGGAAAAGGATAACATTTTTAAAATCAAGGAAAATTGATCTACTATTAGGGGTTTCGAACAAGTTGGGCTTTGCTAACCTTAACCCAACTTCCTCCTATGCTAAGCTCAATATTTCCAATGACCCCTCACTTCAACTTCGATACAAATTGATCAAGCTTGCCAAAGTTCCATATTTTGGATAGTTTTAATTTTAATTTTTTCCTCCTCTTAAAGCTAGTTGAAATTTAGAACTGTACCATTTAGTTTTTGAAGAAACTATTGTATATGCAAGCCATATATTGTTGAAAAAACGGCTTTCTATGAGACTTTTCTTGAAGCTATTTTCTTGTTGGAATTTTTTGGTACGCGTTCTCCAATTTTGAAATGTTATAAAAAAAAAATTTAGAACATGTAGCCACCTTTATCACAAAAAGACAGAAAAATATTCAAGCAAAAAGAGAAAATTAAAATGTGCAAAAGTCTTTTTGAATCAAAGCTACTTGGAATTTGGACCCCCAAAACACTTTTTTCAACTTCAAATTCTATAATCTCACAATTTGTGTGGTCAAAATCTCCCATTTTTTTAACTAAAACATAACAAAATAGTCTACTACTAGATCTTATAGTTAGATGAAACAAGATCTTATTTTTTATTTTGGATGAAAGAAGATCTTATAGTTAGATGAAACAAGATCTTATTTTGTCATCAAAATAGCCTATTTTGACTTTTTTTTGGTGAAACATAAATACAAAACTTTAGGAATTAAGATTTAAGTATTAGGCTTTTTAGTTACTCATGCCTAATTTAGACTTGAATCAACCATTGTAGTAGACAAAAATCCTTTGTCCAATGGATGATCTGCCTTGGTGTTGAGGTCACCATATCATTATTGATTATGTTTGTTTGGTGAATAGTTTTATACTAAGAAGTGGATGTCTAGTAAAATTATATTTTAGCATTTGCATGTCATTATGTTATAATTTCCACATACTAAGTGAAAATTGAACATGTATAGGGAGGATTATATTTATAATTTTTTGTGTGGGAGGTGAATATTCTATTTCTATTTTGTTTTTTTCATGTTTAAGGCATATATATTTTTTATTACATGTTTGAATGTTTGAACATGTGTAAGTAGAAATAAATCTTATACATGTTATGTTCTACCATATGTTAGGGTGGGATTCAATTAGATCCCATACAAAATCATATCTTTTGGGATTTAATTTTCTTTCATTAATTAGATTTAAAATTTTTGAAATTCATTTAACAAAGATTTAGAATATTTTGTGACTTTTTGCATTTCAATCTTCACATGACCTTTAGGAGTAGAATTCTCACATCCTGATAAATTAGCATAAGAATTGGTTAAGTTTCAATTCTTTTCAATGAATATAGTCTCTCTTCAAGGAGAGAAGAAAGGACTAAGCTTAGCAAGCTTATGTATTCTATGGATTTTTTACAATTTAGAAAGCAATCACCTTTGTACAATGTATATTATTTTTCATTTTTCATTTTTCATAGTTTTTTTTGAGAATTAAAATTATTTTCAATAATATTTTCTACACTATTCAATTATGTAATGTTGTAATTTTTGAAAATTTCATTATATGCCATATTTAATTTTTTTTAAATTACTTTTTTAATAAATTTGACCCAAGCATAGGATATTTTCTCCTTCCATATTAGAATTTGTAAGTGCACCCTATATTGTGACGCCGCTTTTTTTTTCACATACACATTAATTTTGATTACATACATAGTGTCATTTTAAACCTCTCTTTTTGGTCATTGGTAAAGGACATTACTTTACTTCAAATACCTCTGTTTTTTTTATATTTCTAGTATTAATTTCTATCTAGGATTGAATTATTAAAAAATTTACAAAATACAAAGTTGTGCTTTGCGACATAAAAATTGTTGAATTGCACCATGCAAACACCAATGTGAAGTGACATTTTTTGTTTTAAAAGCATATAAAGTAACATTTGTATAGTAAGTCTGTGTGAAGTGACAATAACTACAGTTGTACGCAATGCCTAAATGCCATTCATGATATAGTAATTGCATGTGATGTAAAGTTCATATAGTAACTATATGTGAAGTGAAGTTTAACTATATTAACCATATGACTTTTATGAAAATGATATTTACTTGCAACATTGGTTTCATCAATACTATAGATAACCGAATGGGACTAAGACTTGTATTTTTTTTGAGACAATTGAAGGACAATTTGAGGCTTTTTGATGATTAAGTGATCTTTTCTAGTGTCCAAATTGAGTGTTTTGGTTACTGATTTAGTTCCTATTGGGAATCTTTTTGTTGTCTAGTAAGTGTTTGGTTAAGTTCTTAGTCGGGAGTTCAATGCTGAGTTGATGAGTCAGTAGTCGATGCCAACTGAGTTAGTATTTAGGTTTGAGTTGATTATGTTTTCAAACAAATTGGATGAATGGCCGGCAGATGGTGTTGGATTTTTTCTTATTGTTGGTGTCTTGTGAAATCCCAATTAGAAGTCAATGTCAATTGGTTGTCTTTCTCGATTTGGTAACTGTCTTTGCGAGTCCTATTAGGTCCTAATTTGGAGTCATTTTTTTCACCCACTATTGAGTGAATATCCGGTGTGTGTCCTAGTCAGTTAAGGCTGTATATGTTTCGTTTTCTTTATGTATGTGTTCTTGTATGCAAGGTTGTGTGTAATTTCCTAGTTGGGAATTATGTCAATGTTGGTCCAGGGTCGAATCGGTTTGAGTGAGGCTGTGTCCAAGTTGGAGATGTGCATGTACTAGTACATGATGGTATTATTTGCAAAGTGTGAAGATGTAGTGATCAAAATTTAGCCAAGTTAGTGGTTGATGTTGAGAAGATTTGCAAATCCTAGTTGAAATTTGTAGAATGTTGACACTGAAATTTATTAATTGGAAAGTTGATTAGAGCTTAATAGATAGATTGGGAATTTAGACAATGAACAAAACTGCTGAATCTGTAATGGTGATGTGATCACCAATTTGGAATGAATAAGAAAAAATATTTTTAGCCGAATTAATGTTGCTTGTGTTTGATGTAATGAATGTTAAATCTATGTTTGTATAAAGTGCTTAATGTTGAATCCTAATTGTGTAAATGTATGAGATTATGGGATTGAGAATTAGATTTGTATTTGGTCGGACAGTATTTGCAGTCATATGTGGATAATTTAATCCAAGTTGTGTATGTGAATGTCGTTGTAGTAATTTTAGAGCATCCAAGTTGTAAGTCAGTTGAATAATTTGTGTTTATGATTATTGTGCCTTTACAGATGAGGTCAAATGTATGTTTGAGTCCAAATTAGAATGTAGAAAGTCAATATTTGTAACAACCCTAGTCGGAATTATTTAAAGCTTGAATGTTGTTGTTAGAGTATTTCAATTAGATTTTGATTTGTAAATGAGATCATGTGATGAGTGACCAAGTTGGAAAGCATTGCCTTAGTATGGACAATTTTAAAGATATAAAAATCAATTCCAAATCGGTTAAGAAAAGTTGTAAATTTTGCAAGTGTCAAAGTTATGAGAAGCCAAATTGTGGAAAAAGGAGCAAGATTATTTGGTTGGTGAAGGAAGATATAGTGGTTCCCAAGTTGGAGACAAATAATTCAAAGTAAATTAATTTCCGATTTGGTAGTGTAAGGTCTTATCAATTAGTATCAATCCAATCCAATTTGGAAGGGGAGAAACTTGACTAGTATACAACAATTGTGGCAGAGTCATCCAATTTGGGAATAAAGATTGAAGATCCAAGTTGGAAGTAAAAGATTTAAAGAAAAAAAGTTATAAGACTAAAATTAATAAAGACAAAAGGATTTAAGGATTTAAAGATAAAGAATAAAGAACAAATTTGGGAGATTTTCCTAACCTTTGTGGCCTTTAAGAGTGGAGAGATTAAATTTGGCAATTAGATTTACTGTGTGAAAGAAAAACATTTGCATATGTGGTTAAAGAACATATTTCCTATAATATTCTACAATTGCAATGACCTATTAAGAGTTAATTAGAAGTAATCCTATTATATTAGCCTCCCTAGGAACGAACTTTTACTATTAGCTTGGATTTAGTTTTTAAATGACAACCTAAGTTTATCTATGTTTTGGCACTGTTGCTGGGGAGGCGTTCTAATAGGTTTGTTTTATTTTATTTTCTCTTTAATTCGCTAAGTATAGGCATGTTGCACGGTAATGAGCAACATGTCTATACTGGTAGAGTGACTAGAGTCTAGTAAACAAGCTAGGGACGAACGAGTGAGGAAGAGAGAAGCGTTTAGAAAACGTAAATTTACTTCTAAATCAGATTTGGAGCTTGCCTCACCAAGTTGAAAAGATTCGTTTCATTTGAAACACTATTTCCAACATAGGCACGGCCATCATGTAGTTGTAGAAGGTGAACTTCACATAGAAAAATTACAAGTTGGTGAAATTGAGGAAGTTGATTTAAAAAAAATAAAAAAAAATTTGTTACAAGAGGGGTTCGAAGAACATCACACTTTTTATGATCCAATTTATATTTCAAATACTCCTTCTCTGGAAAGTTGAAACGAAGAACAGAGTGAAGAAGAGGATTTGGAAAATCCAAATTGGAGGTAGTTGGGGAGAATAGTCCTCTAGTCAATAACCCATCTTTAATAGAATCCCCATTAGGATCCTTTCAGGGTAGGTCAACACCAATAGGTGTAAGTTAGGACAAGCCAAATTGGTATGAGAACCTGACTTGGAGTTCTAACAAAAAGAAGATCCAAATCCCATTAGCCTTTCGTAACAAAGAGAACTTAGAGACAATAACATGCAATTTGGAAAGAATTGGATTTTCTAATTTTAGTGAATCATCCAAATATAGTGATTTTTCAAATTCTAGTGAGAAGTTTATCAATAGAGGTTATTAGTACAATGGCAGCTACGGTTCAAATACTAGTGGTAATGAAGCCGGGTCATGAAGAAGACTGGCCGTATTTTTTAATGCTGTTTCCAAGTTTTTTCGGCTGAATGGGAGAAGATCTTGATAGACATATTTACCAATTTTTAACTTGTTGCAATGCAAATAATGCGAGAACCGAAGCACATTTTATAAGTATTTTTCCAAGTACTTTAAATGAACAAGCTTTGTGTTGGTTTCAACGCCAGCCCATAGGCCATTTCACCACGTGGGAGGAATTAAAAAATGAATTTTTAGCTCAATTTACTGAATTTAGACCTACTTTATATGAAGAAAAATTGCATGAGCAGTTTGCTGAGTTACAAATGGCTTCGGGAGAAAGGGTTGATGTTTATTACGGGTGTATAGAGGAAATACTTTTGAGACTTTTAGACCATGATTTGTTAGATGCCCATATAAAAAGACAATTTATAATAGGGTTATATCCACTATGGCTTAGGGCCTATGTTAAAGAAGATAGTTTGGCAACATTACTTGCTGCATACCAAAGGGCTAAATTATGGGAAGAGATTCATTTAGGTGAAACATACCTACCTCCCAATTTGGCACAAAAAAATTATGTGGATCAAGTGAGAGTAAAGAGGGATGATGAATTACCATTTAATTTGCCTACTTATGCCCAACCTAGTTATGTAAATTTGGTGCCTACGGCCCCAATTCAAACTAGTATTCCATTAGTGCCTTCAACAATTCCAATTGATCCTAATAGGGTGAGTCAAGTTAGGGTGCCATCTTTCCAAACTCAATTATGTGGGCAATTGGAGCATTTTACACATTCATCTTGTTGGTGCATGTTCTTGATTTTGATTGTATTAGTGATATGTGATGTAAGAAGTGGAAGAAGATTTATAATGATTACAAGGTTGATTATAGCACCAATGGTATATCTAATAATAGTAGATCTTCCAAAGTATAATTGATACTCGAACTTTGATTGATGGATATATGCATGAATGTGCTAATATATATATATTCATGCTAGTGCCAACTAAGGGCTTCAAGGCTAATACTAGTATGAATTGCTTTAATACATTAGCATGTTCATACATATGTTCATCAATCAAAGATTATCATTTACACTTAGAAGATCTATCATCACTAGATATACCATTGACAAAATAATCAACCTTGTAATTGTCGTAAATCTTTTTCCACTTCTTATGGCATGCATCATTCATACAATCAAGATTGGAATAGACAACATCAAGGTAAGTGTAAAATGCTTCAATTTTCCACACTTCAAAAATTACAATGACAATGATTTATATTTCATCATTGCCAATTCATCAAAATATCAAAACCTTGCAGCCTCACAAACAACAAGATTCACTTTCTCATCTCCATGCACTAAAGTAAGTTTCAAAAATTTAGTATACCTTGCGTTGATCTAAAAAGTTCACTATAGAAACTAAATTTATTTAGAAATCCAATCCAATAAGTTTTATTGCAATCAAACATGGGATGAAGAAGACACAATTCTTTAAAGTTGTAGTTCTCTTGAATACCATCCAAAAAATAGATGGTTGCAACTTCAGAATCTTTTCTCTTTTTTGTCCAATGTTTCTTTCTTATAATAATTATGGGGTTGCATTTCTATTGAAGTTTAATTGTTATGTTGAAATTATCATACTAGTCTCAAGTTTTTATGATTTTTTTGAGAATTGTTTTAGGACACTAAGACACTTGTTGTTTTGAACAATCATTTTTTTAATTTTTAATTTTAATTTTAATTTTTTTACAATTTTCACACTTACCATACAAAGTAAATCAAAAACCTTAAACAAACATGAATTTGACAAAATAATCAAATAACTTCAAAGTATATGAAAATGGACCTTGGTTCTTCATGCTACTAAACTTATTAATAATGCATTGTTCCTCTCAAGTGAATGAGATTGACAATCCAATGTTTCCTCGTCATTTATTATTCTTCACTTTGTTTGAACATTCTAGAAGGTCATTTGGTGTGTTCTTTATTTTGGATCCATTTTTTTTCTTATTGTTTGGTTTGGGCTTTGTCATAAAAGTTGTAAGCTCTTTTCCTATAAGAGTGTCATTTTCTACAAGCTCTCACTTCATAATGGCTATTTTGATATTTCCACTGTCATTCTTCTTATACAACATTTCAAAAAACCTTTGAAGAGTTTAGAAAAATTGGTTCCTTCCATTGTCATTAGTAGTCTCAAGTATGACCTAGAGCTAATATAGAAAAATTCCTCAACAAAAATTTATAAAATCTAAATCACACCAAAAACTTTTCATTAATGTATCATACTAAATTCTCACACCAACTTTCTTACCAATTACTTGATCAATCCTGCTTTGAAATAACTCCAATACATTTGGAATTGGAATCAAAGATAGGAAGTTTCAAAAATGACAAAAATTTAGTAGTCAGTCTCCAGTCAATGGCTTATTAAAAAAAAGCTGTGGTGATGACCTTTGACATCAAATTTGCCAAATGTGTATTTGAGTGTGCCTAAAGCAAAAGAATAACATCAAATTAAATAGCTAAATCAAGAATACTTTGGTCTCTTTTAACTTCCATTACATACACTAAAACTCTAATATCCCATCTCTAGACAACATATGGTAACTACTCCTAATTGCTACTATTACTAAAAGGTAAATCTTGTAGATTGTTGACTAAAATATATATGGGTCTCAACATGAGAGTGTAGGGGTTGATTTTGGATACACTATGAACTAAAACTTTGAAAATGTTGAAGTTTATTCAAATGGTTTCCAAAAACCAAATACTAAGATGCATTGGAATCTTTTCACTTTCCAACAAGCCTCCAATTTTTTTTAAGCAATCTAATAATAAGGACTATGCTCAAATGCATATTTCAACGCTTGTAGGTGTACATTCCTCAACAAATACATGTTTTATATTCCTAACCCTATGTATTGTAGTTCTTGCAAAACAGACTATGCATTACAAGAACAAACCAAGCTCAATATCAAGTACAATCAACTCTTCAAGCAACATGATCAGCTTCTAGACTTGAGTAAGCTATAGGAATCAACTTAACTTAAGATCCTATATAGAATAAACCATGCTAGCTTCTAGACTTGAGTAAGCTATAGGAATCAACTTAACTTAAGATCCTATATAGAATAAACCATGCTAGCTAACTAGAAAAGCATTACTTATAACTTGCATTAATACACTAATTAGGACTCTAACATTCCATCTCCAAACAATATAACAACACATGTGTAGCAATTTCACAATTCTACCCCCCAACATATTGTAGTTTTTACAAAATAGACCACGCATAATAAAAAAATGTTGCCAAAACACTAATGGATCTCATCAAGTGGACATCAAATCCAATTGATCAAGCACAATTGTCTTTTGGAGCAACATAATGAGACTTAAAGAATAGTAGGATTCCAAATTGCCCAAACCACTCATACCAAAATAAAGAGGAAAAATCTAGCAAGAATGTGAAATTGATATCTTCAAACACAATGACACAAACTCTAAAAACAATGCAAATTTGTCACCCAAGCTTCCAAACCAAGACTTGATCCAACCATACAAAATTCTAAATATGAATCAAATACTATGATCAATCAACTCATGAACAACAAGATGGAGCTACTTTCACAAATGACAAAACAAATAGGTGAAAAAGAGTGAGGAAACCAAAAACAAAGCCTTTTGTCCTTAAGTTTTGGACAAGTTTGGGATCACCTTCCAATGTGATCTCAAACTTGTCCACTACAAATATGTACCATCTTCAAGATCAACTCTCAAGTCTTCAGGTTTAGTAGAAGTGGATGATGATATAGCCTTAACTCCAAAGTGGTGGTTTGTCTTGTGTGAATGCTCTACTAGATGTAATACTATCCTTGGCCTATGAAAATAATTATTATTATCTTCTCTACTTTCTAATTTGAACTAGGAAATAGCCTCAATCTAGTGTTGGGGTCAACCAGGTGCTAGATCTTGCTTCCAAATGAGAAGAAACTGGTCACTTGATTCACACCATCATAGAGAATGTTTGGATTCCTTTTGTATTTATTTTATTTTTCCAAGGTATGATATGAAGCTTATTTTTAATTTTTATTTATTTATTTATTTGATTAACTTTTATTTATTTATTATGTTTAAATAAATTTCTTGAAGCTTTCTAAATGGTTCATTTTAGTTGTGGAAGTGACCACTTCTGGCCCCTTGACCACTTCAAGGTTAACCAGTTGGTGACTTTTTGTAATTTTCAAATGTTAACATTTTCCAAGCACAATAGCAATTCAAGGAGGTTAGTTTGGTCACTATAAAGAATGGTCAAATCACAGTAAATTCCTGGTGTGAGATGCAGTTTCATATAAAGCTTGAACCAATGAACCGAACAAGCTGGCGGCCCTGGTCTGGAGGTGGTAGCTCTTGAATCTTCAGTCGCAGGGAAAAACCTTTGGTAACACAGTCTTCGTTCTAATAATTGCGTTCTGCAGTTCTTGGATAATTTCGTCTTGCTTGGTAATTTTCTGCATTCGACAAACAGCAATTCGATCAGTCAGTCAGTAAGGCGTATTGTAATCTAGATGATATGACAAACTCACTATTGCTTCTAAAATCTTTTGGCAAGAGAGAAACAAAGCATCGTTGCATCTTCATGGCTGCTCAACTTTGCACTATTAAGAAACTAAAGTTTATTGATGTCAAAAGGAACGGATTTTAGGTGACATTGAAAAAACAAAAACTCATGTTTTTATGTCAACAATGATGTTCAATATAACATCAATGGACATCATTGTTGACATAAAAACATGGTTTTTTGTTTTTTTTGACGTTACCTCGGATGTCACCTAAAATCTGTTTCATTTCATGTCAATCTGTCACCTAAAACAAATTTTTTTTATAGTACTGGTATGCTGCAATTGAGAATGAAACATTAAGGTGCTCAACTCAAAATCGTTTGTTGCCTGCATAAGACATTTCAGAATGTCAATCCATGTTCTACTTACAATGGAGAGAATCTTCTGATCTGCTTCAGCCTTCTGCTTCTCTAGGAGAGGGTCTACGTAGGTGTGCCCGGCTCTGTACTTCATGTCCTGTGGATGAGGAACAAGGGATCCAGAGATTGGTAAGTATTCTCATAAGCAAAGCTAAGAATGAGGTAGATGCAGAACCAGGATAGGTCATCAAATACAAGCAATAACCTGAAAAGGAGTAATATGATTCCACTTCTAGGAGGCAAGTGAATCACTATTCATCTATAATACTACTTCCATTAGGTTAGAGTTGTGCTTTTATCTGAGTATATCCAGTATGGATACATCACAATCTCCCATCTTCTAACACTAATAATGGAAATCAATACTATAAGACAAATTAATGTTAATAGAGTGAATCCACGAGAAGAAAAGAAGAAAAAAAGAGAGAAAACGAGAAACGTTGATGCCAACATGATAAGAGTGTTAAATGTTTGAAATGCTTGGTGTTGGATTCAACAATACGGATCCAAGTTAATAGCAATTCTCAATTGTGAAGTGTCAATGGAGCCAATTTCTCAAGGTCAACAGCAGAGTAATTACTATTTAATTGAAATACTAGTGAGGCGCCTTCAGCCACTACAATATTTCTCTTCTATACGGATATGCATGTGTTAAGTTCTGAGGAATTATCTTAATTGGTGTGACTGCACACAATACGGATTGTGCTGCGTTTAATAAAAGATTGCAGATAAAAATGTTTTAGGCATGAAGGGTCTTACAAAATTAATTGTTTGCATCTTCTCTTTGATATCAGCAACAATGTGGAGGATAGCGGCGTTTTCCTTCGTCAGCACTGATAAAAGATCAATCGTCAAATGAAACCAGTCATTCATTCCCATCAAGATGCACAAATTCCTGATTATTTAGTTCAAAGTGCAGTACGCAATAGAAGCTTTGGTCTGCTGTTTAACCCCTAAAGGACCAAGCAACCCACTTTGGACTTTTTGAGACCTCGGGTGGGCTCTATTGACTTCATAAATTTGAAATTTTTATTCAATGGGTACCCAAATTTGTACCCAAAATTTTCCAATTTGTATCCAAATGTGTACACATTGAATAAAAACTTCCAGTTTTTCTGGCCCTTTTCTGGCCCTTTCCTTTTGGAGTCTTTTCTTTTGAGGTATAGGCACGTTGAACTTGCAATCAGTGGGGATATTCACTATAAAATTTTTGAACGCTGTACCTGAACAAGTTAATCAAAGGATCCTACGGTTGGATTTGTTAGAGAATAAATATTGATGAATACCGTAGCCTTGCTTTGGTGACAAGTATTTTGAAGAAGTTTTGGGCCTCCAAACATGAAAGTAACTTTAGGAGTTAACGAGCTATATTAATTTAGTTAACCAGGGATTCAACGCCTCAATTTTTTTTCTTTCAGTTTCAACTTTCATCATATGGGGTCCAAACAAATTCTATCCAGTGTACTAATATTTAATTTTCTACAAAAATGAAGTTCCCACGTTTCAACGTAATTTCGTTTGGGGTTCTTCAAAATTTCAACATCTCATGTTTAAGAAATTTATTTGAGTCAAAAGATCTCGGGGTAGGGTGTATATTTCCAGTATCCAATACATGAACTATGTACTCAAAAGTCAGAACACTTACTTCGCAATTGGCCTGTGGCTGCTTCCGTCCTCCGCTGCCAAACTGTAAGTTCACGTGTGAACTCGGCCTCCTGGTTTCGCAATCTCTCTCTTAATGTGCTCAGGTCTTTTTTAATACTGATAATGTTCAAAGTTTCGTCCGTGAGGGTCTACACAAACAGCAACAGGCCTTGGTTATTAGGATGTGCCAACAGAATTTCCCCACTGAGGAACTGACGGTCAATGAAAAACAAGATTCTTCAGTAAAATTAGACGATTCCAGGAATTTGCAGACAATATCAAGAAGAGTATCTTCTTCCTAATTCATGGAGAGGTCTCTTATATAGTCACAATAATCATGCAGAGACCTCCCCATGATAACATAACTTGGAGACCTTTTTAATAATCATGAAGAGGACTCTCTTTATGATGTCTAAAAGTTCCTGAAAGGGACTACTTTTACTGAAAACCCTGTTAAAATCTTCACTATACAATAGTAAGAGACGAAGATGCAAGTGACAGGCACCTCGCCGAACTTCAGCATTTGACCTTCAACATACTTTTGCTGTATCATTTGAGTTTTCTTCTCTTCAAACCGTCTGTCTCGTTGCAGGTCGGCATGCATCTTGTGAAGATCCTTGTGGAGTCTCTTCAAGGAGATTTTCTCCTCAATATGTGCTTGAATCCTGTCCTTCAATCCCTGCTCTTCTGACAGCGTGAACACAAGGGCCCCGGAGAGATCTGCAGGCAGTTGACCATTTTCCATATACTCAACCTACATAGCGCCACAACACAACAAAAGTTAAAAGTGATGAGTTTGAAACACTTATTCAAGTTCAAACACGTCCCCAACACCATTTCTGCAAAGTAGGATAACCTGGTTCATTCTTAGCGTAAGTCCAACTTCCACACTATTCAATGACGCTTGCTTGAGAGTCTGAAATTTGACAATATCTGCCTGCACGGTTTTGAGTTGGCTGCCAATAGCGTTTTTCTTCTTTATTATGTTTCCCTTTTCCTTCACAAGACCTACAAAAACAACCAGAACAAGGAGTCTTAACAATTTCCTTTGGCCGTTACTTATGCAGCTCTACGGTCTTCATTTAGTTTTAAATCTTACATTGAGGGATTAGAGAACGTTTTACTAACATAAAGTTATGTCTACGCAGATATAGCTAAAGCATACAAGAGTGTTCGAGTACTACCATCAACAACCTTGCCCTGGTCAATAATTATATAATCAAGTTTACAACGTTCATCTCGCAAGGCAACCATCTTCTTGTAGAGATTTGGATCGGCATTCTCAGGGCATAACTCTACAAACTGCACCGCAACAGAAGCAAAGTAAGTATGAATTAAAGATAAATAAAATTGTGTGTAGACTCTTGATGTGGATACAGTCAAAGGGTTTAAGAGCCCGAGAGTGAACAAGTCTCCCGCTTCATAAGAGAAAGTTTGACCAGGGCGGTTAGGGAGACCTTCGATATTAAAAGTTTAGCAATCGTCTAGGATGAGGATTTGGGCGAGTTGAGGCTTAATTTAGAGGAAAACACCAACAAAACAGAAAGAAGTACCACAAAGAAACTCTGAGCTTTTCCGAACAAACCACAAATTTCTTGACATAGGTTTTAATGAAAACGAGGCACTTAAGTCTAAGAATATGGAGTGATCAACTAGTTTCAAAGAGTGAACGAAGAAAACGTACATCTTCATCCTCGTACTCATCTTCATCATCATCAGCTGGTTCGTCCAGATCTGACTCTTCAGATTCGTCGTCAGGATTTTCCTTTGGTTTTTTAGGTCGCCGCATTTTTTTCGTATACATTCGGTGAAGTTCAGCGTGTGCAGGATTGAAATCTGGTGGAGGGTTCATTGCCATCCATGTTGCCATAAGCTGCACAGAGCAAGTCCACATGAATATTAATCAACCACTGTAAAAAGAAACAGAAATCTTTGGTTGATCCTACAGGACTGCAACATAAAAATTTCTGGAATATATCTGTCGATAAATCAAGAAAACTTCCTCACTCTTGCTAAATGGCGATCGAATACATAACTAGTATGAAAGCTCCAATTAAATGGTAAGCTTTGAGGGTCTTGTAATCAAAGTCACTGATAGAAAAACCACCTGAGCCCTTTGCTCTACAAAACCGTCACACTCTTCTTGGGCAGCATCCACTAACAAATCTTGCTCGGCCAGTTTCACCTACCAGTAGATGAATCAAAATAAACTTCAAATGTTAGAAAAAATCATAGATGAGATCTTGAACCTGTACTACTACGATATCAATGAGCGTGTAGTTTTTACGCGCTCTAAGAAGATGCTCCTACCAAAATACCGGCCTCCTCATTGAGCTTTTCATTGAGCCGGAGGTCTAAAGCGTCTTCTGTAGGTTGCAATTTTCGGAGCACCCTCAGCTCCTGCGCCATAGAAAGAGATGTTGATCCAGTCATTAGTGACCCCATACGACACATGAAAACCAGAGCCATCTGTTACCAATTGAGCTTGGTACATTCCGTATGAGATACAAGAGTCACATGCACGCTTCAAAAGTAAAACAAGCGGCTAATCGCAAGTGTATCTACCCCACCCCACCCTTAAAAAAAAATGTCATATCTCTTTCCACATTATTCTTGCCACAACACGTCTTTTCCAAAATCTTAACATTGAAAATGAAAACTCAAAATCCCTATTTGACACTAAAAGAAATATCACTATTCCTAAAACCGCATATCACAATTCTTCTAGACATAAGAAATTAATTCTCTAGAATGACGGGTCCCAATATAGCACCATTGCATTAACACAAGTCTCATTTTCCTTGGATACCAAAGCTTTCCACATTTTCAAACCAATGCTTGGGGTAGAGAGAACAAAAACTGACGCTGATCAAAAGAATCAAAATAGATAGTGGCATACCTGATACATAACAAGCACCTTCAAGTCAGCACACTTCATGTTGACCTCAAGACGGTACTTCTCCAGACGCAACTTCTCCAATTCATTATCAAAGTCCATAATGATCTTTCTCATTTCCGACTCCAACTTCGACTTCTCAAACCGGAGCCTGATTTGCGTGGCCTCCTTTTCTTTTTCCTATGAAGATCATTCATGAAGAATGCGTTGAATAAAACAAAGTGACGATGAAAAGTTCCACAAGAGGAAAAAGACCTCTGTGAACCCGTAGAAAATATAAATGTCTTATTACCTCTAACGGCGAGAGAACTATCTTTGGTGGTTCTATTTTCCTCTTGGCACCTCTATTTGGTTTGGGCTTCTCCGGTGTCTTGAGCCCCACTTTTT
This sequence comes from Pseudoscleropodium purum, assembly GCA_963969395.1. Lineage (NCBI taxonomy): Eukaryota > Viridiplantae > Streptophyta > Bryopsida > Hypnales > Brachytheciaceae > Pseudoscleropodium > Pseudoscleropodium purum. The sequence continues at coordinate 8,258,710 of OZ017798.1, read as the reverse complement.
GAACAACAGGAGCGACCACGTCAGGTTTGAGCTCCTCTTTTTTCTTGGGCTCGGCTCCCATACCGCCCAAACCACCACCTTCTTTAGCCTGACATGAGCTGACATGAAAACCATATCAAAACCTCCGTCACAGTATCCAATGTCCGCGACTGTAACAATATCCATCAATGAGAACCTTTGTAGTCCTCACTTGACAAAACTCTAGAAGTTGCTAACTGTGAACTCTCATGAATAAATCACAGGACGTTTCGCGAACGAAAACTAGTATCCTTCAATGTATTAAGAAGATACCTTGCTTTCTGCTGCCAACGCAGCCGCGATTGCAGCAGCTATCTTTGCTTCGTACACATCTCGATCCTGCACAATCGAACGTAGATTGTGAACATAAAATTGAATAACTGAAACAGACAAAACCAAATGCTTTAATACCGAAAATCTGTGGTACCAAGTTGAAATGAATTTCCAAAGCAAGGGATTCGTCTCGAAAGATCCCGAATTAGATTTACAAAGCTATAACGGTAAATTACTGCAATTTAATAAAAAATTCTATCAATATTTAGATAGTGCGAAACTAATGTCAATTAAAAGTTGACGTAAAGTTCATTAAATAGTTAGAAGTATCATCACACCTTCAGTTGGCTTATTCAAGAATCTTAGAGCTCACCTCCTGTGTGACGATTTCTCGGACTTCTGGGGTCTCTTCCAGTTTGAGTTCAGGCACAGGAATGAGTGGATCTGTTAACCTATTGCATATAAAGTATTAAGTGCCTCATAATCGAGTTCGAGAATTCCTTAAAAGTCAAAGAAATATTACTATGCCTTAACTACACAAACGCATCACAACAACTGTGAACACATACTCAACCTTAGACTAACTGCATCCTTGTTAGAAAGCGAGTTAAGTGAACTTACCCAAGCAATTTGTTGATCTCGGCAATCCGGGCTTGCTTCGTCAGCAAAGTTGCCCGCGTTTCTTTTTTCTTATCACGAAGAGCAATAAACTGATCGTTGAAGTTCATTTTAACACCATGAACAGCTTCTTGAAAAAGAATAATTTCATTTCGTTTCAAGAGTTCATTCGTGTACTGATCATCTGGAACCACGTATGCAGGATTCGTCTTTAACTTATAATCGCCTTTATTATTTATTGCCCATTCAAGTGCTTTAGCATCCTCGTCAGACACCCACTTCTGATAAAACAATAAAACAAAAAGCACAATGCCCATCCATTAGTATCCCAGAATTCAAAGAGATATGGTTCTTGAAGAGAAGAGAAAATCATTTAAAAACTCTTCGAAAGTTTTAGTTATACAAAAGGGTGAAGAGAATCTTGCTATATATCTCCCTTAACGACGGCATAGTATTTTAAACACAGTCTATTGTTTGCAGTAGTTCAGACAAGTGAAAAGGCATCGCTTCAGAAACGCTGAGCCTTGACCATAAAATTTTCAGCAATAGTTAAAAAATAAGACTCACCAAGTCAGGTTTTGTGAGAAGAAAAGCATCCCACTCTCTTATTCGTTGTTTCAGTAGACGCCGCCTGTATTCTAGCTTTGTGATACCTGGTTCATCTGCACTTTCAAATTTATCCTTCTTCGGCTTCTGCAGGTATCATGAATCACACGAGTCGATTTACGGTCAGAGTAATGTGTCTTCATTTATACATATAACGATTTCCATCCCACTATATTGAAAACTCCACTATAATGAGTTCGATTTTTCAGTCACCCATTTGGGTTAAACCGCCCTTCAGTAAGGGTGAACCATCGCATACTACATCTCATACTGTTATTTCAAAAATCTTAGAAAGAATGAGAGCGCAGTATTACCGGCGCCTCTACTTTCATGGTTTGTTTCCGCTTCGCATCAAAAATTGAAACCTTCCGCCCCATCCATCTCTGACGTCTAGCAACTTCAACCGCAGCCTTGGGAGCAAACACCACTCCACATGTCGTCAAGTTTTATCCACAATTACTCTGTGTTTTGGAAATTGAACGAGGCAAAATGACATCTTCTAAGCGACAGGAAACTGAAAAAGTACCACATGCTTGCAAAATTTGCAAACATCCAGAATCAAGTCAATTTTTCATCAAGCAACTTCGTTGCCCCACAGTTGTCGAAAAGATTCCAGGGCCGAATGGATGGCATGTTAGAAAAGCTACCTGGAATTCTTCTGTAAGCTTGGTAACCCGAAAGGTTGAGGTTTGTGATCCTGAGGCGAAGGCATGAATTACAATATGTTCCACCTGCAACCCAATATATCTATAATCACGTGAAGGCATATTAAGAATTCACCAAATATTGAACAAATTTCTACGATGAAGTCAAAACGAAATCTTCAACATGGCATGTCAAGAGTTTCTGTAAAATCGCAAATTGCAAACGAACCAGGATAGTTGCGTTCAGATGAGAAGAGGAAATGTATCTCTAAGTAAATACTCACAAATCTATCACGACTCTGAGCTGCACACAAACTAGCGGATGAAGATGTTACCCCAGTTCCGCATCCAAGATAATGCAATACAAAACTTTCCAGGCTGTCGCCCATTTCTAGTCATCGAAGTTACTCTAAATGACAACTGCGAAGACTCACCTCAAGAGGATCGAGGAAAAACCATCTTAGTTTTCGAAGAGCCACATTCCTCCTTTCAGAATCCCACTGGAGCTCCTTGCGGGCTTGATCCACCTCTGCAATAGCTTCATCCTCGAGCATGCTGTGAATTCACAAACCTCACAAGTGTCTTAGTGATATATATACGACGCTCACTAAATGGCAAGAAGGCTCTTCACTATGTACAGTACAATAATCTCTCAATAATGATAGTTGAAACCAAGATGATGCAGCTCTGTCCAACCTCTGAAGCCGAGGATCTATCACGAAATCCTCCGGCGCCAGCTGCTGGTTACGCTCTCTTGTTTTATTTTCCTCTATTAGGGCGGTCACTTTGTTCCGAATAACTTCTAACTGAGAAAGAAGTTTATTCTTCGCCTCACGAGCAAGCCGATTGATTTCATCCTGCTCTACTTTGGCCCTCCATTCTTCAATACTTAACATGTATTCAGGAACATCCTCAGCATCTCTCTCAGGAACCTTTACTGCATTACGTCGAATCAAACAGTATGACATCTGACATACTCGGCATATGATCCTCTGACATTGCTTATCTGACAAGTAGAAAACTCGCAACCAAGATCTGTTCTCCAAAAACCTAGCCATGTTACATTTGGCATTGTTTACATTGAAATTTACCTCAAATTAACTTACAATTGGCAAGGTTTAATGTAGCTAACTTTTATTTGCTTTCGGGAGAGGCTGTTTCTACAACTGATCTCTTTGCCGACTTCAGTATTTACAAATTTTCCAGTTATTCCAGGAAATCTGTAATATAGTTATGACATCTGACCGAATGATATGAAGGTATTAAAACTGCTATGGATCATTTTTGGGCTCGACGGAGGAGAAAAGATTAGTTATCTTCAAACTTACGGGCCTCCGCTTTAGGAGAAGTAGCCACTTCTTCAATAAAATGGATTGAATGAATGAAGAAGCTTCCATCTGCGGACACGCTTGCCTGGAAACAAGGAGTAATCATATCATGTACATCAGATGAGATCATTTATGAAAATAAATACTCAGTCTTCAACGTAAGTAAAACCTACTTTAGACCTCAGTATGCATCATGCAAAAAGCTCAGTATTAGAACTGAATTCAAGGAGTTTTTTCTGACGTCACATTCCGAGGCGTTCCACAATATAGACGATTGAACTTCATATTCGAAACTAAAGTGACTCAATGCAGGATCAATGAAGCAATTAGGTTTGCTGAACCTTATGTTTCCAGATAAGAATCAAATCGAAGCGAGATTGTTGTCTCATAACAACTCATAACTAAAAGTAATCTTCCGCAAGTGCAGGTACTGGATTGAAATGATGACTCTGAATCTCAAAGATATTTACCAGATATTGGTCGTCAAAGCTAACGCAAGCTCCAGTGACGACACCGTAAAAGGCATCATGTAAACCAGCCTGCCAACCCATCGTCCCTGTAGATCTCAATTCTTTGAAACATCTAATGAGTCTAGAATGAGACCTATCCAGCCTTCAGTTTATGGAATCTTCTGTTCAGGTTTAAGAACTGATAACTTGCTTGAAGGAAGGAGAATTATCATAAAGAAAAATATAATTACTTTATCAAGATACCACATTCTATTCCCTAGAATGTCGAGATGATAAAAGGAATGGGAACCATAATTAAGGTATGATTCAAATTTTAAGCACCACAACGTACCTCCCAGTATCTCGACTCATCAGCATTTCCCAAAAGTTGGCCAGGAACGGGAGCTTCTTGAATGCGGACTACACCATCATCAGAGCCGGACACGAAGTATTTCCGTGAGTGCGACATCCTAACACAAGTCTTAGCCTGTGAGTGATCAAGAGTAATGAATTATACCGAACTCACATACTACTGCTTTCAAGAAAGCTCATTTTTGAACTGACCTAATAGTTTTGATCGTTTTTTTACTCCAATGAGCAAAACCCATTGCCTCTACAGAGTCACTGCGGCATTCGAATAGATAGCCTGCCGCAAATCCCTGCACAGCAGACATATGTGACTTGGTGAAATGTTGTGCTATGGAGCGTGGCATTCTCAGTACGATGTGGAAAATTCGTAAGATTGTTTGCAAGGTTCATTTTAGAATTAAAATTCCATAAAAAATCGTAGTATCAAAATCATATGAACTTTACATACCAACACATATCAATGAGCTATTAAGTGATATTAAAATGTTTTTTTATTTTCAAAAACATTTGGAAGAGAAAATAGACTTACGATACGCACCACAAAAACAAGGTTCGCACACAATGGAGGTGTTTTAGTAGTACATGATCAGAGAAGATAAGTATACGCACCTCGGTGGCAACATAGAAGCTGTTGAGATTACCGTCGGAGTAAAAAATGGCACGGATTGGATACGTAGTGCCTGGAGGGTCTTCCAGCTCAATGTGCTCTGGGGGAGGTGTGGGGATTCTGGGTCGGGGCTCAGGCGGAAGTCCATCAAGGAGATCTCCTGGAGGTGCCTCTCCTTCTTTAGGTGCTTCTCCTTCACCTTCTTTTGGAGATTTTCCTTCCGCTCCTTCGCCCTCCTGCAAGCATGGAGACGAATTTTCTAGATTACTCAAACATAGTGAAATCTGGCAACATATGCATAGTCTCCAAACTACATATCATCCTAAGGACCAATACTTATGAGAAGCTTCTTTGCCATCTAGACACAGCAAGCTCCGTCCATTGCAGTGAGGTGTAGTAACCTACTAATTGAATACAGTATAAAATTTTCAGCAAAAACTGTAAATCTAGGAACACATTAGTATGTGCCAGAAATGTCAATCCGAAGAGCTTCCATGTATTTGACATCAAGCGAACTTACCGCTTTGGGAGAGGGAGGGGGAGGAGGGGGAGGAGTTGGAGGCTTAGGTGGGATCTTTTTTGGAATAGGAGGACGTTTGAAGCTGAAATCTGTCACAGTCAGGTCTTTCAGTTCAAATGATTTTGCTGTATCATTATTGGTATCTGCAGCATGAAAAAACAGTGCTTAGGTCCTTGTCAAGTCTCAACCAGTGACAAAAATTCTAAAAAAATTGAATGAAGTAGTACAGAGGAGTGGATACGGCAAAATGCAAGAAAGGAGATTATGAATGCCATAAATGACTAAAGAGTACAAAGAAATTGAGCTTTGAATACCTGGTCGAGAAACTTCAAAGATCCGTCCATTAGAACAACCAACTAGGAGTATTTGTGAATTAGGAGACCAGTCCATGCACGTAATCGAACCTGGAACCATAATGAACCTGCGTGGAGTTCATAGTGCCATCAGTATTACCTACTCAAGACTGCTAAGAAAAACATTGGAGCCCAATTTGGACCTCTAGGTCCTTTAGTGGCCATAGGAGCAGGAAACCAGTCAATCAGCATGTAACTACTGGTGGTCTCACATTATGAGCATCTTACCCAAGCGGCCGAAACGAATCTGGACAGTGGAAATAGAAAATACTGCCATCTGAGGAGACAGAGGATAATACTTGGCCGTCATTCGAGCAAGCTAGAGCTGCCACACCCAACTGCACATCAGACATGTAAACGTTGTAAACGAGTCATCCATTGCATAATGCCATCTTCCTTATACAATCACGCACAAGAAATGAATTGGCTTGCAATTGTACATGAAATCAAATTGCTGTGGTTAAACATTATTACGTTCTACAAATAATATTGGTATCAAATATCGAAGCAAGCTCCGGATAGTTTCAACACTGACCTTGTGAGGTTTGGCCGCAACAGACAGTCTCCACTTCTTCTTTGATTTCTGCAAAACTCGAATGACGCCATCCGCAAAACCAACAACGACGGACTGTCCGCTGGGATCTACTACCAAAGGAAGCCACAAAATCACAGTGCAAGCTACTTTGAATCTTCTCTTGAACTCTTCCGTCCTTCCCTTGAAATTGTATAAGCGAACCTGGACACTCCCGCTGATTATCAAGCACCATTTATTGAAACCTCAAGCGCAAATCGAAAGTATCCATGATGTAAGAAACTTACTGTGCCATCAGATCCGGCGGATGCCATTTCGTGACTGATAGGTGAGCATACAACCCCTACAATTAGACCAGCATGAAATTCTAGCAATTTCGTCATTTTGAAATCCGGAAGGTCGGATCTCCAGAGTGCTCCGCCCTCATCCTGTACAAGCACAATCATAAGCTTAAATTGAAAGCAAACAATAGAATAAAATTGCTTCAATCTTAAAGAACTCAGAATGAAGCACATTCCAAAGCACTACCAGAAAAAATCTCCAGTAATATCCGATGGTCCTGGAATTGACGCTTTTGAGACATCTTAGTGTAGAACATCATGTAGGAGAAGCATGTTATATAGAAGAACCTGAATTATCCAGTGATCCTTTTCAACAAGAATACCCTTGATCTGGCACAATGGATCCACTAGCACCTCTTTGGTAGGAACAATCTCGCACACAAGTTTGTCATCTCCATCATTTGCTGCTTCAAGCCACTTCCCAATCCCTCCATATAATCAGCTCCTATATAAAATTTGGAAAGATGTAAGGTTTGAGAAAGATATTAAATTTGAATAATAATATGAGCACTTCGTTAGATTGGATGATATCTCAACCTTGCAACCTCAAACAAACTCTCAATCACTGCCACTATATACTAAAATATTTCCCACTGAAAGAAAATCAAAGGCCTAGAACACACTCTCACCATTTTTAAGGACTAACTATAATCATATAAACTACACCCTGAACGTTCCTGCACATCATAAGCCTTAATGCTTAAGAAGACCGCATTTCCAGCACATGAGAGGACGAGTCAATGTGGAAAATCATTGTTTGATATAGATACTTATGTTCTTTGATTTAGGGAACTCAGATCGCGGCCATTAATTTCACAAAACTCGAGTAAGCAACTGTAGAGATAGACGTTTAACATGTTCATAGATCTAATAAGCTTGAAAATCGATTGAGAAAAGGACGACCACGTACATCAAGATTCCAAAATCGGATGCATCCATCTGCTGCAGCAGTGATCATTGTACGGGCGTCCTCATCTAGTACCAAGTACTCAACCATACCTTGGTGGCAATAAATATCTGGCCCTCCTGGCCTTTTGAGTTGACATTTGACGAGTCCATCGTCCCAGACGAGAACGGTGCCCATCTCGGTACCTGTGACAACCTGCCATATCCAGTAATTGCCCAGCAAACAGTAAGCGCAAGAAGATTTCCTTCCAGAGATCATTGACCTCCTAATCGTCGAGCAAGAAGCAGCTGAGCTAGAAGTTTTATTGTCGAGTCAGCAGCATCAGAACGACAAAAACTCCAATTAATATTCTAAAGCAGTCATCAAACTTGAAATGATCACAGAAGACATTACCTTGCTATTCCTCAGCTCGAAGTAAGCTGCAATGTCACTGATGGGAACGGTTCCAAATTTCGCTATGGCACCCTGATTTTGAAGAAGCATCATAAGACTCATTACAAGGTACAAGTTGATGAGGCAATTTTAGAACCCCCGAGCCCTTTCCAAAAAAAATCAGAGGATTCAAATGGTCACGACCTACCTCTAACTTCAAGCCAGTGAATGTGGAGGCCATCTTCCAGAATCGGACATGTCCCACTCCAGATGTCAATAGCTGACCCTTGAAGTATCTTGAAAAGTCCACCTAAACCAACCAAACGAAATAATTACCCTCACAATCAATAACTTCCATAAGTCACTCCTCTGGTCCTACAAGAGAGCAAGTACACCCTCGACGTAGAAGATCGTCCTCTAGGAATCAATGAGAGGTCAATGCATACAGTGAAGTAGAGTCTGACTTGACAGGAATGAATTGCCCAGATCACAATCCAAGAGCAATTAATTATCAGAAAAATTAGACTATTTCAGGAACTTTCGGCAACATCTAGAGGGGAATTTTCTTCTTGATTCATGAGGAGATCTCTGTAAGCATGATCGGTGATCATATGGAGGCCACCCCATCACCACATGATACTTGGGTCGGTCTCTGTATGATCATTATGACCATATTGAGACCATCTCATGAATCACGAGGACGATTGTCTACATGAAATTGTCTAAAGTGCACGAAAGAGTATAATCCTATTAAAAAACCTGTCAATTGAAGTGGATTCAAAGGTGATAAGCATATGGTCATACTTTGAAAACTTCTTGCGAAAATGCCTTGGTTCGTAAGATCATGAGCTCGTTCTCCCAGTCCCACACCGTCAGCAGATAATCTGGGTGAGCTCCCACCTACATCCTTAGTTCACAGTGTTCCGATAAGTAGCAAAGACGAGGAACAGGCAAACGCAAAAAAAATTCTCACCATTTCTACCACAACGTCCAGCACTAAGCCCTCATAAAGAATTCCATTAGGAAAAGAAAAGATGGGGAACATGTCACTGAAGCTTACTGTCGACAGTTGGGATCCATCGGCATCGAAATTGGCAGCTGTAAAGTATCGCTCCGTTCCGTCAACCAGCGTCTGCAATTAGGTCTGTCTTCTGTTACTTGCTATTAGAAACGTCGGCCTCTTGAGTTAAGTACAATAGGGTGCCATTCTAGGGATACTGTCACTGGAGAGATAGTTTCTGCATTACTAACGAAGAACGGAAGCAATTGGCGTCACTGAGGTGATAGGATACAACGTCAGTTAAAGCATTTTAACATATACAGAAGTGTCGTGTAGGGAAGAAAACTGTAGAGCTGTGGAGAGGTATTTCGGCACAAGAGCAAAATGTGATGAGATCGAATTTTTATTACTTGTATGAATCTCTTTTGCAATTTCAAAGTAGGAGGTTGTAGACCACTATAAGTGAGTACACCAACCCCATTTCCATTCAAAGGGCAGTGGCCATAGACATTTAACCAAGTCACGCTTAGACCACTTGCTAAGAAGTCAACCCATTGTATGAATAGATGGGCCCGAATACTGCATCAGGTCCCTATCAGTTTCAGCACACTCCACCTAGCTATCAATAGAAGCTAGTGCTGATGACAACAAAGTAGACTGAGCACTTGCAATCTTGTAAACACATAGGAAAGCAAAAGCATATCAAAAAGACAAATGAGGTCGAGCACGACCAACTGGTTCAAAATTCTAGATCGACAGGGAGTTTTACATGATTGTGATGATGCAAACGCACTAAAATTGTGATTAGATTAGGAGAAGAAATACCTTGTAAAGATTCATGGAGGGATATTCGTAGATGTATATATTCGGCGAGACACCCTTCTCACAGACACAGAAGTGCGTTCTCTTTGGATGGACTGCCACACATCCAATTCCATTCCCCTCCACACTCTGCGACAATCACTCGAACCAAGTTGATTCTAAGCACAAACCCTAATTTCATCTGCGTAACCCTAATTTCACTGCATAATCCTAATTTCGAGTGCTGACTTCAGTAAACACGCCAAAAACTGGATTGAAAGGAAGCTTTGAGCGCATGAACCGATTGCACGAGTTCGACTTACAGGTTGGAAGGAATACGTCATGGTTTTGAGGTCTAGAAAGTGGACGATATCACCACAAGAGTGGATAAGAATCCCATCAGCGATGTACAACACATTGTTTCGTCTGCTTCCCTGCAATCAAACAAACAAAGGTTGCTATTCCGAGACATTATACAGGCCATGAGAGTGTAATGTGAGCAATACAAAACCAGAAGATCGCGTAGCTTTAAACAATGAATCTTCAAAACACATTAACAATTAGTGGATGAGAGGCTCATCCCGTCGATTTTCTTGGGATTATCAATCGGAAGATCGTGTCTTGAGAAGATCGCAAGGAAACATTGCAACAGAAACTAGTTAAATAGAGTGCGACAAACCTCGAGTCCGAAGGAAGTGATGAGTTTCACGAACTCCCTTGGATATTTTCGCACACCTGGAGATGTCGGGTCCGGAGGTAGGACAACTTCAGGTACAAAATGCACCGGAGGAACGGGAGGGGGAGCAGGGACCGCGACAGGGGCAGGATGAGGAGGATCCGCCATGTCGATTGTCAGATGTTACTTAAAAACCACCTGCTTAGTGAAGAAATTCACAACAATGTATTCGTATTTTGTTCATGTGGACGTCTCTTGCTGCATAAAAACGTGACTGGGAGCAAAATCAAGAAATTCAGATACTCTTTAAGACTCGAATTTCAGGGTCAGCATCAGGATCTGCAACATCGGTTGTCGAATGTTCTACAGGAACCATATCCTGTGAGAAAATTCTCAGTGTCACACGAATTCTCTCCTCTGATCATGTGAACATTTTCAACTTACGATTCGCTGCCGTACAACAGAATGTGCGTGTTGAGCAAACTGTATGAATGCAAATACTCGAGAGTGGAGAATTTACTTTGTACATTCACAGCATCATTCAGTTTGTTAGGCAAAGAGAAGATCGTCGTTGTCAGTTTAGAGGTAGATTTTGATGGAAGATCTCAAACATGGCTAAATTTAGCAAAACTCCTACTAAAGTATTTGTAGATGAGTACAGCGGTGCTAAATTCAAGGGACCAATACAACCATAAGTATGAGGTGGACAAGAGCTTGCCAAACCCCTCAAGAGAGAAACGTTTAAAAGGTTATCCTCGTTTTTACTCAAAATGTGAACGTGACTAGTCATTTGCACCGAGTTGCTCCAACCAGATGGACTTGCAGCCGGACATTTCAGAATTAAATCATAAACTCCACACTTATTGCACATCTTAAATTCTCAAAGAGAGGATATCATATTATAAGCGAAATTGGCATTGAAAGGAAACAATGCAACTCCAGTCACAAACTCACATAATGTCAAAACTATAGACTACGTTCCTACGATCCGAAAGGTTTACGGCAATCTAATTCTCATAGATCCAAGAGTGGTTAGCACTGCGCCAGTCGACAATGCCCTCAGGGAACCACAGAGCAATCTCCTTCTGGGCGCTATCAACAGCGTCGCTACCGTGAATAATGTTCCTGGACAGAGCAAGAGACAGAAGTTCAAACACTGACAGCAACAATCATTACAAAAAGATAGCTCCGTTCTCCGAACATTATTGCAACATTATTGGAAACATTGTAAGAGGACAAAGCCATATTATCAAAAAAACCTAAAAGAATTACTCAGTAGAAACCTGTGTCGGGGACATACCTGCTAACTTCAATGCAGAAATCTCCACGGATCGTTCCAGGCTCGGAGGCAGCCGGGTTGGTGGCTCCGATAATCTTACGCCCGGTGGCAACAGCTCCCTTCCCTTGCCACACCATGGCAACCACAGGTCCAGAAACGATGTACTCGACCAACGACCCGAAGAAAGGCTTGGTGGAGAGGTCGGAGTAGTGCTTCTCGGCGAAGGACTTCTCAACCTGGATCATCTTCATGGCTGTATCATAGCAGCAAACAGGTAACGATCAAAAAACAATGTGATGGAGACTGGTGTAGACTCTTGAGTCAATATGATGAAATCCCCCAAAGCAAGAAAAGAATAACACACAACCACAAGTACTAAATCAACATGAAGCGGAAGGATCAGGGAAAGCCGAGTTTTATCGTCCACATCATTATTCAGTGGCATTTATAAACTTCTCATCACCTCCTCTAGCTGTGCAAGTCCAGGTCATCCTAAAGCATCCTCAAGGGAAACATTTCGAAGGTCCAGAAAAGGGATCAGGGAAAGCCGAGTTATATCGTCCACATCATTATTCAGTGGTATATAAAAACTTCTCATCACTCCCCTTTACTGCACTTCTCACCATTTAGTTAACAGACAACAAGAAAATCTAGCGCAAACTTCCGTCCAAATCATTCTTCAATAGTACTTGAAGGATACTGAACATTGAAAGGCATAATTTAGCGACAGTCCAGTATGGCGAAGGGATCAGGGAAAGCCGAGTTAAATCGTCCACATCATTATTCGGTGAAAATTTAAACTTCTCATCATCCCCCTTCGAATATCATAGCAACATTTAAAAGGCAGAGATCAAGCTCTCCCACGTACACGAGTACAGAAACACCTCCAAGTAGCCAAAAAATAATACACTCAAACCTCATTACAATAACGATTCTCCACAACGACATTATATTCTAAAGTATCATTCACGCAGGCCACACGATCACTGACTTGTCACTCTTTCAAAGCACGCCACGGAGAAGACACTCGAGACTCAAAGTGGAAAGATCAAACAAAGACTGCAATGCAAGGCCACAGGTCGAACCTTTGAGGAAGAAGCCTTTCTTCTCAAACCTACAGATGATATCGCCAATCTGCACAAAAGAGCAAAGAGCATGAGAATGAAAGACACGGCAAACGAGCTAACCCTAGAGAAAGGAAAAGAGGCTAAAAGTGTAGTTAGGAAAGAGACATACCAGGCCCCGCTGCACGCCATCGGGCTTGATCATGATAAAGGTAACCTCGGCGTTGGCCATGGCGACGGAATGGAGCCTGCAGGTTTGAGAAGAGGAGACAAGAGAGCAGCGGCGGAAGGGGAGGCAATGAGGTAGGAAAGAGGAGGTGGTGGGGAAGATATGGCGAGCAAGGCTGCGATGGAAAGTGGAAAAGGTTCGGCAAAGAGAGCCAGACGAGGGAGACGGTCTGATGTCCGACGCAGACGGGCGTCTACGGCACTGGCGGCTGCCTCCCGAAGAGCGCAGCCCTAAACCCTAACTTCCTGTCAATTGCGAAAGAATATCCGAAGCTCACATTCCTCATCTAAGTTAAAACGGGCTGTGTAAGGTATGTGCACCTACACTCGTCACTATTTACAGCTGACAACAGGTGCTATTATTAAATACGGAGTAGAATTTATTTTTATGGAATCTCATTGGCAAGTGCAGAAGATTTCAACACATTTTAGTGTTGATTATTTGGACATTAGAGTTAAATGTACCCTAAACCTCAATTTGAACGTGGGATCAAAGGAAGGTATAATTAAAAAAAAAAAACACAACACTAAATTCCATGGGACCTTAGTTTTGATGTTTCAAGGAGTTTCATCCCATGTTTTTTCCAAAGTATACCTCTTGGTCTTGCATTATACACACTTTACGATTAATTCTATTGCATGAATAAATTATGAATTTTTTAATAGTCTTTTTTATAGTATGTTCTAAGGATGTATCAAACAATAATACTAAGCTCTAATTAAGCTTTGATAAACCCTCACGTTTTGATTGTGTACATCCTATATAATCAATATTTAGGTTTTTGTTACAATTTTTCATCCAAATGTAGGGATCAAGTTCTAGGAAGTGTTAATTTTGGATGTATGCAAATTTTATAGAGTCTAGAAAATAAGGGAACATTTGAATTTATAATACCCTATTTTGTTGGAAATAAATATTTGACTATAAGAAGTGGAAAAAAAGATTAAAAAATTAAAAATTAAAAATTAATGGTATTCCACATGGTAATGGTGTAAATCCAAGACTAACTGTAGGAAGTCTATATTTTTCATTTTCTTATTTGATAATGAAAATTCCAAGATCAATTAGCCCTTAAAAAATCAAAAAATAGTCCAAATTTATAAAATTATAAATATTCATTATAAAATACAACTTATAGTAATAATTTAATGAAGGTTTTCAAACAAAAGTTGTAAGTAATATGAAGCATATATAAAATGACCACTACAAGAAAACAATGTGTGAATTGACACGTTCAAATTGACTAACCATGATCAAACTAACACTATTTTTTTGTAGTAGACTACAAAAAGAGTTGTTGCAATTTTATTTCTACAAAAATATGTGTTAAATTTAGAATAAAATAAAAAACAAAAACAAAGACTTTGTAAAAATCATCAATATCTATACCTTAAGTTAGATTGATTGCTTATTTTATTTGTCACAATGAGATTTCTAGAACCGTGCATTATTTGGCTACATTCTTGGTACCATCAAAAAGTACTTTGCAAGAAACTTTATTGGTTTCATTCTTGGTACCATCTTAATACAAACATGAATTTGAATGAAATAATAATAATATGATATACTTACCAAATTATGTAAACCTTAGTCAAGCTCATAATTGTCATATTCATTACCATTACATGTCTAGCAACCATAGGCACAAGCTCTTCAACAATCTTTTTTAGATTCAAGGAACCATCACCAACAATCTTGGCCACCTCTTGGCCACCAAAATCAATTGCCATAGATGTCTTGTCATATCCTTGTTGACTTCAAGTTAAACTTTATTTTCTCTCATCTTTTTTCTTAATCCTTCTTTGGAAGTAAGTAATAAAACTTTTTTTTTCTTCTTATTTTTCCTCTTTGTCTACTTCTTTGTAACTTGAGATTTGAAAACCTTAATTTTTTTTGAGCATTTAATCTGCGATATATACATTCTTAAGCTACAAGCATTACAATACAACTCTTTCTCATCTTTGAATTTATTATCATTCATCCATTCAAACTATTAAAAATTGTTTTGTACTTTGCACAATAAATCCTTTGTAAGGATTAGATGGTTGTAAAGTGATAACATTCATATAAACATTGAACTTAAGGAAGACAATCAAAAGTTTATCTAGCTATTTAAAGCCTTATAAAAACAATAAGTATACAACCCAATGCACAATATTTGTACTAATCTCTCATCATTCTTCAATCTCTTACAATCTTTTGGCGTATCAATAATATTGATCACCTATCCAAAATGCTATCAAATGTGAAACAAACTCTATATTTTTTGAAGATAAAAAAGTGGTACTACAAAGTTTTATAACTTTGATAAAGGTAGTAAACAAAAAGCAATTACATAAAGTATTTGAAATCTTTAACAACAATTTAATTGACGACTGCACCTACAATTATTGCACCTATTTGATGAATTTATTATTGTAAATGCCACTTTTCACTTTTATAAATGCACTGCTACTATTTTGCATTAATGTTGTCAAGTAGGAAGATATGTATTTTTACAAAAACATGAAGTTTTTGATTGCAACCAAATTCAACTTAAGGTATGAAGGATTGCAAAGGTAAAAGTAGTAGGATATTTTTTTTCAAAATAAAGTGAGAGCACTGTTTGAAATTTAAAATGTTATAAAATATAAAGTATACAATATATTGCATATATACATATACATTTCCATACAAAGTATTGTATATTTGTATGTATTGTGTATAGATATCATATATTGTACATATATAATATATGTATATTGAATGTATATTTATTTGTTTAAAATAAATATAAATATTAAAAAACCATATACCAAAATATATAAGCTATGTATAAAATCACAAATCCTTGATGAAAATGTAATTAAACTTTGAACAAATGCCAAAATAGCACAAAAGCTTCAGATAAAGTATACCTTAGCTTTTCAAAAACTTAAAATAATATTGTATAAACTCTCTAAATTTCAAAAGTAAAAAAAGGTAGTATCCAAAAGTTATAGCTTGTTCAAAACTACATATACACTTTTGAAGGCAATTGTACACCCTTTATTGTACCCCTTAGTGACACTTTTGACCTTTAGCTCCCTTCCAGTAGTTAGTTGTAGTACTTAACTCCTAGTAGCTCCAAAGGTCACAGTGTCCTAACACTTCACATGTTATGCATCCACAATCTTAGATTCTAACTTAAGTCACGTGATTCACCATTCCTTCGTGATTTCCAACTCTACTTCCAACACTTAACTCCTACAAGACACTAAGTATGTCATTGGATGACACAGGGTAGAACTTCCATTGATATCTAAGCACTTGGTTGCATCACTACTCCCCATTGGTATTAACCAACCTTGAATGGGTTGCAACTCCCTACTAGGTCCAATCACTTTTACATTGGAACTTATACACTAGGATTCACCAATCAAGACTTCACTAGTAGAAAATTTAATTTTTTTGTTGATTTTGTTATGTTTATTTGGTTCACTTTTCTATTGATTTGTATTGATTTTTGTTCACATCAATAGATTGTTGTTTAAATCAACAAAAAAGTGAATCAAATAAATGTGACCAAATCAATAGAAAAATTGAATTTTCTACTAGTGCTTGCATCAATAAAGAATTGTAATTTTCATAATTTGCTTAGGGCAAGCACCAAAGTTCTTACCAAAAAATTTAATTGAACACAACAAATTTTCAAAGCTCTCAACTTAGTTTGTCATCCTAATATGGTGGTTGAAATCAATGATCATGCTTAAAGATGGAATAATAATTGATTGATCTTAGATGCCAAAATATAAAAAAGATCACTTCTTAAAGATATAGTGAGTAATTGATGTCAAGGTGCTTGTGGTATTTTTTGATTGCAAAACTTAGTAGAGAGTCATGCTTTCTTTAGAAATATAGACAGGGATGTATTAGAGACTTACATCTTACAAGCTTGCCTTGCAATCATGCCACTATTGTTGAAGCTTCACTTGTTTTGTTTGTTTATCGAAGCCTCTTCCTTTGAATCCTCAATTTCTAAATCTTTTGGTTGGCCATTGGAAAAGGAAACATCCTATCTTTATCCTCATCCTTGTTTTAAAAGTTTATTTGAGAAAGTCTAATTTTGGACTATGATTTATATTGATTACATTCTTAGAAACTATTGTTATTAACTTCATTCTTATCGACTATATTTATAAAGGAATGCTGGTATGTGAGTAGTGAGGGAAGAGCGGTGAATGGGAAGAATGGATTGGTAAGTGTAGAGATGAAATATTTGAATCTATCCCAAAAAAGGGGAAAATGGATATAAAATTGGATGAACCTTAATTGAAATTGAATGAAAATCTATCCAAAGCATCAAGAAAGTGGATTAACTAAATTAATAAATGTGGTTGGATAAAATGGATGAAGGCAATTTTCAGAAATGGATAGAAGTGGTTGGACGAAAAAATGGATGAAAATTGATGAAATAACATGAAAAAGAACGAACAAAATGAGTTAGAAGAGTTTGGATGGAAAAATGGCAGAATCACAAGAAAAGCTTGGAAAGAAATAGGAAAGAAGGGTTTAGTTTTAAAAACTTTCATTCACGTGAAAATAGATTTAGATCATTCTATAAGGTTTTATGGTAAAAAGGAACTTATTCTATGACCATGGAGTGGCTTAGATTGGGTTCTTTGCCTAAAATGTAAATTCCATCAAATTTAAAACAACTAACTCTAATATGTAGCAAGGACATTTCACAATAGAATTTAGGGTAGGATTTTAGCAATGAAGTGCTTACAATTTTCACCTACTTTGATAGATAGAGTATTACAAGAACTAGGACAAGGGGTAGAATATGACATGTTTTTCTAGGTCATGCATACTTTCTATGGCGCTTGAATTTCAATAGTGGTGCTCAGAGGTCCTTTTTAGTACACTTAGTGAAAGCCACAAAATTAGCAATTGGCCGATGTTGCGCCACAAGCTAGAACCAACAAAAGTAAAAAAACAAATTAAGGCAACTTGGACAAAAAATTGAGGTGTTGTATTTGCCTATTTCTACCAAGTCTTTTGTTTAAGAGTTTCACTAGAAAAAAAAAAACTCAAATTTTGAGAATAAAATGGAGAAATCCCTAGAGTTTATAGAAATGTTCTTTGTATGAAAAAAAAGGATTCCTAACGGTATTGCATTGTGAATGCTTTCACTATGTAAAAGTGTATAATTATATGTCAAATCGAAGGGTTTTTTAAAGTATCAAAAGGCAACTGGAATGACATTCTTCTTGATACTCTATTTATTTACCTCTATTAAACATTCATTTGATTATAGTTCTTCTATTTTCATATTGAAAGATATTTTAAAATTTACTTTATATATTAAAAGTTATTAAAATGAAAGGTGAAGTTTGTTTTACCTTTCTTTTAGATTTTAACTGATTTTAATTCTATGTAGGGATGTAGATAGAGTTATGAAGAGGAAAAAATTAGTCGATGGATGAAATGTGGTCCATGTGGCTTGTTTAGAGAAATCTACTTGTTTAGGTGGAGGAGATGGAAGATGAGGTGGAAGAGTCTTCTTTATAATTTGCTTAAAAGAGCCGTGAGTTTGAAGAGACATATCATGTTGAGTTTTGTAAATTTTATAATAAAGTTTTAAAAGCATGTTCTTCTTTTTCTTGTGATTCACAAACCTTATACCTTACTTTATTTGGAGTTTTTATGTAAAAGTTATGCTTGAGGGAATGAGAAGGATTGTAGATGCTTGTGTTAACTTTTCAAAAGCTATCATACACTTAATTTGGAATTGTAGAGTAATAGTTATGCACTTGAAAGCAAAGTAGTGATGAGTTGCCTTTGAATTGAAGAGAGAGAACTTTGACCACCTATAAGTTATGAGCAATATTTTTTTTTTATTGAATTTTGGAACATTGGTAGATACTTGTGTCATTTTTTCAAAAAGTTATCATACACTTCATTTGAAATTATATAGTAGAAGATTTGATATTAAAAATATGAGGGTATAGAGTTGCCGCCGAAATTGAGAGTATCAACTTTAGGACATCATTAAACATGAATAATACCTTATTTTAAATTGAAATTTATAGAGATTATAGATATTGGTGTTAGCTTTACAAAAAGCTATTACATTCTCATTTTGAAGTTATATAGTGAGAAATATGAATTTGGAAGTGAAGTAGTGTCAAGTTGCCTTTGATTTGAGAAGAAGAAATTTTGAACGGCCATAAAAGATAGATAGTATCTTTTTTTAACTTAAAAATTAAAGAGGTTGTAGATATCTATGTTAGATTTTCAAAAAGCTATCACACTCTTTATTTGAAATTTTGGAGTGATCATGGCACTTACTTGAGTGTTGGATATTTCTTTGAAGCATTTCACAAGTTTTATTTTCAATTCAATTAACTTCTTTACAAATTTTAGTAATATATTTGGATTATATTATCTTCTATGGAATATACACAGTATCTATATGATTTGAAGCATTATATGAATATTTATATGAGAACTTATAGAATTATTTGTACAAATATTTATACAAATACTTATATGAATATTTATATGACTTGAAAAATTCTACAGGTATTTATACGGCTTCAAATATTATAAAAGTATGTATACCAATACATATATTGTTCACATGTATTATACTTGTATAAAGATTCCATATTTCACATATATTGTTTGAATTTCATTTCTATTTAATTATAGGATCCTTCATGTTTGAATTTCATTTCATGTGTAACTAGAAACTCTGCATTTTCCTAAGCCAAATTCTCTCTTTATGACAAACACTTGAAGCCTTGATTGTTCTAGTGATAACCATGACAAAAGACCCATCAAAGCGGCAATTTGAAAAAACAACTTGTATAGGTAGCATTTGGACGAATACCTTGGCTTTGCAACTTTAGAATGAACAATTTGGCTTGTTTGTCCGTACAATAGGCGATGATGATCAGATTGGCCTGTCTATTGAAGCCATTGATGAAGACGGACAACAAGGCCATGCCATTCAAGCCATTGATAAAGAAAGACAAAAAAGCCTATTCCTTGAGGCCGGTAGCAAGGAGGGATAAGAAAGCCTGTCCCTCCATGTTGATGGCAGAGATGAACATGAAGGTTTGCTTGTTGAGGTCATCTAGAAGGATAGGTTGGCCTATCCATTGAAGCTACTAGTAAAGACGGACAATCCTTGCTATCCATTTTGGCCAAAGATAGAAACAAATAGGCTTTGCTACCTATCAAAGTTGATAGTGGAGACAAGCAAATATTGTTGCCCGTTCTAGTCATTAGCGGGGATGGATAGGCCTTACTGCCTATCTAGGTTGACAATGGGAATAATCGAATTGGCCTTTCTATATTGGCCATTTGTAGGGATAGATAGGCTAGGTTGCCTATCAAAGCCAATGTTAGGGACGAGTAGGCCTTTTTACCTAGCCTAGTTGTTGGTAGAGTGTGGCAGGTTGACATGTTCGTCAAGGCCATTAATGAGGACAAACAAACCTTGCAACCCATCTAGGCCGTGGGAAAGACAAATAGGCCAATCTACCTATTGAGGCTGATGGTGGGGATAAGTGGCCTTATTGCCCCGTCTAGGCCCCTAGTGAGGATGGAAAAGCTGGCCTATTTATTGAGGCAGTTTGGGAAAGAACAATAGGCATAGTTTAATCAACATGTATTGGGCCCCAATAGACAAAGCAGAAGGTAGGTGTACATAGAAAATAAAAATACGTGCATGAGCAAACCTTTAAGTAGCTTTGTCTTGATACCAAGAGATCATAGCTTCATATGACTAGTTTACAAGCAATATGTAATGTGGGCCATCTACTAAATAAATGAGACATTTTTGTTTGTTAGAAGAGTGTGTTAGTCTTGAGCCTTGTTAGTGTTAGGAGCTTATTGTTAATTCATTGGTCTTGCTAGCCATTGGTTGATAATCAATTGGTTAATGTTTGATACCTAAGTTTGTGGGTTAGAGTTAGAGCTTGCTGGTAACTAGCCGCCTTTGAGGTTTGGATGTCTACTTGAAGCAAGGACTGGTCCCTTGTTCTTTCTCTTGTTTTGGGGTATTTTGGAAGGTGTAAGAAACACTTTGGGTGCTAGTTGTGTACTTGTTGTAGTTGATATTAAAAGGAGCATTGAGTTGAAGGAGTTTGTGTTTCATTTTGAAGAAGTGTTGGATGAATACAAGATCTTAGATATGAGTTTTTGAATACTTGGTCTACTTTAAAGCCAAGTTTTGGATTTATATATATTATAAAAAAGAAGTTATGAGGCTTAAAGTGGAGGTGTTTGGATTCAAAGGTAGTCAAGAAGGGCGTTCTTGAGGAACTTCATTTTTGTTGAGATCTTGTGCAATGGAAAGGAAACTTTGAGGATATCTTTCTTATCCTATCTTCTAGCTTGTATGAAAAATTTAGCTTCAATGCACTTGAGGCCTAGGAGTTATGCACTAAAATACAACCGGGTTGAAGAGGGAGTGAAGGATTAGGAAGTTAGTAGTGGCAAAATATTCATACAAGTCTAGAAGTATCTTAAAATTCAATGAAATTTGGTATTTTTATACTTGATTATCTGATCTATAATGTGGAAAAGATCCAAGTTGTTTGAAATTATTTTCCAAAAGTTATGCTAAACCAAAGTTAGGTTTGATAATTTTTAGGATAGCTTGAAAAGGATTTGGAAGTCAGTAGTAGAAAAATGTCCATAATAATCGGAAAACATCTTGAAATTAAATGAAATTTTGTATGTGTATATTTGGATAGCTGCTCTATAATGCAAAAAAGTTTCAAGTTATTTGGAACTACTGTCCAAAGTTAAGCCAAACCAAAGTTAGGTATGACAATTTTAGGATTATTGTGGAAATTGTAGGATAGGGATTGGAGAATTAGGGAATTTGAAGGTAGGTTTAATATAATTTAGGGTGTTTAAGGGCATATACAATTATATGCAAAGCATTTTTACAACAAGAGCCCCATGCTATTCCAAACCTAATAGCAAATCTTTGTGATGGCGGATCAATATGTGCATCCCTCTAAGTGTAAACAAAGGTGGACTGAATAATAAAAAATCTAAGTAATGTGCATGATACGATCTTCATATCAATGTCCTCATGCATTTTTGAGGACTTAGGAAGTTTAAACATATTTATAGAAAAAGAGGCTAACGACCAAGGTATGTATATAGGAACATAAAATCTAATAATTATTAAAGAAAGCCCAATAGAAAAGTTCACTGAGTTTACTTAAAGGTATTCGTACTTCACGTCGACGTTATTTAAATATACATTTTTGTACACTTGATTCTATGGTGATAGGTTTGGAAGGTGCATAATAGTAAGAGTGCCGTATAGCTTTAATAAAATATCATTGTGTGTTCACCAAACCAATCACTTCCTTACAATGATTGTGCATTTTCTATACACGTAAAGTAATCATCTGGGAAGAGCGTTATTAGAATGCACTATTAATTTGCTTGATCTAAGGTGTTGATAGATGACTACATTGTGTGGCTATAGAAAATGCACATTGTTTGTCAAGAAGTTGGTAATGGTGATGGCTAATGCTAATCTTGAAGTTGAATCTTGAATACAACATCTATTTTGGATACTATTGGATTCAAAATTAAGCATACTATGATTACAAATGTGAGATAACAAAACTAAACATTATGCATTGAAAATGTGAAAATCAAATAACAAACTCATCAATGACTCACCTTCAAGTAGATAATGTTGAAGTTGAAGTACAATTGCTATCTAATGTATGCAAAGTTGACTTTACTATAAAGTCGTCAACAAAGTTCAAAATGTGAGGATCTACCAAATGGGTCCTAGAACTGGGTCTAGAATTCAGTACTATAGAATCCCTCATAATTGCTTGAATATGTACATGCAACTGGAATGGTTTAGGTGGATTTGGAAAGAAACTCAGATTCACAAAGAATGGAACATGGTTGAACGACCTCACTTCCTTGGTTTACCTGTAAACACCAATAATCCCCACATTAGATTGGGAAAAATTTAGATGAAGGGTGATTGCAAAAAAAGTCGATCATATTTGGTAGCATTTCTATAAAACCGATTTTTGTCTAAGCTATAATTTTTTAATTTTAAAACCAGTACCAAAAGCAAAAACTAGAGTTTTAAATGTTTTGATTGCAATTGTATCACTTATTTTTAAAAATAATTTTATATTTAAAATTTCTCTAATTTGATGGTCTATTTCCACACTAGTTTCACATGTCCCATGTGACATGCATCAAAAAATACATTATTTTATGTCCTTCGCATTTGTTCAAATAGGCCAAAAAAAGGGTTCCATGGCGTGCACACTTTTGAACATAGAAGATGGTTTGAAGTTCAATCTTTTGGTGAAATCTCATCACCATCGTATTCTTATCAATTACCAATTTTTATATTTTTATATTTTACTATAATTAATTATTTAAAATTAAAACATTGAAATACTCATTTTCTAGGACATTGACATAAACACTTCTTTTTAAAAGATTAGGGCCACATAATTCTCACAAAGATAGTTGGAATGATTGTGAAAACAAAATTACATGGTCATCCAACAGATCGGAACCTTCTTTAGGATATAAAAAATAGGTAGATAATCAAACTACAAAGCTTCAAGGTGAAGCTACACAAAAAATTTCCTATATTGTTGAAGATAAGTAAATAAAAATTAAAAAATGAAACTTCTTCATTAAGCTCTCAAAATCTTTGCTAGACTATCACAATTATGGCACTATCATTTATATGAATTGCCGTTTGTGAGGCATCCAAGCTTCTCATGTATGGCCCTTATATTTACAACCCTAGTATAAAAGGCAACAAGGAAATCCTTGCTGTGTATATTAAGTGTTGTGTTGTTGTAGGTATATTAGATTAGCATATGGATTGTAGTTGGTACTGATCCCTGTTGACCATTCCAAGAGTGCTTACAACTCATGTACAATTTCTAGAAAAGAGGAGACTCACCAACTTTCTTGTTACTCACTTTGGCATAGAGTTTATGATCTAGGTTTTGAATTGGCCATTGTCTGTGTGAGTTCCCATAATCACATACAGAGAAACTTAGGAAGTTATAATTTACATCTTGTATTAAAGTGTTGTAAAGGCTTGAGCATAGGATTCCATCTTGTTCTTTCTTCTATCATTTTAAGTAGTCCAAACTCACTCTGATGAGGGAGGACGAAGGTTTTGAATTCTTTTTTATCTATAGGTCCAAGCCAACTCTATTTGGGGTGGACACCACTTGCATTAGGGATTTAGTATAGCTTTTGCCATGCTAAGACAAGTGCACAATGCCTCAAAGGCATTATGATCACTACCAGCTGCACCAACCGAATCACCTTCACCAACATCATCAATGTTGTCCAAACCATTGATCCAATATCTGGAGGAGTCAACAAAAAAGTCCTAGGAAGAATTCTATACATAGTCCAATACTAAAATAATAACCCAATCTATAGACAATCAAGATAGGAAGGTTATGGTAGAGTCTTTAGAGGAGCCATGGATCCATGCAGAGGTTGAGGAAGTTGCACATTCCATTGAAGAGGAGGCTTTAATAGATCTATACTTAAGTTTGAAAGATTGATTGAGCTAGTGAGTATAGCCAGCTAATTGCTTCATGGAGGAGGCATCTCATTGAAATGGAGCTTGTTCAGAGCAATCGATCCCCTCCAAGCAACCCTGTTGATGAGAGACAAGATGTGTTCTGGCCTTCGAAGTCTAGGTCTATCCTGATTTACTTGCAAAATCAAACAAGTATAGTCACTAGCAAACAAGCTACGTTTGTCGGATCCTTCTACAACTTAGAAGATTTTGACAACATCATGAGGATCATCATAGGCAATAGGTATAAATTTATGGCCATTGCACCTCTCCAAATTCTATTAGTCTATGTACACACCTTATATGTCCTCGACACCCTTGTTTACCTTCTTACATTCTTCAGAATGTTGTTAACACAATTCTTTGTCTTGTATATAGTATTGAAAAAAAAAATTATTGGCTCTCTACAAGGATATTTATATGTTCCAGTCGGCTTGTTGGATGTCTCCAGTCATTGGGACTTAATGGCAGTAGTTACAAAGTTATTGAGTTGTTTCTCTGACGACGACGGTTGGATACCATAGTTGGTTGGTGTTACCCCTTGAGCTAGTAAAAATAGCAAGAAAAGTCACTAACAATCATGACTAGAGATATTTTTTTAGTAAGCTCCTGAGCATTGAGGTCTTAAACCATTTGTTAAATTTTTTTCTTTTTTCTTTTTTAAGATTCCACATCCAAGTGTTAGAATCTTGATTATAGAAAGATCTATTCATTGCTATGAAATTGCAATTGTAGAAACATGGTTAAATGCTAATTTTTGCTAGTTGATGTGCATAAACATGATACTAGTTTATAGACATGTCTAAAGGAAAAAAAAAAAAATTTTCACTATTAATGGCTCAAAACTATGTATAAGTGATGCCGCTTATATACTTATTATAGTTTTTAATCTACTTGATGTGCAAAATATGATACTAGTCTTCACATGACTAAGAATCAATCCCATATTTCACTATTTTTTGTCTCACAATAAATATAAATGTGAAAGATACTCATTGGTGTTAATTCTTGCATTATCTTGAATTTCAAAGATATGATTCTATACTATAGACACAAGCCTAAATGAATACACCTTTTTAATAAGTCAAAAGCTTTTAGTTTGTAATTATTTTGATGCCATATTAAAGATCTCATTACATTTAAGGTAAGGAAGATCTGTGGATTCAAGCATTTTGAAATTTATTCTTTTAAAAGTAAAAAGAAAGCTTGATGATTGGGTAGCAATGAATGTCCCACCTATGACGAGAAGTCAAAGAAACCACACAACATGACAGAGTACATATCCAGATTCAAATCGGACGGGTATCAATCAAAGCTGAAGGAACAAATCAAAAGTTGGATTCTCTTGTTTAACAAGACCTCATGCTGAAACTACCTCTTGGTTGCCAATTTTTGAGGGATATGTTAACATGTTCAGAGCTGGTTCATTACTAGTTAGATTCTCGAGTTCCTTGATTTGGCAAACAGCTTTAGTTTGATTCTAATTCAAAGCTTGTGCGTGGGATTTTTTGTGAAATTTTTTCTCATACAACATGTCTTTGTTACAACGCACAGATAGCAACTAGGTTTAGAGATACTTTACTGTAGATTAGTTTTTATGTGGAAATTGTTGCTTTCGTCATTCAAATTTGATGCTTGTGAAAACTATAACATATGATGTGGTCTGTAGACACCCGTTGCACTTCACTAACAAAAACATTGGATTGTTGTTGGTGCTGGGATGGGCACAAGTGAGGGCCACATCTTCTTGGAGCAAATGAGATGTGTTAGCATACCACTTCTACCACATAGACTAGGAACAAATTTTAGTAGCAAAATCCTATATTTTTCTATTTTCCATCCTTCAATTTCTAGTCAGCTGAACCTATTGGGTACAGGTTTAGGTTGCACAACAAGCAAATGAGGCTACCAACGACAAGATTGCTGACAAGACAGTTGATTAGTGCTTGAAGTACATTGTTCTTTTTACAAAACATTCTTGTGTAGATGTTGGCTATCTCGAATTATTTGCAAACAATTGTCATTTGTATTCTCATCAAAGTATTTTGTAACTCAAGTAGTGCCAATCCATACCTAATTTTGTAAATAAATGTTGAAGTATGTTGAGGCATGGCAAGCAAGGGAATTCTCAAGCTTTGGTTGGATCCTTCTGTCGTTGATTAGTTTTTGTTGCTGAATAGTACTTTCGAGAACTTGAATTCATTGCTCTACAAAGGAACAAAAAAAACTAGATTAGTAGTTGTTGTTATTGCAAAGACACGTGTCTCTATTATTGTGACTACATTAGAAAAATAAGTACTCCTATATTTTGTATTTAAAATGATTTTTGAAATCCTTTGGTTACCAGTGTGTGCTTGCTATTAGGAGTTTGGAATATGGAGAAGACTGTTTTCCTTGTTCATAGTTTTCCGATGATACCTACTAGTCTTTCAATTTTTGATGCACAAAAATTAGGGTTCATAAAATTGTGGATTGCTACAATAGCATTTGAGCATGTAGTTTTTCCATCTAAAAAATGGTTTCTTGCTTCATGTTGTCTACTACCCCACATTTCAAAAATATTCCTAGGGCAATTGGTTGATTTATCTTTTGTGGATGCAATTGTCATCATCAAATTATTGAGCTTTGGATTTCTAGAGTGGTTGTTTGGTTTATCTTTTGTAGATGGAATTGATTGTTTAGGAAAGAGTGCATGTTATATGTTTCAATTTGATTTGAACATCTTCCGTTGGTTTTCAATGTTTTGCTCTAATATGGACTTCTCATTTTCACATATTTAGGCTTAGATTTGAAAAGCACATATTGTATTGGTGAAGAAGAGGTTCCCTAGTACTCATTGACTTTGTGAGCACCAATTGTTTTTTTAAAGATAAATGGATGAAATTTGATCCTAAAATGAAGACAATGTTCTTTTGCCAACCATAATCATTTTTTGATACGTGTGCCACAAATGATTTGCAGGGACTTTTTGTTAATAAAAACATACCTAGTCCTTCGGAGAATTTAGTTGAATTCAACCTCGATAGAATTTGTTTGAGTCCCTAACTTTTGAATAATTTCAACTGGCATTGGGTAGGAACCAAGCTTTTGGATCTATAATGCCAGCCTTTGCTCTTACATTCTTGTGTTCTTATAAGTTCCCCAAGTCTTTCTTTGGGAGCATTTGAGTCTCTATAAGGGGGCCCATAAAAACCAAACAAGTATTTGCTTGAACTTAGGTATGCAATAAAAAACATCATCATTTGTTGTTTAAAATTGGGTAAAGAAAAATTTGTTGTTTCCAAATATTGTAATTTCTATGTATCTAAGATTTTATAATATTCTTATTTTCAAAGAAGTAATCTTAATTGTGTTTGTATGATAAGATTTCAAGAGGACAATTATGAAAGAAGTATTTGTATTGTAGCAATGAAAGCTTCCTCATTTTTTTTCTCAAAGTATTTTCAACATTTTTTTTTCAAATTGCAACAATTAATTACTTACTTCTTCATAGGAAAGTAATGTGTGCATCTTTGATGTCTTCAATAATGAATTAAAAGTTAATTTTGAACATTCAACATTTGTGTGTGATTGTTGCTTTGGATTTGGAAATGAACATTGCTTTAGAGCCTTGCTTGGTAAGAATCTCTACAAGTGCAATAGTACATGTACTTTTAATTTTTTTTTATTTCAAACTATTTTAGAATGTTAGTTTTTGCATTGGATTGCGTATTATTAAAATTTGGATGATTCTATTGTTGGATTTTAATTTTTTCTTTAAGAATTGCTTTTGATTGATAATAATTTTGAGGTTATTATTTATATTCATTGTTATAGCTATCAGTTTTTTTTTATAGTTTTACTTTTCTAATGTATAATTTTTTTGAGAGTTCTAACAAAGTTGTAAATTTTGGCATTTTAGATGTGATTTTTCTACAACTAAAATGAAATCTGTGGTAATCCATGAAGCTACCATTAGTTGTGTGGAGTATGTACATCAATACAATAAGTAAGATGCATTTTGTTGTTTATAATATTCTCTAGAGGTGATATTGGAGTTGGATTATATTATTTAGCTTTTTAATATTATAGGAGGTGTAAATTTATATTTGGATCATTACCGATGTTGTAGGAACTAAAAGTTGAGATAAGATGGTGTACATTTAGGATCTTAAAGCATTAGTTTCACGAGTTGCTGTACATAAGCTAAAGTAGTGAGTATGTAGTATATCGATCATCAAAGATCGAGTTGTCATAGCTACTGAAGACCAAAAAATTACAATAAATGATTTGCAAAATTTTGACCAATTTAGAAATATTTGTAAATTGACTTTGGAGTTCAAAACTTGTTGTGTTTCTTATTATCCAAATGGTACACATATAATTTACTCTCTTTAAATTTCATTGCAATCAATAGTGTCTTAACTTAATATTTTGATTTTTTTTTAACTTAAGGTTTATGGATTGATTTGGAAAAACTTCATTTCATAGTTTACAATTTCTTGTATTTAGCACATATTAAATTGATAAATTTGGCCAATTTGATGATTTTGAAGTGTTTAGTTGCTAATTTTGAAAAAATTGTGTTAGAATAGATTACATCCTTGGCTTTTTGGATGGCCACATTGTTGTGGTTTTTTTAATAAGCTTAATCGGCAAGTCAAAAATTGAGTTTTTTCCTTGCACTAAATTTAGAGGTTTAATCATTCATTTTTTTTTGTAAATGGATTGATAGGGATGAAATTATTTATCTTATAAAATCTTATATTATTTTGAATGTATTGCATGTAAATGTAAACTTAGGTTTCCATGTGCGTATGGATAAAATACAACAAATCTAGTGAATAATATTGTCATTCATCCAATGTGAGTCATTATGCCTAAATATTATATTTTACTTCATGCATTTTAATACCATCATCATCTTCTTAAAAATTTGGATTTTACTTTACTTTTAATCACATTGAAATTTCAACCTTTAAGGCATGAGCCATTAGTTTTAAGAAAGTTATTGGATATTGAACATTATTACAAGGAGGATTTGTTTGCAACATATTGTGTTGGGTGTGTCAATGTTTGAGACACTAAGAGTTTGAAGTATGTACTTAAGATATTTTCATTAATAATATTACAACATGTTCAAAAATTCCATAGAAGAATAGTAATTTTTTAAAACATTGAAAAAATAATTTAAATCATTAAACTTGCAACATTATGCATTGTCTATTTTGATAAACTTAAAACTATATAAGATTGACACATCAATTTTGTTAATTATTAACTTCTTATCAAATTCTTTGTTAAATCATTAAATTATTAAGATAAATATTCTCAAGTTATTGTGTAGTTACTAAGATTTCCAACTAGTAGTGCTTCACTTTCATATAACAATGATGGAAATTTCCTTGCTATACCATTAAGTTTAAATCCTAGAATTGATGATATTTTATAAGTCATTTTTTTTTTGTTATTCTTAATTAATTTTGAACACCCTAATCATTTTAATTTCTTCTATGTTGAAAAATTTAAAACAAAAAGCCTATGAAATTTTATTGCAACCTTTCATGCTAATGCATGAGCCTTTGAAATCTTGCTTTTGTAGTATCTTTAAATGTTATCAGTGTGCTTATTTTTTTTTTAATAAATTATCATTTTTAATTCATATTCAAGAGATATATTTGTATGCATGACCTTTGTCAAGTTATAGTTTTTTTTAAATGTTGATGTGATGGGTACATGTGTATTATTTATTTTGTGGTTAATGGATGTTTGTTGCATCTACATGTTTCACATTTAATCTTTTCAAAGGTTGATGTTGTATAGAAGTTCATACAATATTATTGTATCGAATATAACTAACTAAAGTACCAAATGTGACCAACTAAGGATTGTTCCTACTAAACCTTAGGTTGAAGCCCCATGTTCATATTAAGAGTAGTTGAATAGTAAATTTTAATTCACTTCATGGAGAGAATACTAATGAATAAATTTAGTGCATTATAATGTAAAATTATATGCAAATCATGTTCCTTCTAACAAGAATGTTTTTGAATTTTAGTAAAATTATACAAATTAGCATTTTTATGTGATTTTGGTTTAAGATTCAAAAACTGATCGAAATGGCTGCATCTTCAACTTCTTGAAGGTCAATGGCATAGGGCCCTATTCTAGCTATTTGTTCAAAGTTCACAACCATTGATAATAAGCCTATTTTTACTTTTGTTTGTTTTGAATTGTATCAATTTGAATTATTGTTTTTGAGATTTGTAGTCTTTTGGAGAGCAAAAATTAAAATTCAAAATTTGTAATAAATTTCAAAAGAAATGATTAGAAATGTTTAAAAAAATTAAATGTTAAGGATTTTGGTCTATTTGTATAAAAATTATTGAGCCTAAGTGTGAGTACTAAGGATGTCATCTAGGACTCGAGGTCTATTTTTTGCTGTTTTTTACTCATTTTCATAAGTAAATTGTGGTCTAAATGGCCATTTGAGTGATTTTATGAGAAATTGGTACAAAACCAGATATAATGAAGTTAACCCCCAAGGGCATTGAAAATGTCTTAAATATGCTCTTTATAAGTATCAAGTATCTAAAGTACGTGTTTAAGTGTTAGATTATGGTTTGGAAGCAATTCCAATCTTAGTCAACACACAAAGATAAAAGACTCAATAAAAGCTACATAGAGTATTGACAGTAAAGGCGTATGTGATAAAGAATGGTTAAAATTAGTGGAGTTGGAGTTACTCTAGCTTCTTTGGTAACTTAGAAGTACAGAATAAAAGATTAGGACAAAATTACAATGAAAGGTGAAGAAGGGGAAAAAATCATTATATATGACTTTACAAATTAAAATCCATGAAAGCTAGAAATAGGCAATTGTGACAAGTAGAGAGGTATTTCTAGCTTGAAAACATGTTGAGAGTGTAACGGTGAAGCTAGGTTGTCAAGATTCCCTAATATAGAAATGATTCCTTTCCGAAGGAATTAAAACCAGGATGGAATAAATTCTTTTTTCTGGACAGAGTGCAAATTGAACCTAAGAATTTGCATGAAGTATTTGGGGACTTCCTAGAAGTTATCCAAAAAATTTCATAATTTTTTGAATTACAAAACATGACTATATAGGAAGTCAATCGGAGTCACTGAGGACCAGGAAATTCATAGAAATTTATAGAAATACATTTAGTGATTGTAAAATTCCACTAAAAATAAAGATAGTGTATTTTAGCATAAATAAGAGCCTAATCAAGTTTCATAACATTCTGACATTGGTAACTACCCAAACCGGCAGTGCTAACAGAATTTAACGGAATCCTAAAAACATTTGGTAATTGACTAGTGAACTATGAATATACAAAAGCCAAATTAAGTCATCTTGGACTCTTTTTTAACATTTTAGACCTTCTGAACAACCCTAGCTAATCAAAATTAGCAAAAAATACAAATTCCAAAAATTAATTTTTCCACCTTTTTCACTAGGTTGGAAAACGTTGTCTTTTGTGAGAAATTTGATTTAAGAGTAGGGGGGTAGGAAGTCTTCAAACTTATAAAAGTCTTCTAAAGTTAATGGCAAAGTTTATTTCTCATTTGGAGTTTTTCTCCAAAAGTTATAGGACATTCAACAATAGAATAGAATTAGACGTAGTAATTGTGATTTATAGTAGATTTTAGTTTACTCAGGTAGTTTTTTCCTCAAAAGGAGGTAAATGGGAGCCTCAGAAATATATAAAAGGGCTTTCATCAACTTCCTTTGCACCCCTCTTGTGATTGTTTTGTAACTTTGGTCGTTCGAGACCAAATCTCCACAATGATTTGAAACCCACCAATACAAAGTATTCAACTCGTTTTTCGTTTAGGCCACATGAGACTACTTTGTCAAAAAAATTTTGGTGAATGTCCAAGCTCCTTATATTTCTTGCAATTCATTATGTTTTTTGAGCCATTTGAAAGGACATGGGGGTCCCTTTGAAATGCTTGTAATCTTTACATTTTTGAGTTATTATGGAAATCTTTATGCTTCTTGAGTGTAAATATTAACCCCAAGGATTATTCAAACCAAATTCTGGTGATGCCTTTAGCTTGAACCCTTGGATTTTCTAATTTGAGTCTTATTTAATGAATCATATACTAACTTGGTTCCTACTAAAATTTTTATATGGGATTTTCAACCTTTGAAAATATTTCCTAAAGATTTGGTAGAGAATTTGTGGGTTGGAGAGTGTGAAGAGTATTATTTTGGAGAGAATTAGTTGACACCAACCTGTCATAAGTCTCACGTAGTGGAACTCTTGTAAAATTGTTCCAGAATTTGAAGTTAATCCCTCAAATATGGCAAAGCTTTACTCGAAAATATAACTTTTCTATAGTATTTGTGTCTTAAGAATGGGCTTAAACCGAAGACGGCAAAACTTCGCACCTTTGTGGAATTTCTATGTTTTTATTAGATTAAAAGGTCCCCATATGGAGAACCCAATTTGGGTTTAAAAACCACTTTGGCAACAACTATCATATATTAGTTTTATAAAAAAACTAGAAAAAATTTGATTTATAGTATTTGCTACGGAGCTAGGAGGCCTAATTAGCAACCAAAGTTCAATTAGTAAGCCGAAATTCAACAACAAGTCAAAAGTTGAATTTTATAAGAAAGAGATCTAAATCAGCCATCCAAGGGCTGAATTTTACAACAAGGAGACCAAAATCAGCCATTCTAGGGCTAAATTTCACGTAAGGAGACCAAAATCATCTATCTACAGGTTGAATTTCACACAAGGAGACCAAAATCAGCCATTCAGGAGCTGAATTTTACATAAGGAGACCAAAATCAGCCATCTAGGGCTGAATTTTCACACAAGGAGGCCTAAATCAGTAAGTCTTAGTTCAATTAATAAATTAAGGGCTGAATTTTTACAACAAGAAGATCAAAACCAACAACTAGGGTTGAATTCTTACATAAGAAGGCCAAATTAATAAGCCAAAATTTCAAATCAACAGTTAAGGGCTGAATTTCACAATGGGGAGGTCTAGTTCAACCAACTAGAGGTCAACCCAACAGAAAGAAATCAATCTACAAGCTATAATTCAAATCAATAAGTCAGGTGGGTACCATTTGAATGCATATCAGTAATAGCTGAGTCATAGTTGCTTAGTTCAACAAGACAATTCAATTATCTTTGGCTTTCGTAATTTAGGCTTATAGTACAATTTTTCTAAGATAAAACCAAGGCAATCCCATATAGGTTCGTTCGGGGGAAAACTCAAATTAGCTTAGTGTTTTAGTTAGCTAATGTTACTTTGTAGGTAAATTATATCGTTAATCTTAATGTATTAGGGTATTTGGTATATTTTCATATTTTATTTAGGAATGGAAAAGGAATTCTTTTTCTAATTTCCGTTCATTTATAAATATAAATTCCTAATCACTAAGTCCATTTCATACTTAGTCTTATCTTAAAATAAAATGTGAATCTAAAGGTATAAACTAAAGGAACTTACATTCACAAATCTCATACTTTGAATTCATTGAAATATATTACAAATATATTCATTTGCAACTTGCATCTTACTATATATATATATTTGAATTTTGAAAATTTGGTTTAATCGAGAATTCATCAATTATTTTGTACAAATATCATCTCAATATCTAAGTCACTTTAAGTACTAATGTCTCAATTACTTAAAGTAAATGTACCACATACCCTTTTTAGGGATTGAAGATAACTAAAGACATCACTTTAAGCAAATACACTAACATACATATGCTTTAAATAATTCTAAAAGTTTCCTTGAGGGATGTATGACATGTGTTTCTAAATTATTTAAAGAATTTAAAATTCTTTCCTTTTCAAGGCTTTAGTCTTCATTTGACTATGTATCCTTCCATCTTTAGCTTTAAGCTTTCTCTATTTGCATCCCCATAATATCTTGGATCTCCTCTTTTCTTCAATTGTAATGCTAATTTTAAATTATGCTTACTAAATTTATACAATTAAATATAAGTTCTAATGAAAAATAAAATAAATTTAAATACATATACAAACATTCAATTATATATTCATATCTTTAATTAGAATACCATTTATTAATCATATGAATAATCATTCAATATTTAGAATGTACATCAATTGTTTATAATTATTCAATGATTTCTTTTCACTAAAAATGTAAACTCGTGTTTCAACTCAAAATAAATCTCAATTACTAATTTTAATTCAAACATACATGTCTATTTTTTATACAAAAATATTCCAATTCTTTAAACGAAAATAATTACCAATCATTGGTTATTCATTAAATTTTAAAATAAAATTCAATCTTTGGATCACTCAATTCCAAACCAATCCTTGGTTAACAAATAATTTCCAATCACTGGAATTATTAAGTCAATCACTAATTTAATATTTTGTTCCTCTTTACTTCAAATTTTGCTTTAAACATTGATATAAAAATTCTTTTAAGAGATAAAATATAACTGATAGATAGAATCTATTCAAAATATAATCAAATTCTCTGAAGAGATTCTCTTTTATAAAATGCTTAGGGCAATCTATCATCAAAATTAAACTTTATGCTTTAAGCAATAATTACTATCACTTAAGCAAATAAAAACAAATTAAGAATGACAATTATGAATCTATAAATTAATATAATAAAATAAAAATAAAAAATAAATAAAATGTGACCTCATATCACGAGTGCAAGAGAAATTCAAAAGAAAGAAGAATGAGAGAAAAAAAACTATTTATCACAATCCTTTTTCAAACACCTCTTTCAATCTCTTGGTAAAAATCGTCAAAATTCACAATTGTTTAAGCCAAAAAGTCTTTTTACATTTTAACTTTAAATATCACTACATTCACACTTGATTACTCAAAACTTTAAACATTTAATCCCTTTCACACTCAAAAGAACAAAATTTAACTAGAAAATAAAATTGTCTTAATTACAAAGCTCATCTTGTCCAATTGTTAATTGTAGTTTAACTTTTTGATCTTTAGAGCTACTTTTTCATTTTTTTTGTGAACTTTATATATATAACTCATTCTATTTCTAGTATATAGTGGAAATAGAATTATATTTTACCATATAAGTGTGAAATGGGTTAAATAAGTAGTAATTAGGGGAAGAAGTTAGTAATTAGAAAGGATAAAAAAAAAGCAATAAAGATAAAGAAAAAGAAAGAGATAAAGAAAAGAGAACAAGGAGAAAGATAGGGTTGCGGGTGTGATTGGGAGCGGTGCCTGCATAATCTTCCCGCTTCCAATCCCCCCCTCCCTTGACTTAAATCTCTCTTTCCTCTCATTTTCTCTCTCGTGCAGATTAAAAATTGACTATCTCCTAGTGCTGTAATCTTTGCTCGTATCATTTGTATAATTGCAATAAAATTGAAAATTATGTAATTGTGTTGTGTGAAATTTGAGTTTTTGTGAATTGTGGCCAGGGTTGACAGGACATCCGGACGCAGACGCTGTGTCCGTAGCGTCCGCTGATAATCGCAGACGTCGTCCGCCTCGTCCGCTGTCGTATTGAGAGGAGTTTAGTTTAGGAAATCACAGGGATTCTGGCTGTTGCTAGAAATGACTTGAGGATAGGGTTTCTAGCTTGATCTTGTCTCGAACCTTAAATCTTCAATAGAATGTCTTCTCGTACATTTGCACCTCGAATTTTCAACACGTTGTCTCCTCGAACCTCGAATCTTCAACTTTCTTGAATCAACTCCATGTTGGCCTATCTTGGTATGGCTCTCGGGGTTCAAGGGTCAAGGAGGGGATAAGAAACCACAGGATATGGGACAGGTAGAACGGACGGCAGATCACAAGTTGAACCGTCTGTAAATATGGCTCTTAAACTTTCAAATTCATGATCTACTAGTGATCAATCCACTCTCACCGTGAGAACGACATAAGATTCAACCATGTGGGCCTTCAACCCCACTTCGTTGCTTACGACACAAAATGGAGTAAGGCCATGTACGCAATATCAGGCCAAATCCGCAAACAAGGTTTACAATGCAAAAAATTGACAAAGCCACATGTCTACCACACAAATTGACAACGAGCCTCCAAAACTGGCTTGGAATAACAGAGCCACAAGCCACAACATAGGCTAGGTCCTTGTGGGGTAAGTCTTCACTTGACTCTTCAATTCTTCACTTCAATCTTCAATCTTTCCAATCGTCTCTTTCACCCTCTTCTAAATCAGTAGTACTAAAATGGGTACCTAAAAAGTTCTAAAGCTCTATTTTAGGTAAAAGATAGCACTTTTGAAAACTAATACAGTAAGCTTTGATGCATCAAAATTTCACTTGAAACAAAGTTACTGCCTACGATTTATATGCTCTCAAAGATCTCCTAAATGCAATTTTAGCAGTAGTACACTATTTCGCCTTTCTCTTCATAACTTGAGATAAAAACATGGTAATGAGAAGTTTAATAGCTTGATAGAAAGCTAACAACAAGATCTATATTCTATTTTATTTTCACTTTGTTCTAACAATTTTTGTAACTCTAAGAGAGGCACAAAGTCTTTGCTCCTCCTTTTGGATAGCAACAGACTATTCCTCACTCAAAAGCCTATGAAATTCACATACAATATTGAAATCAAGTGAAAGTACCGCCAAAAGAAGCGCAACACCACCATGTATAATTCCACCAAATTTTGTATTCAAATTCGTCTTCAGCAACACACAACAACCAAACAAAGTTTCGGGTTTTTTTCCACTTCAGTACACCACACTCACACCAACGTCCACCCGAGAGAAGAGAGAATCTCTCTCCCTTCTCCTTTCACATGGGCCACATCAGCCCATGTGAGCATCTATTCTCCTATAGGCTCCCTAAAACTCTACTTTTTCTAAATTCCAAATGCTTCTTTGGATCCACTAATCCCAAAGTCAACAAAAAGAAGGTAAACAATCAACTACTTTCATCTAATGTGAATAAAATTTAATTGGTGGTAGCCAAAATCCTAAAACAAAGGCTAAAATACATTATCTTAACACTACAAAATCTAATTTCAAAATCATTTGCTTTACACACTTAAGAACTCCAAAACACGCAAAAGTAAAGCAGCAATGTAGTTAGCTCTCCGTTCCGCGGTCAATAGATTGAGTGGTCCTTGAAGCCAAAGGCGTTGACCTACTTCATTGGAAATACAAGTGACCATTTGTTCTTCACCGTTGTTTTCAAAACACCTTTCAAATACCATTTGATAGTTTTCGGAAAGCATGGGTTCAGATTCCAAAACGATCACCAAAGACTTTTTATCTAATTGCAAAATTGGCAATAAAGTTTGCTGGTTATCTAAATATGTTCGTGGTTAAACACGACGTTCAGAAGGTCCAGCATTATCTCGCATATGCAGTCTTGATGAAGATGGTTGATTTGAATCAATCGATAATTGCGATAATGGCAATTGCCAATCGTTAGGGTCTTGTGAATCCATAACTACGAATACTAAAACCTAAACTATAACCAACTCAAAGTAGAACATGAGAAGCAATACTACTTAGTTCCTTTATTTCTATACCTAATAGCTTCTTTAAGAAGCTTATTTTTGCTTTAAATACTCCAATCACATGATACTAGCTATCTTTATAATAAAATCAAAATGCTAATAATCAAACGTATATATTTTTTTCTTTTTGTATCAAAAAGTAACCTATGTGATAAAAAAAATAGACTTAGGAACACTGTTCCGTAAGTCAATATACCAAACAGCCAATCAATAGTGATATAAAACCACCTTGGAATCTACAACGGCCGCCAAGTTGCGAACTTGGTTGCTTGGAGAAGTCCCCAATTAGCTGCCAGCTGGTTCCGGGTTTGAATCTTGTCG
Source organism: Pseudoscleropodium purum (assembly GCA_963969395.1). NCBI lineage: Eukaryota > Viridiplantae > Streptophyta > Bryopsida > Hypnales > Brachytheciaceae > Pseudoscleropodium > Pseudoscleropodium purum. The sequence goes on along the minus strand of OZ017798.1, from coordinate 8,220,317 downwards.
GATTCGTTGATTCGGTCTAAACAGTTGCAACTTGGCACCGCTAGTGAAAGCAGGAAATAACTAGCCAACCAGCCAGCCGCCCTGTCTCCTTAAGCTAAGTGACAAGATCCAATACAATCCAAGACTGTGGATTTCTCCATGACCCCCACCTTTTCTATCTCAACCATTTTCTTGAACTAGGGCTCAAGGTTAATCTTTTGATGTTTTTAAATAATATAGTTATTTACAACATGACACCGCCCGTCCGCCCCGCCCGCCCCGTCTTGTCCGCCCCGTTGGCCCTGCCCTGTCCGCCCTGCCCGTCCCACCCCGTCTGGGAGGGACGCTGCGTCCGCTGACGTCCGGGTTACGGACGCCTTTTTCGGGCGGACGTAGAGATTCGTCAACCCTGGTTGTGGCAAAATTGTTTGAATTCTGGAAGTACCAATTGTGGATTTGGAGGTCTCGGAGAAGTTGGGTGAACTTCTGGTGCGGATCAGTGAAGGTTGTGGGTGGAAAGGTGCGAGTTGGTCGGTGGATCGGAAGAGAATCAATGCAGTGCGATGAAGCTGATCGGCGAATCGCAAGAAATCAAAGTTGAGTGAGGTGTGGAGTCAGGGTTGACAGGACGTCCGGACGCGGACGCTGTGTCCGCAACATTTGCTGACATTCGCGGTCCCAGCGGACGCAGCGTCCGCCTGTCCCCCGTCCGTCCGCCCGATTACGGCCGTCCGATCGACGTACGGACTGATCTGGTCCGCACGATCTGGGCGTCTGCCTCGGGTGGTCGGGACGCTGCGTCCGCTAGCGTCCGGACGTCCGGAAAACGGACGCTATTTTGGGACGGACGTTGAGATTTATCAACCCTGTGTGGAGCGTTGTATGTGTCTGGGCAGTCTCGAGGAACGATAACAGAGGGGCTGAATTTTCACGATTTGCACTCGATGCTGAAGTTTGCAAAAGCACTCGTAACACTGGGAAGATATTGTTAAGATTTTGGTGGTGAATTCAGTGAGATTTTGATTTGCCAAATTGTCCTTGGACTAGTAGGTGAAGCGACGATGAGCAAATGAGAGATCAAATTCGGTAGCAAATTCAGAGGTGCAGCAATCAGTTTCGTGGCCACAGTGCCAATCAACGAGGGCAGTTGGTGAAGAAAGGCGTCGAAAGGAAGTTGAACCTGTGGTGCCAAATCGGGCCCAAATCAAAATTTGAATTCAATTTTTGTGTACTTTAGTGGGAATTCTTGTGCGTGATTGATCTAATGCACTAAAAGTATGAAATTGTTTGTGAAATTGGATTGAATTCGGTGTGAAAATTGTCAATTCGGCAACCTGCGGGCTATAAATTGAATTAGGGATTCGAATTGGCAAGGTTGTTCAAAATTTGTAATTAAATTGGAATTGGAAGTGTTAATCTACAGTTTGTAATCCAAAACCTGGTGTGATTAGAAACGTGTAAGAAATTGGGTGAAATTATGTAAGGACTTGAAGAAATTAAACAAAAATTCGTCGTCGAAGGCCGACAAATGCAGCCGCGGCGCAAATAGTCGGGGTGACGAGCAGACAAAGTCGGGTGCAGGTAGATCATGGTCGTGGTCGGGAATTGAATCTGGTTTGACCGGGGGTGTTGAGACCCGTTTGGGTATGGTTATCGCGGCCATAGTATCGGGCGGGGTATCAACTGGGGTACGGGTATTGAAACAGTCTAGGGTATCAATCGAGTATCGCACGGTCATAGGATAGTGACGGATAAAACAAATTAAAATAAAGGTCAAAAATTTTCGAACGACCCGTGGGCCGTGCCACTAGTTTGGATATAGGTACAAGTGTGGTTATTAGTTTTGGATTAACGTTTTAGTTGTCATGGTTATAGGTGTTAGAATATTGTATTAGAAGTTTCATATATCTAAATGTTGTAAGCTTGAAATTTATGCATGTTGTAGGTAGAGCATACTAATTTGCACGTATTTGGCCCTATTGTCTTTGAGAGTGGGTGTGCTGATCATTGTGAGTTATTCTAAAACATTAACTTTTATTCTTTTGCTAAATACTAAGAATAACAATATTATTACTTATTTAGTCTATAAGTCCTGCATTGCACATGCATTCACTACAAGTCAGTCCACATTGAACTATTGTCCCAGAACTATTATCATGAACCAGTAGCACACTAGACAAGATTCTGACTGCATACATCAGTCAATAGCATCTACTAATGGACAACTTGAGTGATACCTTGGGTTCTAGTGGGATTAAGAATGAATAAGTCTCTGAATTTTGTACGATTATACATTGTGACTTTTAAATACATCACACTAGCCTTATATAGTTCATTCCCTGGTGTTCGAACTTGGATTTAGTTGAATAAGATTAGATTTCGAAAAATATACTATAATAATTCCTTGCAGTTCAGCACAAAAAAGAACTAGAATTAAACATATAAGCATCATTGCATCAATTCATTAATCAATTACAAATACGTGAGCTCTCAACTAGATAAAAGAGGATTTGAATTGCTATTGCAAACTTAAAGCTAATATAAAGTTGTAAAAAAAGGAAAGAAGCCCCAAAAGTTAAAGTCAGACACTTTTTGGATTTAAAAACATTTTTTTAACATAGTTAAATGTAGGAGCTAAAGTCAATGAATAAAAAACAACTTGAAAAATCATTTGATTTTGAAGAAGTTCTAGATATTAGTTAAATCAAGGAAAAGTTAAAATTGGCTTAGTTGGCTTGAATTTGACTTCAAAATAGGTTAGCCACATTCTAAAAGATTAGATTTTTAAAATTTACCTTTTGAAAAATAAGGCCTTAGAGAAAAGAAAAGAAAAACACATAAAAAGAAAAAAAAAGATAATATTAGAATAGAATATGGTAGAATAAATTAAAAGAATTATCATAGATTTTTAAAGATAAAAGAGAATTAGAATATCTTTGGATAAGATTAGTCTAAGAGGAGGCAAAACTAAAATAGAAAGAAGAAAAAACATTTGAAATTGGAATAAAGGAAAGAACATGTGGAATAATCACTAACCCATAAATTCTCAAATGTCAAGAACTAAAAATAAAAAGTGAATGGAATACACGCACGACCAAGGGATGGACTTTATGATACAACTTGAGCATGAAACAATCGATGAAGTCAAGGTGAACATTTTCTAATTGAATTTTAATTCTTTGTTTAGTTTTAAATTTAATTAACAATTAGAGCCGAAAATAGAAGTAGAATTAGACCTTAGAATTATTTTAAAAGTAAAATTAGAATTGAAAAACCTATAAAAGATGTTAACCATAAAATTTTGATAAAAATCAAAGAATTAGTAAGTGAATGAAGTTAGCTTAAACGACTAATGAAAAATTAAAGAATCATCCAAGAGAATATTTTTGAAGCATCTTAGAACCTACCTAGAGTTGAATTTCAAGAGAAAAATTAAAGATTAAAGCAAAAAAAGATTAGAAACATAGTTAAATTTTGAATTCCCAACAATAAAGAAGAATTATTTGAAATTTGCCAAACCAGTCAACGGTTAAAATTTCTTATAAATGACCTTTATTTTGGGTGCAAAAATTAATTTATACTTTAACTTTTAAACCATAAAAAATGAATTATCACATTAAAGTAAATAACAATTAAAGATAAAACCAACAGGAATCTAACAATTAAATTTTAATCACTACATGTGGTAAAATTTAATTAACAAATTAACTAAAAAATTAACACTTAAAATAATTAGGAATAGAATCAACAAAAAATTAGAAGTTTAATTATTTCAATAAGGGAAGATAAAAAATATTAAAATGAATTTTGATGAATCGTTAACAATTAAAATTCACTTAAAATTCCAAACTCCATTAAAATACTTGAAGTGCTTGAATTAACTTAACTAAGGTAGAAAATTAGGACTAAAAAAGATAAGAATAATTAACGATAAGAATAGGATTAAAATCAACTAAAAAAATTAAAGAAATAAATCCTTTAAAAATAGATAAGCTAGTTCCTAATAGAATAATTTTAAAAATATATTAAGATTAACTGAAGACTTCAAAATCAACCCTACTTAAAATTTGGATAATTATTAATTAGCTTAAGGTAGGACAAAACATTAGAAGCAGAGGAAATTAAAAATTTGTTAAACATTGGTATTAATCCTAGAACTTCTTCTTTTTTTCAAAAATTCACATCTAGGATTAACTATAGACTTAGTAAAAACTTCATTGCTTAAAAGGTAGTTCACTACTACAAACTTACTCACCTATAAAATTTAGAATTAATACAAAACCTAATTGTGTATGTTTGGTCTTGCGAGTGAAAATCAAAACACTTACATTAAACTTAAGCCTACATTCAAGTTGAAAGATTAAAAGATGCTTTTAATTTTTTAGTACTTTAATTATTTTGTTAACTCTCTTATATTGGCTCAACTCCACTTGTTATTCTCTTAATTCAACTCAAGTTAGTGAGCCCGCATATATTTTTCATTACTTTTTGAATCTCGTAATTTTCATTTAAATTTACGTTATTTTTGTACTAGTCGCCAATTTTTTCTTGAACTTCATTATACCGTCATGGTCAATCGTAGATGCCTTTTTTTCCTTCTTTTCAATTCACTTTGTTTTTAATGTTTCAATAAAAAAAATACAAATGCCCATGAAGTAAAAATTCCCTCAAAATAAAAAATGCTCTTATTTTGATTCAAATTTGGATATAAAAAGTGCCATTAAAAAGTAAAGAGTTTATATTAATTTACAGAAAGAATAAATAATGAAAATGAGCTTGTATATTGGATATAAAGTTCAAAATAAAAAATTTATCTAATAAAAAAATCAACAATTCTTTAATAATCAATTGTGAAAAAAATAACTTGTAATTAAATGATCTTTCAAATTAAGCAATATCATGTATACTTTTACGAACTCATAATATGAATGTTTACGAAATCCTCGTAAGAGTGTTATAAATATGAATGATTTTTCACCTTACTCTTAATTGGTGTCAAAATAACTTACAGTGGTTACAAATAGAGAAATTGATGTTATTGTTTCACCATTAGTTGTTTATTATAATAAAATATATATACATTTTTTAATATTAATTAAATGTGTTTAATTTCACAATAGTTGTTAATTCAATTAACAGTGGTCGAGTTCATTAGAATTTCTATCGTTGTCCGGTTACCAGATTTTAACGGATTTTTTTAGCATTAACATTTGTGCTTGTCAAAAATAGTTGTGCTTAGATTCAACAAGAAGGAATTTTTTAAGAGTGACATCACTATGATTTATAATACAAAATTAATAAAAAATAGTAAGTATAAATGTTTTGACAAAACCTTTGTTTGTAAATTAAATTCACTTTGAGTATAAAATAATGCAATGGGGCTCAAAATATATGATGTAAAGTAGGTTGATAATTCAACTTTTGAAAAGTAAGTGAATAAAGGAGAAGATGTAGTGCTAAATGAAACAATGATTGAAAAAAAAATAATGATTAAAACAGATGAAATATCGATTGAAACAACAAAAAAAAAAGACTTAAAAATACCTTTTCAACATTTGAAACGCGAGCGCTATAGTTAAATGAAAAGTTGCATCATAGTTATAGTAATAAAAATACATGTTCAAATGTGATTATATACATTTATTTTTAAATAAAATACTTATTCAATATAGGATTCTAATTAATAAAATTATTATTATAACTAAGAAGTTTCGGTTGTTGCAAACTATATATTAAATGATTCTATTTATAAAATTGTAATTGAATTATATGCTTCAATCAAAATCAGTGAACAGAGTTTACGCATACTTAAAAAGATTAACTAACACAATGTTTTGCGTATAGTTTAACAATTTAGAAGAAATTTGTCTCTTTTTCATTTAAAATCATTTTTTTCATTTTTGAAATATCACTCTCAAAAAATGTAAATAACTACATATCAAAAGTATATGAATTATATTTATGATTTTTATGAAAAGAGTTACTAAAATTTTCCTTTTTCAAAGTTAAATTGTTTAAGAAAGTATCTTTCTTTAATACTATCGTTATCAAACTCCATTTGTATTATACTTGATACTTTAGCATTTTGAAGTTCTATTTTTATATATTTAAATAAAGTTGGTTTCAATTTAGAAAAATATTTTTTAAACATGACTATAATTTTTGATATTAAAGTTAATTTTTGTTTCCAGTTATAAAAACTAAAAGCTTTATCTTGAACAAATCACTCAGAGAATATTAAAAAAAGTTTAAATCACAAGTTGTTTTTCAAATTACAATATTATATAGATTAAATTTAAGTCATAAAAATGAATTTATTAAAAAATATTAATAACAATAAAAATAAATAAAAAATATCAAAATCATATTTGAAAAATAAAATATACCTTTTTTTAGCTCATATTATATATATGCTTGGTTTTTAGTGAATCATTACATATTATAAGATTTGCAGCCCTTTTTCATTGATAAAAGGTGATATTATTTTTAAATATTTTTCATATTCCTTTATTGTCATCTTATTAAAGAATAAGAATTTTATTATAAGTATTATTTTAATATTGATTGTCTCTTGTACTACTATTATATTGCATCAAATATGATAATAATCATTTGAAGAGAAGTTAAATATATTTCATTCAAATCTTTCAAAATTCTTTTTTTTTTTAAAAACATGTGTATCTACATTCATAAATTCATTTTCAATCTACAATCTTATAAGAATAATATTAATAAAACATACTTACAAATATTTTTCAAAAAATGTAAAAGATAATATAATTGAAGTCTACAATACTTTCAAATACTAATAACATTCAATAAAAAATTGTGAATAATAAAAATATTAATAATAACAAATATTAATAATAACAAATATTAATATTAATAATAATGGCGATTGTTTATTCAACAAATTTTTAATGTATGATTATTTCATTTTTTTCAATTGATCAAAACAAAACAAAAATTAACAATTTTTTTGTTAAATACTATTCAAGTCAATGTAACCTTTTGAACAAATGAAATCAATACTTTCTTGTTGAATTTTTGATAATTTAGTCATATATTTTTTATTCATCTTTTGATGTTCAAATGATGGTAATAAGTTATTTATATTTGCAAACTAATTATTGTATAGAATTTAACATTGATTTTTGAAGTTATTTTATTCTTCATGAATTTAATTTTTACATTTCAAGCCTTCATTCTTCTTATTTTAAGAGAATTTATTTCAAGAATATATCATATTTCAATTGTCCTTCTTATTTATATATTTATTTTCATACACTTGATAATTGAGACTAAAGCACTAGTTCTTCAAATGTTTTTACAACATTTTTTTTTTTATAAATTATCAATCAATTCAAATTGATATTAATAAATTTTAGTTAATAAACTTCTTATATATTTTTTTGACCTACAATAGCAAAATGCCAAAGCTAAGAAGCTCATCAATTAATTTTATTTTACATTGCATGTTTTAAGTGCTTTAGTGTAAAATATTTTAATAGATACATTATCTAGTAGTCAATGCACATGCTTTTTTAAAGATGGTAATTCTTTATTTAAACTTATAAATTTTTCATCGTATTATAAAGTCAAGTAAGAAGTTGTCAAATTTAATTCAACTTACAACATCATTAAACTAAATTTTGTGATGTTACTTAAGTGAATCTTGTGCATAAAATCTTGTAAAATATTATTTGCAGCAATGGAATTCAATATGCTAAATGTTGCAATTCACTATATTGCATTTTATATATCATTGAAAGAAATTTAACTTTTGAATCAATTTGAAATTGAAAATGATTAATTATGTATTTTTGAAAATATACAAAAAACAAATATCTATCTAGTTAGAAGATGATACATTTTTTAACTTTTTAACCGATATATAATCTTCACAATCTTATTAAATTTTTTTTATATTTAAAATATATTCATTCAAATTTACAAAAAATTTAGATGTTGTGAATACTTATTTTCCTACCCTCCATAAATAACAAGCAAAATCGAGTTGTTTAAGTTTTGATTAAAATTGATTTAAGGTGTTGTGAGCACTAGATTTCATTATGTGTGTTCATTTATATTTTTTTTTTCGTGTTTTAGCATCTCAAGAATGAATTTAAAAGCAAATTAGGTATATTTAGGTTTCTTAGTATTGAATAGGTGCTAGTTCCAAAAGTCAATAATGGCCTTGAGTCAAATATATGTAATTTTTGAAAAAATAAAATTATATATATATTTGTGTGTGTGTGTGTGTGTAAGAGTTTAAAAAAATGTAAGAGTCTAAAAAGATGTGAAATATAGAAAAATGTAAAGCTTAGAAAGGTGTGAAATATAAAAAAATGTGAGAGTTTAAAAAGATGTAAAGTATAAAAAAATGTGAAGCCTAAAAAGATTTGAAAGTATTAAGAAATGTAAAAACTTTAAAAAATATCAAAGTATGAAGGGGTGTAAGAGTTTAAGAAAGTATAAAAGTATAGAAAGATGTGAAGTATAGAAAAATGTGAAAGGATAAAAAGATGTAAAATGTAAGAGGTATGAAAGGGTGCAAATGTAAGAGAAATTAAGTTTGAAGTCAAAGTTGAAAATAAAATAAAATAAAATAAGCAAAAAAAAAGATAAAGAATTTATGAAGAAGATGAAAAAAAAGATTAATAATTTCTAAGAAAAGACTTGAAAGTGAAAGACCACTACTTTTATATACTACTTTAATACTCTTCAACACTACATTCTTTCATATTTTAACTCTTTTTTTTAACAAAACAAGTATTTTGTTTTATACAAAGTAGTTGGAAGAAAAATGTTCTTTTTTTTCAATTTCTACTTAGGTGTAATTCTCTCATTTGTAAGAGATGAGATAACATAAAAATAGGTTCAAAAATCTCAAATAGCATTTGAATCTTTTTGTTAACTTTTCAACAAGTTTAATTTCATCTCATTTGAAGTTTTGAATAGAAAGTTATACTTAGTTGAATGAAAAGAGCTTGACTATCTTGAATTTTTAAGATCCGAACCTTTAAAGATTCATTACTCTGTGAAAAACAAACCATATTCATGTGAAATTAATTGAAAAAGTTACTTATATTTTTTTTGTTTTCAGATTATTTTGTATTACTTCATTTGAACTAAATAGATAGAAATTACAACTATTCGAAAAGACAGAGGTTTGAAGTACAACCATGAGGATAGTAGTAGAATCTTTAGTCTTAGGTTTGTAGTCACATCTTCTAAGCAATAATAGATATTAGTATAAATTTTTTGAAAGCTGATAGTACTTATTGTTAAAATCTCAAAAAGTTAAAAAACTACTGATTTGGAACTTGAACAAAATTGTAGTAACCGTTTAAATGGTGAAAAATTCACTCTTTATGTATGTCCTTTTCATACGCAATTTTTGTTCTTTTTGATCTTTGTCTTTTTTATGTATTGAGAATTTATTTTATAGTTTTTTTCATTTAAGAAATAATATTAAAAAAACTAAAGAAAATAGACACAAATTTATTTATTTATTTAAATATTTATATTAATTTTATCATTGATAAATAAACAATTAGCTTTGAAAGAAATATCTACATCTTTTTTTTGTTTTAACTTTTGATTTGAACAACTTTTAGTTTATTCTTTCACATTTTAAAACGCATATAAGAAGAACTTTATTATAAGCTTATATATTAATTCAACATAAAACTTTAAATTAGCAAGGGGGATTTAAGATTGATAGGTGTTTAGTATTATTCTATTGTGTTTTTCAAGCAACGAATTTTTCCTTAACTCCTAAATATGTAAAATTTGCAATTTAATTAAGCTTAACTACAATCTTTATTAATCACTTTTACCTTTGTAAGTTAATTATGCCATGGTGATTTTGAAATAAAAGTAGATATAGTTTAAATTTAAACTTTTGAAATGAAAAAAAAATTATGCCCTTTCTAAATATATAAAATTTGTTTTCATTTAAATCTCTAAGTAGAACTTAGAGACAAATGAAATTTTACCTTGAAGAGGCTTTTAAAATTTCATCTATAATTTTGACTAATCTCCAAATATATAATTCAATTTTTATTTCAGATTTCACTTTTACCTTTTGAACTTTTTTTACTATTTAAGTTTCAAATTTCATCTTTATTGAATGATTTTTGCCAACTCTCATTCATTTCTACCTTTAAACTTCATCCATTTATATCTTGTTTATTTTAAGTGTAAATTTTAAGTGTGATATGTTTTTGAAAATCTATAAGCAAGACCTATAAAATTTTTGTACTATATCTTAGAAAAATATAATACAAAGGCTTTGAATAATATTTCAAATATAGTTAAGTTGTAAAAGTGACTAAGAAAAGAAACAAAATAGAAAATTAAATTAAGTAGGTACTTATCTCATGATTTACTCCATCCAAAAGGCGGTAAAAGATTCCTTTAAACTTCACATTTTTGGCCTTTTTTGAAATTACTTTGATATTTTGTTTACTACTTTAAGAGTTAATTTCTATACAAGTTGCAAGTCTTTTTTTTTTTTTTTCCCTACTCTTTTGTTTTATTTTAATACTATTCTACCTCAATTATTATAACTCTAATTTGAATTTTGAAAAAATAAAATTTATAATGTTTTGAATTTTTAAATAATTACTGACTTTTAAACAACCTTTATTCCTATCTTATTCAATTATTACCTTATTCAAGAAATTAATGAACTGAAACATTTCTTTAAGATTTCTTTTGAAATCTCATCAATCTGTAATTTGTTCTTTACTAAGAAATATAATAATCAATCACTTCAATGATATAATAGAACTACACATATAGCTTTAAGTTTGAAAAAATTCACTTAAGTAGAAAAAAGAAACCGCTTATAGCATAAGACTTTAATTTATCAATTTGCTTAAAGCAATTGTTTATTATTTTATTTTATTTATTTATTTTACACTTAAAATATTCACCACTTCATTCTCTTTTGAGAAAAATATAATTGGTTTAACCAAATAATTCACATAAAGTTTAAAACTTTTATGATCAAATTGTCCATTCTATGAATTTTTAAAAACACTTCTTTTAAAGAGAATTAAATCTAATCTCTTAAGAGATAACCATATTGCTTTGAACAAAACAACATATATAGTCACTGAAAATTCTAAACATTTCTCTTAAAGAGAAATCTATCACAATCTTTTAAAAGATAAATAATATTGCTTTAAGCAACAAAAACTCAAAACAATTAAATATAATCATTACAAATTTAAAACACTTCTCATAAAGAGAATTCAACTCAATCTCTTAAGAGACAACCAAATACATATATAAATAACAAAAACATTAAATTTCACACATCTAACTATGGCTTCTTATCGGAATAATGAATCACTTTGGAAGGAAAGAAAGGCTCGACCTTGTCCCATACCCGGTCACATAGGCCTTCCTCTTCAGCTAAAGGACTCACTGCTATTGCGTAGGAGGGTCTCAACCTTTTACCCTTTAGCTCCCGAGGTGATTTATTGCACAAAATTTGAATGAGAATCACCTAGGAGTTTTGTACTAACTTCAAGATGTCGGATTAAATCACACTCTCATTCAAATCTCCATTTTTGTAGCTCACAATTTTTCATAAATACATCCAAACAACAACATAATAATAAAATAAAATTTTATTTTATTTTATATGCGTATATATATATATTATTTATTTATTTATTTATTTATTTATTTATTTATTTATTTATTTATTTATTTATTTATTTATTTATTTATTTATTTATTTATTTATTTATTTATTTATTTATTTATTTATTTATTTATTTATTTATTTATTTATTTATTTATTTATTTATTTATTTATTTATTTATTTATTTATTTATTTATTTATTTATTTATTTATTTATTTATTTATTTATTTATTTATTTATTTATTTATTTATTTATTTATTTATTTATTTATTTATTTATTTATTTATTTAATACACACAATTATTATATATATATGCGAATTCCATTAATAGTCAATAATTCAATGAAAAATCAATAATCAAATGCAGTAGTAATAAACGATATTCCATAATCAATATTCAATATTTACATTGTAGTATCAGTAATAATCAATGATCAAATTTATTCAAATTACTAAAATAGGTCTCATACACGCATGACAATTATAATATAAAAAAGTATTTACAATGGCAGCATCTATTCTACTACAACCTTACTGCAATTCTTGCTCAAGTCGCTACTCAACTCGCCGAGTAAGCTCCTATCTTTCAAGTTCGAACAAACTGGCGCTGCTCCAGGCTCCATCGTTCAATCCGTTATTGTAGGTTCCGACCAGCACTTTAGTGATTGATAACTTATGAAGTTCTTGCTCGATTCAGGAAATTTCAGTGCGCATTTTGACTCATTTTTCTTCCTCTTTCCAACGATATAATGCACGCCTTCTAACTCCTTGATTGTCAAAAGTTATCGCGGTTCGACAATCCCAGCAGCCACATCACCTCTGACTTGCAAAATTTCCAATTGGTCCCTTGTTCAACTTCTGATACCTCTCTCAAGCTTCACACAAGATCGAAAGCATACTTGCAACATCACCCAACTACACAAATCGGCCCTTATACAAACTTGAATGTGTCACAGAGTTGCCCTCAACAAACAAGCGTTTATGTTGCACTTCTATAGTTTTCGCAAGAAGATGATCTAACTAGTTAATCTCATAGTCACTCTTATAGTTACTTTACATGACATTAACTTCTACTTGTGTGTTACTATTGGTTTGTATTTTAAAAAAAAATATTCAAATACACTTCTTACTATTTATTCGACACTTAGTGTATTGTTGAATTAAATTCGAAAAAAAAAAAAAAATCTTATTATTATTGTTATTATATTTTCATTCTCTTTTAATTTTTAAATTTTTTAAAAGTTCATTAAAGTTTAATTAAATAAATTTATCATGTTGTATTTATTTATTTATTTATACTTCTATTATTAGTTATTATTATTATTATTATTATTGTTTAACTAAGTATTATTATTTATACTTCCAAATTTATCATATTTTCATAAATTTCGAAATAAAATAAAGTCCACAACACATTTAAAATAAAACTTGTCTCCAAGTTTTATTAAATTTTAGTAATCTGCAAAAAACATTGAACAACATTAGTAACAGTTTAATAATCCCGAAGGTTGTAGGTCGATTAGAAGCAAGAATAATTACTAGTCTATAAAAGTAGATTAAATTCTAAAAGCTCAGTTGAATTTTTATACCTTCAATTATTTATTGTTAATCTAAAACTGTAACTAAATAATTAAAATTTGGAATAACATTGGATTAAGTTAAACTTTTAGGATTATTGGTAATACAATTTGAGTCAATTTCCATTATAACAGGTAAGATGCACTTTTCCTTCAAAATCTTTTAACTCAAAAAAACCATTATCCAAATTTTTTAGAATTTTATAAAGACCAAACCAACGCATTTGAAATTTGTCTGGAAACTTTTGAAACAACTATCAAACAAAAGTACTAAATTATTAGTTTTTAGTAATTTAGATTTTAGCTTACTATCATGAAAAAAATTTCGTCGATTTTGAATGCTAGCCATATTTAAATAAGTTTGAGTATGAGTTTCATCTAATTTTTTTAGCATTGCATAGCATTTTTCTAAAGATTCTTTGTTACTGAGTTTATGTTCAAGGGCTATTCTCAAGGATTGCAATTCTAATTCTATAGGTAAAATAGCCTCTTGGCTGTAAACCAGTTGAAAAAGGGGGTGTTTTATTGTTACTTTATAGGTAGTTCTATAGGCCCATAAAGTATCAAAAAGTCTTTCATTCTAGTTCGTATTTGACCCTTGCACAATTTTAGTAATAATTTTACATAAAATTCCGTTTGTTTTTTCAATTTGTTCATTAGCTCTAGGATGATAGGGTATAGACTTCCTATGTTTGATTAAATACTTATTGGTTAGATTTTCAATAGTAAAATTTATAAAATGGGTCCTTCAGTTGCTCACTAATTCTGTTGGACATCCAAACCTAGTAATTATATTTTCATATAAAAACTTTGCAATTGTTTGTGCATCATCTGCTCTTGCAACTTGAGCTTTCGCTCATTTAGTCATATATTCAGTTGCTACAAAGATATATCATTTTCTACCATTTCTACTAGAGGGTTTTATGGATCCGACAAAATCAATCCCCCATTTTTCAAATGGCGTTTGAGCCAAAATAGGGGTTAGAAGCATTGCCAAAGTGGCAGTAGGCTTCCCAACTCTCTGACAAGGATCGTATTTTTTAACAAATTTAGTGGCGTCTTTAAATAAAGAAGGCTACGAATACCCAGAGTAAAAGGCCTTTTTAGTAGTAACAAACCCCGCAAAATGTCCCCCACAACTAGATTTGTGACACCCTTTTAAAACATCCTCTATTTCACTAGAATTTACGCACTTATATAAAACACCATCATGTCCCAATTTTAATAGTATTCCATCTAATAAGATATAAGGTTTAGATTTTTGTATTAATCTTGTCTTTTGGTTAGCAGTGAAATCAGAAGGAAAATTTCTTGTCGACAAATAATTTATAATTTCTGCATATTCTAAAGGAATAACATCTACTTGAAAAAAGTTGAGTATCTAAATAATTATCATCAACAGGTTCGGTGCCAACTTGTTCATTAAGTCTAGAAAAGTGATCTACATTAACATGCGCTTTTCCAGATCTAACATTGATTGTAAAATTAAACTCTTGCAATGAAAGTACCCATTTAGCAATTCAGCCACTTAATTGGGGTTTATTTATCATGTATTTTAAAGCATCATGATCTACATGAAAAGTAAACTTATAATCGAACAAGTAATGCCGGAATTTCTTAACAAAAAAAATCATTCTCAAAGCCTCACGTTCTGTAACAGAATAATTTCTTTCAGTAGAAGTAAGTTGCTTACTTGTATAATATATAGGATGATCATGTTTTTTATCATCTTTTTAACTAAGAATTGTGCCAATTGCAAAATTGGAAGCATCAATATAGACCTCAAATCTTTATCCCAATTTGAACTAACTAAAATTGCGCTATTTATTAGCTTTACTTTTAAAGTTTGAAACGCTTTAATACATTGCTTAGTTCAAACTGGAGGTTGTTCACTCTTTTTTAATAAGTGTGTTAAAGATATGGCAATAGTGGCATATTTATGAATAAATCTTCTATAATAACCTACATGGCCTAAAAATCCTTTAACTCTAGTTATAGTATTTGGAATTGATAAATTTGCAATAATTGCAACTTTATCTGCATTAGTGGCAATACCTTATTTGGATACTGTATGTCCGAATAATTTTCCAAAAGGTACTGTAAATTGAGATTTAGCTAAGTTAATAGAAATCCCAAATTTCTCATATTGTTCAAAACATTTGGCCAAAAGGTAGCATGATTAGACTTACTACTAAAGACACAAAAATCATCTAAGAAAATTTCTATAAATTTTCGTAAATATTCTTGAAAAGCTATAGTCATTAATCTTTGAAAAGTGGTAGGTGCATTATAGAGACTAAAAGGCATTACTCGACACACAAAAGTTCTCCAGTCCGTAGTAAAGGTAGTCAACAATTGATATATTAAAGTAATTTGAGTTTGGTTATAACCAGAAAATCCATCCATCATTGAATAACACCCATAACCCGCCACAATATCTAGCATGGTGTTTGTAAAAGGTAAGGGAATATAATTTTTACGAGTAACACTATTTAATTTCCTAAAATCTTGACAAATACGTAACTTGCCATTTTTCTTAGGAACAATGACGATTGAGGACACCCACTCATTATAAAGTATTGGATAGATAAATCTATATTCTAATAATTTATTAATTTCTTCTTTTACCTTCAAAGAATACGTAAGGTTCATTCTGTATTGTTTTTGATGCACAAACTTGGCATCTGATTCTAGTATGATTTTATGCTTACAAATTTCTGGAAGGACTCCTCTGAGGTCTTTATAAGTCCATGCAAAAGCACTCTTATTTCTTTTAAAGAAATTTCTCTAATATTTCCATTCAACCTTGATCATTTTAGAATAGACCCTTATATATTTTTGGATCCTCTTCTGTTCCTAAATTCATATCTTCACATATATCTTTTAAAGTTCCTAAATTAATAGGATTTTTATCATCATAAAAAAATATTTGTTCTAAGTCATTTGTGTCTAAATTAAAATGCGGTTCTAACTCAGATTCTTCCGCGGTTTCAACCATTCCCACCTCGAAAGTCTGCCAAGTTAGAATTGCATCATCTGAATCATCATAGGTTGTTAAGGGGGTAAAATATTCTCCTGGTCCAACACATTGATAAGGAAAGGGACTTTTAGATATATTTTTAGAAGATTCTTCAAAAGAGGTATTATAACCAGTATTAGAAAAATTTGCTAATGTGATATTTGATTCATCATCTTGAGTTTTCCCATAATAAATAATTGGAAACATAGGTAATTTTAGTTTTTGTTTCCCTTTTCTAATAGTTATTAAGCCTTTTCCTCAATCATTTTTTACATTGGTCATATGTAACCAAGGTCGGCCAAGTAAAATAGGATAGGAAGAAATGACATTAGGGACTTTGAATATAATGTAATCAACTTTATATTCTAAATTACCAATTAATGTAGAAATCTGGGATAGCATATCCGAAGGTTTAACTCTACTTTAATCTACCATACGTAAAATTATGGGTGTAGGAATCATTGTTGTTAATTCAATTTCATCCATAGTTTCCTTACTCATAAGGTTAACACTAGATCCCCCATCTATTTGAGCTCCTGAGATTAAGGTGCCATTAATTCTTAATTCAATAGTTGGGGCACCTGGATCTAAAGAAACATCATGAATTTGATTTTCCTTAACCCTATTTTTTTTAAAAAGCATGGCTAAGTTCACTCCTACATTTAGATGAAATAGCTAAGAGTTGCTTTAGAAATATTTGTGGTTGTATAGAGTTCAAATTTTCTAAAATGTTATAAGATTTCATACTAGCTACCAATCTCATTAAATATTTATTCATTCTTTTAGATTTAGGCCCATTTTTACTAGATAATAAAATTGGAAACCTCCTCATAGATATTTTAATTGTAGATGGATTTAAAGGTGCAATGGGAATTTTTAACAATGACACATTGTTCTCTAAACTTTTTATAAGTTGTGAAGAAGGTACATGTGATAAAAGATGTTGATTTTTTAAGGGTAAAGTTGGTGAAAATGAATCTCCATCTAAAGATTTACGTTCACTTTTATCGTCTTCTGAATTACTTTGGAAGTCCCCTTTTAAATTTAATTTATTTTTCAAAGTTGCACTACATTGTTCTGATGGAAATTCTTCCATAATGTAAATATATCTACTGAGCTTTGTGTGTTTGAATTTCAATAAACAAAGAGTTGAGATAAAAGGAGTTGGTCGTGGTGAGAACCACGGTTTGATGCAACGGAGCGCCTGTTGGCATTCGGATGTTGCACCATCTTGTCACAGGCATAGCTCAGGGGGGGTAGATGGCGGGTTGGCTGGTCCAATTTCCTGCCCCACTTGCTTGCCAAGCCGTAGCCACCCAAGCCGCTCGATGGGTCCAATTGGATTTGAACCCGGACCGGCGGGCGGCCAAAGACCACCGCTTCTCCAGCCAACCAAGTTCGCGACTTGGCGACTGGAGGATGATTTTCAACGCTTTTATACCTATAAGGGCACGTGGCTACTCTTTAGTGATTTTTTTTATTAGGTTTGTTCATTTAATTTTACTTATCTAGTTGATTGGAAGGATCATGTGTTTTTGCCTTTCCATTAAATAAAATTGTTAAAGGATTAGATGGATTTGAAAAATAAAAATAAAATAAAGGAAAAGAAAGGAGCATCTTTGGTGGGGCTTGAAAGGAGAGGAGTATGGGCTGATGTGCCCCACCTCCTTGCTTGAAATGGGGGTGTAGGAGAGTGTGGAGGGATTCTTTTTTGGCGTGTGTGTGGGTAGGAGTGAATAGAGAAACTTGAATGTGAAAGAAAATCCGAAACTTTGAGGAGTGATATCTTCCATTTTATGAGGCCTTTGGTAATGAAATTTGGTGAGATTGTTCCTTGTGAAATTGCCTTTCCAAAATGAGTTTGCAAGTTTGATTTGGAGTTAGGATGAAAAAGTTATGAGCGTTTGAATTTGAAGAGTTTTAGTGCCTTTCATGAAGAAAGGCTGAGACTTTGTCAAGCCATAGCTGACGTTCAGTCCTTCAATTTGCAAAGGGACTTTGGAAGCGTGTTCATCTTAATCTTATCTTTCCAAAGAGTCATTAAACTTAAGATTTGGAGTTTGGAGGAAGAAGTTATGGAGGTGTGATGACTTGGAGGTTGACTGCCACTTGTGAAGAGTAAGGCCGAAACTTTGGAGGGCCATAACCTTCGGTCAGTATAAGGATTTCTTTTGAAAATTTTATGAGTGTTAGTTTGTTTATTTACCTTTCTAAATAGCTATCACACGAGCTATTTGGAGTTTTATTGAAGAAATTATAGAGTGTAGAAGTTTAGAGGTTGACTGGATTCTCAAAATAGGAGACCGAGACTTTGTTGGGCTGTAACTTATGGACAGAGTTTTAGTTCTTAGTGAAATTTTCAAATGTTGTAGCCGGATGTGTTAGCTTTCCAAATTGCTATCACACTTGTGTTCAGGGTTTGTAAATCAAAAGTTATAAGAAGTTTGAAGAGGCAATGGTTGGTTGGCAAGGAGGAGAAGAGCCGCCACTTTGTTTGCCTATAACTTTTGGACAATAGTTTAGAATAAAGTGAAATTTGGAGAGGTGTTAGGTTACTGGATTAGCTTTCCAAAATGCTATTGCACTTAGCATTTGGAGTTGTGAGCCATTTGTGGCACTAGATAAAAGGCCGTAGCTACTTTAGGGTACGGCTTTGAAGATTTCTCATTGTTTTTATCAAAACATGAAGACTTGAAGATTGAAGACTTGAAGAGGAATGTTTTGGGTTTTTTTATATATGTATGTGTGGATGTGGCTTTGTTTCCTAGCCTGATTTGGAGGCTTGTTGTCTTTTATTTCCTTTTGCTTTGTAACCCTGGTTGCAGGCGGTCTGGGTAAAACCAAAACTTAACCCCATTTATTGTCGTGATGACGAAGTGGAGTTAATGGCCCATATGGTCGAGACTTGCTTGTTCTCATGGTCTGGAGTTTTGGCCAGCAGACCGTGAATTTGAAGTTTAGGATCCCATCATTCGGACAGTAGCTCGTGTCTACTGTCCCGTTTTATCCGTCCCGTATCCCATGGTTTCTTATCCCTTCCTTGACCCTTATACCTATCTAGAGCCTACACAGGATAAGCCAACGGGCACCGTTTGAAGACTGAAGATTGAAGATTGAAGATTGAAGAAGACACCGAGTATACAACAAACAGTTGCAACCAAACACCCCATGTGTTCCTAAAGCGCGCTCCTCTCTACCCGACAACGTGTATTAACTGTAAAAATAGATTGTTTAAGTAGTGATTCTATTGTTTGGGTTTGTAAGGTCTTAGGTATTTTATGGACTTCTTTTTCCTTAGATTCATCTTTAAATATCACTTGTTTTCCTTGATTCCAATCCCTCTTAAAAGGTAGAAACCTAGGAAAGTCTTCCCGACAATCATTAGCTATATGTCTTGGCTTTCTACATCTTCCATATAAAGAGACGTATCCTTCTTATTTTCTAAGATTTGGACACTCATTGGCATAATGACCTAATTTACCACATTGATAACATACCACATGTTTCCCTTTTTGTGGTACGTTATATTGGGGTGTATTCGGGTTATAAGGTGGTTCGTTCCAAACAAGTGGTACATTATATTCATCATTCCATCTGGGACGATTGTCATTTGATTTATAAGGGGAATTAGCTCTAGGTCTTATAAATGGTCTTTTATTCATATTAGCTTGATTCCCTCCTTTATTAATCCAAGGTTTATTATTAGAAGAACTATTCACTTATTGAACACTTTGTAAATTCCAACATTTAATAATGTCATGATTTTCACCACAATAAGAATACTTAGGTGTTCGATGTGGAGGAGATGGACATTTATTAGCCATATATCCATAACCCTTACAAGTTGAACACTATACATTAGAGCAGTTATTATTAAATTTAAATCGTTTAAGTCTACCCCCTACTAATTTTATCTCCATGTTTTATAGTTGTTGAGTAAGTTTTTCTATTCAATCTATATTAGGGTCAACAATTGGCTTATCATTGGTTGACCTTTCTACAACAACTTTTGATGGAGCAACAACTGTAGGTTGAGGTTGAGGTATTATATAAAGTTGTGGATATAAATTTTGATCCACAATTGGACGCATTTGCCTTTGTAGTTGATTTGGTGTCACTTTAGGTTGAGGTTCTAAAGTTCGATAAATTGTTTGATTTGCATAAGGTATATAGTTGTTAAGCACTTTAGGCCTCACACAATAAATATTAATATCAAAGAAATCTCAAAATAATTGAATTAGAGGATAAAGTATACTAGCCTATAATAATTGCAAACACTTATATGTACAAACATGTTAATGTACAAGAATCATTAATTTACGAAGATAATAGATTGTATTGGTTCTTGTATTTCTGAAGCACTTTTGATTGTTGATAAAAATGATTAAATATGGTTTATCGGATTTAAAGATACATAATCCTAAAGTATATACTTTAGAAGATAAGATGGTCCAAGTATTAACAAGAAAACCATTCTAATGTGTAAGCTATTAATTTCACAAAAGACCATTTCAGTACAGACAAGGACAACCAAAACAGCAATTCAACTCACATTAGTAGATAAAGTTACTAGGTGAATTCTAGGAAGGAATTAGTTAGGAAAAGTTAGTTAGGCAATTTTAGAAGGAATAGTCTTAGGACCTATTTCCAAGACCACACGGTTAGGGTTAATTGAATTAGCCCTATCACTGGGGGAAACTATATAAAAGGGCAATTTTCTCATGCATAGGGGGGAATCAAAGACAAAAGAACTTCAAGGCTTACAACAACCAAGACAAGAGACTTAAAGACCAAGACCAAGACCAAGCAAAGAGAATTGAAGATTAATTCAAGACATTCCCAAGGACTAAAAGACAAATAAAAGACAACTTTCAAAGACCAATCCTCTTTAACAACTTAAAGACTTAAAGACCTAAACAATAAGGACCGATTGTAGAATTAATAATAAAGGATGAGAATTAGTTGTTCACACATCAAGCAAAGATATTGAAGGCGTATATACAAATCCATCCTTAGTTGTTGTAGATTTGTAATGCATAGAACTAGATCCCTGTAATTTAATGGTATGAAATAAATTTCTTTAACCAAGAAATTGTGTTTCAATAGTCTTCATCAATCCTGGATTCTTCCCATATTTTTGCATGATGCAAACCTTCTAATAAAGTGTTAGGGCATTTTTCTTTAGTATAAAGTTTTAATTCATAGGGGTGCAAACCCCCCACAAATAAACTTGTTAGAAAATCTTCAAGCATGTTGTGATTAGTCCATCTATTTAATAAATCTTCCATTCTACCATAATAAAAATCTACATTCTCTCCTACTCCCATTTTTATATGCCTTAGTCTTTCTTGCAAACTTTCACTAAATCCAATTGGCCGAAATTGTGCAAGAAAGGCATTTTTCAAAGCATCCCAATTTTCAAAAGTATCTTGATTTTGTTTTTGATACCAAACAAAAGCATTTGCTTGTAAGGTTGCAGGAAATGTGACCAAATAATCCACTTTTGGGATTCTATTTGTTAAACAACATGCTATAAATCTAGACAAATGAAAATCAGGGTCGGTTCCTATTTGACCATAATAAATAGGCATAGGAGTAAGATTCAAAGGTCTTGGGTTTGCCATTGAATTATTTTGATTTTTACTAGATAAAGGTAAAGAAAGAGTAGAAGGTGAATTATTAGAGTTTGCTGAGGAAGTAGAATATTCCCTATAGCTATTGGACTCTTGATTTCTTCTAAGAAAATTTAAAAGATCAAAATCTTCTAAATCCCCGAGAGAATCCAAATCAAAAGATTTATCCTTTTGCAAATTTTCAGGCGAAAAGTTTTATTCAATAACTTGTATTCCCTCCCTAACGGTTTGTATATTAGATTCTGATTGAATAAATTCTTTGTCTAGAGGAGGTGCAGTGTTTAAATGATAATCATCTTGTCCATATGTGTAAGTAGGAGTACTAAAAAGATGTTCTACTTCTTGAACAATTTACTTATTTTCTTCTTCACTCTCTTGCCTATCCCTTAGGTTTTGACTTTTAATTTCATCTCCGTCATTCTGAATAGATTTAGTCTTTAATGAAAGAGAAGAAGGAGATATTGAAGGTGAAGTTTGATGTCCTTCTTCACGATATGAATGTGTGTGATTTATCACAGGACGGTAATTTCCTTCTATGATTCTAATCTTTGGCATGTTTATCCCTCCCCAGCAAGTTTTTGTATTTCTTTCTTTAGTTTAGATAGAGAAGGTACTCCTGACATTAATTTTCTCCATACAATGGAAACAAAATTTTACCAAATATTGATTTATCTTAATTTTTAATTTGATCTAATTTTTTTTAAATTAATTTTAAATTTTCTTTTAAAAAATTTATTTTAAGGACAAATTAATTTTAAATTCAAATGGAAAAGTATTCTGTTTGTGTGTGTAAAGTCAAGAATGAAAAGAGTGGATAGGAGATTAATTGGTCTATAAATTAAAGCATATGTTTTTCTCTCAATTTTGACTCCATTCCAACCCCCATAAATCCTTGGTGCTCAATTTTTAGTAATTTCTTTTAATATTTTATATTATAAAAATAAATAATATAGTGAAGAATCTAAAAGTAATTTTCCTTCTAAAAAATTTATTTATTTATTAAATTCTTCACATCCTTTTCAAAATTTACTAAAGATAATCTTTTTTATATCTAAAGGTAACTTATCAATTTAATTATAAAGATCTTTATTTTTAGGATAGTTTCCAATAATTCTAAATCCTTCACCTAAATATGCTCTTTTATAAAGTCTATATAACACCTTAAAAAGACATGGTTCAGAAAAGAAGTCATCTAAAATTTTTGGGACTTTCTAAGGAAAAATATAATTCATCTATGATAAATTATTACAACTTTGGCAAGACTTTGCTTTGTTATTTCTACATACTTCCACATTATCACTTTTAATGTTTGTATGGAAATAAATAAAGGTATCAATAACAATTCGCAGTTGTCTTAATTCTGGAAGAAATGTAGGTTTAATTTGTAAAATTTCTGAAAGTCTAATAATATTCAAGAAATCAGATTTATAAGGCAATGATTTTATTGTTTTACTATTTGAATCTTGTCTAGAAAGGTTTGAATTATCAAAGTCTTGTTTCTTAATACAAGTTTTCTTAATATGTCCTATAGCACCACAAAAATGACATCTAATATTTCCTTTACAATTTTTACTATTAACCTTTTTTTTAATGGAATTTTCTAATTTATTTTCAAGACTTTTTCTATATAAAAAATCTATTGTACTTTGAATAGGATAATCATTTCTATAACTACAAGAATCCATTTTTTCTTACATTCACCATAGAATGATCAAATTTTAATTGATTTGATTTTAATCAAATTTGAAACCCATACTCACCCCAATCTCCAATTTAAATTCCTATAGACTTAATTTCATAAAGAAATTCTACCTACATTTTAGCTACCACTTAGCCAAGCTTTCTTAAAAAACGGCGCCAAAATGTAGTACAATTTTTTTAAGACAAAAAACCAAGGCAATTCCAAATAGGTTCGTTCGTGGGAAAACTCAAATTAACTTAGTGTTTAATTAACTAATGTCACTTTGTAGGTAAATTATAACATTAATATTAATATATTAAGGTATTTAGTATATTTCGTAGTTTATTTAGGAATAGAAAAAAAATTCTCTTTCTAATTTCCGTCCAATTATAAATATAAATTTCTAACCACTAAGTCCATCTCACAACCGATCTTATCTTAAAATAAGATGCAAATCTAAAGGTATAAACTAAGGGAACCTGCATCCACAAATCTCATACTTTGAATTCACTGAAACATATTACAAATGTATTTATTTGCAACTTGTATCTTACAACATATATATTTGAATTTTGAAAATTTGGTTTAATCGAGAATTCATTAATTGCTATGCACAAACATTGTCTCAACATCTAAGTCGCTTAAAGCGCTAATATCTCAATTACTTAAAGTAAATGTAACATATATCATTTTTAAGAATTGAAAACAACCAAGAACATTACTTTAAGCAATTCTAAAATTTCCCTTGAAGAATTTATAATATACTTTGCTAAATTATTTAAAGAATTTCAAATTCTTCCCTTTTCAACGCTCCGGTCTTTATTTGATTATGTATCTTTCTATCTTTAGCTTTAAGCCTCCTTCATTCGCATCACCATATTATCTTGAAGCTTTCTCATTTCAATTGTAATATTAATTTTAAATTATGTTTATTAAATTTACACAATTACAAACAAGTTCTAATAAAAAGAATTTAAATACGCATTTGCACAAGTTCTATATTCAAATGCAATCATAGTAGAAACTTTAACAGCATGGGACTCTAGAACCATAGTTCCAATATAACACACCTTTACATTGCGCAAAAGAATCTTGTTTTACTTTTCAACAAAAAGTAATGGAGATATGAGATCTAAGTGATTCCCAAATTTCATGTTTCTATACTATTGGACTAGTACATTAGAAATTGGTAGAAATATTGAGAGGATTTTTTCAATCATTTCTAGCTCGGTAATGGTCTAATCACACAACCATAATTGTGACACAATTATGTATAAATCATTATTGAACACAACAAATGTTGAAAAGTTCAACACTTGTAAATGTATTCAATCATGTAGCGCTTTAAGAAGAAAAATTGTCTTTCGGTGATGAAAACGAGATTAAAATTTTTTTTTATAGCTCATTGGGTTTGTCTAATTCTAAATATTGATACTTATGTGAAAGAACTAGGTGACGTCGAAGTAGCAATAAAGTTTTTCAAAAAATAGCGAGAGAAACAGAAACTCTTATAGTAGATTCTATAGCAAATGCAATATAATCTAATAAATGCTCTGCACATATATGTGTTGTTGCTGTTTTTGCCCATAACAAATAATTGCTCCCATCAACTGCCAATTGTAGAAAAAGAAGCGACTAAAGTTGTGGTCGCTTAATAGCGGTAGCAAATACCAAAACAGTAGTAGTTATAGCAAAGAAAGAGGTTCAAGTAGTCATGATAGAAAAGAAAAAGAAAAAAAATGTTTTTCCAAAAAAAATAGGTTTTTGGAAAAATTATGGTTTAGAAATTAGGGATTTGAAATGAGAAATAAAGATAAAGATGTAATAAAGACAAAAATAAGATAAAATTAAAGATAAAAATAGAAAATAGAAAATAGAAAGATAAAGATAGAAGTGAATATAAAGATAAGGAGAAGGCCAAAGATAAAGAAAAATGTTTAAATATAAAAATATAAATTATTGATCAAAAGTCAATAATAAATTAAAACAAAACAAAATAAAATAATACTTAGGGTTTGGAGAGATACATAAGAAGGAGAAAGAGATTAGGTGAAGGGACGGAAGAGAGGAAGGAAGAGAAGAGAACTTGGAGGCGAAGAGTGTTTGAAAAAATAAAAATAAAAACAAAAACAAGTTTGAAGTAGCAAAAAGAGCAAAAATGAGCTTAGGAAAGGGCACAAAAGATAAAGTGATTATGACAGGGCACTGAGCTAGGAAGGTCGGGAGGCTGGCAAACTAAGGGATTGTACTAGAAGTAGAAGGGGAGTTTTGGTAGGAGATTGAATAGCGGGACAATGCGGCGACTAAGAGATGGAAGGTGGCTAGGGTTTACACAGATGGGGAGTAAGTTACTAAGAGTCGGGGAAAGAGAGTCCTAAAAGAAAGAGGAGTCCTATTGCAGAGATCGGTAAGGGAGAGAGCAAAGAGTACAGCATAGAGTGAGAGGAGGTATTTGCAAAGCTCTTCTAAAAATTGGAAGTGGAATTGTAAATAAAATTGCAAGAACTTGCAATCTAAAGTATAAGAGCGTACTAATAACGTGTTGAGAATATAAAACAAAACAAAATCATAAAACATAAGAACACCAAAAATACACTCAAAGAATACTAAACTTCATTAAGAATTTGAAGTATATACAAAGGGAGAAAAGAGAGAGACAATGAGTAGTTGTCTTCTCCTATTGGTCTTAAGGAATTCCACCTAATCCCTATGACATGTGTCACTCACCATATTATAGTGAGCATTCACACTAAGTTTTTAAAAAAAAATCCATCTCATTTCACCCTTTTTGTTGGAAAAAATCTTAGACAATAGACCTTTTTTACAAGTATAAATTGGCCTCTATTTAAAAAAAAGAAGTGGATTTATTTTAACTCTTCCAAAATAATTTTTTAAGTTGTGAAGCTATTGTGCAATTGAGTAAGATTTTACAAACCAAATTTTTTCAAAATAAACCAAATGAAAATAAAAAATAAATAGAATAGAAAAAAATGAAAGAATAAAATAATTTAGTGATCAAAAAGTCTAAGATGAAGTGAGAGTAGGTGTTTAAATTTGAAACTCTAAATACATAGAAGCAAGAGAGGTAAAGAAGTATTTAGGAAGTTAAAAGGGAATTTTTACCCCTAAATCAAGTTTGGATTTAAAATAGAAACAATAGAAAAATCTGAAATAGATATTAAAATATACCATATTCTTGATGAAACCATGTCATTAAATTTGTTTGATTCCTAAGAAATTAAAAAATTAATTGTTGTTGTAAAAGTCAAGCTTTGCAATTGTAGGGACATTTCAAAAATTAGAAGAAAATAAAGAAAAATTGTTAAGACAAATTGCAAAAAGAAAAAATAGAAACAAAAGGACAAAAAAAGAAATGAAAATTAGATTAAAGTTTCACTTTGAATTTATAAATTCACTGAATTGGTAGTGTACAACAATATATAAATTCAACAAGATGGAGGATGACAAACCACCTAAAGCAATTTGGATTCAAGTGATAAATGACAAAATTGAATTGGAGATTGATCCAAAGGTATATATTCTTAAGACACTCTATTCCATTCTACTTGTTTTGTTTTATTTTTTAGATTTCAAATGTGAAGCAAAAGTTAATAACTCAAGTTAGACCTTTAAAAACATTTCAAACTACAAAATCAAAATTAATTCTTTGTAGAAAATATTAGAAGCTTTCCAAGAACATATTAAATTTCAAAAATTGGCAAAAATTAAAGAAGATATATGTAGACAAAGTTTGGAGCTAATTTTAACCCCTAAAGGACCGACATGTGTTTTTTAGTTGTATAGATTTTTTGGGCAAGTGATTGTGACCAGAAACTTGCATATTTTAGGCTGAAATTTTAATAGAAGGTATTGACATGGAATATCTTTCATATGCAACAAATTTCATGACATTTGGAAATAGGAGTCAAAAGTTATAGTCTAATATATTACTTTTTTTTTGTAATTGGCCAATTTGGGCAGATTAGAAAATCACTTTTTGCAGAAATCAAAATTTGAAATTGGTTTTCTAGACTTATACATAAAAGAAAAGCTTTGAAATATTCCATTTTGATCAACAAGTCAAAAATTATGAGGATTTTTTGTTTATGGGCAGTTATGGATTCCCTACTCTAAAAAAACCCTTTGAAATCCTCTATCTTATCCAATTTTCAATATTTTTGAAAAAAAATAAAATCCTAGGATGTAAATTGTTTATTACAACCTTTCAACCATTGGGATTGACATTTTTCAATTCCATATTTTAATTCTTAATAATTTAGTATTTTGAATCATTGTCTACTACTACCTACTTAGTATTTTTTTCCTATATGTTGTACAATTCCAAATGATTTGAAAATTTTCAAGCATGTAGACAACTGTTTTAGGAAAAAGAATCCAAAGAAGTACCATCATTTTGGTCATTTTTTTTTATAGAAAAGTGAGCTTGTGAAGTGCAGCTGCCTGGTTTTCTGCAGGGCAAAAAAAATGATTTTAGTAAATTTGAATGCTTATATCTTGCAATCCACGCGATGGAAATGTCTAAAACTTTTACCACATATTTTTTGCACTACACAATACAATATACTCCAATTATATATGTCTAAAAAAGTTTTAAAAAAAATTTTTGCTACTTGTACTAAAATAGTAGTTTGTGAGCTTTTATGGTGAAAACATAGTCATGGAACTTTAGGGGTCAAATGAAAAGTAGATACACAAACCTGTTTGAGGTAAGTTAAAAAAAATCTTAGAGTTTAGAAAAATTTATAAATTATTAATAGAAAGAAATTTTAATTAAAAATAAATAGTTAGTAGAATTTAATGGATGAAATTTTAGTACCAATTAGTGGTTGAATTTCATCCGTTCATAACTCTTGATAAAAAGGTTCAAATCTTAAGTACTTTATGGTTCTCAATGAAAATTATAATTTCTTATAATATTTAAAACCAACAACTTGAATATAAAAAGTCATAGAATTTACCATTTGTGGAAGGTCATAAGTTAGGTAGTTAGAAGTATAATTATTTAAAATTGAAATTGAAATAGTGGTAGAACATTCTAAAAAATAAAAAAGTTAAAATAAGATGAAGTTTTGTCTATAAAAGGTTTAGTTTTGAAAAAAAAACATGAGAAGTTATCTAAGCTAGAACATCAAAGAATCTTAAATTTTAGGTAAAATTTAACCCCTAAAGTCCTACTGTTCCCTTAGGGAACAAATCAAATTTTAGGTAGGTTCCTATGACCTCAAATTTTGGTGAATTTTTCTAAAACTTTTCCATAAGATAGAGAAACTGATTATCTATATGGGAATATAATTTTTATTTTAGTTGGTGCCCGGGAGCTAAAGTTATACGACAAAAAGCCTAAAATTGAACTTGGCAGGTAGCACAAAAAAATTGAAAAAAACCAAAATAAATTCTAATTTTCTTTCATCTAAAATGTTATATTTTTTTCTACATGTGAAGCTTTGATTCGTTCTATTTGGACTAATGATGAGAAAGTTACAAACAATCTTGTTTTTAGAGCAATTTAAGCATCTTCTTGAAAAAATAACTTGTAGGATTCATTTTTGAATGCAATTTACACAAATTTTTCACAATTTAAAAAAAAAAATTTTGTGTTTGCTTGATAAAACAATCTCACCATTGGGATTATTGTCTTTCAATCCCATCTTGGAGTTATTAACAATTTTGGGTTTTTTCAATCTTGGATCTACTTCTATTTAACAATTTTTTAAAGAATGAAAATCAAGTGTGTTTTTTTAAAAAAAAATTCTAGACTTTCAATTCAATATTTTAACATCAAAATTTTTTAATTCAAAGTCCATAGTATAAAAAAATTTCACAATTGGCAGTCAAAGTCATCTAAAATTGCAAGCCAATGTTCAAAAAAACTTTCTTTTTTAACTTTGAATGCTAATATCTTCCAATCTATATGGTCAAACTTCATGAAATTTTTAACACATGAGCTAAGAGAAGTGAAGTACAAGATCCTATGATTAGATTCTGAAAAAAGATTTCTTTTTGGTTTTTTGGGTGGACGTAGCAAAAATGGCAGCTTTGAGTGTTCTTTGATAGAAAAATGGCCTCAAGACTTTAAGGGTTAAAGGTCTAACCTAAAAGTAAGAGTTAGTTTACAATTTTATATCTGTAGGAGTCGTTAGATGAAATTTTAAAATACTAATAAGGTGTCAAACTTCATCCATCTGTAATTTTTTATAGGAAAGTTTAAACTTTAAGTATCTTAACATTTGAATAGTTAATTTTATGCTTTATAGATTAAAAATATTAAAATTAAAAAAGATTAATTTGAAATAAAAAATTTAGAGTAATAATTATTGAGTCAGGGTTGACGAATGTCAACGTCCGCCCCAAAATAGCGTCCGTTTTTCGGACGTCCAGACGCACGAACGCTAGCAGACGCAGCGTCCCGACCGCCGTTGGAAAGCGGACAGACGAGGCGGACGCCCAGATTGTGCGGACCAGATCAGTCCGCGCGTCGATCAGACGGCCGTAATCGGGCGGATGGGCGGACGGGCGGATGGGAGACAGGCAGATGCTGCGTCTGCCGGGACGCGAATGTCAGCGGATGCTGCAGACACAGCGTCCGCGTCCGGACGTCATGTCAACCCTGTATTGAGTAGATGGTGAATTAGAATCTTTTGAAAATAATGAAGATTATAAATTGAATTTAGAATCAAATTTGAAATCTTTAGAAGACTCCAAAACTATTATATGGTTAGAAAAAAAATTAGAGAAAATAACAGGGTTGACGAATCTCTACGTCCGCCCCAAAATAGCGTCCGTAACCCGAACGCACGGACGCTAGCGGACGCAGCATCCCTCCCGCCGTCGGAAGGCGGACGGGTGGGGTGGATGGCTCGAGGCAGACGGGCGGGGTGGATGGCTCGAGGCGGACGCCTAGATCATGCGGACCAGATCAGTCCGTGTGCCGATCGGACGGCTGTAACCAGGCGGACAGGTATCGGGGCAGACGGCGTCCGTGAATGTCAGTAGACGCTACAGACACAGCATCCGCGTCCGGACGTCCCGGACGTCCGACCGTCCTGTCAACCCTGGAAAATAATATAAAATGAAGTTTAGTCTTAAATAAGTTTACATTTAAATGAAAACGATTGTCAATTGTTCAATTTAAGTAAATTATGAAACCTTCAAAACTAAAATTAATTTAAAAATCAAGAATAAAATTTGATTCAAAAGTTAATAGAAATTGGTGAATGAAATCTAAAAGAACACTTTCAAGGTAAAACTTCATTTGAACATAATTTTTGTTAAGAATATTTAATTTCAAATTTTTTTACCATTTGAAAAATAGCAAAGTATGATCTATGACTTAGAATAATTAGGAGAACTAATCATTTTCTATCTCTGTGAGTGCCCAATTTGTCATTTGGGACTTTTTTTTTTTGTTAGTATTTTGAATGTGATTTATTATACAAAAAGCCCTAAAAAGAGTATAAAGCCAAAATTAATATGTTACATGCTATTATAATACTTGGTCCTAATGAGCTTGATTTTCCTAAACTTGACTTGAATCCCACATATGAATAGGGTGGAAATCCAAAAATTGTACATATTATAGTATTTGAGTGGAATTGCCCAAAATGCCTAAACCTAACTAGCATGTAATAAAATATGGCTAAATTGGTCGGAGTGAATTTATGTGAGAAATTTCAGTTTCCCTAACGTATTGACAAAATAGTGGAAACCCCAATTGTTAATCTATACAGGTTCCAAAAAATTGAAGATAGAACAAAAAAGGGCATTTATAACATAAGTATGGTATTTCTAGGTGGAAATCATACAAAGAATTCAACAATAAAGTCAATTTGCCAAGATTTTCCTTCATGTGAAAGATTTTCTGTTCACCAAAAAATTAAAGGAGATAACAGGATTTGATTCTCTTTTCTTGAATGTACAAAGTAAGAATATGAGCCTACACATACTTTGTAGAATATATGAGAGTTTTCACAAAAAATTCCAAAATTCCAAAATTTTTTAGTAGTCAAAAGATATTATTTAGGACATTCAACTACTAAATTTTACAATAGAAAATTCATAGAAATTAATTGAAGTGCAATAAAATCTCACTAAAAATTAGGCTAGCTTTTTTTATACTAATAACAAGCTCTAATATGTTTCAAAACATATCAATAGCTAAAAGATCCAAAATTGGCAAAATTCTCACAAGATTAGCAAATTTGAAGAGTACAGTGGAATTAACTAGTGTTTTGGGAGCATATAAAATTGGAATGGAGTCAAAATTAGGTCTTTTTTTAGTCTTTTATACTTATTTAAGATCCTAAGCTAGTTCCTTTGCATACAAAAGTCAAACTCTAAAAGTTGGATTTTTACTGTTTTAGATAGTTAAGTTAGTACTATGATTTGTTGTGTTTTTAGCATAAGAAATAGAGGTGGAAATTTTAGAATACCTAAACAAGGCTTTTTAAAGCTAGTGGGGCAATCTATTTGTGATTTAAAGTTAATCTGCAAAAGTTAAAAATTGGTTTAGCATAGAAAGTCAAAAGTGGTAATTTGTAATTAAAATCCCAAGTGATAAGATTACCTCAAAGAAATGACAAGAGGTGGGTGCCCTTGAAAGAGTATAAAAGGACACTTATTCTCCTCTCAACTCACCCCTTATTACTATTTGGTAGCCATTATTTTTGCACCTTAAACATGTTCGTTTAGTAGTTGGACTTTTGGGCCATTTTGGTTATAAATCTATGTACTTGTTTTTATTTTATTTTATTGTTATTTTTCAAGTTTTGAAGGACTTAAGGATTTTTTCCAAACCTTGGCTTTTGCTTTGTTAGTTTCAAATTGTTTTGTATACCTTGCTAGAATTGTGATTAAGAGTTGTTGAGTCAATAAAATCCTAAAGTTTTCCTTCACTTTACCTTAGTAATGCTACTTTGGAAAAACTTTAGAAGTTTAATCTTGAGTCTTTTGTAGAATTGTCAAGTTGTAGTTATTTGAGTGGTTTTGGTCTTAATTTGGCTTCAAACGGCGAAGCTTTGAATCCTTTTGTATTAGGATTATTGGTAGGACCTTTTTGTATAGGCCAGGGTTGACATGACGGTTGGACGTCTAGACGTGGACGTTGTGTTTGCAGCGTCCGCTGACATTCGTGGACGCCGTCCGCCCCATCCGCCTTTCACCCCGTCTGCCCCGGTACAGCCGTCCGATCGACACGTGGACTAATCTCGTCCGCATGATCTGGGCGTCCGCCCCACCCCGCCCGTCCGCCTTCCAATGACGGCAAGGACGCTACGTCCGTTGGCATTCGTGAGGACGGACGTCCGGGTTACAGATGCCTTTTTCGGGCAGACGTAGAGATTCGTCAACCTTGGTATAGGCTGACCTTAGTGCGAGTTGTTTGTAGCCAAGCCATTAGGGCCTTGGAGAGGGCAATCCCTTTAGAGGTGACTTATCCCATAAGGATTGTTATGGCATTTGTTGATAGAGTAATATGAGAGGGTAGCCCCTTGTTGGGCTTAACACCCCTTTCTCATGCTTGTTTTGTAATTCTCTTCATTGAAATACATTACCTTAGTATTCCATTCTCAATAGGTTATGGGCTCATTCATGTAAATTACTATTGAAGGTTTGATCTCTTAACAAGGTGTGTTTGAGGAGCATTTGTGGAGCTTGGAGTTTGGGGCCATTTGGAGTCAAGATTTTAACCATTTTTTGAGGTATTTTCTTGTTTGGAGTTCACTTTTGCTTTTGGAAGATTGATTTGAGTTTGAGGTGATCCTAGTAGTTTGATTTGAAAGACTTGGAGCTTAGGAGAGCTCATTGGAGTGATTTGGACCTATTAGGATTTCATTTGATAGATTGTAAGTTTAGGTGTGCATTGAAAAGATTTGGACCATTGAAGGTCCTATTTGAACGATTTGGGTTATTGAAGATCCTATTGGACTTTGTGCAATTATAAGAGAGCTAGTTGTACAAAGTTGAGGTATATGGAAGTGATTGGTATTACTTAGTGCTACTGTGGGGTAGATTGCATTGAAGACGTTTGTGATTAGAGTTAGAGGCATTCACCATGGTTATTAGTGAAGGAGACGGCTCAAGGGTCATTGACAAGTTCAATGGAGACGGTTTTGGACTTTGAAAGTTCAAAATGAAGATGATTTTATCCGAAAAAGACTTGTGGAAGATTATGGAAGGCATTGAAGAAGCACTTGCAACCGATGCGGACTGTCGCTCGCGTAGTCTAGGTGTAAATAACTTTATACATGAAAACATGGTAAGATAATATGAATTATCATCCCAAGGATTTCTAGTTGCTTTTCCAAACTCTAATATTTGGATGATCGTTTTCTCTTCTTCTGACTACTCTCTTTCACTTTCTTTTCCGGAATTACTATTATCCAGATTTCTATTTGGATCCAGTATCACTCGGTTTTCCAAGTTTGTCTCTTAACAAACTCGTTTTCAATTCTCCCATTTTACCATCAAAGGATCCGCTATTGATCTTTCAAGAAGTAGGAACTTTACCACTCTTATCTATTTACTAGGGAAACAAAAACAAACAAACAACAAACACCCAAGTATTCAAGATGTTGTAGTGCATAGGGTAGATCTGGATCCTCACAACATTCCGGATGGCCAATCCAAAATACAGATCACTCAGAATTGTATTCACTCTTCCTTACTACAACAATAAATCTTAGACATTCAGAATTGATAAGGGGTAATCTTTCTAGGTGTATGACAAATCCCAAGGTTGGTAGATCTTCTGGTGAGTGGGAGTTTCCTCTGACGGTCGCTAATCTCCGTACATAATTGTTTCCAATTTTGAATCTGAACTCATACCACTCTTCACTAAAAACCGGATTACCGTTCTAGTAGTTCAAAAGTACTACGCGTAGCTCTCTTGTCTTGTATCTAACATCATTACAATAGTATTCCCTCAATCCGATCAAATTTCCGAAATCTAGATTCCTCCTTACGTGTCCTTTTCACATCTCAACACTCAAACAATAAACCAACACAATCTAGATATATAGTTGGAGCCAGAATGTTTACCAAGTGACTCAAATTAAAGAAAAGAATGGAATACAACAAAATAACTACTAGGATAGAATGAAAGGACAACAAACTTGTCTGCCTTTAAAAATCAAAATCAATACCAAAGTCAATGCCTAAAAAGCCAAAAAGGCATCCTAGAAATCAAGGCAATCAACCCGTAAACAACCCGAGATATCCGAAACATCCTTAGTCCAATTGCCCCTTCAAATCCGGAATCCCTAAAACAATCTAGAACCCGGGCCTACACTTGGAAATCCTGTTCTAGATAAAAATCCTACCTAACTACTTATACTCTATCTACCCTGCCGTGCCTTCTTGAAGCTACTGCCACTTTGATTGCATAGAGTCTTCATCAAAGCTTTCACTAGTGTATTCTTTGCTAATGACCGAGTTTGGGGCTTCCGTAAAATCTTGGAAGGTGAGTCTTCTGATTCCATCTCTTCCTTGGATTCGGACTTCAACACTTTTCTCCGGACTCTTGAATCTCTTAAATCTTCGGATCCTTGGCTTGCGGTGGTTACTCAATTCAATCTCAATACAATCCCGTTTTGGCGTCGACTGTTGTATATGAGAGAAATCTCGCAGATAAGATCAAGCTAGATTCATCATTACTCCAATCCATGCGTCGAGGTTGCTGCAAACCGTCAATTTGGGTATCATAAACTTTCTGGCTGTGACTTTTCTAGGTGGTGGAAAAATTAGGACGGAAACCGTTTGTTTTGTCAAAACAGACTTTCTACTCATCCCTTTTTCTAGCTCAGGTACCACTGGTCTTGATGGAGTCTGTGCTTGGCTACTTGAGGGTCCTGCAACTGGAGTGAGGATAGACTTCAATCCCTCCAATTGGGGCTGGATCGGGCCATTCAAAGCTTGCCAGATCAAAATCTGTCGAATCGAAGTATTCTAAAATATACTCCTAGGGACTTCTGAAAATCCTTCTAAATCGATGGCCCGTTCCGGATCCAAGTATCCCTACAACTTCCACATGTCCTTTACAATAATCCTCATCTGAGCTTCGAAGTTGACCAAGATCTTTACCATCCTGGATCCGATCATGTGTCCTTTTTTTGCCAATCAAGCAATGTAGAGGTGAGCTCAGATCACTATATATTCTGGAACCATGACGAGTTCTTTGAGGTCATGGACGAGTCGGAGAGCCTCTGTTTTCTTCCGTCTCCCCGCATTCAACTCCTCTTCCGTCCACTCAAGTTGGAACTTGAAGCTATCCCTTTCTTCTTCCAACTTTCACATTTGTTCCTCTTTTTGTTGAAACTCCTCTAGATCCAAACGTTTCTGGATCTCCTCCAAAATTTGGTTTGGCTCTACTTTGAGTTTGTTTGCGATAAAAAGAACGTGATCCTTTAAGTTGTCATACATCTGTTTGGCCTATTGCATCCATTGGACTCCGGCTTTGAAGAACTCAAGCTTTTGGGGACACTCCGGATCAGGATTGACGAATCTCTACGTCCGCCCGAAAAAAGCGTCCGTAACTCGGACGTCCGGACGCACGGATGCCGGCGGACGCAGCGTCCCTCCTGCCGTTGGAAAGCGAACGGACGGGGCAGACGGCCCGAGGCGGACGCCTAGATCGTGCGGACCACATCAGTCCACATGTCGATCGGATGGCCGTAATCGGGCGGACGGGGGACAGGCGGACGCTGCGTCCGCCGGGACCGCGAATGTCAACAGACGCTGCGGACACAGCGTCCGCGTCCAGACATCGTGTCAACCCTGCTCCGGATCTGGTATTGGTTCTTTTCGTTCCAATATTGGCGCATTCCCTCGTGCAGCCGGATTTGTGGACTTCTTTCATTTCCGATCCACTACTTCTTCTTCCTCTTCCAGTTGCTCTTCTTCGGATTCCTTCTCTTTCTTCTCCAACTCTTCCGTAAGGTCATACTTCAGAATCTCAACTCCAGTGTTGTACTCAATCGTCTGCTCGACACTCAAGACCTCTTTGTGGTAATAGAGGTGGAACAAATACGACGTGATAGGGTTGTGCTTTGCTCAATCCACGTACTTTACCAGCTTGCCCACGACTTCTTAAATCACTCTCCCCCAATGGACAATTTGGTCCTCAAAAGCCCCCAAAATGGTGTTGGCCATTGTGACTGTAATATGGGTGGGCTTTTTCGGATACAAGATTGGAATCATGAAGTTCAGTACTTGTCTATGCCTCTCGTTCTTACAATCACTATTGGCAAAACCTTCTTTTGAGTGGGCTTGACTCCGAAACTTTCCAGTCACGTACTTGTCCTCTCTTCCGACTAGTCCGAGCCCATTCTTCTCAAACGAATAGACATCTGCTCAAATGTTTTCCATTTAAGCTATGGGTCGACCTCTCATTGTCAATTTGTACTAATTTAGAACTCCATAAATGAGTTTTTGAATCATCTCCTTGTTCTTCATACTCCACAGCCTATCTAACAACCTAACACATCCGATACACATGAGGTCCTCCTCTAACTACACTCAATGATCCAGATCGGAAGGAATAACTGGACAAACCATCCGAGCTACAACTCTAGACTTTTGTGTAGCCGAGTCGACAACCGCTGCCATGAATCACTGACAATTGACAGACTAATCTGATATTAATCCTTTTGTCCTCTTCCTATTTCAGTTGCTAACTCACCACTCTTTCTTTCAACTATACGTTCATGAAGTTCAGCAAACAAAGAGGGAGAGAAAGAGAAGTGGCGATAGGTTTAAGTACCCGACATAAGGCTAACAATTCCCGGTGGAGAACGGCAGATGACCGTTCCCATAACGGTCTCCTAGTTTTGTAGACCGAAAATCTAGAATGTAGGTTTGGAGAATCCGGTACTTTTTTGGATTCTGGATTCATATCGGATTTGTTTCCATAGCGTTACTAATGGTTTTAGCAATCCGGAAACTAACTATTTCTATTATAGTTGTAGAGTAGCGGAAATCTCTAAGGGTTACCAAAAAAATTGAAATTTGCAAGTCTATCTAATTCTAATTCTAGACTAATTTATCCGGTTTGAGTTTTCATGCTTCTACACGGACGCCAAAGTCAAGAAGGCCTATGAGAAGAGGACAAAGAAGGCCTTTTCTATGATTGCTTGTAATCTTGTGGATAAACAACTTGCATATGTTCGAGCATACAAAAGACCCATGGAGGCATGGAAGATACTTTGTAACATCCACAAGACAAAGAACTTGTTCAACATGCTCTTCATTCGACGTAAGTTCTTCACGTGCAAGATGCAAGAGGATGAGGACATGCTTGATCACATCAACAAGGTGAAGGCGCTTGTCACGAATGGAGACATTGTCATGACTTTGTTTGAGAGCTTGCCACATTTTTATGAGTATCTCATCACGATATTGGAGGCTAGATCTATGGTGAAGTTCACTATTGACTTCATCATGGTAAGATTAATGTACGAGGTGTCTAAGAGAAAAGAGAATGAGCCTCATGAAGGAGGTGCAACGCTTTATTCATGATATGGTTAAGGAGAGAACTTACAACCACACAAGGAGACATACATTTGTTTCAATTGTGGTAAGCCCGGCCACCTTGCAAAGTTTTGTAGGTTGTCAAAGAAAGAGAGTGCAAACAAGACTAGTGTGAAGGAGGTGGAGGAAAACTTTGCGTTTGCAACCAATGATGGGTATGACAACACCGACATGTTCAAGTGGATCATTGACTTTGGTGCAATGCAACATATGACTCCATACAGACGAGCATTCTTTACGTATGAGCCTATTAGCAACCGTAAGGTGTATTTGGGTGACAATGGCGTGATAGATGCAATTGGCATAAGTTGCATTGTCGTAGAGGTAGATGTAAAGGGTCAATTGAAGAAAATTCACATCCAAAGTACTTTGCATGTGTCCAAGTTGTATGCAAATTTGTTCTTAGTGAGTAAGTTGGTGTCACAAGACTTGAAGGTGCAATTCAACAACCAAAGTTGTGTTTTGGGTGCACTCAACGAAGAGATGATTGTAACGAATCAAGAATCTTTGAAGCTTTGGCATAAGAGATTAGGCCACCTCAATGAGAAGAGTGTGAAGAGTCTTCAAAGTATAGTGAGAGGCATGCAAGTGATGAAAGGCTCTTGTGATTTGAAGTACGAGGCTTGTATTCAAAGCAAGTAAGCAAGGCAATAATTTCTATTGGATGGAAGGACGAGAGCAACCAAGGTGTTAGAGATTGTGTACTCGGATGTATACGGCCCTATGAAGACCACTCCTATAGGTGGTGCACGGTATTTTTTAACCTTCATTGATGATTTTTCAAGGAAAATATGGGTATTCATGCTCAAATGCAAGAATAATGTGTTTGAGTGGTTCAAGGCATAGAAGGCACTTGTAGAGAACGCATTGAGGTACAAGATAAAAGTATTGAGATCGGATAATGGAGGGATGTATATGTCCAAAGCCTTTGAGGCTTTTATGAAAAAATATGGCATTCAATATCAAACCTGAGCCTCTTATACTCTACAACAAAATGGTGTGGTAGAACACGCCAACCGTACAGTTGTGGAGATGGCTCGTGCCATGTTACATGCTCAAGGCCTCACATTTGATCTTTGGATAAAGGTTGTGTCTAATGTGGCCTATATATGCAATAGATGCCCCTCAAAGACGGTAGCTTCTATGACGCTACAAGAAGTATGCAGTGGAAAGAGGCCGAATATTGGACATATGCATATCTTTGGATGCATTGCATAAACCTTAGATTTGAGTCCTAAGTGCACCAAGCTTGATGCAAAGGGCATCAAATGCTTACTTTTGGACTATTGTGAACGCTCTAAGGTCTATAGGTTGATGTATTTGGAGACAAAGAAGATCATCAAAAGTCAAGACGTTACTTTCGTAAAATACAAGCAAGGGATAAGCGATGCTTTGGAGATGTATCCAAATGGGAGCAATGAGAATGCGACACTTGAAGTGAACAAATCCCCAAGCATGGAAGCTTTGTCCAAGGATGATAAGGACTACAATGAGATACCACTTATCCTCAAGACAAGACAAATCTATTTCCGAGTTTGGCGCCAAGTGAAGATGAAAAAGAAGATGCTTCCAAGGAGCTAAGGTATCCTATAAATGAGCAGAGGTCGCTTGGATAATGGTGGAAGAACCACATCTTTACTCAAGACCAAGAGGAGTATACAAATGTAGCGTTTGCAAGAGATCCACATAACTTTGATGATGCCATGAAGAGTGCGGATGCAAGCAAGTGGAAGAAAGCCGTGCAAGAAGAATATGCTTCACTCATGGCCAAAGGTATTTGAGAATTCTCCCCTCTTTCTCATGATTGTATAAGTGTTGGATGCAAGTGATTGTTTTGCACCAAGAGAGATGCATTGGGCAATATTGTACACTATAAAACAAGGTTGGTAGTTTAGGGATATTCACAAGTAGAAGCAGTGGATTTCAATGAGACCTTTGTTCCCTTGGCCACATTTTGCACTATTCAATGTATAGGTGCCATAGGGATAGCCATGGACTTGGAAATGCACCAAATGGATTTCATTACGGACTTTCTCAACCCAAACCTTGATATGGTCATCTACATGGATCAATCCAAAGGCTTTGTTCAAGAAGGTCGTAAACACTTCAAATATAAATTCAAGAAGGCCATCTATGGGTTGAGACAATCGGGAAGGGCATTGTACATGGACATTGATGCATTATTTGCATGAGAGGATTTTTTAAGGAACTACGTAGACCACTCTCTCTACATTTAAAAAAAACAAGGGAGTATTTGGTGATTATCATCGTCTACGTTGATGATTTGATCATTATGACCAACACCATAAACAAAATGGTAGAAGTTAAGGCAATGTTGAAGAGCAAATATGACATGAGTAATCTTGGTAAGCTACACTATTGCTTTGAAGTGGAGTTTCGAAGGTAAAGAGCTAACTGTACCATCACCATGAGTCAACACAAGTATATTGAGGAGGTACTAAAGTGCTTCAATATGGAGGGTTGCAAACCCATTGATACACCACTTGATGTCAAGTCTAAGATGGTGAAGCTCACGGATAAAGAGTATGAAGGTGTGAAGATTGAAATGCAAGATGTACTATATAAAAAAGTAGTGGAGAGCTTGATGTATATCATAGTGGCCACGAGGACTGACCTTGCATTTCCAATGAGTGTGGTGAGCCAACATATGGCTAAGAGTGGTCCAATATATTGAATGACGGTCAAAAGAATCATGCAGTACTTTCAAGATACATTAAAAGCCAAATTAGTTCTTGGAGGCAAGAATTTTGCATTAAAGGACTATTATGATGCAGATTGGGCTAGAAATATAAATGATAGGAAGTCGACAATGGACTATGTGTTTATGCTTGGAGATGGTGCAATCTTGTGAAATGCCAAGAAGCAACCTACCATTACATTATCTACTACTGAGGTGGAATACATGGCCATTAGCCAATGCATAAGGGAGGCATTATGGCTAAGGCAACTCATGAGTGACGTTGAATTTGAACAAAAGAAGAGCACACCCATCATATGTGACAATCAAGGCGCGATTGCCTTGGTGAAGAATCCAATTCACTATTCTTAGAGCAAGTACATTGATATTCAACACCATTTCATTTGTAAGAAGGTTGAGAGTGATGTGATTGAATTGAAATATGCTCCTACGGATTGCATGGTGGTTGATGTGCTCACAAAGGCCCTTGCAAAGCTTTGACATGAAGGTCTTCAAAAAGAGATGGGCTTACGATTGTTTGGCAACAAATAAAGTAGGAGTATTGAAGAACTTGAATAATGTATTAGGATTACTTGTAGGAGTTCTTTATATGGGTTGACCTTAGTGTGAGTTGTTTGTAGCCAAGCCAATAGAGACGACCCTTTTAGAGGTGACTTATCCCATGAGGATTATCATGGTACTTGTTGGTAGAGTAGTATAAGAGGGCAGCCCCTTGCTTGGGCTTAACATACTTTTTTCATGTTTGTTTTGTAATCTTCTTCATTGGAATACATTACCTTGGTGTTCCATTTTCAATAAAGACTACTTCAAACTAATGAAGCTTATCTAGGACTGAGTTTTTTTTATTAGCTTCATCAATTATAAGCATCATCTTGAAGCCACTCGAAGCATCATCAAGAAATTTTTTTGTTTCGAATAATAAAATCTTATCATAGTAGTAAATTATTACAAATTTACAACACAACAACAGAATCAACTCATTACAAAACCATTAATTCTTCATGCAAATTTGCTTTCATCTATGTGAGGACATGCAGTTCTACATGTTAGAATTTTAATTTACTTTCGTATTTCATTTGTGGAGATTGTTTCTTTACAAGAACTTCTGTTGGAATGCATTCCCAATGTATTTTATTTGTAAGTCTTGGTTGTTGTATATGGGTTTCAATTCTGGAACCTCAACATCACACTATTAGCACTCAACGACAAAAAAAAATTTATATTGGCTTTAATTCTCTAAGTATTATTCAATATATTATTTCAACAATTGATATGTTATTCCGTATTCATTTTGCCAATTGTCGATTTGAAGAAAACATATTTCCATCTTTCAAAAGAGAAACACCTATTTAAGAGACTTCTACTAGCCTTACGTTTCAAGCATCTCAATCATTTATATCAAATCTTCATCTAAAAACATCTGTGGCTGAAACTGAAATTTTTAAGATTTTGTATTTGTA
The DNA here is from genome assembly GCA_963969395.1 of Pseudoscleropodium purum. Taxonomy (NCBI): domain Eukaryota; kingdom Viridiplantae; phylum Streptophyta; class Bryopsida; order Hypnales; family Brachytheciaceae; genus Pseudoscleropodium; species Pseudoscleropodium purum. The sequence continues at coordinate 8,178,042 of OZ017798.1, read as the reverse complement.
AAAGATTGTCAATCAAACACTTGATGGTTTTTATGATGCACCACATATTACTAGAAATCTATTGAATGAGGCTCATAATCTTCCAACCCAAATCATTATACTAGATGCTACAACAACTCTAGCTCTTTAATTGAAAAGTAAACGAACTCATGGACTGGATAAGCAACCACACAAACATAAAGGACTTACAAATGTTATTAATTCTTCTCTACCTATATTAACTACTATCAATTTTACAAGATCAGTTATAGATGATTATTCATTTATTTCTCAAGGCGATATTTTTGTTCATGAGCAAGAAAAGTTCAAATTGAATACAGAATTATTTATAATATATTGTGATACAAGAGATGTATGGGACAAAGAAAATATTGACATCAATGATTCAATCATTTGTATGATTGCCAAATTTTTTTTTTGCAAGAAAGATGATTTTGAACTGAATACAATTGACAAAACAATGCATTGCTCATATTGGTTGAAGTGGAAAGCTGATATTGAAGAGTAGTATGTTTCTTTAAATAAAAGACAAGTATTTGGTCATATTATGGACAATCTCACTTCTCGACCTCTTGGGTACAAACTGATAATTGTTCGCAAACGTAATGACAAAAGTCATATTAATCATTACAAAGTTCATTTAGTTGCTCAAGATTTCACACAAAAGTTTGGTATTGATTATGATATCACATATTCTCTAGATATGAATTCAATTATTTTCCAATATCTTCTTGGAATGGCAGTTCATGCCATTCTTGAAATGCTTCTTATGAATGTCGTGATAGCCTATCTTTATGATTCTCTTTATGCTAATATTTATATGAAAGTGCATCCTGGTCTTGAAACTACAAACCCAAGTTCATCTGTTTTAGGCAAGTATCGTGGCGTTAAATTACAACACATATTGTATGATTTTAAACAATCTAGACATATGTGGTATCAACAACTATGACAACTTCTTATTATGCATCATTTTATAAATGATGCATTACTTCCATATTTCTTTATGAAAAGAGACAAAGATGAATTTGTTATTATTGTTGTTTATGTTGATGACTTGAACCTTGTAAGCATCAAACCTACATGTACTGTAGCCATTCAATTTTTTATTCGTAAGTTTGAGATGAAATTATTTGGCAAAACTACAATTTGCATTGGTTTGCAACTTCTTTATATGAAAGATGACAGCGTTTTCCTTTCACAAACTACTTATATCAACATAATCGTTAAAAGATTCAATATGATTAACGCCTATCCGTTGTTTATACCTATGATTGGTCATAACGCAAAAGAAAATGATCCTTATTGCCCTTGCAGGAAGGAAGAGGAACCATTGAGTGAACAATATGCATACCTCACAACGGTCGAAGCACTCTTATATTTGGCTACATCTATAAAATCTGATATTGCATTTGTAGTAAGTATTCTTGCAAGACATGGTTCTCGGCCTACACTATGACATTGAAATGGCATTAAACAATAAACACCTAATCTGTTATTTGAAAGGAATTGAAGATTTGGGACTACATTATACACAATTTGTAGATCTAATATTGGTTGAATATGTTGATGCTGGATATTACATTTGCAGTAAGTGTTCTTGCAAGACATGGTTCTCGGCCTACACTATGACATTGAAATGGCATTAAACACCTAATCTGTTATTTGAAAGGAACTGAAGATTTGGAACTACAATATACGCAATCTGTAGATCTAATATTGATTGAATATGCTGATGATGGATATAAATTTGACCTTGCAATATCCAAATCTCAAAAGAGCTATGTTTTCTCACAACATAGAGTTTGCAATATTTTGAAAATTAGTGAAGCAAACAATTTCTGCATCATCCAATCATGCAAAAATTATTGCTTTGCGTGAAGCATCTCAAGAATGCATTTGGCTAAGATTAATTGACAAGTTTATTTGAACAAATTGTGAATTACTACATGATTCTCCAACTGTTTTATATGAAGACAATAGTGTTTGTATTGCACAAATGCAAGTGAGTTTTGTTAAGAGTAATCAAGCAAAACAAATTTATCCAAAGTATTTCAGTTTTACTCATAACTTGATTATAAATAAAGCACTTAAAATCAAGAGAGTTACATCAGCTAATCATCTTATTGATCTCTTCACCAAGGCTCTTCTATTATATATTCATTGTTGACTTATTCATAACATTAGCATGTAGCAACTTAATATTTTGGAGCAAGAGATTCAATAAGTTTTCTTTATAAAAATTGTAAACTTTTTGATATCCTTCTATGGATTTTTCCCATTAGGTTTTACCATGAAAATAGATTAATAAAGTTGTTGTACTCTTTTTCCTTCATTTGTGTTTTTGTCCTTGATCATAATTAAGGTTTTTCCAAATAAGGTTTTAATGAGGTAACAATTGTAAACTTACGAGATTACGGAAATTACATAGAAAAAGGTGGAATCGTGGTGAAAACCATGATTTGGAGATCAATACTAGAGTCTGTTAACCATCTTAGGGGATCATGCATCTTGTCACATCATAGCTCAGGAGGGGGGTAGCGGATTGGTTGCTTATTTCTACCTCATTAGCCATGCCAAGCCGTGAATTTTCCGAATTAGTCGATGAGGCCGATGAATATCGAACCTTGGACCAATTAAGTGACCATTAATTCACGAAATCAGTCAACCAAGTCCATAACTTGGCAACAGTGACTAATTATTAATTGATTTTATAGATTCTATTGACTAGTTCATATTAAATTTTTATTCTAATCTTATTATGTTGAGCGAGGAGGAGTGTTAAAAAATGTAGTGTAAACACTCACCATAATATGGTGAGTGACACGTGTCATAGGGATTAGGTGGAATTTTTAGAGATCAATAGAAAAAGACAACTATTCATTGTCTCTCTCCTTTCTCCCTTTGTATATACCTCAAACTCTTTAATGAAGTTTAGTATTCTTTGAGTGTATTTTTGGTGTTCTTTTGTTTTATGATTTTGTTTTGTTTTATATTTACAATAGTTTTGAAATAAGTCTAATACTATGCTAAGTCAAAGTTTCACTGTGATTCTTAAAATACATGGGAATTTTTCAAAAATAGAAATTTCCTCACCAAGGAGATTGTGCAACAATGACAACCACAAAATAACAAACTCTAGACAACTCCAACCAATATCATCACTAGATTTTGGGTAGAGACTTTAGGATTAGTATTTGATCCAAAAATTCTACCAAATCAACAATTAGTGGATTGTCAAATGTTCAAGACACAAAACTAAAGAACCAAAACTTAAAAGGACCTCCAAGTCCTTCAAATATTTATCAAAAGTCAAGATTTGAACAAAAAAACACCACATAGATTCAAATGGCCAAAATTTGGCCAAACAAAATAAGTGAGCAATTTCATATTAGAAAATAAAGGTGATTTGGGGGGAAAATCGAATGAATTTTTTTACATTTTCCAAAAATCTACTCTTTTCACAAAATCCCAAGATTTTAAGAGTTTTAACTCCTATTTTTTTTTAAAAGATCCAAAAATCACATTTAATATTAAATCAACTTCTAACATTTAAAGAACAATTTCAAATGGCTAAATAGATTGTGCCAATGGCTTCAAAATTCTCTAATTATAATGGTCTATACCCTCCCTACTTCCACATCATTTGGACTTGTAAAAGTTGTGAATTACCCAAATAATGAATTGTAACAATCCTAAATAATGTGTCTAGAGTGTTTAGATGATTTGTAGGAGTAAAGAAAAGACTCTTTTGAAGGATTTTTTGGTTGTCATATGCTCTTAGGGTTTTAGTAAATTTTACAAATCTGTTTAAAAATTGCCTTAAATAGTTGGTATTGTCCATTTGACTAGTTTACCATGTTAGAATGTCTTGAAAGTTGTTGAGGCATGTTATTACTATAAATATTCCATTCTAATTTTTACTAGAATTTAACCACAATTTGGGTATTTTTTCATAATTTACCAAGTCTAATTAGAGTGGTTTACCTTCTAAAATCTACACTTTTGCTATTCAAAAAAATTCAAAACTCAATGATTGATCTCTAGAGGGTCCTATACACTTAATACAAGCTTATATTATTACTCTATACTATTTTTTTAAAAAGGCTTATAATTTATTAATTTTTATGGAATTACGTATTTTGGGAATCTTTTAATTGGTGTAGAATTTTGGCAAACTAAATATACCATTAAAGTTCTAATGTGTTTTTACTTTTATGAAGCCTATTGTAGTCCATAGATATTCTTTTCATTGTAGTGCTTAAGTTTTTACGTATAGAACTAAAAAGGTGACTTCTATTTAGATTCGAAGTGATTAGTGACTCTAGTTTTTGTCACTTTGAAGAACATCTAAGACCAAAAGGAATTTACATCTATAAAACTTTATTTTAGCCAAGATTCTCATATATATACACATTTATAGCATTATAAGAAAAATGGATGTTTTAAATGAATTTTTAAATGTAGTCTTGAATATAATATTATAAATAATGACCTATACATAGATTTCCAGTAAAAATTTATTAGAATATTAGAATACTAGAACATGTATTCTAGTAAATTTTTATTGAAAATCTATGTATAGGTCATTATTTATAATCTTTTGTTTACAACTATGTTTAAAAACTCATTTAAAACACCCCTTTCTTTTGTAGTGTAAGTTTAGACATTGGCCATAGTTTTAGGAAGGTATTTATAAGATATTTTATTAAATGAAGCTTTTTACTAACTTATGGTTTATGACTCTTTTAAGGAATTTTAACTTATTAAATTTTACAATAAGATGTAGAATTAAAAAGAAAAAAAATGGATCTCAAGTAAGAATTTGGGGGCTCACAAGTTTGCAAGTTGTTTTTAACTCCATATCACTTGGTAATGACTTAGAATGAATTTAATCACAAGACCAACTCTTTTTCCTCCAAAAGTCACATTTAAAGCTCAAATAATATTTAAAATTACTAATAATAGCCGTTTTCAATAATTTTTTATTTTCAAAAAGTGATGAATGTGAATTTGGCAAAACACTACTTATACAATTTCTAAAAGAAATTCAATATTTTTTCTCTATGTATATTTTATTTAATATAAAGATTTAATCCCTTGTAAAACAATGAAGACATTGAGATTTTAATTGTCATATTGATGATTTTTACAAAACATTGATTCTCATTCTTACAACTACCTCAAAACTCAATACATGTCATTTGTAGAATTAAAATTATAACAACTCTTATTGTAGCCATTTTGTATATTTTTCACATTTAAAAATAGAATCTATAGATTATATCCATATATTTGAATCCACTACTACACTAAGAAATATTTATAAATATAATGTTAAGCAAAAAATTCAAATATTATTTGAAAAATAAGCATTGAATATTTTTATTTTAAACACAAGTTTTTTCTTTGAAGCTTTCATTCACTAAATTTTTATAAAGATTTTAGTTTTATGTATTTATAAAAGTTGTTTTTGAAGGATCATTTTTTGAACTACAAAAAATTACTTTTTGAAGAGATGTATATATTTTGTACCAATTGAGTTATAAAATGTTTGAGGTCTTCAAAATCTATAGCATCAAAATATTAGGAAACTAATACAAGTATCTACAAAAAAAAAATGGAAAAAATCACCATCGCATACTTCATTGTATTTCTATTTAATTCATTAGTTGTTCAAAATTTGAACTTCTAGTTCCTAACGGGTTAAAATCAAATATCATTATAGAATGTTTTTAGCAATCATTAGGAAAAAAATGAGGCCACAAGAGGGCTGCAAGTTTTTTGGGGGGATGATTTCGAGCGCCACCCCGTTGGTTGCCCGTGCACAGTGTCGAATGTCCAAGTTGGCACTACTAGAGTATATGAAAATAGTTTGCCAAAAATTCAGAAAATTCATTAAAACCCACTAGGCAAAGTACCAACTCATTATTTGAACATTTATATTCAAGCCAATTTTTAAAGACAATATTGAAGAAATTTATTCATAGATGTAGAGTGAGGTAGAAGTGTAAAGAGGTCATTTTTATAATGAAATTCATTGTCCATTTTGAATCTTCAAAAGGTATGGGATAAATTGAAGGTGAGAGTTTGATTGCTCATTATCAAAATATAGATGAAGCTCTTACTAATCCTACATATGCCACATGGGTTGCTTTTCCTCCCACCACCCCACTTGTATAAGTATCTTTCTTCGACTTTCCTCCACACATTATGGCTATGAGTGCGACTCATTCTCAAGGTGACTCTTTCTTAAAAAGATGAATCCTAAAACAATTTATAATTTTCACTTAAATGTTGAATTCCTTGAAAATTAAATAATGAAGTGTTAAACTTTATTTTTGAACTTTAATTAATTATTGGGCACCAAAGTGCAGAACCTGCTATCCAAGTACGATAGTTAGAATGGAAAAAGAACTAAGTTTGCAATTTCATCTGGATGGTCCATTCTTGAGCCCGATCGTGCACTAACCGCCCATCAAACTGAACGAGTACAGGGGAATAGTACACTTTTAAAAAACATTGATGACAATGAACAAATCTTCTTAAAAGCCTTCTACAAGGTTGAAATTTTTTATAATGCAATCAAATTTGTTTGTTTGAAGCACATCCAAAATCAAATGTGAAATAAATGGATTACAGTCATTAAAGGATTCATTTATAATAAATTACATGAAATGATTAGGTTATTTCAATTTGTCATACAAACCCAAATGATGCTTTCATTCCGCTGTCCTGTTGTAGATTTGTATATTAGGTAAAAACATATTATAATATGTTATATTGAGTAGCTTCAAGGTGATACCGCTCTGACATCTATTTAAGAGGGTAGTTTGCCTTAGAACTTCATTACATTCGAGTAGTGGATTTTGTTTTCTACTTTAGAGTTAGAATGTCGAACTGGAGGGTTTTTTCTAAGTCTCAAGATGAAGAGCTTCAACCAGAGGTTGAATTCGAGCTTTCATTGTCACAGCTACCAGATCAATCCCTTTTGGTACGGGATCTTGCATTGCCACTTAGGCATCCTCAAGATGAGGTTGGGCGTTCTAGACCGCCGAAGCAACCTTGCGTGGAGCGGCGATGACACGGTAATCTTGATACCAATGCTCGTGTTTTGGTAATCTTGCTCCAAGTTGGGTATGTTGAGTCAGGCATTCAGAAAGTGACTTTTGAAGCGAGTTATGAGGGCAAAAACATCGATCATTATTATTGTATGGTTCGGCCGGTGGAGGGTAGTCGTGGCCACCAACGTTGGTTGGAAGGTCCAGTCAACCCATTGATGAAGTCCGAGTGTACAAATTACGTTGCTGTCACCATCAAACGCATTCTCAACTTTCTGTAGTTGAAGTGAAGCTATGATTGGAACTCTAGTTTTTTATCTCTAGTGAGCATTTATTAAATGTTAGTTACTAATTTTATACTTTGAGTATTTTATTAAAATCACAATGTGTAATTATAAACGTTTAATGAGAAGTTAATGATTAAAAGTTAGCTAGGGTTTTAAAGTAAAGGAAGAGTGTGAATGGGGATTTAGTTTGGCATCTTAGGTGGGGTCTTGGTAGGGGCATGGGCTGATGTGCCCCACCCCTCACTTGAGATAGGGAGGAAAAGAGGGAAAAGAGGGAAAAGATGCTTAGTTAGTATGTGGAAGAAGAGAGAAGTGTGGATGTGTAGAGGTGTCTTAAAACCGAATTTCGGAGGGAGATATCTCGGTATGTATGAGCTCTTTTGATATAAAAAATTGGTGAGTTTGTTCATTGTGAAATTAGCTTTCTAAAATGAGTTTGCAAGCTTGATTTGAAGGATTATTGAAGGAGTTGTGATAGTTTGAAGGTAGGAAGTTTGCGGTTACCCAATTAAGAGGAGCTGAGACTTTCGAGGCCTTTGATGTTTGGACAGTAGCTTGGAATGAGCTCAAATTTGGAGGAATATTAGTGTATTTTGTTAACTTTCTATAGACATATTACACTTTACAATTGGAATATTTTTGAGTGAGAAATGGAGATTCAAAGGTAGAAAGGTCTGTTGCCTTTAAAGAAGGAAGGCCGAGGCTTGCTTTGTTCATAATGTCTGGATAGTAGTTTATAATGAGCTCAAATTTAGAGGAATATTAGTATATTTTGTTAGCTTTCTATAGACATATTACACTTCATAATTGGAGTATTTTTGAGTGAGAAATGGAGATTCAAAGGTAGAAAGGTCTGTTGCCTTTAGAGAAGGAAGGCCGAGGCTTGCTTTGTTCTTAATGTCTGGACAATAGTTTACAATGAGCTCAAATTTGAAGGAGTTTTAGTGTATTTTGTTAGCTTTCCAGAGAGCTAAGATACTTAATATTTGAAGTTGTGAAACCTATGTAGTGTTAGTTTGAAGTTCAGAAGTAGTTTGGGGTTAGTTTTCAATTTTCTTGTTGTGTTTTTGAACACTTCAAGAATACAAGACATAGAGGAATGAAGAAATGAAGGAGTGAAGATCTTTGGAACCCTCTTGTGTGTTGTGGTTTGTAGCCCGATTTGTTTTATTTGTTATTCCTAGCCGGTTTTGGAGGCTAGTTGTTTTTCCTTTCTACATTGTAAACTTGTTGCGGGCTTTGTGGGTATCCAAGAGTAGCCCTATTTTGTATTTGTGATGACGAAGTGGGATTCATCACCCACATGGTCATATTTTGTTGTTCCTACCGGTGAGGCACGAATGCTGGTCACCGTGGATTTGAAGTTTAAGAGCCCATCATCCAGACGGCATCTCGTGTTATGCTGTCCCGTTTTACCTGTCCGAGGCCTGTGGTTTCTTATCATCTACCTGATCAAACCCTTACCTATTTAGAGCCAACACAGGATAGGTCAAAGAAAGATTGAAGACTAAAGACTGAAGATTAAAGACCGAAGATTGAAGACCGAAGATCGAAGACCAAAGATTGAAGACCGAAGATTTTGAAGTCCCTGGTTAACTAATTCCAGTTGCAGCCAGATACCCTGTGTATTCCCAAAGCGCATTCATCTCAACCCGACACCGCGTACCACTATTTCTCACCCTTGAAAAAGCGGCTATTTAGTGGACTGAACTCGACAGGTCCATGCGGGTGGTAGGTGGCTCGCTTCTCTGCCCCCCCCCAATCTGATAGTCCGTCATGCCGTTGGGCCGTTCTACTCGGTTGCAGTTGCCCGGAGAAATTGGGTAGTGTTTCGGTATCAATGTTCTGGAGGCATAGCACATGCATGCCTCATACTCCATGTGGTATGCACCATTATGGAATGATCGTACGACCTCGATTGAGGAGCTGCTCGTAGTGTTCTGCCGCCATGCTTCAAGTTGTTTTAGGTTTTGCTCGAAGGAGATCAATCGAAAAGTTAGGATTTCAGTGACTGCGGCTTGGATACTGTTTTCCTACATTGTTGTATGAGAGAAGCTAGGGTTTCAGTTCTGCTGATTTGCTATTGTCTTCATGCATTTCTGTAGGGGTTTAGGGTTTCAATGCTTCTGATTTCATAGGGCGGTGCTGTAATTGGTATTGCTTTCACAATGATCCGGTTTAGGGTGTTGCAAATGGTGGCATGCAAGGTTTCACGGGCGTCATACATGTGGTTTACGGTACGGCTTGGGATTGTTGCATTTGCTACTGTCTGCTGTTTTTTGTAATTTGGCTTTAGGATAGGGTTTCGTTCGTTTCTTCAAACCGGCTCTGCAACTCTTCAATCCCGAATTGCTCAGGATTGAAGGCAATGTCAATGTGTGCTATAGGGTACAAGGTGTGATAGTATGAGGTGAGGAATCTTGAATTGTATACTGTATCGTAGACAGCAAGCGGCGGACCTCCTCAGCCTCTTCACTTGCAGGCGTAGAGATCTTCTTAATAGGGATGCTCTGTAGTCATTGCAAAATCTAAAAGACACAGCGATTGCCCATGACCGAAACACTGAAACATTGTACTCGTTTACTGCACTGCGCAGACACCCTAGCTTCATAACAGTCGAAGGAGAATGAAGAGGTGGATGTATCTTACCATTGTGACGCCAAGGCTGTGGTGGCATCTTTGGGAAAAGATTGCGCTGAGTTACTACCCACCAAATTGGGCACCAATCCCAGGAAAACATTTCGCGCTGAAATGCAGTTTCGCGGTAAAATGTGAGAGCTATCTGCTGGACAAGTTCCTCCTGACGACGTCGAAGCTCAGCGATGGACGCGGTACACCTCTCTTCATAGGTCGCTGAATCGTTAATGAACTACAGGTAATTTGCCAGTTCCTCTACATCTGGAGGGCTCCTAGCGTACTTCAGGCTGTGGCATATGGACAACACTGCCCAGGCAACCTCCTCCCTGACCCTTGCATAATCTTCTTCCTACAAGAGAGGAAACAATACTTTAGGTACTCGTGCGCAATCGCGACCGAAGACAAACACTGGCTACGAACACTGTATACTGTTGTCCACGAAGAACAAAGAGAAGGCTACCAGGCGGTCTGGATATGAGCTACTGGCCGGTCTTTATTTTACCTTGGCCTCACAAAACCACCAAGTGCAGCATTCTCGAGTTGCAGCTTGGAAACTCTTGTTCCTCCATGAGGCGTCGAAGGCGACCCTAAATTCTTCTGCTGTCATTCCGCGGTGGTCCCAACTAAACAAGTGAGGCCAAGCGCGGAGGAGGTGGTACAAGTCTGGTGTTTTACAAGGCGTTGGTGGAGCAACTTTGGGCCACGAAGCTGCCATCTCGTCGGCCTTCACTCTAGCCCGCATCATCACTTTGCGCTCGTCCCTACGTAGGTGCTTTGCTCTCACGGATGTTAAATTTGCTAGCTCTGGATAGTACATGCGCGCTAAAGGGGACCCTTGGCCAAACATCCAGTACCGTTGAAGTGCAGCATTGCCCTCAAACTTTCCAGTCCAGCTGACTATGTCCAGCAGGTGTGTAGTTACCTCCTCTGTGTGGGTGATTGCAAAAGCTTCACTTATAGGGAAAGTCAAGTGCGCTAGCATAAACCCAATCTCTTCCGCGACAGGAGCTTTCAGGGGATCTACAAAAACGGACACTTCTTCATGATGAGTACTTGGTGAAGGCTGAAGTCCTTCACCAAGTTTTCGACGCGCATCACTGTAGCCCGTGGGTGACAAATGCGGACCAAGTGTTTGACACGCATCAGAGGGGTCGAAGGATGAGACATCCAGTGTTTCCAAATCACCAGCATCTGTGTCCTCTCCACTGTTGTCGGGTGAAGGCAGCAGATGTGTAGTGTTTGGAGGGAGTTGAGGCAAACCTGCATCTTTCATGCGTTTGGAAATAGAGGCTGCATCGTGGGAGACTGAAGACACGCGCTTGACGGGCCTGCTAGGATTTGTGTCACCGCGTTTGTCACTGCTCGCTCTTGTCCTCTACCTTCTAGCGAAAGTAAATGGCAACTCAAACACTAGTGAAACACTAGGTCCTTGGTCCACGGAACTCAACTTCTCGACATTGGTTGGCCTTCTAGTTAAGTCGACATGGCCTTGGTGCCGTGATAGATGGAGCAATGAGTCTCTCGTACCCCACACTGGGTCGAATGGCGGGGACTGTGTGGGAAGCGCGACTGTTGCATGTTCTTCAATGGGGCTACTGTTGCCCCGCGGAAGAGATAGTTTGCTAAGGTAGGCGCTAAGGTAGACGAAGAAGCGACTGCCTGCATACATGCGCATGAGCATGGGCATGGGCATAGGGGTGGCTAACACGTCATGCTAATCAAATTCCCTAAATGCAGCAGGAATACTAAATGCAGCAGGAACACTGTAGGAAAAACACTATGGTGGGGTTTGGGCAGTTTCTAACAACATAGCAAAAATAACAGTGCGTGAGTGACTTAATAGCCCTTAATGGCGGGGAACACTTGAATACAGGCCAGCAGGGAGCAGCAGGTGGCAGACTACAGTAGCAGGGAGCCAGACCACTAAATAGCCGCTTTCTCAAGGGTGAGAAATAGTGCTCCCCTTTCATTCCATGACTTGTTCTATTACTAAATGATGGTTTGTCTCAAAAAGATGTATAAGAAAAATCAAATTAAATTTTCAATTATAATGTTTCTTTTTTCTTCTTTGGCCATACATGCCAATATATTTTCAGCATTGCATTTGATTTTTCTTTTCAATTTTTTATTTATTTTTGAATAATAGAAATTCATTCATGTATGGAATGTAGTTGTTTCCTTATCAAATTTGAAATATTGGTCTCACCCTTACAACTCTGAGACCACACTCAAAATTAAAAGCGTAAACCATAAACCCTTGAATAGCTGTGATTTTTCTAGTAAGCTGCATTCAAGCATCGTGTTTGAGATTTTCTCGACACAGGTTTCGCTTTGAATCGTTTCTGTCAATTGAGCTCCTCAATAGCATCCAGTGCACTTACGCAACCTAAAATACTTTACAACTCTGCAATTTGGGGACTTGCGCAGTTGGAATCCAAGCTTGATTGGTCTCCCAGCTCTTCGGTTCCGACCATCAACAACTCTTCATTTGCTGGTGACAAACACTTGGTGGTGACAACCAGGGAGGTCACAATTGTTGTCAGCGGTACTTACAAACAATTTTGACCATCAGCGAAGGATTTGCCTATCGCCTTACTTGAAGGAGAGAAGCAATGGGGTTGACGGAGAGCAAGACAACATCCAGATTAGCAGGGGAGCGGGAGAGGTTGTTTGAGAGATTTTGAGATACCTTTGAGGTGAGGAGAATGTTCTGGGAAGTCCTGGATTTTCAGTTTCGGTATGGGTCACTCGTTTTTAGCAGTTGTAGGGGTTTAGTGATCGTTATTGTATGTGACTCCGTTTTTACTGTCTTCAACGATGGGTATTTGAATGTTTTATTGGAGTCTTTGTGCGTGTAGATTTTTTGGTGCCGATCTGCTTTCCTTCTAGCGCGTTACGAGCTTGTTGATAATTTTCTGAGGTGCAGAATTTTGATCTAATATGGGAGGATATGACTGTTCGCTGTGAAATCGGTGGCCAGTTGCGAGATAGGTTTAGGGTTTAGGGTTTAGGGGGATTCAAGAAGCAATGACGGGACCGCCACCTGTGAAGAGACGATTTCCAAAGTCTGCCAAGCCCGCCCCAGCTGTAACCCGTGCAAGCATTGTAAGTTCTCGATTTCTTTATTGGCAGTTTAGGGTGTTCAGTTAAACATTGAGGTTTGAGTTTTTTCATGTCTTTCATAGTTTGTAATTTTATTTGGAAGAGCTCAGGATGGTGCTAGCTGATTCGGATTTACCTTCTGGGGCTTTTGTAACCACTTTAAGGGGGCATAGTAGACAATCTGTGTGTTGGGATGTTTTTTGTCACGTTCCTATTCTTGTGTGGTGAAGTTTGTTCCTTGCGGACGTATGTGATGCTGTTGTAGCAATTTTACTCGCCTCTTATGACTATTGAAAGTACCCGCAAAGAGCTTCTGCTCTCGAATTTTTTTGGTGAAGAGCCACTTGGTTTTATTCTGCTGAAGTCAATTTTTGAAATCTGAAACTCTTTGTTTGCTAATTCTTTGAAGTGCATTTCAGGTGAATGCTAGAAAACCTCCACCAGTTCCCAAAATAAATTCAACCGGACCGCCAGCTGCTCCCAAAGCCAGTCCACCAGCTGCTCCCGTTTCCAGTTCCACCGCACTACCAGCAGACTTCTTTGACACACCAAGTGCGCCGGCCTCTAAACTACCCGCTGATTTTTTCGACACTTCTGCTGCTCCAAGTGCTAAACGAATGCGCGTGGATGGTAGGTGTCCCTTAACTTGAATAAAACTATTTCTGATCACTATTGATTGATTTTGAGAGAATATTTTGTAAACGCTCGTGATGAATCTTAATATCTCGTTTGGATTATCTATATGACGCTGCATACACATTTCGTTAGTCACTGCGATGCAAGGGAGAGGGAGATCGAGAGTGGAATTTAACTTGATTATATCTATTTACACTGCGTGTTTTGCAGAAGCAGGCAAGCAGCAGACACCCACTAGTGCTCCAGCTATTCAGGAACCTGTAGTCAGAAATGCACAAAATGGAGTTGTGCAGCCTGCAAAATCTTCAACACCTTCTGAGATTGCATCTGGGAAAGTTCCTGAAGGTTTCTTTGACAATGTTGACGCGGATCACCGGGCACGAGGCTTAGAACCTCCCAAAGTTGACATCAAGTGAGAATCTTCTTCCCAAATCAATTGTTCGAGTAGATTGGCTATGAGTGGAGTTTTGAATGTCTTGCATGTGCATTTTATTGCTGCTATCTGTATCTATTGTTGCCTTGAGAATTGAAGACCAAGTCAAAATTTGTTTGCCAATTGCTCATTGAATATATATATATATATATGTTTTAGGGAGGAATATAAAGAATTTCAAAAGAGCATCAAGGTGGACTTGGTGGCAGCTGACGTTCAGCAAGAAGAAGATGAGGTTTGTTGCTCTAAGGACTCAATTCTTATTCGTTTTTCTTCCACTGTAATTTACCTTCATGCCGGAGTTTTGCTTTAACACTTCTTTCGCAAGTTTTCTCTGACTCAAAGCTCAAATGTTCTGTCAGGAAGAAGCAGCAGATATTAGAGAAGAACTTGAAGGGATCGAGCAAAGGTATCACTTATTCCCTAACTACAAGACCCTTGCGTATTTACTAAACAGCTCAAGATTTGTAAGCAAGCAATTGTAGCTTAAGTCATGTAAGTGGCATTAATGTATATAGAACGTAGCATTATGGTTTTCAATTGTCATGGCCTGTTTTGGTAGTAATATCTCATCTCATTCAAAAGTTTCTTCCTCATTCAAGAATACTTTTCTTGTTTTAGATGCAAGCTTGTTACTGATAGTTCATTTGTTCTTTTGTTTTAGGTCACTCATGGAGAGAGTTGAGATTCTACGAAAGGCAAAAGAAGAGAGGGTGGCAAAGGTGAAAGCAGAGAGCGTAGTGGCTTTCCCGGCTGCCATGGGTGTTGACGATGATGATGATTCTGAAGAGGACGACGATGACGACACTGCCATTGACTGGAGAGCGAAGGAAATATGAAGGAGTAGAAAAACTAGGTGCGAATGCACATGAGGATCATGTATATCATGCTTTTTGGAGGTAGGACACCGATAGGAAGTGGATTAGTGGAGGCCAGGAAAGAGATAGTAGCTGTGGATTTCGAGTGATGAGGGTCATATCTGTACCAATTCATCTGCACTCGCTGACGGTAATTTGGGAAATAAATTTGTGAATATCCCTTATAGTGGAGATATGACCCAATATTCTGAGTTCTTGCATTTACAGGAAGCTCCAACCCTGGTCCCTATAGCTTGAACGGAGTAACCAAATCGACCGCATTACTGCACTTCAACAGATGCACGGCCCAGCCCAGCCATAGGCGACCTCCGATATGAGAAGTAGTGTCGCACTGCATAGCCCTTCACGCAGGCTTTCTTTTTTGGACCGAATTCCCCAGATTTATCAAATATCCTGGTCAAGTCACAAGCCTTCAGGACTCGTAAGGAAGGAAATGCAACTATTTATCCAGACTTCAGAGCAAATTTGTAAAAAAATTGTTAAATGTTACTATTACTCTTGCTACCAAATTACAACGAATATTAAGCAAAATGTCAGCAGAATTGTCTGCGTCAATCAAATTTTTGGATCCGCCCCAACGAGAAGAAAATAGGAAGAATGGCTGGCTTCGCGTGCACTGGAACACAAACCTGGCAAGCATACCCTTCACTGGCAAGGCCTGTCCGTCTGCTTCCAGACTAAAAGGAACCCAGCTGCCTGGATTATCGGGGACGTTTGTTGGGGACGTTTGTCGGGGAACGTTTATCGGATAATGACGCTCCCAGGTCAAATCTCTGCAATGCATTTTGAGTCACTTTTTTTTCTCAAGGGGTGCTTGCGATGAATCCGCCCAAGATTTGCGTTGAAGCGATTGAACAATCTTCACTCGGGGCGATCGGATGATAAAAAATTCTAAGCGCATTCAAGGCAAGATCATTTTCTATTCTGTGATTTGTAGCTCGGAATTTGTTTCATTGTCGTGGCTGATTTCTTTTGTAGAGTCCTTGTCGTCAAAAATCGCGGAGTCCTCGCCGATTTTGTGGGAGGTAATGTAAAGAACTTTGCCTCGGGAGCATCATGGCATATGTAAAGTGAAATTACCAATGGCGAATTTTAAGCATCTGTTGAATTGAAGTCGTTCTCCAAGTTCTTTGCTTTTCGGAAGAGAAAGTGGTCTTGTTTTGCTGAGCCGATCAGACCTATGGTAATTGGCAACTTATTTAGGGAGTCCTAACACCGGTCTCGTATCAAAGAATTTTAGAATGCGGAGCTCATCTCTCGCAATGAGCAGAGAATTGAAATTGACGATTGCGGCACCAATCGCTTGAAGATGGTTCAATTTAGAGCGGGCTTTTATGGACGTTTGAGAATGTTGGGCTGATGATTTAAATTGGGGACATTGAGTTTAGGTTTAAGTTTATTTTGGTTCACTTGTATGAATTGCATTGAATTTCTGTGTATTCAAGGAAAATGCAGCTGAAGCAATCAGCACTAGCAACTCGGTGTAAAGTCATTGCGCCTTGCAGATAGGACGACTGAGTGCACGGTTCCCGGGCTTCAAGTACAACCAGTGTGTGATGAAGAAGGTGAAAACTCTTTCGATTCACATTTCTAATTTCCATGCATCAAGGTTGACGTTTAGTTTAGTTTTCTTGTCACTCGATCAGACATCTTTGCGGAAAATTTAGTTTCCACTAAATTAGACTGCTTCAGGTACGTTTAGACAGCATTACAAAAAAAGAATCGTCTTCATGATCCGTAAGGTTTTCTTTTGATCTTCGCCATGATCATGTGTACGTGCTCACCTTATATCTCAGTCTCAATAACCAGAGTGACAAAGCAATTTCGATCCTGACCATCCTTACAGGCTGCCGTGGAGGAGAATGCCAGAGGGGTCGAGGAGCACATATTGGAACTATTCTGAAACAAAAATATGTGGAGCAGCTAGCATCGATCCCACTGAATTGGAAGGTTCCGTAGACCTCGAATGCCGTGCTCCCCTCAGGTCATTCCGTAACAAGCATCGGGTGAAAAAATGGAAATTTCAGTCGTCCTGAGGTACATAAAAGCATCCAAAGGTCAACTTCCGGTCTCGCCAGCGTTTCAGGGTTAACCAAGAAATTGTACTTGTGCTGTCCCTCCCTGGGGACTTGTTGATCAGGCTCCATCCTCTCTGTCTGCTGGTCCAGATGCCTACGCTACTCAGTTAAATTGCTACCATGGCTGTGGCTGGTGCCGCTGTCGCCGACTTGAGCTTCCATGCCTCAGCGTCTGCCTTCCCTCACCGTCTTCATGCCCCTGCTGCTGCTGTTGTTCTTCACCGCCTGCTGCCACTCTCTGCCCAACGCCAGCTCTACCGCCCTTCCCAGCCTCTTTGTATCACCGACTCCTCGTCCCGCGCCCCTTCTGCTCATGAAGATGATGATGATGCCCGGGATGCTTCTTTGGTTAGGCAATCCACGTTCGGACGCATCCAAAGTTCCGGTGTCATTGCATGCCTACGCTCTGCCAAGTAAGACAGGGCTCCTCTTCGTCCTAGACTTTTCCTTCTTTCTTTCCTACTGCATTTGCAGTTCCTCACCTATGGCCATGGGTGCTCTGACTCTCCTTCATTGCAGCTTTCATCGCTCTTCTTCTCTCTTGTCATCAACCCCTCACTGCATTATTCCATATCTTTGTATTCCAGCGCTTCCGTGTCCTCGTTCAGCCCATTGTGCACCCAACTCCTCGCGCGTTTCTTTCTTGTGCAGTACAGTTATTGTCTGGTCTAGCTTCTCATGAGCTTGCTCTCCCTCTGTGCCACTCGATGAAGATTGCCAGCTTCTACAGTCTAGTTACTCAAGGTTTATTTGTTGGCTTCCTGCATTTGATAATTGAATTCTGCCACCAGCAGTAGAGAAGAAGAATGCTCGGTAAATCCAAAAATTCCTGAATACTATCCATCGTGTGTCGATGCAGTCGAGAGTAAGGAAATTGATCATGTGGGGCTGCTGCCGTTCCTTGTCGATGTAATGCAATCGGTCTGTGCTGTAAGACTTTCTTGTGGATATCATGTGGCATGGATGATGATGGTGGACTGAGGTGGTGCAGTGAAGGAGTTGCTCTTCATGCTGGCCGTGCTGCCCTTGATGGTGGGGTTTCGGTGGTATGGCGGTTCTCTCCCTTGCCCTTCCTTCGTTTCTTCCTGTTACAGAGAGCTTGGTTGTTTCTTGCTCCTGCTTCTTCGTGTCGATTGCTTGCAAGGGTTTTAGCATTTCGGGTTGAGGGGTGAGGGTTAGAGTGGCTACATGTCACTAGTCAAGATTTTTGCAGTGTTAGAGCCTCAGTGAGATTCTGTTGTGAATTTGCGTGCACTCTGTTTGTTCTAAATTGGTTCCAGTGCCGACGGAGCCAACACCCTCCCACCTTAGAAGCTTCTTGGCATTGTGGCACTAAGGCTTCTATTGTGTCTCATCACTCGCATGGTACCCACGTGGATTCCAGCTTCAGTTGGCTATTTTCTTTTTTCCTCTCTGTCTGACATTTGGACTGCCTCGTGATACTCCCCCGGTTTACAGTTGGAGGTGACCATGACCACATTCGGAGCTGTCCAGGTTCGCCCTTGTCCTTTACACGTTGCTCTTTCGTTTTATGCCATGTCTCTCACAAAAGCTCTAATTTCTGAGATTGATCCCCACTTCACCCTACGTAGGAGCCTTGAGATCCTCTGGCACTCTTGCGTTAGTCTATAAGCGTTTATGATATCCACTAGTTTTTGTATTTAATTGTTAATGTTTCATATTTATTCATGTGCAATCGTCTAGTTTGTTTGTTTGTAATTGGCCTGACGCTTTTAAGCTGATGCGACCGTCAACGGTTCAGAACCCAATTCATTTCTGAGCCTAGCTGGGCGCATATTCCAATTTCCATTTATTCATCGTTTACGTCTTCTAAATTATGGTAAATTTTCGTGCTTAATCAGAAGTTCCTTTCAAGCACTGTGCATCAGAAAATGGGTTCTTGGCTAACAACCTGTAGTATATCATTTAAGGATTACGCTTGTTTGCAGGTCATCAAGAAACTTGTATGTGAGTATCCATCAGCAACCATTGGGGTGTGTATAATTCCCAGCTCACTTGCCTTCAAATTGCATCAATCGTTACAAAGAGGAGACTTTGGCGTGTATTTTAACTATGAGAGAGATTATAAAAAATGAAGTTCGCATTCTTATTACGTTTTCGGGGGGACATCCATTGTGACAGTTGATGGACATATCAACTATAGGAATGGCAATTTGTTTTCAAGTGCGTCATTTTACGACAGCACCTTCAAGCCCTTGCACAATGCAGACTTAATTTTCTGGCTACGTTTATTGAACGGGTTTCCTCCTTGCAGGCTGGAACAGTCTTGACATGGCAGGATGCAGAACGAGCCAAAGAAGCTGGGGCAACGTTTCTGACGAGTCCTGTTACTGATAAGGTTTTTTCTTATCCTGCGACAGAGTTGTGGTACAATCAATTTTATGAACAGACCTACAGAATGCAATATTAGGTTCTTGTACCTGTAGGTCTTTGTTGCTTCGCAGCATTGGGGTTATGTGCATATTTACTACATGATCTGACTGATGTTGGCGGTGCAGGAACTTGTTCAAGCTCACAGTCGGAGTAATGTTCTCTTTATTCCAGGCGCAATGATCCCATCTGAGGTTTGATGGATCCATCCCATTCTTTCCTACGGTTTTTTCGCTTTCACTAACCGATAATGGGACTTGCCATAACAGGTTTCTTTTCTGATGTGATTGTGGAGTTCTGGAAAGTTTGCTCACTTCCACGCGATTGAATGCACAGCAAACATGTAGGGCTCAGTCCTCTTGCAATGGCACCAATATACACTGCTCTCAAAACATTTGGCTGGTCTTGACTGTGGATACCTGATAGATGTGTTTACTCGTGCAGATTCTTCAAGCTCGTAGATGGGGAGCCTCGTGCGTGAAGGTGAAGATCATGAACTAGTTGGTTAAGTTTGGCCATTTTGTGGTTTCCATAATTTCAAGAACCTCAGGAATTGCATGCTGATTCTCATCTTATCAACTTACCCGCCTCCTCGGACTTTGAGAGCTGCTGTTATAATTCAGCTACCTACGTTGAACTTTTGGAAGGTATCCCATTCTCAAGTCTATCACTCTTTGCAGTTATATCCAGCATCTATGATGGGAGGTGTTCAATACGTCGAAATGCTGAAGAAATTGTTCCCAAACATCCCAATCATTGCTTCCAACGGTGTTTGTTTGGGTGAGCGTTCCTTGTCCCCTTCAGTAGCAGTTCCACGTTGCAAATTTCGATTTTTTTGGTCAGACTTCCAATTTCTAGTATGTACTTCACTTTGAATGGAATGGTCTTCACGCCCTTGCAGGTTGTAGAAATTGCATTCCACTAACATAGTTCGGATGGTTGCTGGGGAAGTTTGTAAAGATGGGATTTTTTTAGGGTTTAGGGTTCAGTTCATTGAAGCTCCTTGCGATTGCTTCTTGTCTCCAGATTCGGTGAAGAGTTATTTGCAAGTGGGTTCGACCGCAGTGATATTGTCTGATGCTGTTTTTAATAAGATCGCCCTCTCCCAGCATGACTATGCTCAGATTTTTCATTTGTCAAAGCTGGTAGCTGTCTCCATTACTTCAGACATAGTCTGCACTGGTGCTTTGAAGCATACTAGTGGAAATATCAACCCTACAACTTTCAACGAAGATAATATTTTGAGCTTGAGCTACAACGACCGTCTCAACTGAGGTTGAGTTTGTTATAACGTGAAATTGTCAGACTAAAATTGTTTACCCACTAAGATCTTTTGTAGTGACCCGTCTCTTTTGTACTTAGACTTATTTAGTAGTGACCCATCTCTTTTATACAATTTTAGTGATATACAAAAGATCTTTTTGTAGTGATTCATTTCTTTTGTATATTACCTTCAACCATCCCTATGGAATGTCTTGAACTTTACATTAAACTTTTCACATTGCACAACATGGTTGTAGAGTATCCAAGCTTGTCTATTCTTGAAAGGGAAGAGTAGTTTTGCATCAATAGCTTTTTATCTATTGGACATAAGTTCATTGTCATTACGAACAAACACTTTATTCATGCCAACCTTCTCTAAAGACTAGAGTTTTTATCTATCTATCCAAGCCTTTAATTTAGACATGGCATAACATGGTTGTATAGTAAAGTTAGCCTTTAATGAATGGTTTTGAATGTTTTGCAAGACTATTCAAAGAACATATGTGTGACATAAAATGTGACACTTTCAAAATTCTTGATTTTGAAAATCTATAGAAGTTACTAAGCTTCTCTAAAAAATATGGTGTATTTTGAAAATTATTATTTCTATTTGTTTGCAAGTGAAAAACTATGATTTTAATTTTGACTGAAATTGAATTTGCTTTAGTCAAGTTCAATTTTAGCTTTCAAAATATCCTTTTTTTTGTTAATGATCCAAAATTTTGAAATAAGAAAATCAAGCTTAGCATGTGTAGTTTCTAATCCATTTTTAGATACAAAAAGTTCCAAAAATTCAACAAAGTGCTATTACTACAAGCTATAAATTCAATGAATTACTACTATTATAATATATAATTTCTTGCTTGCAAATCTAGCTTACTACCAAATTTTAGACTCTAAAGTAGCTAAATTATATTTGTTTTCTTTGCTTACACTTGAGCAGTTTAGTGCATCTATGGTGCAACACAAGGTTTGATTATATGTAGTGAAGGAGGTCATGTTTCCATATGAGTGAGCCATATATAGATATTGAAGGTGGCTCTTCTTCTTTTTTGTATAAGGTAACATGCTAGGTCACGGAATTATAATGTACTCTCCAAGCATACTACTACATTGTTTTTGTAGGATTACAATTATGTTTGTGACTTAATTAAGAAGAAATTTACATTTTGTCCTAGATAGCAAATGTATTTTGTACTTTTTTTTCCACCATGTTATTGTTGCATTGTAAAGTAATGAAGTCATTTTCATGATTAGGATTCCATGCTCAATAGTACACAATGGTCTCACTAAACCCTAATTTGTCATTTTTGTATTTGCAATGAGGCAATTATGAGAAACACTTGTATGAAGATAGAATTATTTACACCACACTTTGCATATTGATTTGTTTTTTGGCCATAAATTTTGTGTTTATGACTTCAAAAGACTCAAGATTTATAGGTAAGGTACTCATCATCATTATACCTTGGATAATTTTTTTTTTTCATCTTCTATTTTTCAAAAATGTTTTCAACTATCTAAAAATAGCCCCAATTTTATGTCACACTTGCCAAATGGGGGGTGGGGGTGGAGGTCGGGGGTAGTACCAATTCTAGCCTCTAAAAATGGATTTGCAATTGAAATTTTGGAAAAGTCTTCTAATAGACCATCAACTATTTTTTTGAAGGATTTTTTAAAATAGATAATTCTATATTGTATGGAAGTTCACAAAGTGATTTTTTTTTCTTGCATTTTTAAATGTGCAACAAATTATTTAGATGGTTCTTTTGGTAAATGAACATCCCATAGAGTTGATACTAAAGACCAATTTTTCTTTTGTTTTAAAAGGTATATCTCCTATATTTTACAAATGAAAATGTCAAAGTACCTATCTCTTGAGATTTTGCACTTTATTCAATTCTCCTATTTAAAAACTATTCCATGCTTTATACTTTGGCCATATTTTTTATAAATTAATTTTTTTTCTAATTTTAAAATCTTACTAAAAAAATCATGAGTAGTGTAAAAATGCTCCAAATTAATAGGTCTTTCTTGCAATCACTCAATGGTATGTTGCATTTTTTGTTGTTACTGCTATTGTAAAAGGTCAATGTTATTATCTTACTTAATACGTTGCTCACATCTAAAATGTTATTATAGTAGAAAATTTTGATTTTAGTTCTCTATGGATGTACTATTAGTACTAGCAAGAGTTTTGATTGTTGTTACTTATGTATTTTTTCCATATTTTGTGGTTAAATTCCTAAATTTGGTAGGTGTGAAGCAAAAAATTAAATCCTATGGCAAAATTTTTTTTTAAAAATTTAAGCAAAAATTACCCTTGTTTAAAATATCCAATCTATGAATTTTTTTGGCAATAATAAGGTACCATGAATTTGGGGAAAAAGATGTAATAATCCCTTAGTAAATCCCCTTTGAAAGCATGATATGGAAAATATAACATATAATGATCCCCCTAAAAATATACCCCTCAAATCAAGATTAGAACTTTGTAGATTAAATATTTTTTTATTTAGATTATCTTTAGAGTCCCGACAAAATCACATAGTTTGCATGGTGTAATTTGGACTTGGACTTTGGACTTAACATCAACTTAGCAAAGGAAGAGCTATAAGAAGTAACCCATAGGATGCTAAGGCAATGAATGACAAGTGTCTTTCAAACATTGTTTTAGCAATGTCAAAAATACAATTGATAGACGAAGACCTTTACAAGGAGTCGCCAAAAGCATTATGAAATACCAACAACCATGTGTAGATACATCTACATACTAATTCACTTATACAATTACCTTTGGATATTACATCTTAAAAAAGGCATTGTAACCTTGCTTTTGTGACACAAATAGTGCCTCAAATAAAGTCTTAACTAACTAGTGATAAAGTTATTTGTATTGGATCTTATAGGAAAGTGAAAGAGGATTCTAAGGGATTTTAGCATGCATTATTTGAACACTATATGAAATCAATAAATTAGGGAATTTCAAAGGAATTGTTTTATAAGTATAACAAAAATTGACACTAGACTCTCCTAGGCTCTCATGTTCTAATTGTGTACATCTTGTGTCATTGAAATCTAATTTATAGTATAGTGTTTTGATCCAAATGTGGATGTGAATTTGGACAGGTATGATACAGGTGCATATAAGCCGGGTAGGTACATCCAAAATCATATCCCAAATCACACCTTGCCTAAAACTATCATCATCACTTTGTGTAAATCTCCAAAATCAGTATGTACATAAGTCAAAGAAATAGTTTTGGAACATCTATGAAAAACAACTTTGATCCTTCATAACTTTTGCATACAATATCCAAATGTCACGTTCTTTGGTGCATAGGCACCTCTTTTCCCTTGTCAACGAGAAAATATGAAATACCAATCTAATAATAGAACCTAAGCACAGTAGCAAAAAGTGGCCGACTTGCAGGTGCCCACCATACCTTACTACATGAATACATAACTCACAAGTCATGCAATTAAGAATGAAGTTATAATCCTAGAATCTTCCAGGTTACATATGCTGCACAAATAAGGAACTTGGGACCAAAAAACTGTGCTTCCTTTCATCAAGGAGAGGCCTGTATGTTTCTAGCTTCTGAAGTACTGAGTACTGACTTAAGCGAATTCTCCGGAGTTACAGGAATCGAGACTCGAGAGTGAAGCATATTGAGTGATGAAGACAAAGTAGTAAAACAGAATACTTTAAGAATTTTTTCTCAGAATAATGAAGTTCAAACTCATTACGAAGCTCTCATCACACCTTTCAACTCCCACTAATGTACCGCAAGACACTCTGGCCCATCCCTAAGTCTAATTCGTTGCTAAAAATTGCTGAGCTCTGCTCGACGTTCTGCTAACTCAGTCCGTCACATCTGTTTCCACCAGGTTTTCCTAGAGAGAAACGTCTAAAACTGGAAGTAATAGCCCTAACTACAAAAATATGACAGTCAGTCGTACCATCAGTCGTCTCATTTTCTTCTCATTTTCAAGAGCTTCAAAGCAAGAGCTTCCTTTTCAGCTAATGATAACTCCTCAAGGTCTGAAGGATAATCTTCCATGGTATCCTCTTTCCGACCTCCAAGCCCTCCTTTCTTCCCCACTTGACGTCTCTCTGGCTGAGCGTCTGAGTCAGAGTCTTCTGCATCATCATGGCTACTTTCATCATTATTATCATCTTGAGCTATTCGCTTAAATTTTCTTCGCTGTCTTTCTTTGATATTCTCACCATCACTCTCACTACCATCAGAATCACCGGAGTCTCCACCACTGTCAGCAACTTCATCATCTTCATGATCATCTGATTCTGCCAGGAGCTTCTGCTTCAGCTTCGTTCTTTTCTCCCTGAGCCTTTGTTTCTCTTGAAGGCGATCCTCCTTGTCTCTCTGCTTCATTTCCATCTTCAACAGTTTGAACCGTTCATTGGCTGCTTGTGCAATTTCGTTGCTCACACCTGTACACCAGGGATAACCCGTTTACACAAATTAAGAACAGTTATATGTACATACCACTGCTAAATGCAAAAGATTACAAACTCTACGGAGGAAGGATTCACCGACAGGTGCATTTGAGAGTTAACCCCTTGGTGTCAAATGGCCCAAAGTGGCCGCTCTGGTCAATGGAAACAATGCACTAAAGAAACAAAATATGAACTACGGAATGGAAATACTAAAACAGAAAAGCACATGATTACTAGTGCCCCGTGGTAAAAGAATCAAACAAACTGATAACGGGGGGAGTAGTACCAGGTGGCGCATCGAGTACTTCTTTGCTCTGTTGAGCAAGAGCAGCAAGAGGAGGCATAGCAACACCCTCGTCATCAAACACCATACGATGCGCTCCAGCCCTGGCCGGATCTATCTTTAACTTGTTCTTTTTCAAAATTTTGACACCCGCGCTGCAAGGACGGCAAGAAATTACAATCGATTAGCGGAAATAAAAGAGGCGCTTGGACTTAAGACCTAACCCTTCTAACATGAACTTCGCAAGATATTAGCCCAACAAACGAATCACGTATTCAAAGAGTGTCTGTTGATTAAAGTCTCACCTCTTCGCCTTCATTTGTTTGCCCTCAACATCTTCCTCATCGGGCCTTGTTTTCTTCTTCGTCAGGAACTCATCGGCAGTTACCTGTTCTCTAGGTCTTTTCTTTGTCAAAAATTCATAGGCGTCACTATCATCCTCACCGCCACCACCGTCCTCCTCCTCATGTGCTCTAACCTTATCAAATGCAGATGAGAAAACATCATTATTTTTCCGAGCGAACAGACGATCCAACTTGCTCTTCTTGTTCTTCTTTTCCACAGGGCCATTCGCTGTCTCCGCTATGTCATCTCCAGTAATCATAGGTTCGACCACGTCTTCGCCAACATTTTCATCGTCATTACCTTCATCACTCACATCCTGGACAAAATTCAGGTCGACCCATTCAGATATACAGAACTATGAACAACACTGCCGTGCAAGTTATTGCCAATCGACATCAAGGTAACAAAAGATAGGAGAATCTATTCCCCTTAAAAACGCCCATAATTCTCAACACTAATTCATCAGTCATAATACGAATGGAAATTTCGCAAAACAGTACAAACCAAGGAATCAGAGGTACCAGAGAAAAGAGTAAACTATCTGCCGCGTCACAGACTGCGAAGCTTCGCCAGAGAAGTGAATAGGTACCTGGTCTGAACCCTGAATGTTCTTGCCACCCTTCACCTTCCTCTTCAAGAAACGAATGCGTGGGGCGGTGGGCAATCCCAAAGATGCAGCATACGCCTCATGCGGAAGCTGAGTTACGTCAAATATCGACTTATCTGCACGAACGTGTATAGAGCGCAGATATGTCGTAAATGCACGTTGTGCCATGTACTTCAGATCTGGGTCTTTAGATAACAATCCAGCGAGAGCCCCTGATACAGGTTGAACCTTTTCCTTATTTGCCTGCCACATTTCCAATGGATCTATCACTATGAAGAAATATTTCCAAATAGAGCTCGCAAAACTCATTGATAGTGTCCTAACAGCAAGAAGACGGCCGTCAGAAAACAAACTAACAGTATTCTACTGCACTTGCACAATTTCCTTCAAGCAAACACCAACTAAAAACTCGACTCACCTTGATCACTTTCACAGGAATCTTTGCTGCTTCCAACGCTCCTAGCATCAGCTGCTCTGACGGTGACAAAAAGAGAAGGGAGTGTCCACTTGCGGTATATCGAGCAGTACGCCCCACTCTGTGAATGTAAGTGGGGACATCTTCGGGGCAATCCACCTGATTCACGTAACACAATGAATTCAATGAGAAACAAAACTGAACAAAAGTCACCTACAACCTAATAAAGGTCGCAAGAGGTAATGTTACCTGCAGAACCCAATCAACATTCGGAAAGTCCAATCCTCGTGCAGCCACGTCAGTAGCAAACATAAGTGCGTACTTAGTTTCGTTATATTTGTAGAATGTAACCATCCTCTGCATTTGTTTCATGCGCCCATGTAAGCATGATAAAGGTATACCAGGCCGCAGTCGCCGAAAAGCTTCATGTACAAACTTTACCTGCTCACCATCCACAACCAACCGCATAAGCATCACAGTAATCATTAAAAGTAGTGAAGCTCAAGGAGACAATATTTGCACCTACAGAAATGAGCAAGTGCATGGTAAGCATCTTTACCTGTTTGCAACTGGATAGGAAGACAAGCATCTTTGTGTGCAGGTGTGTCTTCACAAAACTCCACAGCAAGTCCATTTTCTCATCCAACGGAACGACCATGGCAGTTTGTTGCAGTCTAGCGGGTGTGGCAGCTGCAGATTCTGCATGAACTGCCAAATACTCGGGGTCTCGTAAGCTCAGGCGAGCTAAATCCTTGATCGACCGAGTTTGTGTAGCTGAGAAAAGCATTGTCTGTCTCGACTTGGGAAGTTGTCCTACGATGGCATTCAAAGTTCCAGAAAAACCCATGTCCAAGATGCGATCCGCCTCATCCAGCACCAAAACCTATTTTCCATCACCATACCAACTGCTTCAGCTTTGGTTACAAATATAAAGGATTAGAAGAAAATCAAGGAATACTGAGAAACGCAAGAAAACAAATGTACAGGAAGTATTAATCTGAAAACCCTGTCCCAACACAAAGACAGTGACGACGAGAAAGTTCCACAGGGCACAGTCCTGCTTCACACAACCCTTGAGGCACTGCATTCTATCATCCAAGACATAATCAGCAAGCACAACTCACAGTAGTAAGCCATGAAGGAAATGGAAACCCTATGCCTTTCAGTTCACCTGAAGTTGTGAGCAGTCGAAATTCGGTGTCTCATCCATGTGCTGTAATAGTCGGCCAGGGGTGCACACCAATACATTCAAGTTGTTCACGGTCTCCTTCTCCGTATCCACACCCTTGCGCCCTCCTATAAGCAGCCCTGCGCTGATGGAATGGTGTTTTCCCACTTTGCGAAGCTCATCGAAAATCTGAACAGCAAGTTCTCGCGTCGGAGAAATAATGATAGCGCCCACCCCATCTACGGAACCCCACTTCAATCGATAAAGCTTCTCGATTACCTGCACAGATTTTACTCCTGTAAGAACGAGCATTGTCCTGAAATTACTCTCACGTAGGTCAGACATGCTATCGACTGCACACCCTCCCGTCCTCCACATACAAACCACACACTAATCATGGTTGCAAAAAATGTTTGCTCATATTGTAAAAGATTTGGTTCCCTTCCTGAGCAATATATCCACGCTATATCCACAATATATCCAAGACTTTATTGTATGACCAACTATTGCTCATCAGACAACTGAAAAAAACTAAATGTGCTGTGAAGAATTGCTTTCAAATGAAATTTAGATGTTCATCCCTAAAATGCATCATAATTTCCAAAATATAAATGATTCTCGAACCATCTTTCTTGTGGAAGACTAAGACTCAATCATCAATAGTTGCAAGAAGTTTCAAATCATTTAACACATTTTAGATTGTGAAACTATACTACATGAGAACATTTGAAATTTAAATTCGCACCGGTAGAAGAAATGCTAGTGTCTTGCCGCTGCCAGTCTTCGCAGCTCCCAGCACGTCATGGCCACAGAGTGCATGGGGAATCGATGCTCTTTGAATTGCAGTCATATGCACGAATTTATTCTCCTTCAAGCCCCGCTGCGTCCGGTCCGACAGAGGCAGCCCTGTAAAATCCTTCGCTCCCACGTAAGGCCGTAAAGCACCCTCATCTCCCTCGAGCTCCTTGGCAATCGTGAAAGCGAGAGGATTCGTCCCGGGCGCAGGTGCTCCTGCGGCAATTCGAGCCTCGAGAGACTCAATCTCTTCCTGCTCGTCCACTCTCTTACCCCTGAATTTTGCCCTGTTGGCTTTCCCTTTCCCAGTGCCCGCTTGGCTCTGCCCTGGCTTCACTTTCCCAGGGGCCATCGCACAGCAGTCCAACCTAACAATTGACCCATTACAAAAGACCCTCTTTTATATTAGGCTGAAGTTAACTGAAAGTGGGGCCCGAACTGCGGCGAAAGAGGCCAACAACGCACCGAAATGAAGACAACAAACTGCACGGAGTTCTAGAGAACGTACCTGCATTCAAGATCGTTCCTCCTGCAGAAGGTGCGTTGTTCTCCTGCTCTTTGAATATTGTACTAATCCTGCAAGTTCAAATTCGTGTTTAGGTTTTGCTGCCAGGTACTATAGCCAATATACATGTGATCTCCGTCTACTTGCGCAGCACAGCAGCTCGTTCAGCACAGAAAAATAAAAGCAAGGAAACATATGAATCACAGGAGAGCTCAATTTCACAATGCAATCGCTGCAAAACCCTAAGAATTCAATATGCGCCTATCCTCTCCACCGGCACATTTCCCAATAAAAAAGCTGGAAAACAAACAAAACTCATACGCTAGAACACCAAAACTCGGAGATCGAAGTTCAAATTGCAAACACATAAAAACCCTAAGATATCAGAATACCCCGTCCTATCCACCGGCACATTTCACAATTAAAATCGCTTGAAAATAATGTAAAATTGATAAGCGACAACATCAAAACTCGAAGCTCAAAATTCACATTGCAAACGCTGCCAAACCCTAAGAAAGTCTAAAAAGACGCACACTCTCTCCAGCGACACATTTCACGACCAAAGTAAAAATTACATAGAATTCATGAGCAAAAACACCGGAATCCGAGCATGAGACTACCTTACTGTGTGAGAGGAGACTTTCAAACGTCCGTCACCTTGCAAACACTACAGACGGTCTTCAAGTAAGCAATTCTAGGCTTCAAACTGGGAGCCCTTCTCAGAACAAGAATCGACAGACTTCAGCTGAAACTGAGGTTTAGGGTTTCAAGCTGAAAGGGAGGAGGTAGGGGCACCAGTAAGTTATTAACAGTCCTCTCTGGTGTGAACACCTACGAGCTAATATATGCCCGGACAAGCCCTTTCTTTTCTTTTTTGAGAAAGTGCCCAGACTAGATGGGGATCACTTCAAATTTGGTGCAGCATTGTGTTTCTACATTCATCCATCTTTTGGACCAAAAAAATATTTTGGAATCATATTTATCCACTTTTTCATCTCAATTTGGTAGCTTTTTCCACATTTTTAATAGAAATGAAAAAAATTTAGTGAAAAAAGATTACTTTTATTTGGCAAAAAGTAGAAATTTATTTTGAAATGGTGCAATTTGGCCCCATGGTGCCAAAAAAAGGGTTGGTCGGTTGTATTATCCCCAAGCCTACTCAACAAGAAGGACCCTACTAGGTATTTAATAGTATTGTTATTTTTAAGAGCCGTTCTTTCATAATGCCAAGTAAAAAGAAGGGAAAAGAAATGTGCATTTTATTTTTCCAAAGAGCTCAAACTAAATGATCTCCTATATTCACTATAAGAAGAAGGGGTGTTTTAAGTGAGTTTTGAAGTATAGTCCGAAACATAAGATTATAAGTAATGACCTTCAAGGAGATTTTCATCAAAAATTTAGTGGAAATACATGTATTTTTAGTAAACTTTTGCTAAAAATCTTCTTAAAGGTCATTATTTATAATCTTATGTCTAAGACTATATTTCAAAACTCACTTAAAACACCCCTTCTTCTTGGAGTGATTTGAATTCACCTAATGTTTAAGGTAAGTACACCTATAAGCATTACTAATTACAATTGAACATAGCGATTGTTATTAAACATACATTATTTTCATTGGATCTTATTGGTAAGAAGAAGAAGATTTCATCACACTTTTGCAATTAGTCTACATTATTTGAGTACTATATGATTACATTATTATTACCGATATTCTAAGTATATTATATAGGTGTACCAAAAATAATTGCAACCTCTCTTGGATCTTGATCCATGTTACGATTGTGTACAACATCTAAAATAATCAATATGTAATTTTGTTGTGATGATTTTTGCATTAGACTACTTTAAAAATTTGTAGGATAAAATTCAAAATATTGACCACATAGAGTGAGAAATATTAGTGTTCAAATCAATAACTATTTTTTTCAAACTTTGTCATGCTAGAGCATCAAACTTTGAATCTTCTTAACCCTTTAGTAACCAGTTAACTACTTTTTGGTCGAATTTTGAATTCTTTGTCTTTTACTACCCTCAATATAGGATTTGAAAAAACTCAAAGGATAATGCAAATAGAGCTTCAGCATGTGCTCAAAACAAATCCAGTTTCTGAGAATTCTATGTAGTGATAAGGTAGCTATGCTTTCCAAAGACAAGAAGGCTAACTTGAGTCATATGTTCTAAGTCGCATATATATTCAACAACTCATGTGATTCTATTTGAAATTAATGCCTAAGAATGATAGAAACGTTGCCCAACAATCCCATGAATTGTGGAGGCTATTTGAGTTGAAGGCTACTTCATTGCATCGCACTTTGAAGATCACTCACAACAAATTGCACCCTTAGATCATGTTCACGTTTTGGTTTTTTTCACGAATAAAGCCTACAACATCAATTACTACAGTCTGATCTAGGATTACTTCCTTGGAGTAGTGATGAAATTTCCCTTTTCCAAATTTGTATTCAAAAACTTTGCTCGCCCCCCAAATTAACCACAATCACTAAAGGGTAACTCCTAAAGTTCACCCTATGTTTTCACTAAAAATGCTCCAAAACTATCATTTTTAGTACAAGTCTCAAATTTTGAATTTTTTTTGACATACGTAATTGTAGTATGTTGAAGTATGATGACTTGAGAACATGTAAATTTCAGAAATTTCCACCATGTAGATTGCGAAATAGGGGCATTCAAATTCACTAAAATCATTTTTTTGTCCTTACAAAAAATATGGCAACTACACTTCACAAGCTCATTATTCTTTGAAAAAATGTCCAAAATGGTGGTACTTCTTTGGATTCCTTTTTCTAGACAAGCTATCTACATGTTTGAAAATTTTCATGTCATTTGAAATTGTACAACATATAGGAAAAAAACAATAAGTAGACAATAGTAGCGAATGATTCAAAATACTAAATTATGATGAATTTAATTATGGAATTGAAAAATGTCAATACCAATGGTTGCAATGTTGTAATAAAGAATCTACATCTAAGATTTTTTTTCCATGAAAATTGAAAATTGAATGAAATAAACAAATTTAAAATTTATTTTAAAGTGGAGTTAGAATCCATAGCTACTTACAAACAAAAATCCTCATAACTTTTGACTCATTGATCAAAATAGAATGATTCAAAGCTTTCCACGTATATATAATTCTAAAAAACCAATTAAAAAATTTTGTTTCTAAAAAAAGTGATCTTTTTTTATTTGCTGGGACTACCCATTTACAAAAGAAAAAAAAAGTAATATATTAGGCCATAAGTCATTTCCTATTGACTTATGGCTTCCATTTCTAAATGTCATGAAATTTAGTGTATATGAAAGATATTCCTTTTTCCCACCTTCTATTAAAATTTGAGCCAAAAATATATACATCTCCAATCACATGTACCTACTCAAAATTGCTATGTAGCCAAAAAATGCATGTTGGTCCTTTAGGAGTTAACTTAAA
Source organism: Pseudoscleropodium purum (assembly GCA_963969395.1). NCBI lineage: Eukaryota > Viridiplantae > Streptophyta > Bryopsida > Hypnales > Brachytheciaceae > Pseudoscleropodium > Pseudoscleropodium purum. Next base: position 8,145,242 of record OZ017798.1, on the reverse strand, counting down.
TTTTTTAAATATAGATTTTAAATTTAAAATAATAAGTTGAAGAATTGAATTGAGAATCTATGAACAAATTTTTTCAAAATAAGACCTTGATTTTCATTCTTTAAGTACAAAAATTGTTGGATACTTGAGCAGAAGTGGATAGAAGATGGAAGGAAAAACTTAATTATTAATAGTTCTATAATGGACTAGAAACTCATGTCAATCCAACTGGCAAGAATGTTCTAGCAAACAATCTAAATCCTTTGGCTGTTTTATTTTTGAAAAATTGTGAAAATTGAATTTAAAAATGAACCCTATATATTATCATTTTTAGGAGAAGCTTAACTTTCACGAAACTAGATTCTTCATACTTGGACATCACGAAATAATTCAAATGGAATAAATCAAATGTTTTTAAGTAAATAAAAATAAAAATAATCTATACGAAAATACATTTCTATCAATTTAAAAAAAAAATTTGTTTATTTAGTTGCCTTAGCTCAAACATTTTATACACAAGGCGGCATAAATTTTGTTCTTTAGAACCATCTAAGATTAAAAAAAATCATATCAACCCAAAACTAATCTTTTTTCTTTCCTTCAATTTTTTTCAAAAAATCATATTAAGAATTAAGATTATAGAAAGATGCCTAAATTTTTTATTTTTCCATAAGGAGACTTTGGTCCCTTAGAGTTTAAGATCTTTCTAATATTTAGATGTCCACTATTAAGTACATTGTAACATACTTAGAGTATGGTGGCAGTTATTGCCACTATACAATGCATAGTGACACTTTGTGTGCATTTACAATTGACCCAATTTAAATTAAATTTTTTAAAAAGAATTCCTAAACCCAAATCCAATTGAACCCAAACCAAATCTAAACTATAACCACCACCCCTATTTCAAATTTCAAATTGTAATGGCATAGGCAATTGATATGGGATTTTGTATCTTCGGAAGATCACTGCCTCTAACACAACAAACCCTAACCCTAACAAATCCTAACCCAAGATCGCAAGCTCATCCAACAACTTTTTTTTTTAAACCGGCAATCCATCCACAACTCTCAAATGTCTGAAATTTCATTCAACCCTAAACCACCTTTTCTAAAAGAAAATCAACGGTGCTCTTTTTTCCACCAATAAAATCTACAGTCCATATTATTTGGCAAGGGGTGTGGGGCACACAAGGCTAGTACACCCCTTTATAGTAGATAGTAACATACTTAGAATACATTTTTGCAAAGATATTCAATTTTTAATATTTTAATTGTTTCTATTGTGGTACTACAATATTGGATAGTTGCAAGAAACACTTGCCTGTTTTGGCTCAAAATGGCCTTATTACTAGAGTTTTGTGACTTTTGGAATAAATTTTTTTTAAATAAATGAAAATATGGATAATTTGTAAAGCATTAAAAATTACATATATGTATAAAAATTTAAGCCTAAAAAAATTTATCTCTAAAAGTTATGCCCAATAAAAGAGGCCTAGAAAAACATAAGAAAATAGATACTTTTGAATTTGATTTTTAGAAAATAGTAAAAAAATTGAAATATTAAAAAAAAAGAATCCATTTTTTTAATCTTTTCTCTAGTCCTATGTGAACAAAAAATTCATTATATATTTTTTTCTACTCTTCATAGTGCTTGTGCAAACAGTGTCCACTTTCAACCCATGTGCAGTCCTTACACCGGGTTCTTTGCCAAAAATATCATTAGACGTCTTTAGAACATTAGCCCACCTAATAGAAGTTGAAACCTTGGCTTCAAAATCACATTTCTAGTCCCCAAATAAGACTAAGAACCCCCCAAACACCCAAGATAAACACCCAATCACCGTCACCTTAAAAATAATAAATTATTATTTTTTAAATTGAAAAAATTACTAAATGTTTAGATCAACAACATTCACCTCTCCTCCAAATTTTAGCTAAAACAAACTTAAACTGCAAAAGTTATGAAGAAAAACACCTCCATAGAGATCGAGGGGATGCAAAAAATAACAAGTCTTTCTTGCAATCACCCTATTACAATTGCATCTCAAGTAGTCCCATAATTTTATCTAGGTATCACCAAAAGATGTCTTTGAAATTTAAGTTTTTTAAAGTGGGTTCATAATTCTTAACCTCTAAAGTCTCATTGGCCCTACAAGAGCCAAAATGTGACTTTGGGTAGGCACAATATTTATTGTATATTTTTTAACTTTTTGTGAAGCTAGAAAAACACATAATCATTTTGGGAATGTAATTTTTACTTCAATTGGTATATAGGAGTAAAAATTATGACACAATAAGCTAAAAATGGAGTTTGGTGGACAACTTTAAAAAAATACAAAAAGTGAAAATTAATTCTATAAAATATTTCCTCAAATATTATATTTTTGCCTACACGTGAAGCTTTGATTCATTCTATTTGAACTAGTGATGAGAAAGTTATGAATAATCTTGTTTTTCGGTCAATCTTAAGCATCTTCAAAAAAACCGTATAGGATTCATTTTTTAATCTAATTTTCACAGTTTTTCAGAAAATTATTTGACACGGTTAAGTATACTTGCTAGAACAATCTCACTGTTGGGATTATTGTCTTTCAATTCCATCTTAAAGCTATTAACAATTTAATAACTTCTTTGTTTAATCTTAGACCTACTTCTACTTCTATTTAGCAGTCATTGTACTTGTGCTATCTCACCCAATAGATTAATTGCCTTGACTCTACAATAAATGGTATAGATTATTCTACACCCATTCAACAATACTTCATCAATAACTAAGTGGATAGAGAGAGGTTCAATGTGATGAACAAGGTGCATGAAAGAAAGGCAGTCGACATGAAAGCGGCTACTGAATAATCTGCAGAAAACTTTTCATTGTTCATTGTTAAGCTCTATTATTGGATTCCCACAATCCCCCTACCGGTACAGGTACACTGAATCACTATGCAGGAAATTTTTTATAATGGGCATTTTTAATGGAGAAGATACGGTAATTACTTGTAGAATTGTGGTACTACTGAATCTGAAACTGTGAAGTGAGCTTCACTTCGTGGCTTTGATGTTGCAATGCATCGACAGCAAAAACGACAGCAAAAATGATATCTTCAGAATATGGTGGCCTCAATCGCATCACAAGGTTGAATGGTATTGTCAGAAATTCTAGTGTTAGTGACAACATGAACACATTGTATATGTTTCTCGTTGAAGGTAGCTAAAGAGATTGAATCACCATTCTCAACAAGCACTGGACTTCGCCATGATCCTCACTGCTCGACCCAGACCTCAAAACACTAAAATCCATGATCTCTAAAAGATTAATAACTAAGATCTCACAATGAATCGCACAACGACAGTGAATCTCAAATTAATAGAATCGATCACACTACTAGCTTGTCACATGCCTCGATCAATCATTTGCTTTACGCAAGCATTCTGGTTGAATTACTGTCTAGATTTCACTAACATAATTAAGAAATTTCAAATGAGTTTGAACAAGCAGCGACGCTCCGAGAAGCTCTCTGTGTGGGGCTTGCTTTTCGAGTAGATGACCCTCCTAGCTCACGTGTTCCTGTCAATGCAAAGTCTCCTCAGTCCCCTTGGGCCCAGATTTTAACAACTTGTTCAAACAAGAAATTGAAGCTAACTAAGTTAGATCGCGATCTTTATGAGCATGCACAACATTGATCCACAAGTCTTCAAGTTTCATTAAATGAGGGTGATTTGAATACAACATCGTCTGAGCATACACAATCCGCGCGGAGCACAACCTGATTGATTGATTGATTTCAGCAAGCAAGCAAGCATCCCAACCTCTGCAAATTGCATTCAAAATTATTAGTACGTTCATCCCAGTCCGGAGTCCTCCCTTAAAAATTCAATCTAGGTGTGAAAACAAAAGACAACTATTCTGAAAGTTGTAAGCCTAGTGATCGAAATCTTGGTCGCAGTAGTTGTCTTTGAACTTCGATTTCAGAAGTAGTTGATTGGTAAAGGATAGTTACATGATTATTTATTCCCTATTGCAACAGAAAAGTTTCAAATTTTAGTAACCATTCTGTCTGTGCAACTAATTCACCCTCATCCACGTGAACTCCAGAATGGAAACATTGCACTGTACAAACGTCAGATTTAGTTTGTGATATTACAAAACAACAATCAAATATGGTCCTCACCTATGGTAGCTAGCGGCTGTGTTATTATTGCTTTGCTGTGTCCATGATGAGCACAAGTTTTTATTTGAATTCATTTAACAGGGACCCACGAATTGTGCTGCAAAAAAAAAGTTTCTGCAGTTCCAACCATCCAGGATTAGCTCTCTGGTCTTCTGAAACCGACCGTACACCAACTCTCTCTGACTGGGTCGTAAGGCTTGGTCGCCCACACCCAAGAGTGTTAGAGTGTTGGAGTACACTGTTGAGCGGAGTTAGAAATCTTCCGAGTCTAGCTTGGGATGCACCAATTCTTGTACCTTTTCGATTTATGGTAGAACCACCCATTACCAACCACGGACTGATAGCCAACTTGTATGGCTGGAAATAGCAGTGCAACCAAGGCTGGAACAAATTTTCAACCAAAATGTAGAACATGTTTTTCCTCCTTTTTAAAGTTGGGACTAATCAAATCATGGGAAGTTACATTGCTTTATATTGCTTCAAAACATATATGGAAACCATGAAGTGGTTGGTAATGGGTGGTTCTACCATTTTAGTGATCATCATTAGTCTATAAATTATCATTCATATGTATATACGTATTGTATTGTACCAATTTCCACAAAAATGATTGATGTTCATTTAATTAATTTGCAAGGACAACGATTTAGTAGAAGCTAAGATACTAATTTTGCACCTTCACTAAAAAGGATAAATTAGTGTTGTCATTTATCTACAATTGTAATACTAAGTGAACTTAAATGAAGATGTCAAGTTAGATAATTATGATAAAAATAATGATCAAATTCCAAAAACTTTGTTTCAATCCTATATTTTGAAAATACACTATGGATTTTAAATCGATTTTTAATATCAACTATTGTATGGGTCACATTTTTTTATAATGACATGTAGCTAGAAAGTAGAAATGTCCAATCAATATAACATCAATGTTGACATAAAAACATGGGTTTGTTGCATTTGACATCACTTAAAATCCGTTCAATAAAATTTGAAAATTTCAACTAAAATGTGGGTTTCTTATGATACTAGTATACATTAAATTAGGCTATTTGTTTTATTTGTTTTTGTTATAGTTAGATCTCTGAAATTGTACATTCCATAGTCGTATTTAGGGTACAATTAGAAAGCTCTTGATGAGGAACAATGCTTTGATTTTGTTTTGTAACATTTGGACAGATAGTGTAAAAGTTATACATTTTTGAGTTGTTTTTGGATCTTAGATTATTCCAAATAATGGATCATGACAAAAACTAAGCCAATGGTATAGGGCATACTAGTCTATGCATTAAATTAAGTTATTTGTTTTATTTTGTTTATTTGTTATAGTGAGATATTTGAAACCATGCATCTCTGAGGCATGTTCTATTGATGGCATTGTTGAAAAATTCTTTGTGAAGAGGGGTGCATGGACTCTGTAGTGTGTCAATTTATAATAGAAAATATATTAAGTTTTGAAGTTTTTATGAATTTTTATTTTTATTTTTATTTTATTTTACTATATATTGTGGCAATGGCAGAGAGCATACTAGTAGTCTATATACTAAATTTTTTTTTTTTCTTTTTTTGGTTGCGGTGAGCTCATGGAAACTGTTGTCCCCTAGTTGTGTTCATGGTTTCATTAGAAAGCTATCTATGAGGAGGGATGTACAAACTTTGTTTCTCCAAAATCAATTATGCATTTAAATGTGTGGTGCGAAGTAATAGATTTTTGAGGGTTTTTTTTTTTAGATAAATAATTTCAGTAATAAAAAAATAAAATAAAAAGCATAAGTAAATCATCACGATAAAAACTAGGCCAATGGCACAAGGCTACACTACTTCTCAATCATATTGCATTGCAAGAATCTTTGTTCTAGGAAGATAGATACTTCCCAAACTGGTACTAATTGCTAATGTGTCTATTTTCTATTATTAGATTATTCAAATGTTTATATTTTCTTATTGGTAAGTGAAAGGAGGTTCCAATGCACCAAAGAACGTGACATTTGGATACAGTATAGAACAAAGTTTGGTTCTAAAAGCATTTCTTCCACATAGCTAGGTACATAATCGATTTCAGAGATGTACACAAAGTAAAGTTGACATTTTAACCCTTGAGCCTCCAGGACTTCAAACATAGACTTTCAAAAGAAAGATTTCTTTGTTTGACTACTAAAAACTTTTCAGTGATACAATCAAAGGATGTGTCCCTTTCCCTATAACTCCAAACCTACTACCAATCAATACGGTCAATTCATGTGAATCTCTGCAAATATGCATTGGGCGCTCAAGGGTTAAGGTTGGTGGCACATTTGGAGGTGTCCACCGTATTTAGCTAAGAGCTATAAAAAAACACCTCTATTTTTAGTTTCAATCCAAGTTCATATTTTTTTAAAGTAAAAGTTCATCTATTTAAAAAAACACCTCTGATTCCGACTTCCGAATTGGAAATCCCTGAAAAAAACCAAAAAATCAAGAGATTCAGTTCACCACCAAAGGCGAGCAAGAGTGATGTTTGAGGCAAAGCCATTAACTTATTCAAACTCCAGTCAAAACTCAGAAGGCGAGACTCTAAAGTCTTCGGCGACGACCACCGCGAACCCGGCGACATAATCTCCGTACAGACGAAAAAAATCAAAGATAGGCTCTGCAGACAAGTCCTCGATTTGCTCCATTCACATTAAAAAATGACTTTACTTTCTCTCTCTCTTTTTCAAACTTTTTTTTGAAATCAAATGAACTTTTTTTCCTCTTAAATTCTGCACTAACGTAGGCTGGCTATTCTATAAACAAAAACAAACGACGTCGGAAGAGGCTCTTTCTGGGATGTATCGTCTTTCCTACGCCGAACTTTCATTTCCTGGTAGCCCAAACTACATCTTTCATAGCTTTGCTTTGCTTTGAGCGTTTTTGTTGCTGCAGGTTGGGAGGTTGGGAGCTCGACGTTGTGTGCGTGCGTTAACTACAGCAAGTTTTGTTGGAAGCGTATGTTTGTGGAGCTTGCGCCATGGCAGATAATCCGGATGCTAGCCTTTCCACACGTGAAGCTTTTCAGGTACTGTAGTGGATCTGATCTCTGCGTGGAGTTTAAGGTGCTTGGGCGGGCGCGCGTGCTCGTGGTGTGTGGGATATATTAACTTAGCTAGAGTCTTGCTTGAATCTTGTAGGCTTGAGTGGTTGGGTTGTTTGTAACATTGTAAAGTAAATTTGTTTGGTAGTCTTTCGGGGAACATAGCCTTCCCCTCTGCTAGTTCAGAAGTATGTTAGTGCATTCTCCGCGCCCGTCCTCCTTTCCTTTGCCTTGTAGCTAGCGCTTGGAGGTATCGATCTGCAGCCATGTCCCTAATTTATTACTTCTTTTTCATGCTTATATAATCGGCACGCTTACTCGTAAGATCTGACAAGGGTGCGGTATTTATTTTTATACGCCATGGTCGCGATTAGGCTTGGGATCAGTTGATAATGTTGTGTGATTGAGTAGCTAGCTTCCGTGCACGTGCGGGCCGGGTAACGAAAGTGGAGTAGCTAAAGAGATTCTCGTGGAAATCGAATACATTTCGGGTTAAATCGATCAAAGGATTGTGACAATCAGTACCGACTCCAAATCAGCTCACTTAGTTTAATTTCTAAGAAACGACTTCATTGAAGTTTAGGTTCTAGCTTTTGTGGGCTGTGGCTGCATTCATGTGATCGGGGCGGCGAGCTTCGTAGTGTACTTTTCCAAATCCTCGGTTTGCAACGGACTCTTCGGGCCGGCAGGACAATCATGTGAACACTCGCTTGTTAATCGGAGTGTGTGTGTGTGTGTGAGTGTGTGTGTGTGTTTACTCTAGTTCAGCAACGGTAGTCGGCGTGTCTCGCATTTCTGATTCTACACAAACTTGCAGCAATTTAATAATTCGATCGCCGTCAGTTCTTTATGCTTTGCGATCTGCGTTTCAATCGTCTGTTCCGTCAGCACTCCGACCAGGCTTCCCAAATCCCAACCTTTTGCTGTTCGTCAAGCTAGCACCTGGAATACAGCAATCCCGGGGTATCAGTTACTATCTGTTAGTGCACGGATTTCTCGTGTGCAGCGAGCACCACCGTGAGTTCGTGAAGAGCACTCACGTGCACACCGGCAATCAATTGTACTGTGACTATATCTAGTGCCGGCCGCGTCCTGCTCACCAACTTCACGCCTCCAGCTCGTCCTTCTACAGACACGCTCCCTCACACGGCATCTCAACTTCCGGGATATCTAAATTTCTTTGCAAGGACAACATTGCTGAAGCTAGCTCTTCCTGTTTTTCGGCTTTCTGTCTCTATCATGTTTCTTTTGTTGACGGATGCTGTTGACGGTTGCTGTTCTTGTGGGATACAAGCAACTGTAGCTAACTAACTTAGTTAATTTGCCGTCCGTGATGGTGGATGTGTGCAGGAGCATTTGGAGGAGACTGGGCACAAGAAGACTGTGGGGAAGAGCGTGGACGACTGGTTGCCCGTGACCGGCGACCGGAACGCGAAATGGTGGTACTCCACTTTCCACAATGTCACGGCTATGGTGGGCGCCGGCGTGCTGGGCTTGCCCAATGCCATGGTCTACCTCACTTGGTAAGAACGACTCTAGACTAGGCAGATTCTTTACCCTAATTAAAACCAACTTCACTCTTACTTAGAGTCTGTCTTTTGTTGGCCACCTTGTGCATCTTTTCATTGGCTCTGGGCCAATTTAGGGAGGAGACTTTGCATTGACAAAAGTTATGTACATGTGAGGAAGTTTTTATAGGATAATCTTATTCCAAAAGTCAATACTACAGGAACAAAGCTTCTTATAGCGTAGTTGCTTGTTTAGAATCTAATGACAATATATGTAATTCACATTCATGTGACATTGATAATGACAATACTATCCTTCTCACATATCTTCCTGTAAAATTCTTGCGTCTTCCATAGTTATTCTGCTACCTGGTAAACCATGTTATGCGTAGCTCCTTTCTTTTACTAATAAAAGTGATAAATTTCTAGAGGCATGCTTATGTTTATACCGACGATTCTATGCATTATTTGACTGAAAGCATTGGCATGGACTTCTGTGGAATTATTATCATTTAGGGGTCCTGGAGTGACGGTTCTGGTGATCTCCTGGCTCATCACGCTCTACACGCTTTGGCAAATGGTGGAGATGCACGAGATGGTACCGGGCAAGCGCTTCGACCGCTACCATGAGCTCGGGCAGGAGGCTTTTGGTGAGAAGCTGGGCTTGTGGATCGTGGTGCCCCAGCAACTGATCGTGGAGGTGGGCGTGGACATCGTCTACATGGTCACGGGGGGGAAATCGTTGGAGAGGTTCTACGAGATCGTGTGCACGGGGAGCTGCCCCTTGCAGAAGCACACGACCGCGTGGATTGCCATCTTCTCGTCTGTGCACTTCTTCCTCTCGCAGCTGCCCAATTTCAACTCCATTGCAGGCGTGTCGCTCGCAGCCGCCATCATGTCCTTAAGGTAAGATCGAGACAATCATATGTACTCCATCACTCATAACACAAACTGCCTGCCCAGGATATAACCTCAAGTAATGCAGCCAAGTACGTTTGCATTTGCCGATTATTTGCCTGTGAGATCACAAAATACTCCCACAAGAAGCAACAACAAACAATAACGTACTCGGGAGAATCTGGATGCCTGTAAATTCTGCTGGGGATTCCCGTTTCTACCTTCTAACTAATTAACCCAATAACTCGACTGTCATAACTTTCTACTACTGCGTGCATTCTTAATACTATGCTCTTGTGCACATATTTAACTAAAAGTCCAGCTGTTAGAACAATATTACTAGTCTTAATTTGCTAGTTTGTTGCAAACAACAGCTAGCTAGCTTGTAATGTTTACTTGTAGACCTTACCTTGCTATTTTTTTGCAAACCAAGGCTTGCCGCAACTAACGTCGAAAGTCGTCAGCATTGCGATGATGAATCCGACATTCTTGTGGATATCTATCCTCTGATCTTCACTTCCTTCTTGTTGGCAAACCAGAGCTTGTAATTGTTACCTATCTTCACTTGCTTGTTTCTGGAAAACCAAGCTTGCCACAGCTAGTTGAATCAACGCATTCGATCTCGATTAATTCTTATGGATTTACTATCTTCTGGTTCCCATTTTTGTGTTTGCAGCTACTCCACCATCGCTTGGGCCATTCCCGCCGCTTACGGCCACAGCTCTCCTCCCCTCACCGGCGGCACTGCCAACTACCACCTCAAGAACCAATCCATGGTCGGCCACATGTTCGGCGCCTTCAACGCGCTCGGCACCGTCGCCTTCGCCTACGCCGGCCACAACGTGGTGCTCGAGATTCAAGCCACCATCCCTTCCACAAAAGAGACGCCGTCCAAGGTGCCCATGTGGAAGGGCGTGGTGCTGGCGTATCTGGTGGTGGCCATCTGCTACTTCCCTGTGGCCATCATCGGGTACTGGGCGTATGGAAACCAGGTCGGGGACAACATTATTACGTATGTGGCGAGGCCGGAGTGGTTGGTGGCGGTGGCGAATCTCATGGTGGTGGTGCATGTGATCGGGAGTTATCAGATCTATGCCATGCCCGTGTTTGATATGCTGGAGAGTGTGCTGGTTAAGAGGTTGGGGATGGCGCCGTCCAGGATGCTCAGGATCATCACGCGGTCGAGTTATGTTGGTATGTTGGACTGTCTGTCTAGGGGGAAGTCATTCAGTAATTGGGGGTGCAAGGGAGGGAATTGGACGAGTTTTGTTCCACCTAGTTTGTTGTGAATTCATTTTGCACAAATTCGATCTGGCAAAATTCGAGTATAGCTTGCATGGAAACTGGATGGCAACTGGCATTGCATACAGGATGCCCTATACGCAATGCCCTTTGCCTTGTTTTGTGATTTTGCCCAAATTTTGGCAAAATTTTGTTCAAATTCTGGTGCAGTGTTAGGTTCCCGTGATTGCACGTTGCATTGCATATAGAGGGTGCGCATTGAGAAACTAAACAATGCAATGGTTTCTGCTAATCACTCGCCAAGATCTGAAACCGTCTTCTCTCTGATTGATTGGTGTGGCAGCTTTCACGGCATTCATTGGCATGACATTCCCCTTCTTTGGAGCTCTGCTGGGCTTCTTCGGCGGCTTTGCCTTCGCTCCCACCACCTACTTTGTAAGTAGACAATCTCATCCTCTTTCAAACGCCATATATTATATTGGCCCATGATGCTAAGCTTGACCCACATGAATTCGGAAACTTGATCAATAGAGCGTATCTCTTACAACATCTGCATACACTATTAATACGCCATTTCTTGCAATACATATTAGTTTCGTCAGCTGTAATTTGCTCAACATGTGTGACCAGAACCTCTTCAAGACTTATTGATACAAAACCATATATAGTTACCAATGAAATTTCCTCAGTCGGTAATAACTGATCCTCCCCTTGGAAGTATCAAAAGTACCCATGATTGATTGTGTATCAATGTGGTTGCAGTTGCCGTGCATCATCTGGCTGTGCATCGTGAAGCCCAAGAGGTTCAGCTTCTCATGGATCTTGAACTGGGTCATCATCATCGTGGGAGTGCTGCTCATGGTGGTGTCGTCCATTGGCGGCTTGCGCGCCATTATTGTGGATGCCTCCACTTTTAAGTTCTACGAATGAGCTGCTGCGAAATTAAAGAGCGCGAGGATTGGGTACTGTACCGGACATCCTCTGCAGACAGTTGACATGCTTGCTCACTGCAGCTTTGTAGTTTTTATGTAAGGGATATCAGTCACGACTCCCAAGGATTGTCAGTTCATACTTACAACAACTTGCAGCTGGACCTTCAATGTGTACATTCAACAAATAAAAGCCAATGGGAATTTGGCCCAGCTGCTGCCTACAGTGGTGTGTTGTCTCCAGTCTCACTTTCGGAGTTTTGGTGGTATTTCCAGCTTTTGGCTTACAAGTTTTACTTATTTTATTTATTTATTTATTCTAGAGAAATTTAATTATTAGTTTTTTGCACGTGCATATGAATGGTTGCCTCTGAAACCAAAGTGCAGCAAGGAGTGAGCAGACTAACCCTCGAACAATCTCAAGCTCTCAAGATTCTTGGAACTCTTCAATTAAGAATAATCTGCAGCTCTCTTTGGACACGATCTTGAGCTTGTGAGGGCCATTGCAAGACCTCATTATCTCACAGTTGTGTAGAAATCTTCAAACTTCACGTGCCAAGCCTCTGCTGCGATTGAAGAGTCTCAATTTGCTTGCAATGTACAGTGATCCGACAATTCTCTGCAGTTGATAGGGGGATGCAATCTCCTTTTTCTAGATTGCTATGAGGCTTGAAATTTTAAACTAAGCCACGTGAGCTTGAGTTGTACAGTACTAAGCTTATCAGGGTTTAGAAGCAAGGAAAAGGACAAAACAATGCTGAATAGACATAAAATAGAACAACCCAATGTTGTCAATCATTGGACCCTCTGATTTGGGTCACCCACTCATTATTACAATCTTAGCAACCTTTCAACATCATGACAATGCACTTGGAGCATCAATGTGGTTTAGCATGGGTCTTCACATGCTTTACCAATTTAGCTCCAACAAACTTTGAGTGACAATGCTCCTAGAGAGGGAACACTTTTAGTATATGGTTTAGGATGGGTCTATCTATGCTTTACTGATTTCATCCTGACAAACAATGAAAATCACAAAAAAATTAATTTCTTATTGGAATGTCTTGATTCTACTTGCAAATGGTTATTCACAAAACCTTCCAATCTCTAAAATAAAGTGAGTTGACAAACAACTTTTCCAAGGTATCTAGATGGTAAATTTTCTTTGTAACAGGCATTTATGAATTCAACTATCATATTCAAGAGAGAAAAAAAAAAAAAGTTCTAGTTAGAATCAACATTTATTAACCCCTAAAGTTCTTTGACTATGTTTTTGCCAAAAACACTCAAAAACTACCATTTTAACCATAGGATCTTGTAGTACACTAGTTTGAAAAGATGTAATAAGAATTTCAGAAATTTCCACCATCTAGATTGCAAGATATTAGCATTTGAAGTGACAAAAATCATTTTTTTGTCCTTGCAAAAACTGGACAGTTGAACTTCACAACAGGGTTGACGAATCTCTATGTCCGCCCGAAAAAAGCGTCCGTAACCCGAACGTCTAGACGCTGGCAGACATAGCGTCCTTCCCGCCATCGGAAAGCGGACGGGCGGGGCGGACGGCCCGAGGCGGACGCCCAGATCGTGCGGACCACATCAGTCCGCGTGTCGATTGGCCGGACGGGCGGACAGGCGGACGTTGCGTCTGTTAGGACCATGAATGTCAGTGGACGCTGCAGACACAACGTCCGTGTCCAGACGTTTGGACGTCGTGTCAACCCTACTTCACAAGGTCACATTTGTATGAAAAAATGTTCAAAATGATTGCAACTCTTTAGATTCATTTTTCAAGTCATGTTGGCTACATGCTTGAAAATTTTTAGATCATTTGAAATTGTACAACATATAGGAAAAAATTAATAAGTAGAAAGATGTAGAAAATGTTTCAAAATATTAAATTATTAACAATTTATGTATGGAATTGAAAAATGCCAATCCAATGGTTGACTGGTTGTAATTTTGTAATAAAAAAATTTCACCTAATGTTTTTATTTTTTTCCAAAAATATTGGAAATTGAGTTCAATAAAGGACTTCAAAGTTTATTTTGGGGTAGAGAATCCATAACTACCTACAAACTAAAACACTTCATAATTTTTGACTCATTGATCAAAATGGAATGATTCAAAGCTTTTAATGTATATATAAATCTAGAAAACTAATTTTAGATTTGGGTTTTTGAAAAAAGTGATTTTTTCAGATTTGCCTAGACTACCCGAGTTGAGAAACAAACTACATATTAGGCTATAACTTTTCACTCATATTTCCAAATGTCTTGAAATTTAGTGCACATGAAAGATATTCCTTGTCTACACCTTCTATCAAAATTTGCACCAAAAACATGAAAATCTCTAGTCACACGCACTTGCCCAAAATTTCTATGTTGCCAAAAACCATAGTTTGGTCCTTTAGGGATTAAATTATATTCATTCATAGTTAACAACAAAATAATATTTGAGAATGCTATTGTAAAAATGCACAATAATTATACTATAAATAAACTATAGATTTTCAAAGTGTTGAGAATAGATCTATCCAAAATAGAGTCTAGGTTCTCTTAACCCTAAAAAGGTCCTTAGGGGCCTTCTATATGATTTGTATTTAGCTTTACAATTCTTTAATTGTGGTGTAATATGTGAATTGTGATACATTATTATTTACATACTATTATGATCATTAGTTTATTTTGTACCCAAAAAGTATTGGATCAATGTTTTTGTGATCAAATACCACCAAATTCATAATATATTATATAGTTGCAAAAGACTTTCAAGCTCTTTAAGGATTAAACAATGCAAAAACTATAAGAGTTTGTTTTACAAAGTAGTTACAAATGAAGTAGGTGAATTCATTGGGGACAATTATTTAACCTATTTTATAGTAAAAGAAGTGATGAAATGACATGATCCAAATCTCTTCACTGTACATGGTCTAATGCAATAGGTGAGTAGCGAAATAGTTTCATTATTGCATGCAAAGTGGATTCAAACAGTTAAAAGTGTTGGTAGTAGTATATTATTGGTTAGTAATATTTCACTTGTAATATTCTAAACATTTAGTCACTCCCAAAAATACTTAATTTATGTCTGAATTTGACTTTCACAAAAAATAACATCAATTTTCTAGTATCACATCCTCAATTCATGATCCTATCAAACATAAAATATACATATGCATAGTCCTTGCTGGTACAAATACATTAAAAAAGCAACTATAGTAGTTATTATGCAACTGGCACTCAAACAAGTAATGTGCCAAAATGAAATTCTCATAAGGTACAAGTACCTATTTCAAATAGCTTAAGCATTTCAAACTAGATGATGTACAAAAGTCATGCAAAACTTAGTTCAATGTATGCAAAAATAAGGTTATGGAAGAATGGCAAAAAAGCCAAAAAAAATTCTCCAAAGATAAATATGAATATAAAAGCAGATTTTGTACCTGGACCCATATTCAATACAATATTCATTTGGTTAGCTTTGGCACTTTTCCCTAGGCCAAGAGGGAAGAGAGATGAGTGAACAAGAAGGTACAAAGCAAGAATTTTTTTCAATGACCATTGCATTCAGTTGTTGTCCACAATAGATTAACCTACAAAGCAATTATAGGGGGCCTGTCCAAAATAGGGACTTCTACCTTACGTCCTACCACAGTCAACCAGGGGCTTCCATAAGAGACATTTTACACACAATACTCATAGTTCAGAGAAGACTGAGTTTTTGATTGTGACTCACTACTGCCAAGTTCAACAGTTGATAACTTATCCCAAAATGCATGTCTTATAGTATTAGAATTCTCTTCAAAAATAAGACATGACCCACAAAAAACTCCATTCAGCTAAATATAATAAACTCAAAATAATAGCAATCCAACTCACGTCTGTCTTTTAATGCCACTTTTAAATGCAAGGAGATTTTGTGGGTCA
Source organism: Pseudoscleropodium purum (assembly GCA_963969395.1). Lineage (NCBI taxonomy): Eukaryota > Viridiplantae > Streptophyta > Bryopsida > Hypnales > Brachytheciaceae > Pseudoscleropodium > Pseudoscleropodium purum. The sequence continues at coordinate 8,129,538 of OZ017798.1, read as the reverse complement.
TGGGTACAGAACTCCAAGTAATAACAGGCATTTCCGGTGGCTACACTTCGTTTGTCACTCCACATGCAATGAGCATTTTGTCACAATGTTACAGAACTACAAGTCTGGGTGTAGCCCCATGGGTCATGACGAACAGTTGAGTCCTTACAATCTTTCATTTTGTCATGAGTTCACCAGCTCATTTGGTTTGAAGAATCCTCGCAATACTCCACTCACAGCACCCAAGATCCGCAGAGTAAAAGGTCGATATCATAGGGGTACCAGCTGATTGAAAGTTTCAGCTTTCATTGACATTTTGTGCCAGTTTTACGTACGCCAGCACAAAACGTGCAAAATTCACCTACGATCCGTCTGGCGTTTCATTGTACATCTTTTGGAGGTAACTGTGGACCAACCCTGTGCGAACTCTTGGACTGTCGGAAAGCAGCCCTCAACAATTATGTTGGTGGTACCGCAGTTCTTCAACCAATGGCAGGAGTTTCATTGGTAAATGATTCTTTTCTGCAATGCGTTTCATTACTGTGGTCAACAGCATGGAACCAAGCAGTGCAGCATGATAATCACAAAGAAGTGCAGTAGTCATGCAAAAATGTCTACCTGTTCAACACTCCAGCAACCAAGGTCCAAAGAAGACTGGTAGTTGCATTCATGAGTTCTAGGGAGATACGTCAATAAATTCTGGCTTAATCCTCGGACCACGCTGTCTCAACGTATCTTTACCAACCCGGTTCTGCAACGCAGTAAGGTCAATATCTGTTACACCCTCTTCCATGTGCGAAATCACAGGCATACCAAGCGATTGCTTGTATTGCACATGTATCAAGCCCTGCACCCAGCCAGCCAATCGATGGTCATAAAGCAGTGGCATTGAAGTAAAGGATACTAAAACTATTAGGGACCTGATGTAGTCTACTAAGGTAAGTGAGCCCATTGTGGGCAAATTGGAAGCAACGCATCTACTCATCTACTTTGGTTGAACTTTTTTGGCAAGTGGTGTAAGCACAGCTTAGCTAGATGGCCATGGTCGTTAATCTTCGCATGGAAACGGGGTCTACTGTCACTGATAGTGATATACAATCTCCTACTTTGATTTTGCACAAGAAATTCATACATAGTGATAAAAAGTTTGAACTAAAAGACTTGGCTCTTGTAACCAAAGATCTCTACACATACTTTATAAGTCTCGAAAGTGAAGCAAGCAATGCTCTACCATGGGCACAAATTCAATTAGAGTGATTACTTCGTTGAGAACATCATTCCCACGTTGATGTTCAGCTCACAGTAGCTTGCAGAATCCAACAAACCCAGAATTTGGACTAAATCCATCACATAATACGAGTGAAAGTAAGATAGAAACGATGTCAAACCTCGAACTTCTTCAAAAAAAGTTGGAACCGCTTCATATTGCTCTTCATTTCTCGGGATTCCTGAGAATTTGATTTAGCTAGAGAACTGTTCACTTCTTTAGGGGAAAATCCAACCATTTTCTGCACTACCTGTAACACGTAACAAAATAAGTGCCTACTTGTGAAATTATATGTTCTAAGCAGGAAACCATAGGGACTGAAGTCGACCTTGCAGTGGCTTTAAACAGAAGCATGCTTTGTTCTGTAGACAGAGTCACAATTTATATATGTATGTGTAATCAGAAATAGAACAAGACAGCGGTTCTTACATCATGATGGATGAGCGCCTCGGTTACAAGGCTGCCGTCATCAATATGGACGATAAGTGTAAATTCATCACAATCCTTATACTGGAAGTCTTTCACGCCTGTCAGAACACACTGGAATCAACCACTGTGAATCAGTCTTTCAGACTCGTTCAAATTACACTGAAATTCGTGGTAACTTTCTCCCTCCACAATCTGCAGGGAGTATGTTGCAACAGCACAGACTGTCTCGAATTAGACATTGGTCCCGTCAATCCAGCTTGTATCAATTAGAAATAACCAGAAGACCAGTCTTGCACTCTTCATTGTTGTAGATTTCAGGATTGGAGTCCGTAACAGTAAAAAACCCGGAAAAACATGACTCTGCGTTTGTTGAGCTCGAACATGCACGTGAATTGATAGACAAAGCTAGCTCCAAAAGATTGAACTCAGCCGCTAATTCAAGACATAGGCTGCACAAGATAGAATTGAAAATTAAGTACCTTAATTTTTCCAACAGCGCCATTATATCCAGGATCAGCAGATAGCTTCTCTTTCAGGAGGGCAAGATACGTGAAAGGTTCTTCACTAAATGCTGGAGTATTATGCCTCCTTGGAGGGACTGGTAAATTTTCAAATTCATCTTCATCACTATCCAAGTTCATGGGAGTCTGCATACCTGCATGAACATCCAAAGCTTCAATTTAGAATGACCATAGCTCGAGACATGCATATAAGAATTAAGTACTAACTTGTAAACATTGCAAGATCTATAAGTAAAACGGACAACGAGTCGGTCACATTAAAAGGTCACTGGTATATGTATATCTGCTAAGATCCGGTAGCAGCATTTAACATGTGAAATGTTCGAGTGGCAAAACATTCATAACGTAGTAGATTCAAAGCCCCATCTTGTCAGCTGCAAATTCAGAAGTGGTGACATAGAAGTGCATTAGCGCACCAAAGGTCACTTGTATTTTTGGGAATTCCTTGAGGGTATTCAAACGCACTCTAGAAAGCAACATAAGCCATAGCTTTACGATGATCATAAACGGCCTCTTGAATCAAATACGAATGCATGATCACAGTCGATTCGTAACATGACGACATCAACAGCGAGGCAAGAAAAATACTTAGGTGAAAGAGGAATTTCATGCTGAAGAATTTAAAAAGAAGGCATACCAGAAGGTGGAGCAAATCTGTCATGTGTCGTGTTCTGCTCTACCACCCGCTGCTGGGTGCTATGAGATCCAGGTGCCTTTGGTTGCATTCTAGAACTGCTTTCCTGAAGCCCTGCATCGTTCATAGACGTCTGCACCCACGGTATAGTAGTTTGCTTCCTCCTGACCTCAAAACTTTGAACTGTTGAACCGACTGCAGAGGTGGATTGCTGTACCGCGACATTTAACCGAGTCTCAGTGCGTATCGGACCAGCGGCAGGAGCTACTTGTTGTAATGGGGCGTTTGATCTGGTCTCAGAGCGCGTCGGGACAACAGCAGGAGTCCCCTGTTGCAGTGAGGCATTTAACCTGGTCTCGGTGTGTGAGACATGTAAACCATGCCGAACGTTCGCATCGGTGTCAGGCAACTGTGATGCTTGAACGCTACGAGCTGGCTGACCCTGAGTAGCAAACGACTGAAAGATACCTGAACTATGCAACAAAATTTAGTACTACGCTCCAAGTTAGCAAATGATGCACTTTAATGCACTGAAATCATTGCTGGAGGCTACATATCGGGAAATAGTCCCTAATACTCTTTGATCTGACATTTCATCGTAGTATAGCTTCCAGCCCCTAACCACAAATAATGGAAGTTTCCAAACCAACAGGAGACCTATAACATGTGAGTATAAGAAAAGATGACTGACAAGCACCAAAGTCAAGAATAACATCATTCAGCACTCACGCCTCTGGTGATGTAGATGTCATGAGTCAGTTAGCGCAATTGCGACAGGGCATAAGTGTTGGCTGGTGATACAAAAAGCCCAACCGTTGATTGTGAAGTGGTGAGACTCTCACAATTATGTACACAGCACAGTTAAGGTGACGACATAACTGGAAAATGATTGGAAAATGCGACAGAGGAAGGCTAGCTGGACATAACCTTGTCATTGAATGAAATAGAGGTATCTTGGTGGAGTAGCTTACTTGCTGCAGTTGGTTGTAATGGTTGAACAGAGTGTCCACTAGGGGTATCTGGTGGAATAGGTACTGCCGCTGCAGGGTTAGCCCCATCTGTACTTCTGGGCCAAGCTTCGGCAGTTGCCCTTTCCATCAATGAACTGTCCCCCGTCTGTCCTCTACGGTTACTGCTGCAAGCGGCAAGATCAGAAACAGCTCCATTTCCAATATTCTCAGCAATTAACTGTCACTATGCTTTGCAAAAGAGCTACCTATTTGGGCTTCCTCCAATGAGATTATAGGGTATCAAGAAAATAGCGTGACAAAAATCACACTTCTAGGATGATGGATAGATATATCATATGCAATCAATGAAAAGTGCAGAAGATATATGAGGAAGAGTAGAATAAACTTACCGACTGCCCCGAGCCGGTTTATTCACTTCATGCACTGCACGTAGACGTGCTTCTTCTAGACGCTGAACAAGGCCTCCTATGACCTCTACGCTCTCGCAACTTAGAAGAAAAACACCGCGTCGAACAAATACATTTCTCACGCAGATCTATGTCCACAAGAAAGAAGAAAATAAATTACAATCTTCCCCAATAACAATCCACCACAAGATCTAGATCACTTGGTAAATGCATCTGGTAGCGCTCTCTTTGAGGAACGATTAAACGATCGCCAACTAACTCAAATTTTCCACAAATGGTAAAAGCATTTTGCAGATATATCCACAGAAGAAATGATAATGGCCACTCAAGCAAGACAAAAGAAATAATCACAGAAGACTGTGTCCACCAACCTTGAAGCCAGCAGGAAATAGATTACGAAGAGCAGCGATTGGTTGATACTCGATTCCAATGACACGTTGCACACCGTCTGTCAAAGAAAGTTTTAGGCACCTGCTTATCCCTGCTCCTCGTTCATGGTATCTATCTCTCAATGGAGCGCCAATGTCACTTATCTCGTCAACCTAGTAGAGTGAACATAGAATCCCAAAGAACCTGAGACCTTTCATCCTCAAGACTACGAGTTGAGAATAATCTATAGCAAATTGATATAAAAGGATATTCCACACAACAGTATCAAAAAACAAAATGGACAATACATCTTGAAACCAGACACAATCTCGTAAAACAATACTATCAGTACAATGCGCTCACCTAATGATGGAATAGTGTTTACTGTTTCCCCATAATTATCCTCTTTAAAATCTGATATCAGCGGAATAGGTTCATCATTTAGTCATGCCCTCACAGACATTTCCACATGTACTTTTTCTTTTCTCCAATTCAGATGTGAGATGTGCTCACGAAATATCACTACCAATGTCACCAATTTGAAACCGAAGGAAACGGGAAGATTCACCTGAAGAACAAACGGTCCAGCGAGCTCGATTGCATGAAGAGTCTCGAAAGAATTCGGCAAATATCCTGCGCCAACTTCATTGAAATCCGTGATCAGCAAATGCGCCAGAGCAAGCTCACCCTGCTTCTCCACTCCGATAGTGCCAAACCCTGGCTGCGAACCCTCCATCTCTCGAACAAACGAATCTAGCCATTCAGGGTGGACGTTGATTCCTCGCCTCCGAAGTAGCTGATGCAGAGGACTTCCCCCGCCTTCGAAGCTATTCATATTATTCTCTTGAGGAATTCTACGGACGGGCTCTGCAAGAGGGAAAATGGTCACAGGAGGTGGTTCATCCGAGATGTCATCATCCTCTATTTCGTCCTCTAAAAACATGGAGTCGATGCCAGGCGGGGTAACCACCGATGGAGCCGCGACATTGCCCTCCGCCACTATGTGCTTCACAACGACGTCAACATTGTCGTCCTCTTCGTCCGAGGAGGAGTCGGAGAGAAGCACTCTGCTTCTGCCTCTCATCACCCTCCCTGTCATGGCTTCGTCTTCCCCTTAGTACCCCCAGCTCCACCCCCAATCTCAGCTGCTTCTCAACTACCACAAACAAAAATCACCAGCCAAACACAAATCCTCAAATACAACCTTTCACTTTCCACTCAGCAATCAAAGAATCTCAAAATTCTGAAAGAAATTCCAATCCATAAATATGGCGGCAAAAAAAATTTCAAACAACACTCTCCCCCGTCCCGCCAATCAACTTCGGTCCGCCATCAGTAAGAGTAAACCAAATCGGCAGAAAACATAATCATAAACCAAAACCTACCAAACCTATCAAAAACTTCAAGAATTCGAATCGGCAGACTTTTCGAAAAGAAAATTTGAAGATTACTGTCGGAACTTTATAATTGAAAATCTTTGAAGGGATTAACACCGTGTCTACTCAATCTCTTGTTAAAAAGTGTGAACACATCCACAAACACTGAGAGATAGAAAGGAACAACAAAAGCTCAACGTAGCTTAGCGTGGCTTACATGGAATGAGTTGCAAAGACATGATGTTTCAGACACGCCGCATCACGAATTCACTTAGTGCAGCTTCCTGCGGTGCTCGCATTATTCTGTCTGCGCATTCACTCGTATTCACTCGCATTCACACGCATTCTTCGATTTCCAGCTGAATCTGCGAGCAATGCGAGCAAGTGTTTCGTATTTGTGGAGACGACGGCGGACGATCTCTCTGACCACGGAAACTTGAATTAGGTCATTAACCTGACCATGACAGGCTTCTCAAACCAAAAAAGTAACTTTTTTTTTAGCACCGTACTTTACTAGCAGCTTACACAGTCCGTGAGCTTTAATTAAAGTCCAAAAATGAGGTTAGGCAAGACTAAAATTTAATTTATGTTATTTAGGCAACCATTCAAATTCGAATAAGGTGTAGGCACCTGATAAGTTTTAGACACTACGTTTAATGGTTTCAAAGAAGATAGGAAATTATTTATTCATAGAATGCATAGACTATTGAGATAAGATTGCCATAAATGATCAACACATATCTCTAAAGAATATTATGATTTTTCTGTAGTCAATCACAATTTTCAAATATTAGGCAAGACAAGAGGATAATTTCTTAAAAAATTAGGCAAAAATTATTATATTTATTTTATGTTGAAGCTACTAATTAGTTATGATATTATTTTTATGTGGCTTTCAAGTAGTTTTCAAAACAAACACTACACAAAAATTTGGCTTGAAAGAAACTTAGCTAATGAGAAATCATTCCAAGACTAAGTATAATGAATTTTATGAATAGTGTAAGTTGGCAAAGGATGATTGGTTGCAACAAATACAATTGATAGGCATGGTTAGGTAAAGTTGTAGTTTTTCTTGTATACTTCAATTGATTAAGAGTCTTTGAAAAAAAATCTTCCATAGTTCTAATACTTGTAATAATTGGCATGCAAGTTCTTTTACCATTCATAAGTTCATTTGTTCTCAAGAGGTAAACTTTTTCTTTTGTTAATAATTTACTTGAAAGTCATTCTTCTCAAGGAAAAAAATATTTATATTTATAAAAATTGAGCTCTAATTGTAAATATCTCGATCTACATGCCTTCAAATTCTTTGAAAATAAAATGGTTTAATCCCTATAGGTCAAAACTACATTTTGGGTAACACAATGATTTGGGGCATTCGCTACAAATGGAATTTTTAATTTTTTTTCTTTGAAAAAATTTCACAAAACATGTGCCTAAGGAGTAGCTTTAAGGTCCAACAATTTTCATAACTTTTGAATATATGATTAAAAAGTTATTGCATGATATCTTATTTTCATATTTGATGGACAACCTAGGTAACTCAAAAAACTTCTTTATAAATCTCTTTAGAAAAAAATAAAAATTTGAAATTGGTTCTCTAGACATACAACTTATAAGTGGAAAGCTTTGAACCATTCTATTTTGATTAACAAGATGAAAGTTATGAAGAGTTTTAGTTTGTAGATAGGTACAGAATCTTGTCAAATTATACCTATCTACAAACTAAAACTCTTTATAATTTTCATCTTGTTAATCAATACGGAATGGTTCAAAGCTTTCCACTTATAAGTTGTATGTCTAGAGAATCAATTTCAAATTTTTATTTTTTTCTAAAATTATTTTGAAAGAAGTTTTTTGAGTTATGTGGCTTACCCTTCAAACAATGAAAATTATATATTATACAATAATTTTTTAACCATATATTCAAAAGTTATGAAAATTATTCGAGATTAAAGATATACTTCAGGCATATATTTTATGAAATTTCAAAGAAAAAAATTAAAAATTCCATTTGTAGTGAGCTGCCCAAAATTGCTATATTGCTAAAAAAACGCAGTTTTGACCTTCATGAATTAATAATTTAATGGTAGTGAACAAGTTCCTAGGATTTAATTATTGGAAAAAGATTCTAGTAAGCAATTACACATTTGTCTTTTAAAGAATAGTTTTGAGATAATTTCAGAGGGAATACTCCTTCCAATCTTTAGAAATGAAAGTTTTTTAACCTCCTAAAGGACCAAGCTGTGTTTTTTGACAACATAGTGAATTTGGGCAGCTCACTACAAATGGATTTTTAATTATTTTGTGCTGAAATTTTCACTAAACATGTGCCCGAGGAGTAGCTTCAAGGCCTAACAATTTTTGTAACTTTTGACTAAATGGTCAAAAAGTTATTGCATGATATGCAATTATCTTTGTTTTGTGGACAGCTTGGGCAGCTCAAAAAAATTCTTTAAAAATCACTTTTTATAAAAATAAAAATTTGAAATTGGTTCTTTAGGTTGATATATATGTGGAAAGCTTTGAATCTTTCCATTTGGATCAATGAGTCAAAAGTTATGAGGATTCTTACTTTGAGGGTAGTTATGGAATCTCTACTCTAAAAAAAACTTTGAAGTCCTTGATTTAACTCAATTTTTAATATTCTTGAAAAAATAAATAAAAACATTGGATGTAGATTGTTTATTGCAACATTACAACTGTTGAGATTGGCATTTTTCAATTTTATATTTCAATTCTTAACAATTTAGTATTTTGAATCATTCTCTACTTCTTTCTACTTACTGTTTTTTTCCTATATGTTGTACAATTCCAAATGATCTGAAAATTTTCAAGCATGTAGCCAACTTACCTTGAAGAATGAATCCAAAGAGTTGCAACCATTTTGGACATTTTTTCATAAAGATGTGACCTTGTAAAGTGCAAGTGCCCAGATTTTTGCTAGGACAAAATAAGAATATTCGTCAATTCAAACGCTATTATCTTGCAATCCACATAGTAAAAATTTCTGAAATTTTTTCCACAACCTCTCAAACTAGTTTACTACAAGATCCTATGGTTACATTTTTCCAAAAATGTTTTTTTTCTAAAATTTGGTACTTGTATTAGAAATGACAGTTTTAGAACGGTTTTGGTGAAAACACAGTCTAGGACTTAATACATTATGACACCTTGTTATCCAATATAATTGGACTAGTTAAATCTTTTTAATCCCTAAGCAAATTAAAGTCTTCATTCTGAATGATAAATTGATTACTTTAGACCAATGTTTTGCCCTAGTAACTTCTCTTCTAACTAAATTATTATGAGAGTCTAAAAATACAAATTTTATTTTTGAACAAAGTAATAAAGTTCAATTATTTCATGTATTAATAGAAGAAAAAAAGTACAAAAATTTGAAGAAGTTTGGAATTAGAAGTTGTAAGATTATCTTAAATTTTTTGTACAATCAATTTGATTTTTGTAAATTTTTATGTTGAAGAATTGAATTAAATAAAAGTTATTCTGTAATATAAAAAAAATTGAATTCAAAATAATATAAAGATGGAATTGAAACACACCATTCCAACAATGAAAATATTCCAACAATTGAATCCTAAACTTCCTTTCATAGAATGTTGAAAAAATTGAATTAAAAAATAAATCCAATACATTATTTTTTCACAATTGCCTTAGATACATGATATTCTATAACTTCACATCACTAATCAAAGCTTTATACACATAGAGAAAGACAAGCTCTATACTAAACTAATTTTTCAAATGTTTATTTTAAGTTCTTTTGTTCTTTTCCTCTCAATGCGATTGAACATCCTGAATTTAGGATGATACAACTATCCCCCAAAGGAACAACAATCCTTTAGGGATTAAGATAAGCACAACTATAATTGCCACTTGTTTCAATTTAGCTAAAACGAATTTACATTTGGATGAAAGAATAGTGTATTTTTTAGCAATTTGAAGAGAAGACAAATTGAAGTGAAATTAGAGAATTTTAGACCAAAAATGAACAAATATTCACTTCCAAAATTCATCTTAGTAGAACACCACTAATTGGTAACCATAAATTAAGAGCACACACATGCTAAAAGGAATACAACAAAGTACCCACTGATGAATTCACATAATGACACTTGTTCAATGACTTCTCCCAATGGCTTCCTTTACAAACAATTTAGCATGCATTCCTTCCACATTCATGCTCATATTCTAGTTGTTAAATTAGGTACTCATAGAAAACGACTGAACCATTAAATTACTTTCCAATACAAAAGCGATTAAAAATATTCGACAACACTTCTTCCGAAACATCATCGCCACTGATTTCACCCAGCGCAATGGCAGCCTCTTTAAGATCTATGGTCCACATATCAAGCGGGATCTCCATCTGCACCGACTCCACAACCCTTTGAAGTGCTTCGTTTGCTCTTACGAGCTGCTCAGATTGTCTCTGAAGGAGAGATGAATTGTCAGCAATACATACAAAAAACATTACCGAGAACTCGCCGCATGTTCAGCGGATATTTCAGACGTACACAAGCAGGCATCACTACTTAAAAAATAACAAGCACAAGTATTTCGTTACAATCATAGCGTTGTCGAAGTTTAGGCGCTCACCTGATTCACAGCCCACTGCTGGCCCTCACTAGAAACATGCCCGAGGCCAACGAGGTCTAGTATGGCCATATCCAGCTCTTGCAGGCCAACACCTTGAGTTGCACAAGTTGCCACCCTTTTGTAAAATGCGTTCTGGACATCTAGAGGCAAAACCACAGATCCAGCTGCAGCTCTATCCACTTTGTTTACAACCAGGAGTGAGGGGACCTGCACGGTCTCAACGTCCTAAACAATCCCAACAACATCCGTCAAAAGGAGACTTGGAAGTATGAAAGCTAATTAATGTGAAAACAGAAGATGTTAAGAACGATACTGACTCCTTTAATTTCAGACGTAATTTCAAATAGTCTCGTCCATTACACAGACTACATCAGAACTTAACCCTGATATGTTAATTAGTGGGATATAACATGCCAGCAAGACCAAACCACCTACATTGATAACAGATGCAAATTCTGTAGCAGGGGCCATGGGCCCCGCTAGGATACCACCAGACTGCTCTTTTCTTTGTCGAAGAATGCCTTCTGTGCCCCAAATGCGTTCAAAAATTATCGCGTCCGCTGATGTCCACCCATCACTGGCAGTTATGACCATGACAACGACGTCGGCAGCTTTTGCTACTGCTTCCGATCTTTCAACACCTGTAGAACGAAACTTCCTTGAATGGCGAGACACAGGAGTCTTTTACGGCATATCCAAAAAATTTCAATGTTCAATATAAAGATAATATTATTATGTGTCAGAACATCCCAAACAAATAAATGTCACTTAACAACCAACTTGCAAGACGAGGTAAGGTGCTACAAGCGGTGACTGGTTCTTGGGAAATACATAAGGGTAGAGTGGAGTCCACCAGATTTAATTAGAGGTCTCACATTAAAAATTTCCCAACAACGTAGGGACTCCACTAGTAAATGAAGGAAGAGGCAATGAGATTCAAGCATACCAATTTTTTCTACAACGTCAACTGTATCACGGATGCCAGCCGTATCCAGCAAGTTGACAGCAATCCCTCCGACAACCATTCGAGCTTCGACAATGTCTCTTGTCGTGCCAGGAACATCGGTAACTATAGCCCTCTCACTCTGCAAAAAGGTCCCAACATTCTAGGAAAAATACAGCAATACAAGCCCATACGAACTGCGAGAAAAGATTTTAATGAACAAATAACCAGAAAGCGATGGCAAGTCCACACATTTAACACAAAAGCAACACAACGAAACCAACAGTACGACAAAAGTTGATACAAAATTTCTGTTTTCAATACGCTGATGTTTCTACCAACGACCTTATGCAGCCAGAAAATCAAACACAAACAGAGCGGGGTCTCACCTACTTGGCTCCAGGCATTCAGAAGACTGGACTTGCCGACATTTGGCCTCCCAACGATAGCAACCTGAAGAAACGATCATATCGATCAACGACACAAGCGACCACTTCACCATTCCCAAGCACTTCTTTCATGAAAAACATTAACGAACATATCATCTGGCCAACTGCACCATCAGATGAGAACTTCATTGGAGAATAGACACGTAGATTGGACATCAGATAGCCATGTAGATCTTGAAGTCACACCTGCAAGCCGGACTGCAACAAGCGGCCCCGACCGGCTGTGGATAATGCTTGCTGTAAGCGCTGGCACATAGTCTCAATCCTGGTAACTAGAGCGCTTGTGTCTAAACTGGGCATCTCGTCATCAAAGTCCAAGCGTGCCTCCATCTCCACCAACAAGTCTACGCACTCCAGACGCAGAGCTTGCACGAAACTTGAGAGTCCTCCCTGAATGATGACCGGCCAAGTCCGAGGTTAAATTACAGAGTAAATCAAGTAATTCAGTCATCTAGAACACCAAAGAACAGTGGCGGTTCACAAGCTTAAGAAAATGACATTGTGGAACAAGTTTTAAAACACAGTTCCTTCCGTGCAATAAATTATTCAACTTTGTAAACCTAGTGCAATAAGAAAAGAAGGTCATGCTAAACAAATACAAAATCCAATTCAACATTAAGGAACCATAAAGATTCGTACCTGAATACCAGCAAGAGCAGATTGTGCTGCAGCAGAGGTTTTAGCGGCCACGAGTTGTGAGACACTTTCCGCTTGAGCAAGATCCAGACGGCCATTCAAGAATGCCCGCAAAGTGAATTCCCCTACAGGTTTACCCAAAACCCCATGGAAAAGCAAGAACACAAGGTAATTCAAAACACATGCTTTGCTCATTACCGCAAACAATAGACAAGACGAGAGCATGAAGAGAAGACAGAATTCAGGAAAACGGAAGGGTAGTATAGTAGACAGACCAGGTTGTGCCAGTCTCGCACCAGCTTCCAAGCAAAGCTGCAGGACACGGCGCACGCACACATCCCCTCCATGACACTGCAACTCCACAACGTCCTCTCTCGTGTATGATCTTGGTGCCAGCATCGGCACCACCAAAACCTGCATAAAAATATGGCAATTATTTTTGAAGGTTCGTCATGAGCTCAATAACCGGTCCATTCCGCAAACAAGACCACTAGTGGTTGCAACGTTGCAGCACATTCCAAACTTGACTACCATAATCCAAAATCTCATCCCAAAAAAGGTTTCGGAGCAATCGACAAGTCTGTCTACCTCATCAACTAAAGATCCAGAAGAGTCCACCACGTTTCCATACTGCACTCGATGACTCTCAGGCGTCCACTCACAGTTAGAATGAGATGCTCTCTCGTGCCTCACTCTTCTTGCTGGTTGAAACAGGCGGCCAACAATCTCAACGGCTGAAGTCCCAGATAAACGCACGATTGCGACAGCTCCATCCTGCCCGCCCATTGCCGTTACAATAGCTGCTATTGTCTCATCGTCTAGCGACTTTTGCCGCTCTTCTTTAGAACCAAGATACTCGTTATTCAGTCTCGCATCCTTCATATACACCGCTAGTCCAGCTGAAAGGTATAATGAGTTAGATGCAACTAAACTGTCAATAAGAACGATCTTCATATCCCTGTTGTGAGCTGCCATTTTTCGGAGAAGGAGGATTTCAACTACAATTGACATTTATCACTGTTTTACAAAACTTTCTGGCATATGAGGATGAAGCACAACGTGCCAAAATCTACTCCACTTTACAAAATAGAATACATGTAGAATTAAATAAAATGCCCTGGTGCGGTTTATAACGTCATCAAAAATACAATATCCAAAGGAACTCGAAGAGAAGTTTCCCAAAACAGAAAATAGACTACCTGATGATTTGCTGCTAAAAACTGCTGAGATTTTATGAAGAGGTCCAGCCCGCCGTTGGTTCACCTCTTGAGGCTTCTTAGGATGACGAACATTTAACCTGGAACAGGCCACTAGACAAAGGTCAATGACATGAGGCTATTGACCTCGAACAGGATTACAACTACTACACCAGATTACTTCTCAATTAGAAGCCTCCATTATCCATTCCGATTGACTCCTTAAATGATGGAAATAATCGCATATAATTGGTTCCAAAACTCCGCCTGCCCTCCACCAGCAGGTCCGACCCCGACGTGAGGCACCAGACGAATAAGACATTCACCTCGTTCTCATGACGAAAAAGTTCAATTACTCTTCACAACGACGACCATAAAATGAACACTGACTCATAAGAAGTTCATATAGAGCAGAACACATCGGTAAGCTCTGTCATTCCATCGACATCATTCTCACCGTCTATTTTAGAAACTACTGAAGAAAGTGAAAACTAACTGAGTGACTGGTTCATCGAAACGACTACATGCCACCAAAGTAACATATGAGAACCATGTTCTCACGGGAGGAAGACATCTTCCGCAGCCTGATATTAACATAACTGAAAACGGTATCTTTTCGTTCTATTCCATTTTTAATTGCGTTTATGACCGTCTCGGACTAAGATTTTTCCGATTCTAATCTTCATAGACTCTATTATTAAGTTGTAGGTACACATACAAAGATTGACGAACGTTAAAAAACGTTCAAATTATTACGGAACTAGAAAATGGAAAATGGAATAAATCGATTTTAGGCAGTTTTCCGGTTATCCAGAGAATTTTAATTTCGATGCAACCACCAAGTCTTACAACAATTCAACTCTTTCTATATTGTCGACTAATGCTGTATGATCACGAAATTGTCATATTCATCATATCCAACAAGTACGTCGTCTAGTCCTGCTCAAAGAGAGAACTGCAAAACCTTAAAGAGGAACTATGATAGGTACACCTAACATAGTGCAGGTAGAACTGATAAATAGAAGGCCGAAAATAGGAGGATAAGATATGAATGACACATTGGTACTGTACAAACATTGCACTATAGCAGGATTAAAGGGCACAACACTAGAACATCCGTTTCAAACAGTTGAACACTTACCGAGAAAGATTCCGCGACAGGCAGCTTGACCTGCCAGAACCCGAGCAAAATCGCCATACCTTGAGTGCTGAAGGAACCGACGATAAATTTACCGGAGACCGCACAAGCACGAATGATGTCATCCTGTACCATACAAACCCCGTAGAAGACTCTCAAATTGCTTCGACAGCCAGCATCTCAACAATTTTCTGCACGGCTAACGAAGAGAAATCAGAGTGAGAAGAAAACG
The DNA here is from genome assembly GCA_963969395.1 of Pseudoscleropodium purum. NCBI lineage: Eukaryota > Viridiplantae > Streptophyta > Bryopsida > Hypnales > Brachytheciaceae > Pseudoscleropodium > Pseudoscleropodium purum. The sequence goes on along the minus strand of OZ017798.1, from coordinate 8,114,371 downwards.
ATAAACCAGAGCAATAGGAGAAGCATCCAGCTCAAAAGAACTAAAACGAGCTGCAATTCTTTCAAAGAACTACACTCACGAAATTCTAGGATTCCTCCGACGACCACGAATTGAAAAACGAGAACGTCGTTGATTTGAAATGGCTGATTTCCGAAGCCCTAATTCAACAGGGCAGAAGCTTGAAGATTCATTCGTCGAACCGTTTATCATCCATTTCTATAGCGTTCAGTTCTTGTTGCTACATCTACTTCAGGAGTACTCAGTGTGACCGCGACGAGGAGGGTGGAGACCGATTATGAGTGCATTGCCCGCCGTAAACCGTAGCTAACAAATTAACAGAATAGGAAACATTTGGGATGAAATCTAAGTAGTGGATGAAATGCCATAATGTCCAATCGTGCGGGCAAAATCGAGTAATTAGAAATTTCAGTCTAGAATCCGGCCATAAAGTGAATAGGCCATTTGATGGCGGTGGTTTATGTATTATATTAAGTACTTAGTGTCACGATCCTAGTCACTACCCGTTGTTACAAATGTGGTCACGTTTTCATTCCAAATGTTTCATTTTGTCATCTACAATGTTTTTCATCCGGTTTTTCTACAAGAGTTCAAACTTGTATCTAGTCCATGCTCTCCTAAGTTTAATGTTGCCATTATGATATTAAACAATTATTGCATTGATATTAATGAACAAGAGATTCAAGTGGCATGAAATTGAGGTCTAAAGGAGCCAATCCATTTTTGACCACTTAAGCAATTACATGTATTTAGAGCACAATTTTCTTGAATAAAGAAAATTTTCTATGTATAGAAATAGAGTTTAGGAGGATTCCATAGTTTTCTAGAATTTTATTTTTCAAAACATAATTATTATGAATTTTTTAGTTGAAGATTCTCTTGATTTATTCAATCTTGTCATATTGTCATATAGGTCTTTTTATTTCCAATGACAAATTGGGTGCAAAATTGACCAAGACTACAAGCAATTGTAATACACCACAATTGCATTGGGAATTGTGCTATAATTAATTACTAAAGTATCCTATATAACAAGAATAGGTCTCAGTCAGAAATGGATTGGCTCCCTTAAATTAAAAGATGCTTAACAAGGTAAATAATTTTAATCCCTTTCATTAAAAAGATTTTCAGAGATTTTGGACCTCAAATAATTCTTCTTGTTAGAATTTGTTCATATTAATAATTGTATCATGTTGTATTTTAGATAGCTTTCACAATTTATACCATGTATAAATAGTAGAATCAAATGGCATCTTTCTTGATAATAACAAATAATGACACTTTTGAAAAAATACTATTTATGTACTTGAAAAAGATGTAAATTTCTTGTTTGTAGTAATATATCCTCTAATGCTTTTTTTTTATGCCATCAATTTTTTGGCTTCCACTTGTTGGAAATTATTGGGCTATCACTTAATTAGAAGAGTGAGATCCCAGGGAGATTGCTCCTTATAGTTTAAGGTATACACCTGCGTTAAGAGGATATTTAATGTAGGGTTATTTTCCTTAATTTTTGTATTTAAGATGGCCATATTTTTACATAAAAAGCTACTGGGGGTATATTTCCAATACCCTATATTTTTTGTAAATTCATTCATGTGGTCTTTTAAGTAAGACTATGTTACATATAAATTTCAGTGCCTAATTTTTTCTACACCCACACTTCCTAATAAATTTTTCTTTCCTTCTACTATATGCATGTATAGTGATATGCCATGAAACCAACAACAATCAATTCAATTCAAGTACCATTGACTAAGGGGTAGTTTTTAATCCCTAAAGGCCAATTATTGTCTATTGAATGGACAATTGAGATTTACGTAGGTTCCTTCAAAGTCTATTTTAGTTAGATGTTTACAAAATTTTGACAAAAAATGTGAAAATGTATTCCCTTACTAGTTTGAATATAATTTTTTTTCTAATTAGGTTTTCAAATCAAAAGTTATGCTCTCCAAATTTTTTTGATAGCCTCAACAATTTGGACATTATTTAGGCATCTATTGCAAAAATGCTCATAATCTTTTGAAATTTTCCATGTATGTTACTAATAAAATATGACATACAATGGTCTAAAAAAATTGAAATCTCAAATCACATTCTAAGAGGAGTCAAACTTTGTTAGCTATACAAAAGAAACTTCAAGAAAAAAAAACATTTTCTTCTAACTTCAAGCCCTATTATATTGCAATTTATATTGTCAAAGTTTCTGAAATTTTTTCCACGTATTCCAAATGTTTTTATCTAATTTTTTTACCACTTAGATTTCAAATAGAAAAATTTCTCATTGAACAAGAAATCATCAAAAAAATGACTAATATATTGTTAATGCACTTTACCTCTTTTCATTACAAATGGATTTAATGTAAGCTAGACTCTGTATTTGCTTTTGAATTTTTTTTCATAAGTAAGCCTAACAACATACACTTATGAATGGTCAAAATCATTATTTTGTGTAAAGCAAAAATTTACTCCAAGAGGGCTTAAAGTCTACTTATCATGTTTTGTAAGATTGAAAAAAGTTTTTTTTTCTAACTTCAAAAGTTATAATCTTTCAATATACATCATCCAATGGATTGAAATTTTTTCTACACATTGCCTTATTTTTTAATACATCTTTATATAGTTGAATCTGAAGTGTAAAAAGATGTTCATGGGATAGATTCAAGTGTATAAAGATTTGAGTGTATAAAGAACATCCCATTCATTATGAATGTGTAATACATAAAGTTTCAAAGATTCAAGTTAAATGGAATATAAACTCTATCCTTGTATTGTAAAATTTTTAGTTTATTGAACCTGCTAAGGTAAACCTTCCTCCTTGTGCAATGTAACAATTTTTTATACTTGTAGTGAATGTCTTACAATTACACTTAATTTTTTTGATATATACTGTATACTATCAATATCGTGGTACAATCTCAATCAATTATCCTTCATTGTATATTTCTTTGATTGTGTTTATTTTAACCTTTACATGAAATTATCTATCCACATCTATACTCGTTGTACCATTAAAAATTTGCACAACCCCTATTTGTTAAAGCTAAATTAATAATAAAAATTCCTACTACATGATGTTTTTACATAGCCTAAATTATATATAATAGACTATATAACATTTTATGGACCCTATAATAGCCCTACATATTATATAAATTTTTTCCCTTTTGAATTAAATAGACCCTACCTTTTAACTCACATAGTATTCTAAAAATCAATAGTGGTCTCCCTGGGAGTGAGATTGTAATTAGCATGTTATAGAAACATTTATTACTAATTTTTAAGCTATAAGAATACTTTTTGTAGTAAGATTCATTTAAAACTGGCTTACCAATTTTTTTGTATAGGATCATTGTAATGGCTAATTTGCTCAATCTTTATCCTATTAAATACAATATTTGACAATTGACAATTGTAGTATTGGTCCTTTCATTTCATTATTAGTATAGTGTTTCAAGTATTGAATTAGATTTATATGTAAGAAATTGGATTATGTTGTATAATTGAATGATTTGTATGTAGCTATTAATAACAAAGAGTAGATTGAGTAGATTTTCACTATGAAGCCAATGAATTCTAAGTTAATTATGCTTTTCTATTATCACTTATAAAAACAATTTTAAGCCTTTGTTCATCTTCTATTGGCAACTCTATTTATGAAGCATCAAAACATTATGAATATATGAATGGGTAGAGGCAATGGAAGAAGTGCATAGTTTGGAGCTTTTCAACATGGAAATTAAATATGGAATTGCAATAAGTATGTGTCCTTGTTGTATTATATTCATGTATAAGGCCTTAAGGGTGACTAGTTGGGGTTTAGGGCTCCTAAAAGTTTCCATCATTTGAAACTTTGATTCCTTGTTCATTGGCCCAAGTGTTGTCCTTCCAAAAGTCAAGTGAAATTCCTATACATTGTTGTATCCAACTTGTCCCTTTTTACAAAATTTGAACAAAAATGCTTATAACTTTTAGATTATGAGTCTAATTTTAGTGAAAATTATATCTCCATAAAGCCTTTGGAAATTTGCATCTTCTCAAGAAATTTAAAAGATAAGTTGAATATTTTGGGATTTAAAGGCATGTAGATCCATTTCCAATTAGAAATATCACAAATTCAAACAAAAAAGGGAAGTTTTCTAGGATTAGATTTTGCTTCAATGAGGCACATGACTTTTTAGGTCTATAATTGAAAGTTTAAGTAATGTATCATTCCCTAAGCACCCACCTAGTTCTGTTGTGTAACTCCAATTTATATTCATAACAATGTGAGAGACTACGCTAATGTGTAGTGTGGTCTGTGAAAGGCCAAGAAACTATAAAATGTTAGACAACAAATTTTTTGTTGGGCCTTCTTATTTCACAACTTTTACAACACTTAGAGAGTTTGGAGGGGATGTGAAACTTCTCATTTATTATTAGGGCCCAAGAGGACAACAAGGAATTGGAAATGTTATTTGAAAATGTACTCTTATTATTTCATTTGGTAAAAGAATAAAATAGTAGTCTCTTTTCTATTCCTTTTTGACTCAAATGAAAATGGAGATTCTATTGCACATTAGAATGGTTACATATTGATGAAGTCCAAGGTAATTGTGAGTTGGGCTTTCATAATAGGATATGACCCTAAGGGGCTTGCAATGAATGCTCCTTTTCTAACTTTTAACTCCTCGAGGACTAATTAAAAAGCCCACTTTAGGGATTTTGAGAATTTAATTAGGCCCCATTCACTTTGTAATTTAGAGTTTTTGCATGGAATTTTTAGAATGGATTCTAATCATCCTAATCTAAGTATAAAGCTTGGTTTCACATTGTTTTGATAAGTATTGCAAAAGTTATTAGTATATATTTTATATTAATGTCAAATAGGGTGGCTAAAAATGTATTCTAAGAAATATTTTTTTATTTCATTGTATAGATTTATACCTATTAAAAAAATTTGAACCATTTAGTTCCAAATGATTAAGTAAAAGTTATGCCTTGAGTTTTATTTTGCAAGCAATGAAGGTAAGAAAATCCATATAAAGTCATTTTTTTAACTCAAGTCATAAAAGATATCCAATTTTTCACTAGAAAATTCTCACCATTGAGATTCACAATTCTCAATTTCTTACTTATATTATTAAAGTGGTTTATTTTTTTTTTTCATTCAATACCACCTTCCACTCTATAACATTACAAAAGTTCTGAGGCCTCCAAAGGGCCGTTAACTTCTGATTTTCGGCACCCCCCACAGTGTAGAACAATAAAAAAAAAAAATTTGGAAAAAAAATATTAAAAAATATTTTAAAATTAAAAAAATTTGAAATTTGATGTGGCGCTGACATGGCACTATTAGTGCCACATCAGATTTCAAAATTTTAAAAATTAAAATTAATTTTTAATTTATATTTTTTTCTCTAATTGCACCGATGCCTTATAGGCTGGCAGCCCTTTTGAGGCCTCAAAATTTTTGTAATGCTTTTTAAAAAATAAACATGAAAGTTTTTTTGGTTAAATTTCTTATACATATATTTGCAACTCATTATCCAACATATTGACTAGTATGCATAAGTTATGGGACATATGTTTTTTTTCCTAAAAACATTGAAAGACAAAACCAAAACCATTTGGAAGAGTTAGAAAATCTTACAAATTCTATTGTAGGATCTTTTGGTTAACTTGTTCAAGTACATTTTTATCTAAAATTTTAAGTGATTTTAAACATTTTGAAGTTTAGACACATCAAAATTGTAATCAGTGGGGACAATCACTTAAAATTTTTAGGGAAAATGTACTTGAATAAGTTAACCAAAAGATCCTACAAATAGAATTTGTTAAAAAATTAATATAGAAGAAGATTTTAGCCTTTCTTTTGGGACTAAAATTTTGAAGCACTTCTAGACCTATAAACATGAAAGAACTTTAGGGTTAATTCTAATTATTTCTATCTTCAAATTCGAAGCTCAAGGCAAAAAAATTTGCATACAAAGGAGCTAAGCTATTGTATAGGGCAATGCTTGAGGAAGAAGGTGTTTTGGGAAATAATGGGTCAATGAGGAGTTCAGAGCCCGATGAGGAGGCCAATTATTTCCCTAAACGCCCAACGATGAGGAGCCATTGCCCGACATAAATCACGATCAAAAGGATGAAAAATTGAGGATGAAAAATTGAAGTCGGATGAGTAATCCGTAATGCCTGATTACGCAAGAAAACCCGCGCAATCGGGCATTACGCCGCAGAAGCCTCCCAGGAAATGAACGGGGAATTTTCTGGGAGTGGTTAACGACACTAAAACTGATCTGTTTGGGCTCATACCGGTACTCTGATTCATATCGTTACCGTTTCATTCAATTCTGGCTCCGTGTGATTCTAAGCTCAGAGTCTTTCCTCATAATTGCTACCGTGCCCTTGCATACAGTTTTCCAATTGCGTTTCGGAGTTGCCTGACTTGCCTCTGCTTCGCTTAAATCAGAATCGGAAGCTTGCACTTCAACAAGCTTCCTGGTGGGCTACAACCGGAAACTAGAAAAGTGATAAGGAAGTACAGGATCACCGAAGAGAAAAGTTGCATAGAAAAGTTGCATAGAATGAGCCTCTGTCGCACACATTAACAGCTAAGTTAGCACCAGATTGCAAGCGGAAATGTTGAATGCCAAGGAAGAGGATTCGAAAATTAACCGTTAAGGACCTGATTTTGTCTCCTATAGTGACTGACCACTCAGTTGTTACCGCCAACTCCTCTATTCATACAAACTTGGTTGGACTTATCAGCGCGCAACGGGTGTAAGCATGAGCTCGCTAGATGTCTATTGACAGTCTTTGAACGGAATGTCTACTGTGCAGTGTCCGCTACCTTACCACCAGCTTGTCAGTAATCAGTGACAGAATGACACTATTTAAGTGCCAATATGGGATTTTAAGATTGCTGGACAACAAGAAGTTACACAGATCAGTGGGATAAGTGGCATTCCCAGTCTCATGATCGATGGCAACAGTTGAAGATTCGAAGCAATGCACGTGCGACAGGGGAGTATGACGGAGCAGACACGGTAAAACAGTTTTTCCGATATGCACAATGAAACAAAAGTGCCGTCATTCATGTGCAGAACCACGTGACAGGCAAATGGCGACTGCTAATTTCTGCATATGAGTAAGCTATAATGCACAACAAGGTCGCGTATGGACGTTGACGAAACGATCACGAACCCGAGTTGATGCCAGCCAATGAATGAGCGTCGAAACCTGGACAACTGTAACAAAACTCCAATTGCATAGACGAAAGAGTTCAACGAGAATTACGATGGGTCCACTGGTGTCGTAGTACCTACAAAATTCGTCTGCTGCTGCTGCTGCCGGAGCATCGCCGAAGCATCCAGTTGCTTCTTCGCAGCCTGAAGTTCTTGCGCAACTTACAGAAGCCAGTGCGGATCATGAAAAACTCCATGGCGGCCCCGGCGGAGGCACTGAAGAGCGCAACCTTGGCGTACCAGCGCTAGCTCATGCTGCATCATCCCCCTCGCCAATGGAAAACTTCTTCAATGCAAATCACTTCTCCTCAACGCAAATTTCCTTTTTCTCAGTTCTCCTCTCGTACTGAAAAATCAAAGGTTTCCATCTACCGACCCAAGAGCTTCATTTTCAAAACTGCCCACTCTTCTGCAAACTGTGTACAACGGAAAGTACCGCCAGTGGAATTCGGATTCATTCTGAGACCCGACTCTGCGGTAGAATTAATGGTCGATTGCAGGATTTCCATAACTGCAAAAAACTCGTCCATCGGAAAAATAAAAATCAACCAAAATCTTCGGCCGTTGCTTTCTGTTGCCTCACCGCTCATCAGTAGGCCTCAATTCCTGCACTGTAGAGGCGTGTGTCTGAAACTGAAATCCTGAACCCGAAACCTGTAAATTGTCGCCCAAGTCTTCCACCTTCTCCGCCAGGGAGATTCTCGCCGTGATTGGACTTGCGACCTTTCATTCAATCCCCTGCTCTCTGAGTAACTCACTCGTATTCGTTGTCGTGGTTTCTTGTCAACAACGCAATCTAACTTGCGATTCACTCTTGCAGACTCAGATTTGACCTCGGTTCGTTGAAATTCCGGTGAACTGAACTCGGGGACGAATCCCTCTGGTCCTGTGTGTCTGCAACCGTGTTGCAATTGTGTTTAAAATAGAGATTTGCGTAGTTAGAGTTTGCATTGAGCTTGATCAGAAGTTTTGGAATGAATTTGTGTTTCGGGGTCACATGAGAATTTGAGGTGGGATTATTTATTGTGCTTGGAAATTCCAGTAGGATTTAGGACTTCACTGCACTTGCGGTGTTTTCAAAGATGAGCGATGGGGTTGAGTGGTTGACGGAGGTGAAAGAGGGCGAGGGAGCTTCGAGTGTGGAGATGGTGGCGAACTCGACGTACAGTGGCCGCGTCTTCATCAAGTCCATCCTCGGTCGCCCTGATGGCGGAGTGGGCCTCATCGGGCAGAAGGTCACGGTGGGAGGTTGGGTGAAGACGGGCCGCGTGATGGGCAAGACTGCTTCCGCGTTTTTAGAAGTGAACGACGGCTCTTGCATTGGGAGCATGCAGGTGTTGGTGGACGCGAATGTGGCCGCCACGAGGCAACTGACACTCACCGGGACCAGCATTTTGGTCGAAGGCGAGCTTGTGAAGCCTCCGGAAGACAAGAAACAGAAAGTGGAACTTCTGGTGGACAAAATCGTGCATGTGGGCAACGTGAACCCCGCGAAGTACCCCATCGCCAAGGGCAGGTTGTCCCTGGAATCTCTCCGCAGTCAATTGCATCTTCGGGCTCGCACCAACACGATTTCGTGCGTCGCGAGAATCCGACACGCGTTAGCAATGGCCACGCACACCTTCTTCGACAAGAACGGGTTCATGTGGGTGCACACGCCCATCGTCACAACCAGCGACTGCGAGGGCGCCGGGGAGATATTCCAAGTAACGACATTGTTCAGCGAAGCAGAACGGAGAGACCGTGAGTATGCTGCGCATCCTCCTCCCAGTCAGACCGAGCTGGAAGCAGCGCAAGCTGCCGTAGCAGAGAGAGCTGAGCTCGTGAAAGAGCTCACGGCGCAGAAGAAGAGCAAGAAGGAAATTGAACCATCTGTGCAGGTACATTCAGACCTCTTTTTAACATGTCAGCCTGGATTATTCGGCACACTTGCCACACAATCATGGACTGTAGCACACTTGTTACACATGCAAACTATACCAGAGTTGTTATTATTTGGGGACACTAGGACAGCGAGTATTGGAGAGGAACACCCTGAACCCGAAATCTTTAATGTTGCTTTTACCCTTGATTCTCCAATTGATATGTATATGTTGAACCCATACATTCCTTAACGTTGCCGACGGCTTTGCAGGCTCTTATGAAGGCCAAAGAATACGCTGCTCAACTTGAAGCACAGGCCAGTTTGAAACCGGGGCTACCGAAGAAAGAAGACGGTCAGGTCGATTATACCGCGGATTGCTTCGCCCGGCAGGCGTTTTTGACGGTGTCAGGGCAGTTGCAAGTGGAGACGTTCGCATGTGCACTTAGCAACGTCTACACGTTCGGGCCTACATTCCGAGCGGAGAATTCACATACATCGAGGCACTTGGCCGAATTTTGGATGATCGAACCGGAGATTGCGTTTGCCGACCTTCAGGACGACATGAACTGTGCCGAAGGTTTGGTGAGATTTATGTGTCAGTGGTTGCTTGACCATTGTCTGGACGACATGAGGTTTCTGTCAAGCTTGTACGACAAGACTGCAGTGGATCGTCTGCAGATGGTGGTCTCCACCCCGTTCGAGCGGATCACGTATACCGAAGCCATCGAGATTCTGGAGAAGGTAAGGTCTGGTAGTCTGATTGGCTTTCTGCACTTGTCGTGACGCTCACAAGCGTGGCTATGGTCCCAGACATTTTCTTACGAGAGCGATATTTGTGTTTGACAAGGAACAGGTGACGGAGAAGAAGTTTGAAAACAAGGTGGAATGGGGAATTGATCTAGCGTCAGAACACGAGAGGTGAGCGAAAAAGACAGTCAACCGTTGTATTGGGCCTGGGTTCCTATTGCTATTGGTGAGATATTCCGTTTGGTGAAATTGCTGTGATGTGGGTGGTGAGATCAATGAACTGCGTTGTGTAGGTACTTGACAGAGGAGATCTATAAGAAGCCAGTGATTGTGTACAATTACCCGAAGGACATCAAGGCATTTTACATGCGCCAGAACGACGATGGGAAGACTGTGGCTGCGATGGATGTGCTTGTTCCAAAGGTACGAATTTTTTGCGCCCGTCTTGTACACAGTTTACACCCTTTAACGTAAAAATTGAGGACTACATGAACTTCACCCCACAACATGTCTTTGGTGAGCAGGTTGGAGAGCTCCTCGGTGGAAGTCAGAGAGAGGAGCGGCTAGATGTTCTTGAAGGAAGGTATGATAATCGTTTCAGATCCTGTGCAACACCATAATATTTGTACAGTGCAGTACAGTAAAATACAACGCTTGGAATGATGTTTGATGAATGATCCATGAGACAGATATGCAACAAACTTGGTGGGTTGAGGCAGATGAATGTGTAGTGTATATTTGTAGTGGTTTTGTTGTCTCGTGGATTTCATGTTGGATGATGAGTGAAATCGGTCGCCGAGGTGTGCAGGTTGAAAGAGATGAACTTACCCCTGGAGCCGTATGAGTGGTACATTGACTTGAGGCGACACGGAACAGTTAAGCATGCTGGGTTTGGGTTAGGATTTGAGCGCATGGTTATGTTTGCGACAGGATTGGAGAACATCAGGGATGTAATCCCATTCCCTAGGTATCCAGGCAAGGCAGAGCTTTGATGAATGCCGAACGTTGTGGAATTGGGGAAGAGTGTGGAGCAAGACTAAACTGCAGTTGGCTGCAGTGTGGATTGTAGTAGATATGGCAATGCTCAAAGTGTAGCATTATTTGTGTGGAAGCTTTGTGCTTCCTGGTGTATTGTAACTTAGACATTGTTAGAAGAGGTAGACTGACCTTTTGTATGCTTCTGTCATCTGAACTTAACATCTGCATAGTATTAGAATTAGTAGCCGCTATGAGGTGGTCATTGCCACATATATATTTACAAAATCAATTCAAGGGTATGTGGGGCTTTGGTAGCATACTACCAGTACCAGTAAATCTTTCCAGGGTGGAAATTTTCTAAGCTTGGAGCCATGAGTATCCAATTACCGGTCCCTTTTAAGTATGCAAGAACTCGGTATGGTATGGAGCAGGGCTTTTGTTGTCTTTCTGGTGCCCATACATTCAACAATGCAGGACGAAAAAGAAGAAGGAAAGCCGAATGAGCTACGAACGTGGTCGCAATCAAAATCAAAATCAATTGAGAAATTTCAGATCGAATCGCACCGAAACCCTAAACCCTAAAACAGAGTGGTGGGTTGAATGTTGCGCAACTCACAGAAGCCAGTGCGGATCGTGAAAAACTCCATGGCGGCCTCGGGGGGCGGAGGCACTGAAGAGCACAACCTTGGCGTACCAGGGCTCATGCTGCATCATCCCCCTCACCAACGAAGAATTTCTTCAACGCGAACTTCTTCAATGCAAATCACTTTTCTTCAACGCAATTTCCTTTTTCGCAGTTCTCCTCTCGCACAGAAGAATTAAAGAGTCATTCATTTGTGTCAACAAAAGGATCAAAGGTTCCATACACCGACCCGGGACCTTCATTTTCAAAATCTGCCCACTCTCGAGCAAATTGCGTGGATTCAACAACAGTAGTGAGTTACAAATGTACAACAGAAAGCACAGCCAGGGGATTTCGGATTCATTCTGAGATCTGATTATGCAGCAGAATTAGGGTCGATTGCAGGATTTCCCACATAACCGCGGAAAATTCATCCATTGGAAGAATAAAAGTCATCCAAAATCTTCGGCCCTGCTCACTCGCTTCATCTTTCCTCATCGCTACTCGACAAGCCATTTCCTGCACTGCAGAGGCGTGTCTGAAACTGAAACCCTGAGCCCTAAACCTGTTAACCTGTAACCTGTCGCCCAAACTTCCACCTTCTCCGTCAGGGAGGTTCTCGCTGTGGATTGGATTTGCGGCCTTTCGTAGTTACCTTTGCTGGACCTCCAAGTCTCGCAATGGAAGCACTCCTGTGGATTTGCTTGTCGAAGTTATAGTTTAGTTGTGTCACCGCCGATGAGAGTGTGTTTGAGGTCATGGCTTCTCGACTCACGCTTCTTCTTTCGCCATCGCCATCGCCATTGCCGTTTTCTGCCTCATCGCTCCTCCCGCAGTCTCGTCTCCGACACAATCTGAACTCCATTCTGAACTTGCACGAGCGGAGATGGTGGAATTCGACGGTGGGAGCCAAACATTCATCTCTCAAGCTGCATGAGAGCTGCCCGAAGCGCGAATCGTGTCTTCTTCCAGGGCATGGCTTCGCGTCTCCAACGACCGCAACTGCGCAGCCGCGGGAGCTTCAGGTTCGAATTTTCGGGAAAAAACTTCTGGTCCTGGATTGATTTCCCCGGCAGATGAACGTTGTGTGCGATTGGGACAAGAAATTTAGGGGATTGCATTTTGTGCGGTGGAATGGGGGATTGCAAGAGAATGAAGAGTTGGCGGCGGACTTCTCTTGAAACTCTACTCAATTCTGCTCATGGAATGTGGAGATTCTAGGGGCTGTAATTTGCGGATTAGTATACCGCCGATTTGTCTAGAAACTGCAAGAGGGAAACGAAATTTCCATAAATGCGCATCCTTCTGTCATGTCTTGCCAGTGTCGTCAATTTGTATTGCTTCTAGTGTCATTTATGATTTCGAAAATAGCGTGTCATACAGGAAATGAGTCTTTTTTTTGGAAATTCCAATCTTATGCATCCACACATACACGTAGGAGGTCCATAGAGTGACCACTTAGTAGCTGATTCGCAATTTTCGGGAGTTTGACTTCTTGAAATATTTTTCAGTAAATTTTTTTTGAAGGATAATTGGAATCGGCACGATTTGTAACCTTCGTGGAATTATTTATGAATTTTGAAGTTGGAATCACATAGGGTCCTAAAAGAGGCCACCGCCTGATATGTTCATCATATTACTCCTATTGCTACATTGATGAATGCGAGTGCTACATTGAAGAAAGCAATATATACCTCAGTGTTATAGAATGTTTTTTAGAGCCTGGTCGCTTTATGGACCTCCTACCTTAATACATGTGTTTGATTTAGCATGACATAGTGTCTCATGCAGTAAAAAGTATAAACGTTGTAGTGATGTGATGTTTTCTAATACTGATTGATTCTTCGGTCACACGCTGTGTGTCGATCTTTTCAGAAAAGAAAGGCGCAATTCGTTGTTCGTGGATCCTCAACATCCGTCTCTGCAGCGTCCGAAGCAGGTCAGGTCGAGCATAGCCAGATTCTCGAGAGCTTCTTTGATGACACAGGAGAGTTTTTTGAGGCTAAGAAGGACCCGATGGATTGGATCAAGAAGGTCGTTGCAGCAGGATTAGTGGAAAAAGGGTAAGCCTAGGTCCTTGTTTACACATTTTAATTTTACAAAGCAGGGGTTGATGTTGTGAAAGTTGTACTTCCGTGTTAATTGCCTCATCATAGTTCTCCAAGATTGTTTCCACGTAACATTCTTTAGGGAGGCCGTGTGACTCCTTGGAATTAGCCATGATGCCTTGATTCTTGGGTATCCGTGACGCACATTTTGCCATTCTTATGTAATGATACAACGAGAGGGTGGGATGTAAAATTTGACTACGGTATGATGCAAGCATAGATGCACATGGTTACGTAAGAGTGGTTGGAGAACCAAGAAAGAACACGAAGGACTGTGAGAAATAGAAGTTGGGCGAGGTATTCATAATTCATTAACTGACTGCAATCAAGGGGAGAGTGCTCCATCCTCTAAACTAGGTCATTGGCATAGCTTACGAGTAGCAGTTTTTTTAGAATATCTGAATCTTTTGACATCTTTTTTGGGTGACCACTTGAAGTTGATGTCTTATACCTGAAAGATTGCATTAACTAATTTGCATTTAAACGGATGTCAAAGCTTAAACTTGGTTATCTCTTGTCGTTGAATCCCTAGGCTTTCAAGCACCCATCTAAAGTCCAGTCCGGACTCTCACCATTGCTTTGTCAGTGCACTATATCACAACGTTTATAAATAGAAAGGGTGTAGTACTTCAATGGCCAAAGAAGAATGCTATATGCAGTTTCTAGAAGAGATTTGCGGTTAGTTTGAGGTTCGGGTTTGTTTCACGGATGTGAATATAATCCCCTCTCAGATCCAGTGTCTTGGTGGGGCCAGGAAGTGTTTCTCTAGTACCACTTCTAAGGAGCTTGGGAGTGGACACGGTGGTGGTACACTGGTCCTTGCTAGAACTTGCCAGCATCAAGGCGTCGGATGATGAAATTCGCTGCTGGCATGGGAATGTGGAAAAGCTACCTCACTCTTGGGGCACGTATGATGCCGTCTTCCTTGGTCACGCACCTGCCATGGCCTTCTCAGCTTCCTCCTTGTTTGAGTCTGTCATCAGCCGCTGTAGGACGGGTATGTCTCCATTCATTCGTCAGCTTGCTACTCTACTGAGTGAGTTGCTATTTTACAAGGAGTTGTAACGGCCAACTTTTTTGCTTTGCATCTCATACTGTCTATTGAGGTCCACCTTCGTGAGGATATAGTACGTTGATATGGAGCAAGAGGGTCAGTCATGGTTCTGGTTTGAAAGAGGGCCGGATTTGGTTTGAAATGCAACGTTGTGTCATACTTGAAATTTACAGAAAGGAATTGCAGGAGCGAGGGTGGTGATAAATCAAAGCCATGGGAACGACTTTTTAGCACCATACCGAGAATTGTATCCTCACATTCTCCTGCGTGATCTTCCCGAACTTGAGGAACTGCAAAGCATGATAAATGGTTTGCCACTGGATTTTGTTAGCTTTCAGAGCGATTCCTCAGCATATCTTGTTGCTCTTGAGGTAAGCTTTGGTTGACAGTTATTTTTTCAGGTTGAAGATTTCCTGATAATGTGTTACGTTTTCATCTGTTCTTGCTTGAGACGTTTTCAGATTAGTATTTTTGGCTACAGTTACATTGTATTGACAGGCTGCTCCTTACAGGTCAATGAATCCCTCAGCGAAACAGAGAAGGAGATCAACTATGAAGGTACGTTTTATTTGTTCGAACTTGACATCTGGTACTTTAAGTGCTTCACATCTCAAGATTTCTACAAGATACATTGCGATTAAGCTTGCCAGCATGACAATAATATTGCCTCTTATTTCAAGAGCAGATATTGGTGACTTTCCTCTATATGCCTTGGCGAAGGTGGTGTATGGGTTTGGTCGTGGAAGCAAGCAAATGGGTATTCCCACCGGTGAGCACATCATTACTGACCGTGCCGTTCCTTTCAAAAATGCTGTTGGTTCTAAAGCCTGTCAATTCGCTTCATCTTGCTTCTTGTGTTTCTCTATGCTCCTTATTCCGTGAGGCTTATATGTTTGTGGGTCCTGGAACCAGCAAATCTCAATCCCGAAGAACTTGTAAAGGAAATACGAGACCTTCCCAAGGGTGTCTACTTTGGATGGGTGCAAGTAAGGGGAGAAGGTCTAGATGCTGGAATTCATAAGATGGTCATGAACATTGGAAATCGTCCGACTTTTGCTGACGGTGATTCGATTACTGTTGTGAGTTTCCCTTGAGAAGTGTCTTGTGTAAGCCTTGCCCTGATAACTAATGCTCATTGTTCAAAACGTTGTAGGTACTATGTGGTAAATATATGATGGCCACAGCTTTTTTGAAGTTGACGTCAAAGAAGATGTTAAACTTGATAATAAGGGTTTCTCATTTAGTCAAACTTAGAAATATCTTCATAGATCTTTGTTAAATATATATAGAGGCATTGAACTTTAAAAATCCATTAAGAAAATATAATATTTATTTTTAATATATGAAATTGGTGTGATAGGCTATAATTGTAATGCTATCAACATGGTATAATGAGCTCACGAGATTTATCATTTAATGTGCTCAAAGTCGTAAAATTTTCTCCCTTTAGTGAAAAAAATTATCCAAGGAAAAAAATGGACATTTATGTGGTTTGGGTTTTTTCATTAACTAAGAGAAAATGCATGAGTGCTGCAAATAGCACTGATAGATAGCCAACTCATATTATAGCCCGGCTATATTTAATATGCATTCTAAGAAGCTTCCTGTTGGATAAAAGAAAGCAGTGGTTGAATGTAATGGATGAGATGTATGTACGTCATGAACGGCATGTAAGATTTAAAGATTGTCTTATGTTATTCTGCTGGATGTTTTGCAGGAAGTGCATATCCTACACGATTATGAATTCGACTTCTATGGCAAGGATGCCGCTATAGTAGTGATGGGGTTTATCCGACCTGAATTGAAGTTCGGTTCCTTAGGTTAGTTTCTTCTCATGGTTTTGGTGCTGCTTCAAAGCTTGTGGGGTTCAAATTTTTGTCTGAATCAATAGCTGCGATGCAACTGATTAATTGCTTTCAAATAACTGCTTCCAGATGCATTGGTGGAGAGGATAGGAGAAGACATCAAAACGGCGCGATCATCTCTTGAAGAAGAAGTGCTCAAGTCTTATCAGACTGACCGTTTTTTTCGGACGTAATATGACTTTCTTATGAGGCAACCCTCGGCAACCCATTGTTTTTTTGAAGATAGCTCATCTCTTAGATGTGTGAGAAGTTCCCGAGTATGTGTACAATTATCATCCGTCACTCTGTTTAGTTGTTGATACGCATAGGAGTGATCGTAAGCACTGTAAGTTCCATTTATCACACATGGACTTTTCTGAATCATAGCAATGAAGAAATATGTCTAGAAGCATATTTTTGTGACTGCCAGAGAGAGAATACATCTGCCATCTCTTTTGAATGTGTTCAGTCAAGATCTATATTGATCAATGTCAACATATTGAGTATGCCCATGTTAAGAGACCCTTTCAAGTTGATTTTAGTAGATGGACATGGATAAAACATGGACATACACAAAATGTTTCAAGCACCTTGCACAACTTTCAATAACAAAGTTCTGTAATTTTTATTGTTGAGCAAAGTTGTGTAATCTTTCAATCTAAATAGGGGGATGATGGTTTCACTATAAGAGAAAGGGGGAAATTAAGATCAATATTTAGTCAAAAATTGCATATTACAAGGTTTGGTATTTTAAAGAAAAAGTTATGCCTAGAACATACCTTAATACAATTACCTTTACTAAATTCCTACATATCATTTCAATCAATTTTTGCTTGTCTTTTTAGCTTAAAAGACAAGCAATTCTCAAAAGAGAATATTAACTATCTAAAAACTAAAACTACAAGCAATGGGATTTGAACATCTAGCTTTGCATGTGAAATTTAAAGTCTTTTGAAATTTATATGACATGTCAAGTGTCTGGTTAGTAACCAAGTGACTTAAAAGACAAATGCAATAATGTAGTGATCAATTAGGATTGTGAACTTGAAATATATTAATTGTATGCAACTGAGTTGACTTTTATTAACCAATGACAAAAGACAAATTTTAATTAAATTTAATGATGGATTAGCATTAATTTGCAACATACTTAATTATTACCCACAAACAACTTGACCATTTAGCACTAGAAATAACATTTAAATAATTTTCTTCTAGTGAGTTGTCTTAAAATCCACCACTATTGTAGTATTTAGAGTTTTTATCAAGGGTGAAATGAATCTTTCTATATGTTCTTTGGTTGAAATAATTTTCAATCTTGAATCATGTAATTTTTGAATTCAACCTCCTATCTAGCTCCCATTTATGATTGAATGGTTAAGCCCCATCCCTTAAATATTTAAACTAATTATACTTAAGATGTTAAATCCATCCCCTAAATATTCAAACTAAGCTATGCTTAAGATCTACATGACATTACTTTATCCCATAGCTATTGGGTGCAAAATTAGTGTCCCATGTAAAATTAGTGCTTCTATGTCCCAAAAATTTGGAAATTAGTACAAAATAACATTATTTCAACTTGTAATTTTTTAAATTAGTGTGACTATAGGAAGATATACCCATCCAATATCTTATGTGCTTGTTTTGTACCACCTATATTTAGGCCTTGAATGCAGCCACCTTCATTCATCTAAAACCACCACAAAACTCATTGAAGCAACCGATGGGAGTTGAAGCATTCATGCTTAAGAGATGGTTCTTTAACCCCAAAATGCCTAAGGGACCAAATTTTGGTGTTGGCAATACATTGAAGCTAAATAAAATTTTATCAAGATATTATTTTCATTAGTTTATATTTTTGAAAAATTCTTTATGAACTCTAATTTTTAACATCAAAAATTTGATTTTGAAAATGAATGATAATGATTTTTCTATTCAAGATTTTGTACAAGAATGTCCATTGCAAATCTTGATTTTTTAGTATTGAGGGCTCTTAGAAATGAGTCTCAAATATACTAGATCTTAGAGAAAAAATCACAAGAGAAATTCATCTAAAAGAATTGTAGAGTAGATTTTGAGAAGCTGTAAATTGATTAGAGTTGTGCATATTTGGTTCTTCACAATGCTAGTTCTTTCACTTCCTCAATTGCTAATCAAGAAATGGCTCTCAAAATGGAAAATCAAGGCAAAAGGTCAAAGGTTCATAAAACACCAATTTAAGAGGTGAAATTGAATTTAGGGAGGTCAAACTTTGAAAAATATTTTTCAATAAATTTTTCTTGGAAAAAAATGGAATTGTCATCTAATTTCAGTCATTTCATATTTTTTGGAGCTTTGTAGAATTAGTTATGAATTTTTGAAGTTGAAAAGCACTAGGCTCCTTATATCATCCTCCTTTTGAAATGTAAACTATTTGTAAATTGTTGGTTCAATGAGAAAACAACATGCATAGATAGTATACATTTGAGGGGATGGCAAATTTTTGACCCACTACCTTTTATAAACTACAGCTCCAAACATTAAGAGAATAATGTCACCATAAGAAACCCATATTTTAGGTGATAAGCCTCATTTTTTTAACAAATTTTAGATGTTCGATACAACAAACCCATATTTTTATGTCAACAAAATGTCCAACATAACATAAGTGTTGATATAAAAACATGATTTTGTTGCATTGGACTTCACCTAAAATCCATTTAAAAAAAATTAGGGCTTGACATCTAAAACAAGGGTTTCTTACAGTGTATGTTAGATTTGATAATATAATATTTGATACCTTTTCTAATATCAAATGTAAAATTAACCTTCTTATTGAATTGGTATACACATTAGAAGAGTTTTGGGGGGTCTAGAAGCGTGTTTCGGGCATGTTCCCCCGCGGCTATTTTCCACAGCGAGGGGAACGATCCACTGCCAAAATTTTTTTTCATAAAAATAAAAAAATATAGTTTCAAAATGAAAAAATAAAAATAAAATAAAATAAAAATTTGGTCAATGACATGGTAGGGTCTCGGCCATGTCAAACCACTACGCCGAATTTGTTTCTTGCATTCGCAAGCTGCGATAACTCGCAGGCATCCAAAGGCCCCCAAAATCTTCTAATGAAATATGGTATTTAGTATTGCAAATAAGTAGAAGTCACCTAGAAAATTAATTGTGATCCAAATTACATTTATCAAAAAAAAAAAATAATGGATCATTCCCTAGTCCCTAAAGCCCCAAAGTCCTTATAAGAGACTCTTGGGATTTGGAGTAGGCTTGTGTGACCTCAATTTTTGACATGATTTTTTGAAACTTTTTTTGAAGATAGGAAATTGCACTAGCTTTGGGAGAATCTAATTTTTATTTTAATTGGTGACTAAGAATAAAAGTTATGCCACCCTAAGTCTAAAAAACAATTTTTTGGGGGGGACACAAAATTAATCACAAAAACTTAAATTTTTAAATATTTAATTTTTTTCTCAAAGATTATATTTTTGTCTACATGTCAAGCTCTAATTCATTTAATATAGACTAGTAATGAGAAAGTAATGGGCAATCTTGTTGTGGAGGCAATCTAAGTTTTTTTTTTGAAAAATAACTTATACAATTCATTTTTTAATGCAATTTTTTTGCAATTTTTCAAAAAAAATTGTTAAACAAGATTAAGTTTTCTTCTTAGAACAATCTTACCATTGGAATTATTGTATTTCAATTCCATCTTACAACTATTAACTATTTGATTTTTTTGTCTAATCTTGTACTTATTTCTAATTATATAACAATATTTTTAGGAATGACAATTAAATGTGTGTTTTTTAGTTGTCACCTACTTGGATTGCCTTGCCTCTATCAAAGCAAAAACTTTGAAGCAACATTTCAATTTAACAAAATTATCTAGGAGATTTTGTCCACCAAATCTCAACAAAATTCTTCAATACAATAAATTAGAAAATCAAAATTAGTAGTACAAAAATTTTAAGTTACAATAAGAAGATTCAAAGCCAAAAAATTTAGTCAAGCAAGGTGCAAAAAAACTTATATCCTTCACTTTAAATGCAAATATCTTGCAATCTATATACTAATAAAAAATTTTGAAATTCTTTTATTTATTATTATAATTGTCTAGTGCATGACCTTATGGTTAAATAAGGAAACAAAACAATTTAAAAAAAACTTGTTCTTTGCTATAGGAATGATAGTTTTAAGTATTTTTGATGAAAAAAAGTCTTCAAGACTTTAAGGATTAATGAACTATTCTACCTTAGATGCCTACCAATTCTAGTTTTATTTGCATAACATTTTCATTCTTTTAGAATTTTTAGTAAAAATATTAGAGATTATTAATTTTCAACACAATTCCCCAGGTTTTGTATTCGCCTACTTAAAATTTCCTATAGGTTTGAAGACTAAAATATCCACTTGAATTTGGCAATTTTTAGTTCTAAGAAATAAGGCTATATAGTAATTTAATTTTCAAACTTCTCAAGTAATATATGTACACATGACTTACAAGGCTAGAACTTGTTAATTTATAAATGACATGAAGATGTTTTCCAACTAATGAATGACAAAGAATCTCTCCATGTAGGATAAAAATGCAACTATTCATCTTCCAAGTTTTGTATAAAAAAGAAGGTTATCTATAGTAATTTGACCTCCAATTAGTGCTTTTGCGTTTTTTTAAGTCAACAATTCAGACAACACCAAAACAGATGATTTCTATGATGACCAGCTTGTCCCATAAGGTTTAATAATATTAGGTCAAATAACTATTAATTCAATATTGTATTTAGGTTTAATTAGAATATGAGATTGAGACTAAGTGTTGGTTTTTCTAGTTTTGGTTTTCAATTCCTAACTTTTCTCAAGATTAACATAATTGGTTGTTAACTTTTCAATGCTAATGTGACACCGTCCCATTGACAATTCATCACCATTGCCACTACAAGTTACCATTCATAACCTCCTTTGCTTTCAACTTGCTTCCTACACCCTTGGATCCTAAAGATCAAAGGTTGTGATTGTAAATTGTGCAACTGGTTATATACAATAACCAATTTGCCTCTAGCACATCCCATCGGCTATCTAATACATATTCATTAAGCTAGAAAGAAGATGTTAAAGAATTTCTACATACATTATGAAAGATGATTGCCTTGATGTATTAAAGCTTGAATATAGTAGTTGCTCGCGTAGGGACTCTTTGTGCTAGCATACAAAGAGGGGGGTTCATCTCTCTGCTTGTTCTTGATGAGAATTAGGTCTATGGATTGCCATGGCTGTGTAAAATCTATCCTATTTGTAGCTCTTGAAGGCCATATGTTTCTAAAAAAATTGAAAAAGAAATTAGAATACGGTATTCTAGATTTGAAAATCCAAAGCCAAAAGTCTAAAGTTTAGAAAAGAGAGTTGGAAAAGCAAGTGAAAGAGACCAAAAAGTCTCCATGGGACTCCAAGCATGAGGCTCAAGGTAGTTTCACACTTGCTGTTATAAAAGATTGTTGCTAAGCAGATGACTTAGTCAACAATCGTGGACTCATGTTAAAAAAGTTGTCATAGGTGTAGTGGCATGGCAACTAGTGCTAGTATTTTACAAATGGAAGAGTATTGTGTTTGTATGAAATGTAAAAGTTCTATAATTGAAGAGCGTGCAATTCCTAATAACTTGGTATTTATTTGCACATGAAGGTAGTTGTTACTTCATTAGCAATAGCTTTTGTAGACAAAGCTAGTGAGAAGAAACATCTATCTCTCTCAAAATCAATAAAAGTCTTGGAGAGTTTGTTAGCTGCTTGCTATGAGTTATTCATTTAACGGTATTCAAGATCTTTCTCCCAAACGAGTCAAAATTCACAAAAAGTGTTGTTTCTCTTTTTTGCTTCTATAGTGAGAGTTGCCGTTGACTTGGAAAAGTTCATGGCAAATAATTGGGGCAATTAGGAATGTCATGAAGATCAAGCAATAGCAATTCATGGAAATGAGAATGAGTGCATGAATGAGCACTGATGCAGAAGTATATGTCGTCACTTACTAGCGGTACTATTGCCTCACAAACAACACCAAAGTTGCTAGTCTTTTTGAGCTCTTTGTATTCAAAGCTACACATTGACAACTCCCGTTGCTACCCGATAAAGATGCACTGCCACATTTGTAGAAGCAATGTGTAGCAATGTAGTCACCCCAATTGAATACTACGACAAGATAGATTTGTTTGCATGCATTGCATAGAAAGGGCGCAAGGTCATGGGTTTGATTACATCCACTTAAAAAAATGTTAATCGATATCTTATGTTAAACATGCCTTAAAGGACCAATAAGTAGTAGTAATCCTTGAAAGCAAAAATATACATTTTGTCATGATCCAATACTACAAATAATTGTGCCAACTTTGCTTTTCTTTAAAAAAAAAGGATCAACCACCAATGGCCCATATCACCACTCTTTGTGACTAAGACCTCACAAGACACATTGGCTTGACATTGTTGGTAGGTATACATTATTGTTGGTGTGGAAGCTCCCCTATTGTACTACAAAATACTGTTTTGTAAGACCACTCTCACAACTTGGTACAAAACTATTTTCCAAGATTTGTTTTCAACAAGTCTTTTCTACTTGTACTAGTGGCAGACTTTTAGCAATGTTTATGTTGCAATTGAAGGTTGGTATTTTATGGTGTTTGATCACACTTGCCTTTAACAAGTAATCATTCAACACTAATCTCACACAAAATAACTTATACAAAATGCTTCACTTACAAAGAAATTTTTTGTATTTGTAAGTGAGTTCATTTTTTTCTTGATTATAGACTTGCAATAAATTTTATTCAATGACCAAGTGCCAACTTAGTCATGTGAAAAGAACTTTGTGTAGTACAATGAAAAAAAATTGGTTCTAAAGAAATTTTGAACATTTAGCATGCAATGAATGGTAAATCATTAGATATACATATTAACCTTTAAACCATTCTTTTGTGAAAGAGTAAGACTATTGCTAATGATTGACAAACTTTTCAAAATACAAAACACAATTTTGAACTTGCCAAGTTGATTAAAAGCTTTGAGTGCATTGTCAACATCATGTTTAGGTCACAAACATTCCATACAATCATACATTAAATTAGCTTAAGTTTTTAATTATATTTAGGTTGTTTGTTTTATTTTTTCTATTTGTTACAATGAGATCTCCATAACTATATGTCCTTTGAAAATGTTCTGGGTATTGTTTGAAAGCTCCCTATAAAGAAGAGTGTATGAACTTTGTTCTCTAGCATTTCGACCTACATTTTGAAAGTTTATGATTTTTTTAGTTATTTTTGGATTTGAAATTATCATAGATTATAATTTTCTTAGACTAGGTGTAACTTGGTCGCATTCTTGGTACCATCAAAAAGTTCTCAGTAAAGAAGAGTGCATAGACTTTATTTCATGGCATTTTGACCTATAGTGTGGAAGTTATAGATTTTTGAATTATTTAAAATTTGAATTAAATTATCTTTTATTTTGTAAATACAGGGGTTTTGTTATTTTTACTTTGGGCCAACAACACAAGGCTACACTAGTCTATACATTAAATTAGACTCTTTGTTTATTTTATTTGTTTTAGTGAGATCTAGTGGATTATGTGTCCTTTGGTCGTGTTTTTGGTAACATTGAAAAGCCCTTTGGGAGAAGGGGTGCATGGGCTTTGTTTTGTGGCATTTTGACTCACTATAGAAAAAATATTGAATTTTGAAGTTTTTATGAATTAAAAATTAGAAAATTACTTCTATTTCAAGGAGATTAAGGAAGGCTAAACCATCACTTTTGACATCCTAACGACTATAATAATGGCACAAGGCACACTAGTAGGTTGTTTGTTTTGTCTTGGTTTTTAAAGTGAGATCTCTAGGATTATGTGCCCTTTATTCGCGTTGTTGGTATTGCTGAAAAATTTCTTATAGAGAAGGGTGTACAAACTTTGTTTTATAATATTCCAACTCCCTACTTCTAACAGAGAGGATATTGAATCTCAAAGCTTTTATGAATTGAAAAATAAAAATAAACTCTTACTTTTTACTTTTATTTTAATTTTGGCCTTGGCAACAGCACATGGCACATTAGTATATATAAGGCACTCTATATAATTTAGATGGATATAAAGACCATAATCCAACTCATTTAGTTCTAGTGATGCAATTGCTACAAGCACTGTAAACACTTTAGAAAGCTTGATTGTTTTGTTATAGTTTGATAGAGACACAATCCACAATTTTGTAATTTATGGTGTAGATATAAGAGCATGATAACAATTGAAGTAATCCATTTTCAAAAGTTTGTAGATTTGTTCAAATACTATATTCTATTGTTTTGCAATGCCTTACATATAGAGCTCAAAATTTGTGATAAATTTCTTGATTTTTTTAACTAAACAAAAGGCTTAAGCTAATTCTTTTTTTTCTTTTAGAATTGGATTAAGATTTTCATTCTTACTAGGAATCCAAGATAGTGGGAGGTTGGTGGAAGTATTTTCCTTCCTTTGTTAGATTTTAAGTAAAATGGATATGAAGACCATGACTCAGGGTCTTTTTGTTGAAGATGTCGAAGAACTGGCAACAAGCTTGGAGATGGGCAAGGACAAATTGGAATTAAAAGACAATTCACAATACATCTTGCTTGCCTTAACTAAAAAAACTAAAATTCATTGATGTCAAATGGAACAAATTTTAGCTGACATTGAAAAAAAACCCATGTTTTTATGTCAATTATGATGTTCAATATAATATCAATGGACATCATTGTTGACATAAAAACATGGTTTTTTTTTTTGATGTCACCTTGGATGTCACCTAAAATCCTTTCCTTCTCATGTCAATTTGTCACCTAAAACAAGGTTTTCTTATTGTGTTTGCTAGGGCCTCACTTTGCAAAGCTAATGATGGCTGATGGGTGGTTTGCGAATGATTTTGCTATGAAGCACCAAATCTATAGGAATTTAACCTAGGGAACAAACATGGATGTGTGCAGTAGACATGTTGGAGGAGGTTGTAACTAGTAGCCCTTATTTCAAGGGTTATCCCAAATACTCATAGTTGCAAGTTTTGGCAAAAGGTGATGTTCCATTCTATAGCTTGTCTACTGCACAATCCCTCTTGTCAAATTTTAAGGAGAAGCTGAGTAAGATTGTAGCCAACTTATGTACTACAAATAGACTCTTGTTTATCATCTTTGCTTAAGGAGATGAAGAACTAGATGAAAATGGGGTGAAGGTGGGAATATTGGTTGGAAAGGATGACCAAGAGGATTTGGGGGTATTTGTATGCTTCAGTGTTGAACTCCATATTGAGCCCTTGCCTAGCTAGAGTGACTCTCATTACTTCAACTTATTTTGGAAGAGTATAGCAATATGATTCAAAGACCACATATTCAAGAACACATGATGTGGAGACACTTTCAATTCCCTTATGTAGCTCAAGAGTTTACAAAGGTAGATATATTAGAGAGGCCATGTGGTATGAATTGAGTAGGTTGGGATTGAAGGATCCATAGAAGAATGTGGAGGAGAGCCACAAATTTAAGGAGAGTGCTTGTCAGATTAGAGACAAGTTGAAGGATTTGATGAACTTTAATCTTGAGCCTACTATCATTGTTGCTTCAAAGGAAGAGTGAAAGCATACTTTTCGTAAGGTCATATAGTTGAATGATAGAAAAGATGAGATGCTCTTGAGCTTTATTACACTATAAAAATCCATGTTTTAGATGACAAATTTTAGGTGACATCCAATGTAACAACCTATGTTTTTATGTCAACAATAATGTCCGCCATAACATCTTGTTGTTATGGCGGACGTTATTGTTGACATAAAAATATTGGTTGTTACATTAGATGTCACCTACGTCATCTAAAACATGAATTTTTTATAGTGTTACAATTCTACCAAATTGTAATGAAGAAAGTAGTATATCCCATACTAGTGCAAAGAATAGAAGTGGTGCTGGGAGTAGTAGAGGTCATGAAAATGTTGGTTGTTGGTTGCTGATTCTCTATTCCACTGTGCAATTTTTTTTCTCTCTCTCTTCTACTATAGTTTCGTTTCCTAAATTTCTTCACAAATTTGGAGCTTTCTTTGGACCTTCCATTTGTGGGCCCTAAGGTACAGTTTTTAATTGCAAAAAACAATCTCATCTTCACTTGCTATGAAATGGAAGGGAAATTAGAGTGAAAATTTGTGTTTGTTTGTCTTTCTTCACACAAGGGTGGGCGGGCTCTAGAAATGACTCCCAAAAGCTGGCTTCGTCATTCACATGACAGAGTTTGCTTGTTGCAATGGTTCTATGATACACTTTCTCTCTCAATCTTTCTCTGAGTCTTGTTTCTTTGAGTCTTTCTTCGAGCCATATTTTGAGTAAATTAGTCACTCAGGTGTTGCAAGATTCAGATATCCATGCCTTATTGTCACTTAGCAATGATAATGAGACCATTTTACCAAGCTATTCAACCCCAAGGAACGAGAGATGGGTCATTGGTGCCATGAGCTCACATTTACGGCTTTGTGTAATTGGGTTACAAGCATTGGTAGACTATTACATTCACTCTATGCCAGGATTACACAACTTACCTAGCAACATTCCCACTTTTGTTTTACTTTGGAAATATTAGAAGATGTTGGCAACCAAGGAGGAATTGGAGGATTTGAAGTAAATTTTGCAATATAAGCTGGTCCAAGATGTGAAGGTTGAAGAAATGTTGAGCTTCTTATACACTCCAATATTATGCTCCATTACCAAGTTTTGTATGGAACATCATCAATCAAAAGAGCAAGAGCCATATCTTAAAGTTGCTTAATCCCTAAATTCCCAAGGCCACTTTTTTGTCAAAAACCACTCAAAACTGCTATTTTTGCTGCATTCATCTAAGAATACAAAAAAAAATCATTTTTTTAGAATCTAACCATAGGATCTTTTACTTTACTTGTCTTAACTCACATGGTAAAAGATTCATGAAGTTTGACCGTATAGATTGGAAGATATTAGCATTCAGAGTTGAAAAAAAAAATATTTTTGAACATTGGCCTACATTTTCAGATGACTTTGACTGCCAATTGTGAAATTTTTTTGCACTACACACTTTAAATTAAAAAAATTTCATGTTGAAGAATTGAGTTGAAAGTCTAGGAATTTCTTTTTTTTAAAAACACTTGATTTTTATTCTTTAAAAAAATGCTAAGTAGAAGTAGGTTCAAGATTGGAAAAAAAATTAAATTGTTAATAACTCCAAGATGGGATTGAAAGACAATAATTCCAATGGTGAGATTGTTTTAGCAATTGAACATAACATTTTCAAAAAAAAAGTTGTGAAAAACTATGAAAATTGCATTTAGAAATGAACCCTACAAGTTATTTTTTCAAGAAGATGTTGAAACTACATGAAAAACAAGATTGTCCTTAACTTTCTCATTATTAGTCCAAATAGAATGAATCAAAGCTTCACATGTAGACAAAAAGAAAAAATTTCAGGGGAAATTTTTTTTAATATATTTTGATTTTTTGCAATTTTTTTTGGTGCTACCTGTCGAGTTCAATTTTAGGCTTTTTGTGGTATAACTTTTGCTCCTAGGCACCAATTGAAATAAAAATTATATTCCTATGCAAATAATCAATTTTTCTATCTTACAAGAAAGTTTCAAAACAATTCACTAAAAATTGAGATCATAGAAACCTGCCTGAAATTTCATTTGTCTCCAAGGGGACAATGAGAATTTAGGGGTTAAGTAGCTCATTTGTTTGACAAAACACCCAAGCTAAGCCTTTCGTGTCGCACTTACATGAAGCCAATGCATTATCTGACAAACATATATTTTCAAAACAAGATGGATTTGGTGTGGTGGAGAGAGAGTTTGGGGCTTGCCATGATTACTTTAAGGACTTTGAGCAACAATTTTGCAAGTCCAATTGAATTGTGGTCATGTTTTATGTGGATAAGGAAGAGTTGAGAGTTTTTAGAGTCAAATTGTTGATTGCATTAGTGCTGTCAAGCTTACTTCATTACTTGGTAAACTATCCCATGCTTCAGTGTAGGTGAGATTCCATACAAACATAAATTCACTAGTTCAGATTTTACTATTTTGATCATTGAGCTTGCATACCACTTTGACAAATGTGCAACAATTGTATTGTTTGATAGCAATTCTTAAATAAAGAAGACCTAATTTTCAAACCGTGCTAGATGACATACAGTGGAAGTTTGTATATAGCCAATTAAATCTTGGTGGCTCATTTGTATGCCATACAAATAGTTATGCACAAGCCTAAACAAGTAATATACACAAGTCACTATAATTTTTATTGTCCAATTAGTTCACTTCATATTTTGTATTCTTTGTCTCAATGTAGGTGATCTTTTATGTTTGAACACTTTGCAAGAAATCGATACGTGTTGAATTACAAACACATTATGAAAATTGAGGTGGTATAGTTTAAGCTAGTATCCAACATTCTTAAGTCTTAATCTTTCATCAAATTTTGGAGGAAGGTAGGGTAATGACAAAAAAATATAATGCATCAATACACATACATGTGTCATTATGTGTCTTTTGTTTAATGTGTGCATAAATAATTTTACTTGTACTACTTAATATATAATACATCAATTTTATAGTCTCTAGTTTGTAGGTTGCCTTCTCCAATGGATATGGTCCATTCTATACTTATAATCTTAGGTTGATTTTTGTGTTATTTCTTTTTATTACTATTCACTATCAATGAATCTTATAAATCAACCAATAAAACAAAATGGGTCCAAAGTTGTTGAAGTTTCAGTACCAAGGTCATGAAGTTTGGGTCCAAAGTCTATTTATTTTTAATTAATTAATTTATTTTTAAGATATATTTCTTTTTTCTATACAAAGATAAAAATCTAGAAAATCAATTTCAAATTTGATTAATGATATGAATGTTATGAAGAGTTTTAGTTTGCTAGTAGCTACGGAATTTCTATTCTAAAATATACTTTGAAATCCTGTATTTAACTCAATTTTCAATATTTTTGAAAAACGAAATTTAAAAATTAGGTATTCCATATACATTGTTTACTATAACATTATAATCATTTGAATTGGAATTTTTCAATTTTCTAATTAAACTCTAAACAATTTTGTGTCTTGAATCCTTTTTTGCTGCTTTCTACTTATTATTTTTTTCCTATATGTTGTACAATTCCAAATGACTTGAAAATTTTCAAGCATGTAAACAGCTTGCCTTGAAGAATGAATTCAAAGAGTAACCACCATTTTGGACATTTTTTCATACAAATATGACCTTATGAATGGCAGCTGCCCAATTTTTTGCACTATCAAAAAAATGAATTTTGTCCACTCAAATGCTAATATCTTGCAATTTACACGGTGAAAAATTCTGAAATTTTTTCCACATCTTGTCAAACTAATTTACTACAAAATCCTACAATTATATGTGCCCCCCAATTTTCTTTTTCTAAAATTTGATACTTGTATTAGAAGTGACAGTTTTGGAGCATTAGAAGAGATTTCCAAGCTCCAATAGCCCGTTTCGGGTTTGTTCCTATTGTTGTTCCCCCATTGTTTCCTCATAGCAAAAGGTACAACCGGTTGTTCCCAAAAAAATTCAAAAAAAAAATAATAATTCTTAGAATGCAAAAAGAAGTTGAAAAAAAAATTAATTTTTTGGGGGGAAATGACATGACACTCTCTTGGCCACATCAAATTGCACTACTGGCTACATTCATAGCGTTCTCAAGGCTTGATAACTCGGAGTCTCTTGGAGCCCCAAAATCTCTTTAGCCTCTTCTAATGCATTTTGGATGAAAACATAGTCAAAACCTTTAGGGGTTAATACCCTCATAATCAAACCTTACAATCTTTTGATTAATAAGTGATATTGTTGTATTTTTTTTTCCATGTGATATCTAACATATCGAGTTTGAATTTGTACAATTACAATTTAAGAAAATTGATACAGCTTATCAAAATGTTTTATTTTTTGAGCAAATTCTAAGAAGCTCAAAAAAGGCCTTAGGCATTTAGGGGTTAAGGGGAATCTAGTGGCATGAATAGTTACTTTAGTCTTTCAACTTTAAAAATTCACAAAAATATTGTATAGGATGAAAGCTTAAAACTCTTGTATTTATTTTGGCATCACACATTGTATGCCTAACTTAATATTGAGCATAACTTTTAGGGATTTTGCTCTTTATACTTGAAATTTATATTGGAGGTGAATAATACATTACCTAAGTAAATCAATATCATTTTGTGATTTCTCAAAAAAATTATTATTTATTACTAAATTTCTCTAATTTCTCTAATTTTAGGTTTATGGAGGTTTAGTATTGCAATGAATCCAAGACAATAATATTCACTTAGTAATGTGAACTCCACAATGTATCCAAAAGATGTGAATAACTTTGCCCAAGATAAAAAGCACCCTTCCAAATGTAAAAAATATGCCCCCCCTCTGATATTGTCAATCTATATTAGTAGAAAAAACTATTGCCACTGATGATGCCCTCCTAAGAGACGATCTTGGCCATCAAAAGTATGACTTACAAATATGATATGAATGCAATATGGATACTTACATAATATAATATATGAAATGCATATGGATAGTATATATGGTAAATTAGTACAATATGATGTATATATATGGATATTGATACGGGATATAGAATACTAATACTAAGGACATGTACTATGGTATGTCTGATATCAATTGCAATCATAGCAACTTCCAACAAAAATATATATAGGGTAGGGGGTAAAAATTGTATTTCACAAGTACAATTAAATAATTCATTCATTTCACAAATGAATGAATGAATTGGCAAAAGTAGTAGTTTCACTGGTTTGTTATAATGTGCTTAAAAGATACAAACATTGTACGTAGTGTAGTACTCTATTATATTTGCATCTATTTGTCAAAGGTATTCTTAAAAAAAGATTCTTGTCTTCTACATAGTTGCAACAAAGGCTTTGTTGTGCATGCATTTCTAGACATCCAAATATGCCTTTCTACAAGTTCTTTAGTGAAATCTCATCTCCATAGAATTGTTAAAAGCAAAATATGTCTTTTTTCTTAATTTTAGATTTTCACTATTTTCTAACAATTTAAACAAAAAACATCTATTTTTTTAGTACATCACTTTTAAGGTAAATTTTCCTTAGGCCTTAATTTTTGGTAATACATTATTTGTGGAGTTCTAACAATCATCCAAATTTTTGTTTAAATTATTTTTTCTAAGCAACAAAATTGGCAAGTATTTCATCCTGTCACCCCCTAAGTGTTGGAAATTATGAAACTACTTCAAGTTGGTTTTCTCTCAAGGAGGCTAATATTCATAAAATAAAAAAAAGTAATCATTTGGAGCACCCACCGGTCCCACCTAGTGTAGGAAAAAAAATAGTAGTTTTAGATACTACCAATTTATTTAATATTAGAGGCACTAATATAATGACTTAGCTCCTAATGCCCGAGGCACCCAATTCTAGTGTTGACAACTTTTAAAAAATCCTTTTTGGAATCTAATTTTAGCATCTAAAATCTAATTTTGAAAATGATTGATTTTGATATTTCTATTCAAGATTTTGTGAAAGGGTGTCCATTACAATCTTGACTTTCTGTAGTGGGGGGAGCCATCTTTGAGTGACTCCATTTTTGTACTCATTTGGGTTTTCAAAATTTCAAAATTTTCATTTGCAACCCTCCCTCCCCTTCCCCCCTCTTGTAATTTTCAGAAACCAACATAGTAACAATCAATATGGGATAATTCCTCCTTATCCATATCTAGTACTATATTTGTATCCGATATTCATATTTAGTATTCATTCCATATATGTGAGCATTTTTTGAAGGGGGGGGGGGGAGGGGGCAATTAATGCAAACCAAGGGGGAGCCATCTTTTGAGAGGATAGTGTCGAGAACTCTTGGAAATGAGACTCAACTGTACTAAATCTTGGAAAAAATCTCATATGAGAAATTCATTTTTAAAACTCGTAGAAGAGATTTTGAAAAGCCATAAATTGATTGGGGTTATACATGTTAGTACTTTAACCTCATATTTTTTTGGTAACCAATTTTTTAGATTTAACATATAAACAAAGGATTGTAAGACCTCAAATTACTATCACAATTTTAATACCTTCATCATCAAACATTATAATTTTTCAATTTGTAAGTGATATGGTTCCTATGTCATCTTTAACACATTTAGTTCGAATTTGTACTGTTAAAGTTTAAAAAAACTTGATACAACTTGTCAAAATGTGGGCTTTTTGCTCAATTTAGAGCAAATTCATAGAAGCTCAGAAAAGGCCTTGGGCATTTAGGGGTTAAATTGATGAAGCAATTAATGAACACACTAATTTTTGACCACTGTAATTCCACGATCTTCTCTCGTAGAATTTCTGCGGTGGCCAGCCGATCACGCCAACTGATTTGGCGTCGAGGTAATTGCAGTTCGCGACTTTGGATGTTTTCGAACAATCAAATGTATTAGACGGCCACTCAATCTGTACTGAATTCAAACTTTCCCGAATTATTGTCTTGAAGTCGTGTCGAACGAGTTAGAAATTGTGATTTTATGAAGAAATTTCGGGAATATTATTCGTTGTAATGCCGTTTAAAGAATGCTTGCGAGGCCGTTGTAGATTGTGGAAATTCTTCTCATTCACTAGCCCTAATTCTTGAGTTGTTACAGATCGCGCAGTGGTTCCGATGTTTGACAGATATCAATTTCAAAAAGCTTACTGTAGTTGTCAAGACTTTGATTATCGCCCCGCATTGGATGGAATTGAGGCTGCGGAGATCGAATCCAAGAATTAGGGTTTATGGGATTATTTAGGGTTTCTTGGGTAAGCAATTTGTGAGCGGGAGTTGAAGACGAAGAAGCAAGATGGTCAACCACGTGAATGCTGTATTTTATGCCACCACGTACCATCCTATTCAAGCTGGCAGCATTGACGGGACTGACATCACGGCGCATGACAATGGAATTCATCGAGCGCTCTTGGCATCTGCGACTGGTCTATGTAAGTCTTCTTGGACAATGTAAGGTAGGAGATATTCTTTACGCAATTTAAGCAACATGTAGGAGTTTTGCTGTCATTGGGAGATCACTATAGAGATCACTGAAGAGATCACTGTCAGTAAGGTAAAAGAGGCAAAGTCACCTTGAGTTCAACTTTTTATCGCTATGTAGGAATTTCTGATACAAGCTTTTAACGTGGAGGGTTGTAGGTAGTAGACAATCCTATTTCCATCCAGTGCTCAGTGGCCATAGACATTTAGCCAAGTCATGCTTATACTCAACCTGCTAATTGATTGCCAAACCAACTGTGAGTTGCTGTTGGTGACAGGGATCAGTATAGGGGAAAGAATCGGGTTCTTAAAATTCTTGGTATCCTCTACCTTATGTTTACGAGTTCCCTCGCACTCCAGTGCTATGTCAATTTTGAGAGTAGACAACTTCTGGATTGCCATTTGATTGGTTTGCAGATGATCCACTGGGAGATCCGAAAGCTGAAGGAGACCCCTATTGCTCTCTCTTTGTTGGCCGACTTTCAGCTCAAACCAATGAGAAATCACTTCATGAGGTATTGTTCCTGTTGCAAGGGGTAGACAACGGAGTAGCAAGACCTGTTATCTTTACCAACAAAAGCTCTACGAGAAGATCGTTGAGTAACTCTTTCGTGTTCTTGAGTGCAGGCTATGTCAAAATTTGGCAGGGTCAAGAACCTGCGACTGGTTCGTCACATCGGTGAGTTAACATCGTTCGATATCAGTCTTTGCGTCATTATTTCCATCTTTGATCACATGTACACATAGCTTCATGATGCAAAATTGGACGCCACTGAGATCCCTGATGTATTCCCAGTTTCGATTTTCACAGCGTGTCTCGGTTGTGGCAGTGACGGGCGCATCCTGTGGCTATGCTTTTGTGGAGTTCGAGAGAGAGAAAGACATGAAGCATGCATACGAGGTAAGGATTTCTACATTACCATAACATCTGCATCATTTGAAAATTGATTTTTTTTTAATGACCTTTATGATAGTGAGCTTGTCTGTATTGATGTTTGTAAGTGCAGGCTGCCCATCTTTTAAAATTGAATGGAGTCAGCATTCTTGTAGATTACAATCGTCAACAGCTCATGCCAGGATGGATTCCTCGACGATTTGGTGAGCACATACTTACGTCCATCGTTGGACAATATTGTGTAGCACGTGACCTAACAAGTGCCTCTGTCAGCATATCTATGAACATTTCAGTAAAATCTCTCCTTGAGTTTTCAAGACTAACTGTGCTCTGTCTCTGGTTTTGTTTCAAGGCATGTTGCCTTTAGGGCAAAGGTCACTGTCGATATTGTCACTGGCATGCCATTTGATGATCGACTGATGGGTATTAAATTGACGGCACTAAGTGATTCGAACTTTCACTGTTGTGTGGTCAGGGGGAGGTCTTGGAGGGAAAAAAGAATCAGGGCAGTTGAGATTTGGAGGCCGTGATCGGCCTTTCAGAGCACCATTGTACTTCTTCTTTTCCTTTATTCTCTCTCAGCTTGGTTGTGAATAAGGAATGTTTGGCAGTCAAGTTTCTAACGCCAGTGAGCTCCTGGTTTTTGGGAGCACGGTGCAGCTGAACTTTTGGATTCTGCATTTCGCTTTTGCTGCCAGAGATTGTTTGTGCTTTTCTAGAATAGTATCATGATAAAACACTGGTTGATCGAAGCAATTGGAATGACCACGGTGGAGTGTGCATCGCAGGCCACCGATACCTCACGAAGAACTTCAAAAACTGGGAATTCCACTGCCTCCTGAGGGTCGCTATATGAGTCGCTTTCAGGTATTCTATTATCAAATCATGATCTTGTATTTGTCAATTGAAGATAGGGATTCCTTAACGACGGTATTCATGGTTGTCTCACTATGTACATTAGAACACATGATTTATTGTAGAATTTCTTTCTTCCAGGTTGAAGATGAAGGGTATGAAGGTCCTCATATTTAACGACTCAATTCATTTTCTTGATAGTATTGTTAGAGACAAGCCTTCTCGGATCGACCAATTAACCCATTGTTGAGCGTTTGGTCTTAACCCTCTAAAGAACCAAGAGGTCATTATGTTTTTTTAGCAATTTTGATGAGGTCATTTGGGACTTTCCTTAGTCCAATTTCATTTGCCAGCGTATGCAGTTTTCTTCGGTGATTCTGGTGATATGAAATTGAGCCCCCTCTGATCACAATATGATCAATCAAATTGGTCATTTTTTAACCAATCCTTGGTCCTTTAGGTGTTAATACACCGTTCCGATGTTACCTATCTCAGCCCCAAAGTAATGTGCCCTGGACTTAACGAGTAGTACCGTTTTGGCCAGGCTATTATTTGTGTCATAGCTTGCAATTTGATTCAGTTCTTTGCGCATACAGGTCCCTCCACCACCGCAACGGAAGCGTGCCGCAAGCGATGGTAGGTCTGACATGAACGAATTGAAGCACCATCGTGTGCATTCTATTGAGGAAGATGATGTTAAAGACAAGACGTCTTTTGAAGCCCATGGAAGTGAAGCTGGAGAGGGAAGGGAGAAAGACCGACACAAGTGGGGGAGAGATGAATTCAGGGACCGAGTCGACGGGGACCACTATCATGAAGCGGAGAGACGTAGCTACTACCGGAAGCATGGGGAGGAGGAGCGAGGCCAGGAGTCTCGGAGAGAGTCCAGATACGAAGGTTTTGAGTTTGAACCGAAGGGACAGACCTCTAGGGATGGACAAGACGCTAACGCCAAACGCCTTGGTGGAGAGAGGGTTGAACGGAAGCGTAAGAAAGAACGTTCTTTTGGACGCCATGAGTATGAAGACGAAGGCATGACACGGCATGGGAGATGGCAACCAGAAGATGTCACTGAACAGTCTCGTGGTAGTAGGGATACCGAGCTTGAGGAAGCTCACGATCGACATCAGGAATCGAGACACCGAACAGAGGGCCACAGGCAATCCTCCAGAGAGAGTGAAAGGAAGCATCGGCATAGTGACTCAAAACGTCGACGTAGAGATGAAGACGAGGACAAACCTCACAGGTCCATCCGTCAGCACAAGCATCATCGGGAGCGGTCAGCAGGGGAAGACATTGGCATAGAAGAAAAGGAGAAGAAAAGGAGTAAGCATCGAGAACGTGATATTTGATCTTTTTCTCAATGTGTGCTGCTGAATGGCCTATGCTGCCTATGCTGCAGTGCGGTAACACCCTGAGTCGCTGGTGTTCAAGCTTCTCAACCAGTTGGGTTATAAGACGGAGGGGCAAGTTCGTGACAGGAAGCACTAAAAGACGACACCTTGCTACTGAAGTGCTTCTATCACTCAATACTGATCAGACTACCTCGAATTCGCAGGATGAAAGAGACTATCTCACGGGGAATATGCCAACATTTCAGCATGTAATTTGCCGATCCTGGACGATGAAATCTATCTTTATGATGCTTTCCTTTTCAGAACTGGAAATATCGAGTTTGCGCACATCTGGTGACTTGACTTGCGCATATCTGTGTTAGTGGGATGCATAGAGTCTGAATTTCTGGTCTGTTTAGACTCCTTTTATGTTTCCTGGTGCTTCAGCATTTCAGGACCCAAGTTTGCGGAAGTAGCCAATCCAAGGCCTGAGAAGCAATTGAAGCAGAATATTATATGATCTCTATATGCTAACGTGACGTTGATCTCTGGTTGTATACTTTGTCAGAGCTTTGAGTTTCAATTGGAAATGCAATTTAATTTGGTGATAATTCCCTTCACGCCTTACATGCAGACAGTTTCATGTTAAGTGGAATCTACTTGTATTTTTCCAAGTGTTACGAGTTTTAAAAGGTGTCTTCAGCTTAGAAGTTTTGTGACGCGCAATTTTGGCCTTCTCTTGATTGTGCTGACTGCGGGGCTTTGGCCACATTGGTGGGATGCGCGATCCAATCCATTGTCTTTTCTACCAAAAGGTATGTACCGTTGCTCTGTCAATCCTTCTTCCTTTTGGAAAACTAACTACGGTTTAAGATGATACGTTAGGCATGTTTCTACGGTTCTATTACGGGACTTCCATTAGGCATCATCAGCTCTGAGCTACTTTGTCTTTTTAGGCCAACATACAGCATTTTGGTGAATCGTAGAAACTGAAAGATCCTACGCTTAATGGTGGCTAGTTGTAGATGTCTTAGTCATTATCAATCTCTTAAGTATGAGAGAAACATGCTCTCAGAATATTTTTAATCAGACCAAGAGTTAACAACTATTTCAATTTAACTGGGGATTAATACTTTTCAGCTGAGTTTGTGTAGGTGATTGAAAATACAGTTCCAGTTTTTCTCAGACTTGCCGTGTAAATCTCAACTTTTTGTCAGTGGTTTGACCCTTGCGCTTATTTGATTCGGCATACCATCAGACATGGAAGATGGCTATCGGAGGATATAGAATTACAGTGCTCGAGATTGTTTTAGCCCTATCTTATAAAAGGTAGAGGATACTTTTACGTCACTTTACGAAGCATTTTAACATATGTAGTTTGGAGGTTTGGGGGAGATCAGTAAAGTGCTGTGGAGAAATCTTTGGGTAAAAGAGCCAAATCTGTTTAGACCAAATTTTTATCACTTTATGCATCCCTTATGCGATTTCTAAGGGGGAGATTCTAGGCCGCTACAAGTGACAGTAGACTAGCCCAATTCCTTTCAAAGATCAGTGGCCTGAGACACTTAGCCTAGTCATGTTTAACACCCAAATTGGTTTCTGATTAAGGCCAACCAAGTGTAAGAATAGGGTGGTGGTTGTCGGCAACAGGGCTTATTATAGGATATGGGATCAGGTTCCTAATGGTTTAGTGTCCATTATCTTACACCTTCAGTGCACTAGCTGTGCAAGTTACCTTCCAAGTTCCCCGAATGCAACAGACTCCTTGTATGTGTCTGATCTATTCAATCAGGTGAAGTGGTCTGTATCTAACAATCAAATTGGATTGAATTTGCAGGCTTCTGCGTTTCTGCTAGAGAGACCTGTCAGAGCTCGAGTTTCCTCACTTTTATCTCAGGTGGGTGTAAGAGATGTTATACCTAGGGCTGGGGTGGACTCTGTGGTACCGAAGTGGATGCTATGGCATTCTTGACTGCTACGACATTGTGCTTTCTGCAGTTAATTTCTATGGCCGTCTAGTCGACAAAGTCTGAACTTGGGTGCCTCGGGCAGTAATGCCAATTAGATCTCCTAGTCACGATATTACGGAGTATGGTAGGGAAACATATGCTGTGGATGAAACTTAAGATCGTGCCTGTGAGATGTGACCTGTTTTCAGTTGTTTAGGAACACTGAAGTTTGCTTCTGGAACCAATCGCCTGCTTTTTAGAACTTCTTAGATTGTAACGTGTGAAAGACTTCAGTTGTGCATTGTACTCAATTACAATTTTCCTCTTTCTATCAACTGTCAATGGCTTCACATGTTATATGTACATCTTCATGCCTGCCCCTGGTTTTGTTGTACCAGCTGCAGCTTAGAGACAATTTTACTCCACATAATCACTGCATTTTCTCGAGTTGACAAGGGGGGTAGAACAGAATTTGGATAAAGTGGCTCCTAATTGGGGTGGGTCTAAAATATATTCAGGCATGTGAAATATCCCTCCTTGAAACGCAGCAGTCCCATTTTTCCTTTCGCGTGCAACTGCTTATGATGTTGTCTACTGGTTTTAGGAAGTGTATCTTTGAATTTATTGTCTTTACCCCAGGAGGAGAGACTAAGCGATGGTTTGAAAATGTATTAAGTTCTGGTGCCCAGTGGAAATAAAACTTGTGGTTAAAGTAATAGTAGCATGTTGGGGCCTATCATTTCAAGGAGTGAGTCTTCTGGAGATTTATGACAGGTGACTTTAGAAATAGTGACATTTTAAGATTGTCACATGTGGTTTTAGATGTGGTTTAGGTGTAGTGACATTTTAAGGTTGTCAGTTAGGATTTTTGAATTTTTCAATCAATGAGGAATATACTCTGGATTGTAATAAAGATTCTGCGAAGAATTATATGGAAAGTTTAGACATGACAATTGCGAATTCAGAGGACAACATTGAGACGGACACTTGTGAGTAGCTGCTTATCTTTTATTTTTTTCACTATTGAACTGAAGTAATTGTTCTTTTCTAATGGATGTTTTTCGACCAGGCGTGTGGAGTATATTGCTTTAATTTCCATTAATGCAGTGGTCCTTCGTTTCTGGTGGATGGTTTCTGTAGTATGAAGTGACTCCGAAGCAAGAGGATCTAAAATGGGGCACCTGCATTTGTTATGCGACCCCAAGTTGCGTTTCTTGCTTTGGCGAGAGTTCCGAAGCAGCAGTTTCTTCCGATTCCCTTTGAGACACACTTGAGTTATCCTAGTATTCACTAAAATTGGGGTGCTGACCTCATTTCTGTTGGAAAGCTGAGGTGAAATCTAATGAATAATGCTTTGAAGAGGTGCTGGCAAACCTACTTTAGTAATTCATCACGAATCTGAATTTGAGGATTTCTCTATTTCTTCGGGATGAATTTCCTCCCACTTTTCACTGGAAAGGTGGGCTAAAGTTTGTGCTAGAGTAGAATGTGCAAGTTACAGAACTTTTCCAGGCCTTGAAAGGTCATGTTGTTGGAGGGATTCTGCATTTTGATGATAACAAATCAGGGAGCTATGACATCGATCTGCCTTATGAATGAGGTAGCTTTCATTGGGAGTAGCCAATTGGGTAACTAGGTGAAAGAGACCATCTCTAAGATTACCCTGAAAGCGCTCGAGACTTTAATCACAAGCAGTAGGTCGCAAGCTGGCGAGAAGCAGGGGCTGTCAGTACTGGTACTTGAAGGTAAGTCATCTTTTCCTTAATTGTATTGTCAGTGGAATTGGAGATTAATTCTAGGAGTTTCGCAGCAGGCATTATTCTGCTCCCTGTGTTAGATTTAAATTATTTAAAAAAAATTTATGCCCCTTGACTTGTGCCGTTTATTCTGGTTCCTGCAATTCGACGAAACTCAAGCAGGAAATTGTGTAGAAAATGAAAGTGGATCATGCGCACATCATGGGAACTATTGCTGACACCAGACTCCTGAACTCTGGGTGAATAGTTTCGTTTGCCAGGCACCCACGAGGAAGGAGTGAGGGCCACGGCAGCGTGACAA
This sequence comes from Pseudoscleropodium purum, assembly GCA_963969395.1. Lineage (NCBI taxonomy): Eukaryota > Viridiplantae > Streptophyta > Bryopsida > Hypnales > Brachytheciaceae > Pseudoscleropodium > Pseudoscleropodium purum. Next base: position 8,073,741 of record OZ017798.1, on the reverse strand, counting down.
AGACCACGAGCAACGCGAGGGGGTTCCTGGAGCAAGAGCACCATCACGCGCTTATGAGGGTGGTCCAAGGTGGGAACTCAGGCCCTCTGTTTTCCAATTCCCTCATTCAATGATGACCTTGATCCACATTCACAACGTATGGCAATTTCAATTAAATTGGCTATTTTCCAATTGCCAAAAAAGGGATGCACAAGGGGTCTTCCTTTGATAACTAGGACTGGCAGGCATTGATTAAAGTTTAGTACAATTGTACTAGACTACCATTTTAACCGAACATTGCCAATTTGATGGAAGTTGCCTCCTGTGTCAAATGTTTGGTTAGTGTCTTTTGTAAACGAGCAGGCCCACTGTTGATGCCACTATGTACCTGAATCCTACATGTAGGGATATCGAATGTACAGCTATAGTACATACTGTTGGTTTTGGGTGTGCATGGTTGGTTTCGGGTATACTCACTTTCGTGGGTTTCAGAGGAACCACTCCCATCGTTGAAGGTTCTCCTTGCTGGATGGAACTCACTATGTATGGCACACTTGTGTTCTTCAGTGACTCTTTCAACTTTGGAAGTCACTATCCTCCTCAAAAAGGTGGGTGACGGATTTCAACGCTGAAAACTCCTCTTTGTGCTTTATGGTTCAAGACTCATCTTTATGGTTCCAACTATGAAAACTAATCTTCTTCTAATGATAACATTAGGAGAAGATGGAGTATCAAAGTACCCCCAATTTTATCTCCTCCTATTGATCCTCCTGTTCTAACACTCAACGTAAAGGTTGAACCTTTTGCCTTCTATACGATTTTGAAATCCACTAGTGCTGTGCATGTTGAACTTTCCACCTAGGTTGATGAACATTTCAGGACAAATACAAGATTCTATTCGTACACAGCGCTGGTGATAACGTGCTAACATGAAAAAAGCTGCCATATCGTACTTCGGTTTGTCTCGACATTCCTTCACCTGCTTTGCGAGTTCCAAAAGCAAAGCAGCTACAAAGGATGCTTGCAAAGCATGCGAAGGATTGGATTGCACCAAGCCTATAAAGAATAGCTTACACTTTGGAAAACTGACACATGTTATATTCGCTTTTTCAGATTCGGTACCATTCGCTATGCGACAGTCAGAGCGTTTCCAGGAGATAGCGCTCCTAGTGACGATTATCAGCCAATGAAACCGTCATTTTCTGCCTTGTGGAGGCAGAGTGCTTTCGATGAACTTTATTTCAATGGCCATTTTGCACTCAAATGTGCACACCCTCGAATAACTTTCAGCAGCCTCCGCAACCTCTGTATCCCAACATGGAATTCATACAAAACCAGATCGAGTGAACAAATTGGAGTAAAAGAAAGTTCAGAGATTTTCGAGGTCATCTCAAACAGAATGACTACTTCCATAGTCATCAACAATCTGGAACGACAGTACATATCATGCCAGAGTGAAGGATCTAACGACCGTCTTCCTTTGAACTCCGGAAAACTACAAACCATGGCACCAAATCCAGCGCATGCAACAACAGAGAAAGGCTCAAGTAAGACGACGACAGCCATTGCTGAAATCAATTGAATGCTGGTATGTATATTGATACAAGTGAAAGAATGATATATCCACAATGTGTGGACCGTGCCAGTAATAAACATCCCTCTCCTCTCGAGGACCAAAATGAAATTCTTGTGTACAAATTATTAACATTATTCTGTCTGTAAACTCGGGTGCTAGCTGGAGAACGTTTCATCACAAGCCACTCCTAGCACCCTGACGTGACCCCAATCATGCACAGAACTGACTCTTCTAACATCTCTCTCTCGCTTTCTATCTCTAGATCTGTCTATCAAGGGTAATATGCAAGTGACCTCTCTCCACACAACATGTATGCCACTAGATGACATGATGACTTCCTGCTGATCGAATTCTTGTCTACGCTTGTGCTTCAGGGACTCTGGGATTGGTTGGCCAGCTCGACCATCTGCTGATTAAATTTATGGAAAATTCGACTTTTCCTGCACACCGGAGAAAAAAATTGTACGCATGGGTGCATGATCAAGTCTAAGTGCAGAATCTCGTCCCTCCCCAGGTGGCATCTGTACAAACCGATCCAGCAATCAATCATGTGCACCCTCAGTCTCCTCGCTCGAGATTCAGCTTCATGATCTGGTCTATTGAGCTTCATGCATGTACAACTGATGATTGTTTGCAATCACAATCCCATTCAATGGTTGCAGATTCGCCATAGTTCAGTGCTAGCCATGGCTGGGGTGTTATATGTTGGAACGCCCGCCATTTCACATCTGCTGGGCGATATGGCTGTAATTCCAGAGATCCAGCGACGAAAACAAGTCCGAGTTTTGACGCTTCAGCTGCAAGAGCACAGTTACATCTCCACCAACGGAAGGTTCCGTCGTGGTGCTCTTCGTCGTGGTGGTGGTGGTCGTCGTCGTTGTAGGCTCCTGCAACAACGCACTCCAGTCGACGTTTTCCAGGCCAGATATCGTTGAGTCGTCGTTGTATTCTCCGTCCACGTCGCTACCACTCGTCCCCAAGCTGGTTCCTTCTTCGGTTGGATCGTATGCTCCGCCCATGTAGAAGTGATGGTTCACATCTTCAGGTCGCTTCATGCTCAAGGTTCGTGTGAGATACGACCGCATTTGCTCCGAGGTTGGGCCGTGGAAGGCGTAATTGTTGGTCAAATTGGACCCTGGGGAGTTGTATTCGTCCAGGTTGATAAACTCACGCTTCACGGATGAGAACGGTTTGTTGCAATTGTTGGTGTGATCTGGGAGGGAGAATCGATGGCCGCCGTTGGAGAGGATGTCTGGGGAGCCCAGAGGCTCAGGGAGAAGCCCCATCTGCTCTTCGTAGGAAAGAGCGCGCTCTTGCAGCTTCATCTTCAAGTTTTTGTTCTTCTTGAACACACGGCATACCACCCAGCCGCCGTCCTCCTGCAAGGGGATCCAAAGGTAGGAAGCATTAGATTTTGTGACATTATTTACAGAGTATTCATAACAGTGAAATACTCTTTATTTTTTTGAACAAGCGCTTGCTAGTGAGGTACCCCCCATCTCAAGCCACGTTTTCTCATTCAATTCAAGCACCTAGAGATGAATTGAAGAAACCTTAGACTGGGTCATTTTCTGATTTAATTTTAGCCTCTTCATCTTAACATTTTGGAGACGGAGAGGCTTCACAGCCAGCTCATAAGAATCATGGTGCAAAACATGTCCACAATAGATGCATAGTCCCATGATTGGTGTGGGACCAAATAACATTGTGCACATATTTTACACGGGATATACCCTCAAAATGAGCTGGCTGCATGTGCTTATGAGTAGGCTCTCCTTATCTATAACATGCACTTGCAGATGGAGAATCCAGACTTCCCCAACGGCACTCCTGATGTCCTAAACCCTCCCCATATAATGCACACTCCTGAAAATTAAACCTTGTGTTGAAAAGATTAAACATTGAGGTGAAAATAAACATCAAAAACTCAACATTGACATGGTGTTTAAACCTCGTAGGTGGTCCAAACAAGATGACTCAATGCTGTTTCAACAAGGTTTAGTCCCATCGTCAACACCTAAACGATGGAGCTTCCCTCTCTACTCGTCATGGGGGAAGTCTCGTCATTTCAGGTGCTTGTAAATTACTCAAGATTAACAGGAATACGTACTTCCGTTTTAGTTGAAATATTACCATGCAATGTTTTATGCATTTATGGGGGTAAAATATGGTGAAATGAAGGGAGTATTGGAGTAAGGAAACGTACATGAGCAGGGCGACCAGGGCCATCATCCAGGCGAAACTCGTGCATGATCCAGTCGGTTTTCACGCCATGGGGGGCGCGGCCTTGGTAGAACACCAGCGTCTTGCGCATGCCGATGAGCGTCTGCAGCTTGGAGTGGATGGGCTTATCCCGTCCCGTAGCTTTCCAGAACCCCTTCGTGGTGGCCCGGTTAGCCCGGTTGCCCGTCGGGTACTTCTTGTCCTTCCGGCTGAAGAAATAGTAATCCGTCTGCTTCTCGTTCGAATCTGCCTGGATCTTGCACAGCTCTGCATCCCACATATCCACAATTTCACATCCCTGAAATGCAAACACGGCACACTTACAAGTAATGTGCACACAACACTCACTCTTTCTCTTCCGGTAATTCTATTGCAAATTGAACAGGAGTCAGGGAGTTTTAAGAGTTTAACATCATGCATGTTAATGGAACGGAGTTTACCACACACTCAAGAGGTGGTAAACTGGTAATGGTTCAATTGAGTTGGTAAGCCCCGTTTCATTTCCTCCCTTATGCAATAATGTGCACATAACTCTAGTTCTCTAGTCCTCTGAAATTTGAGAGGAATCAAATTCATTCTTTGGAAGCAATTGACAATATGGATTCTACCTTGGAGATCCCAGGGCTCGAGCTTGTAGAGATCCAAGTCGCGGATGAGGTCCAGGTCGATCTTCATGGCGCCGACCTTCTTCGGAAGGTAGTACCCAACCAATTCTTCATCCGTGGGGTGGAACCGGAAACCGACAGGGACTTTGGCAGATAACTGGCTCATCGTGATTGAGCAATCGCTAACGCTTGAAATGCTTGAAAAATTCGTTGAATCGCTATCACTGGAGAGATACAAGCACTTTCCGTCAGCGTCTGAAAGAAAGTGTCACATGTATTCAAAAACGCAAACAGGTCTCATCTTCAAATCAGAGAAGCGTGAGTCCAAGCCAAGGGAGAAGAGAAGATCGGGGACAAACCAGAGAAAAGAGTGCTTCTTCTTATCATGGTACAAAAAAATGAAGACTCAGAGACTATTGATCGAGACTCTAGAAACTACTGCATCTACCGATTGTTTTCGGCACTGTATTCCCGTCTAAAATAGTCACAGCACGAGATTCAATCGCAATTGACGATTGTGGCGGCAAGACTACCAGTACAGACAACAACACGACACTCGGAAGAATGAATACCAAAGCTTCTTCTGGAAGAACGGCGGGGTTTATAAGAGCTTCTACGATACTAGTAAGTTACTCTGCCAGAATTTACGGGATAGACTTTGCGCAGACAGACAGGCGTGCTACCAACTATCAAAGCTGCGTCAGCAAGTAAAAGAAAAACACGAAAACAGAACTGCCACCCAACTGATGAAGCTTATCACGAGGTGGGTCTAAAATTAGTGAAAATCGTTATCAAACAGAAAGGGAGATGATCGACGCAAGCCCCCTGGGAGGGTACTGGAAACTCCATCATTATTTAACCCTTAAAACTTAAAAGGACAACCCTGCCCGAGGGGCATGGGTTTGGAGTCAAACCCGAATCCCACGTAGTTCTTGTCTTGAAGCTTCAGTAAGAAAATGAGATCAAGCACACCAATTACACCGTGATGTGTACTACTATCATCTCCAATTTTGCTAAAAATTTCACACTATTGAAAGAATTTTCTACTTATGATTTTTCCAAAGAAATTACGTAAATTTTATTTTAATGTTTCTAATTGCGAAAAAATGAATTTCAATTTTGGTTAAGTAGCCGGGACCGACCAAAGCTTGTGTTCGACTTCACTTCGACACTGACTACTGCCTGACAAAAAAATAGAGGTGCAAACTTTAACCTTTGGGCACCTGCCTTCCTCACTACTTTTTGCACGGGCAGGGGAGGACTAACGTGGAAGGTAGCGAGTGGGAACGCGTCTTCGAACCTGACACCAAGGGTTAGGAATTAACCCGCTCAGATAGGCCTTGACATGGAGATCATGTCCATGACGTCGCCGCTTTCCTGCGGTGCTCCGGGCCTAGGTGAGTGTCCCCATTTTCCAACACTAGCCACTACCCCTTTCCTTCCCTGAAAGCATCAGCCGTTGCTCCCTGAAAGCAGCAACCGTTGCTTCAAATCAGGAAGCTCCTAACATGTACAAGAGCTAGCCCGGATATCGCAATCAAAAGACGGTGTACATGTGATCGATCTCGTGCCCTACAAAAATTCCGCTAACTCTTGTACCCGATTGCGACGAGGAACTATTCTTCCAAGACTGGGTCAAGTGATTCACAACAAGACAACTGAGTTTGTTCGGTCTGAATGCAAAGATGTTGATTGAAAAAGCTCCAGACCTCCTACATGCAAAGCACAAAGCGCTCACTGCATGTAGGAAGGTAATAAAATCAGAACTTTAATGTGTTTCTTTTGTCGATGTTCCCTGAGATTTTCTATGACTCAGCAAGTGGCAACGTGGGTACCCCTGATGACACATGTTAACCGACTGGATTCCCGGATCCTAATGGATTAATCTGACCGCAGATCTGATCTGCCACATCGATTTCACATGAAGCGCTTCCAATTGTGACAGCTGGACGTACGGCTAGCAGCAATCGGTCGGGACGGGTTGGTTGTAGAATTAATCCTTAAATTCTCTAGCTAGCAATCGTTCACCTCTCGGGGTACCTCTAACCATGAGCTTCGATCGAGGAGTTCTACAGCAGGACCACAGCAAGAGTACTCTGTTGAATTCACACTGTAGAGATCATGAAGGAACAGTACTCGCCTAAACGTAAGCATATTCCAACAGTCGCCGAAGTCCACGCGCAGATGACTAAACGTTGCACCCCGGAAACTACTCATCCAGACACCAGAAAGTACTGAAATTCAAGGGATCGGGGCAGACAAGACAACAGGAAGGACGAAAACAGCGGCAACGCGGTTTCTGAGACGAGGACGCCGTCTGTCAGGTGCAACATGATACGGGGCAGGCAGTTTGTACAAACCCCAGCCGTGTTGCAGCTAGCCAGACCACGTACGAGTAGCATCGAGCTCAGTCTCTGGATTGTGTATCAGCAACGGGGAGTTACCAGTTAGCTAGTACAGCTGTTTCACTGGAGTATTACTATTGATCATGAAAACACGGTGTTGCTACAAGCAAGGTACATGATTGTGCTCTTGGAAAGCAGTGGAACTCGATTACACTCCTTTCCACTCCATCAAGTAAGGAAATGTTGGAAATGTTGGAATATACTAACCTGATCGAAGAAATCCAACCCACAGTAGTTTTAAAGACAAAATGCTGTTTCTAAGGGCTCGTCTCATTCTTTCTTGCATTCTAAAGGTTCAGTTAAGTCACCGCAACGGGGACTGGCTGCAACAACTAACAGTCTCGATCGATCTCTAGTTGCGGAAGACTTGACTGAGAGATATGTTGATGTAGATGTATATATTGTATGCTAGCTAGATCGAAGCAGTCTCACCAGGCTATTAGGATTTAGGAACTTCACTGTTGTGGTGTCAGATGTGCACGGGAAGGTGATCGAAGAGATGCGGTCTGGAACACAAGATTCGTATCCATATCTGTGGTTTTCGATCTTGTGATCTGCAGATCGTGATGAGTTTCTAATTGAAGGGACTCGTCACTGGTTGATTCGAAACCACAATATTCGAGAGCTAGAAATCGAATATATGCCTGGAATAGTACAAGATTTGCGTCGCTATATATCCTGAATCCGGACCTTTTATAGAGAGCGAGGGAATTCAGGGCTAAAGGATCTCTCCGTGACAGCTTCATGAGTGGATATTCTAGAAGTTGAGGTCGGCATAGATTCTGGAACGGCTCCTATCTCAGCGGGCTGGAACCAGAAATGTCAGAACTCTGAGCACAAATTGGATGAGGTTTTCTGGCAGCACAAGATGTGTGTGACCCCATGTTGGGTGGCATGAGAGCCTGAGGAGACGCCAGGTGTGAGGTAACCACAGGTTGATGCCTGAAGCGCTTCTAGATGGAGGTTCTAATGATCAGGGAAACTGTGTCAGACACGGGAATTGTAACGTAAGACGTCGTCACTAGCGGTGCCTCCACGTTAAGGTACTACTGAAGCTATCGGCCGTTGGATTTCACTGTTGCGATAATGCAACACACACATGGGCTTCTTTACGACAAATTCCACAACTAAGCTTCAATCCAATGTGAACTCTGGAATTCGGGATCTACTTAATTAACTTCCTTGCTGACTGATGCTAAATCATTGACACCACTCTCTGCATTTGTTCATTACAATCAAAATTTAAAGATTCTGAAAAAAACAAAACTACGCTCAGCGGCTCAGGATCACTCAATTGCTATCTCACAAATCTCTTTCCCAACTTAATAAAATTCGACACTCAGTACGACAAGCAAATCACATCTCACGGACAGACGGAACCACGACAGGCACCTCGGCCGGACTTGGTCCAAATCAAACATAAACCGCAACGAAAGTTGCTTGAATTGAACCCAGCCGTTCAATCATCATCTACCCGATCGATCACATTCAACCTCATCACACTTACCGAGGCGTCTCTTCCAGAAGCAAACCAGCCAATTCGATCAATCAGCCTCAATCATCCTTTCCATGTGCCCACAAACACGCCTTCGCAGCAGCTGACAGACAGACAGACACGAGAGCATAGATCCTGACCACTCTAGCTTCACGTACACTGACATGCATACTCTGACATCGTGTCAGAAAACTAAACCAACAAGCTGCACTCCTTAGTCTAAACAATGTGGCAGAGAGGCTTCGCTCCTACGTACCCTGGAATTAGAATCGGGAACCAAACTGGGCAGCAAATCGGGCACCACCAGCACAGACGTCGCCGAGATCAGCTTCGATCGACTCGAGCAAGTGCTTGCAACTGAAGAATTCAGCAACTGAGAGAGATGATGCCCGAGACAGACAAAGGGAGAGAGCTAAAGATAGTGAAAGAAAGCTAGAGCTTGAGAGAGTGCGGTGGTTTGGGATTGAAGGTGAAGATTAGAAGACCCAATGTAAGGAAGGTGGCGTGGATTATAAATGGGACCGCAGGGAAGCTAGGCTGATGCAGCCAAAAGCAGGAGCCGTCTTGTCCGCCTACACGCCTCCCCGGCCCTGCTCGCTCGCTCGCTAGCTCGCTAGCCAGCTGAACTTATTAGTGCAGCCCCCGCAGCCCTTCTCAACTTTGGATCTAAGCTTTCGATCTAGCCTGCCCGAATTCTCAATGAATACTACAACTCTGAAGCCTTGCAGCCCTTTTCAACTTAACCGAACTCTGGATGTAAGCTTTTGCCTGCCCGAATACTCACTGAAACCTGGTGCATGCAGCCAACCTTCGCTTGCGGCCAGTCCTGAAGCTTCTCCAGGCTCTACAGATCTAGAAATCTCTAGATCTCAGGCTCCCTCTCTTTCTTTTTGTGTGAGCCACTGTGCCGTCATTTCTTTGCTCTTTGTGATTGGGGCCCAAGCATGTTCCAAACTCCCACAACACCTGGGATTCCGGATGACCTTCTTTATTTATTCTTGTTTGGATATTTATTCGATTTTGTTCCGACTTTCAACAGTTGCAACTGGGCGGGTTTTCTACCATGATTCTCCATCTGTGTTTCCAAGTTACTGCAGGGGAGTGCAGGCTCAGTTATTACTATGACAGCTTCCCTGTGTGAACTTTACCGGACTTGGTTAACCCCTACACGCCGGGGGAGCCATTTCGTGGCTTCTGCATGATTTCAGGTGGTCATAAGAAGACCTTAACTGTAGATTTTTCATCCATTCTTTTTTTAATGACCTTCTATGTTGAGTTACAAAGAGTGTTTAATGGAGTTTTTGATCTAATTGATGTTTATTTTCATATAATTGAGAAGTAATGAGAAAAAACGGAGGGCAAAATTTGTCGTTTCAATATATTTTGGGAAATTGAGTAAATCCGAAATTTCTCCTTGAAAATGAATTTTTTTGAGTTTGAGTCCAACTAATGAAATGAAGGTCTTCTACTCTAATTTCTATCCCAATTCGAATTTTGGAAAAATTCGTAAAATTGGATATTTTATTGTAATTTGAACTTCAATTGTATTTTTAATGAGAATTAAATGAGAATTATATAATGACACGGAAACTGAATTTACACCATGATGTTATTCACTATAATATACACACATGATGAAATTTTCAGATTTTTTGAGATAATTTATTATTTAATATGATTTTTTCTTCACTTTTTCTTCAAAAATTTGCATAAATTTTTTTTTCATGAAGTATAGAAAACATGTAGCTTCATCTCTAAAAAATAAAAATAAAAATTTTCATACACATCTAAATACAAAATAGCAACAAACTAAGTGAGGACAATGTCATATGAAACCAATGGCCATAGGCCCAGGCGTTTTAGAGTTAACATGGACATGCCTGCGAGTTTCATGTCCCTCCACATGTGAACGGAAAGTTTCAAACTGATGAAACTTTGGAACCACCACTACCCATGGCTATGATTTCCTCCTTCCACAGAAATGGACCGTTTTTTCTTCAATGGTCTTCCTTGGAAATATAAATTCTACCAGTTAATTTCTTGCAACATCAATTCTTTCACTGTCCAGTTTCCTTCAACTTAAATTGACACCAACTAGAAAGTCAATTTCAAACTAAAAGTACTAATGAATATTGCATCCTTGGTTCACGCATAGGGGCCTTCCCACATTTGATTGCAATTTTGTAATGTATTCAGTCATTGTCATGGTTTACATTTCAATTTGTCCAATGTCTTCTCTTTGCTCTTCACAATTTTAAATTGTTTGAATTTTTCTTTTTTTTTTAAATTTTTTTCTTTAGCGCTCGTTGAGCTAATCCATTTCATGATAGTGTTTTGCTTCAATTCATACAAAGATTGGAACCATTCATTTGACTCTCTATGGTATTCTTTGAATTTTGCAACTTACTTTGCAACCCTTAGATGTTTAGGTGAAGGTGAAGGCAAAGGTCCTCCTTGCATTGGATGAGATTTTTCTGCATATTCATGGTTTGAATACACATGCTCAATTTGGTCAATAGATGTGAAAAATATGTATTTGTAGCTCTATGGTGGCCTTTTTACCAAAAGCGTAGATATTAATACTATTCAAAGAGGCAAGACATCTCTATAAATATAGTTGGTAAAAACATTCATTAAGAGTCAAAATTTAAACACTACAAGAAATCTAGACTATAAATGATTGCAAAAAATGACAGTTATATGACTTCTAGGAGTCATTTATCAAATTTTTTGGGATAAATGACAGAAAAATGACCTTGACCATAGTAGTTGTAAAACTATCATTCCTATTGAGCTAAAATCTACCAAACTTGAAATGTACTTAAAGACTAATATCACCATCTTTTTCTTTTTGGAAAGGTGATGGGTAAAAAAGTCTGAGGTGGAAAGTGCATGTCCACATGTCCAATCATTCTATAGTCATCTCCTAGTTGTGTCTGACCCTTGATAAATCTAACCTAGACGTCCATGTGGTAGCTTTTGAGTGGGTTTCAGTTCAAGGTGGACCCCTATAACATCTGACGTGGATTGCAATGCCGGCTTCTTGTTGCAACCATTTATAAGTTGCAATGGAGTTGTAGCATAGTTGTAGAAAATGACTCATGGAGAGTATTTTAAGTCATAGTTCACTTACTTTTGCATCACCAAAAATGTATACAACAATGTCATTGGTCATTTTGAAGTCATATTTCTGTTATATCTAAGTGCGAAAATGGAACTCTGTGGCTTTAGGAAATGACTCTGCTGTCATTTTACAATTGTGTTTGGATAGAAGGAGAGTTGCAATGCAATCACATAGTACGACATAGTATTGCATTAAGTGGCGTACTAGTGCCGTAATTGTCGGTCGTATGACAGTGCTTTCAAATCACAAGCAAGAAGATCAAACTCGAAATCAATTATTCATGAGGTTCCCTACCTTATATCAACCCTAAAACATTATTCAAATTGGACTGCACAACAAGTATTCATGGGAGTAGACAATAAATTCTAACGAGTTATGCATGCAATGAATTATGTTGCTATGCATTGCATTTCACACTATTGAGTCAAAATGGAATTCAGTCTTTTTTATAGGAAAAGAGCAACCCAAAGGCACTCTGCACTTACAAAGAAGTCCGATGCATTGTCTTATACTTGCTCTATACACTAAACTACAAGGTCCCGCTCACTTAGTTGCATAGAAAGCATGAGATTCCTTCACGTTGTGAACTTCATATATTTGCATTGCCAGATGACGGAGTTCCCCCTTGCATCTTCAACTTTATGCATGTCGGGGGCTCCTACAAGGAACATAAGCGCCACTCTCTCTTGGAAAATGTCCTTTAGGTCAACCTTCAGCCACTACACAGGAATGTCCCTGAAGTGAAACTTGTGTTACAAGGGCAATTCGCTAATTTTGCCTTTTGCCACTTTTTGACAATGAACTTGGAGGTTGAAAAGAAACACTTCACCAATGCTAAACTATAGTAAGAAACATGTCAGTGCTTGCATGTGGCAAGTATACAAATTGACTACATTGGCAATTGTGACTTCCTTGCGACTAAGCAATTACAGTACAATACTGAACCTGAACCCTTGCGCTACTCGCTCACAACTTGAACATGACTTTAACGCCACTAGCTCCACTATCTTGCAACTTCGACATGACTTAAACACCACAACTTCAAATGCCTTACACATTGAACATGACTTTCATGCCATATTAAACTACAGCAAGGTCCAAGACAACTAAAATTGGAATTATGGCTACACGTAGAATTCAGAATCTCACCTTCTTAGACCACGCCTCCCACTTGTCAAAAGAGGCCGCTGCTGCCTTTGACCTTGTCTCCAACCTTTGCTACTCCTACACAAATATGGCAAGGCAATCAGATTTGATGATGAAGTGAAGGTGAGGGGACATCTTTCGTACATGCAACCACATAGACAGGTAGTCTCCTTACCTTCCACAATATCAAGAAAATCGTACAAGCAATCCTATCGGCGTTAAGATCTCATGTCAATAGTGGTTTCATGCACTAGTGATGGATACTTCGACTAAAAGGTAGCCGCGTTTGGACATTTGCCAAGCACCTCCAAAAGCAACTACAAGTATAACTTCAAGTATTTCTTGTCATTGCAAGAGTTGATAGTTTTGTGACATAGAATGTAGTGGTGGCGATCATATTTGCAAGACGATTGCAAGAGACCCTATAGAACTTATTGTTGACTATGACTAAGTTTTATGTGATGAATTAAGAATAATATGTATACACTTTTGATAGATTCTTCCTCCACAAGGTAGGCGCTCCATCTTTGCCATCTCCAAACTCACATTGTTTACTTGACCACAAGAATAGAGGAACTGAATTTGGACCCCTTTGCAAATTGATCAATGTCACCATTCTCCAAAATTTCAACTTATATAGTTTTTGAACCTCTTGAACCACGAATAAGCTGGCCTAGGTTGTATGAAATCCTCGTATCTCGATGCACGCCAATGTCATATACTTTCACTATAGTGGAATATCCGAGTTGGTATGGCGGAAGTAGTGCTTGAGACGATTGCGCCTGGTAGCCTCCCACGTCTACTAATTACTCCTGCAGCAAAGTTTGTCCCCTGTCCACAACCTGATCCTACATTATAAGTCAGACAACACCTAACCAACTTCTTTGGAGACTTCTTCAAAATAGTCGCCGCACGTTTCCGCTTAGCCTTCGGCTCAAGAGTGCAGTTCTCCAACTCAAACGACACATCCTTGTCATCAGAGTCAACTTGTACATCTTCTATACCAGTCACGTTGAAGGAAGAAAGAACACGCTAGTCAGTACGAGAAGGGTTAGTGCCTAACCCTAAACTAGAAGATGGACAAAATAATATAAAGAAAATCCTAAAGCTGATTCACAAAAGTGAGAGGCTAAATTACCTACTGCAGTTGCCTCCAAAGTAGCTTGTTGTTGGACATGGCAACAAATGTCTACTAGATTCATCATACCTCTTGCAATGGCCTTATTGTCGGACTTCATTACCTTGGACAAAGAATTTTTGTAGCTTCTTATTTTGTTAGTGAAATGTACATGCCTCCCAGCCGATTATACAATGCGCTCTATTCTACCCCTATGTCCTCAAAGGCCCCGCTTCAACCACCTTCGTTATATAGTCTCCTGCTTATCAACACTCCCTTCCTTCCTTGGTTTATCATCCTCACAAGGGTTTTCCCTATGGTGCAAAAGCAGAGACTGACGATCAGTTAAAAAAACACTACAACTACTAGACAAAGATCTAAGACCTAAACTACATAAGGCGCTTCAACATCCTAATCAATCAAGGTGCAACAAGAAAAAGGAAGCATGCGGGGCAGTGGATAAAATGAAAGCAACTAGGGTTTCAAGAGCAACAAGGGGGAATAGTAGCCACGTGGCCCTTCTCTACAAAAGGTGATCCAAATCCCAATGCATACTTGCATTAATTATAGGTGAACAATATTGCGACTATATGACTGCATAACTACAACAAAACAATTACTAAAACGTTGATGTAAAAGGTAGCATAAGAAATTAATGCGTTGCCTTGAAACCCTACTATGATGTTGTGGAAGTGGCTACAAAAAACAAGGCAATCAACAGTAACATATAAAGTTGCTTGCGGACGACCATAAAGACAAGCTTTCCTCTGCCATGTCTATATAGTACATCTTGCCGAGTTGAAGGACATTTGAACACAAAACATCAACAACACGTTAGTACAAGAAGATCCACGTCAGCAACATGGAATTCACTTGAAGACACCTTCAGTGACACTTCAGTCACTTCAAAGTTGGAAGTTAGTAACAAGTCACAAACTACAATAGTTACCTACAGAGCACAAAAGTAGATGAACCCTTAATGAAAATGTGCGTAACAATTGCCACATTCATCATGTTTTCATCTCGCAGTCGCAACTACAACTACAAAATGACTACAACACTATCCACTACAACCACATGGTGCAATTAGAAAAATGTAGTTGTACCGTAGTCACAGCCTGGGGGCATAAATGACTCCACAGTCTTTTATATCATGTTTTTCTTGTAGTAAAAGCATGTTAAAATCAATTAGTGTAAGTGACACTAAATACAATTTTTAGTGTAGCAATCAATGTTGGCAAAGACATGATGTTTCTTAGTGAGATAAGAGGCACTATTTTAGCCAACCATGACATAGTTTGTAAGGTTTCATTGCAAATTGCTTGGTGATCAAATGATTCAAATGTAGTGTCGCTAACCCATTTCCAACTACTTAAGCAGTTAGGCATATTTGGAGTGCGGATTTTTTTAATTCATAATTTTTTTCATGTATAAAAATAGAATTTGGAAGGATTTTGTATTTTCCAAAATTTTATCACACAAAACATAATTACTATGAATTTTATAGTAGAAGATTCTCTTTGACCTATAATGGTAATATAGACTTTTCTAATTTTGACCATAAATTGATTGCAAAATCAACCAAGGACTGGTTGTAATATTGTGAACTTAGGAACCAATAGTAATGCACCACAACTGTGTCGAGAACTATGCTATAATTAATCATTGCTCATCTCCTATTAATTAGAAAAAGAATAGTCTATATCACAAGAATGGAAGGTGATCAAAAATGGATCAGCTACTATAAATTAGTAGTGTTTAGCTTTCAATCACTATAATGAACATTGCTACCTAACACTTGGGAATCAAATGACAAGTTTGAAGAACTTCAAAAAAGAAAGTGTATTTCAGATATATAGTAGTACTCTAAATTTCAACATTCATTCACATATTGGATAGAATAGATCACATTTGTTTATATCACATATCCATAATTCTATTTTCATCCATAAATCCATAATCAAGAAACTTCATCCAATATGTTTTTGTAATTTGAAGTTCTTTGGAAAAAAACTTCAAGATTTGTTGCCTTTTTTAATCCCTAAAGTTCCATGACTATGTTTTCATTGAAAAAGCTCAAAAATTGCCATTTTTAGTACAAGTAGCAAATTTTTGGAATTCTTTTTGACATATGTAACCATAGGATCTTGTACTATGTATTATCAAAAAATATGTGGTAAAAATTTCAGACATTTCTACTACTTGGATTGCAAGATATAAGCATTCAAATTCACTAATATCATTTATTTGCCTTGCGAAAAGCCAAGCTGCTTCACTTCACAAGCTCACTTTTCTATAAATAAATAAAAATGACCAAAATGATGGTGTTTCTGTAGATTCTTTTTTCTACACAAGTTTTCCACGTGCTTGAAAATTTTCAAATCATTTGAAAGTGTACAACACATAGGAAAAAAATAGTAAGTAGGTAGTAATAGACAATGATTCAAAATACTAAATTATTAAGAATTAAAATATGGAATTGAAAAATGACAATCCCAATGGTTGAAATGTTGTAATAAACAATTTACATCCTAGGATTTTATTTTTTTTCAAAAATATTGAAAATTGGGTAACATAAAGGATTTCAAAGTTCATTTTAGAGTAGGAAATCCGTAATTGCTGGCAAACAAAAAATCCTCATAACTTTTGACTTGTGGATCAAAATGGAATGATTCAAAGCTTTTCTTGTATATATAAGTCTAGAAAACCAATTTCGAATTTTGGTTTCTGAAAAAAGTGATTCGTTCTAATCTGCCCAAACTGCCTAGTTACGAAAAAAGGTAACATATTAAGCTATAACTTTTGACTCCTATTTCCAAATGTCATGAAATTTGTTGCATATGAAAGATATTCCTCATCCCCACCTTCTACTAAAATTTCAGGCTAAAATATATAAATTTCTTAGTCACAAGTACCTACCCAAAATTTCTATACACCAAAAACCTAGGCCAGTCCTTTAGGGGTTAAGCCAAATTTATTGTTTTTCCAATGCAATCTTGCACTAGAAAGTCAAAGAAAAAAAGGCCTTGATTCAAACTAAGATAGGAGGCTCAAACTTTGACAGGGCATCAAAACCGATCATGATTCATAGGTACATTTTGCTTTTTTCAATGTACCCACTATGCACATTTCAAGAGGTGGTCACTTTTAATGACTACAAATGACCACTTTTTTCCAACTTCAAAAACTTGTAACTAATTCCACAAAGGTTCAAAAAAATATGAAACGACTTGGATGAAATCTCAACTCTACTTGTCTTTCAAGGAAAACTTATTGAATTTTTTTTCAAGATGCTTAGCCTCCCCAAAATTCAGTTCCAGCCTTTAGATGGTCAGTTTATGAACCTCCTACCTTATTCACAAGTTTGTGCATTTTTCCAATGTCATCAATTTTGAGTGACCACACCCATACAAAAAATGCCCAGTTCGGACACCGATCTGGCCGCCTCAAGCAACTGACTCCATTGTTTATAACATTTTGAGACCATCGAAAGTTGGGCGTAAATCCTGAAATTTCTCGAGCCAGGTTGCCTTGGATGTTGTGTCCTGTCAATCCAGCTACAACCCTCGAGGGCCCGTATGTTTTCTTTCAAAAACTGACCATCAAAAAGCAAGATCCCAGTGATGTGTGTGGCCTCTTGTTATTACAATTGGCACACTCTCTCGAAAATCAAAGCTGCTATGTTATGCTATGCTACCCTAGAAGACTTTCCTTGTGATCCTTTTCATTTTTCATTTCCTGTACCAGCATGCTGTGTGTGCCAGCGACAGATGAGTGAACTGAATGGCCCCACCATCCAGGGTCCGGGGTCCGGGGTCCGGGGTCCAGGTGGGTACGTACAATCATCATCCAGGTTTGGCTTACTCTGTGTTCCATGGTACCTTTGCTGTGATTAGTGCAGTGATGCAGATTTTACTTCCAGGCTCACACAGGGACTGAGGGCCCGAGAGAGGGGGTGCATGAGGGGGGGGGTCCAGGTGGACGGAGACAATTGGGCCAGGCAGTCTCTGTGATTTGTTGGTAGGTCCCTTCCTTGGGGCTCTCACATTCTCGTGGTGGAGGTGGGTTTTTTTGGTGCAGTCTTGGGAGTTTGTGCAGCTGAAAGATAATCTGCAGTCACTGAATGTTTCTGTGCGTGCCCTTGTGCCCGTGCTTCAAGGCACGAATGTTTGCTTGGCTTGGATTGCCGGAGGACATGGCTGAAGATCATGGATGAAGGGAAAATGATCATGTGGAAAAATGGACCCTGAGTCGGGGCTTGTCAGAATGGTTTTTAGAGTTGGGACAATGGGCCTCACTTGGACTCATTCAAGACCTTCGACCTTGGACTCTGGACTCTGGAGGTCGGTTGCCAATTTGCCATTGTTGTGAGAATGTCTAAGTGCCACCGTGTAGGTGAGGATAGGCAAGGATGGTGGAGTGAATGGCGGAGAGTGGAGTTGTTTGGTGAGATATTCAAAAAAAAAAAAAAAATACGCATTTCTATGATGATTTTTGTTTTGATTTGAAGGCATATGCGATCAAGATTGGAAAAACTGATACTCTTGATTTACGGCAATGGCCGTGACTTACGATGGCTTCAAAAACAAAGAATTTCTATGATAAATTATGAATTTAAGCGATTGTTCTCGATGATTATGCTAAGGAGTATTGAGATGCAAGATTTCATTATCAACCATTTCAGAAGTTGAATGTTATATATATATATATATATATATTTATTTATTTATTTATTTATTTATTTATTTATTTATTTATTTATTTATTTATTTATTTATTTATTTATTTATTTATTTATTGACCTTCTTACAAATGTTCAATGGTTTACACAAATATGTAAAAAAAATAACTCTTGTTCGATTTTGTTTTGATAAAGCAAAGAACTTTACAATGATGTCTTTATATTATTATACAAGAACATATAAATTATTGAATTTAGAAGGCATAGACTCTTGATTCATGACAACCTTATGAACTCATGAAGCAAAGAATTCTACAACAATTTGATCATAATTCAAAAGACTTACAACAATGATTTGAGATGGAATATACTCTTGATTTTTGGAAATCTCCAAAAAAAATCAAAACTCATTTTCTTTTTTCCAACATTGAGTTTCAATTATGTAAGGTTTAATTTTCATATAATTATTTGAATTTAATGTCATATACACTAATAAGATAAACCAATGTAATTTTGCTAACATTGTATTTATGGGATGCAAACTCATTTAGGATTAGTTCAAACATGAATATGTCATTTTAGAATGCATTTTGTACATGTGCATTGCCTAAAAAAATCTTGACATATGCATGATCGGGGTAAAGGTGAATGACACCAAAGTGAGTCAATAATAGAGAATGCTCATTCATATATGAAATAAAGAAATGACTAACTCTTTTGAAATAGTTGAAATGAATGAAATTACATAATAAAAAATAAAAGTATTATATGTATAAATCTTGAGCTACACAATAAAAATGACATCAAGTTCCTCAACAAAATCAGTAATGGATGAAAGAACATTCCTCCAAGTGTGGAATAATCATCCATCATTAGAATACAAATCAAAATCAAAATCTTCTATACATCATATCTAGTTGATCATCCAACTATGATTCATGCATTTGTATCAAACATAATACGTATTCTACCTAGTGTTCTATTTTTCATATATACAAATAAATATTCATTCATATAAACGTGAGTATATGTATGCATGTATATAAATATACATGTATTTTATTTATAATATATGTTTATACACAATTTTATTTATTCAATTATTCATCAAATAAAGTATTTTCTTACTATGGGAGAAGTATAAGGCGAGATGTGAAGATGCATTGGCCACTCATGTACAATTAGGCATTGCCAAAAACACCATGTGTTTTTTGTAGTGTTTTGACAAAAATTGCATTTTTGCCATAAAATAATATTAGTACTATTAGTACTACGTAGTGAAACAATTCAACCATTGATTGGAAAAATCAACAGCTAAAAGTATTGTTGCTAATACTATGGACTACTTGCAAGAACTAAAATATTATTGTGGGAAAAAAAAGATAGATTGTTACAGATAATAGAAACAATGAGGTTTAAATTAAGAATAAATAGATAATCATGAATAAAAAAACAAAAAGTTGGCCATTTGAGAAACCTTAATGGTGATCAAATTTCACTCAAAAAATGACGTTGATACAATCTTCAATGTTTAGAAGTGCTTGTGCAAGGAAGCCCTATTTACATGGACCTAGAGGACATAAAATAATATATTTATAGATGCCACTTGGTATGCATATATACACTTAGTGTGGAAATAGACCACCAAAATTTCAACTCTAAATCATTCAATTTGGGTATTTTGAACATAGTGAAAACCCCTAAATCTCAAAGTGTGACAAATTAACAAAATTAAATTTTAAATATAGATTGTTTTTTTAATTTCTAAAAAATAAGGGATTTGATTATTATCAAGTTACACATTTCTAATAGAAATTTTAAGTTCTTAGGACTTGGGATTCAAAAGTTATATCGAAAGACAATGTCACTTCAATTGTGACAAAAAAATAGGATTGGTGTTTCTTGCAATGACCCAATTATACATGTAGGCAATACTATACAATTTACTAGAATTACAAAATGTATGTAGTTATAAGAATAGTGATGTTTTGAGATTGTTATTAATGAATTAAGAAATGTTGAATCTATTGATCGATGAACAAAGGACAAATAGAAATTTGATTCTTTATAATTTTATAAAATAAATTGTATTATCTTTGGATTTTGAAAAAAAACTAAAAACTAAAACTTAAACTAAGAAACTTTTAAATTGCCTATTTATTTATTAAATTATTATTAATCCTTAAAGGACAATTGTCCTTGGGTGGAACACTCGGAAATTGGGATAGGCTCTTTAAGAAGTCAATTTTAAATAAATATTTTATAAATTTTGAAATTTGGTGTTCAAAGGCTTCCATTCTACTAGCAAAGCTCCGTCAAATAACAAGCATATCTTCCACTAAGGTGGCCACCTCTAAATGCAACCACTAACTCTAAACTGCCATCTTCACTTTGTGTACATCTCCAAAATCAATCATGTACCTATATAGAAAGAACTTATAGTTTTAGAACCAAACTTTATACCTTCATAACTTTTGGATATAGTACCCAAATGTCGCGTTCTTTGGTGCATTGAAACCTCCTTCCACTTGCCAATAAGAAAGTTCAACTAGTCTAATAATACTAACTAGGTGCAGTAGCAAAAAGTGGAAGTTTGGGAGGTACCCACCTTGTTGATGAGTTGGATATCAAATATTGTACAATCAAGTCTAGCTCATTTACGAATTATGAATCCTACTGAAAATTTGGATAACTTTGGGAGGCCCGTGTGCACTCAAACATGAACGGAATTTCAAATTTCAAATTGCATTGGAATCACACCAAAGTCTATTTTACCACCATTACAAATGCACATATGTAATTGAAAATTATACAAAGAGTTTGATGTTCTTTATACACTATCTCCCATTTGGTGTTACCACCATTTGTGAAAATTACAACTTATAATTTAAGGTACATATTAGAAATGAATCTTCACAATTGTTTTTGAGACACTTGATCACATGCCACTAGAAAATTTTGTATCCCTTTTTGTTTTTTCTTCACCCTAATGCAAGAAGTCTTTCACTATCTTCTATGAAATGGGAGACAGTGTGTAAAATCAATCCAACTTGTAATATGATTTTACATTACTCATTTTCCACTTGTTATTAAGTTGAAGTAGAATTCAATGTGATCACAATGCAATTTGAAATTTCAAAATTGATTCATTTTTTAGTATGCTAGCGCTTCTTGAAGTTGCTGAAATTTCTAGTGAGCCTGATCTGAAAAATTCGTAAATGAGCTAGACCTTACTGTACAGTACAGCCAGTACATGAGGTCCACTAGATCATTTCAGTCTTGGTTTTGAAGGAACATGACGCCCACCCTGGTCCCATGTTTTATACCCCATATAGAAGCTAACTTTGCCACTCTTAGGAGCATTTGCAGCAACAAGCAAACCATGCTTCCACTCGA
This sequence comes from Pseudoscleropodium purum, assembly GCA_963969395.1. NCBI lineage: Eukaryota > Viridiplantae > Streptophyta > Bryopsida > Hypnales > Brachytheciaceae > Pseudoscleropodium > Pseudoscleropodium purum. The sequence goes on along the minus strand of OZ017798.1, from coordinate 8,051,994 downwards.
CTCGTGCGCTACTCATTGGATTTGGGTCACCTTGCAACAACCCTACGTTTCATCCCACTCATCCACCTCATCCTACTTGAAAAAAAATAAAAACAGTCTTAAAAAAAGAGGGGTCTTATTACGAAGCTTACATGTTGTCACTGTTAAAACTGGAGCTACCAAAAAATTGAAAACTGGTCGGGGTCAGTGACATCTTCATCAAGACACTCAGATAATTATTCTTCAAGACAGACGTTACATAAGCTTGTCGCGTCGTGTCCTTGGCCAGCATATACTTGTCGTGATACTCTTTGCCCCACCCGGGAGTTCTCTAACTTATAAGGAAGGTATTAGAGCACTCCGGCACACCCTTACACACTCTTTAAATGTGGATGAAAAGTGTTACATGTCTTCATAACATTCTCTTGACACTCAATCCTAGCATATTTAGGAATGATCCTTGAAATTACTATTCATCTGAAGTTTAGTTGTAGCTTTATCCTTTATTCTTGTTGATGGATGAATGGTCACTCGACTATTTGTGGGTTGTAATTGGTGAACAAGGGTGAGGGACAAAGAAATTGAGGGCTCTTCAAAAGTAGATGAAAATTTGAGCGTGCCATGTGTGGCCAAGTAAGGGGGGATGCTCTTGAAGGGGCCTTCTCTTCCTAGGCCTAGTTCAATTTTCTTTGATAGTGCATCTCAATTGTCCCTATGTGATTCCTTCCCCTGCTCCAAATCCACATGCTACTAATATTTAATAGAAAAAAAAAGACTCGGAGCATCATATAGTAGGAGAGTTTGGATTTAAAGATCAATATGGGTAACTAAGGTAGCAACTCCTAAAAGAGACTCTTTTTCTAATCCCACTTCTTCAAAGGTTGAATGACCAAATATTTTTGATGAGGTTATTAGGAAACTCAAGAGAAATGCAACTCAAATGGTTTTGTAATTTTACAACACTCTAGTAATGTTTTACAAATTTTCTAAGTTGAAGACATAGGGTAGCCTACATTTAATACTAGACTCACCTCGAATGGATAAGCTTAGAGCACAAAATGTCTATAATCTTTCATTGGTTTTTTCAAAAAAAATTCTTCACTTCTCAAAAGTTGTAAAATAAACCAACCTATAGCCTTGCCTATAGTAAATAGAATGATTGGTTTGCTTTGTTGGTATTATTGAAATTCTTCACTTTTTTTTTTACATGGAGACAAATGTGAGAAATAAAGAGAGCAATTGAAGTTATAATTTTTTGACAAAATATGAATTTGTTATGAATTTACCTTCAAAAGTAGAAGTTTTCTATTGCAGTCAATAATCATTCCATCATCATCAAAGACATTGATTGTGGACACTAATTCAACTTAATGGAGCCTAATTCTCATTTATTGAAAAAAAATTTATTATGGTTTGATGCAAGACTTCAATGGGTCATTCTTTAGATGTCTATCATGTAACTTTTGGCTATTAGAGTTTGATTTACCTTAGTGTATTTGAATCCGGAAAGTGCTCATTCAAGGCCATTTTTTAAGTGTTAGAGATGGGAAATGTTTCCTTCAAGCTACCTTAGTTTGATATTTATATATAAGACTTGGCATCAAGCTTTGGCAAGATTTGTAGCATGGTGATCCACTACCTCTTTTTCATTGGTGATCAAAGATATTCTTGTTTTTAGATAACATGGTTGTCCTACAAGGTTAGTTGAGGAAATTGTTTATATTAATCATCCTTCAAGTTTTTCCTTTATATATTTTTTTTCCCAATAAGGATATATTTTACAATAAGAAAAAAACTGAATCTTTTTTTTCTTGATTTTTTTTCCTAGATTGTCAATTGATATCAAAGCAAGTCATCAATTTCTATAAGTTGCAAAGGCTAGACCACACAACTCATTAAACTAGTTGTTTTAAAGGAGGTCCCATATCATTTCCTATTGTTAGTTCACTTTTCTTACTTGTAAACTCTAGTCAATAGCATAAGTTTCAAGACCTTTGAAAGTGGTGTTTTTCATAAGATAAGTGACATATGCAAGAAAAAAAAACTAGTGTTAGTAGCAATAATAAAGAAAAAAAACTTTGTACGGATACATCTGTATATAGAGTAAGAGAGAGTATCAAGCTACCTTGCAAACCAACATTGTAAATTGGTTGTTTTAAACAACTTCTCAAAAACTCTATTATCACTTCATATGTAGCCCTGGCACGAGACATTTGAATAGAAGAATTGCACTTGAAAAAAAATTATTAAAAAGAAATTTTTAACAAACTATGCATTTGCAAAGTCATATGGAAAACTTTTTTTCAAAATTTTAACACAAGTTTTTAGAATCAATGAGGTATATCACTTAAAAAATTTACACAAATTACTTTAAAGATTTTGAAATATAATACTATGTTTGAATTTAGTAAATTTGTAAAGATATCAATTTTTTTAGTTGTCCATCTTTAGACAAAAAATCACATTCAAGATTGCACTTCACCTCGCATTTCTACAACTGTTGAGTCAAATTGGACACAAATTAGTATACAAGAGACCTAGTAGAATGTCATATATTAATTTGCCCAAAAATATTGCCTTCACATTATTTTTGACTTTATAATGACCTCTTTAAAAATTGCAAAAGTAAAAATATAAAATTCAAATATGAAATTCCTTGTTGAGGAATCATTTATTATAACCAAATTCAACATTTTGTTGTCATATTCATTAGGTCATGTATAAAGAAAATTATATATTATTTTTCATGTCAACTTTAGGCCAAAAATATTAAAGTCATGCCTACCCCTATGCATATGATACTTAAGTTTGTTTCTTTATTATATTTCAATGGAACTATTGGCTTTGGCAAATGTGGCTATATGCACTCATTAAGGCAAGAAGGCATCTCTTACATTTTGTCCATTCCAAACAACTAGGTATGGAGTCATTATAGTCATATATTCACCTTCATTCTTGAATGAGTGAGATTTGGGCCACAATTGGATGATTTCAAGACTACAGTCCAAGTTTTAAGTAACAATAACAAAGAGATTATAAGAGACTACAACTCAAACTTCCTTTTAGATATGAAACCATTAAAGGAGTGGACATTTGTAGGGTTTGATGTTATGGTCATTTAGAAAATACATGTGATCATTTCAGGTGAGTAAATTGATCATTATGAATGCAATTAATGTTGATTTTGTGGGGCTATTGACTCTTTTAGGTAATTTGGACAATTTACTTCAAAGTTTCATAACAAACTAATACTTTATTGCAAAGTTTTTCAGTGGATAGAACCTTTTCTTAACCTCATAAGGACATTGCAACCAAGAAGTGGTCAATTGATGCACTAGTAGAAAAGTAGTATTTAAGCGCCATAGAATAATATCAAAGTGTGGTGCTTGAGGTCCATACGGGAACCAAGCTAGTGTCTACATGGCTATTTAGTATTGCAAAGTGACTAATCTTTGTACTCAAGCACCTATTTTCTACTACTTATGGCTTTCCAAATCACTATAGAAATGAAGAATGCACCTACAATTGTTCTCTAAATTACATCATTTTTGGCAAAATACCTTGATATTAAGTCTCATCCTTTGAATGTTAGGTATGTCTAAATGTAAAATCAAATTAGAAACTTTCAACCGACCCATAGGGGGGCAAGTTAACCTTGTAAAGATGTTGCAAACTTGAACATTTTAATTGAAGACTTAATTGTTAATTTTAGAAACTAAGAATGCACCTATTGATTCAATCATTAGAGAATTTTGGTGACTACCATAGTAGGAGTTGCATCTTTCCAAGGTTAACCATTCTACCCTCCATTGCTTGTTAACCTTAAGGTAGAAGCCAGCCATTGTCAACCACACCCAATAACCAACATGTAGGGTGCAACTATTTCCAACTAAAACTAGAACAAATTTCCAACTAAAGCTTGGAATATGTATTTTTAGTCTTTTTCAATGTAAGGACTAATAATGTTATGACATATGTCCCAAAGTAATGACTAAGAAAGTAAGAAGTAGTGAGTAGGAAAGTAATTCAACTACAATCAGAATTGGAAGACTCTTGACATTGGCTACTAATGAAATGTACTTTAAAACTTCCAAAATTCACAATAATTTCAATTTGGGAAACAAAATTCTGAAAAATTCACAATTCTCATATTTCCTATCTTCCTACATGAAAAAATTTCCACCACCTTATACTATTCACCATCTGCTCCAAAATGGCTTATTTGATCAACTATTGATGCTTCTACCTTACATAAATTAATCTGAGATTGATTGGATATCATGAGAGTTAGGGTGGGCTTACATGCTTGCCCAGTGAACAAACTTAAACCTAAAACAAGTAAGAAGACAAAATTGTATCCACTAATTTTCTTACTAAGGTGGGCAACAGAAAAAGAAAAGCTCCATTTTCAACCGATATTGGTGGACAACTCCATTGGTGGAGACTAGTAGATCATAAGAATCTAATATGTGTCAACTCCTAATAGTATCCCTTCTCCACCCACCAGATTCACATAAAAGTGGAATTCGTATTTTTCCCTATAGTTTCCTTTGTAGCTTTTTGTCCACTAGAGGAACATGTAAGGAGGCTCTGAGTGGTGTCAAGTAGTACAACTAGCTATGGAACTAGCTATGGCTTTGGAGATTTATAGTATTTGCCAACTAGCTTAGTACAACTAAAAAGAGATGCCTATGACTGGTCTACCCCTTTGGCCTTTGCTCCTTGTTCCTAACAAACATAAAGGTTTTGAATTGGCACTCAAGTGCTAAGATCAAATTTCCACGTCATAGTCTTAGGGGTCCATGTCACCTCACAACATTCATAAGATGTTATGTAGCACTTTCTTTTTACAAAAATGACATAATTTATACTGAATTTGACCTTCATGTAGAGGGTCAAGGTGAACTAACCTCATTACTTGTCCCCAAGGAAAAATGCTCAAATATTTTATTTGCGACTCATGATAAAATTTGCAAATTCTGAAATCATATTTGTAATAAAAGGCTCCAAATAAAAGGTATAGAAGATAAACTAATGAATCTCAAAATAGAGGGTCTTTTTTTTACATACATCTTTGGATTAATTTTGAAGGGACCAACGGAGGGATCAATTTACACTAGCCCACATAGGCTACGTTCATTTTTTAACTAAAGTAAACCAACCTATAATATCTAAACCACCCATAACAAACACCTAGGAAATGACCCAATTCATTATTGCCTACAAAATAAAATTCAATAAATGAAATTTTGGCTACATTAGGTTAAGTTATTAGTGGCTATAATAGATGTCTTGCATGATGATGGAGGGATTAGTGACTACCATAGGAACATCCACCTTTTGAGTGTAAATTCATCATATGAAGTGGCTTTTTTAGGCCTTCATGTTGTGGCCATGTGAGGAAATATTGTGATTGCTTTAGGTGAGTAAGATGACCATTCAAAATATACTTTTTTTTTCCAATTGGTTTCTCCATTTCTCCCATTTGTTTTTTATATGAAGAAAATTAAAGATTTTAAAAAATGCTAGTGCAAATCAATCCTCATGCATGTCATAGGTTGGATTACTTTATACTAATTTGTCCTATTAGTGAAAAGGAAATTAGTGTCGCCACAAAATTTCATTTTGATGGAAATTGGTACATTACAATATGTTTCAGCTTGTACTAATTAAAAATATTGAGACTTTGGTAAATTAGTGCCACATGTACTACCGGAACAAATCATTGTAGTAGAAAATGTCTTCTTTAAGGAAATAATCCTTACAACCCATAATACTAGTCTTTTTGTAATAATGATAGTGTCAATATCAAATCAATCATATCATTTTGTGATTAATTATAATTGAAATACAATGTAGGGATTTAATTAGAATCATTATGACATCTTGTAAAGCCTACGCTTGCATCGAAGGATCCAACTCCATCATCCAAACTCTATTTTCAAAATTTTAAGTAGAGTTTGTATGCTTATTTGGTTTCTAGCCATCAATTATAATGTAAAGAGTCATGAAAATTGTATGACAATGCATAATGTTTGAAAGCAATTGTGATTTTCAAAGCAAAGTGTGGAGGTTTATGAAGGGTAAAGAATGTTGTAGTTGACAAAATGAACTTGAAAATTGGTCCCAAATTATTGTGAATAATAATAAAATAGTAATAACTAAAATTTTAATGCTTTTAATATCACTTTATTATTGAAATTTTACATATTCTAAAGCTATCCTAAAATTCATGCTTTGTTTTTTTATTGTGTGTTTTGACTTTTATATTCAATTAGTGTATGCATTAAAAAAATTTAATGAGACATATTTATTCCCTCCTAGAATAATTTTTCTTATAAAAATTTAAAATCTTCAATAGATTCAACCATTAGATGTACACATCAAGAAATACATAAGTAGATGAAAAATCAATTGATATCTTGTTTCACCTTGTTTTTTCTCACCTTCAAAAAATGAGTGTCATTGATAATTCAATAAGTAATCCTATGCTAATATACTAATTATACCCTTGTAATGACAAAACTTCACTGAAATCAAATATTGAAGTTATAGAAAAATTCATTGATTTCAAGTTTGAAAGCTAAAGACATAGATACTTTCTTTTTGTATTTTGAAAGTAAAGCAATCTTCAATTGATGTAATTGTAGTTACCAATTTTTTAGAAAGAAGAATCATTTGTTTTATAATTCATGTCATTACATAAATTGAAATTTAATCAATTCATTTCTAATTTTTTTCTTAAGTAGACACTTCATAAATTTATTCACTTGAAAATTTGAAAATTTTAGTTATCCAAAAAATTGACATGTGATATATCAAACTAAAATGGCGTTTTTTCCATCAATCTCTTACCAAAATGAAAAGTCCTAGTGATCATACAAAAAGCATACAAACTTGTAACCAATCAAGATTTTCCAAGGCCATTCAAAGTTTGAAACTAAGTCCAAAGCAAAGACATAAAGAGATATATATGACATGAATTCTTATTTAAATAAATAAATAAAAATACCATGTAGCATGTGAAGCCTATTTATATTAGAAATATATTAATTTTAATTTTAAATAGATTCTTCTTTGTGCTCAACCACCAAAAGGCACTATTATTATCATTATATATACCAACTAATTCAATAATGTTATTTCAAATTACTTAACAATACTAAATACAAATGCTAATGTCAAATATTCACAACTCTTTAAACTTGTTCATGTTGTAAGGATATAATGAGAGATTTGCAAACACTTAGCCTTTAAAGGACCTTACAAGCCTAAAGGACATTTTGAAAGCTTAAAATACCTTACTTTTGAACTTTTTTTATTGAATTTTTATTAGTGTAAGCTCAAAAATCATGCTAATTGCACTATGATGTTTTGTTTTTTTTATTATAATCTCCATTTTTTTCAAAATTTCAAAATTTTTAAAGCATTTTTGTATATACTATGATTTTTTATAAGGGACTTACTTTTAAAAAATCATATACAGTTAGTTTTGGTGTTTTAAAAAAAATGAGATAAATTTCAAATATGTATTACTACGTGAAGAAAACATCAAATTTTTAAAATGTATATTTTAAAATCTAAAAAACTAGTGAGTTTTGACAAAGCTTAAATATGATATGTCGTTTAAATTTTGTTTAGAAATTTATGAATAATGTTGTTAATGAATAAGTTTATATAAAAGAAAAATGATAATACTAATTGATTCATACTAAATAGTTGTATTAGTGGAGTTACCAAAGACAAGTCTATTAAATAAAACACTCCCTTTCAATGCATTAGTTGTTAACTTCATTTGCAAACTTTTGTAACATGTAATTTTTAAATTCTCTATTTTTCAATTCAACACACTTCACAAAAAATGCAGTTAGTATTTGCAAGAATTTTCTTCTTTGCCTTTTATTAGATTGAGTTGCAAATATAACTTCTTCTATTTGTAATCCCCCACTCCCTTTATGTTAAAAGGCCCTAATTATGTATAGGATGTGAATTTTCAATTAATGTTCTTTGAAAATTTTCTGTTATTTTTTATTGCAAGAATTTTAATCACAAGTTGATTTTTTGAGCTTTAAGATAACTTGATTTTCCAAATTTCTTTGATTGATTAATTTTTGAGAAAAATGAATAATAATGATTAAATGAGGTTTGAGGTTTTTCTTTGAATACAAATATTGGTCTTAATCCCAAAACACCAAAACTACATATTTTGGCAACATAGAAATTTTGGGTAGCTCACTGCAAATGGAATTTTTATTATCTTTTGCTGAAAATTTCACACAACATGTGCCCAAGGAGTAGCTTTAAGGCCCAAAAAATTTAATAACTTTTGACTACATGGTTAAAAAGCTATTGTATGATATATTATTTTCAATGCTTGGCAGGTAGCCCAAAAAGTTCTTAAAAAACACTTTCTTAAGAAATCAAAATTTGAAACTAATTTTCTAAATTAAATTATATGTGGAAAGCTTTCAATCATTCCATTTTAATTTATGAGATGAAAGCTATGAGGTGTTCTAGTTTGAAGGCAAATATGGATTCACTACTCTAAAATAAACTTTGGAGTCCTTTATATAACTCAATTTTTAATTTTCTTTAAAAAAAATTTAAGCATGTAATGTACATTACTATATTACAACCATTGGAATTGGAATTTTCCAATTTCATAATTAAATTGTTAACAATTTAGTGTTTTGAATCATTCTCTACTTCTTTCTACTTACTATTTTTTTCCTATATATATTGTGCAATTCCAAATTATCTAAAAATTTTCAAGCATGTATCCAACTTGCTTTAAATAATAAATCCAAAGAAGCATCACCATCATGGAAATTTTTTCATACAAATGTGACCTTGAAAAGTGCAATTGCCTAGTTTTTTGCAGGGCCAAAAAAGGAATTTTTGTGACTTCAAACACTATTATCTACAATCCACATTATGGAAATTTTTGAAATTTTTTCCACATCTTTTCAAACCAAATTAATATAAGATCCTATAGTTACATGTGTCTAAAAATGTTGTTTTTTCTAAAATTTGATACTTGCACTAAAAATGACAATTTTGGAGGGTTTTTGGGTGAAAACATAGTCTAAAACATTCAGAGGTTACTCTAACTTTGCCAAACCCATTAATGGCTATCTTTAGAACAACAATTGAAAGTAATCAACATATCTAAATAATACGTTCCATATTATCAATTTTTTTTTCCATATCTTCTATTAAAATTTGCACCTATAATTATTGTTTGGATTTTTCATTGTTGTGTGCATATTAAATTACTATTCTTTTTTTTTTTTTGACAAATTTCAAAGTTGATACAAAATAAAAAGTCCACAAGTCTTTTGGAAAAGTTAAGGCCATTTTAGGAAATCTTGATCACATAGGGGTTAATATAACAAGTTAGAATAATTCTATTATAAAATAAAACAAACAATACATTTTTTGTAAAGAACTAATACAAATTTATTTTGATAAATATAATCTATTTTTAAAATTATTATTACGACCTACGTGTGTTGCTTATATTTGAATCTTTACAACAATATTTGTGCTAGAATCTTTTCTTTATATATTTTAGCACATTTTTCCTATTTAGTCTAGTCATATATTTTCAAATTTTTTTATAAAGATTCAAATTTACATGGAAATTTGAAGAAAAAGTGAAGGAAATTCATATCAAATAGAAATGTGTTAACCCATAAAGGACCAGACTATGTTTTTTGGTTATATAGAAATTTTGGGCAGGCCATTGTGACCAAAAAAATTCATATTTAAGGCTGAAATTGTAATAGAAGGTCTAGACAAGGAATATCTTTCATATGCAACAAATTTGATGACATTTGGAAATAGGAGTCAAAAGTTATAGCCTAATATGTAGTTTGTTTCTCAACTCAAGCAGTTCGGGTAGATCTGAAAAAATCATTTTTTTGAACAATCGAAATTTGAAATTCGTTTTCTAGACTTACATATACAAGGAAAGTTTTGAATCATTCCATTTTGATCAACGAGTCAAAAGTTATGAGGATTTTTTGTTTGCAAGCAGTTATGGATTCTCTACTCTAAAAAAAACTTTGAAGTCCTTTATCTTATACAATTTTTAATATTTTTGAAAAAAATAAAATCCTAGGATGTAAATTGTTTATTACAACATTTCAACCATTGGGATTGACATTTTTCAATTGCATATTCAAATTCTTAATAATGTAGTATTTTGAATCCTTCTCTATTAGTATCTACTTAGTATTTTTTTCGTATATGTTGTACAATTCCAAATGATTTGAAAATTTTCAAGCATGTATCCAACATGCCTTGAAGAATGAATCCAAAGAGTTGCAATCATTTTGAACATTTTTTCTTACAAATTTGACCTTGTGAAGTTCAATTGCCCGGATTTTTTGCAGGGACAAAAAAAATGATTTTTGTCATTTCAGATGCTAATATCTTGCAATCTACTTGGTGGAAATTTATGAAAAATTTTCACATCTTCTCAAACCAATTTACTTCAAGATTCTACGGTTACATGTGTCAAAAAATGTTTTTTTTCTAAATTTTGAAACTTGTCCAAGAAATGGCAATTTTGGAGCGTTTTTGGTGAAAACATAGTCAAGGAACTTTAGGAGTTAAAATATACGAAATTATCACCATACGTATACTAGTGTTCAAATCATCATTGAATTTAACCCAAGAGGTTCGGGTGTATTCAATGTACCCAAGAAATCTCCGGTGGGTTCCTATGAAGTCAATTTTGGTTGGATGTTCACAAAATTTTGACACAAGAAATGAATTGTATCCCCTTTGTAAGAATATCATTTTTATTATTTCAATTGGGTGCTTAGATTAAATGTTATAATGCCTTAAAATTGTTAGACAACTTTAGGCAACATGTGCTAAACTCCTCTTATGCATGATGCAAATTTCAAAAAATTGACCATGTGAAGCATAAAAAGATCACTCTAGGAGGAGTTAAAGTCTCATGACCTTGTCGTACAAAGTTAGAAAAAAAACACTTTTTGCTTAACTTCAAACGTTATAATCTTTCAATCCATACAATCAAAGTTTCCTATTTTTTTGGTACACATTTCTAATTTTCTATGGTAGTCTAGTACAACTTTGTTGAATTTTGAAAAAAAAATCAGTTTTTTCTCATTGCCCTAGAAAGCAATCATTTTTCACAATTTCTACCTAAAATGTGCCTCAATCTCCTTTAGGGTTTAAATTGAATTTATAAGTTGTTTATAATTGGAAACATAATTATAATCCTTCAACTTCAAATTATGATTAAATTTCTATGTCTATTTCATTTGGTTCAAAAAACTTTTTCTTTTTCTATAAGAGCCACAATTGAATTTGACAAAACACAATATCCAAAACAATCCGACTTGTTAGAGGAATTATGCACCTTGAATATCCTTGTTAGGAACAAGTGGAAAAGCCCCACATGAATAATGTTAGCATGGGGAGTTGATTTGGGAACCTCATGGATTTCATCAAAATCTCCTACCATTTGGCCATCACCCGGGGTAGTTTTAGGTCGTTTCTGACCAAATGTTCATATTTTGAGGTCTTCAACTCATGAAACAAATCTGTCCATTTTACTTTGAAGATCATACATTCAGTTAACTGAATAATCTTAGTTCCTCCCTGAGTTTGGAGTTAAGTTGGATTTTGAAAAGGTTTGTCAGCTGTTCCTGACTCTCCTTGAATATGTAAACATGTTCCCAACATGTATTCCTAGCTGCAAGTCTAACATGTGGTGCCCTAAATGGATGATAAGTTTGCGTAAGCCAGATGATGTCTGGAGTAATGAGCACCTAAGCTTAGCCCAACATTTGTGTGATTAGTGCACTAAGCCCCATTTCTTCTGTACCTGATGGCCACTTGATGATCAATGTGTTGAGTGCTTAGAGCCTAATTTAATCATGTCTTTGGCTTCTCATACGAGAATTGAAAGGGACTACTTTCTGTGCATGCCCCCCAAAATGTGCCACTTTTGGCTACTGGGCATGAAATTTTCGGATTTTCTTGTTGGCAAGTGAAAGGGGGTTTCAATGCACCATAGAATGTGGCATTTGAATACAGTATGCAGAAGTTAGGAAGCATAAAAAAAATTGAAGGGTAGTACAAGGTTTTGAAATCGTTTCTTCCACGTAGGTACATATTGATTTGGGAGATGTAGACAAAGTGATGATGGTGATTTTGGGTGAGTGGTGCATTTGGGGGGGGGGGGCAACCTTACGCAAATAGCTAAGTGTGGTTAGCAAATATAGCATTCTTCTTAGAGTTAAGTAAGAGTTTTTTGCTGAAATTTTCCTCTATGAACATTGGGGCTTTTTTTCATTTTTTATTAAGTGCTATAGTCGTGGTATAAAATATTATAGTGGTATTCAATATTTCAACATTCATCCACGTATTGGATAGAAAATACCATACTAGTATATATCACATATTTATAATCAGTTTATTTTCATCTACAATCTAGAGATTTCATGCAAGATTTTTTTTCCAAATTTGAAACTTTCTAGCAAAAAACTTCATAAATTTTCATTATTATTTAGCTAAATTATTTTTTTCTCGTGCAATCTAGTACTATAAAGCCCAGAAAAAAAAAAGCCATGATGAGCATTGTACATTCCTCGATGACCCTACAATTGACATTGCACAATTTGTATAAGGAAGCAACACCAAATAGGGATGTTTTTGCTGGTCCCTTTTCAATGAGACGGATGTGAGGAATTTTTTAATGAGGTTTTAAACAAGTCAAAGAGAAATCCAAACCAAGTTGTTCCTGATTTTCAAACATTTGTACCTAAAATATTTCTTGAATATTGGCAAAGTTGACATTGTAGGTATTCAACCTTACATGTCTTTAGATTCGTTTTTGATAAACATCCTTGAAGATATGCTTCAATTCTTATTAATTGTCTCAAAGAATTCTTTAATCCTAAGAAAATAGGGATTATGACCAAGGTAGTCAATCAAGAAATTGCTAGATTTTTGGATGAATAGGTGTATTCTTTGTTTCTACCCTTTTTCCTCAAAGACACTTTGGGATTGCTCAAGTGTTTCAAGGTTAACTCTCATTGGGTATGCATGGGAACCTATTGTAATATTGAAAGAATGTAGGTGACTAGGTGGAAGAATTTAAAGCCAAAATGTATATTTTAGATTTAAAAAAGTGTTACTTTTCAAGTTTAGGCTTTCAATATTACTTAGCACAATTTTAGTCATGTGTTCAAATGATGAAAATCCTCACTTTTAAGTGTATAGTACAACCATGCCTCTAATCATTCACCAAACCCTAAATCATGGACATTTTTATTGTGAAATATTTTTACAATGACTAAGTTTACTATACCTAAATGTGACCTAGTTTTGAAACAAACTCCTACAATAAATTCTTGTTCAAAATACACATCTTCTATGAATGAGAGCCTAAGTTTGATTTTGGATACATCTATTTTCACTAGCTTAGAAAAATTCATAGTTTATTGATAAGGTGTCCAAATACTACATGCTAAAGGTATTTGGATTTCTATTGTAACTTTCCACAAGATCCAACAAAAATTTACAATCAATTATAAAAAAAAACATGCTTAAATGTTTTTATGAATGATTTTAGATGCAATTACTTTACATTTTCATTTTTCCTATGGTCTTATAGTCCTTGCAACCTTCCTTATGATGCAAAAATTCACTACTACTAAGACCAATATGGTAATAAGATAAGCTAGGATTCAAGGGAGTTCATGTTTTTTTAGAGACTTTAGGTAAAAAAAAATGAAACAACCTTTAGCTTGCATTTATATACCACATCTACACTAGCTAATAATTATGGATGACAATTAATGTAAAGTGGAAGAATTGATAAGTGTATGCCTCCAATTTTGTAATGTACCAAGCATTTTGAATTCTTGACCTTCTCCATGCATGTAGTTGAGTTGAAAAAATAGGCCTTCCACTTAGATCCATGTACTTATTGCAAATTTGCAAGCAAGACCTAAATAAACAATAGAGGCAAAATCTAAACAAAATTGTAGCATGATTTGGTCGAATTGCAATTTAAATAGGTCCTAGGTATTATTTGGAGGTCCTACCACAAGTTGAGTTTGAATGACACGTTTGAGACTACATACAATGAATTAGAAACTATAGCAAATAGTACTTCAAGGCTAATTAAACTCCATTCTCTTATACAATTGAGTTTCAAATTTAGCCAAGGCTTGTAGAAAACCCGCTATTTACATGTGACCACACACAATTAAAGTGACTTCCAAATCCAACCAACACTTTCAATTAAACTATTTGTATAAGGAGAGCCATTATCAATATGGTCTTAATTTGACACTATAATTAGTCTTCAACTTGACACTTGACACAATACACATGTAGAGTAAGATAGTCTTCATTTAAGAATTTGGAAGTCTTCTTTAAAAACACTTTTAAAATGCATCTATTTAATATTTAAATTCAATTGCAAACTTGTAGTCAAAAGAGCCAAAAAGTGGCAAAAAGTCACACAATTCTTTATTGTACAATACTAGTAACATATGATTTTTCATCCAATTTTTTGTGTACCACTTTGTCTGTGGTACGTGTACATCATTAATTGAATTATTTTAGAGTCATATTAATTATATTATGATCTTACATGGTATTGTATCAAAAAACAACAGAGCTTTGAGTGTATATTGATACTTTGAACTTCTTGCTCTTAAAGCTTGATTCAAAATGAATTTTGTTGCTTGAATTTGAGAAAAGCTAATTTAGAAACTAATACAATCAATTTTCTAATATGCTTGAAAACTTTAAATTCTTTAAAATAAAATTTTAATAGTTGTATAAAGTTGAAAGTCTCAAATATAGAATGACCTAAAATTTTGATTAATAACATAATTTTGAAAATTTGAAATTAGCATGCCAAAAGTCTCCATCATACAAACCCATGAAATCAAAATTCTACATCATTCTAAACTTTCACTTAAATTTTAAATACTTCCACATGTAAAAATGGAAAAGAAGTCTTTATATTTTGATCAGGTAAACACCTAAAATTAAAATAAAAAATAAAAAATAATATAAATATTTGAACATATAGACAAATAAGAAGAAGAGTAACTCTAAAGTCTCTAAGACCATTGTGATTGTTGAGAATAGTTCTCCTAGCTATGCTGTATAGGTATAGCAAGCAAGTGCTATCATTCATGGGTTTTTTTTAAGATAGTTGGCAAATATAATTAGAAGTGATTGTAAAGAAAAATGAATTTCAAGGGCATTAAGAAAAAAGACATAAAATATCTAAGCAAGCTTCAAATGAGGACTCGAAAACATTTTCCTTGTTCTTCAATGTAAGTTGTATAAACATTTTGGAAAATCTAGATGTAAAGAAGGAGGTCCATAAAGTGCCTATTTAAGAGTTGATATTTAATTTGGAGAGGTTAGACTTCTTGAAATATATTTCAATAAATTTTCCTTGAAAAACAAATAGAATTAGCATCTAATTCAAGTTGTATTGTTATTTTGGAGGCCTTCGTGGAATTAGTTATGAAATTTTAAAGTTACAACATAGTGTTCAACAAAAGTGCCCACCTTTTGAAATTTAAATTATTTATACATTGTTGGTGCAATGAAAAAGCAAAATGTACTTCTAAAGTAAAAGACACTTTTAGAACTAGAGTGCTTTATGGATCTCCTACCTTACATAATCCCCAAATTGATTTAGGGTTTAGCAATCAAAGTCAATCTTTCTACCTTACAATTTTCTTGAGCCTCTTAACTATTTTGCATTATCTTGTCTATAAACTTATTGCCCATTTCATGAAAAATAAGGTGGGCACCCTTAAATGTCCCATGGATCCCAAACCACCATCATCACTATGTAGACATTTCCAAAAATCAATATATGCCTGTGTGGAAAAAATAATTTTAGAACTTCCACCATAAAAACTTCGATCCTAGATAACTTTTGCATACTCTATCCAAATGCACCATTCTTTGGTGCGTTAGAGCCTCCTTTCACTTGCCAACAAGAGAATATGAAAATTCAACAGTCTACTCATAGCAACTAGGGACATTAGCCAAAAGTGTCGGCTTGCCAGGTACCCACCTTATGCAGAATTAAATGTTCACAGAAATTTTGGCATGAAGGGAAGAAGACGTGTAGGCCACCGTCGAATCAATTGCAGGTCCCATTTAGACGAAACCCTAAAAATAAATCATTCATTATGAACGATACAGTATGTTCCATCCTTTCAGTTATCCAAGTGAGGGCGCCGCCATCTTTAATGTTATATTTAGAAAAATAGTGCAAGGAATTAAGGAAGTCCAAGCCCATAAGAATCCCCCACCTGTTCAAACGTTTATTCACATAAAAACCCAAATCCAATTTTGAGGATCACATGCACAGAAATCAAGGGACAATATTCACTCAAACAACTGCCTTTAACTTCAGCTTACATTTTATCATTCAGTTTAATCAGTTTTTAACATTTTTTTAGATTTATATTCCAACGTAAATTAGCCCATTTTCTTTTTCGAAAAAAATTTAAACTGAAGAATAATATATGTTTTGAATGTACTGTACAAGAGTAGATGTTTTTGAATTAAATTGACCAGCAGACACTCTATGTCTCATTATCCATTTCCATCCAGCCGCCAAAAGGCAGGCAAGCGGCATCTTGACAGACCCGCCATCGTTGAGAAAGACTTCATCCCCACGTTCATCCTTCCAGACGTTCCCGCCATCGTTGAGAAAGGCTTCATCCCCACGTTCATCCTTCCAGACGTTCCAGCCGCTCGTCTAGAAGACTTCATCCCCACGTTCATCCTTCCAGACGTTCCCGCCGTCATCGTCCAGAAGACTTCATCCCCACGTTCATCCATAGCCGATCCTGGAGAGCGGCTCAGGGGCCGCCACGTTACCGGCCACGGAATCCGCTTCCTTGGTGGATTGAGGATGAATCTACGTCAGCCACGACGGAAGTCTCCAACGAAAGTCATCCATCTTTGTGCTCCCACTGACGGTGACGTGGGTATGTATTTTCAGCTGGGCTGCCACTGGATGACGTGGGCAATTCCAACGAGGCCGAAGAGGGGTACGAGAGTATGACACGTTGGTATCGTTGCATGGCTCTATTGCCACTTGGCATTTGCTTACTTGTTCGTGCGCTAAGCTATGTGCCTTGCGCTGGGGATTATTAAAGATCAGGATGCGTGCTAAGCTATGTGGCTTGGCAACATTATATTCTTTTTCGGGCTGCCCGTAAGGTTTGGTTTGTGCTCAGGGTTTTAGCTGGTGTGAAAAAAATATGGTAGCCACAAAACTTGAAATTTAAAAAAAAATCTCAGATGAAAATAAAATTATGGATATGTGATGTATGCTAATGTGATATTTCCTACTAAGTATCTAATATATAGACCCGTATGAAAGATTTGATGGATGCTCATGGATTGAATTAAAGGAAGACATATGGCATCTAGTGATTGGTGCAAGGTGAAGTGGACTTGTCAAAATCTATTGAAGAAATTCTATTTCGGTAGTTCATTGTTGATTCTAACCTTTGTATGATAGCATGATGCTTGACTTATTGAGTGTTGGTCTTTGTTAGGGATAATTGCCTAAATTGGAGCAATTACCCCTAAATGATGGAGCCTATGATGTCCCTTTAGTCAAACTTGAAAGTCCTTCACTATGTATCCTCTATTTCTTTGCTATTTATGAGTGAATTTTGTAGGATTTATTTTCAAAGATGAAATCATATATCTTATATAAGTCATAAAATTTTCGGAATTCTTTATAAGAGTTTCAAACTACCATAATTTTTCAAAGAGGAAATGAAGAAAATTTTTATATCTCATATAAATTATGCTACAAAAATCTGAAATTTTTAGAATAGAAGTACATTACAATGTAGAACATTTCAATAGTGGAAATGAAACTTCCATGTCACTCCATATTTAGAAATATCATTAAGATCCTCTACTTCAAACTTCTATGAAATGTTTCCTTTTAGTAATTTTTCAAAATTTTCAAGTGGCTTAGCAACTAAACTTTAAAAGCTTCATTTTGTTAGCTTTGCTCAAAAGTAAAAGAAATTGTTTTGAATGTCAAAATCAAGCTTTAAGGAAAAAAGAACTCGAAGTATTGAAATATACTAGATAGTGTAATACTTTCTTGATAAAATACCCTATATAAAATTATAAAACAACTAAAATGTCCTAAAAACATCAATCATGTGGATATAACATCAAATAAGTTGCACACAAAAAATTGGATGAAAATCATTCGTTATTCAATATGCACAAAGCATGTTTGACCATCGAAAGGACACAAAATGTCCTTAGTGTCCTTATAGGGTAGGAGGTAGTCAGGGAGCCTATGAATACATAGGCTCAAATCAAAATCTTTTACTCATTATGACTTTTTTGAAATCATATATTGTAGGAATGAATAAATAAACAAATAAAGTGTAGAAATGAAGTCATGTGTCTTTTGTAAGTTGATAATCTCTAAAGGTTCATGACTATGTTTTATTAAAAAAAAACTTTAAAACTATCATTTCTAGTGCAAAAAACTATAATTCAAGAAAAATACTTTTTTGAATATTCAATTGTAGGATCTTGCGTAAGACTTGTATGAGAATTAGTGTGGAAAAATTTCAGAAACTTTGACTATGAAGATTATAAGATATTAGTATTCAAAGTGGAAAATGAAGGCTTTTTTGAATCTAGCTATCTTAGATTTTTAAACTTCAAATTCTCTTAACCCCTAAAGTCCCATTGTCCCCTTGGGCAACAAATCAGATTTTGGGCAGGTTCCTATGACCTGAAATTTTGGTGAATTTTTTTGAAACTTGTCCATAATATAGAAAAATTGATTAGCCATGAAGGAATACAATTTTTATTTCAATTGGTGCCCGGGAGCAAAAGTTATACCACGAAAAGCATGAAACTGAACTCAGTGGGCACCGGGAAAAAAATCACAAAAAATCAAAATAAATTTTATTTATTTTTTCTTCTGAAATGTTATTTTTTCTCTACATGTGAATCTTTGATTTATTATTTGGACTAATAATGAGAAAGTTACGGACAATCTTGTTTTTTGGGCAATTTAAACATCTTCTTGAAAAAATAATTTGTAGGATTAATTTTTGAATGCAATTTCTACAATTTTCCACAATTCTTTTAGAAAATGTTGTGTGTGCTTACTAAAAAAATCTCACCATTGGGATTATTATCTTTCAATTCCATCTTGGAGTTATTAAAGTTTTTTTTTTTTATTCAATTTTGGACCTATTTCTATTTAACAATTTTTTAAAGAATGAAAATCAAACTTTTTTTTTTTTTGGAATTTTTTTTCCTATACTTTCAACTCAATTCTTCAACATTATAGTTTTTAAATTCAAAGTTTGTAGTGCAAAAAGAATTCACAATTGGCAGTCAAAGTCATTTGAAATTGCAAGCCAATGTTCAAAAAAACTTTCTTTTTCAACTTTAAATGCTAATATCTTCCAATCTATACGGTCAAAATTCATGAAATTTTTATCACATGAACTAAGACAAGTGAAGTACACAATCCTACAGTTAGATTCTAAAGAAAAGATTTTTTTTTTCTTGGGTGAACGCCAAAAAAATAGTTTTGAGTGGTTTTTGACAGATAAATGGCCTTGGGACTTTAGGGGTTCACTTAGTTTAAATCTTGCACTATAAAGTTTTGATGTTAAAATCTTTGTGGTGGAAAATTGAGTTGTGAATTTTAAAAAAGGAAAAAAATTTCATCCTTCAATTTAAAAAAAAAATAGGAATAGACACAAAATGGAAGGGAAAATTAAATCACAAATAATTCTAAAATAGAATTGAAAATGTCAATTGTAATTGTTATATTATTGTAGCAACAACAATCTAACAAGATTCTTTATAATTGTCACATAACTAATTATTATTGAATTAATAAAAGCTTTCCCGTATAGAAATAAATATAATTTGGAAGGAAAAATTTTGAATTTTTGAAGGAAGGGTGGCTAGAATAGAGTATTTTGAACTTAAGAAGGCATAATTTTTTTCTCGGAGGCAAGGATTGAAATAAAAATTATATTCCTAGAAAGCAAGTACATTTTCTTACTCCTATAAGAAGTTTCAAATTATAATTGTAGAATTTGACACCATAGAAACCATAAAAAATTCTTAGGATTTCATTTCAAGACTTTTAATTGTTAGGGGTTAAATTTTAGATTTTTTCTTGAGAATTTGAAATTATAGTGAATCATTGGAAAATGATGGAAATTCATATTCAATACAAATTTCACTCAAAAAATCTAAAGATTACACTATATGTATATATAGTATACTGTAGAATATTACAATTTATACCAATTTCTTTTTTTTTATCATTTTATATATATAAATATGTTTAATGACTTTCAATAGTCTTAGTAAGGAATTATATTTGGTAAGACTCAAGATTACATTGAATTGTATTGAATGTCAAAATCAATTTGAAAAACAAAAAGCCAAAAGTATTTAAATACACTACACAAGTATATTATTTTTTTTATACAATACCACATATAATATCAAAATAAAAAATTTGACATGAACTTAACCCATAAAGGGTCAAGGAGTCCACTTTGGGATGTTTTAGAGCTTGGACATACTCTATTGACTTCATAATTTGGAATTTTTGAATGAAAATCTATAATCAATGCTAATCATTTTTAGGCTAATGTATGTGTAAAGTTTGGTTTTAGGTCATTCCAATAAATATTGCAAAAGCTAAAAGCTTGTTTTTATTCCAATGTCAATCCTTGCAACAATAAAATAGTATTCTCAAAAATATGAAATATTATTTTAGGATTATGTAGATTGATACCTACTCAAAAACATATGAACTATTCAATTCCAAATAATGAAGAAAAACTTTAGGAGGTTTTTTCTTAGGCAATGAAGGTAGAAAAAATATACGAAGTCAACCTGTGTACTCAATTTTAAAAATTTTAAAATAAAAATAAGTGAAAGATGATAGTTGTTTCCTAAAACACTTTTACCCTTGGAATTGACAATTAAAAAGTTGTAAACAATTAAAAAGTTATCAACAATTTAGGTTTTTTTCCCCCATCTTCTACACTCCATTTTCTAATATATTGCCTAAATATACAAATTACAAGATATGATTATTATTTTTTTTCTATACATGTTGAAAGACAAAACTTCACCTTCTAAAAGAACTAAAAGAATCATACATTTTGAAGTTTAAACACGTTGAATTAGCAATTGGTGTGAATAACCACTCTAAAATTTGGGGGACAATTTACTTGATCAAGTTAACCAAAGGATCCTACGATTGGATTTGTTAAAAACTAAATATACATGAAGATTTTAACCTTACTTTGAATACAAATATTTGAAGTAGCTTTGAAAGTCTAAAATGGAAAAACTCTAGGAGTTAACCCAATGACGTGAATAAATCAAGTTTTCTCAGTTTAACTCTCCACTTCATTTGGAGAAAGCCCGGGGTGCAATATATGTTTGTCCTAGCCCACATTAGATTAAAAAAAAATAGTTGGCAGAATTACAAAAAATTGCCCTTTTAAGTTAATTTAATTTAATATGGAGTGTCATCCATGCAGGTACACTGGGAATCAACATAGCTGTGGGGAAATCAGCTGGTGCGGGAACTAAGTTAACTTAGAAACTCTTTCCCTTTATGGTGGCTTGCAGTGCAATCTATTTTGGATACTTGCAGGCATGATCTTGTTTCAATGCATCCAATGTCATTACATGCAGAAGGCCTACCAAATTTTTTGGCTTTAATACACCTCAAAATGTTTTATTTGAATATTCCATGCAAAAGTTATAAAAGGTCAAAGTTTTTTTTGTGGGAGAGGTTCTAAAATCACTTCTTCAATGAAGGTGGATGTTGATTGTATCTTACATCTAGTGAAGATGGCACATTTGGGAATCCCTACCGTACATGCAATGACCTTGTTTCAATGCATCTAATGTCATTAGATGAAGTAGCCTATTTACAAGGCAGTCCAAAAAATTTGGCTTCAAAACAAAGTAGGAGTGTAAGGGAGGGATTCCCAAATGCACCATCTTCACTAAATGTAAGGTAGGGACTCTGTAAATCGCCACTTTTTGCCACTGAACCTACTTGCTATTATTAGATTGGTTAGATTTTCATATATTCTTGTTGGCAAGTGAAAAGAATTTTCAACACACCAGACAACATGGCATTTGGATACTATGTGCAAAAGTAATTAAGGAACAAAGTTTGGTTCTAAAAGTGTTTCTTCCACATAGGTACAAAACTGACTTTGGAGATGTACACATAATATAGATGGCGATTTAAGGTCATTGGCACATTCGGGTGTACCTACCTTACTGTATATCCAACATCCAGTCAATCAATATCTACCTCCATTGAAGAAATGATTCTTGAACCTATACCCAAAACACAACTTTGATCCTTTATAACTTTTGCAGGAAATGTCCAAATGGAACATTTTTCAGTGTGTTGAAATCTTCTTTTTGTTGCCAACAACAAGAAAATATTTTTTAGATAAATGAGTCTACCTTGAAGGAGTTGGAGTTTTCCAATATCAAACTGTCCATGAGCATTTGCATTGCTCAAGTACAGTATTTTGGTAGCAAGCAAAGTATCCTTTAACTGATCCGGTAAAGTGGGGGGTATGTCTGCTCTGGACTTTCATCATTTTCCATTTATCTCACCAGAAGATGGTGCAATAAGATTTTGGGGGAGAAAGGAGCCTGCTGGCCCTTTTTTCTCTTTCATTTTTGAGAAAGTGGGGGCAAGCTGATGATCACATATGAAGCAGTAAATGTCACCTATCTTTCGAACAAGATTGCACTTTTCCATTGACAAGTGAAGATTTGATCCAAATGATTTTTGGAACAAAAAAGAATTGGCAAAAAAAGGTTACCTTTTACACACCAAACGTAGAGAATTGTTGGATATGGATTAGGGGGAGGTTGCTTTGAATTGATGAAAGATACATGTGAGGGTGCTTGAGTTGGACGTTACTCAAATAGTGAGTGAGTGTGATAGGGACAAAGCCTCTTATAGTGCAAACTATTGTTTTCAAATGGTTTTATTTGACCCTATTATACAAAAAAATGATTATGGAAGACCACCACTACTCTTCTATAGCACATTGTTTACTTCAAAGCTCATTTTCATTATACACTATTTCAAATTAGTGCAACATTTACAAAGACTATAGTATAAATTATATTCATTCCATACAACTAATTTAGAATTACTCACCAATGACTAAAACCAACAAAATTTGATAAATTCATTTTAGGTAGAATAATACTTTGTATATATTTTTCACATTAAAATATGTTTCAAAGTCCTTCAAGCCCCCTTAATTCCAACATATTCCATACACCATTTTATAGTTACTATTTAATTTGGGGCATTTTTAGGTAGAAACTAATTTTTTTCAATTTTCTTAATTTTTAATACATACTAGATCAAATTACCCTAAATTTTTTGTGTTTTAAATTGGGATGGATAAGGTCAAGTTTTTTTTGCTAGGAAAATAGGAAAAAGTTTCCAATATTTGTCTAGTGTTAACAAATTCACTAATAGAGGAAATGTGATAATGATAACACTACAAGAAAAAGGGGTATTTTAAGTGAATTTATAGTAAAATTTTGCTGAAAATCTCCTTTAAGGTCATTACTTATAATCTTACGTCTAGGATGATATGTCATTTTATAGTATACCTTCACCATTATTTTTGAAAATTTGGACTTCTATGTGGTCCCATTGAATAGTCCCAATTTATTGAAAATTTGAAATGATACTATTCTAACCAAAGTATATTTTAAGCATATTTTTAATGTTGACTTGTATAGACTTTTACTAAAGAATATTTTTATTCAATTATGTTTGATAACTATTATCTTGAAATTTGTGCTCTTTGAAAGTTCTTGAATTTATTTTTATTTTTACATACTTCAAATGTTTGTCTTCGAGTTTTCACTATGTAGATTTCCAATAAGAAATCTCTTAATTGCACAAGAGAACATCAAAATGTGACTATTGTCTTGATTGCATATTTGACCTCCTCATATGCAAGGTATTTTAGATAAAGTAGATCTTTATTTGCTTTTGAAATTTTACATCATTATGCCCAATAAGATGTATTCAATGGTGAAGAGGGTCAATTGTGTGTAAGATAACCTCTCCTAGAAAAAGACACATCTTTTGGTTCACTCCCTCAAAGGTCAAATGATAAAAAAAATTGATGAGATCAATAGCAAATTCAAAAGAAATGGAATCCAAGTAATTTAATTTGTTATTTTCAAATGCTCTGATAATATTTTGCAAATTTTTAAAGTTGAAAATATAGGTCAACCTATATGTAGTACTAGACCCTTGAGAGAATACCTTTGAAGCTAAAAATGTCTTA
Source organism: Pseudoscleropodium purum (assembly GCA_963969395.1). Lineage (NCBI taxonomy): Eukaryota > Viridiplantae > Streptophyta > Bryopsida > Hypnales > Brachytheciaceae > Pseudoscleropodium > Pseudoscleropodium purum. Next base: position 8,027,581 of record OZ017798.1, on the reverse strand, counting down.
ATTTTCATTGGTTGCCAACGCAAAGTTGTGGTTGTATTGAGTCATGAAAGCCTTTATTTATACCCATTTTGGAGTTACAAGAGAAAAAAAATTGTTACTCTTAGGTGCAATTATCTTATAGAAAAGTTTTTGCTCTAAAAAGGCTCAAAATCTTGCAAGAATAAAAAGAATTTTTTTTCTCACTACAAATGTTATAATCTTTCAATTCACCCTATCAAACAAGTTAAAAAAATTTCTACACATTTTTATAATATTTTACTAAAATTTTGTACAATTGAAATTCAAAAAATATTTAATTCTAATTTTGGTTGTTGCACAAAAAATGACTTTTTTAAATAATTTCTCTTGAAAAACATGCGTGGCCTTTTAAGAATTAACCAGTCTATTTGTCTAAACATCCAAATTTTGGATGATGAATGACCTCTCAAAATATCTTCTTCATATGAAAAAGACTTGTTATTTTTATTTCTTTTCTTCTTCTATGGTTCTCATCATGTTAATTTAAAATTCATATTTACAATATAGATTTGTAATGAAGTTCTCCAAACAATCCTTCAAGAAGTGCTTCATTTAATAAGTGATTTGAATATTTCAGTAAACCAAGGACCACCCCCCCCCCCCCCCCCCCCCCCCCCTAAAAGAGTTCCAATCATCATCTATGCATTTTTTTTTATTGATTGAATGTATTAGTTTTTGTTTGATTCTATTGGCAATTCGAAAAAAAATCTCATAGAGTGTATTTTTTGAACATGATATTGATTAACCATGAATTTTTGAATAAAGCCTTATAGGCAACAAAGAAATTGGCCTAGGACTCACATTTGTAAGGTTTAGATTTTAGATTTCAATGAGGTCACAATTAGCTATAGATTTTTTGATGATGAAATATAATAATCAGCAAGAATTCATCATTGTATTACTAGTTGATTTCTTATAAATTGAGTGAAAGCAAAATAAACCTTGCCACAAATTTTAGGGCATCTTTACACAAGTGACTAATGCTATGTGTCTTAGCCAAAGCATTTACTACATTATCACTGTAGGAAAAGAGCTAGCACATCTAATGCTACATTACTAACAATATATCACGAAGAAAGATGTGACCACAAACAAAAATGGATGAAAATTTACATAAATTATACATCTCCAAAATTGAATAAGATTGTATATTCTCTCATTTTGCAATGAGAACACCCAAATTGATTTTCTTGCTCCAATATCCAACAACCAATAAAATATAAAACATTATTCATTTTTTTCAGGGAAATCTTATCATAAGGAATACATATTAATATTAAGAACAATTCAAGCCTAGACATGAAGAAATGTTCTCAATCTCAAAGTCACTTTTAGCTTTCTTCACACTCTTAAGTATAATCTAAGCTCAAATTAACCTTGCTTGGAGCACTCAAATAAACTCTAGTAACTATAATTTATTTATTTTTACATTGGGAACCAATTCAAGTTTGTTTGAGACTTTTTTACTAATTCTAATTCATTGTAAGTGACCAATCAATGAGAAAATTTGGCTTTTGTTCATGGTTCCTTACTATAGACCATGTGACCAATGCCTATGACCAAGAAAAATTATTTGTTTGAGCTCTTGGTCACTAATTAGGGGTAGTCACGCCTTCTTCACTTTATTCTTATCTAAAGAATGAGTTGTAGGTGCAAGAAAACAACAGCCAATGGCAAGGTGTTATAGGTGAAGAAGGTGTGCCCCCCTCCTTTTTTAAAGAGGCACGCGGAGAATCAAAAACTGAAAAATCAAGGATAATTGTGCAAGGTTCTGAGACTAAATTAGACGGTCATGACTACAACTTGTGCTAGTAGAAGCTCTAGCAACAGCGATGGTGAAGTTGGCAATGAAAGTGAAATTGGGAGCTAGAAGCGAAGGGGTGAAACTATGCAATGCTAGATGAAAAAGTTTGCTCATTAAAATTTTCTTCACACTCAATATTCAGTTCTCAAGCATAATAATGATTGTGGAGAAAACTTCACAAAAACAATATATTTTGCAAAGGAGAAGCAACAAAAAGCCAACAAGGAGCCACCATGTGCACATTCTTTGAAGAATGTGTGAGCAATGAAATAGGTATAACCACCCTCGATGACCCATTCAATTGAATGAATTTGTTTGGGGGGATTTAAAAACAAATAAACTTGAAACCCAAAATTTATTCCCAAGAAAATAAAAACCATGAACAAATGGCGGAAAGCCAAGGGCAGCTCCCTTGAGAAAAGAATTGGCATTGGAATTGCTTGGGAAAATTTTGATGTCTTGAAACTTTATTTACAAGCACAACAATATTAACTTTGTGAATCGTAAGGTGGTGATTGATGTAACAAAGTTAGCAATCTCCTTCTACTGCGCATCATTCTACTGAGAGGAACGTCTTGACTTATGTGAGTTTGTCGAGTCGCATCAAGTGGTTGAAATGCAAAAATCACCCTTTGAAACAGTGGTAATGAGCGAGGTAATGTAAATACTGTACATGCTAGTTGTCATTATTGTTTGTATTGGCCAATAAGCAGTTGCCACACAATGCAATGAAGTAGAAACACGTTATCACATATCAGTGAAACTCTTCTAATAAGCGGCATCACAACTCCACATTTGCAAACGTCGGGCTCAGAGAAAATGCGGAGAGAAAACTGGGAGAAAATGACCTCGGGAGGTCATTTCCATTGGATCAACTATGAACAATCTGAATTACCCTTTTTGGTTTTTAACCCACTTAAAACAACATTCACTTTGACTAGAGGGCAGTCCAAAAGATATAAAAAATTTCCATAGAATAGGGTATGGGTCTTGTTGCTTGCTTAAAGTTTGGGTGGTCAGGCCATGCAAAAGTGAATGAGTTAGCATTTTGACTTTGCAACCTAAATGTGGTTCTTGATAAGCCATATTCATTTCTGAAGTAGATATAGTAGCTTGAAACATTAAAAAAAAAATTTAAGTTTTTTTGTCGACAATTCTCTCAAAAATCAAGCTTAAGGAGCTTTGTTTGTCATTTGAGGGTTAAGTATACATGCACTATGATGTTAAAACCACGATTGTCCACTTTATATCTATGCTAGCAAAGCTTGTGAAAATTGGTGGGAGTTTTTGAGCCATTGGTGAATACAAGGGGACAAGTAGACTAGGAAAATGACTATTAAAAGACCTACAATAATCAAGTTTGTCTTGTGAGTCTTCTTGTGGGCCATTATCTTAGTTTACAAGGTGCATGTTTTAACTAGTGGGATCTTTATCATTATGATGAACAAATCTCAAAGTATTCATATTTTTTTCTAAATGATTGTAAATTATATGACCTCAATGACCTCAATTTGATCCTTATGGCACCTCCCTAGATATCAACACCTAATTAAAACAAAAAGCAAGTAAGGCACAATAAATTATCACTAGAAAAAGTCATTGAAAGAAATCATTGTAGTTAGTGTGAGAAGTCATTGTAAAACATCACCATTTTGGAGTTGATTGTAACCTTTTTAACATATATTTAGCTGAGCTTGTAGATGAATGTGCTATCAATTATTGGTTTATTATTCATATGAATTTTGAAAATGAATCTAGAGATATTGGCATAAAGTTCATCCTTGGTTTCTATTTTGTACTCTTCCTTTGGTTTTCTATCAATACACATATTCAATAAATAATTTGGAGTAAATCCTTTTATTCTAAACCATTTGAAGACTCATGGATTTGATTTTTTAATCAATTCAAATATGAAAGGTATAGAATAAGAGATGTGGGGGTTGGTTGTGTATGTTAGGTTTATTCAACTTTAAAAGTTGGAATGAAAAACAAAGTGAATGATATCCCATTAAACTTTACTTAACCTTGAAAATTCAAATATGCATTCAATTTTGTAGTCTTTCTATGGTGCTAGAATGTCTCCTAGTCCATTTTGTGACCTAAACATGAGGAATGAATATAATAAAGCATTGAATTCACTATTGCTCAATGTTAAAGGGGTTTGGGATTTGATATACTATTTTGTTAAACCTCTTCTTTTTTATTTTAAGATGGATTTGAAAAGAATTTGGCACCTCTGAATGTACTCAAAAGTGAATTTTTAGGGTTCCTACTAATATAATGCAATATAATTCACTTTGTTTGACACTAAATTTTTAAAAGATGGATGAGATCATTGTCAAATTCTAACCTCCATACTTCTTATTCAAATATACCTTTTCTATTAGAATTGATTCAAAAATTTGTGATTGTTCAAATGATTGATAGTGGAAATTTACTTCATTGATTGTATAGCATCCCAATCACACAAAGTGGCCAAATTTTTTCATCTATCTAAATGTTTGTAGATTCTTGTATTAGTTTAAAAATATTTTTATAGTAAACATTCTGAAAACTTTCCTTGTATAAATATTCTATAGTTCAAGGGATTTAAGTATATTTGACTTCAAAAAGTAATTAAAAAAATTCAAATGATTAATAATTATTAAAAATGAATTGAAGAAATAAATAAAATAAAAACATTTTAAAATCAAACATAATTAAAATTCAACGTTTGAACTTAATGATTTTCTTAAAAACTACAAATATTCAATCTACAACCAACTTTGAAGGAATTTTTAGTTTTCAATGTCTCATTTTATAGAAAATTATTGATTAGTGTAGTAGTAGATTTTACCATATAGATATGATCTATAAACATATTTTACAATTTTTGTTTATAAGGCATCATTACATCATTCTTCTTAGTTGTATTTTATAAAACATCCTCACATTTTTAGAAATTTGAACTACCTCTTGATCCTTAAGGGATTAACTAGGAGATCTTATGATTATATATGTCAAACACATAACAAAGACAAATAATACAACAATATTTTAGGAAAGAAAAGGTTTGGAACAATTTTTGGCTTGAAATTTTTTTAACTTTAGGTGTTTTAAAATTGAAGTGAACCTCACACCCTTTCACCTCTAAAGATTCACATTACTTTAATTGTATCTTTTGCTTGATGTGCAATTAAGATAAATGCACCCATAATCATAACTACCAAATATGAGCCAACTAAGAAATAACACTAAAAACCTAGATATTGATGACACAAGATGTATACAACCAAAACATGAGAGTCTAGGAGAGTCTAATGTTGATTTTTGGTACATTGGTAGCGAAATTTTTTTAAATATCATAACTTATATGAACAGTATCCAAATAATGTATACTAAAATGCATTAGAATCTATTTTCAATTGCTAACAAAATCCACTAAAAGTAAATATATATATATATATATATATATATATATATATATATATATATATATATATAAAGTGTGTTTAATTGCTATTAGTGTCAAATTGTAGGCACATTGCCGAGGCCTTTGATAGTACAATTTGACAAGTGGATTTGAAGGCAACCCTAACCCCTTACACTAGGAATACTTCCAAACTGCCATTTCTAGTGCAAGTACAAAATTTTAGCAAAAAATATTGTTGTACACATACAATTGTAGGATCTTATAGTATGCTGGTCTAAAAAGATGTGTAAGAAATTTAGAATTTCCATAGTGTAGATTCCAATATATTAACGTTTGAATTGACAACAATCTTTTTTTTTAACCTTGCAAAAGCAATTACATTTTGCAAGGTAACATTTGTATGAAAAAATGTCCAAATGGTGATTACTTTTTGAATTCATTCTTTACCCCCTAAAGAACCAAGCTACATTTTTTGGCAACATAGCAAATTTGGATGTTTACTACAAATATAATTTTCATTTATTTTTTGTTGAAATTTTCATAGAACATGTGCCTAAGGATTAGCTTCAAAGCCTAACAATTTTCATAACTTTTGACTACATAGTCATATTATTATTGTGTAATATGCAATTTTCTTTGTTTTGTAGGCAACCTAGGCAACTCAAAAAAACTTCTTAAAAATCACTTTTTAAAAAAATAAAAATTTGAAATTGGTTCCTTAGGTTTATGAATACGTGGAAAGTTTTCAAATCATTCTGTGATCAATGAGATGAAAGTTATAAGGACTTTTAGTTTGCAAGTAGGTATGGTTTTCAAAGAATTTGTGCATGTTCGCAAATTAAAACTCCTCATAGCTTTCATCTCATTAATCACATTGAAATTATTCAAAGCTTTTCATGTATTTAAAAACCTATAAAAACCAATTCAAATTTTTTATTTCTTAAAAAAGTGATTTGTTGAATTGCCCACGCTATCCGCACTTCGCTGAAAATGACATACCAAACAATAATTATTTAACCATATAGTCAAAAGTTATAAAAATTGTTTGGCTTTAGAGCATTTCAACCAAGGGCATTCCCTATCCCTACTCTGGTGAATTTCATTTCCACCAAGGTTCTCTATCTTTAAATATTTAGGGAATACAATGCCCAATTTCCTATATGGGGGGAGATTTAGGGAACTCAAAGTCATCTTCCCTATATGTTTAGGGTAGAGCATTCCCTATCCCTATACTTGGTCTTTCTTCATCCACATAGAGATAGAGATAGGGAAGAACTAGTAGAGATGCTCTTAGCCCCTAATGCCCAATTGCACTTTGGGGCAATATAGAAATTTTGGGCAACTCACTACAAATGAATTTCTAAATTTTTTTCTTTGAAATTTTAATACAACATGTGCCCAAGGAGTAGCTTTGAGGATTAACAATTATCATAATTTTTGACTACATGGTTAAAAAGTTATTGTATGATATGTATTTTCGTTACTCATTGGGCCGTCCATGAAACAAAAAAAACTTCTTTAAATATCATTTTTTTTAGAAATTAAAATTAGAAATTGGTTCTTTAGAATAATATATACTTGTAAAGCTTTGAATCATTCCATTTTGATCAATGAGTCAAAAGTTACGAGGAGTTTTAGTTTTTTGGAAGTTTGTGGATTATTATTGAATCTTTACTCTAAGACAAACTTTGAAGTCCTTTATTTAACTCAATTTCCAATATATTTGGAAAAAACAAAATTTCTAAGTGTATATTGTTTATTACAACATTACAACCATTGGGATTGGCATTTTCAATTCCATAAATAAATTGTTAACAATTTAGTATTTTGAATCATTCCCTCCTTCTTTCTACTTACTATTTTTTTCCTATATGTTGTATTATTCCAAATGATTTGGAATTTTTCAAGCATGTAGCCAACTTGCTTTGAAGAATTAATTTAGAGAGTAACCACCATTTTGGACATTTTTTCATACAAATGTGACCTTATAAAGTACAGCTGCCCTAACTTTTGAAAGGCTGAAAAAAGGATTCTTGTCACTTCAAATGCTAATATCTTGCAATCTACATGGTGGAAATTTCTGAAATTTTTTACACATCTTTTCAAACTTGCATACTACAAGATCCTATAGTTACATGTGTTCAAAAATTTAGTACTTGTAATAGAAATGGCGGTTTTGGAGTGGTTTTGGTGAAAACATAGTCTCATTCATTCAGGGGTTAAAGATACTCCTTGGACACATCTTGTGTGAAAATTTCAGAGAAGAAAAACAAAAATTCTGTTTGTGTTGAGTTGCCCCAAAACTCTATGTTGCCAAAAAATGCAGTTTGATCCTTTAGGAGTTGAACAATAGTAGAAATTGAATGTCTTCTACAAATACATTGTGTGCATGTTCACTAGGGTATGCAAGAGTTGTGATTGGCCATGAGAATTAGTTGGTAGGGCTACATAACTTTAGGCATCATCAAAGAAAAGTATATTCTATATACCCTTCCGACAATGTTGAGGTCTCCAACATTGGACAAATTGTGGAAAGAGTCGGAAAATGTGGACAAAGTGAACTTTTTATACAGAGTACTTCCTAGTACTCTACGTTACTAGCAAAGCCGGGAGAACAGGAGGCGAGAACACTCTGAGTAAGGTAATGTACAGCTTCAGTTGAAATGCAAGGTTTAAGGGAGCCAACCCACTTTCCGGCAGCTTAAGCAATTTCCCATATCTGGAGCGCTTTTCTTGAGTGGAGAAATTTTCCCATCTACAGAAATAGAGTTTAGAAGGATTCCATATTTTTTCAGAATTTTATTACTATAAATTTTTTTAGTTGAAGATTTTGTTCGACACATTCTTATCATATAGGTCTTCCTATTTTCAACCACAGGTGTGTTGCAAAATCAACCAAGAGTGCAACCAATCGTAATGCTCCGCAATTGCATTGGAAATTGTGCCATCGTTAATCTCCTGCTTTTTCCTGCTAATTGGAAAGAGTGTAGTTTATATGACGAGAATGGGTCCCTAGTCAGAAATGGGTTAGCTCCCTTACATTGTACAATTCAGAAGGAAAATTGTCCATGTTACATTGTACAATTCAATTATGTGTTATGTTTCCTCTTTTTCAATGGAAATTGTCCATGTTTTTCAAGAAAAAGAAAAGAAAAAAGAAGTTTTAAGCTGCATTTTGGAGAACTTGAAAAATGCACCTTTTTTATGTGCAATAAATATTCTTGGCCAAGTGCAAAAATTACAACTTTTGTGTATTGTCACCTGTTGATTGGTGACTACCAATTCACTACGTAACATTGTTAGCTAATCTAAATCAAATTAGGTAGTTTGCTCTTAAAGTGACTATTTCAGTGCTGATTGCCTTTTGGGGAAGCTAAACTCCTCGAAACAATTTTTAGTAAACTTTTGTAGGAAGAAAAATGGAATTGGCATCTAATCCAAGTCATTTCAAATTTTGGAGACACATGAGTTTCAAATTTTTGAAGGTGAAGTGCAATAGTCACTAAAAGCGACCACCTCTTGAAAATTTACACTACTAGTATATTAAAGGGAGCTAATTAAATTAAATTTGTAGAGTCATTGGTTGGACAGGAAGTTGAAATGTTGGAGGCTCATACTGTTTAGAGGGGAACAAAAGGGAACTTTGAAGTGTTGATTCATAATATTATGCACTTTTTAGTATTTTGTATGAATTTGATCTAGGGTTATTTAACCCCTAAAGTTCCTTGACTATGTTTTCACCAAACATGCTCCAAAATTGTCATTTCTAAGACAAGAACCAAGTTTTTTTTAAAGTTTTTTTAATACATTCAACCACATGATCTTATAGTATTCTAGTCTGAGAAGATGTGGAAAAAATTTCAAAAATTTCCACTACACAGATGGCAAGATATTAGTGTTTGAATTGACAAAAATCTTTTTTGGACCTTGCAAAAATCCAAGCAATTGCACTTTATAAGGTCACTTTTGTAGGAAAAAAATGTCTAAAATGGTAGTGCTTCTTTAGAATCATTCTTCAAAGCAAATTGACTATATGCTTGAAAAAATTTAGATCATTTCGAATTGTACAATATATAAAAAAAAAATAGTAAGTAGAAAGAAATAAAGAATGATTCAAAATACTAAATTGTTAAGAACTTAATTATGGAATTGCAAAATGCCAATCCCAATGGTTGAAGTATTGTAATAAACAATCTACATCATATGGTTTAATTTTATTTTTTTAAATATTGAAAATTGAGTTAAATAAAAGATTTCAAAGTTTGTTTTAGAGTAAAGAATCCATAACTAGCCACAAACTAAAATTCTTCATAATTTTCATCTCATTGATCAAAATAGATTGATTCAAAGTCTTCCACTTAAATATAAATCTAAAAAACCAATTTCAATTTTTTTATTATGAAAAAAGTAATTTTATCTTATCTGCCTAGATTGTCCATCTAGGGAAAAAAAAACATATAATAAATTTTTAACTATGTGATCAAAAGGTATGAAAATTGGTGGGCCTTAAAAAAAATCTTGTCTCCATCTTGTGTGAAAATTTTAGAATAAATAAATAAAAACTCCATTTGTAATGAGCTGCCCAAAATTGCTATGTTGCCAAAAAAACATAGCTTGGTCCTTTAGGGATTAACCATGTAAATAAAGACCGATGTTTGTGGGCAAAATTGGTAGAAGTAGGGTCTCCCTATAGGTATATATTACAGTATATTACATCATGGTGTAAACCAAAGTTATTGTGTTATAATAAGATCATAAAATCAACAAACTACACCAATAGGTCCAAAGTTCAAATTGCAAGAAAATATTGAATTCTCCAAAATTAGAGTAGAAACTAAAATTGATACATTTTATTTTGTTACTTGAAGTCAAATTCAAAAAATATCATTTTTATAGCTAAAATTCACATCCAAGAGTCTAGAAGATAAGATGATCAAAATGCACAACAGGGAGATCCATGGATCAAGCAATAATACAATGGTGAGGGAATATTCAATATAATTCAATGAAACTGAATTCAAAAAATTTCAAAAATAATAATTGGGTAGAAGAATGTTTTTTTTCATCCACAACCCCCTAAAATCTTCCAAAGGATACAAAACATCTTCATTATTGTTTTAGGATTTGTAGATTTAGAATACTTTTTTGTTTTTTGTAGGTTCAATCAATAGAACATCTTCAAACGTTTAGAGGTGATGTTACCTCTCAGATTGCTTCTACGTTAGCAATAGGGTAACTTTTCTAAACAAATTCCAAATCAAAATTGTCCAAATAAACATTTGAATTATCAAACCTATTTTAGATTTTGTTAGATCTTGTTGACAATTGAAGTATACATGTTAGAGTATACATGATACTAGTTAGACATCAAATATGGAAATAATTGTGCTCATATCAAGGATGTGTTAGAGTAAATGACTTTGTTGCTACCCATTAGGAGTAGGAGGGCCACAAAAGCCAAATAACTATTTTTTCCTTTGATGACAAATAACTCAATAAGTTACATCCACATCATAATGAACCATGTTCAACCAACCAAACAATGACATGCATTACACTTGCTTTTGGACAAACTTGCTATGGAACTAGTGTAAGGTGAAAACACCCAAAATTGTTTGTGGACCCATTCCTACCAAGTCAAATTCTCTTGAAATTGTCCCTCCTAGTGCAATGAAAAGACTTCTCATACTTAATTGTGATCGGTTAACTCTTGATTTTTGAGCTTTTAGTTTTAAAACTAACCTATGTGATGGTTTTGGTGGTATAGAGCTTCCACATTGAAAATTCATAGTAATTACATATCTCATCCAAATTTTTTTTAATTTAATTTTAAAATTCAGGATTCCAATTGCAAAGGCTGCAAAAATGTTTTTATCTAAAAAGGTGCCTCCATCTAAACAGGATGGCTTATTTTGATGTTTTCGGGTGTTTTCACCTCAAGTTACTCCTCCCACAAACCAAAGCCTTGCTCTTCCAGCAATTGTCACTGTAGTGTGACATGCTCAAGTTCATCATTTAACAAACCAAATCACGATCTCTAGTTTTTGTCTCTTTCGAGGTGATTGTGATGAGCCTTGATTCAAGGCTGCGTTTCTCGCCCAAATCATTCTCGGCCATGTCACAATACATTGTGTCACACCTTTGGTTTACAAACAAGAATGATGTGACCGTAAGACTCTGTCCACTCCAAACAAACCCTAACCATGTTGTGCAGTGTGAGTGTGGTTATTGATAGAATTTGGGGACTCAGATTCAGAAAACCAAAGAGTTGATGCCATAGTCTCTGTCCAAAGGCAACAAAAAAATTTACGGTAAGGTACATGTGAAGCCAAGCCAAGCATCTTGGCTTTCCCCACCACGACGGAACTCTTGCCATCTTCAGTTGCTTTAGCATAACTTCAAGATGCTCCTTTGGTCCCTTTGCCTTGCCTTGCTTTGCTTTACAGCCATTTGCAAGCTGTTTCAATTGTCCTTAGGAATCCAACTTTAATAAGCCACCATGTCCATAACAGTACTCCCTGCCATTAACAAAAACAATTTTCAAAACAATTTCTGCACATTATTTAAGCTTAGGTGTTGTTGTGAAATAGCTGGCTCCTTGTACTGACTGAGTGGCCTCCGTCATGATGAGCGCTCTAAAATATGCTTAAGTAATTGAAAAAAAACACAAGGAGTGCATGTGCTACTGCATGCAGCAATATCTTATTGCAAGCAACACAAAAGCTTAAACAACTGTAGGGGTTGCGGCGCTACGGAGGGACCCAACTTGCAATGGAAATTTCATTTGGGTTTGATCGGAATGAAAATAAAAAAGATTTTTCGATAACGGCATCGTTTTGTTCTACTTTATATACTATCAATACTATTTGGTAGGTTTAGAGTTGCTAGTTCGAATATCATATATTCTAAGTACTTGGACTCTCTTTAATCTTTGAAAAAGACAAGCCCACCGACCAAGGTAGTCACCAAAATGCTTCAATTATTGAACCTATAAGTAGGGGCATTCTTTGTTTCTAGAGTAAACACTGAAGTTATCCATTAAACACTCAATGTCCTTCAAGGGTTAACCCTCCAAACCAACCAACCATTCAAACTTTGAACATTGGTTGAATGCAAGCACATTAGTTGTAAGCACACAAAAACGTGTTTTCTCATCTTTCTATTATTTTTTAAGATTCTTATATTAGTTCTTTAACATTTGTGTGATGTAGATTGTCATGATTTTGTTGTTTGTAAATATTCTATTGTTCAATAGGCATTCATAGTTCTGGCCTTAGAAGTGACCTTTTCAATTCAAAAAGTGACCATTCAAAAAGATTTGAATAAAAAAGTAAAATGAAAATCTTCAAAAACCACTATGACTACAACATAATGTTTTGAACTTTAAGGAAAAAAATTCTTGTGAAAATCACAAAGATGCAATCTACAATTAATTTTAGAAGGAATTTTTAATTTTTAGTTTCAATTTTTATTATAAATATTGGTTTGTATACTAGATGACCTAATTGTATGTATATGATATATGAATTATATTTTACAACTATTGTTTGAGAGCCATCATTAAATTAATATTCTAAATTGCATTTTGTAATACATCTTCACAATTTGGGAAAAAAGGACCACCCCTACTTTTCAAAGGATTGACCCCAATTGTTTAGGAGATAGTCACATTATAACTCTAGTACTTTGAATGTGGGACAAATGTACTACGTGCAATGGTAGTTTAACAAGTATGTAGGATATTTGAGAATATTACTGAGAAAAGGGTCAAATTAAAGATATATAAGTGTATTGCCCTTGTGTGTATTTAATACTAGATAAGATCAAATTATTAAATATGAATATTGTGCTTATAGAGAGATAATTCAATCTTTACACGTTATATCCAGTTTGAGAGACTTAGTTAGTTATTAGGGAATTTTGAGGAAAACATCTCCAATACTTCAACTAAAGTTTGTCCAACTTTTTATCATCACTCTCCCCCCCCTCCCCTCCTCCCCAAAGATAAATCTATCCAACTAAATTTTGTATTTTGAATCACAATTTGAATGTCCAGTTCCTACACTAAGAAAATTATTAGAACTTTTGTATAACTTTGAGGTTGTGTGTTGCCATGACAAGGGTAGAAACTCATGATTAATTGATCATTTGCACTAGCTTCATAATGCACATTTAAGAGAGATTTAAAAATCCCAATTTGGTTTATTCTACCAAAATTCAAATTATCATTTAATGATTCAATAAGGCCACAATTGAAATATTCAATTTCTTGTTTTGAAGGGGATTTTTTGAATTGAGACGTATATGATAGAAAATTTGAAGGCCTTGCCTATAATTATTTGTTTTTTCATATAATTCTAGATGAATTTGGGGTGAAGTATTACAGCTTATTGATGGCACATTTCAAAGCCCTCTCCAAAAATTATTGTTTCCAAAATTTAATTAAAAATTCTACAATAACCAAAATTTCATTTATTTTTTAAAAGTTACTTTTAGATCCAAAAGTAATACAAATGACACTAATTCATTCACATTGGCTGTAGGAAAACTTACATTGAGCCTAAATATCCTTTACAATTGCTTAAAAGAATGTATTTGTTTGTTCTATTCATTGTTGTTTTCAACCAATAACATTGCAAGGTTCTTTGAAGTAGCATGTGATATATTTAGATCTTAGATTTTTGCATTTGTACAACTATAAAATCTGTCACGTGCTTTTGTGAGTGATAAAAAATCTAAATGTTTTTACTTGTCCAATTATTAACTACATGTAATAAATTTTAAAATTCAAAATTTTACAAAATCACTTTATAAACTATCTATATTGTAATTTTAGTCTTATATGAATCTTCAAAAAATTATTCATATATACATGCGTGATGTGACCTTGTTTAATCTTTGAATCACTTTTTAGATATTACTATGAATTTGCTACATTGTAGATGCATTCTTCTACTATATTTTTGTGGAATTATCATAATATTTTTTTGAAGCAAGGCCCTTTAGATTCTAGTCTACAAAACCAGGTTAACCATTCTTCTAAGACATATTTTTATCCGCATTACATCTCTTTGTAGAACACAAATCTAATTTTGAGTGCTTCATGCCAATTCATTTCTAAGTATTTATTTCTCTTGGGTTCAATGTCAAAGGCTTCTAGTAGATTCCAATGTAAAAGGCTAATTCATGGGTAGAAGTTAGGCACTACTACTCTACCTTGCATTGTCCACTAGAATGTAGTTGAATAATAGCAAAAGGTCTACTTCTCTCTAGTTGAAACCCATTTTCAAAGAAGTGACAATCAAACATTACATACAAAGAGCATGATTATATCTACAATTGATATATCCAATAGTATATAATTGAGATATTTTAAAATTTGACAAAACCTATTGGCTTCAAGTTACATGTTTGCACTTAGAATTAACATATAAACTCAATCTCATGCTAAAATCCCTTGGGGAGGTCATTTAGTGTATCTATAACAAACTATGTGTGAACAAGTGATTTTTTGGCCCCTTATTTACTTTTTAATAGACTATAATTTCAACCTAAAATTTTGAACTTTCTTTGACAATGACAATGAGTGTAAGTTTCCATTGCCAAAAATTCCAATCCAAATAACATATGAAATGATTTCTGGAAGAGATTGAAAAATGAATTAAAATGGCATATTTTTCAACTCAAATATTTATAGAGAATAAATTTAGATGACCATTGCATCATTATTCAAGGAAAAAAAACTTTTAGTAAAGATTTTTTTTTTTAGAATTTTTTTAGAATTTTTTTGTTATATAAAATAAGGGTGTGGAAAATTATCTTTAGCTCTATAGTGTATTTTTTTTTCTCAAAAATTTATAACTAATTATAATTAAAAAATTAAAAAAATCAACAATTCAAAACATAAACTTTCAAAGTGCAAAATATATTTTTATCTTTTTTAAAATTTTATTTGTTTAAATTTTAGGATATAAAATAGGAGGTTCAAAATTTTATTGCACATAGTTTCTAATGGATACTCTAAGTCATCCCTTGAATAAATTCCTTTGATGTTGTTGCAAAAAAAGTGCGAGCATTCAAGTGACTAAGAGTGAGCTTGAAAAAGCAAAATGAACTCCTAAATACATTGATATATTTCTTGACTTGAAGGTTTAGTAAAAATTTACTATGAACAACAATTTTGAAAATTAATTTGATATTAGGGGCATTTACATAGTTAGCTCTACTTGCTTTCATATCCAATGATGCTAGTATATAAGCGTGGAAGTGCCAGCCAATGAGCCTTAAGCATATGTATCAAGAGATACTCTACAACCATTGAAGGTGCTTTTAGTATAAACACCTATAATATAGGTAGTTTTAATATAGATACTTTAGAATTATCGAGGACTTCTAAGCTCATGTGCTCATGCTTCTAGGCTCACATAATAGCAACTATGCTTTCAAGTCACAATGTACTAATTTTCATTGTTTTGTAGGATTTTCAAATCTTCAAATTACCACCCATTATATTGTCATCTACTCTTTTAGAAAAAAAAGACATTTATTTGGGTAGATCATCATATTTTTTATTGAGAAAATTTAAAAATTTGAAAGAAAATTATTTTTATTAGTTTAAATGAAGCATTCATAAATGTACTAGTGCATTGTTGTACAACCTAATGCATTAAAAAATTTTAAAAGGTGGATTGTATATACAATTTAGAACTTTACATTCTTTCAAAAGAGAAATATCTGGAATAAAATCATCAAGTACTAAATTTCTATTTTGAGTGGAAATTTGTAGGAGGGATTTATAATGAAAATCCTAATATAAAATCAAAATTGGTCATTTTTTATCCTCAAAGTATTGATCTTCTTTAGTCAATGTATTATTAAATGAGAGGTTTTAAAATTCTATATCTTCTATTTTTTTAAATTTTGGTGAAGTAAAATTTTAATACACTCATTCTATATATATGAATTTACAATTATTTTCTTTGAATTTTGTAACAATCCAATGCAAAACATATTTTTAAGTGATGTAAAAATCAAGATTTTGTCCATATGAATTAGAGTGATCATTGAGTGCACAAGAGTGTACAAAAGGTTTGTCTAAGGAGTATGAACTAGTGGACCATACCTTGCTAAAGCCCTTGGTTTATAAATACAAATTTTAAATTTCATTTCAGTAAGGTTTGATTTATAAGTGCTATCATTGAGATTTATAAATAAAATTTACAATCCAACCTTGAAATTTCTTCTATAATTAATTGCATCTTTAATATTGTCAATTTTAGAGTGGTATTTGTTTTTAATAGATTTTCAATTGTAAAATTTTAAATACAAGTATTATTATTTCAGTGATGACTTTTAGGCCAAACTTGTTTAGCTGATTTTTGAAATGATCTGTGGAATTTTTGCATTGACATATATAAGGTTCATTGTACAACTAAAGGGTGCCTTTTGAAGCATCACAACTAAATGGTGAAATGAAGCTAGATGAAGATTTTGGAATGAAGCCAAGATAAAAATGATATAATCTAAAGTCACATGACGAAAAAAAGTCTACAGTGTCTTTTCAATTTAATGAGTTCAAAAGATTTTAAGGGAACCAAATGGGAACCTTTGTAGATCAATTAATTGTTGTGAAACAAAGGCCAAAAAAATATGGGATAAAATAAAATAATATAAGAGTTAAAAGGTTTCTAATTAAACCAACAAAATTTATAAATTGACAAATTAAATATAGTGTTTGTTTGAAGTTACAACTAAAAAAATGGTCAACAAAACTTACAACAAAAATAATGGAATCTCAAAGTTATTCAATTAAAATTGAAGTCTAAAGAAAATCCAATGTCTTTTTAGTTGAGGGAGTTGAAAAGCTTTTATAAAAATCAATGAAAACCTTTGGAGGCCAATTAATTTTTCCAAAAAAGTCTATAAGTATTTAGAATTTGAAATAAAATAAAATATGAGTATCAATTTTGCAACTATTAGACACAAATCTATAGAAAATTCAATGTGTCAATTTTCAATTGAGGGGACTAATCAAAACTTTTGGAATTCAATAAATTTCCAAAAAATAAGACCATAAAAATTAGATTAGAATTTAAATTAAAAAAAATATGAGAGTTGAGAGGGTCCATTTTGCATCTATATGATTTGGATCATTGGGGTTTCTTGTATTGACAAATATGTAGTCCAACATCAACTATTGGTCAACAAATATATCCTAAGTCCAACATAATGATTTCATAGGTGCCAAGACTTCCATGTCAACTCAAGTCTAGAGACTCTTGACCTTCTAAGGCCAAGTCTATATTATTTTTTCAAACTTCATTTTGCAAGTACTTATAAAATCAATTTGATTTATTTTATTTCTTTCTCAGAATTTGATCACATATCTTTTGTCAGTTGTAAAAAATTTATATTATTTTGGAAAAAATTGAAATCGCATAAATTTTAAAATAAAAAGTGCAACAATTTATATTAGATGCAATTGGTGCTCAAATCTTTGTAAATCCATTTTTAGGTTTTTATTATAGTGTTGAACATCATAGTGCATATTTTTCTTATAGTATCATTTTAAAATTAAAAATCAGCAATTTGTGGTTGTAAATTCATTTTTTTCAAACTTCTAGTCAACATTTAAATCCTAAAGTCCTATTGTCCCATTGGAGGACAAAATGGATTTCAGGTAGGCTCTCACGTTCTCAATATTCATCATGATTTTTTTTAACTTTTTGTGAAGATAAAAACGCATTAGCTTTTCAAAAATATAATTTTTATTTTAATTGGTGCCCGGGAGCAAAAATCATGGGACAAAAGGTCCTTTTTTTTTGGTGTGGCGAGCAAAAATCTCCCCCCACAAAATTTTTTTTATTAAATTTTTCTCATAGATTGTAATTTTATCTACATGGAAAGTTTTGATTCATTCCAATTAGACTTGTTATGTAAAAGTTATAAACAATCTTATTTTTCAAACAATTAGAACATCTTCTTGAAAAAATAACTTATAGGATTCATTTCTTAATGCCATTTTCACAATTTTTCAAAAAAATTGTTTGAGAAGGTTAAATTTTCTTGCTAAAACAATCACACCATTGGAATTATAGTGTTTCAATACCATCTTAAAGTTATTCACAATTTAGTTTGTTTTTTTCAATATTGGACCTATTTCTACTTAGCAATTTTTTAAAGAATGAAAATCAAATGTGTGTTTTTTGAATTTTTTCCTAGACTTTCAATTCAATTTTTCAACATAAGATTTTTTATATTCAAAATTCATAACCATTGCAATTTTAAATTTTATAATAAATTTATAAATAAATGCATATTTTTTTATTAAAAACTAAGGTTGTTTATTTTTTCATTTACAATCATAATTGATAATAATTTGAGGTGTCATAAAATTTGAAATAATTTATACATCAATTTAAACTATTCAACTTTCATTGGTTGCTCTTGAAAACTTGTGACAATTTTAGGTGGTATAGGTGACTATTCAAAGCCCAAATGAACATGATAGGATACACAAAATTATTTTTCCCTAATGTTTACCCTTGGAGCTCTTTGAAAGCATCCATTTCTATGGCTATTTTCCATAATCTTATTAACTATCTCAGCTTTAGATTAGGGCTATAAAAATAAAATGTTATTCATAAAATTTTGGAATAAAATTATAGTAAATTGATGTGACAAAAGATTTATGGTGTTTCTTCCAAATAGAATTTTGCATAGTTTTACTTGAAAATATTCATCCTTATTCCAAAGTTTGTACTAGAAAATCTATTCTATTTTATAACAACTAATTCATGATCTTGTAAAAATTCTAAGATAATTTTCACCTCAATTTTTTTATAAATGCATATTTTATATTATAAAAAATAATAATATAATCCTTAAAATCCCTAAAAAATATTTTAAGGTTTTCTAACATCAAAGTTAGATATATATAAAATAAAGAAATCCTAAAATGCAATCTTACCACTTCTAAAGAAATTTATTATTTTTCTGAATGTATCTCAATTATTATCATTAATACAATTTTTAAATTCAATATGTATTACACACTCTGACATTGCTCTCTTTTAGTGTAAAGTTTTTCATGTAAACTATGTAGAGCTTCCAATGATTCTTTTAATGTAGTTATGATCTTTGGAAAAATCATGTGTGCAAAAAAAATTCTTCCATCTCATATTCAATTTGCATTATGTGATGGAAAATTCTTAAAGTTCTTAATCTAGTGCAAACTAGTGCATTGTGGCAAAATAGATGTTTATATCATAAGAGCAAATGCCCTTGTATAATCTTAAATCATTATTAATGTTTTTACTTTGCAATTTTCTATTAATAGTATCATATTCATTTATTATTATTTTTGATTGGATCATCTTTGAAATAATAGTATGAGAGTCTATTTATAATCAACTATTCATAGAACCCTCATTTTTTTAAGAATATTTAATTGTAAAAATGTGAATAAGTTATTGAGTGACATGAAGACCCGTGCATATTCCTAAAATGAATTGTGTGCGTTATTTCCTTTGAGGTGATAGTGATAGTGACCTGTTTGCCTCAAACTATAAAAATCCAAAATCAATTTTAAGGCCAAGTACATGTGTCATTGTTTTATTTGATGAAATTTTCTTAAAAAGGATATGCTAGTCCTTACAAATTTACAAAAGGATACACTAGTCCTTTTTTCCTTCTTAAAATTTCAAAATTTTTATTCAAACAAAATTTTCCACAAGTGTTTAAAAAAACATAGTTGTTTCAAAATTCTACTAAAAAAAGTCAAAAGTGTTTCAATGCTTAAAACAAAAGCAAAAAAACTGTTAGTTGAATCATCTTCACTATAAACCACTAAAATGTACATTGTCTCAAACAATTTTGCATGAAGTACAACTACATTTCAAATGATATTATTTTGGTCTTCCCTTGGGTCTTCTAACATGTTACTCGCAAACAAATAATCACACTATGCATTTTCAAGTGCCTTGTCCATGTTCGTTGCAAAATAAACCAGCTCAAATTTGCAAGACACAGATCTAGATTCTTGGGCTAAAAAAATACTTGAATCACATCATCTATATCAATGACATCTAGATTCATCATACATTTTCACAACATTGAGGTCATAATGTATTCCACCCCCCTTCATGCATTGGGGGTGCACTGCTAATACACAACATATCTCTTAAATGGTGCCAGTGACCTTTGATTCCTTTGGCTCTATAGGAACTCTTTCTTTTGCATTTTTCTTTTAATAAGTTTTTCTTTATTATAGTTGTTTGATTTTATACAATCATTTTAGCAACATTTTTTGCAAGGGCTTGATTAAAATTGAATTGCATAAAAATGTTAGCTAACTTTGAATCCTTTTCTTTCCCTTTGTTGCCTTTATTGTCTAAAACATGGTCGATACCATTTCTCATATCCTATTCAGTACCACAATTAATTTATAATAAAAAATTAACATTGAAAAGGAATTTAGCATCTTCAACATAAGGGACTTGAACCTTTTTAACCACAAGGAATGTGATTTGTGTTGCCTCTCAATATAGATGATTCTTACAACAACATACAACAACAATTTAGTATTACATGTTGCTCTTGCTACTACAAAAATGCAAAAAAGAAAAATCAAAGTTGCAAAACACAAGAAAGACATCAATATGCCATGTTCACTTCAACATGAAAGAAAACCTCAATTAAAACCTAAACACCTGAAACACCAAAACATGTTGCAAAAAACCTCGTAGTGGACACACCTTGGATGCAACAATATCACATCAAACAATTCCATATTTAATCCCACACCTAGTCAAGAAAAAACATCATGAAAATAAGAGAAATATCACCAAACCTTACGAGATAGACTTTGAGTAGAGTTGCAAAAGAAGTGAAGAGATTTGCTATAGGAGCTACCAAATGGAGTCTTGTTTTAGAGACCTCAAACTCTAAACAATTCAAATACAAAACAAAACAACACCTTTGTGTAAACAAAAAACCCTTCAAAGTTGCAAATACATGAAAACTATACTTTCAAAACTCAAAAACTCTATATACCTAGATAAAAAAAAACATCATGAAAACAAGAGAAATATCACAAAACCTTACCAAGAGATGGCCACTGAATTGAGTTATAGAAGTGAGAAGCTCCATGTGTTCTACATAAGCTCTAGATGTGTTTTACATGGCAAAGGCATGCTACATATAAGAGAAAGACAATGCGTGTCCCTCTTATCAACAATCCAAATCTCTCTACTTGTGGTGATCATCAATGATAGAGGTCTAATTTTAAAATTTAAAATTGGTCGCTTTAGAGGGGGGTGAGTTTTTATTTAATTTAGTTGAGGGGGAGGAAGGGGGATATATCTTCCCATAGGATAGTCCCATCACATTGAGTGTTTGACAAGCCATGGTGAATCTTCAAGCATGATATTTGTTCATGCTAGGTTGTGGACCATGGGTGCACAATTTTAAAAAATTATTTAGGGAAAAGCTAATGAATTCATCATTTCTAATAAATGATAAATATGCCAAATTTGAATATTTATTTTCGACATTTATTATTGGAATCTAGTTAGGATATACTATGAAAATGATACAAAAAAAGACTTACATGATCAATTAGACTAGTTATGGTTATTTTCATGGTCATTCGTGATTATTCACTAAGATAAAAGTTTCTACTTAATAGTAGAAAAATAGATAGAATATTCATCCTTTGTCAAAAGTTTAATTTTCAACTAACAAGTGAAGATGGAATGAAAAATCATATGTGATGCATTTACATGATTTTACATTTAATAGATTTTAACACAAATATAAGATCTTTATTTTAGTGGTGATTTCTCCTTGATCTATTCAAATATATATTATTAATGAATCCCAAAGTTATCTTTCTATTGTGGTTGAATATTTTTATATTTGGAAGTGTTCTTTTCAAAATGTATACTTTATATATGCATAGATTATCATTGACCTTTGGAAGAAAGGGCCTATAATAAACAAAAAAAATAGGAGACAAATTTAACTCTATGGCCCTTAGAACATCCACAATGCTCAATGAATTAAGAGTCCGGGATGCCAAAGATTGGATCTAGGCTAGTTTGGTTATTCCACTATCAAGGCATCCAAGGAAAAAAGGAACTCATGCTCTTCAAAACCAAACTTCTAGACATGAACCTAGAATGACTATACAAATGTTCATTGAGCCCCTTAAGCAGAGTCATTTTTTTTTCCAGGATTTAGATAGTCATGGCAAGATGTGGGTGTGGTGGAGTGGCAACTTTGGCTTGGTGACGTGGTTTGGGTAGAGCTAGAAGGGTGCATTCAAAAGTTTGCCCAATCAATTGTTGCTTAAGAAGAAAATTTTTGGATTACGGTGAAGATCATACTGTTGAAACTCACAAAAGACCACTTGCATTGCCCACCTAAGATTTTCATTGCGCCCCTTGTTTCATCCAACAATATGAATGCTCTTATGTATAGTGGGAAGCTTCCCATTGCATTAAGCACGGGGCAACTTTTGTCCAAAAGAGGGCGGATGAAGAATCTCACAATGGCATGCACCGTAAGGAGTGTCATGGGTTGTAAAGAGTGCCATGTGCTTTAATATGGGCGATTTTTCTATGTAAGTGGGCTAATTTTGTATAGGCGACAGGCTCACTAGTGCTTAACGCAACTTGGAAAGTACATGCACATAAGACCCAAACTTCTCCTAATGTTTGAACTCATGCATGACCTCTAAATATCTACATTGTTAGAGAGACTCAAAATTGACCAACTACAAATTAGGAGCAAATTTTTACACATAATATCCTCTTGGTGCCAATGGGGGCGGTGCACCATAACTTATAAAGAATGATGATGATAATATCCTGAGGCAGCATGATCACCGGTGGACCGAGAATCTATTGTTGCATCTTTGTTGCCCTTTTGAAGAAGGCTGCCCAAAGGGCTCCCAATCCTGTAGACATTTGATACCCCCTTGTCTGAAGCTCAAACTTCCAAATAACAGTCTCCCCTTCAAAATAATTTATTTTATTTTAAAATCCCCCCTTCAAAAAATTTCAAATGCAATTCGGTACAGTAGTTCTCAACAGTGTCACCCCAGTCTACAGTAACAAGGGTAGCAGTAATAAGGGTAGCCAAATTAGCTAGAAGAGGCCCCAAATTAGCTAGGAGAGGTGTAGAGGATAAAATTAATTAGGCACAAAATAGGTGATTTTTTTTTACATGCACATTTGGAATAACTTGGGGAATGAGTGAGGGTGTTAGTTCACCCTAACCTGCATTTAGGAGTAGTATGTGCTCCCATTCAAAAATTTGCATTGAGACAAAGAAATAATTAAAAAATAATAGTGATTAGTTTTGAGTGTTGTAGTTGTCACGTGATTGTAAATTGATTTTTAGTAGAAAATAATAAAAATGATTATTTTTGTTATTAAAAAATGGAAAGAGAAATTTCAAAGTGGAAAAACTCAAAATCAAAAGATATTTTAGTTTCTCTAGTTGTCCTTATTGGGAATAAAGTCCAAATTGGACATGACTTTGTAACTACTAATCCCAATTTGATGAAGTTTGTTTTACAATCAAATAATCTGTGAATGAAACTACACAAGATTTCAATTTTATAATTCATGAATTGACATTGCCATCGCTTATTCAATTTCAAAGTTATCTAAAAGCCAATATATACATATCAATCCTTCAGAATTTAAGTTGGAATTGCTCTTAAACAAATATGGAAAGCTTATTTGCCCATGTATAGTTTTTATGATTTTGCAATTTTGCAATAGTATAACTTGAAGTGATGTCTTTAACTCCTAAAGGTCAAAACTGCATTTTTTTTGGCAACATAGCAATTTTGGGCAGCCCACTACAAATGAATTTTTTATTTTATTTTTCTGAAATTTTCACATAACATGTGCTCAAAGAGTAGCTTTAAGGCCCAACAATTTTCATAACTTTTGACTACATGGTTCAAAAGTTATTGCATGATATGTAATTTTCAATGTTTGACGGGCAATCCAAAAATTTCTTAAAAAATCATATTTTTCAAAAATAAAAATTTGAAATTGGTTTTCTAGATTTACATATACTTGTAAAGCTTTGAATCATTCCATTATGATTTATAAGGTAATAGTTATGAGGTAATCTAGTTTGTGGGTAGTTATGGATTCCCTATTCAAAAATAAACTTTGGAGTCCTTTATTTAATTAAATTTTTAATATTTTTTGAAAAATAAAATCTACGTGATGGAGATTATTTATTACTACATTACAACCGTTGGGATTGGAATTTTTCAATTTTATAATTAAATTCTTAACAATTTAGTGTTTTGAATTACTTTGTACTTCTTTCTACTTACTATTTTTTTCCTATATGTTGTGCAATTCCAAATGATCTTAAAAATTTTCAAGCATGTAGCTAACTTGCCTTTAAGAGTGAATCCAAAGAAGCACCACCATTTTAGACATTTTTTCATACAAATGTGACCTTGTGAAGTGTAGCTACCCTTACTTTCATAGGGCCCCAAAAAAGTTTTTTGTCACTTCAAACATCAATATCTTGCAATCTACAAGGTGAAAATTCTGAAATTTTTTCGACATCTTTTCAAACTAGTTTACTACAAGATCCTAAAATTGAATGTGTCCAAAACAAATTTTCATTTAAAATTTGGTGCTTGTATTAGAAATGGCAGTTTTGGAGCATTTTTGGTGAAGACATAGTCTCCAACTTTTACGGGTTAACATGTATTATAATGTACTATAGGTGTATTCAAGAGTTGTTTTTAATTATAATTCTTCAAAACCAATCACTAGGCATTCTATTACATCCACAATGACAATTTCAATATTTGAATAAAATCCTTAATTCTTTACCAAAAAATTATAATTTACAAGTTATTGTACTATTTGAAAAAATTCAAACTCATCAAGTATGATCTAGTCATACAATTTAATTTTTTTGATGATTTGGTACGCTATCATTTATTTTTTCAATTTTTGCTTTTGATAGGTACTTATTCATATATTACCGAGTATGGTCATCAAATTATAGATTGGTTGTTCAAGGTATAAGAATTGCCCTTCAAAACCCCATAGGTTTTGTATTTTGAAAATTTCCTTCAAAAAAATTATTACCTATTTTTTATATATGGACATAGATGATGTCATTTTATACAATACAAGATTCAAAAGATATATAAACCAAAAAAAGAAATGAAATGTACTTTGTAAGACTATAATATACAAAATTACAAAATACAAAATATTCTATCTCTTTCATTAGAATTTCTTGAAATACACTAATTTATTGGTGGTAAGGGAAAAATCTTGCCAAGGAGCGACGAGGCAACAGAAAGCAATGGCCAATGATTTTGGATGAAATTTCCGCGGTCATGTGGCCTGCAATCGACACGAAACCCTAATTCTACCGCAGAATCGGGCGTCAGGATGAATCCGAAATCTACTGGCGGTGCTTTCCATTCTACATTTGTAGCACACTACTGTTGTTGAATCCACACACTTTGTACGAGAATGGGCAGATTTCGAAAATGGAGCTCTTCGGGTCGGTGAATGGATCCTCTGATTGATTTTTCATTGCGACAGGAGAACCAAGAAAAACGAAATTTGCGTTGGAGAAACTTGCATTGAAGAGGTTCGCGTTGAAGAAGTTTTGTCGTTGGCGAGGGGGATGATGCAGCATGGACCCTGGTACGCCAAGGTTGCGCTCTTCAGTGCCTCCGCCGGGGCCGCCATGGAGTTTTTCATGATCCGCACTGGCTTCTGTAAGTTGCGCAACATTCACCTCTCTCTGTTTTTAGGGTTTAGGGTTTCGGTCTGAAATTTCTCAATGGACTTTGATTTTGAAATTGATCGCGTTCGTATCTTATTCGGCTTTCCTTCTTTTTGTTCTTGCGTCGCTGAAAGCGTGGGCGCGGATTGCGCAGCGAATGATTTTCGGGGAAAGTGGGATTTTAGGGTTTTGGAGTTCAGTACATTGGCCATTGAACGCACTGCCCTGGTTTTAATTTCCTCGCAAACTCAAATTCGCGTTAAATGGTTTAAAATCTTTGACATTTGAGTCTTAATCTGGTGGAAGAAAATTGTTCGAGAGTCATATATTTCGGATGCATTTAGTGCCGAACGCCCGAAGTCTCTTAAAAAAAGAAGTACTCCCCTTCAACGCACATGCACTGCACATAGTTAGTTTCAATTCCCTTTTGAGGAGAAATTCGTTGAACAATGAAGTTTCTTGGAATTCTGTGATGGATATGAATATGTGGTCGACGGTGGATTTTTGTTGGTCGGGTTTGTAGATGAGAAGGTGGTGGATCTAGAGGCACAGCGAAGGGCGGAAGAACTTCAGGCTGCGAAGGAGCAACTGGATGCTTCGGCGATGCTCCAGCAGCAGCAGCAGCCGAATTTCGTCAGCAGGGAAGGTACTACTACAGCAGTGGGCCCATCGTAATTCTCGTTGAACTCTTTAGTCAATGCAATTGGAACTGTCACAGTTGTCCAGGTTTCGACGCTCATTGGTTTGCAGAGACGAGGGTTCGTAATCGTTTCGTCAACGTCCATACGCGCCCGTGTTGTACAGTGTAGCTTACTCAAATGTGGAAATTAGCAGTCGCTATTTGTCTGTCACGTGATTCTGAACATGAATGACGGCACTTTTGTTTTGTTGTGTTTGTCGGGAAATTGGTTTTACCGTGTCTTCTTCGTCATCCTCTCCTGTCGCACGTGCATTGCTTCGAATCTTCAGCTCATCATGAGACTGGGAATGCCTCTTATGACACTGATCTGTGTAACTTCTTGTTGTACAGCAATCTTAAAATCCTATATTGGCACGCTAAAATAGTGTCCTATTATTGATTATGGACCAGCTGGTGGTAAGGTAGTGGATACTTTGCTCCCACTTTAAAAACTTTAGCCAATATGTAGCAATGTGGCGTTTGGGAGATCACTGTAGAGCTGTGGATAAGGCATTGTGGAGAAATCACCATAAGTCATAGTAGACATTCCATTCAAAGATTGTTTCTATAGACATCCCGCGAGGTCATGCTTACACCACTTGCTGATAAGTCCAACCAAGTGTGAATGATTAGAGGAATTGGTGGTAACAACGGTCAGTCAATATAAGAGACGGGATCAGGTCCTTAACGGTTTAGTATCTTCTTCCTTAGCATCCAGTATTTCCTCTCGCAATCTGATGCCAACTTAGCTGTGAATGGGTGCGACAGAGGCTCGTTCTATGCAACTTCGCTGACGCAGGTCATCTGTTGTATCATTGTGTGTTCCATATCGTCACGCTTCTTTAGTGATTCCACTAGTAATGATGCATATCATGCACGAGAACTTTCCGCTAACTCTTGGTTATGTGGCATGCATTGGGCGAATTACTTTTCTCTTCGGTGATGCTGTACTTTCCTAGCACTTTTCAAGTTTCCGGCTGTAGCCCACCAGGAAGTGTGAGTTTACACATAATGCAGTCGTACTGTGTCTAATTAAAATATCTGATTATAATCATTTTATTTGTTTATTAATTTAGTTGTGCTTAATTTGGAGACTGATGACAGGACGTCTTTTGTGGATAACAACCATCGTAATCATTGAAGGGTCCGGAATATCATATTACTCTAGCCGTGTAGTGGCCATGTACTCAGTTAAGTCAATTTTCGCGATGCTTCCTGATTTGGTAGTTGCAATGAGTGGGCAGACTTTGAGCATGTTTTATTAGTAGATACAATATTATACCATTCCTTGAATCCAGTGAAATGGACACTTCCGGAATTTCATTTATGCTGCAGTACCGGTACTATCTAATTAGAAGTGCTGGACCTTAGTTGTCTATGCAGCGTTTGTATTGACCACAATGCCACTTCTCACAACAAGATAGAGTATAATATTTGCATCACTGTGAGCATTTTTACAAATGCAGGGAGTGTTATTTTTGGGAGACATAGAGAGCTATGGAGAGACATCTGGTCACAGGAACCAATTCTGTCGAGATAGAATGAAATGGTAAATGATATGAATCAGTAGACATAGGAGCCCAAACAGATCACTTTTAGTATCAATAGCTTAGCCCCTTTGTATGCAAATTTTTTTGCCTGGAGCTTCCAGTTCGAAGCTAGAAATAATTAGAATTAAGAGACTGAAGAAGGGCCTACAACGCAAGCCCCTCCGGGTGCATATCCTGTTATATATGAAAGCCCAGCTCACAATTATTTCGCTTCTCATCGACATGTAACTGTTTCTAACGTGCAAAAGAATCGACATTTTCATTTGAATCAAAAAGGAAAAGAAAAAGAGATTACTGTTCCAAGCCTTTACCAAATGGGTTAATAAGAGTTCCTTTTTTCAGGTCATATTGTCGGTGAGTCCTGTTGGGCCCAGAAGCCGAAACAAAATGAGTGAGGAGTTTCACATTCCCAACAAACACACTCAAAAGGTTGTGAAAGTTGTGAAATAAAAAAGGCCCAACAAAAGGTTGGTTGTCCAACACTCAATTGTCTGTCGGCCTTTCACAAACCACCCTGAATACTGGCACAGTCTCTCTTAGATCGTTATGAACATAATTTGACGTTACATAGCAAAACCAGGCAGGGGTTAAGCAGATGATACATTAATTAAGCTTTCAATTAAAGCCCTGAAAAGTCAAGTGTCTCGTTGAAGCAAACCGTGATCCTGGAGAATTTGCCTTTTGTGTTCGAGTCTCTGATACTTCCAATTGAGAATGGATCTGCATGCCATTTTTAACTGAGAAGCTCACTGATGGGGGACGGTCCATAACTTTGGAGACTTTGTGAGACGTAAGGTAGAAACACCCAAATGTGCCACTGGCCTTAAACCGCCATCTATACTATGTGTACATCTCCAAAGTCAGTTCTCCAAAGTCAGTTCTGTACCTATGTGGAAGAACTTCCTTTCACTTGCCAACAAGAACATATGAAAATCTGACCAGTTTAATAATAGAAAATAGGCTCAGTAGCAAAAAGTGGTGGTTTGGGGAGTACCTACCTTACTTGCCAAGTTTGGATCGATGTGAGGCAAATGAGGAATCTGTAAATAGATTAAAAAACAGGACAACCATGAGATTCATGCCCTTGAGAATCTAAAGTTGTGTCCTATTTACCTTTCTTTCATTACATCAACAAAAAGGATCAAATCGTGCGTGACGAGCTTTAAACAGTAGTATCGAAGTTGCTCGCTTTGCATGATGTTTTGTGAGCAACAAGAAATCGCCACCCAGGCTCCGACTCAAGTCATTAATGCTTTGATAATAAATGAATATAAAAACGCAAAGCTGCAAATGCAAATCAGACCTTTTCAGGAACTTTTAGACAACATCATAGGAGAGGATCTTGCCCATGATTCATAAGAACTCCCAAAGGTCACAATGATCATTATGATGTCTGAAAGCCTCTATTTGTAATGCTGTCCAAAAATTCCTGAAATTTCACTGAAATCCCTGTTGGAAGTTTTGAGTACGGAGTATATTGCAAAAGGTGAAGAAAGGATTTGAAGCTCCAGAATTTAAAAAAAAAGATGGAATCCGCAAACAGTGGTTCGAGTCAAAAGAGACCTTTACTTGTGCAACTGAAGGAGGTCAGAGTAGACGTGCCACATCACCTTCTTCCATCTCACTGTCATCCATGAGCTTCTACCCATGCCTATGCTTCTACCAGCCCTGCGAAGTCTGTGCTGATCTCGACGGGTAATCTGCAAGAAAGTTCACATACCAGCAGAACATCAACTCACACGAACTAGTGGTAGCTTGTTTTCTTTTCCTTACCGAAAAGTTATTCTCCACACTTATCATTTCCACGGTTGGATATTTGCAATTCCTAAGCGTTAAAAGATGATATGTCTTTTGCTTAATTAACTAATCTCAAATGCATAAGGGTCTTTTGAAGAGGATGCTGATTCTTAGGTTCGACATTACGTAGCGGGGATCAAAGTTATTTAGTGCCTTGTTAAGCCTCCTTTAGACCGCAATTTTCAAGCATCCGAGACCAGAAAAGCACAGGCGGCTGCAAGTTGAGCAAGTGCAAGGGCTTTGAGAACCTTCTTTGTCGACCTTTCCTCAGAAACATTTAGGGGACTATCATGCAAACTCGAAGTCATTTCAAGTGGTTCAATGATTCAGACAATACTCAGTGCATTAATTGATTAATATCATATGTAGCAACAAAAATGAGGGGTAACACTTGTCGGAACTTAGCCACTTCATCTCTTATTGTATATTGTACTAGTCAGTTTTAACTTTTTCTTTGAGCACAATTGAGGCACTAGGAAACAGTTCTGATTTTTTGACATTCTTGATGCGACACGTCGCACCCTTATGCACCAAAGCTTGTCTAGTTAGGCTAGTTCATTAATGCACCAAATCTCACCCCTCCAAAACAATAATTCTGGTACGATAGCCATTTCATAAGATAGGAATTAGAGCAGGAATAGCTGAGTCTTACTTGTAATATAAGAACTGTCTCCTTCCACCCTGAAGACTGCATCTGACTGATACGAGTGGAAATCCGCTTTGCTCTAGCTTTCGTGCGTTGTAGCTTGTCCAAGTGTTGCTCTTTGAAGATCCACAAGTGTTCTTCACTCACGGTAGTCTTGTGTTGCTATGACCTCCTTCCGGAGTTTTGAAGCCTCTAAGCTTATTCGTTGATCAGGTAACACCCTCTCAGCCTTCACAATATCCCCGGAAACCTGCAAGTGTCCCAAGGTCCAGCGGCAATCGATACGTACGAGACTTCTCTTGAACCTTTAGAGCCGAATCAAAATAAATTAGAGAGTGAAATTCCAAGGCACTTAAGTGAAAAGAGTGCATCACTAATCTGACGTTCTTTAAACATGCCATTTCTAACTTACATTGAGTTGATTGCACTCACAAAGGAAACACAGTTGTCATTTAGGTATAGGCATCTGAAAGTGTCCTTGTACCCAGTGGCATCCCTTTCTAAAAAGGGGCATTATTTGAGAACATAAATGTATACACACCCAATAGAGCTTATTAATTGTTGACCAACAAGATAAGCTATGTATGATTCACCTAGATTTGCTTTTCAAAATGACTCCCCTTCCTAGAAAAAGATGCCATTGGGTGCTTCTATCTTATACAAGATATGATTGCCAGGAGCATATGAAAATTTCAAAAATAGCATAGCTTCGCATCACAAACTCTGCTCCAATATAATATGTAAATTTTGTGGAGGAAAATTCTATTCCTTCCATCCATCACATGCAACCATCTCTTTTGTCTAGTAGGAAGTTCCTTAGAAGACATATAGAGGTATTACAAGACTCATAAATGGATATTACTAGATCTTGGCATGCTCTCTTAATTATTAACAAGATGAGCAGGCCCTAGAAAATCACTTATAAAAATCACATGTTGAAGAAAGTTGGATTTATTATTCATTTCTTTTATTAATAATTTTTACCTCTGAAATATTGAAAATAGCTATCAATTGGTATAGTATGAATGCTCAAGAGGTGAGATCCAAACACTTTCCTTCCTAGTGAATGGTGTTATAGTTATTGGAGCTGATGCCTCATCGATTGCAAGCAATTGGATTGACATTTTTAACCCCATTATATAAGTTAGACATAGAATGCCCTTCATCATGTAGCAAAATGCAACAACACAACATACAATAGCATCCTTGCTCAAACATAGCATCAATATTCTTAATGTTGCTTTTGATATGAAGGTTAGGTACACATCCATTGTTAAACTGTTTCTAAAAAATTTGTAAAGTTTCATTAACTAGGTAAAGTTTATAACTTAAATCCCTCATCTTATCAAGTGTAGGGATTGTATTCACTTCTATGTGGAGTGCAAACAATTGTAAAGGACACCATTTTCAAGTCATTGCAAAATTGTTCAAGATTCTTCACATGCATCTCTACCTGACCACTTATGTATTCTAGTGTTGCACTGATAGTATAGTACTACCCAATACAAAGACTCTCAAGAGCTCCATATGAGTGTTCCAAGTCCTCCAAATCAAAATAAATTGAGAAGCATCAGGACTAAAAATGCAAGAAAATATAATTTCAAAACGTAACAAAAGTAATCCCTCTTCATCATGGAGCACTAATGTATGATATAATGTATGATGATGTTAACACATCATGTATGATATAAAGCTACCATGCTGTTGTAATAGTTTCCTTAAGTTTGATTCATTCACTGAAATGGGAAATGGGAAACTATATCAGGGCTACCTCTGCCAGTTCATGTTTGTACATCCTACCTTCTGATCCTCACCTCAAGGAGTACCGTTCCATAGTCACATCCGAAAAGATCAATTGAGTTGCTATGAGCTAGATTCTTTTATCCTTTTCTGCTCCTCATGTTCTGCCTTCAATTTGTCAAAGTCAATGCCCTCAAATCTGAGCTTTGAATCAAGATACTTGGTTCCATATGCGGCACCGAAACCCCATCCCAACCCTAACCCTACACCGCAACCTCCACCAGCGCCAATGCCAAGGATATTCAACGGTGCACCTTCGAAACAATACCAAAACGTCAACATGGCATAATTAAACTGGAGGTCATTAGCAGCAGCTGTACTTGAACAAAACAACACCACTGTGGTATACTCAGACTATTTGATTTCTCCTTCTCTGGTATCACATCCTTAGTTCTATCACCGAACCCTAAGGAATGAGTGTATCCAGTTCATATCAACAGAAGTTGCATACACATGAAGTCAACAAGTGTGCAATGCATACTAGATCCTAAATCTTCCTGACTATTTTAATCCCAAGTGCTTCTCTAATGTCACTTTCAATTACTCTCACATGCAACATTATCAGAAAAGCCAGAGAACTAAGTTGGAGACACCCTAATCTTAGATAGTAAGTACATCGCATCTCACTTCGGCGCTTACGCTGTGACATTAAAGAGGACTGGAGCGCGAAAAAGTCTAGAAACCAAAACCAAAACGAGGTGCGAAGCGAAACTCTACCTCCGAAACCCCAGCCAATGCCGAATCCACACCCAATGCCGAAACCTGCACAAAGCACCACAGTAGCCACAATTTCAGGGCAAGGCTTCCCTCTCGCATCTAAATCTTCGGCACCATGCCTATAATCCCCCAACCCAGTGAATTGAATTCCGATTCAAGCAAACCGCATAGAATCGCACAAGAAAAGAAGTCCGTCACACAGAGTGCCGAAATCAGTCCGCAACAGAGCAATTAGAAACGAATGCCGACGTGAGAGAGAGAACCCTAAAGGACAATTGGGAGCTGGAGAAAAGACGACGGACCCAAGCCGACGCCGCGGCCATTGAAGGGCGCCACACCCATGACGGCCTCCGACGAATGGGATGAGGAAAGCTTGGCGACAGAAGAGGCTCAAGTCTGGCAAAATTTGCGAGAGAGGAGGAGAACTCGAGAAGAAGCGCAGAGCCGGGAATTCGTCTCCGACACCCTCCCGTCCGTTCCCCGCTCTCAATGTTCTCCAGAGGCGCCGAGGTTCCGCTTCGGAGAAGCGTAAGCGTCTTCTGCAGGGCCCTTAAAAATCCAAAACCAAAAGTATGTTCACATTTTCTATCTACAAAATTCTTATGTCAAGTTGATAAAACTTACAAAATTTAAGCTATAATAACAAAATTCATTTATTAAAATAAAAATTAACTGGTAAATTCTCAAAGTGAAAATGCTTCTAAATTGATTTGTCAAAGATCGATGAAGATTTTTCTAACTTCAACTACATGGATAATTTCATATCAACATGCTTGACATCAACTTCAAAAAAACGCTGTGGGAGTCATATACTAAACACATCTAAGGTTTATAGAACCTTGGAGGAATTTTGGGAAATGAACGTTAGAGACCACTGAGAACTCTACAAGAAAAACTTACATTCACCAGGTCGGAGACAAATGGCGAGCGTGGAAAACAAACAAAGCAGGAACAAGGCGCTCCTCGGCCAGTGAAGATGCTCAAAGAGGGACAGGCAAGCGAAGGCTGGTTTCCCACCAGTGGGAGCATCAAGCAAGGACTGTACCATTGCCTCTCGCAAGCCTTCAACCTTTTTTCTTTGATCTCGCCTTCAATGTCAACCTTTTCCTTCCTGTCAAGATTGCTTGTTACGGAGACACTAGGCTTGCAGATAAAAGAAGTCAATGGTTGTATTTCAGAGAGAGGATTGAAGAAATAGTTAACCTTTGTCCCTACTGCCAAGAGATCGAGGGCCATTCCTTAGGTGGTCGTGAACTGCGAGACAAGAGGATTAGATCCTGCGAAGAGCAATTTGCAGCAGTCTTCTGCGCCTTCAAATGATGTTTGCACCACAACTGTGTGTCCTTGCTCGTCAATTCCTCTTCGACCTGCCCTGCGCGCCACTTGCAGCATTGATCTCGCACCCAATTGCCGCCTCGTTTGCTGAGTTTAGCCAGCACGGTCGTCCGGAAAATCAACCTCATACGTGTCATCCATTTTAATGAACTGTGCACTACTATTCTGTAAGAACACTGACTTATTCAGCACAACTCGATAATAAAAGTAAAGTCTTCAAACTATCACAAGAGCTTCATGCACCAGACGAAAAGCCTCACCAGTTCATTGGATCCCCTGATCGTTTAAGAGGGGGTGAAGTGCTTGGCGTGTAGAGAAGTGCCAAAGAAAGTGGAACAGGTCTTCTTGACGATTTCACAAGCTCGTTAGAGCCATGCATCTGCACACATAACACAAGATTGAATCTTCAAAATTGAAGTTCAAGAAACGCGAAAGCCTTCCTGTTCTTAAAAATCAATTGCACCATGACAAGCTTTGAACTAATATCAACGGAAAAAGGTGGCTAATCGCGCAGGACAAATCCAAATGCCCCCACGAGAACATGGAACAGTC
The DNA here is from genome assembly GCA_963969395.1 of Pseudoscleropodium purum. Classification (NCBI taxonomy): domain Eukaryota; kingdom Viridiplantae; phylum Streptophyta; class Bryopsida; order Hypnales; family Brachytheciaceae; genus Pseudoscleropodium; species Pseudoscleropodium purum. Next base: position 7,992,478 of record OZ017798.1, on the reverse strand, counting down.
GAGCTCCAGAATGACTACCAATTACAAATTAAAACATTCATAGTAGTTACCTGTTTAAGCCTTAATGATTAGACTTTGTGCACTCCCGCTGGTGACAGGTGTATATAGATATAAGTTAAACTCTCAAACTCTAATGTGTAACAGGATGAAAACTAGACATTATAGATGAGAGTGGATGAAAATGGATACTAGGGTGTGAAAACCGGATAGAGTTTAATTAACAGTAGCATTATTATGAACAGTTAAAAACTATTGGAACAAGCATCAATATTATGTAACATTATCTTACTCACAAATGCAAACTATGTTGCAGCATTGAACACACCTGAGCGATCCAACGAGCAAGCTCCTCTGGGTTATAAGGTGGCAGAGAGACAAATTAGCTGCACTTCCTTGGGGTAGTAAATCACCTCCTCAGCAGGAATCCCAACTTCAGATAAGACTGAAAATCGCTTGGGAATCTCTCACAGCTGTTTAGCCTTTCAACTAGTAGAGGTGAAAACGCTGCATATAAGGCCGCAGCAGAAAGATGAGCGAGAGCACCAGGGCACAATACTTACACATTTTTAACAGAAAGGTCCTAAAGTTCACCCAGCGAGGCTCTCAACGACAATGATAAAAGGGTAAGGTAATCGCAAGCGCCGTTTCTTCCCATACGGTACCACGGGAGATGTCACTGAGATAGTATACTCTCCTAGGACTCTTCTAGGTGCTAATACTTTCAGAACAAAAACCCTCTGGCAAATTGAAGTGCAGTCTGCCTATCAATTGTCTTTGTGCTGGACAAAAACCATAAATGACCGTCACTTGTGTGTCTTCGAAGCTACGAGATCTGGAGTACATGTGAGTGACCTATCATGCATTAGTTCCACTCAAATGATGAAACGTCTAGAGACAGTAGAGAGTGACACTATGAGATCATGGCCATTTAAGTCTAGACCTTGTTGCACGTTCGTGATCAGATTCCCTTGCTGCAAACCTCGCCTGCACCAACCGAGTAGCAACGTTAGCAAACTAGAAAGAGTTGCTAAATTGTCCGCACTGCCCAAGTTGTTTCAGTCGGTAAATTGATGCGAACTCCCGTTTTAACCTTCTTTTCCACTACTGTAGCAAACATAACTGCCCAATTTTGGACATGCAAACTAATTGTGCATATACCGATGGTTCGAAGTGCTACATTACCGGCACCAACCAAGTAGCGCCAATTAACTAACTGCCTTCCCTACCACTACTAGTTGGTGCACATCCAGTCACCGAAGACCCTTTCAAAAATCCTTCAATGGACATCCTCTGCACGACAGATCCTCTCCAACATTTCAGAAACCTCGACACAGAGAGTTTTGAATCCACGAAACCCTCACTCAACAATTGGCTTCTCTCACCAGCAATAAAGCATCTAATTCCGGGTGCCCACCTGGAACTTGTCAAATGGGAAGTCATAGAGCTCCGCAGTGTCACTGGTCGTCACTGGTGTGACCGTCCCTGAAACGAGGACGAGCCTCGTCTTTGTTGCTGGCGTCAAAAAGATTTGGCATTCAAGTTTTTGTTCACCAAGGCAACTGCAAACGGTAGGATTTCAGCCTTAATCCAATCTAATTGCTGAAAACCTAATTGCTGCTATCCCCGAAAAGTTTTTTTTCAACGATTCTGGGCAATGGAGGAAAAATTCTCGCTGTTCTAGAGAACGAATACGAATTCGCTGGAGCCATCGCCCATGGAAGAGCTGACGCCATCGCCATGAGTAGACTCAGCTGGTGGTAAACTCCGTTGGTTTTACCGGGATCTACACTTTCTATCACATTGCTATGAGAGTGTGAGCGTGTCTCCGTAGGAGATCTCTGAAGTTCGATCACATTCTTGAGAATCATGGACTCGAATTGGAGGTAGAGAAAAACGAGAGTGAAGATTCAAATGAGCGTGCTCCTCCAGGTTGTCATAAAATTCTACTACTGGTTGTAAAGAAGTTATCCTTTCTCTGCCTGTAAAGAGGGTACCGAATCTTCACTTCCGCCACCCATTTGCAAGAAGTGAGGGATTCGGCTTGTGATTCCGACTGATGCCAAGTCCGCAAACTCTTGTGCTCAAAACACTAGCTGACTCCCATTTACGCAGACCCCCTCAAGAATTCAAACACGTTCAGGTCCTTAGCACCAAAAGGAATTTGAAGGCTTCAGTCCATCTGCCACCGACTGGTAGATCGAGGAGAGGCGGAAAGGCTGGTCCAGGATTCATGAATCGACCAGAAATCCAGAATCGCTTGGTTAGTCACCAAATTGAACACAAGGCCATTATTTTTCTGCAAAGTACGAACGCAATTCAAGTCAACTTCTTTAATGGGCCAACTCTGACGTGAACACTAGGGATGTCAGAGTTGAAGACTTGTTGGTGACAATGTGGGGGACGCCATTTGAAATCTCTACAAGAGGGGTAACACTTTCAGACGAGAACTCGGAATCACATTGGGCCGGATTTGGAAACAAATGACAGATATTTCAGCGACTAAAATCAACAAACATTGATAACCCCTAATCTCTATCCCACCGATTGTTTGTCACCATGATTACTCCAAGAGATGTAACGTGATGTCAACTCGGTCCGTCTCTCGATTGAACCGTGAGTATTATGACTAAAAGGTTTTGCAGGTTTGGGGAGTCTCAATGTAAACAGACCTTGAGCTGCAACTGGAAAATATATCGAGCCGCATCCACTGCTAGATAGTTAACGTATTGGCTTCTCCTTGAGAAACGTCGCTCAAACGTTACGCCTGTAGATTAAAGACAATTAATGTATGATGACGAAGTACTAAAGGGGTACAAAAGTTCGCATCCGTCTCAACTTATCAACATCTCCATATACTAAAAGTTCGTGGTTTTGAAGGGATATAGCTGCAGTAAATCCATACCGATTGCTACAACTTCCATAAAAATCGAGAAAAATTCTGGTAGACCGTGCATTGCTCGAACGATCAAGTCGAAACGCTACGTCCGATGATCTTTGAAAACTCTAATCCAGTCTCAAACCTGGTGTAACCTACTCACACAGGTTGCAAGGTTGATCGATGGCCCTGTAAGGCCAACATCGAAAATTCCCCTAACTGCTTTAAGCTAACCTAGAAGGGATTCCCCGTTTCTACAATTTGGGAAGTTCTCGATCCCTGCCATCTCAACCACAAGGTTAAGCTACATCTTCGCTTTTTTTTCACACTCAAAATATCGTTGTTGAAAAAACAAGCATGAATCTTCCGGTGGACCAACCACGTGAACATCCAAAGAAGTCCTGGTGCAAAGAGGCCACAATTCGCAACTCAAATGCACCCGGTAGCTTCCTCTCCAAAGCTAAAGAAAGATCGATGCTCGACCTAGATAATAACGTGTCCATACGTTGTACAGGTTATCTAACTGCGAAGGCCTACTGAAGGTCATCTGTGGATGTTCAGCATCTCCTTTGCTTCCAGCTCCTCTTTCACCAGGTCGTCACTTGCATATTTGCTCAGCAGTTCCAGTTTCTTCTTTTCTACGACCATGCGCTCAATTTCTCTTTCATCTGGAAGTGGCACGTGGGCAACAAACTCAAATCGTTTGGGTCGTCTCTCTGATTCATCCTCGTCCACCTCTTCGTCACTCAAATCGCTGTTGTAATCTCTGTCGTCTGTCTCGGGCCTCATAACAACAACCTGCAACCGCAATATCTCAACACTTAGTACACTAAAAGGGAAATCAACATGAAAGAGATCAAATCACATCAGGTTAAAACAAACATATATAGAATATACATGATCTTCAACCCTGCAACTAGGTCTCAAATACTACGCACGTATGATCGACAATCAATAAAACAGCCCAAACCACCACATTTGCAACATTTATCAAACCAGAAATCTCACCTCCTTGACACCCTTGCGGGCTTCAGCTTTTACGGTTTCTATTCTTTCCCATTCCTCAATGGCCTTAGCACGCATCTCCTTCTCTGCATCCCTTTCTAAATTCTCGAGAACGCCATCCTCGTCATCACGAAATCCATAATAGTCCATGTCAATACGCTTGTACATTTCATACCGATTCCGTTTCTTTTTTATTTCTGGTGGTAACTCGAAGAGTTCTTTGACTCCTGGCAACTGTTTGGCGGCCCCAAAATACTTGTATCCCATGCCTTTCCCACTTGCAATGTCCACCTACAGACACAGGCCATTGTTTAGGGCAAAGTAACACATAATCCCAAAATACTCACATGAATCACAACATTGGCTTAGGGTTTAGGCAGTGTCCCAGGAATCGAAGAAATTTCGTTCTCCGGTTTCTAATTCTGTAATAATCGCAACGATCTTAAAGTTTTTTCAGTCTTGAAGTGTGCACTTGCAGCTCAAGAAACAGAGTTTTTAAAGAAGAATCGAACAAAACGCAGTCTAAGGCAATCAATAACGCAATTGCAAAAGCAAGAATATTCAGTTTTCCAGTAGCAATGGGTTTAGGGTTTGGCAATTACCTCTTTGCCATCCTCGCCAGTGATCTTCGGAGCAGTTTTCGCATAATTCGGTCCTCCAAGCTCCAAAATCCTTGTCTCCCAATGCCCTTTCTCACGAATCAACTTATTAATTTCATCATTCAAGTCTCGAATGCGATGTTCCCCAAGCCCTGGGTTCTGGATGTCCATTACCTTCCGACCGATTTCACGAATGATCTGTTGCCTCCATTTATCAGCGTCAGCGAGATCACGGCACTCCGACGCAAGGAAGGGACGTTTCTCCTTTGGCTTCTTCTTTTCGTCATTCTTAGCCGCCAAAAACCTACTAAGCATAGACTGCGCTTTCTCTTCATTTCGAGCCATGTTGCAAGCAGACTCTGAAAACCAAAACAAAGGTGCCTATACCACCAGGAAAATATACAAAGGGAATTCCAGAAACTATAAAAGGAGGTCTCAAGCGGGCATTCGGATGCACATGAAAAACAACTCGGAGCTCAGGGATTGAGACGTCCACCCCCGAAGCTTTGCAAAACCCCGACTGTGTCTCGGTCACTCGAGGAGAGACGACGACGGATGAAGACCTAAAGGATGTGAACGCACGTTCTCGTCGGTAGTTTCATTCGAGACAGGCGGCCCGGTCAATTGTCTGGTCGATAAATATAATACTCCCTCCCGTCTCGAAATAAATCCAAGGTTTCCTAGAAATGGCATAGTTATTGTAGCTTCTATTAAACCTCACTAGGTATGAAAAAATGATACGCAATAATGATTAATGAAGTGACACATGTTGAAAACAAAAGGCAAAGTTGACAAATTTTTGCCCTTTTTGAAACTACTCTAGTGGTATTGATTTTGATCATTCTTTGAGCAATGTTGGTGTAGTGTCGTTCATTGACATCCTCTGTATTCAATTCCGACAATGTCTTGTGCTTCAACTCCAAGAAATTCTAAACAAGAGATTTTTTTAGTAGCAATTTATGTATAGTTGTTGGATTGAACTCTTCACCGTCAATTGGTTAAAGATTGCATTTTGATTCTCTTTGCAAGGATCAAATTGCAATATAGTCTTTGGAGCTTGGCATTTGTGGATTCTTCTACTTCATGGTGTTTGAACTAGCTTCAATTGTTGTCTATCAAGTTGTAGAGAGTCAATTTTGAATTTCATTTGAGACATATATTTGGAAACCCTAGATGGAGGGAGTACCACACCAAACCTCTTTAGTCAATTTTTTGGAAAGAATCGGTGGCTAGTTCAAAGTTAGCTACTCAAATTGGATAAAAACCTAGTTGCGATTTGAAAACATCTACCAAGAATGGTGAAAAATCTATAAAATTTCTATCTTGAGTATAAAATAGAAAAAATAACTAGACTCAATAAATAGGGGAATTGAAGAAAAATAGAAGGTAAAACTCAAAAACTTCTTGAACATTGCTTTGCTGTAAGAGTGTCTCCACTAAAAACAATTTGAAATTTGGTTACTATTATCCATTGTCACCACTTATCCAAAAAAATAGGAGGCTTCAAATGTGGTAGTGTTTGTATAAATGTTCCCAAGTATTAACAATAACCAAATAATATCTTGTTAAGACAACTATTGTTCTTTAAAGAAATACAACTATTGCTTTAGTGCATTTTTTTAATCTATACAATAAAATATAAGGCCACTTAAACCACTTAATAATCAATAATCAATGATGAAATTTTTTTATAATAAATATCATCCAATATGCAATCCCTACTATTTTTTATATTCTACTATTAATTTGCTAAACAATGAAAAAAGTGATTAGAAAATTTAAAAGCTATCATAAAGCTAATTTAAAAAGAACTCCAAGTAAATGTTTGAGCTTGACTTCAATTGTTACGTTGCCTAAGTATTTCAGTTGGATCTTTTGGGGATCCTTAAAGAGATTCCACATTCTTGAAGCAAACAATAACTTTTGAATATTATATAAATAAACTATAATGCTATTAATCAGCAAGCACAATCTAACACTTCTAATGAGAAATCTAAACTTTCAATTGTACCATCTACTACATTTCAACTTTGTAATTATACTTAGATAAAATTTTCAATTAATCAATAAAAAAATGTTAATCTTTCATATTGCTAGAAAAAAGTTGTACCTAGAAGAAGTCAAGTGAATATTCTAGATGAAAGGAATCTCTAGAATATAAGTATTGAGTCTTATAACTCACCATTTTAGAATTAATACAAAAATACATAGATGTCTATTCTTAACTAGTAATCGATCGACATCATCACACTACTATCTACTATTGCACCTACAGATTGGTGATGTGGGGCAATAGAGTAGAGTAGATTGGAACAAAAAAAGCTAAAGAAATGTTAAACTACTTCACAAATGGTCGTTCAAAGTTGAACCTCTAGAGCTACCATGTAGTGCATTCTACTTGACTATGTCAATTGGATTAAAGAAACTTGTTTTATATTTTCTTCAATTTATGGGGCGGTAACTAGTGATAACAAATGACAATGGAATGTGCTGGGGAATGTGGCAACTTCCATTTAGGTATTGGTTGAATTATACAAGTTGGTGAAAGTTTGGCCATTAGTTTTAATGGATAATTGGATATAATCCCTTAGGTTTAGCCAACTAAACCTCTATGTCCCCCCCCCCCCTATTTTGGTTAGCTAAACTACCCAAATTAGAGGCGTGGAGATGCTTTAAAGTAATAACACCTAATTGCAAATAGTCCATTGCAAACTATACTATCCAAAATGTGACAATCTAAACATTAGAGTTCATGGTTGATTTTAGATATATCTATAATTATTACTTTAAAATTTATAGTTTTTTTTTATTGTGTACAAAATACCAAGGATATATGGTACGAGAATTTGGAATTTTTTTTCAATAGTCAACAAGACTCATAAAAAATTATACAATCTTGTCATAAGAACCATGCATAGAATAATAAGATGTTTACTCAAATGCTTTTAGGTGTAGTTCACATTTGAATATGTATTTTTAAAATGCAATTGAACCCCCTCCCAAAAAAAACATTGAATTAAAATCTATCTCAAATAAAGAATTCATTCTTTAAATACACGACATTATACAATTAGGCAATGAATGCAAGATAGTGACTCTTTTGAGTGGGTAGTGAGGGATCAATAAACTATCCTTTTAATATAATTTAGTTAATTACCCCTCTAGCAAACTACAAATTATATTTTTTCATTACACTTCTACCTCCACCTCCATAATCATACATATATTTTTTTGGAACCATATTTGATTACAATTGATATGGGACAATTGAACTATATTATATCTCATACAATATGCCATATTAATATTCCTTATGTCGTACTATATGTCAAGATTTTTCTAAGAGGTGGGGTTTTGTTTTAATTTTGGAAGGTGGATTGGCAAATTGCTTGGTGCCTTGGTCACACATCAATAAATCTATTTTTTTAAAAATTTGGATGGAAATAATTTATAGGGTGGATTTGCTTCATTTGATTTTCTTTATAGATAGTGAATGCTACCATTTGAACTAATTTAAAAGAAAGATTTTGGTGAATGATTTTCAAACAATATGTATAAAAAAAGATCTATGGATCATATAGATTTACCAATAAAATAACCAGTCATTCTCAATAGAATTTGAAATCAAAAATTAGAATTTTTTTTAAGGAATTGTAGAATGAATCTTAGTGATTTTTTGGGATTGTAAGTTTAAATTTTAAAATATTAATTGTGATCTATTCTAGATTTTTATAACAATATTATTTATCTATAGAAGTCATTTACAAAGGTGTATTTACAAAGAGAGTCAAATTTGATAGAAAATATACTTCCAAATTGTTAATAACAAATGTTTGTGAAGAAGATTTTTGAAAATCTAAATTGTAGTGGCTCTCAAAATGTTTTGGACACTTACAAAAATTGCCATAGTTAATTGAAGAATTAAAGGTTTTCAATAAATTTGAACATGTTATATTTCATAGTCAAACTACAACAAGACTCTTGTAAAGAAGCACCAATAAAGGAGGGTATGAGATGAAGATGATCTAAAATCAATATTCAAGATTCAATTTCATTTTGAAGGAGATCAACAATGAAGATTATCAAGTGAGGTATCAAAGGGATGTTGGTTGAGAATTTAATTTATATAACAAATTTACACTTCAATCAATAAAAATTATTGTTACCTAATTTCAAGTATAAAGTATTTTTTACTATAATTGTAACAAGTTCAAATTCATATAAGGTAGGAGATGTAGAAACCACCGATTTTATCCCTCAAGTTCCTTCACTATGTTTTCACCAGAAATGCTCCAAAATTGTCATTTCTTGTACAAGTTTCAAATTTCAGAAAAAAAACATTTTGGGACACATGTAATAGTAGGATCTTGTAGTACATTGGTTTGAAAAGATGTGGAAAAAATTTCAGAAATTTCCACCATGTAGATTGTAGGATATTAACATTTGAAGTGACAAAAATCATTTTTTTGTCCCTACAAAAAATTGGGCAACTGCACTTCACAAGGTCACATTTCTATAAAAAAATGTTTAAAATGGTGGTGCTTCTTTGGATTCATTCTTCAAGGCATGTTGGTTACATGCTTGAAAATTTTTAAATCATTTGAAATTATGCAATATATAGGAAAAAAATAGTACTTAGAAAGATGTAGAGAATGATTCAAAATACTAAATTGTTAACAACTTATTTATGGAATTGAAAAATGTCAATCTCAATGGTTGTAATGTTGTAATAAAAAATCTTCACCTAATTTTTTTAATTTTTTCCAAAAACATTGAAAATTGAGTTCAATAAAAGACTTCAAAGTTTATTTTGGAGTAAAAAATCCATAACTACCCCCAAACTAAAACACTTCATAACTTTTGACTCATTGATCAAAATAGAATGATTCAAAGCTTTCTATGTACATATTAATCTAGAAAACCAATTCAAATTTGGGTTTTTGAATTTATTTTTCCAAATCTACCCAAATAGCCCGAGTTGACAAACAAACTACATATTAGGCCATAACTTTTGACTCATATTTTCAAATGTCCTTAAATTTAGTGCACATGAAAGATATTCCTTGTCCACATCTTCTACTATAATTTGGGCCAAAAACATCAAAATCTCTAGTCATGCACTTTTACCCAAAATTTCTATATTGCCAAAAAAACCAACTTGATCTTTTAAGAGTTAAGAGCATATTGACTTAGGATTTCATTTATGTGGATCAAAATATTTTTTTTGAAGGAATGAAGGAAGGGAGATACATCAATCACAGTTTGATTTGTAATTTTTAGACTTGAACTAAATTAGAATATGATTTTCTAAAGTTTACAACAAAAGAGTGCTATTTCAAGCCATAGGTACCACCATTAAACATCAAATAATAATCCATCAATGGTGCAAATGGAATTCAAAAATGAAAGTGCAAAACTTAAATTGAAACAACATAGTGCATATAATTGCCTATGATGGTACAAAGTATTTCACCACTTATAACTCCACATTATTTACACTGATAGTTTTGTCTACTTTCAAATCAAACTCAATCCCCACATGCTCATAAAACTGTACAACAATAATCCCAAATTAACACCAATTCATCACTAGATAGTTTTTCATTTATATAATAACAATTCATGATATAATCTAGGAGCAATTCTTAGAGTATAGGCAAAAAATATAGACATGCTACCTTATGCAATAAATTTTCTTATTGCAATTGAAACAAATCGTTACTTATAAGCTACTCCATAAAAAAAGAACTCTGAAGCAATTGGGATAGTGACAAATAAAAATTGTCACAAAAGTGCTAAAGCAATTCACTCTACAAATCTAGTCTTCTAAGCATTTCAAGTGGCTAGAATTTAAAATTAAGATTTCCACAATTTCTAATTGTAGGTTTGCAAAAAATTAGCAATTTACATACATGAGGACATATGGAGGGAGCTCCCATGAACCTGCAACCACACAAGTGAAAAATCAAGCACAAACTTTTCACTCAAATTAAGCTATGGTTATCACTACAAAACTAAACTGTATAGAAGACCAACAATCAACAAGCACAAGAAGAGAGAGAAAGTAATTAAGACATTCCATAAAAAGATTATGTATTGATGGAACACTTACATTTTCTAATTTTGTAGAACAAGGGATGCCCATTTGAGTGCAATGGAAGACTTGCTCTCTTCCATTTCATAGTTTTCAATGACCCAACCTTCAACTAAAACTTCACCATAGCCGTGGTCTTCATCACCTTGACCCCCAATGGTCTCCAAAGACTCTCAGCACTACATAAGAGCAAGAAACTTTGTTGCTTAGTTTGAACAAAGCCAAGACCAAGCAAGTCCTTAGGCACCTTCTTCATGAGCTTATTATTCTTGGTCATCTTCTTGAGGCTCTCTTTGGGTAATTTCTTCACGAGCTTCTTGTTCTTGTTCATCATCTTGAAGCTCTCGTTACCCAACTTCTTCATCAACTTCTTATTCTTGTCCAGCACATTCAGGCTCTCCTTTGGCAACTTCTTTATGAGCTTCTTGTTCTTGTTCATCAACTTGAGACTCTTCTTAGGCAACTTCTTCACGAGCTTCTTGTTCTTATCCAATACCTTGAGGCTCTTCACCTTCGCCAACTTCTTTACAAGTTTCTTGTTCTTGTCTATCATCTTAAGACCCTCTTTTACCAACTTCTTCACTAGCTTCTCATTCTTCCTGAGGCTCTCCTTAACTACCTTCTTCACAAGTATCTTGTTCTTCTTTAGGATTTTGAGGATTTCCTTAACCAGTTTCTTCACAAGCTTCTTGTGCTTCTTCATCATCTTGAGGCTCTTCTTTGGCAATTTCTTCACGAACTTCTTGTTCTTATTGAATGCCTTGAGGCTCACCTTAGCTTGCTTCTTCACCAGCTTCTTGTTCTTGTCTAACATCTTGAGGCTCTCCTTACCTAGTTTTTTCACCAGTTTCTCGTTCTTCTTCATCTTTTCGAGGCTCTTCTTAGGCAGTTTCTTCAAGAGAACCTTCTTCCTGTTCATCTTTCTGAGACTCCCCGTAAGCAGTTTCTTCATGAGCTTCTTGTTCTTCGTCATTTAGAGGTCTCCTTAGCCAGTTTCTTCACGAGCTTCTTCACCTTGTTCAGCTTCTTGAGACTCTCAACAAGGTCTTGTTCGACTATTCTCAAGCACAGTAATGAGTCAATTAAAATTCACGAAACAGCATTATCGATGAAAGTATCAAGGGAATGACACAAAACATCAAGAACTCATCCAAAATAGAATCGAATGTTTACCTACTCGAGTTGATAAGGCTCTTCAACATACACAGTTACAGTTACACAACCTCATCTGTAGAAAAATAAACATGGAGTAATTTCATTAACCTCAAAATGCCCAAGGCCTTTTTTGAGATTATTGAAATTTGCATTAAATTGAACAAAAATTAACATTTGCATTTAAGTTTTATCAATTTTTTGAATTGTAACCATACAAATTCAAACTAGACATGTTGGAGATCACATGGGAGAAGAAAATATAACAATATCACTTTCAAATTGAAAGATTATAATGTTTGATCATGAGGGTGTTACAATTGTTAAAATGATTTGAAGTTTTTCAATCCTCTTTTCACAAGTCAAATCTAAAAATTAGTCACCAAAAAATATAAGGCTAGAGGTTAGAAAGCATAACATGCATGACCCCAATCAATTTATGACTTCTCAATATCTACTCTACTATTTTCTTCAATGAATTTCTAGTGTGATTTTTTCTCAAAGATCTCATGTATTTGAGTCTCATTTCCAAGAGCCCTTGACACTAGAAAATCAAGATTTGCAATGGACACCCTTGCACAAAATCTTGAATAGAAAAATCACAATCATTCATTTTCAAAATTGAATGTCTGATGCTTAAACTAGACTTCAAAAAAGAATTCTCAAAAATACAAACTGCTCAAAATAGTACTCCGTAACTTGATAAGGTATAATCAAGCTTCGAAGTTTTGTCAACACCAGAATTTGGTGCCTCAAGCATTCAGGGGTTAAACCACTTAAATGCTTCTGTCTCTCCACTCATAATTATGTTTAGAACAAACTCAAGTTCCATAATTTACCTGATTTTCCGATCCGTCTCGACCGCAATAATTACGGACATTTGCAGCAAAATATACAAAGCCTCACAGAAATTTGCAGAAACTTGCAGAGATGGCCTTCCTCAGGACATCGCTCAGAACAACAACACTGATAGCACTACCTCACAGAGAAGCACAAAGAACGAAGCCGAAATCACTAAGAAGACTAAACTGCAAAACCAAAGAATGCGTAACTTTGAATGAGTTAAGAGGATGACGATCCATAATCTACCTAATTTTCCGATCCGTCTCGACCGCAATAATTACGGACATTTGCAGCAAAATATACAAAGCCTCACAGAAATTTGCAGAAACTTGCAGAGATGGCCTTCCTCAGGACATCGCTCAGAACAACAACACTGATAGCACTACCTCACAGAGAAGCACAAAGAACGAAGCCGAAATCACTAAGAAGACTAAACTGCAAAACCAACGAATGCGTAACTTTGAATGAGTTAAGAGGATGACGATCCATAATCTACCTGATTTTCCGATCCGTCTCGACCGCAATAATTACGGACATTTGCAGCAAAATATACAAAGCCTCACAGAAATTTGCAGAAATTTGCAGAGATGGCCTTCCTCAGGACATCGCTTAGAACAACACTGATAACACTGGCACTACCTCACAGAGAAGCACAAAGAACGAAGCCGAAATCATTTCGAAAACCAAACTGCAAAACCAACGAATGCGTAACTTTGAATGAGTTAAGAGGATGACGACGAAGACAAAGCTCACACCTCTTCAATAGAATATGTCGTCGAAGAGGATACCCTTGCCCTCGCTCCAGGGAAGACTGCCGACACGCTGAGCTCCGCTCGTGGCTGGAGAACCACGCGAAGAGAAATCCATGAAGTCCAGCGCCAAAATTCTTCACCACAATGAGCAAGACCGCTTGATGCACCGCGCGCGGCTACGAGAAGAAGCGCAAATGGCAGCTTGATGCGACAGAGGCAGCGCCAAAGGAAATCCCGCAGATGAAGAAGCCCACTCAGATGTAAACTCTCTACTTATGTTTCACAAGTCTAATATCACCTTCTCTAATATCACAAGTCATAATATCACCTTCTTTAATATCACAATTCAAGCTAACAATCACCCAAACCTCTTTAACCCTTAAATGCCGAAGGGGTGACCCTTGAAATCATTCGTTTCTATTACCATGTAAATCACTAGCCTCCAACATTACAAAAGTAGTCATTGCAAGTCAAACTATTCTAGAAGATCTTCCTTTTCCAAAACAAATTTTGAAGATGAATAGTTGCACTTTTGTCCTATACAATTTGATTCCTTGTCATCCATCAAACACAAAACATCTGCCTCAATATTCAAGGATTAACCCTTAAAAGGTCATTTTCAATCTTGGAGGTAACCCAAGAAATTTGTTAAAGAATTAGAAGACCAAACTAATTCTTTCTATGGTTGTGCATATGGTGCTTCTTTAGAAACTAAGCAATTGTTCTTCCTCAGGCAATGATAAAAAAACGAGTGGGACAACTTCTACACTTGCTAATCATAACCTCTCTCTTTTTACAAATCAAAAACTGAAACAAGGATCAACACATTGGTGTACTAGAAGGAGGGAGAAAATACACACAAATTTTCAAAGTGTTGATCAATTGCAACTACAAGGTCACAAAATGTCTTTCACCCCTAAATATTCACATCCTTTTCCAAAATTGATGATTTGGAGAAAATCATTCTAAAGTTTTATTTAGAAGAATTTTTTAGAATTGGTATATAAATCAAAGTTGTAGATTATGAATTTTAGATTCCATTTGTAAGGTTTGATTCACTAGTGCTTTCACCAATATTTTTTTTATCAATCTTAAAAGGGAAATTTAAAAATTCCTTCTAAATTCAATTACTAGCAAAATATTATCATTTTTGAATAAATCTTATTGAAATGGAATTGAAATGAGGTTTTCTTGATATGGTGATTTTTTGAAATTTTTGAGTTCTTTAACCCCTAAAAGACCGGACTGCATTTAATTTTTGGCTATATAGAAATTTTGGTTAGGCCATTGTGACCATAAATTTTCATATTTTAGGCTGAAATTTTAAGGGAAGGTGTGGACAAGGACGATCTTTCATATGCAACTAACTTCATGACATTTGGGAATACGAGTCAAAAGTTATAGCCTAATATGTTATTTTTTTTCGTAACTAGGTAGTTTGGGCAAATTAGAAAAAATCATTTTTTTCCTAAACCATTATTTGAAATTAATTTTTTAAACTTCTATATACAAAAAAAAGCTTTGAATCATTCCATTTTGATCAATGAGTCAAAAGTTATGAGGATTTTTTGTTTGCGGGTAGTTATGGATTCTGTACTCTAAAATAAACTTTGAAATCCTTTATCTTACCCAATTTTCAATATTTTTGAAAAAAATAAAATCCTAAGATGTAAATTGTTTATTACAACATTTCCACTATTGGGATAGACATTTGTCAATTCCATATTTGAATTCTTAATAATTTAGTATTTTGAATCATTCTCTACTACTACCTACTTACTATTTTTTTCCTATATGTTGTACTATTCCAAATGATCTAAAAATTTTCAAGCACGTGGCCAACTTGTCTAGGAAAAATAATCCAAAGAAGTACCTCCATTTTGGTCATTTTCTTTTATAAAAAAGTGAGCTTGTGGAGTGCAGCTACCTAGTTTTTTGCACAGTTGAAAAAATAGTTTTGGTGAATTTAAATGTTTTTATCTTACGATCCACATGGTGGAATTTTTTGAAATTTTTACCACATGTTTTCAAGTCATCATAATACAAGATCCTACGGTTACATGTGTCAAAACTTGTTTTTTTTCCAAAAATTTAGTAGTTGTACTAGAAATGGCAGTTTTGGAGCGTTTTTGGTGAATACATAGTCATGGAATTTAGGGATTAAATCTATAACCTCACTTTTGCAAATCTAGTTTTGAACTAAAATCAATGCAATTTTTGGCTTGACACACTTCCCCATTTTTAATTTTAGAAAAATATAAATTCTAGTAACACCAAATTCAACCATTGGATAGGACAACAACTTGATAAAGTATCTCCACAAATTAGATGACTTTCATCCAAGTAGTAACAAGAAAAAAACCTCAATTTCAATCTATTCATCGGCCAGAAATTGAACATTGGAGCACTCTAGGATTAATGGAAAATCTTTAATGACATTTTGGAATATCTTGCACTTTTGAGATGGTACAAAAAATAGATTGAACCTTAGGATAGATAAACAACAATATCCCACCTTTTAGTAGGAGATAGTGCCAACGGTTGGATTCATTCTACACGTAGTTTTTTTTACCAATTTGGGCACTATTAGATTCATCTTTCATTGACATAATAAGGCTTGTAGACATAGAATCATTGCTAAAAAGTGAATGTACATTATACATTTTAGGTGGTAATTTTGGATGGATATTGAAGTTATAGGGTAGGGTCAGTACATAAATGCCAAATAATTCATTAAAGTTCCTATAGAAGATTCAACACTTTTAAATTTAATTATAAAAAAATTTGACATTATATTCAAATTAAAATCAAAACACCTTGCAAGTACCTTTAAAAGTGACTTTAATTTGGTATGTTCAAAGATGAAAAGAAAAATTCTTTATACAAGTGGGATACTAGGAGGTAAAACAACCTATGTGGGATATGTAAAATAGGATTAATAGGAGCTCAATTACTTACAAATAGTCAAAAGCAAGAATTTTGTTCAAAGTAGGATTTTAGACCTCATTTAGGTATAGTGGAATAACTTTTTTCAAAACACTTTGAACTTAGGTAATGTAGAAAATCAAGCTGAATTTCATTTCCAAATATCCATTTGAGATTTCAAGATTCTAATAGAAATTTATAGACAAATTTCAAAGAGGGGGTGGAAAAGACAATTTTTTTTTAACATTTTTAAACATCCTCTCTAAATTTTGTCCATAATTTTAGAGGAGGCTCAAAATCACAAACAGGTTTAAGGAAATGAAAGTAATCTTGATTTCCCAAATTTTTTTAGTTCAAATTTTTTTTTCTACTATGCCAAAATGTAGTGTGAAATTCTATTTTGAGCACAATTGTTATGTTTTGACGATGAACAATCAAGCTCTCGTCTTCAAATTATCCCATATCCTTTGAGGATTCATGACAAACAATAAACTTCATTATATGTATGACCTCTTTACCTTCAATGAAATAGGTCTCCATCATGGACATCAAACTACATTCTTGATGATATTTGGACTATATTTTGGACATTTCCTGTCTTTTCAACAACTTGGTCATTTAATTTTTTCAGAATTCCACAATTTCTCTATTGCAAATTTTTTATTTTTTGGCTTTATAAAAGTAAATATTTTCTCCCGACCCTACCCTACAGTTACAGTATAGAGCAGTAGCCCTCGTCCAAAAGAGGTCTGTCAATTGCGTATGATCTTCCGTTCTGACATGTGGTAGTGTGACCTCGAAGCGGTTTCACATGAAGCGTTCTGAGCACTGAAATTCGCCTTCCTCCACTGTGACCGTGTGGCCCAATGGATAAGGCGCTTGCCTACGGAGCAAGAGACTCTGGGTTCGATCCCCAGCATGGTCGGAGTTCCAGTCGTCAATTTGGCCGAGTGGTTAAGGCGGTAGACTCGAAATCTACTGGGGTTTCCCCGCGCAGGTTCAAATCCTGCAGTTGACGATCCGTTTTGCAACTTTTTTGTTCCCTGTTCTGAGCACAAATCAACACCCCTAACGATCAGAGTGAACCAAGAAATGAAGCATTTCATATTGCAATACATACCAGGAGCAAAAGATTTCAAAATACCACAAGTTTCGTATCGTTCTTTAGCATACACCATGAAGACATACCATTCTTTTCTGTAGAAGGCAACAAGAAAACAGCGAGCTCAAGATTATGCACACAATGAAGCATCATCACTTTTTCAGAAGGTGATGAGACAGCTCCTCAAGGATGATATGTTTCTTTTTATTCCATAGGGACCCTGGTCTCGATTGTGGGGCAATACATTAAAGAAAAGACACAACTACCGTATCTGAATGTTAAACTCCCTCCCGTCTGTACCAAGGTCAATACTGACGCCGTTTGTCTACAAAGCCTCGAAGGAACAATTGAAAGACACAATATCCAGACTATACTTCATCAGAAGTACAGCAGTAGAGCATGATGAGAAACGTCCCGATCTTCAAGCTGCCCTGATGCAATTAAGGCTCAACAGATAAGTTGCAAAAGCTCCCTGCCTGAATAATATGTGCCTTTGTGCCAGAAAACATCCCTTGAAAGGTTCAGGATCGTTAATAAGGACCAAGAAGCGGAACAACTTAGATCCTCTTCTGGCAATGATAAGACATGAACAGTGAATAACAGCCTGATTAATTATCTGTTGATGGGTGTATGCAGACGGTCTTCAATTTTTCGAATCGCCCCCAAAGTCATTACCAGAGTATCATGTTGCAAGATGCTGTAAACATTGAGGCCCTGCATAAACAAAATCATAGAGTTACAAACAGAATTATGATGTAACGTTGGGCTACACTGAAAGGTTGTACAATAACGACCATGCTCATCACTGATAAGTGAAAGCAAACTTAACCTTTTGCATAGTTCAGTTCAATGGAAGAATCACAAAACCATCCTCGATAGGTAATTTAACATTGGATAACAGCGTTAGTCTTATAGTCCCGGTTCAATGAAGAGCAGCATATTTTTTAAAGACAACATTGAGAACATTACCTGGGCAGGTAACACATTGATGTAATGCAAGTTGGCTGTGGAACGGCATAACGGCTCGTTGACCGTCTCGGCATCATCAACAAAAAGCACCTTCTTGCTACCCTCCATTCCAGCGATTAGACGCTCCATTTCGCGTGTTTTAAGCGTAGGTGACACTACGGAATCAAACACCTTCAGCTGTACAATTGAAGGGCAGAGAATGGATTTAAGAAAACAATGGTCCTGTCAGGACTAATACAATAACATAAAATAGCATTTATGGTATCTCACTGCACTTTAAACTAGCGCATTAATGTTACTAAGAATGTTCTTAAAGATGGAGTGTCAATCAGTTTGATAAAAAATTGAAAATAGCCATAGATTGCACTTCACACAAAATGGAAAGAGCAGCTCGGGTATTATTTTAAAAACAAACTACGTGATAATACACCTAGCATGCGTATCAGCCATCAAGAAAACCCTACAACAAGCATCAATACGCCCCGCCACGACGTACACAGTCAAGCCACATAGTTGTGTATTTACATTTACACATAGAAGAAAGAAATAGTTCATACCTTGCCCTCAGCAATCCGGGCCGAAAGGGCTACTTTGAGACCAAGTCGCCGCACTTGCTTCTGCAAACCTATTTCATGGCTCCGTGGTTTTGGACCATGCTGTGTGGCTCCTCCTCGAAACTGAGAAATAAAAACGCATGTTAGTAAACAGGTGCTTTACGTCAGCATATGAATATAGTGCCCAAAGTAGGTGCATGGCCAACCAAAATGGCTATGCACTGAAGGAATGTATCCGGATGATACATTCACGGGGATCGTTAAAATCCAAGGAAAACAAACGAGCATATGTTGGTGAAAACTTCTATTATTAGTAGAGGTGATGACCGAACCTGTGGACCTCGAAGAGATCCATGTCGTGCTCTACCGCTTCCCTTCTGTGGACCAGGTTTTCTACCCGTTCCACTAACTTCGCGAATGCCCTTAGTTGATGCATTTCCCTGCCAACGACATGGATCACCAACTTATCAAATATCCTCAATACCAACGTACAACACCATTTATAAGTAAAATGCCAATCCAAGGCAAAACTGTTTACGGAGACTGTCTTACTTGGCGTCTCTTTGCAAGTTGCCAACGAACAACGCGATGAATAATGTCCGGTCGAATAGGCACGTCAAACACATCACCTGCTATCGTTGCGAGACCTTTGTCCTCACTATTAAAATTAGTCACCTTGACCTCAACATCGTTCAGTTGGCCTACACACATTTCACACTTTCCTTCAGCAAGCCTGCACTAATCAGAGAAAGGAAAAAGAACGCTGGAAGGAGTCTAAGACCAAAACTAAGAGAAGCTCGAAACTCCACAAATCTTGAACATGTACAGTTTTGGCAAGTAATTGTTCCGATTATGAACTAAAAAAATTTCTCCTCGCGGTAAGATGAATTTATGTGAACACCCAGAGCTAAGACAGGATATTCACGCTGAGTTAAGACACGTAATGGACATTAACAATTAGAAATCAGAATCGAATGTTAATGATAGAATATTTTTCCACCATTAACTGGAGCACAGACACAAAAATTCGGGTTCGCTGGGAGAGGCCTTGCACGGTTTTTGAGCAGTGCCGACCTACTCAAACTTCCTCACATTCACAATAGATGCAGCTTTTATCAGTGAAAAGCTTCCTCCCCTTCGGATAAATTTTAAACCCTAGATATGGAATATAGAAGTTTTGCCTTGTTGCTAACTTTGAATTCCCAAACGGATATTTTAGGCACGGTTATGAGTATCCAATACTAATGAAGGCTTTCGCTCTTGATCTACCATCATTGTTACAATATGCTTGCTCATAAACAAAGAGAACATATGCAGAGAGTCAGTGACCTTGTCTCAATATATCTCAACTAAGGAGTTGGAAAATGGTGCCATATTGTCACTGGCCCCAACGCGGCTAGGAAGGAATATTTCTTGACATTCATCATGAACTTGAAAGTTCCTAAAACTTATTCAATGCCAAACCAATTTCGGAGTTCAGAAGATCCGTATGCTAGGGTTACCGGGAAACGATGTCATTTTTAAATCGCGTTTCTGATTGCCTAAGTTGTTTCTTGAATTCTGTCTTTAAAAACTCAGTTCAAAAGCTGTACAAAAATTAGAGAACGATAAAAGGACTCAAATTGTTACAGAATTAGAAACCGCAGAAGGGATATAACCGATTTGCGTTAACCTTACCGCAAGTCGTGTCACAAAAAAATTCCATCTCTCATTTCAGGATTCTCATAATGTGGAGTTTTAACTAAAAGCAGAGTAGCTCCAAAACACAGAACCAAAGACATTTGAGGAAAACTCAAACTTTCAGGCAATACGAAATCAGGAACTCACCTTGATTAGGCGGAAAAACGCGCTTAGCAGAGACAGTGGCAAGTCCAGCTCGCTGCCCGCAGAGCCATGACCGCAGAATACTTCCTTGGTAAGCGCAATTCCCCTACATTGACCAAAGAAAACGCACATCGCAGTCTAAACACGTCAATAAAACAAAAACCAATGCAACCTACCACGAATCAACACACGATTTCACACCATAAACCTTGAACCCTAAACCACCCAACTATCGAAAGAAACCACGAAAAATTTCTAAAAATTTCGGGAACGCAGTAAAGATTCAGGAAGAGATAGACACAAGCTTACAAAGGCTTGCGAGCGGGCCGAAGCCCAAAGCGCTCGCGCCGTGGCCGCCATCGCTGCAAATGCCAACAATAAATCAAGCCTCAATTCCAATCAGCTCAAATCCTGTCAAGCAGCCACTTCAGGAAAACTCGAGAACGTCGGTTCCCGAAGGACGTTCCCGAAACACCAACGGTGCAGATGAAGCAGAGAGATCGCACGGCTGGCCTCTCACCTGCTTGATGCTGGATATACAGAGTGATACAGTGTGCAGAGTCGACGTAAGTTAGGCGGGATCATTAAGCTCGGACTTGATTGGCATTGCAGCGATTGTGGCGATAGCGGCCATGGCGCAAGCGTTTTGAGCTTTGGCTCATTCGTAACTTGCTGTGTAGCTTGCGACTCTGTGTTCGCCATGCCGTACAGCATTTCTGAAAAAATTGAAGTTTTTTTGAGTATTTTCGGGATTTCTCTTTGCGAATGGCTAATGTTTGAGCTGTAAGGTCGAATTGGAGAATGGTTTGATCAATCCGTGGTGAGAAAGATTCAAGCGTGGATATTTGGAGCTTCCGATCATGAATTGTTTACAGATTGCCGTTTCGAGGCCACCTGCGTGGTCAATTTCCAATAGCTCAAGCATTAGGTCTTGCCGAACTTCGGCTCTCGGCTTAGGAACTCAATGTAGTTCCAGAGCATTGGAAACTTCGAGCTCTTTGAAATTGATTAACGACGGAGTTGGTCTTCGTGGTGGTTTTCTGCACAATCACATTAGCAAGCTGAGAAAGCAGAAGTCGTTGAGAACTGTAGGGGTTGCCAATGCTGGACTGAGTACACCACAGTCTGTGTCTGGTAAGTGGAATTTCATTCAAATATTTTGTTATATTGAGTCAAATTCTATGTACAGTTGTATGCCATAAGTCTTTGTAACCTTTTGCTGTGACAGGCATTGTGGAGAACGTGAAGTGGGCATTTACGGCGTCACCACCAAGCTTGGAATCAGCAGTTATAGCCACAAGTGCAATCTTTTTAGCCGGTGCGCCAGTGTTGTTAGCAGGCCTCTCTTTGTCAGGATATGCCTGCGCATACCTTCTGGCGCTCCTTACCTGGCGAGCATTCGGATGGCAAGGGACTTTCATAGTTTGTGTTTACTTTGTCCTCGTAAGTTCCTTTCTCTGATTTATCATGTAATGCCAGTTGAAAAGGATAAATCATTTTGAAGCAAAGCTAGAGGCCGTGAAATGATGTAGAGGACACTATTTGGATCACTTAAGAATGTTAATCAATTCGTAGGAGCGTGATTCCTGGGAGATCAGCATAGAGCAGCGGAGGGATCATTTTGGCCAAATCTGTTGAGATCAATTTTTTTATTAGTATGTAGGAATTTATTATGCAATTATTCAACGTGAGACCACCTTCGAAGGGACAGAATAGACAGTAGACAACCTCATTTCCATTCAAAGATCCGTGGTCATAGACATCTAGCCAAGTCCTGTTTATACCGCTTACTAACAAGTCCAATCAAGTTTATGAAATAGATGAGTTGTTGTGGGCAAAGGGTCAGTATAGGAGATCAGATTGTTTCCCAGAGGGGCATGTTTTTATTAATCTTTTGTCATATTTTGGCCCACTTTATCTAGTCCGTCAACTTCAATCCGTGATAGATGGCATCGCTTGCAGGGAACGCTTGCTACGAAAGTGAAGATCAAACAAAAAGAAGCAGCAGGGATTGCAGAGAAGCGAAGTGGCAGAAGGGGTCCAGGAAGTGTATTTGGATCTTGGACAGCTGGAGCAATATGCGCCGCGGCGACCGTTGCTGCGTTGGGAGGCCTTGAGTGGAAAGCCATATGGCGCTTGGGCTTTTTGGCTAGCTTCTGCACAAAGCTTAGTGACACCATCTCTAGCGAGATTGGCAAAGCCTTTGGAAAAACCACGTGAGAATAATAACCTCTTCCACTTCAGACTTTCTCTACAAGTTTTGTTTACAACGGGGTGTCTGACCTCTTGATTCTTGCTCCACAATTTGCAGCTTTGTTACCAATCGAGCACAAGAAGATTCTTCTTTCCTCAAAGTATTAGCCCCGTTGTAGAGTCTGAAATTGCTGGTCAGCTCTGACACCCCTAGCATTGCTCATTGGGTGAGTGCTAACCTAGCCACTCTTGTACTGGGTGAATGACAAGCTTCGTTTTGATTAACAGGTATCTGGTGACAAGTTTTTCTGTTGTGCCGAGGGGAACGGAAGGCGCAGTCAGCTTGGAAGGGACATTTGCTGGCTTGGTAGCCTCGGTTATCTTAGCAGCAGTTGCTTACTATATCAACCTGGTAACTTTGGGATGAGTAATCATTCTCGATATTTTGGAAACTAATAATCAATTATAGTCGTAGCTTTTAAAACACATTTCCATTGTTCAATGATGTCGGGCGTGATTTCCTCTTTTATTGTTACATTTTGTTAACTTCCTTTGAAACTTCCTGAGTGATTTATTTCAACTCCTATTGATACGTAAGCAATTACTTTGGGCCATTTGAGCAGTTAGGGAGTAGTGTGATCTCTTTAAGTAATCCAAGGGAACTCTCTCTGAGGTCTTTGATGTGATGATGCTTGCTGGATCTTTGCAATGAAAGTAGTGAAAGAAATCATTTGATTATTGCAGACGAATCAATCCGGAGCTGTTATTTGTGTAGTAGCTGCTCAAGTAGCAAACTTCTGCGAAAGTTATATCGGTGCTGCTTTGCAAGGGCGTGAGGGGTTCGAATGGGTACAGTTTCTCATGTTTCGTCTACTGTTTTTGTGTTTTGATTAAATGCCATGTTCACTATAATGCTCACTTTGTCGTACGTCTTTTGTTTTTACTTTTTGCGAGTCATTTTAGGGTAACCGGCTGGGCATTCTCCTAAGCGTTTTTTGGAACTTGCAGATCACAAATGACGTTGCCAATGTTGTCAATATAACAATTGGAGCGTCTCTGGCAGCTGCCCTCAGCAGGCTCATTGGGTGATAAATCCACGAAATGGAGTGAGATGCATGACCGTGGCTCTATTACACGAAACGCACAAATTGAGAAAACTATGAGGTAGGAGCACCAATTACTGTAAGAGACCAAAAGCTGTGATCTCTTGGTGTACCTACTGAAGTATAAGCGACTAAGTTGAAACTCATTAGTATTGATGTAGTGTTTAATGGTTTTGAAAGCTCCTGGAGATGTTGATTAGTGGCAGTTATTGGTGATTCTATCGTCCTGTATCCAGCTTTATGGATTTTGACCTTACACAAACCCTCAAAAAATCATGCTAGATCTGTTGCTTGTGTTTCCTTCTTATTGGGGATTTTATTCAAATTAGGTCATGATTGAACTTGCCCATTCATTCAATTGCGCCTCCACAGCACAGAAATCGGTGATCTTATCTTAACTTCTAAAGAGAGTTTTTTGGTCATCTTTTCCTGGAAGAACCACCTTTGTTTATACATTCTACCTCAATTTCTTTTCACACTCTATTCAATTTATTTTACATTTGAAGCCAATGTAGCCAATGTATTTTTTTTATTGAAAACTAATTTTTGATGCCAAGAGTGGGCTAGACCATTTGTAGTGAGACTATGATTTTTTGCTAATCATTATTAATCTTATGCAATACTATAGTCAATGCTAATATTTGAGGACTTGAATTGCATAGCTACTATCAATATAGATAGAGGCTTTAATATGAGAAGATATGTTGTCTAAAAGTTACTATATTTGATTTTTTTGAAAAACATACCTAAAATATTCTCTTAGTTTTGATAGTTTCAAATATGTATGTATTCCTACTTGGAGTAATCACAATTGTATCATTCATGAACTTTTCAACTACATTTCTTCTTTTTTCACTTTCATTTGAATATTCTTCCAACATGGTTGCACTTGCCTCATAATAAATTGTATTATCTTCCCCATTGTTTGTATTATCTTCTTTACCATTATAGTAGGCTTTTACTTCACAAATATTGATTGAACCATCCTGTGCAAGATCAAGCTTGAATCATTTCTCACAAGACATTTTCTAAGATGGATATAAATAGGTTATGTATGGAATAATTGTTTATTAGAAAAGAAAATTGCCTTCTATCATATTCTCATGTTCTCTTATTAAGATTAAATTTATTTTTCAATTTTTCAATTACTTAAGAGCAAAAATGACCCTTCTTTTTACCATAAGACATAAAATTAAATTAGACCATCCCCAAACAATGTCCAATACAGAACAATTTGAACACCATACAATGATGCTCTATTTGCACAATGATGGGTTGAATATGTAATGAGTTTTAAGGCCCTCAATTTATGTAAAGGTTCAAACCACCACTTCAATATCCCACCCATCTATATCTAGTAGAATCACACCAAAAAATAAACCATTCTTTGTAGTAAGAATGACATAAAACATTCACATTCACTCATACTATTTGAACGAACAGAAACTTCTACGAGCATACTGTACCTCGAAACGTGAAATACTCTCTGCGCTTGCAATCAATGAAGGCCGGTCAGCACACGCCAACAAAAACCATCAACAAGATCAGAGATTGCAACAAAATACAACACTCAGAAGACTAAGAAGATTCAATACGACATGGAGACATCACAGAGAACTAGCAAAAGAAAAGAAAAAAAGATAAAACAGAAACACAGAAGAACCAATCACTCATGTGAGTCAGATAGCACTACTGTAAGTGCATTGATTTTATTACCGCAGTATCACACAACAAAATAAAAACAGAAACAGCCGTCTATCTGAACAATGAAGAGATTAGCTTGGGAGGAGCGATTCATCCGCCAATCAAAAGCTATATCAACTCTTCATAAAAATGATAGAGAGATTGAGATGTTTCTGAAGGTTCAGGAACACCAATTTACAAAAGGTCATTATTAATGACAGTCAAATCAGCAGAGAGGTGTTATGGCCTCGTCTACTAAGAATGAGTTGCTTTAAAGCAATGACCCGGGTGTTTCGGTGACGGGAAACTTTGCGAAAAGCTCCTTCCACATGAGAACATGAAGAAAATGGTAACACCCAGCAACGAATTGTTCGAGGTTAGCCGCAAATTCCAGCCACAAGAAAGACATTGCACTAAAGTCACAGGTGGCACCATGACCAAGCCAACTACTCCTGGAACTCGGTCAAATGGACAGCAGTTCTAAATTTCTCTTCTTTGAATCCGTTGGAGATCCAAGAAGGGAGAGAAAAAAGTGCCATGACCGCATGCTAAGGAAGTTTTCGCAGTGCATTTAGCACTTAACAGTAGAACGCAAAGGGATGGCTCCACGGAGTCGCTTCACATACGCTTGGTACTCGCTATAGTGCATGGTGTATAGAGAGCTCTGATAGCGCGTGATGCGGAACTTGCGTCTCATAGACTCTGTAATGGGACCGGTGTAACCTGCCTTGCGCACCAGGGAATCCACTGTCTCCAATTTTGTCCATCCTACACAACACCACGTGTTAGTGTTGTAATCAGAACTCAGCATTGTATCATAAGCTCATTACATTAGATTTCTCAGAATTGTATCATGGGCTCATTTCTGGATGCGCTATCAGAGGTTATTGTATTGAAAAAATTGAGAACACACAAAACAGAGAGTGCACCAGAAGTAGGGCTTCTGTAAAATTAAACTGATATGCATCAGGAACTCCAACTGGGTCCCATTCAAAATGTAGATTTACGGTGCTTACCCTCCTGTGCGGCAACCTCAGGGAGATACGTGGCGCTCCGACGCGCACTGTCCGGGTCAGTGAACTCCAAAATCATCCCATGTTTTCCGACCTAAAATTCAAAGACAAGGACAAAAACAATATGACAATAAAATCAAGTCATTAACCAAGGAAACTGATAAATGATCTGTAAGCAAATCAGAAAACCTTCCCTAGGAGATGCAGATAGAATTCAAGAAGCAATAGTAACAATGCGTATCTCAATGAAATTCAGGGGAAATTACATTCACTACAATAATCACTGACTTGAAACAATGCCCACCAAAAATAACAGAAACCCTAATCAAACCAAATACCAAGGAGATGAAAAAGAAAGCCCAGCAGGGTCAGATTTATCGAGCACAAACGCATCTGTGAAATGCTGCATTATTCTCCTACTTCATTTTATGTATATCAATATTTATAACTTCCCAAGGCTTGCCCCGGGGAAATACAAAAGCGAAACTGATGCTTGACCTGCAGTTACCCTGCACAGCAGATGGAAAATGTGTCTTCAAGAGTGAACCGCATACTGCATACCTCCCAATCAAGGTAATTAGCTGCAGTTTCGTAATCTGTGAGGAGAGACACCGTGCATTCCAGAAAAGGGAGCTCGCGGGCCTGGATTGGGGGAAAGCGGCGGTCTCGAAGTGCACTGCAAAACAGGACCGGTCATCGTTAAGAAATTGCATTTAAGACTTTAAAACAAGAAACAAAATAATCACCTAGATGCACATCGAAACCCCCCGGGCGTTATTCAAAATACCTAATCGCATTAAACCCTGCCAATCGTAAACCAACTAGGTCTTCTAGAACACCTCTGGGGGTTAGGCTTTCTACTGTAACTTCCTACATCCCCCCTGCTGATAGTTCAGCAAGAACAGGAACAACCAATCCTACAACCTTACCTGCTGAATCAGGATACAATTGAGGTGTATCTGTCCAATTACCTCCTTTGTCATTAAAAATTAATCAATTTCGTTCAAGAAAAATTGAAACCTCTTTGAGCGACTACAGATTGAACTCAAACATGCATACAGAAAAACAGCCAAAAACAGCTGACACTAACTGACTACCTGGTAAGTGCATAATCTTTAAACCCGGAGATAATATATCGGGCTTCCAGTGTCCCAATGCAACCCCGCAGGCGTGGCTCCCCACCATTCATTACTTTCTTCCATGTGACAAACAAAGGGCTGCCACAGTGCCCACAAAACACACACAAGCCCACACTCAACCTTCCAAGCACAAAAAGAGATCCTCGGATTGACTGACCGACTGACTCATCGGGACCCCAAACATGATACCACCATGATACCCTACCGTGGGCAACAAATCTCACCGGATGGAGACAAAATCTTGCAGTATCACAACCTTTTTTCTTTGTGATATTCAGTCCGCATCATGACAAGTGGTACCAGATGATACCATTGTGGCTCTTGAACCACAAATCCAGCATTCACTGTCCCACCAACCACGTTAGAGAATCTACATATGTTCCTTGAGCCTCTCAAAATATGAATTGAGCACGTGAATTGTTCACTATTGAAAACCTTGATCAGCAGTAGCCAAGAAAAAGAAGAATGAGCAGATTCTCATGCATGATTTAACAAAATATGTAATCAAATAAGTCTAAAGGGACAAGACAACGCCCCCTCAAATGTAAAATAACCACACCTAATTGCAACACCTACCTCAAAGCAAAACTCCAAAATCTTACACAATTTGAGAATACACCACCTCAGATCATCTACCAATAAAACTTTGAACCCTTACAACTTCTGCATACGATATCCGAAAAAATGCATTCTTTGGGGCGACGGAACCCTCTTTGATATGCTAATAAGAATATTCACAAAAGCTAGCCATTCTAATCATACTAACGAGGCTCAGCGTTTGAAGAGTAGCAATTAGACGCGGTTACCTCCCAGTAATGGTACATTCCCTCCATACAACACGACACTGGGAGTCAACTGAGCAGGCATCTAAAACCTAACCAAGTGATCACAATCCCGAAGCCTAGCAACAACCATCCCCAAACAATTCTGTAACCCATCTTCCTCCAGACTCATGAAAATACAACCAAACGTAAGCCGCAGTAAATTCCAAAAGCGCACCTCACCAGACAAAATTGAAAAAACAATCCTTACAAACCCATTTCTCCACATACAGGACAAGTCCTTTCGACATCCACAACGAAAACTCAACCATCGTGAACAATAAAAGCAACATCCCCAAAAACAAAAACTCCAACTAAATCGATATCCCCGAAACCGATAGCCGCACGGACATCGTTTTACCATGCGCACACATCTCGATCACATATCGAAAACATCCCCGACAATGCGAGGACAATATTCACGCAACAATATCTCCATCCACTTATGATTATATATTTTTTTTAAATCAAACCCTCGCGACACTCCATCCATCACAGAGAACAACGCAACACAAAACTAAACCAATACTCCAACCACATCGATAATGAAAACACACAAACTACGCTGCACATGCAAGGAAACAAACACAAACCTCTCGACGCCAACCAACCAACCAACCATCCCAAAACCAAACCCCGCACCACACGCACACCAAACTCCACCCAAACACGCCTCCAAACAGATGCAACCACAACACCAACAAGAACCCAAAGAAAAAATTCCAACAATTAGTGGAGCCCTTACAACTGGCCTTCTTCAAAGCCGGGCGCAGGCACCACATCGCCGGTGTAATGCGACACGAGCGTGTCGAAGCAATAGACCGCCATCTCCTTGCTCGCCGACACCATGTTCTTCTCCTTTTCCGTCGTCTCCACGTCGTTCTTCTTCCCGTTTTCCTTCTGCCCGGCCGCAATCCTGGGCGCCTTGTCACCAATCCATGCAACAAGCGTCCCCCAGAACGCCCTGGCTGCGTTCTCCACCCTCTCCACACCGCACCACCCCCCAATTGCACCGGGATCCCCAACAACACGCACAGACAAGGCAATTGGGAACGGGTGAGGGCGATCTTGGGCTTGGTGGGAAGCTCAAGAGATGGAGGTGAGTCTCCGCAGACGGGAAGAGCAAGAGCAAGAGCGCAATTGCTTCTGCTCTCCGTCTGCTGGGGAAGAAGAAGCAGAAAGCCACCGACGGCGAGAAGGAGGGCGCTTAAAGGGGATGTGCATTGTGGGTTGTGTGCTAATGCGCATCATCAGCAAAGAGACTTATGAGCATACATCATCATCAGGGCAGGGCTGGGATGGGGCTTGGCCTGGGCTTGTTTTTTGGGTTTGGGTTCTATCCTTTCTTCCTTCTTCCTTCTTCGCCACCCTAATTTGGGGTACCATGGCTGCCTGTACCCTAACCGTAGTTTGTTTCAGGTTCGTGTTTGGGTGCCTTGGTTGCTGCGTTGGTGGTTTTTTCACTCTTGGGAAAGGTTGACTGACAAAGGCTACAAGGACCTAGAAGAACCTGGATGGATAGAAGGACCTAGGTGGCAAGTTCAGACACAGGAATGGAAAGACGGCTTGGTGAATATGAACATTACTTTTGCCATCTCTCCTTGTGGGTGATGGAATCATCTAGGTGTTAAAGGGATTTTCACAAGTCATTTTTTTTTTTATCTATTCGCTAGAGAATCATTCAAGCACTACAATGACCATCTCATGATAAAGATTCTTCATTGGATTTGGAAAGGAAAGAAGTTTCACAACTTTTTACAAAGAGTTACAATAGCATCACAATAAAATGTTCAATAGTACGAGGAAACTTTAGCGAGTTGAGAGAGGGCTTTAATTAATACATGGAGCCTTTAGTCGAGTAACATAATTTCTCTGAATTTGTTGAACTCCATGACAAGGCAAGTTCAACAAATGAACTAATTGTTAATAAGTTATGAATGGGTGCTACTTTAGTCCCACTCAAGAGTTAATTTTCTTCAAAACTATCTCAAAAAAACCCTAGGAAACAAACTCTTCATACATTCGTGTTGGTTTGATAGACAAAAGTGCCACTCTTAACACTTTCTAGGCATAGCCTAGGCAACCACAGGACACCAAATAATTAAGGTAGGAACACCCTTCAGTAGCACCTTAAGTACATGCACATCCCTATGTAAAACATGCCTTCAAGAACTCCAACTTGAATAAACCACTTTCTCAAATAGGTTCCATATAAGTTTCCAACAATAACTAATGGGAGTTCAAAGATTTCTTTAATGCAAGCAAAGGAGGGTTGAAGCATTTCAAAGGATGTACAATTGATAGGATAGGATAGTAAGTGTCTCAACTTTTGAAAATTCATAGTTTATTCATATCATCTCCTAAAATCTTGAAACTAGATTTGTTCACTTCCTATTTCACTTACTGACATTTGCTAACATCTTGATGTAATTTTCTTCCTTCCAAAATCGTCCTCTGGGTCGTCGATCTGATACCTTGCACAAGACGTGCAAATTCTCCGAAGGACAAACTAGCTGACACACCATAGCTCATATTCCGGGGCTCCAGAATTCCAGATTCGAGAATTCGAGAAGCCAGAGTGCGTCTAAAAAACGAGTTCCAAGTTCCAAGTTCCATTTTTAGCAGCCATCCAATTCACTCCAACCCTTTCCGAGTTTGTGTGTTGCAGCAGCAGCAGCCGGCAGTCAAGCTTCACTTCATTACAGTACAGTACTGTAGTGACCCTCCGTCACTTTTGCGGTGTTCTGTGGGAGGCTTTTTCGGGCGCTTGCTTCCAGAATGGCATGATCTAAACTTGAGCTTAAGTTAAGCACTAAGTTTACTGTTGGTGCCCAATTGTTGCTGACAGTTGAGAGAAAAAGCCAAGACGGAGATCATGCCTCTGCTGCGCCTGACAAGAACACGCCCAACAAAATTTACTTTTCAAAAGAAAGCGGAGAAAGATAAGTTCAGTTAAGTTACATTAAGTCTTCGTCACCATGAGTTCATGGAGTCATGGACAGCCTGTGTAGAATGTCAGTTTCAAGACTGGTTGTTTTTTTCTATTATTTAATTTGAAGTGAGTTAGTGCCCTGAGCTCATTTGCACATTTTGATTCAGTTTGATGTGATTTGATTCGGGTTTTTTTACTCGCTGTATGTTGATTTTGGTTTTGATTTTGTTGTATTTTATTTTACTCCGACAGTCAGTAAGTTAGTTTGTAGTGAGACTGTTTTGTTTGTTTTGTTTTCTCTTTCTTCTTTATTTTTGTTGGTTATTTTATTCTTGAATGTTGAGTAAAGGTGTGGGAGTTGCTTGCATTACCGAGGACGGACTTGGGGCTGCGGAGTGATGGCGTGTTGCAGAGGAAAAGCAAAAGGCAATCGGTGGTGACTGACTGACGGAGGGACCAACAAGGCACCTCCAAGCCACACTCAAACTGGAAGGGATGGGATGGGATGGGATGGGGAGGTTTTTTTGTCCTTGAGCCGGCTCAGCTTCTCCAGACCAAGTCCACTGCATCAGTGGGCTGTGGCTCAGGCGGAAGGACTCTCTGGCAAGCCGCGTTGTTGTTGTTGGAAAAAGTGAGAAAATGAAATGGCTTTTGGTATGTATAAGGTAATAAACCAGCCTATGACAGTCCAAATGCTAGCCAACCCATGACAGGCAAAAAAATTTCTAGTGATGCACATTTCAAGAACTAGAATGTACATCATTAGTATAATTTTGCCTATGATAGGTTGGCTCCCATTTGGGTTTTCATAGGCAAAGGTACCTTTCTTGGACTCAAAGTAAAACTAAAGAATTTTCAATGGAAATGAAATATTAAAACTCACCTAGCAGTTCGAGTTTCAATGCAAAGTAAACATTCAAACTAGGAGTTCAATTTTTAATCACTAACTTAGATAGCCAATCTATCCAAATTCTAAGAGAAGTGAACGAGATAGATATTAATCACACCAAAAACTAGAAAAGATTCTCTACAAACCATGCCTTCTTTCTAATATAACATTAGCCACTAGTTGGGGTTGGAGTTGGAGGAGTGTCTCTCTTAAAATTAATAAGATTTCACGTAATTAAGGAAGCATGTTCTTCCAAAAGATGAGGTGGTTTATTTTCTTTTAGGTCACACAGGAATATCTTTTTGTTACCATGAATATGATAACGTATTTATTAACTGGCAACCACTCTTGTTTAAAAGTCAATGTCACCTTGACATATTCCACTCAAATTGACGTGTATAGAACCACTATTGCTTCTACATGCTTATGAAATAGCAACCAGTCTAGTTCAAAAGTCAATGTTATCTTGACATGTTCCTTTCAAACTAACGTGGGTAGAAGCACTACTGCTTCTACATACTCATAAACTAGCAACCACTCTAGTTCAAAAGTCTACTTGTCTTTGACTTGTTCCTTTTAAATTGACATGTGTAAAATGACGATTGCTTCTGAGGAAAGATATTTGGGATAAAACATTTTTTTAAGTGTTGGTAGTTGATGATAAAGTTCAATCTAAGTGGTTTCATATTTTCTTAAAGATTAACTGATGCAATATGGAATTCTCATAAGAGTCTTTAATACAAGTGTTATTATTATTTTGAATATAAAAGACTTTCATTATGGACTCTCATAATATAGGACAAAAATATAAGACATGACCCTATTAGTTTAATTAGGGTCAAAACAAAATTACATAGAGAAATGAAAATGATTGATACTTTGATAGTATTGACTAGTATATCATTTTCTCTCATATAACTATTGTTTAGTCCACTAAGCCAAATTCTACTTTAAGCATTCTAAAAGTGTTTAAGATAAAGTTTATACTATTGGTATAATTAGCAAAGATTCATAAAAATAACTTTTAAGTATATTAGTAAAGTATCTTTTTACATTAACAAAATCTATTCTAGTTACTTTTGTGCAATTAAAGAAAAGAAAAATTAAATAGTAGGATGCATATGTTCAATAGTAGGATGCTTTAAGTTTCAATAGACTCAAATGTATTATGTTAGTAGCAATGAATGGATCTAGTGATATTCATGCCTACCCTTTAGCCTTTATTAGGATCGCCCTCAAACTTTCAAATTACAAAATACATTTATGAAATTGTAAAAGTCTATAAGTGTTAAAAAATGGAATTATTGATATTTAGTTTATGAATATGATATATACCAAATTCAATGATAGGAAAACACAATTTTTTAATGAATATTGTGAATTGACAATGGCAATAGTTGCAACAAATTAGATATGGTAGCCAATCCATTTCTTGTCCAGGGACCCATTCCTGTCATATAGGCTCTACTCTTTCCAATCAGTAGGAAAAAAGGAAGAAATTAATTATGGCACAATTTACAACGTAGTCATGGTGCATTAAGATTGGTTGCAGTCTTTGTTTATTTTAAAATCAACCTATGGTTGGAAATAGGAAGGCCTATTTGACAAGAATAGGTTGAGTAGAATCTTCAACTAAAAAATTTGTAGAAATAAAAATCTGAAAAACAAAATTCTAAAAAAATATGGAATCCTTCTAAACCCTATTTCTATACATGGGAAAATTCTTGCACTCAAAAAACCTATGCTCCAGATATGTGAGATTGCTTAAGTGGTCGAAAATGGGTCAGCTACCATAATGGAGTTCATTAAAAGATTTTTTGTAGTTGTGGAGGGTTGCAAGTTCCCTCAGCTACCAGTGTCGAGGAAACAACCTCGTAGTTATTGCTTAAAGTGGCATGGCAACTGCCACATCACCAAGAAAAAAAAATTCAAATTTTTTTAACTTTTCCCCATTCTAAGTTTAAATTTTATTTTTTATAAAACAAAACTAACAATGGGAACAATGGAAACAAGGTCAAGAGAATAGGCCTGAAATGGCCCTCCCAACTCCCTAGATTTCTTCTAATGGGCTAGGAGCTACAATGAGAAGGCTTTTGTTGCCTAGAATTTTGCATTCAAGATTTTCAAAAGTTAGATTTTTGCAAGCATCAAAAAATAAGTACAAATACAATTATAATTTCGTATATATAAATGTAATACATATGGGTCTTGGATTTAAACTAATTGGATGGTGATTCTAAGTGATGTAATAAAAAAAATACCAATATATGCCTATGAATACCAAAATCTTCAAAGAGTTGGATGCCAAACTTTACTATGCACCATTAATGGCTTTCAAAGCAACTTTTGCATGAAATTTAGAAAATTTTACTATGTAGATTGTAAGACATACACATTCAAAATGAAAAAAATAGATTGGTTTGTGCACATTTTGTAACTATATTATTTTGACTTTGAATATTCTTAACTTAAAATTATTTTGCTAAAAAATTTGATTGTCAGATTTTATTCATTAAAGATTTTATTTGAAATTATTGGATTTTTTTTTAAATAATTGATTTTCATTCTTTAAGAAATCGTTCAATAGAAAATGAATACAAGATGGAAGAATAAATTAAATCAATAATAGCTCTAAGGTGGAATTGAAACACATTAATTCCAATGGTGGGATTGTTCTAAAAACTATAATTAAGCTTGTGGAACCTTTATTTTTGGATAAATTGTGAAAATTGGATTCAAAAATGAATCTAGTAAGTTAGTTTTTTTGAAAGTTTCAATAATTGTCTGCAAAACAAGAAGCTCCATAACTTTCACATTACTAATCCAAATGGAACAAATTAGAGCTTTTAATTTAGACACAACTATAATGTATGAGGATAAAAATTAAGATTTTTATTCAATTCTTTGTTGGTTTTTTGGTTGCCTTGTCTCCTCCATTTTGAAACTTATTGTAGCATGATTTTTCTCTTGGATACCAATAAAAATAATATTAACTAAAATTAAATTCATTTTTTCTACATTACAAAGAAAAATTTGAAAATCATGTCAAAAATCAAAGTTATATGAGCCTACCCAAAATTCATTTTGTACCCCATGGGGACAATGGGACTTTAGAGATCAAAGTGCTACATTTTCAAAGGGAATGCAAATGAATGTTTAACATTTTAATTGGGAGGTTGGTTGTTGGGTTGGTTAGAATGCATTATTAATGGGTAAGAGAGGAGTGGATGAACAATGAATGTTTAACCCTTTCATGTCCAAATGGTCAATGGGTAGTTAATAATTGCAATAGGACAGCACATCCATTTTGAAATTAAATTGTAAAGTGTAAAGTTCAAATCTAGCTGTGGTTTATGTGCACACTCAAATCATGGTTCAAATTTTGAATCTTTCAAAATATATGATTATACAAAGGTATTGGTTTGTTGTCTTCGCACTTTGTCATGAGTAAAATACTAACAAGAAACATAAAAGAAACTCGGTCATAAAAAAGGAATTGGTTTAGGTGACTTCCTAAAGATGTAGATAATAAAATAAAAAAATCTTGTTAGAAAAGATGATCATGAAAGGAAATTGCATTGTATTCCTAAATATAAAGACAAATTTCAATAGGATGAATTAGGTATTTCAAAGCCAAATAATGTTCTTTTCAACAAAACATATCCAAGACATTATTACAAAATTCTATGTCTTTGATTTTTTTATGCCTTCATCTTAATCTTACACTACTTGAATATTTTTCATATAATATCTTGCAAAGAACTTTAGGTTTTAAATAGTAGTGAAACCCAAATTTACTTAAAATTTGGATGGTAGAGAAATACGTGTATTATGAGTTATAGTTCATTAGGTGTCAAGTGCACATATTGATGAATAGGTTCACTTTAACTTCTACAAAATTTCCTTCATGCATGTTATTCATTGAACTTTTACAACACCTTTGAATTATTTTCGTTTTGTTTTCTATATTTGAAATATATTTTCTACAAAACATTATGATCTTGAAGATGCACCACTCAATGGTTAGTAAAATCTCATAGGAGATGCATCTATGAGATATGTGCAATTCTTTATGTCAATAAGTGATTAAAAAAATTTCATATTGTATTAACAACATTTCATGTATTTCAAACCAAATAGGTAAGAAATATGATCACTTAGTACTACTACAATACCAAGGGTACTAAAGGATTAAAAGCTTACTATGGGATTCATATAAAGTTGATGGAGTTCAATCAAGTGTATTAAGAAAACCATTTTGGGGGCCAAGTTTTTAGTAGTTATTTAGTAGTGCAACTAGCTTGGTTACTCCATACTTCATTACTTTTGTGCAAGGTTATGAATCAATATATATCTAGATTGGAGTAAAAAAAAACTTGCAAGAATAAAGATTCTATATTGGGTATTTAGAATCTTATCAAATTATAATTCAAACTACCCCCAAAACTCCAAATTTGTATTTCCTTGCAATTGAAAGTAGGATCTCATAGAGGTTAACCTTGGAAATTTAAGCTAGTCACTACAAAAATCATCCTTATTAATAAATCAAGACTATGAATCGTTTGCTTAAAAAGAATTCAAGAAGACCCATTAGAGATCAAACTACTATACAAGACTTCCCTTCTCTCCACAAAAATCCAAAGGTGAACATTTACACCTTTGTCTTAAATTGGAGGATTCTCGATCATCCATCACTCTCAGTGCCTCCAATAACACTCTAGGGTTCAATTGCATTGTGATGCTTATAATTTCTTATTTATTTATTTAATTTTTCTTTGAAAATTGAATGGGCATCAAATGTTCCCATTTAATGTTGGTAGATGTTGCTTTAAAGCCTACCTAACCAGAAGGATTTGGTATATCCAGGAAGGGAAGTACTTAATGTTAATTTCATCTGCATCAAGTATGAACTAAACATGATATTGACAGCACACTCCAAACTTTTAACCAGCTTAATAAATATTACTGTTCTCTATTTTGAAAAGCTTGTCTAATCATTAGCAATAGTCTTAACCTTCCACAAGGAAAATCGTTCCACTGTTCATTTCCATGTTTAATGATTTACAATTCACTGCGTACTGAATGTTCAAAATTTCTTTAAGTCCAATTTTCCTTTCATTACACAGGGTTCATTTCATTTTCTTGAAGAGTAAGCCTTGGTGATTCAATCAAAATTAATGCAATTCTATAACCAGGAAGAAAACCAATTCAGTTACAATACCAAGAAAATTCTTTGCAAGTGAACCATTTTGTACAGTTTGTGTGAGATTAAATTAATGCAGAATGATTAGGGCAAAGTGGGTGATCAAACACCATACCTACCCTCAATTGCGACAGAGACAGCTAAAAGTCCCTCACCACCATAAATAGAAAAGACTTGTTGAAAACGAAATTCTGATCCTCATGCTTGGAGTGCCATGCAAGCTTTCTGTCTCACTTGCGTTCCCAACTCTCTTTCTTCGACTTTGGGCTTTTGGTCTTCAATTCTGGAATACCGTACTCCATCTTTAACACATCAAAGCAATCAACTTTCAGCATGCATATAGCAATCCTTTGACATTCCCTTTCTGGTTCAATGAATCAGAGAAAAGTCAGGAATTGAAAACAGAAAACAGGAAACAGACACTCAGTCTCAGTCTTCTATCTTAAACCCTAATACTCGACGCAAGAAGGAATACTGGGAGCAAAAGAAAGAATAAACTTCATAAAACATGCAGAGCGTAAACTCTTTTTGAATCTGCGGTAATCAAATCTAACATTATTAACAAGTCCTAGCACGGTGTCTTCGTCGCACTAAAAATAGGCACTCCAAACCCATGCAATCAAATGAGATATCAACGAGATGTCAATTATATTAAAAAAAAATTCCCTAAAAATGTTACGGAGGAACATTCCAGCTCTTGATGAGGTGCCATAGAAGGCGAAGGTCATGGTACACTTAGACTTCAGACCCTATCGTCCAGCAGGGGTTGGGAAGGATCAGAATCCGAGCTCCGCTCGTGAGGATTAGTGTGAGACACATCTACAGCGCAGGCAGGAGAAAACGACCCTCGTAAACCACATGCACACTGGGCTTGCACATAGAAATTCAGCAGAGTGCATGAACTAGGGATAAAAAAATCTTCGACAGAGAAAGCCTGGACGACCGCCACCCCTAAATACTCGGGATCTCTTCTTCCAGGTCCTCCTGATTCGTCATCTTTGGAAGCATACACATAATACTGCACCCATTGACAACCACCTTTCTCTTGATGTCGCTGCACCAAGCCCCACCTCAAAGTCAAGCTCACTGATTTCAAGGCCTCAGACTCTTGGGTCCACTCGGGAAGGCAGCCTTCGAAAATGATCTCGGGCAACTCTCGGTCATGTTCGGGTTCAGTCG
Organism: Pseudoscleropodium purum; assembly: GCA_963969395.1. Lineage (NCBI taxonomy): Eukaryota > Viridiplantae > Streptophyta > Bryopsida > Hypnales > Brachytheciaceae > Pseudoscleropodium > Pseudoscleropodium purum. The sequence continues at coordinate 7,953,629 of OZ017798.1, read as the reverse complement.
AAAGGCGTAAATGTCCGAGTAATACATGTGGAAATTGGATTTCTCTCGTGCCAATAGTGTTGGAAGACTTGCTGCAGTTCTCAACCAAGGATAAGAGTTTCTGCACATCCAAATCACGAGAATACACGACTGCATAGATCTCATTGATGCTGCAGTTGCCATGGTCTAGCTTATGCTCAAGTAATTTCCACTTGCTGCTTCCGGCAGGTTTAGCCACAGACCGATCAATGACGCAGTTCGGCAAACTCAAAGGCACTTCTGCATCGCCAACTTCTTCTCCCAACAAGACCAGAAACCTCGAGTCCTCCCTAGACATATGAAGTGCAAGACAGATGTGGAGCTCATCATCTGCCTGGACCTGGAAGAAAACGAATATAGCAACGCATTGACTCAGAAAGAACATCACTGGAGTCGGCAAAATGGTTCGGTTGAACTTAGCAACTAAGTACTCTACGAAGTCGATTTCTGGGTTATTTTTTAATTGGTCTAACAATGCTCTATTGCAGCTTTGAGGCTGCAGATTTCTAAAAACAGGCACAGAGGCTGCTAAACAAGTGGGATCGCCGATAACAAAGATAAAGAGCTGCACTGACACAAGAAGAAGAGCCTCAGAAAAGCCTGCACGAGAAGCACTTACCGAGTAGGATACGTGAAGACGCTGGTTCGCCGTCACAGAAATAGATGACTCGTAAAGTTGCACCACACCCAGAGCGTCGTCAGATACGGAAATCCGAAGACATGACCCTCCACTATACGCTGCTTCATAGCTGACAGACAATCAGATACTCATTGACTTTTTATCACAAAGAATTTCTAAGAACAAGAAGCAAGATACTATTCCCTCATTACCGTACACATATATTATTCTTGTACATTTCAAAACCGTGATAGCCTCTGCTTTCCAACGATAACAAGAGTGTCATGGAAGCCGGCACGCTCCAGGAGCAGCAAAACATAAATACAAACAAAACAAAACAAACACCAAGCATCAAGTATAGGGATCCAATAAACATGAGAGTGAAGTAGCTGCTCAGGTATACGGCGAAAATGGTGTATGTTTGGTACCTCATATCGGCCTCCAAGGAACTCGGAGGGTGGGAAATGACCTTCAAAATGGGCTGCTCACAAGATCCAAAGATTCTAAATCACCACAACACTCTAAAAGAAGATAAAGAAAAATGGAAAACACCCTATATCCAACAGGTGCAAAAAGAAAGAATTCAAAGCCAAAAAACACAATGAAATCGTACCTGCACACTCTGACATGATAAATTGAACCATGGTCGGCTGGAAACTTCGTTACCTTCCACTGACACCCGCGTTCCACATCCCTGTTGCCAGTTCCGCCATTAGTTCCCACCTCACCAAAATAATGCTTCCGTGTTTTCCATTAAAATCAACAGATTCATAAAAACTTTACAATGTGCAACCCGTCCAGAGCAATGTCACCAAGGACGAAGTTAAGGAATTCACTCGATTGAAATCGGTAAAAAATGGAAGCTCAGATGGACTGCAGCGAGCAATTGGCCAACAATCCTCAATGCGACTCCACCATCTACATCCATCATTATCATCAGGATAAAATAGCTCCACAAAACACAATTACAAAACCCAAATTTCGTGCCAGTGCCAGGAAGAAATGAAAAAGAATGCAGCTACTAGAACAAGCGGGTGGATTCACCACGGATGGGGAGAAGAATAATCCTGCTTATGACCTGGTCGACGCAACCTCGAATGAAGGAGGTTGATCGGTTTCAAAAACCCATCCTGGTGCAAAAAGAGCGGCTGACACTTGGGCCTTCTGGGCTACCTTCAGAGCAATATCACACTGCGCACCCCGACCAATCTCAACTAAGATATGCAAACTCGAGCGACTGGATCTAAATATCTATTCAAGTAGTTTGTTTTTAAGCATTTAGCTCCTTCCACAGTTCCGTTGCTCTGTACACCATGCGCTACTCGTCAGAAGCGAAGCAAATCAAAAGAGAGCACAGAAGTAACTGCCCACAAACTGGACAGGCAGATCAACATTTCGTTTCGAGAAGTGAGCCAATTCATACATTCCAGGAGCGCAAGAATGCATTCTGGAAGACACAAAACTGAATTTTGAAGGCATGAATCTTACGTCAAACCCCCCGCCTCCGAAAGTGTTGCGACCAAACACATCCACTCCCATGTAAACATCTGTGGCCCGGTCACCAGCTGCATCTGCACTCAATTGGGCCTTCCACTCCTGGCACCGCGAGCCCTACACCGTGTTAGTGCGACAGAGAGAGAGTAACTAAGTCCCCAGATCGTGCACAAGTCTAGATAAATATGACATTCGATCTTAGAGAACACATGCTTAAGTAATATAGAGACGCATTTCTGAACATCAAAGTTTCGAAAACAAACTGGCATACAATGCGCCATTACGAATTCTACATGCATTCCGTCGCTATGACAAGCTCTGTTGAGGTGTGGAGACTCACACTCCACGAGTAGTTGGTGAAGAGGCCATCACTATCACCAAAAAATAACCGATTTTCCTCATTCAAGCAATTTTGCCACGACAGCTCTCCTTTCTCAGTGACAGCGTCGTACCTGCAAAGCACAACTTGAATTTCCAAATACAATCTCAAGCAGAACAAAACTCTACAAGGCTAATATTATCGAATGGCAATAGTTCACGAATGGTACTACTAAGAAAACAAGATCCCAACGTGATGAGGACCGTTACCAGATGACGTAAGAGTTAGCTGACCGAGAATGCATACATTGTCGCAAATGCTGTACGAAAAGATGAAGACGTGGTATATCCTTCCTATCAATCTTGTTCTCTATATTGATCTGCTTGTTCCAATAAGAGATTTATAAGCACAAAAATTCTCGAAACGCCATCTTACAGATGATCCCATATTCCTTCTCAGAACTGTCTTCAACTCCCTTTCCCTCTTTTCACTTCTGTTCAGTGTGTATGACAAGCAGCTAATTGCCAGTGTCGCTACCCCAACTAGAAATATCAAACTGCTACATGCCATTATTTCAGTGTCAAATTTGAAAGCCTATTCCCGAGATTATCCGCAATGTTGAGGAAATGCCATCAATACGGAGTTAATTTTTCATTCCTATCCCAAATTACAGATCTGTTCACGTTCTTTTACATGTCCTTTGAACCATCCATGACCGTTCAGAGTTAAGGATGAACTTTATCTCAGGACCGCTTTATGCTATGCACAGGTCAGGAATTCTAGAAATTGTAGGGAATTGGAGCAATATGATTGGAGGAAATTTCATTCTTCACTTGACTGGATTTATACCAAAAAGCCAAGGCTTGAGAGGTAGAGAACTTCAAGCATGAATGAAAAATTGACATGGCTGCCTATGTGACAGCACTTTTTGTAAGGGAATTCTCAGGAGGTCAAGTTTCTTGGGTGGCCTCAACCCCAGACAAGAAACTTGGCCCCGTGAGAGCTCCAACTTCATTTAGTGTCTTCTCATTGTTTCATATCTCATATGTGCTAGTGAGGGTTTGCTATTGAGGACTTCCTTTATTTTAAATAGGATGGTTGGCTCTTCACCTCTCTTGGTGAAGTTGTCCAGAAGACTTCTCCTCTTGCTGTTTACACTACAATTGGTCAAGACTCCTAATGACATTATTTTATTGTCATTTCATCTTCTCCAAAATCCTTATGGTTGCCTCAAAATCCTACTGGTTACCATGTCTTGGTCAAGACTTGCTGACTGAGCCGTACACTTCTCACCAGAGTGTAAAGCGGCCCTTAACTTCACCTTTGAAATTGATGTTGATGAATCCAGAGATTCCTACCACAGCCATAGGGCCCTGGTTCAACAATATTAAAAATAACATTATTCCTATAAATATACGTACAAGACAGAAGAAATTGCTCGATTCTTTGGAATTATGGGCCTTAACATTCTAAAATTGCTTTAAAACACATCTCAGTTCATTGGAGACCAGAATTAGGTGTACTTGCGAACCATTGCTGTGTCTTCGCCCTCGGAGTAGAGTCACTAAACCCTGCAGCACAGGTAGAAAGAGAAGACTCTGGGAAAATCAATTGAACATTTGCGTACCAACCAGCCATCAAACCCCAACTCATACGCCAGCTCCGCTAAACGGGATGCGAACATACAGCAAATCTCTGCAGTGGCAAGAAGTGCCCGGCACACCGAAGCACCCTGCCCCCACTCGGTAATGAAAGTCCCAAGGACCTGCAAAAGGGCACAAAAAATTCAATTTTAAAACCAAATCCCTAACTCTCCTAACAGAGCGAAATCACCGTTGCGCATTGGACAGTCGAACAAGTGATATGATTGATAGCACCGTCATTGGATTCACCGGGACGCCATGCTTTTGAGAGGCATTGATCCATCCAACAAATTCCAAGGAACTTTGAAAAATGAAATCCCAAAACCCAAAACCCTACATCTCTTATCAGAACTAAATCGCTCATTGCACAGTCCAGCAAGTGACATAAGATTGATAGCACCGTCATTGGACTCACCGGGACGCCATGCTTGTGAGCGGCATTGATCCATCCGGGAGGCGGAATGGTGACAAGAGAGTGCGAAAAGTACACAAACAAATCCACCAAATGCCATTGCCAGAGAACGTACCCCTCCATTCCTTCTTTCCCCTGCACCCACTTGTCCTCTTGGTACCCTCCCTTGTAGTCATGGCACACCAGCAGCTGGGGCCTTGCCGACCGAGGCCTTGGAACCAAAGGCACTGACGATTTCAGATACTCCAAGAATGGCGACGAGAGTAAAGTTCGAGAACTGAGTTCGGCCAATGTGTGAATTGGTTGGGCTACAGGTAATTTGATTTCGATCGAGGACACCAAGCCCGGAGTTTCGGAAAATCTTCTTTGAAAGCAGGGACAGAATGACACTAGCTTCTCCCAAGTCGTGAAGAGGCGAAGTCTGGCTTGGATTAGAAACCATCGTAGTCGTCGTCTCTGAAGCAACCTCGCTCGGAAGTACATATACATCGCCTGCACAAGAGATTCACATGTTCTCAACACATGCCACTCCACATAATATTCTCCATGCATTCTGGATCTTCACAGTTAACATGAAATACACAAATGCTTTGTTGCGCACAAAGGTACTCAAAGACTCGTACACATTCTACTCCTCCCAACAAATATTCAAGAAGGATGCTCAAATTGGGCATTTCTTCGTGCGTTGGAATGCTCTTTCATTTGCTAAGAACATATATCCGACCTCGTTCATAATACAAACTCTGCTCAGCGCTTATACAAGTGATTTGGGTGCCCCTAATTTAGTACGATTTATATTTGGCAGGAGTTAGACGCGCTCTTACACAAACATTCTAAGGCATACAGTTCACAGAAAGGCGAAATAAGCTCAAATATAAAAACCCACTCCTCTTCATCAATTCTCTCCAGCCCTCCATTATCACCAGCTGCGTGTTCCACATCAAACTCGTCCAAAGCCTTAGGAACATTCGTAAACCCTAAAACTACACCAAACCTCCAATTCTGCACAGATCCAAGTGGCCTCAAACCTACCAAGCTGAAATCGTCCACTTGACTCCACCCTAATTCTCCACCCTCACGTCCACAGAATTCAAAGCACAAGATAGCGAAAACAGTCAGAAAATGAAATAATGAGATCAGGTAACTCACGAAAGATGAGCCTTGCAAGGAATTGGATGGGCGTTGCTGGAAATCCAACCCTGAAGCGAACAATGGAAGAGTTAAGGAGTGTCGAAAGCCCTGAATGTTGAAGATTCGAATGTGAAGCAATGTTCTGGTATATTGGAACGGATCCCCAAAAGTCTGCAGAAGAAGTTCTGTGGATGTCATTAGGGTTTAGTAAGAACAAATGATTGGATGGAAAATTGTGCAATGGAGTCTCGCTTGAGAATCCTTCACACTATTTGCTGCGATCTTGCAACTTTCTATGAATGAATTTTCTTGCATGTATATTTTTTTCAAGATGAAATTACATGTCTTCTATCAAGCATAAAATTTTCAGATTTTTTTGTGAAAACCTGAAATTATTAAATTTAAAAAGAAAAGTGAAGAAAATTCATGTTAAATACAAAAACATATTCAATCAATCTAATATTTTCATTATAGTTTTATATTATAAAGTAGAACATCATAGTATAAACCAAAGTTATTGTGTCATTCTAAAATTAGAAAATCAATAAATCATAATTATAGGTCTGAAGTTCATATTGCAATAAAAGATTCAATTTTAAAAAAGAAATTCAAATATTGCAATTGGAATAGAAACTAAACTTGGTTTAATTTAATTCATATGGTGGGCCATTGTTAAAAAATATCATTTTTATGGCTGAAATTCACATTAAAAGTAAATAGCTAAAAGTGTTGAAAATATACTACAAGCCTTAGATGTTTTGGGGGACATTGGAGGGCCGGTTGAGGCCAATTTTCCATATTGTGAACCCACCATTGCTAGCCAAAATAAATTAAATTTAAAAAAAATTTACAAGTTATTTTTTCCATTTTTTATGATTCCATTTTTTTTTAATTCAAATTTATTTATTTTTTATTTATTTTTGACATGGTAGATCACGTCAGATTGCTACTATAACTGAATTTCCATAGTTTGGGAACCTAAGGGTACTCATAGTCTTATTGAGCAAGACGGTGGATTTCATTTAATGAATTATTTACAGATTAAGCATCTACTTCTTCTTTAGAAAAGTCAATAATACCATAATCAAGGAATGTGCAATACTATTCATTGAAAAAACATTCCAGTAACTTCCAAAAGAAATTAGATGAAAAAATGTTTTTTTCCCATCCTCTTGTCCCTTCTCTAAAATCATCCAAAGGACAACAAACATCCTCAAGTAGTATTGCAAGGTTAACCTTTGAAGTCCAATTCTAAAAGATGACCTTTTGTATTGAATACAATGGTGCAAGAATTGTAGCATACAATGGAAACAATAATTTGGATTATAATAAACAAGATTTAATGACAAATAGCATGCATCTCCAATTTGAATGATTATTGCACCTCTTATACATCTCAAAAGCTACAAAATGGTCATGTACACTACTAGAAAATGACGTCCAAATCAACAAAAAATCAACATATTTTTGTTGATTTGGGTATTGCAATGTCCGTTTTTATATTTTTTTTTGGTAATGGTGACATTTTTTTTTGCTGATTTTAATAGTGCAGTGACAAAATCAACAGATTTTTGTTGCACGTTTTTGGAACCTTTTGGAATCTTTTGGAATCTTCATTGTACAATGTAGTTTTCTTTCAAATTAAGTTTTCACAATTTGGTGTCCATTAAAGTCAGCAGACTTTAGAGATCATTTGCACATAATAAATGAACTTTTTTCAAAAAACTTTTAACTAAAAAAAGTTGAGGAATTGAACCAAATTTCATTTCCAATAGTACGTTTGAGATCTTAATTCTTCAATCAAAAGTTATAAACAAAATTCAAAGAAGTGTTGAAATTTTTAAAAAAAAATTTAGTAGACTTTGGAGTCCGTTTTGGCATAGTAAAAGAATATTTTGGAAAAACTTTGGAACTAGGAGAAGTTGTAAATTCAAAAAATATTTCATTTCCAATAATTCATTTGAAATTTCAATCTTCCAATCAAAAGTTATAAACAAAATTCAAAGAAGATGTTCAAAAATGTCAAAAGTAATGATTTCCCAACCTCTCTCTGAAATTTGTCCAAAACTTTTGAGTAAAATCTCCAAACCTTAAACGAAATTTAAGAAATGAAAGCTTGTTTAAATTAACAATTTTTATTAGTTCAAAATGTTTTTAAACAAGTTCTTCTACTATGTCAAAACAACCTCCAAAGTTTGCTAAATTTATAAAAAAATAATTTTCAACACCTATCTCCATTTTGTTTATAACTTTTGATTGGAGGATTAACATCTTCAAGGGATTGTTATTATTTAAAGTTCAAAGTTCTTTAAAATTTAATTTTAGAATTTAGAAATGTTCATTTCAATCATGATTAATTTGTAATGTTGTAATAAATGATGTAGGTTCAATGTTATTATTTTTTCTTCAACAATATTTGAAATTGAGTTACAAAAAAGATATCAAAGTTTATTTCAGAGTACACATTCCACAACTATCAATAAGTTAAAAATCTTTATAATTTCCATTTCATTAATCAAAATAGAATGTTTCAAAAAAATTTATATAAAAATAAATTTAGGAAATCAAATTGAAATGTTTATTTTTATAAAATCTGATATTTCGAGAATTTTTTTTAGATTTCCAAGTTCCCCAAAGATTAATGAAAATTACATATGATGCAATAACTCTCCAATCACGTGATCAAAAATTATAAAAGTTTGTGTGCCTTAAAGCTACTCTTTGGGTACATGTCTTGTGATAACTTTAAAGCAAAAAAATTAAAATTTTGTCCCAAATGGTTAGGTTTTATCTTTCAAACTATTTACCCAAAATGCCTATATCAATCCTAGAACTTGCAACTTTCCTTCATATGTTGAAGAAATATGTTGGAAATCTACACTAAAAACTTTTTTTAAATCTCATATTCATGCTTCAAGGAAATAATATATAGATAAAAAAGAACTTAATAGGTTAATCATTTATAAATCAATGCTTTTAAAAGTCAACATACTTTGATGTCTGCTTGAACATTGTAGACTAAATTTTTTCAAAAAACTTTCCATAAAAAAAAGTTGGTAAATAAAGTTAAATTTCAATTCCAAAAATTTGTTTAGAATTTGGATTCTCCATTCAATAGTTTTGGACAAAATTTAGAGAGGGGTTGGAATGGCCTTTTTGCTTTGACATTTTTAAACATCCTTTTTGAATTTTGTTCATAATGTTTTTATTAAAAACTCCAAATTTCAAGATGAATTTTTGTAGATGAAGGGTACCTTCATTTTCCAACTTTTCATAATTGAAAGTTTAACAAAAAAAAAAGATAGTCTTCTATGTGAAAACAGCCCTTGAAGTTTGTTGACTTTACAATGCAAAGGAAAAAAAAGGAAAAAATAATTAAATAAAAAACACTTACCATTATAGTCATGTGAACACATGGGTGGCTCAATGGTAAAGAACCTTGGAGTTTCACCTCCAAGATCTAGGGTTCAAACCCTAGAAGCAACTTGCTCACATGGCGGTGCCATCTAGGTATATGCTCGCGTAGTGGGCGCCGTGTGTTACTTCTCCATTGGTTAGTTTTGATTAATGAGATTAAAATTCACAAATTCTTTTTGGTAAAAATGAACATTTTTTTATTGTCAAATTTACATTTCTTTGCTATGCTCAACAAAAAAGTGTTCATTTTCATGTCCAAATCAACACTTTTTTGCTACGCAATGTCTAGGTCAACACATGTAAATCAACATAGAAATGAACAAAAAAATACAATATTTTTTTATCACTTTGGATGCTGATTTTTCTAGTAGTGGTATTCTTCATGCATTGTACCATATTTGAGTATAGAAAGGTTTAGATGTTGAAGTAATATCCAAATGGAAGATGCTAATTGTTAAACTATCAATTGAATAGTGTATATATGTCTTATCATAATTTTGTATATAATTTGTATTTTAAAAGTCAAATATGGTACAAAATATATAATAGTCTATACACCTTTAATCCCTAAATGCCTAAGGTTTGTTTTAAGCTTCTTGGAATTTGGTCTAAATTGGACAAGATGCCAACATTTTAATAAGCTGTACGAATTTTTTTTAAATTGTAACCATACAAATTCAAACTAGACATGTTAGAGATTTCATTGGAAAAGAAAACACAACAATATCACATATGGAGCAAAAGATTATAATGTTTGACCACGACAATGTTAAAACTGCAGAAGTGATGTGAAGTCTTTCAATCCTTTTTTCACATGTCAAATCTAAAAGAATTGGTGACTCCAAAAATATGAGGTTAAAGGGCCTAACATGTATAACCCCAATTAATTTATGGCTTCTAAAAATCTACTCTATAATTTTTTAAATGAATTTTGAATGTGATTTATTCTCCAAGATCTAGTGTATTTGAGGCTCATTTCCAAGAGCTCTCAACACTACGGAAAGTTTAGATTGCAATGGTTACCCTTGCACAAAATCTTGAATAGAAAAATCACCATTATTTATTTTCAAGATTGGATTTTTTATGCTAAAGCTAGACTTCAAGAAGAACTTTTCAGAAATACAAACTTCTAAAAATAGAAATTTAATTAGATTTTATTAAACTTCAAAGTTTTGCAAATACCAAATTTTGGTGCCTCGGGCATTGAGGGGTTAAGAATTAACATATTAGAATGGAGCTTGCTATATTTTGCAAAATCACCAAAAAATAGGTTTTATTAAACTACAAGGTTTTAATGTAAAAATCTTTGGATGTCATTAGGATTTTCCAAGAATGATTGAGATGTGACAAATGAAATTTTGACAAACTTTGCAATTAATATAAGAAACAAGTGCATTATTGAAAAATGTTTGAGGAATTTTATTTATTTTTTATTGAATTTCAACTAAAAGAGAAGAGGCATATTAGAAAGTTACATGTAAAGAAGTTTGAATAAGACCTTGCTTAAAAAACAAGTCAATTTGAAAAGGACACAACGTACAGTAAAATAGATTATTTCACACAAAAATTTAAGTAAAAAAAATTGATTACATTTGAAAATTGAATTCTTTTGAAAAAATATGAATTTATTACAAATTTTTAAAGTGTGTTGCTCAAATAGTCCAAAATAGTGATTGGACCTAGAACCAACATAAAATGCATGCAAAATGGTTATGTTATTTACTTGAAAATGGTAATTGTATAGGGTCTGAATATTATAGCTTTAAATAGTCAATTTAGAAATGACTTAACTTCAAAGTTAAGGGATGTAAGAAACTATAAAAATGGTACTATATTTGATCCATAGAATATGAATTATGGAAGGTAGAACCACCTATACTTAACTGGACTCTAGTATCCAACCTGAAGCATGCATTTATTTCCAACCAAAATTAGAACAAATTCCAACCAAAGCTTGGAATGAATGTTTTCTTCCTTTTCAAAGTTGGGACTAATAAGGTCATGACACATGTCTCCAATTAGTGAGTGAGAAAGTAGAAAGTAGTGAGTAGGAATGTAGTTCTTGAATGATTGGAATTGCAAGATTCTAGACTTTGGCTATGGATTTTGCCACTTTTTGCCTTCCAAAAAACACAATAATTTCAATTTTAATAATAAAATTAGAGACCCCATATTCCTTATCTCTCTACAAAGGAAAAATATGCATCCCCTTGTACTTCTCATTGTGTGGTGTTAATTGCTTAAATGATTGGATATGGGTAGTTATACCTTATTAAATGTGGCAAGAGATATGCCTTGGATTAATTAAATAAATATGCATGTTCAAACAAAGAGGTTGTTGATGACACCTCAACTACCCCAACATTGTACAAGTTGACATTAGTAGACTTGGAACTTGAACACCCAACTTCAAATTCAAAGTTCTCTCCCATTCAACCAAGGTTCACATGATATTTATCGATGTGTTGTCCCTTCCCTTCATGTCATTTCTAATTTTAGAGTGTTGTTTGGAGGTCATGCATATTTTGTTTTTTTTCAATTAAATGCAGGTGTTGTTGATATCAATTACATCAACTTGTTCTTCAAGGAAATTTTTTTTTATCACAAAGATGATATAGTTTGCCTTTTGTAAATAAGCTTTGCATCTCTTTTGTCTGCTCCTATGGTAGCCACCCCTCTAGGCATTCATTGTTTTCCTATTTTTTGAGTGGAGATGGTCTCTTTAGCAAGCCAAATTGTAATCTAGTAGATTGGAGAGCCATATCTAATATTGGATTTTGAAGCTCCAACAATGCCCAAAACGTAAATGGCCAACAACATTTCTAGCATGCAATTTAAGTAGTGATGGGGTAAGAGAGGGTCAATTTAGATATGACAATGTTGAACATGGAGATTATACAAACAAATGTAAAGGCAATGAAGGTTTGTTGAACATAAATGCCAATTTTTATTTTTAATAAAAGCAATATATTTTCAAATTCTATTTTTTCCTTTATTTTATTACACAATAAGTGCCTAACTATGTCATTCTTAAGAGCATAGTGTATATGTACATTTTCAATTTCACAAGTCCTTGCATTGAATTCTACAAAGGTAAAATTTCCTTGTATCTATGCTCCTACAATGCTTTGCTTGAAGAAAGGCTCTAAATTTATTGAGCCTTCTTGGTAATGAATAATTATATTATGCATGATAATACATGCCATTATAATCTCAATGACAATTTGAAGCTTCCATTACTAGCCTGGTTTTTTTATAATCTCTCAATAAACCTATAAAATGCCAAATATTCTCTCAAAGTCCTTGGCCCCCTCTTTTGCCCCCTCTTGCATTTGACAAAGTGTGTCTTCTCATCCTATGGGTCATATACGATATGAAGAAAACAACTCCATAAATGAGTCCATAGAGGATAGATTCCATCAATACATAGATAATTCTAAAGATATATATTGCCATTCACTCCAAAAGTCAAGTCAAATTCCCTTCTTTCCTTAACCCTTGAATGCCCAATTTTTTTCAAGAGTGTTTTGACTATGAAAAAAGAGTATAGGCTTATAGTTAATCCCAGTGAAGCAAATTGTCTTTTTTTTCAAAATCTAACTACATAGATGTTTTAAGAGCTTATTTTTTTAGTGTGTTCACCAATTTTGAGTGCAAAATTGCGTAGCAATTGTGAAATTATATCAAAAGAAAATGTACATTTTCTACTTTTGGTATGTTATCCCTTCTCACAATGTTTTAGAAATTTGCACATAAACTTTTTTGGAATTAAAGATGAAATGAACAACTACAAGTTGTATTAGTACACTAAAATATACTTTCAAAAAACTTTATTTTACATGAAAAGCTATCAAATCCATTACACAATCCACCTTGGAATTGTTGAAATGCAATTTTTTTATAAGTATAAATTATAAATAACTCCAAATTAACACTTGCATGTTTAAATTTTCAATGGTGAAAATCATGGAAACACTTATTCTTTCCATTAAGACCATTTACAAAGTAAATAGATAAGTAAAAGTTTTTAGATCTCAAATTAAAAGAATCTGGTAAAATTTGCTCAAAGTCAAGAAATGAAATAAAATTAGTAAGCTTTACTCTTCCACTACTAGACATAAGTTATACGGCTTTGGAGACCTCTCAAAAATAAAATTTGTACCTTTTTTAGTAAAAAATGAAAGTTTTCAATAGTTTATCCTAAAAATTGCTTGATTTTTTAAGCAGTCAAACAAATTTAATTATCCTTACCAAAATGAGCTTGAAATTTTCAATCGACCATATATGATTAGTTGGGCATTTAGGGATTATTTCTACTCTCCACTAGCCTACAATACTTCTTTGTGGCATTCGTGGGAATTCATAAGTAAGCATGCAAATTGCTATAGTTTACTTTTGAAGACTAAATAGATGATTCCTAGTAGTCTTTTTATTTAATACATCTTGCTTTTGAAGGATCCAAGGATCAAATTTGTAAACACAATTCTTGATATGCAAAAAAATCCCTTGCACATTCTAAATTGTAATTGAACTTCATATGATCAAAGGTTGATACCTTAGCAAAGTAATCTCCAAATCAGTATTTCAAGAAACTTTCTTCTTTCTCAAAATGAAATTGCAAATAAATTGACTACCTCCTATTTTTTGGCCTTTGAGATGGACTATTGGATCCCTATCTATTTTGCATCACTAAATTCTATGCAAAGTAATCTTTCCACTCATTGTCTTATAGTGGCTAGCATAAATAGTTGTACAATGGAAGCTAATTCAAAGGATTTGCTATCATTTGTACATAATATTTCAAAAAATTGAAAATAAAAGACTGTAAGAACATATAGTTGCAATAGACAACTTCTCAAGTTGAAATGGAACTCAAAAAATTTAGCTTAATTCACTTATACAACTAAGATGTACATTCTTTTTGCAAAAATTGATCACATTATACATTACTTGCAGAAAATGAAAGTACAAGCTATAAAATGATATCACAACTCAAAGATGCAACTTGTAAGCATTCAAGATGACTACCACCATGTGTAGCTACCTTTTGCTTTGTAAACATCAGTTGCTCTTTGAGGCATAGAATATATCAACTTCTTTACAACATCAACGTCAATACTATACCAAATTTCCTATATCTTCTCCCATAAATCACTTTTGCTAGTGGGTTTCTTTTTAGACCTTCTCATGCGACAATCTACTTCATTCCAAAGGTGTTCTATAGGATTGAGGTTAGGGGATTGCGATGGGTGCCAAATAAGCTTGAACTTCTATGCAAGCAACCAATCTACAACATAATTTGCAGTATGTTTGGGATCATTGTCATGTTGGAAAATGACACTCTCTTTTTCTAAGCCTTGCATACGTATAGTCTACATAAGTTCTATCTCTAAAATCTCTCGATATACAAATCTATCCATCTTTTCTTCAATCAAATGAAGCTTGCCAACTTATTCCCAATTCATACAACCCCAAACCATTATACTTCCTCCCCCATGTTTCATTGTACATTGCACATGTTGATCTAAGAGACCCTCTCCACTCCTTCTCCAACAATATTGTCGTCCATTCGAGCCCAAAAGGTTAAATTTTGACTCATCAAAAAAGATGAAAAGACTTCAATCTTCCCAAGTGAAAGGATTGCATTTCTTTGCTCGTTGAAACGACATGCTCGATGCTTTTTTTTTTCAAAAGTGACTTCTTACAAGCCTTGCCTCCAAAGACTGCTTTTAACTGTATCATCACTCAATTGCATGCCCTGAGACCTTAATTCTCTTCCTATTGCTGCAATGATACTAGTACTTTGATCGTTTAACCTCCTCACAATGTCACGATTGTCACGTTCATCAAGAATTCAAGGTCTACCAGTTGAAGCTTTGTCTCTCAAATTCTCTCACCAAATCTTTGTACTATGTTACTACAAGTGCTTCAAGGAATGCTTAAAAGTGCTGAAATTTCACCATAAGAGTTGCCTCGCTTGTGCATCTTAAGAACTACCTTTTTCTCAGTTTCACATCTTTTAGGAGCCATAGTGAGTCACTTGGAACCTCTCTAAAATTTTGAAATTTTTGGTAGCACAAGAAAGCTTCAAAACAATATTTGCATTCAAAGATAGTGATGTGCACAACTTGTGTGCATATTAAGTTGTACATACCACTTCAAGATATTTCATAATGTAGATCCACCAAGTGATAATTTTGAAGGAATTGATCTTAGTTACATGTCATGTGGTTTTCTTCATAAATGCAATCCAAAAAATCTCCAACAATTTGACTTTTGAAGCACCGCTTGAGCTATTTTGGGGACAAGCTTCACTGTCTGAATACTTTTGCTAGCCACTATAAATAATCCTCCAAGTCAACTTCGAAGGAACTTTATAGCTTTTGCTACCATTAGTCTATTATAAGTCCGAAGAAGAACAAGGACCCTAAAAAAGAATCCAATGACACTTTTTTGAAATAATAAACCCTAGACAAGAGACTTTGGGAAGCACAAAACAGAAAATGACTTACAATACTTAGACCCTTATAATAGATGTAGTACATACTTCTTGTTGTAACCACATATGTAGTGTCTACATCAAGGATGCCATCAAGATATCTCTTTGTGAGGCTTGCATCACCTGAATTTGTGGTTTCAAGGTTGGATCTTGTACTTTTAAGGTTGTGATTGCATAATATAAGTTACACTTCAAATGACCTATCCATTTCTTTAGAAAATATTTTATTTATTTATTTAAAACAAATAATATAATATCAAAGTAATAGTCTAAAGTAAAAGTTGTTATAAGCCCTTAAAATGAGATTGTTAGCCATTCAATTCTTCATTATTTTCTTCTTAGAGATTTATTTTCAAGTGTCATAGTGATAGGGGTATTTGTATCTATTACGTTATTATAAAAATAAAATAGAATATGGAATGTTTATGAGAATCCCAAAGACAAGAGAAGAGATTGAAGAATACCATTTTTTAGACATCCCATTGCTAATTGTTGACAAAAATAAAGATAGTGTTAATATTCTAGCTCCTAGTAGCATTACTCATTCTTGATGGGCACTAGACTTTTTTACTCCCAAAGAGCAACATTCATTATATTATTGGCGGCAACCCAAAGCTTGTAGGAATGGTTTCAACAATAATAGTGATGGTCAATGAGGAGATTATGGAAAAGTGTTAGGTAGTTTCATTTGAGCCACATGAATTTATGTCTCAAAAAGAAAGAATATACTAACAAAGGCTACAACACAACACAACCTATACTAGTCATTAGCTCGACCATCCAATGCTGACATTCACCTCTAGCACTAGAGAATCTGGAACATCAACTATCAAAGTCTCTATCATATAACCTTATGAAACCTAGTCGGTGTTCCTGTTATACGACTACTCAAGTACATTTGTACCTCCTATATGCTAGGCAAACTCCCACGTAATTACATTCTAAAGTAGAGGACGACATATACTACTCAAGTACTTCAACTCATCCATAGTAACCTTTGTGGTCCCATGCCAGTCTACTCTAGGAATATAAACAAATACATTCTTACATTTTATGATGACTTTTCCAAGAAGACCTAGCTTTATTTTATTGCAGACAAAGCCCAAACTCTAGATTGTTTCAAGAAATTTAGATAGATGGTAGAAACCTCAACTCATAAAATTAGTACTTTTTTGGAATGATCAGGGGAGAGAATACCTTTCTACAACATTCAATAACTATTGTACAATCAACAAGATACATTGCCAACTTACCACAGGTTACTCTCCCCACCAAAATGGTGTGGCTAAATGGAAGGATTGCACCCTATTGAAAGGAATCCAAAGCATGGTTATTGAAACAAAGATTCCAAAAACACTGTAGGAAGATCTCACTCACATCATCAATTATATTTAGAATTGTTGTTCAACAAAAGCACTCAAATTCAAAAACACTACAAGAAAAATTTATTGGCATCAAACCTCACCTCAAACATTTATGAGTCATTGGCTATACTGTGTATTGCCATATTTTTGACGTCAAAAGACAAAAACTTGACTCCAAAGCTACTACTACAATCTTCATAGGATATGATGAAAATAGCAAAGCATATCACTATTACCACCCTCCATCTAAAAAATATTGATCGATAGAGATGTTAGATTTGATGAACAATTATTTGATATTTCCTCACCAAAAACTACAGAACCTCTAGAAAACCATACATTTTTAGAGAAACTTCTCTCTCAAACACCGCCACCTTCATTACCTCTTCCCACCCCTTCATCTTCTCACCCTGCTTTCATTCTACCTGATTTGTTCCTTGATTGCTCTCCACCTATATCTCCCACTCCTTTGCCACTCAATCTTCTTAGCACTCCCTAGAGCCTTTCCCACTTACCTTTGTACTTTGATCCTCTCTCCCCTATTTCCACACTTCCCACCTTAGCCACCTCTTTCCTTGATTCATCCAATCCATCTCTATCCAAACTTCCACAGACAATGATTCCTTGCAAGTTTGAACGTCTTTAGAATCAAAGTATCACCTTGACGGCTATGAATTGTGTCTATTCATCATAGACTTTAACATCTACATAATTAGCAAATCCATACATTCCACGTTTCTATTAGAGTCCACAAAACTCGACCATAACAACGTCACCTTTAAAACTGCCAAGCAAGATCCCAAATGGCAAAAGGCTATGCAAAATGAAATGAAGTCTATTTGGAAAAACAACACATGGACTGTGGAACCACTTCTTTCAAGATACCATGCCACTACCTACAAGTAGATTTTTAAACTTAAACCTGGACTTAATGGTCAACCTATAGTCAAGAAAGCCCGCCTCATAGCATGGGGCTTTGAACAACACCATGCCATTGATTTCAATGAAACCCTTGTACTAGTCATTAAATGGGCATCAATACGCATTGCCATTGCCCTTGCAGTTGCCAAGCGTTAGGATATTCATCATATGGACATATAAACTACGTTCTTGCACAAATTACTTAAAGAGCAAATCTACATGAATCAACCTCCAAAATTTCATGTTTGCGGCAAGGAATCACATATCTATCACCCATACAAATCTCTTTATAGTCTCAAATAAAGCCCACAATTATGATACAAAAAGATAGATGCAGCCCTTTGCCACATTGGCCTACAAAGGAGCAAGTCAAATGTTAATCTATATTTCATGCACCAAGATAGAGAAACATTAATTCTAATATTATATGTTGATGACTTATTCTATATGGGTAGCTCACCTCATCTTATATCCTAACTAAAAATATTCCTTCACAAGGAATTTGAGATGGCTGACTTTAATTAGCCTCATTTGATACTATCTAGGAATCTCCTTTGAACAAATTATTCTTGGTATTTTTTTGCACCAACAAGACTATACTTCAGCAATTTTGAAAGAATTTGGAATGGAAGAATGCAAACCAACCCTTGTCCCACTTTCCAAAGGCTTCATACTCATTACTGACATGAAATCTCCCTTTGTCAATTCTATGTACTATTGTTGCCTTATTGACAAACTCATCTTCTTAACTATGACCCACCCATACATTACTTATGTTGTGAGCCAATTGAACAGCTACATGACTCAATCTTAGACAACCCACCTTGATGTTGCCAAACACCTCCTTTGATACCTCCATGGCACTATGGACTACATAATTTTGTATGACTTGAATGCCTCTACCTCCATCGTAGGCTTTACCGACGCCGACTAGGGTCATGTCCAGAGACGCGCAAGTACATGGGAGCTTATATTTTCATGCTAGCAGGTGCCCTCATCACTTGGCAAAGCAAGCAACAATTGATAATTTTGAGGTCCTCCACCGAGTTAGAGTATTGTACCCTCAATGATGGCACTCAAAAGGCCTTGTGGCTTCATCACCTACTAGCCAAATTACTATACCCATCTACCTCTATCATGCTCTCACAACCACAAGATCTTAATACAATCACCAAATTTGACTATCCCACAACACTACAACCAAGCATTGACCTCTACTACAACAATCAAAGCGCCATCAAATTGTCATACAATCTTATTTTCGACTCACACACAAAACACATCGAGATACACTATCACTTCATCAGAGAGAGAGTCTTAGAGGGAAAATCTGACTTCAATATATTCATACAAATTTACAACTAGTAGATGCTCTCACAAAATCCTTATACCATGTGAGGTTTCAATAGCATCGCAGTGCATTGGGACTACATTGCTTAGAGAGCTTGAAGACAAATCAACAAGCCTCTCCCTATACCCTACTAGATTGGAATAGATATTCCTCAACCTTGAATAACATACCAAAACTTTTGTGCTTTGCGCTCCTAAACCCTGTCACTTCCTTGGAATAATCTTGCCACAAAAATACAAGCCTGGTGTGCGACGTCGCCTCACAACATAAAACCTAACTTTGGAAGTGGCTCCTCCTCATGATCCGCTTGACCGTCCTCGCATTTGTAATGTATGCCTTGCCCTGAAGCTTACATCCACCACTAGTAACCTCAAAATTTCAATCACTTCAATCACCACTTCAACCTCCGACTCCATGACTTGTTCACCAACAATCACCTCCACCAAGTTAAAACACCACTTTGTTAGGCAAGACAAAAACTCACAAATAATCCATACCACTATTACCACCAATCTTGACAATGAAATACTCTTGATCCACTTGCATAGGATGTACATTCTTTGCCTCCCAACGTGTGCTATCCAAGCGCGTTCACTCAACCAATTAACTTACGACAAGATTCTCGGGAAAGTGTGTAGGAATTTGAACATTTACATGCATTCTCCAATCTTTTGATTGAAGGAGGGTTTTACCATTAGGGGTTCATTCCCTACATTAGGGTTTCATTGCCTACATGATGCTTATCATCTATAAGTATTTAGCATCCTAGTTGTTCTATTAATGACCATTAGGGCAAGGTTTAGCGTATATAATCAAGTTTAACTTCAATGTTTAGCATCTCTTGTTTAATATAGTTGCTAGAACGCAACACATTCAACAGTTATATGGTATTGAATTTGTAGATGGAAAATTTCAACACTTGCTAGTAGGAATTTTACCTTGGGATCAACCATGAAGATACAAATGGTACTACTTCAAATGGTACTAAATCAAATGGTACTACTTCAACCAAGTACAAATTTTTAAAACAATCCTATGGCTCTTCAAAAAGAAGATTATGAGAAGAATTTTTTCTAAAATTAAAAGACTACTAGTTTTGATTCCATGAGTATTGGTCAACTCTTTACACATGCAATAAAATAATATTGAACTTTTGAAATTAGATGTTCATTTAATATTTTTGTGAAGAATCATGTAATTTGATTTATAAAGTTTCTTTGTTTTTTTTATGTATTTTTGAAATGTGACAAGATCAATTACTTGGAAAAGAGATGAACATTACAACCTTGTATAAGCAATTATTGAAGGATTATGAACAGCAAAGGATGTCAAAATCAATCTAATAGGAAGTCTATATTAGAAGTATTGGTGCACCATATATAACATGATTATTAAGTTTTAGTACAAAAGATCTTTACAAAGGACCATCAATAGAGAAGTTTAATTGTGAAAATGGACCTAGGCTACGTAGAAATTATGAAGAGTGTAGGGAAAAATGTTTTGTTTGAAATTATCTTCAAAGAAACATTCTTCCTTTGGATTACTTACCAATACTAAGGGAATTAAAACATCATAATAGTAGTAGTATACTAGGAAGAATGCAAGAAAGACCAATTGTTTTGTTTAGCGTTTTCCACAATACTCATGATTTTTTTGGGAGTATTTTATAATTAGTAAAAAAAAAAATTTAAATATAAAAAGTATATTTTATGTATACATTTTAAAGAAACCAAGAAGGAAAAATATAGAAATTTTTTCTAAATAGGAGAACTAGAAAAATGCAAAATCTCATAAAAATAGATACTTTGATGTTTTAATTTGTAAAAAATCAGGAATTTTTTTAAAGAAACTAAAAATTGGAAGTTTGTTAAGAATTCATGGTGATGAGATTTCTCCAAAATAATTATATTGAAACCATTTCAATATTTAGAATTGAATGAGTAAGGAAGTTCTATTTATATGAATGTAGAGGACATAAAATAATGTTTTTGAAAATTCTTTGTGATGGGTACATGAATCTCTAGTGTAGGAATATTCCACACAAATTTCAGCTCTAGATCATTAATTTTGAGTAGTCCCTAGTACTAAATACCCTTAAATCGCAAATTGTGACAAATTAGCTAAATTTAAATATAAAATTATTTTTGAAATTATTTAGAAAAAATAGTATTTTAAAAACTATCTAATTATTGATCTTCAAAAAAAATTCAAGTACATTGGCTTCAATGTATAAAAGTTATGATTGATGACAATTCAAGAACTTTAAGTGTGATACAAAATAGGACCAGTCTTTTTTGTATTCACTCAATACAATGTCAAAAATTTTAAGAGTATTGGAGGAATGAGAACAAGTGACATGGTATATGCTCAAATGACCTTGTCTCTTATTGTTTTGAAATTTGAAATGGTTTGAAATTCAAAAAAAAAAAACTAACATTTTGGGATCCTCACCGAAAATAAGAGATTATAATGAAGTTTAGCAATATAACTTGTAAAGAAGTGTTTCGTACATTTCCAACTTTATGTCGAGAAGTATTATGAGGTTGGAATGCAACTACTCAAGAGTATGTGTTTGATTGTTTAACATGCTTCATGACTATTACCTCTAGGAAATCTTTTGTACAAAAAAATGCAATATTTATTTTAGTGAAATTATTAATGGTGTATTTTATGAACTCTTTTATCTTAAATATTGTACAGAAGTGTAAACTCATTAACTTTGTGTACATATTGTTGATGTATTTAGGCATTTTATGGGATCCAAGAAATTTTGCACTAGTAGGTTATTGGGATGGATTTCTAACAGTGACTATAAAGTTCAAAGACACTTAGGTAGTTGAAATGGAAGGTGGAAAAATTCTTTTGAACCTATTCCATTAATTTTTATGCCCTAGTCATCAAAACAAATCATCAAAGATAGTAAAGATCATATTTTGATACGATTTCTATGGGATTCAAGAAATTTTGCACTAGTAGGTGGGCGCTTGATTTTCTACCTTTGGTAAGGAAGTGAATACAACTAGGTTTTTAGCTTTTATCCACTTTCTGATTTAAAAGGATGTTGTAAGTGCGGTCTATTCTGCCTTCTAAGCAATGAATCTTGCTAATGTTTCCTAGTTTCGTAGATGTTTAGAGACGTGAATGATGTAATGTTCAATTATGGTCAATTATTAAGTTACCATACTTCCCTGGTTTGTCCCACAATTTGAAAAGGCCTTCCCCCATGTTTCTCTATATTGTATCCTCTAAATGCAAATCCTAAGTGCTACTACGTTCCACTCCTAAATTACTCTAGGGGTTAGGATTCTTAAGCCTTCTTCCTACTTCCTATATGATTCTACCTTATAAATGATGCTAATTCCTAACTTGATGGTGCAATAATATGACTGATGCTAGCTTAGTGTCTTACCTTGTTACTGATGGGATTCAATATGGATTCATTCATGTCCGCATAGGCCTCCTCTAGGTCTATAGGGGCCCCTTCGTGGAATAGTGGTTGCTCCCTTGAGTTGGTCCCACGTCCACCACTCGATTGAAAGAGGTTCACCCTTGTCTCCTCTTTTCCTTCTTCCCCTTTCTTTTCTTTCTCTTTCCACTTGTTTTTCTGCACTAACACTATTCCACCAAATGTATTAATGGTGGCCTTACACACTATAGCCTCGACTTACGAAGCTTCTTAATGTCTACTTTCAAATTTACAAAAGTCTTACGTTTGTCATACTAATCTTACTTCTAATGGTCATTAGCTCCTATAGAATCCTCCTATGTCCTACCTAATCTATGGGCTAGTGGACTATTCATCTTCTCCCTTCTCATTTTCTACTTCATTTCCCCAACATCTAATCTTCCTCCATTGTTTATAGTGGCCTTGGTAGTATGAAGAGGTACCTTTCCTTCCCCCCCCCTTTTGTTCTTCTTTTAGTTTTTTATTTATTTATGTGTCTTTGTTCTTCTCTTTCTCTTTTAAAACTCTTTCTTTCCCCAATTTGCCCTAGCTGCTAGCCTTCCTTCTCTCTCCAAACTGCTAGTTCTCTTTCCTCCCTAAGCTGCCCTGGTTGCTAGGCCTCTTTTTCTCCTTGAGCTACTTCTAGCTGCTAGCCTTCCTTCTCTCCCCGAGTTGCATGGTTGCTGATCCTCCTTCCTCCTTGAGCTACCTAGCGTTGGCCCTCCTTTTTCCCTAAGATACCTTGGCCGTTGGGCCTTTCTTCTTCCCCAAATTGCCTCTTTGGGGGTATCAAGCCACTCGCCAAGTATCAACAGTCTTTAGGGTCTCAATTGCCTCTTTGGGGGTATCAGGCTGCTTCGTTGGGGTATTGAGTTGCTCGCCAGGTATCAACAGTCTTTGAGGTCTTGGACTACTTCCTTAGGGTATTGGGTAGCGTCCTTGGGGGTGTTGGATTGCTTTCTTAAGGCGTTGGGCTGGTTGCTATTTGGATATTTGGAAACTAACAACTATATCCTCTCGTGGATATTTGGAAGCTAACACAGAGGCTTGTCCGGCACTTTGTAAAACATGCCAAACTTTTTTTAAGCTCCAAGGTCAAAGATTTGCCATCATGGTGAAGGAAAAAAAACATGTAAAACTTCTTACTACCTAAAGTCAAAGCTTTGCGGTCTCCCAAGGGTAAATAAAACGGATTTCCTTTCTTAACACCTCAAATCAAAGCTCCACCATCTCCCAAGAGTAAATAAAACGGACTTCTTTTCCTAGTACCTTAGGTCAAAGTTCCGTTGTCTTCCAAGGGTATTAAGAAATGAATCCCCTCTTCTAGTATCTAAGGTCAAAGCTCCGCTATCTTCCTAGGGGTACCACACAACAAGGGAATGTTAGCTAACAACTAGGCTTATACCGAGTAATACTTTTGAAGAACGAGGTGATGTCACTAGCTTATTTACTAAAGGCCCTCCAAAGCGGCATTGCCAAAGTATGGTAGGAGGTTGCTTTAGGATTAGTATGACCCTCACAAGACTCCAAACTCACCTAATTAGTCCACAAGATTGCATTAAGGGAGGAAAACAAGCTTCCAACTTCCCCACACACTACAGACAAAATCCATGGATAGAATAGAAATGGCCACACGGACCTTCAAATAAGTTCTAGAAAGTACAACAAGGATGGAACCAAAAGTGCTCCAAAAACACCATAGAGTTTTTTGAACTAAAATGCCAAGACTTTTAAGATCACTTGGACTTACAGACCTAACAACAAAATGAAGGGGTTGACTTTAGAGAGGGAAATGGAGCCCTTAAATAGGTTTCAAGGGAACCCCCTCCCTCGTAAATTCCTACTAGTAACCTTATCAATTTAGATTTTCATCCTATTCCTAAACTTTTAACTATCTACTCCACGCTAGAGTAACATCTTAACTTTTGGAGATTAATTCCAATGCCAAATGAATTGCGTTGTTGGCTCCAGAATACCATTTTTAGTCCAAGACCTTCATATCCCCTATACCGAGACGAAAAACCCAACAGAAGCTAACGTAGATTAAAAATCAAGTTGGAGTAAATTCCCAAATCTTAGTAGTTCTCTAATTTGAGAAAAGTAACTAGACCTTGGTCTCTGGTAAATACAAGGGAGTAAGAAATGTCTCTTTGTTGACTTCATTTCACTGTCGTGTGCTCTCGGAGCACCAGTCAATGTTGTGGGGTACCACCACATGATTAATTCCTGAGGAATCTGGCTTCTATCAAAATCCTGCCACTATCGAAATGTTGCAAAATTTGGTAGAGTGCATTATTAGCATAAAACAAGCTAGTCTAATTTTTAGTGAGATTTTACTACAACTTGGGTAATTTCCATGAAATTTCCATTGGAGGTTAGAACGGTTCGCCATCCAAAAAAGAATCTTCTGCAACTCAAAAGATTTCAGGAATTTGCATGAGACCTCCAAGGAAGTCTTATAGAAAGTGTGCAGGTCCGCTTTGTCCCTAGCACATTTGGTCAATGGAGATCCAAAATGGCATCTCCTCACATTGTTGATGGTGCGGGAATCTTCTATAGATGAAAGAATCTTAGGAAGACGATTTCGCCATTAGACTTCTAGCATGGGATTTATCCTAGAATACCATCCTTGGGTAGTAGATTCTTCCATGGCTCTATACTTTGGTCATGGCACCTACATACTAACAATTGGGGGTTCTTGGGAATTCGTCGGTCTAATGGGGAATTTGAAACCTAACTCCAGAACCCAACTTATTGGCCTCACTATGAATCCCTTGAACCAACTTAGCTATGAATTGCCACATTCATAATGGAAATCAGCCTTTAAGGGGTTGTGTAACTCAAACTTACAAAACTAGCTATCTTGTGATCTTTTCATTATTCCCAGGTTGGTTTTGGGGGAGTTCTATATATACAATCAAAACTAGACCAAATACTATAATAGGTATGTTACAATCTTATTTTGGTTCTACACATTTTTTATGGCTTTTTGTATACTTTTATCTATTCTAATTTGCGGTTTAAAACAAAAGAAAATCTATGAGTCCCAAGTAACAAATTGGAAGCTCATAATAGGTCATTGGGATAGATTTTTAATAGTGATTATAAAGCTCAAAGACACTTAGGTAGTTGAAATGGACGGTAGAAAAATTCTCTTGAACCTATTCTATTAATTTTTATACCCTCATCATCAAAACAAATCATCAAAGATAGTAAAAATCATATTTTGATATAGTTTCTTGAATCATTGATTCATGATTTAGAGATAATTTTTACTAAAAGTTTTGTGATAAAATAAAATAATCCTACTCATCTAATTTCTTCTAATTTATTAGCTATAGAAGATGGAAAAATAAAATTACAAGGAATTGTAATCAAGACAATTTCATTTTCTAGTTGAATCTTGTTTTTAGTACGAAAGGGGTTATATATTTAAACTTTTTGAGTAATCAAGTGTGAATGTGTTGTTATTTGAAGTTAAGATGTGAAAAGACTTTTTGGCTTGAGTGGTTATGGATTTTGATGGATTTTTAGCAAGAGATTGGAAGGGGTGTTTGAGGAGGATCGTGATAAATAGTTTCTCTTCTCTCATTCTTCTCTCTCTTTTTTTAATTCTCTCTTGCCTTTGTGACGTGAGGTCACATTTCTTTGTGTGATTGTGTTAATTTTTAGATTCATAATTGTCATCATTTGTTTTCCGTATTGATTAATCACTTAAGTGATAGTGCTTGTTGCTAAAAGCATGAATTCTAATTGTGGGGATACATTGCCTTGAGCATTTTATTTTGGAGTCTCTTGAAGAGAATTTAGTTATATGTTGAGTGGATTTTGTTCATTGGTTATTTTAGCTCTTAAGAGAATTTTCATATCAATGCTCAAAGCAAAATTTGAAGTAGAAGAGAAGTAAAATATTAAGTTAGTGATTGACTTAATAATTTCAGTGATTGGAAATTATTTGTAAACCAAGGAGTGGTTTGTATTTGAATGATCCAGAGATTGGATTTTATTTTGAAATTTAATAATTAACCATTGATTGGTAATTATTTTCTTTTGAAGGATTAGAATATTTTTTGTATTGCAAATGGACATGTACATTTAAGATAAAATTTAGGATTGAGATTTAGTTTGAATTGGAGATGAGTTGATGTTTCTAGAGAATAGAAATCATTGACAAATAAACAAATGATGTACATTCTAAGTATTGAATGATTATTCATATAAATAATAAATGGCATTCCAATTGAAGACATAAGTACATGATTGAATGCTTGAATGTGTATTTAAATTCTTTCATTTAGCAATTGTATGTAGTTGTGTGAATTTAGTGAATATAATTTAGAATTAGTATTACAATTTAAAAGGAAAGAAAAGCTTCAAGTTAACATGGGGATACGAATGAAGGAAGCTTAAAGCTAAAGACGAAAGGACATAGTTAAATGAAGACCGGAATTGTGAAAAGGTAAGAATTTGAAATTCTTTAGATAATTTAACAAAGCATATTGTAAATCCCTCAAGGGAAATTTTAGAATTGCTTAAAGCATATGTGTATCAATGTATTTGCTCAAAGCAATGTCCTTGGTTGTTTTTAATCCCTTAAAAGGGTACGTGGTACATTTACTTTAAGTAATTGAAACATTAGCACTTCAAGCGACTTAAATGTTGAGTTAATATTTGTGCAAAACAATTGATGAACCCTCGGTTAAACCGAATTTTCAAAGTTCAAATATATATATAGTGTGAAATGCAGATTTCAAATGAACATATTTGTAATATATTTCAGTGAATTCAAAGTATGAGATTTGTAGATGCAGGATCCCTTGATTTACGCCTTTAGATTTATATCCTATTTCAAGATAGGACTGACTATGGGTCAGATTTAGTGGTTAGAAATTTATATTTATAGTTGGATGGAAATTAGAAAGAAAATTCTTTTTTCATTCCTAAATAGATTATGAAATACACCAAATATCCTAATTTATTAAGATTAACGATATAATTTACCTACAAAGTGACATTAGCTAATTAAAACACTAAGCTAACTTGAGTTTTCCCCTCGAACGAACCTATTTAGAATTGCTCTGGTTTTGTCTAAGAAAAACTGTACTACAGGAATGCTAATGCTCTAGATTGGAGATCTTTTAGTTTGATATTTGAAGTAAATGAGTTTCTAAGGTTTTTGATGTTCATGATTTTATTAGTATTGAATTGCAATTTATAATGTATAATTTGTTGATGTTGTTTAATACATCCATTCTTGTTGTCTTCTATATTGTAGATACAAAAGTTGTGTAAAGTAGATCCAAAACAAATTTGTGTCAAAGTCATGGCATTTGTATTACTTGTATGGATTTGACCTATCTTTAGATTTAGATTATGATGTGATGGATATTTTTCCTTTATTCATCTTCAAATACTATGTTCAAAGCTAAATTAAAAGAAGATTGTTGCTCTAGAAGTATTCTTCTTGAAATAGTTTTCGTAGAAGTTGTTGGTCATAGACCAACAAATTTGGATGCAAGGTAGCCAAGCAATATTATAGATAGATTTGGGTATTGAAAAGTAGAGGAATTTGTTCTTCTATGTTGGCTCAGATGGGGTACCAAAAGACACATGAACTTTATTTTTGTGGGCTTATTTTGGTTGAAGTTTGTCAATCATACTTCAATCATATCCAAAGTCATAAATGAATTCTTGAATCTATGACCATTTGTGAGCCCCATGAATATCACCTGGGTCTCGGGATCTTCTTTTTTTTGCTTTTTGCTCATTTTTAAGGGTAATTATGGTCCAAAAGACCTAATAAGTGGATTTTGAGAATAGTTGGAGAAATCCCTATTCGTAGGAATTAATCTCTCAAACACTTGGAAATTGTAATAAGTGATTTCTTTGATTACTTAAAAGAGTTTGAATGAGTAATTGAACGTCAATTAAGGAATTGTGAGTAGTTTCCAATTTGAGGCAAAACATAGGGAAAAACACTTGGTTTGGATTCCGTGAAGGATTGTTGCCAAACAAAGTGCATGCGACAAAATTGGCTAAAATTAATAAGCTAGGATTGATCTAACTTTTTTAAAAGTGCATTCCAAATGCTAAAGTGGAAATTAATTCTTACATTGATTTTTTTAGGTAAAATCCACAATTATTTTAAGAAAGGCAGTCATTACAAGAAGAAAAGTATTTTTACTATAAAAACATGCCAAGAGTGTAATAGTGAAGCCAAACTACCAAGATTCCATAGCAAGGAAATGAATCCTTCCCAAAGGAATTAAAATCTGGAGAAGTAAATTTTATCTCTTTGAAAAAGTGCAAGTTTGACTTGAAACTTTGTACAAAGGATTTGGAAACTTCTTAGAAGTTACCCAAAAAGTTTCATAATTTTTCAAATTACAGAACTTGACTCCATGGGAAATCAACTGAAATTGTTAGGGATGAAAAATTTGTAGTAATTCATCCGGTGATGGTAAAATCTCACTAAAATTTAGGATAGTGTGTTTAAGTCTAAATAAGAGCCTAATTAAGTTTTGCGACATTTCGACAATAGCAACTACCCGAATCAACGGTGCTAATGGATTTTAATGGAATTCCAAAAGCATTCTACAGTTGACCAATGAACCACGATCATATGAAAGCCAAATTGGGTCATCTTAGACTCTTTCCTTACCTCCTTGAACCTTTCGGCAATACTGGCTAGTCAAAATTAGCAAAAACCACAAACTCCAAAAGTTAATTTTTTCCCTTTTTCACTAAGTTAGAAAACATTGTCTTTTGTGAGAATTTTGACTTGGGAGTTGGGGGTTAAGAGGTCCCTAGGCTAAAAAGGGTCTTCTAAAGCAAACGGCATAGTCCGTTTCTCATTTTGAGTTTTTCTCCAAAAGTTATAGGACATTCAGCAATAGAGTAGAATTAGGCGTAGTAATTGTTAGTTTTAGTGATTTTTAGTTTACTTAGATATTTTTAGAGTAAAAGGAGGTAAATGGGAGCCTTGGAAATGTATAAAAAGGCTCCTACCGACTCCCTTTGCACCCCTTTTCTTTCATTTTGAGTTTCGGTTGTTGGAGCCTAATCTCTCTTGGTGATTTGAGACCCACCACTTGTCCTTGGCTCTTGGTTTGCGTGGCCATTCGACGCTCAACCACTTGCATTTTCATATCTTGCCACTTTTGTTGGCATTGTTTGATTTTTGGTCTTGTGGATCAAGACATTTGCCTTTGAAATACATTTGGAGCACTTATCTCCCTCTTTGTTCATGGTTTTGTAACCCATTCAAAAGACATGGGGGTCTTTTTGAAAGGATTGGCAATATCTCGTTCTTGAAAGTAGACATACTCATCTTTGTATGTTGTTTTTGAGGATAATTCTCTTAGACAATGAAGCTTTGTTCTTTAGACAATTTTTCAAAAATCCTTAAAAATATTCTATAAGTTTAAAATTTTTTCCTTATAGTGGGGAGATAATCCTCAACACCTGTAATAATTATGACTTAGTTTTGGAGTAAGCAGTTTCAAGTAGGGAACCTAAAAGCGAGCATCAGCCTTTTTTTGTATTTGTGTTTGTTTTTGAAGTCATTAAGAAAACCGGAACTGGACCAGTAAACTAGCCAAAGTTGGAGAAGGGTTGCCTCATTGCCGACAATAAGCAAGGTATTGGAGACCATTGTATAAGGCTGTCAAGATACTAGCTGACTGTACACCAATTGGCTACATATCATTGATTTTGATTGGGCTAACTGCATAGGCTTCATTCGGTAACAAAATAAACTATCTTTCATACATCAAATTAGAATGATGCCCACAAGGCCTTGAATTTTTTATATTTTTTCAATTTTAATTGTTTACCAAGCTTGAGAGAGGAAGAAAAGAAAAGAGGATAGTTAAGAGTCAAGATTATTGAATTTATAGAGGATATGATTAAAGTAGTAGCTTAACTAAATGCTTAGTATTAAGATTGATTTTTAAAATTGAAAATATTAGAGGAGAGGGAAAAATTTGAATTTTTTTTAAGACTAGGCTAGATAAGAGTGTAGAAGGTATACATGAAGGAATGAGCTCACAACAAAAATTGAATTTATTAAAAAACCCATAGGAAGACAAATTGAAGTGAGAAGATCATTAATGAACCAGATCATGATCAAAAAATTTGAATCTATTAAAAAGAGCCTAAAAAAGCTAGTTCAAATTGAGTGAGAAGCAGTAACAACAAGCTCATTTACAATAAAAAAATCTGAATTTATTTAAACAACTCAAAGGGGCTTGAACAAAGCCATATCAACTCACTTGTTGGAGGGTGGTTAGAAGGAGAGAGGTCAGCACCCTTGATCAACCAGCTTTGACTAAGATATTGAAGGGCTCCAGAGTGTGTTCCATCATTGCCACACTCCAGGTTGCATTAGCTACTTAATTCCTTTGCAAAAAATTGAAGACAAAATGTATAGTCTCACTCATAGTCTTTCAAAATAAGCACAAAAATAATAGAAGTAGAGAGTTATAAGATCCTTTAAGTAGTTCAAGGGAGAAGAGAGTAGCCACTAGTGGTAGAAGATTCAATGAAAAATAATAGATTGACATTTTTGCTATAGTTTAGATTGAATTTAAAAGTCAATCAATAAAAAACAAAATAAAGAATCAGTTGATTTAAGAAGGATTCTAGAGATTAGCTAAATTAGAGAAAGGTTAGGAGGGCTTAGTTGGAGCAAATTTCACTTTGAATACATTAGCAAATACTTCCAAAAGGTTAGGATTTTCAACAATTTTGATATAGAAAATTAGAGTCTTTCAAAAGAAAAGGGAAAAACTAGAAAGAAGCCAAGAAAAATCACATAAAAAATTCAACTTGGATAAGCAAGGAAGTTTGGAGAAGAAAACTTGACCATCTCAAGTACAAATACCAAGAATTGAAAATAAGAAGGGAATGGAAAACACGCACAACCAAGGAATGAATTTCACAATACAATTAGAACATGAATCAATGGACGATGTCAAAGTGAGTGCTTAATTCCCAACCGCTAATTATGTCATAAGTTTCCATTCAAGTTTCAAAAACATTTAATGATTAGGACCATAGGTAGGAAATAAAGTTGGACCATTAGAGTATTTGATTTGTTGAATTAGAGTAAAAAATTAAGTAGAAAATTTCTTTAGCTTTCTAAAAAGATATTAAAGACGAAAACAAATAAAAATTGAAGAAGTTATGAAAGAATGAACCTTAGCCTTTTAATTTAGATGAAAATATAAAAATTCATCCAAAAGGATATTCTCAATGAATTTCAAAATCTAGGTGGGATCCAAATTCTCCATCCAAAGTAGAAATCAACAAGGGTCAAAGTATAAGTAAGTTTAGACATCATGGATAAAAAAAATTACGGAAGAATTTTTGGTGAACCGGACAATTGTCAAAATTTCTCCGTAAATAACATTTACTCAAGAATTCAAAAGTAGTTTATGTTTTAACCTTGATGTGTTAAATCATAATTTATCAAGATAAAAAATACTTTAGCCCATATAGGTAAAAGTAGAAGTTAATCAATAATAGTGATAGTAATAGTTAATTTACTAACAAAAAATAAAAAATAATCTAGCTAATAAGATAGAGATAGAAAGCCCAATCACAATTCCCAATAATCATTTTCATTATTCCTCTTAAAAAAAGATTAAAAAGAATTAAACCTTAACCAAAGATAAGATAAAAGTAAAACCACAGTAGACACCCAAGACATCTAAAACATTTGGAAAAAACATAAAAACCAATACCATTTAGCTTAAACCCCAATCCTTTTTACAAAACAACTTTTAAACATTTATTAGACAACAGACTTAACAAAAAACCAATTCTTCTCTAAGCATTTACAATGTAGAATTAACAATAGGATTTAGTAAAAAGCTCCATTGCTTGGAAGGCAACTTGTTACTACAACCTACTCACTCATAGGAATTAGGATTTAAACATAGAACTTGGTTGTGCTTGTTTGGTCTCATGGGTGGAGTTCAAAACACTCACACCATTGCAAGGGAATATTTGTCTACATACAAAGTCAAATGGAAAGAAAATTGAAGATCGAGTAGTTCTAACTTAGAACATCTTGGAATCCAATTTGAATTTTTTTGAATTTAAAATAATCTTATTTGGATGGTTTCTATTTTGTGCATTTGTTAATCTTGTTGAAGTGAATTTGGTAATTTATGTGTTTTTGTTTTCTATTGTAGGAAATGGTGAACTGCTTGATGATGTTTTAAAGCATGAATCACATGATAGTTTTTGTTGCTTCCGACATGATAAGAAAATGTCAAGCTACATAAACATTAGAACAAACACAAAAGAGAATAAATTGACGAATGCAACTTATCATACAAAAACATCTTATGGTTCTTTGTACAAGTATAAACATAAAGATATGGACTTATTATATCTACTACAAAGAGCAATTCATTTGTTGCATCCTACTTTGATGACCACTACAAGAAGACAAGGATTTAAAGATGCATTTTATTTCTCAAGGATTTTTTCATTGTCTATAAATATAAGTAGAACTTCTCTTACTGCAACATCTTGTACTCCATAATATGCAATAAGAGAGTTCACAAAAAATATGTAGTCCTATGCATACAATCAAGATGGAGAGACATGGTTCTTGTGACCCCACTAGGAAAGACATGTGTTCCTATGAACTCTCTAATTGCATAAACCTCTCCTAGTGCATAGTCCCAGTACCATGCACTTACAAAATTTTAACATGTAGTGTAAATTTATAAAGTTTTAAATTATTAAAGTTTGTATTATTAATGAAGTTACTAAATTTTTAATTTTTGCTTTATATATATATAAGTTCCCATTTGAAAAAATGTCTCCTAGATCACTTGAATGAATGGATGTTTTTTAACTTCATCTAGAAATTCTATAATGGATTTGTAGATACTCTACAATCCTTTGAAGACCCTATAGATGACATTTTTTTTTGGCTTTAGAAATTGTTTTTCCCCTATTCCCATTCACCTTAAATCGTGATGTTGGATGCTTGTCAATGGCTCAATATTCAAGTAGGAATTGTTAAACTATAATCAAGGTGAAGGTACTTTAATACACCTTAACCATAATTATTGGATACTTTGTACTCAAATGCACCTCCACTTATACAGAATTGTGAAAAAAAAATGTCCAAAAATATTCCAATGGCTTACCATCAATTTCATATGGCAATGTGAAAAACTTATTTCAATATTTCATGGACTTTAGTGAGAAGGAAGGATGAAGAAGTTTTTTTTATAGAAAAATCAATAGTCCATCATAAATTCTCAAAGGCTATGAGATAATTTGAAAATAGACCACTCATTGTCAAATGTAGGAATTATATTGTTCAAAGTTGAATTTGAGACCTCATTTAGATATCGTAGAATAAATTTTTTCAAAAAATATAAACTAAATTAGTATATGAAATCAAGATAAATTTCATCTCCAAAAATCCATTTGAAATTTTGAAATTTCAACTAAAAATAATGGACAAAATTTAGAGAAGATATTTGAAAATGTTCAAAAAAATGTCCCTTCCAACCCCTCTTGAAAATTTGGCCGTAACTCTTAGTTGGAGTCTCAAAATTTCAAATGGATTTTTGGAAATGAAATTTAGCTTGATTTCCCACATAAAATTAGCTTAGTTTATTAAAAGAATTATTCTACTATGCCTAAATAAGGTCTGAAATTTGACTTTGAATGCAATTTCTACATCTCATTGACTTAAATATGAGCAGTTGAGCTTTTATTAATCTTAATTTACATATTTTATATAGATTTTTTTATCTACAACTACAACACTTATATAAAGAGGTTCTCCTTTGCATCCTCAAACTCATCAAATTAAGTAAACGGCTATTGAAGCTAGTTGCTTTCAAAAGTATCTAACTTCAAAAGTCACTTAAATGCTTAGAGAAGCCCAAAATGGCCTACAATTTTTCATACACTACAGTATGCTTGGCCTTAATGGAATTCATTATTCACCTTCTCTACTTTTCATTAATTGTACAATAAATCCGCACTTGTCTTTGCCATATGGTCTTAGTTGAGCAATTGTCACTAGATGGCTCATTTATTCATTCACTTTGAATCCTTTTCATTAATGCAATTTGTTGTTGCGATGCATGGCAAAAGGACAAAATTGTAGATAAAAACAGTAATAACTTGGTGGAAATTAGTACAATGTTAAGTTTTCATGCCATGCACATTATTGCCAGGCATATTGTATTATATACGGATTTTAGAAATTGTATGCCAACTCTCAAGAGTTTAACCCTTCATTGCCTGAGGGGACCAAAAGTGTCCACAACAAATTTGCCAGGCCCTTCCCATGTGCCACACAAGGAGGAAATAATGGTGCTAAGTTAGTAATTTGCTTAAGGACTTTGTTTGGAACACATCTTCACCATTCGCTAGCATTTAGCGCATACAATTTGTGATTGATAGTAGCTTGATTTGTAGGAGGTCCAAAATCAGACATGGTGGTTTCAAGAAAGTAACTAGCGTTTGTTGGTATCGGACTGTTGGTTTTGGATGTTACCGCACAAGGAGGGTTGTGCAGTATTCTGCTTGAACTCCACTCCCGTAGTTACAATCGCAATGGAGACATGGATTGGCTGCACAAAGTTGAGGGTGGCTAGCATGCACAGAGTTCCTTATGGATTTTGTAGTTTAGTTTGCCGATGTAAGAAGAGTTTACTTGGTTGAATTAGTCTTATTGCCCTTGATAGCTTTCTGTTGCAATTGTTGCAACCGGTGACCCATATTGCAAATACTAGTGATTGTAGGACTGATTGTTGAAGCAATGATTTTCTTTTTGGACATTCCACTAAGTATATAGACTTGTAGGGCTTCATGTGCATTCGTGACTATGTCACAATTTTGGATAATTTTGAGTTTGGTTCATTTGTGAATTTACGTGTCATCAATTCCCTATTATTTTCATGTGGTATACAAACTTGCAACCTTTTATGTGCTCATGTGACTCTATGTCACAATTTTGAAGTTTTGTTCATTGTCAATTTATATGTTTGTAGAAACAGTTGCAAATAAATGCGGCTGCTACTGCAACGTCCAGTCAAAGGAGCGAGCTAAACTGGTAACTAGGGTGACTCTTAACCATTTTGGACCTCAATGCAAATTGCCTTACAATTACATTCATGCAAATTTTGTTCTAAAATTCTTGGAAGTTACCTATCCAATCTTGGCCAAGACATGCCTCAATTCTCAAGTTTGTTGAATTAGTACTCCACATGCTCCAGCTAATAAACCACTAGCCACTACCAAAAAACCCCACATTTCTTCCTCTTTAGCATGAAATTGGACCCTTATACAAGAGAATTCAACTAATCAATTTTAGATCGAGAAGATGCTCAACTCTCATTAGGAAGGCTATTTTCAATCTATGTAGTTATTTTCCAACAATTAGACCCCTACCTCCTTGCATGTATGTGTTTTCCACATCTCTCCTGAAAAACATCCATGACAATGCGTCTAAGTGTGGGTGGTGAGGAGTTAAAGATTAATTTGGCAAAATTAGATTTGATGGGACAATTTGTTATAATAAATTGGATAGAAACATTATATAGTGTACATTGTCAAGTTGATGATTTTTGCAAAAGTCCTATTTATGATGAGTTTTGCAAAAGTCAGAGCATGAGAGTATGCATTCTAGACACATATAATAGGATACCTACCTTACTTTAAATAGATTTATTTGTCACTATAGAGTGGCCCTTTGAAGGCTCCAAATTTCTTCTAATATACCAAAGTAGCTATGTAAGGAAATGTTGAAAAAGAAAGGTGTAGGTGTGGGGTGAAAACATGGGAATAAAATTAGTATGTTGAAAAGTACAAAAAGCTATTTGATGGGAAATTGGAAAGGGCAAAGAATTTTGACAAAAACAACAACATTTGAGTTTAAGGATGAGGTAGAGATTTTGTCCTTTGTGATACATCAAGGGACAAAATATAAGTTAAATGACTTGATTGTTATCAAGCTTGACGAATTAAAAGAAATTGAAACGAAGGACTTAGGATATTGAACTTGGAAAGGTAAAACAGTCAATAATGTCTATCTTTGTGCATGAATTTCTTGGAGTTCATGATTTTTTGGAGCAAAATACTTTGAACAATAACCATCATACAAAAGGGGCAAGGAAGCAATGTATTGTACACTTGGGTACCATAAACTTACAATCAAATTTTGCAATGAGACTTTAGTAAACAATTCACCAACTTCAGGAAGGTGTAGCTTCTTCAAAAATAGTCTGATTTCAAAATTGCAAATTGCATTGGAATCATACAAAAGAGTAATACGTGACTATAGAAATTTACAAGTGAATTTACAAGTGTAGATGCACCCTACAAACTACCTACCATCTCATACATCCTCCCTTAGTTGAAATGATCGCCCGTATCTACTTAGGCATATTAGCAATGAGGTCTTGTAATTGGTTCATGGATACCTCATCCCAAACCATTTGAATTGTATGTATAATCTTTTTTTTGCTCTTTGGCCAGTCGTGGTGGTGCAACAAATCTTTTAGTGTCTTCTATAGGTTCTCGATGGATTTAGATCTAGTGGATTTGTGGGCCAATTCAATTTTTGTATACTATGAGCTTCCCTCCACTGCTTTGGGAAGTTACCACAATGCACTGGCAACTCCATAAGTATGACCTATTGTGGTTTTCATGCATGAAACCAAAACTATTTAAAGTACCTTCGTAGACAATGCAAACAAAATCTATTGCCATGCACTCCCCTTCTAACATTACCACTATAGGACTCTTGTTATAACGGTAAAGGTCCTCCAAACCATAACAAATGATCTACCGGACTTAAAAGTTGGTGCAAGGCAATGAGAAACATATACTTCATGAGGCTTCTACCAAACTCGAATTTGGTGAGAGTTTTTTCCAAGTTCGAATGACAATTCATTAGTCCAAATTACATTTTTCCAATTTGATTCCATCCATTTTTTTATACTTCTTAGCAAATGCAAATCTCTTGGCTTGTTGTTCAATATTCAAATATGACTTTTTATGTACAATTTTGTTTCCAAAGCCCCTGCTACAAACATATCTTTGGATAGTATTACAATGAAGTTGAAAGCTCTCAACAAAATGAACGTGAGTTTGTTTTTAGTCTTGATTGACTAGGCGGCCTAAATCTTGTTGTGAATGTGTAGACAACTTTAGAGGTCGGCCGCTCAATTTTTTAGTTTCTAAACATGTAGATTTTTTCATTTTGTGAGAACAGTGGAAACAGTGGATCGAGGCATTTGCAAAATTTCAACTATAATTTTACATTTGAGTCTATTTTGGCGTATGTATACTACCAGACTTCTTTCTTCAATCATTGCTTAAAGTTCGTGTCCGCATTGTTGAGTTTAAAAAAAAAATTGAATGAACAAATATTGCAATTAGATTAGAAGCAAATTAAAAGGATCAAAATACTGACTCATTGAAACATTAAGCAATAGAAGGAGTGTTTAATGTCATGAGAAACTTACACGCAAAATATACTTGAAAATCAGACCATACAAGGAGCAATCCAACAGATAGTATGCAAAAATGTAGTCACAACCACTTTGTAAGGAGGGACAAGACGAGATGAGACATGAACCTATAAGGATTGGTACTCCTACCTAGATCAATCTCTATCTGGCAAAGTATAAGCCACCCCCAATTGAATTGAAAAACAAAACACAATTGATCCAATAAAAGAAGAATGTGCCATGGTGAGCAAGAAGGGGTAGCAATGTCAAGGGAGAATGTGATCACGAAAACACTGGAAATAAGAAATCAACAAGCATAGGCACTAGATGGAGGAGCAATGGAGCAAGCAAAAGCAAAATTTGGCCATCCCTAGGTTAGCCGGCACAATGCATAATGGAATTGTAGGTAGCAGTTGAAGTTGCCAAGGCCAAGAAACAATCTATACATTTGGCCACTAAAGTATTAAATGCAGGGATGATAATTTAAGCTAATTAAAAAGACATGCTTAGGACTAGAAGAGGGACGTTTCCACAAATTTTCACAATTAGATTTGTCGCTCGACATAGATAAGGGACATCGAAAGGTAGATTGTCCACAGCATGGTTGTAGTTGCCATGCAAAAAATTTGTAAGTTTATGGTACATGACTACATAGTTAGATTTATCTTTCAAGAAGGTAATTAAATTCAAACCAAGACAATACTTTGGAGAAGACACTAGGCCAATGAAATGCTTCTATATAGATTCATAGTACACCAAGTACCAAATAGAAAAGATGTAATGATAGCTTATAAGTTATACATTTTAAGCTATAAATTATATTTGTTGTCTGAAGGCTGTAGGTCAATGTTGCCACCATGGCCTAAAGTGGGAAAATTGTATTGGTTTGAAAAAATTGAAGGTTCAAGAAAATACACATTTGAATTTGTAAGGAAGGTGACATTGCCTCCACATCTATAGACAAAGGAAGAAAATGCAAAGGTAGAAGAAGATCCAACTTATCCTTTCCATGAGAGAAATAATTAGGATTGCTCTAGAGTGACATTGTTCAAGTTTTCCACATTATTGCCATCTCTACAAAAACAAAAACTACACACTTTAATTTTATGAGAAATGATAGAAACTCAAAATATATTTATTAAAGTATGTGAGGGTAAGGTGCAAGGTAACAAAATATAATTATTTGGTGTGTTCAATCTACCAAGTAAAAAAATTGAATGATTTAATTTGACTTCATTTGTTTAATTGACAAATTAAACAAATGAAGTCAAAATAGGCCACATGAAATGGATTTTGAAGCTACATTTAGCTTCAAAATTCACTTACTTAACTTATAGTAGAAGAAGATAAGAGAAGTTCTTTATACAAAAGGGGTAGTAGTAAAGGAAACAATTCATGTGGAATTTGTAAATTGGAAATAATAGGAGCTCAACTGTTCATAGTTAAGTCAAATGCAAGAATTTTATTCAAAATCAAATTTTGATTTTATTTTGGCATAATAGAATAACTATTTTGAAAAAGCTTTGAACTAAATTAATGTGAGTAATCAAGCTAAATTCCATTTCCAAAAATATGTTTGAGGTTTTAAGACTCCAACTAAAAATTATGGACAAATTTTAGAGAGAAGATGGAAGGGACATTTTTTTTTTACATTTTCCAACACCTTTTCTAAATTTTGTCCATAAATTTTTATTGTTGTCTCAAAACCTCAAATGTATTTTTGAAGATAAAACTTAGCTTGATTACCCAACTTTTTTTAGTTCAAAATTTTTTGAAAAAAATTATTCAATATTTGTAAATGAAGTCTGAAATTTAACTTTAAGCCCAATTTCTATCTTTTGAATGCCCAAGCTCTCAACTTTAAATTATCCCATATTCTTTGAGGATTCATGATGAACAATTGATATCATTGTACAAATAACCTCATCATCCTTCATTCTTACCAAATATCAATGAAATAAGTCTTTCATGTTGCCATCAAAAAAAATTGTTCATAATAGACAATCATTGAACAATTTTAGACATTTTCTTTATTTTCCACATTTTGGTTAAGTTCAATTAGAATTCAAATTAAAGGTGCTCAATAATTACATTCAGGGGCATTAGAGTACTTTAACTTTCATTATTGAACACTTTAATATGAATTCAAAGCCATTAACAGTTAGACAGAAGCTTAGTAAGAATAGGAGAAAAATCAATGTTGAAGCCAAGAAAAAGGTAAACTTCGGGGTCCTTTAATACCTAAATGCCCAAATTGCATTTTTTGGCAACATAGTAATTTTGGGAAGCTTATTATTAATGGAATTTATGTTTTTTTTTCTTTGAAATTAAAACACAACATGTCAACATGTGCCCAAGGAGTAGCTTTAAGGCCCAACAACTTTCATAATTTTTGATTGCACAGTTAAAATATTATTGTATAATATGTACTTTTCATTGTTCATCAAGCAACTTGGGTAGCAAAAAAAACTTCTTTAAAAATCACTTTCTTTAGAAATTAAAATTTGAAATTGGTTCTCTAGATTTTTATATATTTGGAAAGTTTGGAATCATTCCATTTTGATCAATGAGTCAAAAATTATGAGAAGTTTTTGTTTGCAGAAATATGTAGGTCATTATTGAATCTTTACTTTTAAAACAAACTTTGATGTCCTTTATTTAACTCAATTTTCAATATTTTTGGAAAAAATAAAAATATTAGGTGTAGAATGTTTATAACAAAATTACAACCATTGGGATTGGCATTTTTCAATTCCATAAATAAATTGTTAACAACTTAGTATTTTGAATCATTCTCTACTTCTTTCTACAATTCTACTTACTATTTTTTTGCCTATATATTGTATAATTCTAAATGATCTGAAAAATTTTCAAGCATGTAGCCAACTTGACTTGAAGAATGAATTCAAAGAGAAACCACCATTTTGGACATTTTCCCATACAAATGTGACCTTATGAAGTGTAGCTGCCTGATTTTTTGTAGGGCCAAAAAAGGATTTTTGTCACTTTAAATGCTAATATCTTGCAGTCTTCACAGTGGAAAGTTTGAAAGTTTTTTCACATCTTTTTAAACTAGTGCACTATAAGACCCTACAATTATATGTGTCCGAAAATGTTTTTTTTTTCTGAAATTTGAAACTTGTACAAGAAATGGTAGTTTTAGAATGTTTTTGGTGAAAACATAGTCAAAATCTTGTAGGGATTAAAGATTGCAAAATGGTCTTCTAAAGACTTAATTATCTCCCTTATGGTTAGGTTGATTTATTTAAATTCATTGAAGGGAATTGCAAGGAAGTATGGTCAATTTACAATATTTGTTTAGGCTTCATCATATTTTTGGAAGTATCTTGGAGAGTATATAATTTCAAATCATATCATCATTACTTAAGAATGTGTGTATAGATATATTGTTGGAGTTATATATGAAGTTCAATTTTA
This sequence comes from Pseudoscleropodium purum, assembly GCA_963969395.1. Classification (NCBI taxonomy): domain Eukaryota; kingdom Viridiplantae; phylum Streptophyta; class Bryopsida; order Hypnales; family Brachytheciaceae; genus Pseudoscleropodium; species Pseudoscleropodium purum. Next base: position 7,912,058 of record OZ017798.1, on the reverse strand, counting down.
TTGAAATAGTCTACTCATTTTTTTCTTCAATTTGAATTCATATTTTTTCATTTGTAATTGGTGTTTGATGAATTATTTCCTTTGTTTACCTATTCAAATCATGGTTGTCATAACGGGCGAGTTAGGGTCATCGGATGGGATGGACGGACGGTTTGGACGGCTTTAATTTTGTAACTTGTGCAATTTTGCGAAATGACACGTCACCTCGTCTGCGCCCTGACGATCTCATTCGCGCCCAGCATGTTCCATAATCTACATAGCATCCACGTGGCCTATTTTTCCATTATCAGAAAGTCAACTATGTGTTGACTATATCGGACGGGCGGGACCTCTAACGGACAGGCAAACCGGACATCCGTCCACTATGAGTCTATGACAACCATGATTCAAATCTCTTATATGAAATCATACATTGAAAACTTACAGAAATCCCTATAAATGTTTTGAAGAGATACAACAAGTATAAAATCCCCTACAAAAGAACCCGGAACCCCACAATTTTTTATATTGATTCCTTGAATATGAACCAATAGAACACACTCCATAGGAAAAACAAGAAATTGTAAAAAACAACAAAGAAATTGCAAAGAATCTTTGGAAATTATACAAGGATATCAAATAAATTTTCTCATATACTATTGGTAAGAATTTGGGATCTTTTAGAGGTATAATGCAAGAATTAAAGTCAATAAATATTTTGTCCTATAAAGAGTGACGCAAAATAGTGCAAGCATTGCTTGCAATCATCTATAAATCTAAACAATAATGATCCAAATTAAAATTATCATGTTTCATTGGATTGGATTCACCATGAAAACAAACCTCAAACAATAATTTCATTAAATTGGCAATACACCAACACTTTAGTATGTTCTAAATACCTATATACAAATATAACTCCATACCTAACCTAGATTCTAGACCTCTATGTACATATATATAAGTTACAATTTTTGATGAATTCACCCCACGATGTAATTCTTGCCTATCTCCAAAAGGATAGATCCAAGGAATTCGAGGAAAAGACAAGTGTCCCATTTTTGTTTTTCTTACAAACACTACTCTCATTTTAGTGACCCTCTATGCATTGCAAGCTCTACCATGAATTGAAAAATGTTGGGAATGTTGTGAAATTTTACATGTACGTTTACAACTCTCTTATCTTTCACTAAAAATAAAAAAACATCATTTCAAAATATCCTCACAAAGATATGCAATGTTGTGTATTTCCATTGACCCAAATAAAACTTCAATGTCTTCTAAACTATGTAGTCAAATAATCTAAATTTTTTTGAAGTGCTCATTCTCAATGTGGACTTTACAATCCTATGGTTACATTCTATCCAATCTGAAGAAAAAATGAGCAAAAAAATTTTACAATTTTGGTCCATTTTGAAAGTACACCTCAGTTGGATCTTTAGAGTTAAACATCTATTTAGAGTTAGATTTTGAAAAAAAATAAAATTTGCTTCATTGAGGATAGCTACAAGTTCATGCTTTTTTTCACTGGCAAAACACACTTGAAAAAAGGCTTGGGCACGTAGGCGGGGTTATAATTAAGGATTTCCCGAAGGAAAGGATGACGTCGAGGTCTTATTAACTGCAAGGGCGAACTCCAGGCGGCGATTCTAGGTGGCGCTACCACCTGAGACCAACCCCATGGCAGTGGGGCCTGTTCCTCTCCTGCGATATCTAGCCCAGATGCACATGCACAGTAACTATCCTCAGCTCTCCCTGCAACCAGGCTCACTTCCACCAGTCTCCCTCTGCAACAACGTACTGGAAGCTCGCATCGATCCCAGCCATGCAGGAGTCTCCGACTGCAACAACGACAACAACTTAACCAGCTACCTAGCTCGGTCCCTGCTGTATTCAGTCATTCGCACCTCAGCTCTGCTCCATCGATCTTCAACTCAGCGATCGACTCATCGAATCGAACTCCCTGCGAAGCTTGCGCGTTCCGGCCAGGTGTTGCATGCACAACGCCCTCTCTGCCTGTCGTCATTCTCGATATATCTAACTAGCTCTTCAATATATTCATTGCTCTGATCAGTCCGACCTCGATCTTCCTCTGCTTGTTGCTTTAATCTCGGAATAACGGTGCCGCTGACACTCCTCGACTTAGTTCCCCGGCCGGCCTGTCTGTATCCCTGCCTGCAAGCTGCGTGTGCAGTCTTCCAAGTCAGAGACTGGTTGATTGTTGATTCGTTTCGTTTCGTCTAGAATATATATTTCTGGCATTGCATCGAGCCTGAGTTGTCTATATATTTAAACACACACGTCGATCTTCTGCCAGGCAGTTCTAATTGCAGCGATTGCAAATTCAGACGAGCCTGCTAGAATCCGAAGCTGCTAGCACAAGACTCAGAACTTCTCGGTGAGACCGCTGATATCTGCCCTTATCGTGTAGTGAGGATCTACGTTCTGGGTTTCAGCGTTTTAACCAATGTGAGGAGTGATCGCGGTTCGCAGTGGCAGACCGAGCATGCAAGACTAGTGTAAGTTAGTAGAAAATGCAGACATTGTATTTCGATCATTAATAGACTTAGTTTATACTTCTATCGAACTTCCAGAAACAGTTATATGCATTGCATTAAGGGGCTAACATATCGGTTTTGAGCTAGCGCAGCATGTTTGAAGGCAAAATATGCGTTTCAAATGCTAGCTGTTTTAAATCAGGCTGGAATATGTACCAGCATAAATGATTTTCAGGTGGCAATTCCAGCCTCGGAGTTCGGTTCAGTGGGTCCACCAACCGGTATCTCTGCCCCACAGTCTAAACTGAGCAAGCAGTCCAACTACTGTTTACTATCCAGACTTCCAAAGCGGCGCTGTCCATCGGCGGCGCAGTTTCCTGATTATAATCGGTTTTTACGCGAGCCTTTTTCACAAGTTGATGTTCTGATTATAAACACCTGTACCGCCGAGTTTGCAAATCCCCTGGTCAGCTTTCGACGGACTATTGCTGATTGACCAATATTTGTTCAGTCGACTGCTAATTTTGCACTGTTTCTCGACATTGCGTTTATAGAAGATACGTGAATCTTTCCTAGATTACACAGAATTACTAGACAATTAAAGTTGATCGAACCCCTCGGGCAGGCTCTGATCGATTCTGCAGTAATTGGAGTTAACAAGGCTTAGCGCTTGGTCTTCCTAGTGTCGATCGATCTCCCTGCAGAGCTCTTGTTCTTGTTGAACGTTAGGAAGCTTTAATGTCAATTAATCATTTTTTTCGTAACTGAATAGTAAACAGCGCAAGTTGGCATTGTCACTGAGTCGATGAGGGCGAAGGGGAGGGACGTCGATTATAACTAACTTGCATTTGCCTAGCCCTCGGTCCGCATTGCATTACTCTTTCCATTCACATTGCATCAGTGTAGAACTAGCATTTGTAAATCTGCGTTAATTGCAATCTCTGTAGGCTGTTAGTGCAGAGAATGGGCGTTTGTTTTTCAATTGATTAGTGCCTTGAAGCTCTGCCTGGCATCAACGATCAACAAGACTGACATTGTTTCCCAAAACACTTGGTTATTGTCTTGTCGCTTGAGTTTAAGGTAGGATAACGATGACACATTGTACATGTTTTCTAGCAAAAGTTGTTTCTTTGAATGCGGGTTAGAACTTTGAGCGTTATCGTTTTTCTTCCCGTTAATTCCAATAAATTGCTTCAACTGAAGGTTAACCGTGTCGATCTTACAACCTCTAACTGAGGCGTTGAGAGTTTAATCACGGTCTGACAGCTGAAAGGGTAATTAAATTGGGAGTTTAGTCGTAATCAGTCGAGTAGCATACAATTTCCAGGTAAGAGCTCCTTTGGCAGTGGTAGTCAGAGCGTAGTTAGTTCAGACTTCAGGCAGCTCAGAGGTCGTCTCTGTCAATCAACAATTCGAAAAGGAGGATATCGCTCACGCGTGTGTGCTCGTGTGAGGCATTCCTCAGTGCTCAGGTGCACTGCGTCGTCAGACTTCCTTCATGGCGAATCGGCCGACCAGTATCTTCCTCTGACCTTGCGATCTCTGCGCATAATAATTGCGTAGGCACACAGGCTACTTTAATTTCGTTCCTTGCGAAAGTTGGAGCTAGCTAGCTAGCTACCGATGATTACTCTCGGTACCAGGCATTTCATCCCGTAGACTGCAACCTGAGAGAGTAATATTTTAGTAGTTTTCTAGCTTTTCTGTAAAAATAAAATTTGATAAACTTAATATCCGTCGAAGTACGTTGTAGAAGTTGAGTAACTGTCCTGTCTTCGAAGCTGCTTAATTCACAAAGTTGCTTTATCACTGTACGTACAACAATGTGAGTCTTAGGACAGTTGCATTGAGGAGCCTATTTTATCTGAGGTAATGCACTGTTGACTATTTTTTGGGTGGACATGCTATCTACTCTAACATTGGGCATCGATCTTTACACGGGAATGGAGCTGAGAATGCAGTCGGTGCTGGGTGATGTAGAGTTTCTAGCCTGTTCGGGGTTGTGATGTCCTTTCTTTGTCATCACTGTGAGCTTCGATCTAATTTCATAAGTTCGGTAGTTGGAGATCTATCTACTGTTCAATGTCTGAATGCCGATCTTATGATGATGTTTATCGAGATAGGCTTATCATCAATCTAATCGTGAAGGTGTTGTGAATGTTTAAGGTCAATCTAGGTAGATATCCATGATGCAGCACATGGCGACTTATGCAGGCTCCAACATCACCACCGAACTCATCCAGAAGGTATGAGCTACTAGAACCTTACCCATTTCAGTCTCTGGATTACAATTTACCATCAAGTACAAGCTGTAAATTTTAAAAATTGCTACCCTACTTTGAAAAGTTACCTAGTTCGTTGTCCTATTTCTTGTACACAGTCTCAGAATACGGTATGCTTTCAGGTAGTAGCTAAAACGTTCCGATTCTTCTATAACTCCCCAATGTCTGCACAGCGCGCAGGCGACCGAAACTATGGAAAAGTCGATGCAGATTTACGACTGGTAGATCGTTAAATACTGTTGTTAGTTTCAGTTTGTGAGCCCAGTTTTAGAAATGCTGGATTTGTAACACGAGTCCTTTCGCTATTACTGCCCGCACCATAATGACTTTTGGAACCAAAAAAGAACTCCGTCTATCTACCGCGCGCGCAGTAGTTGAACCATCCCGGCCGCGCCTTGAGTGAAAGGCACACTGTCTTGTAGAGTTTATTGCAAGCTAGATTAATCTCCGAGGTATTAACTCTAGATATCAAATCATATATGTTCGGTCGATCAATAACCAACTGTAGACTGTAACCACATGCAAATGCCGGGTTAATTTTGATCATCGAAGTAATTTCTAAACCCAGGAGAAGTAGCTTAGTTTTGCAGTACGGAGAGACTGCGGCGCTTACGTCTGTCTAGCACTTGACGATTCCATGCTGGTGCTGTTATCTAGACTGGCTAGTTGGACAAACTGTTAATACATTACTTGAAAAAAAAAGGGTTAACCTAAGCTTAAGATCTCGTCGTCAGTACACCGAGCGAGCAAAGAAACGTCCCTACTGTGGCTCCCTGGTAGATCACTGTTGACACGTTCTAGAAGGGATTATGGTTGCAAATGAACCACGGCCGCATTATATTTCAGTGAGGAGTTAGAAACTGAACAACATATATTAATCTGTGAATCAAGTTTCAGTTTGTGGGCCCTGAAGTACTTTTCAATAACATTTTAATACTGACCTAACCAAGCGACACTGTAACACTGAACCTGTGCATATGAAATTGAAACAAGTCTTTCAAAGTTGGTTTGAAAGAGAGATCTTCTTTTCATTTCATTCAAAATCGTTAAAAATGTGAAAATCGATCCATGTAAATGACAAAGTCACGCTCTTAAATCACCAAGTCCAGCTGAACGAATTCAGTTTCAGGGAGGGGAGTTCTGAAATACGGTACTAAGAAGTTCAGCCCCGGTCTTGAGAGTCTCTAGGCTAGAGTGCGGTGGGCACGACCGTAGCCACGACCGCCTGCCTGGTCTGCAGAGGAGAATATCCTCCTTGGAATTTGGGATCTGATCTTATCAGACAGTGAAATCACTGCAGGCATAGTCTGCAGGTTCTTTCCTTCTATTTTATATTGTTTTCCTCACCTGCAACGATGCGAAATAACCTTTGGTATAACAGGGATACCTATCATTAATAATGGAATTGGACGTGTCTGTTGTTGGAATTAATTAATTAAGTGACCAAATGAAATTCTAAGATTCATTTTGGATTTCTACAGTGTAGATTTTGTAGATATACCTTGTTTTTGGTGATACAGTACTGGAGGTAATTCTATCTAACTCTGACTTGAACGTGATACTGCAGTACTTGGACGAGAACAAACAGCTGATTCTTGCCATACTCGACAATCAAAATCTCGGCAAGCTCAATGAATGTGCAACGTAAGTGATGAATTTTGTTACTGGATTTTTGAGCAATCGTAGGGTACTAGAGTCGTCTCGTCTCTGGATCGACTGAAGGGGAGGAGCCTTAAATTTGTAATCAAAAGCTACGTCTATCTCAAGCTTAAGTAGCTAGATTAGTTAATTGCTACTTGAAACGCAAGCAAAAACACCAGTTTGCCAGAGCCTCTCGTAGTTTAGCTGCTGGTTGAATACGTTCTTGTGGTACGGCATGTTGACATCATGCTGATTACCTGAATCTTCAATGTGTAGCAGGTATCAAGCAAAGTTGCAGCAGAATCTCATGTACCTGGCAGCCATAGCTGATGCCCAGCCTCAAGGGGGTCAATCTTCGCAGGTACTATTTTTTTTCAAAAAAGGAAAACTAAGTCAAACCAAACTCTTACGATATGGATGAATATCAACTTATCCAAATATTTTAGACTCTCTGATGAGTTACTATGTTAATCTTGTCTCTAATACAAGTCTCATTTGGGGCATAGGCTTGGGATCCTTATTTTCATTTAAAACCTTATATTAAATAACTATCATAGAGAATTCCCCTCGATCAATTCATGGACGAAGTCTGAATTTTCTTGCCTTGCTTGGCTCTTAAAACTAAGTGAAGAGGTAATCTTTCGGGTAATCCAAAGAGATGCACGAACAACTAGCTGTACGTAGTATTGATAAAGTGTAGCTAGCAGTTCATACTAACATGCAGTTCAAGAGATAAAAACCGCTCATCTGACAGTTGCAAAATATGTTGTATACATGCATGCGCACAATTTCCCCACGCACATGCACACAAAGACACCCCATCTGCATTGATTGTAAATGTATGACTAGCGGAAAAAAATGAGGGACCCTGCTAGAAAAAAGTTATATGCTTTTTTCAACTTGCCTCGGGGAGCCATGCTTGCAGATGCAAGCGCCAGCACCAACAATGCAACCAGCGCAGCAGTACATGCAACAGCAGCAGCAGCAACTCAACATGCTGAACCAGCGAAACGCCATGATGCCATCGTACCTGCAACAAAACTCGTATTACAACCAGCAGCAGCACAGCTTGCTCACCGGTGGGAGCAGTGGCTCCATGCACATGATGAGTCACGACCGCGGCATGGGAGGCAACGGACCCCAGGCCTCGCCAGGCTACGCAGATGGTACAGGTCGAGATCACGGCAACAACCAGCTGAGCATGGCGATGCAGGCGGACATGCAGCACCACGGCGGTAATGGCTCGGACATGGGCCACTGCGGGTCTCCACATGGAGGTAATGGTCAAGGGAATGACGACTCAGAGGCTTCCTATTTGAAGGGCTCGGATGGGAGTAGCCTGTAGATTTTGGGGGATGCATGTGGTGGATTTCCTCTCAATCGATCTCAGCACTCTCCGGCTGTGGACATTCAAGCTGTAGTCATTTTATAATTATTTAAGCACTGTATTAATACACTCAGACCTATTTAATATGAGCTTCATGTAACTGGCATTTTGGAAATACCCTGCACAGATGTCACACAATTAGTTTCCAAATGAATATATTCATTTTGTGTGTGTGTCGGTAGGGCTGGGGGTAATAGGCAGTCAAATTAAAGAGGTTAGGGTGTAAAGTCTTGGTCACTCTGGCAAGAATTAGTGAGTGAATCTTGAGATCAGCTACGACCATGTTGTTCCAATGTTGACACTAGCAAAGTTGGTCATATATTTCTAACCGATATATGTCACTAGCTTGCAAAATACACTGAAAAGGCAGCCTGATTAAGTGCTCGATTCAAAACAACAAACAAACTAAGAAACGATTGAACATGTTCATAGCAAAGTTTTTCGGCAACTTTTTTAGCAGCATGCAACGTTTTGGAACATGGTTGAGCAACGTTGAATGTCAACTTTAGAAGCACATTTTAGTGTTAACAGTGAGGTTCGAACATTGTTACAAACATTGCTGTACGGGCGAATTCTAGTAGCTGATCAACAATGTGTGAAACCCACAATTGCTTTGTAACATGACCCATTCTCAAGCTACTTATTTCTTCTTTTTATATAGAGTTCTTCTACCACGTTCATGTCACAGGTGATGCTTAGTTTACTAGTCAGAATTGTATTGTTTAACTTGAATTGCCAGTGCTATATCCTGCAAGACGATGCGAAGATGCTTCCATCCTCATCTTTATCATAAATCTGAAATTGACTTCTGAACGTCGTGCATATATTCATCCTCATTGTGAGATTGCAAATCTAAAATTTCCCCAATTCACAATGTTGAGGAGTGATGTCTTTAATCAATGGAACCTTCCCACAAACGCCATTTCTGGTTCTTAGCTGAGGCGCTATGGTCTCCCTCGATTGAGAGACCCAATTTCAATGCGTTCACCTCAATGGGTATGCAAATAGACAGATTCGCCACACCCCACAAGACCAGAACTATCAGACACGCTAAAATTGGCGCATGCTGAACGAAATTGAATGGGAAATTTTGAAGGATTTCACTGAATATATGTATAGCCTACTCAGGTCGGAGACTTGGTGTTTGCTTGACCTGCACTGCACAATTTTGCAATGACCGATTTGATTGATCGGTCGGTGTAATATATAAGTCAGACAGGTTGAACTTAAATCACCAGGAACTCCATGTGGAGATTTTGCGTGGATCGGTCAATTAGAATTGAACAAAAGAACATCCCGGCTCATAATTATGATCCACTGAAAAGTGCTAAAAAAAACACACATGCAATTGGGGCAACTTGTTTTTTATATTTTTTTGGACCTTCATGGAATTAATTTTGAATTTTGAAGTATGAATTCACCTTTGATCTAAAAGTATCCACCTCTGATATGTTTATTGTTGGTACATTATTGAATACAATTGGTACGTTGAAGAAAGCAATATGTAGCTCTGCATTGGTGAACACTTTGAGAGCCTGAACTGCGGTTTTAGCACCTCCAACCTTACTGAAATTCCATGGGAATATATGGTTTTCTAATCAAAATGCTGAGCACTGTGCAATCAATTGAGGAGTTTATATTTATATATATATCACCAAACAATATACTGTACTGTACATAAGGTTATTGAGGTGCACACTCTTTTTAAAAACTTTAACTTGAAAGGCAGAGAGACAGCTGTGGTGTACATTTGTTGAAGAGCAATTGTTGGACAATTGGAATATGTTCGACACCACAAAGGCCCCATATCGACTCAGCAAGACACACAACTCTTGTCACACAATTGAACCTTTTCCTTTTCCGCTGGTGCTGATCCACAGACACTAGCACCCCCACAAATGATTGAGAATCATCAATACTTTTATAATTCATGCATTTGACCCCTAGTACTGAGTAACCCTAAACAGCACCATATGAAATTGCATAAGGGAGTCGACCCATTTCCAACCAGGGACCCATTCTCATTATATCTGATTCCTGCTATATGGGCTACACTCTTTCCAATCAGCAAGAGAAAGTGGGAGATTAATTATGGCACAATTTCCAATGCAATTGCGGCGCATTACAATTGGTTGCAATCTTGGTTGATTTTTGCAACCAACTCGTGGTTGGAAATAGGAAGATCTATAGGACAAGAATAGGTTGAACAGAATCTTCAACTAAAAATTTCTCAATAATTTTGTTTTTAGAATAAAATTCTAAGAGAATAGGGAATCCATCTAAACTCTATCTCTCTGTACATGGGAAAGTTTCTCCACTCAAGAAGCCTGTGCTCCAAATATGCGTAATTGCTATAGGGGTCGGAGATGGGTTGGCTCCCTTGAGGGTGTCCTGCAATTGGATGATTTTGTTAATCTCTCAATACGTTGTATGATTGGTATGAAAATTATATATAACTAAAACAAAACAAAGCTGAAGGTGCCTGTTTTGTTAGCAATGTGTAATAAATACATAATTAAAAGTTGGGTGTTTTGATCACAACTTATAAGAAGAAAGCAAGAGAGTATGCCAATTGCACTCCAAAATAACTTGCCATGACTCCCTGTCCTTTCATTTTTTGTTTTCTTGCCAAGTGTTGACATTTTATACTTCACTAAGGTATGATTGCCTTGAGTCCTTTGACAGAACATGAGGAAGTCAGTGACCTGACGTGTGGCATCCTTCAGTTCCAAGTCCACACTCCACAATTTGTATTTGGCAAAATCAGTTCCGTCCTTGCAACATCTGAATGTCGGTCTTCAAATATGGACTGATAGCAGGCAATCGAACCTGTCCAAGTGTCCAGGGTATGCCTGCATGTTGGACAATCATATGGAGAGCATCAAATCTGATATAAACTATCCAACCTTTGAGATTCCATTATCTAACCTCTACAAGTCCAAGGGAGGAGAGGGAGATGCCTCGGATTTAAGTAAGGTAGGAGGTCCATAAAGCAATCATCTTAGCACTGAAACTGAATTTTGGAGAGTTTAGACATCTTGAAATATTTTTCAGTAAATTTTTCTTGAAAGACAAGAGGATATGACATCTAATCCAAGTTGTTTCATATTTTTTGGAGCTTTGTGGAATTAGTTATGAAAATTTGAAGTTGAAATGCCATAGGGCTCTAAAAGCAACCACCTCCTAGAATATTTACCTTTTGTACATTTGGGTACATTGAAAAAATCAAAATGTACCTCTGTCTTATATTTGAATCAAAATCCCCACTCATAGTTTGAGCCTCCTACCTTATAACTTAAGTCCAAGGGAGTCTAAAGGAGCCCGAGGGAGGAGAGGGAGATGCCTTTGATTTACAATAGAAACACCCAGAACAAGCCATTTAAGAAATTCAACATAGTTTGGAGGCATTTTTTTTTAAATAATATTTTTGTAGTACTAGCAAGTGAAAATCATGAATATTAAAAAAAAATTGAAAATTGTATATAATTTCTATAAATTTTCAAAGTATTGACTTGCTAGACCATTGGAATAGTCCCTTAGGTGCACCCAAAACCGAAATCTACAAAAATCTGAAATTTGTGAATGAAAATTGAATATATGTCTTACAAATGTATCAACAAATTATACTCAAACATTTGTATGACACCTTAATAGATGGTCTAGGACAGATTTAATCACAATCTAAAATATAGAAATAGGAACAAGGATGGTTTTAGATGTTTCTACCTTAACTAAGAATGATTCTCAAGAATGAGACTAAGATGACTAATTTACCTTACAATATTTATGTTCACTTTGTGTTGCAATGCCTAGTAGCCAATGTAAAATTGCCTTTTGGAGGGGTAACTTGACTAAAAAATAATATGCACTTCTAAATTTCCTACATGTGTAGATAGAATAATGATAAAAATAAGTTGGTCAAATATTGTCCTAACTCGAGTGTAAATTGTATATTACATCAATTGATTCTTAAAAAGTGAGTTTTGCATTGTTCACATTTTCTTTCAAAGAGCTTTGAAGTATAATACTAGGAGCTTGAGTGAACAATATATAGAATAGTAAATTTAAGTCATTGTCAATAATGTAGTGCGCAATCATGTTAAAATTGATTCAAATCACAAAAATAATTAGAAAACAATAATTACTAATAGCCAATTTTAGTTGTGAAAAAAATGGTTCTAGCTATGCAACATCTGTCATGTCATAAAAGTTTTGCAACTCTTTTATACTAAACCAATATCTAGTATTTATCATTATAGTAACCAACACCAAAAGGGTCTTGTTGCTTACTCAAGAAGTGGAGAGCTCCTAACATGGCAACTTCCTAGCCAACCAATGAATCTCTACAACTTCGAAGTAGTGAGCCAATGAAACTAGAATTGAAACTTCTCAACCAACCAATGGTTCTTTGTAAATTAACCTCTCAAAGCCAAGAGCCTTTTGGGGTTTAAGAACATCATTGCTATTGAAGTGTTATAGTTTAAGGTATAGAAATCTCAACCATACAATCTTGTAGTGTACAAGTTGTAAATGACATGAATCAAATTTGGAGTCATTTGGCCATGTAGATTGCAAGATTATAATGTTTTAGTCATTAAAGTAAATTATAGCCCTCTGAGGCTCCCCCAAACATTTTTTTTTTTTTGCCTTAGCAATTTCTTTTCCCCTATTCTCGCTCACCCTTTGTTGCGATATCAAATCTTGTGAATATCTCAAACAATGTCAATTCATAAACCAAGGCAATAGAGGCATAGTACAAGGTGCTAGAACACACATTTTCAATTGAAAAGTTTAACAGATTTTGTGCCACATATATAGTATTGTGTCACAATCATATCTATGCCACTTAGTGAATTGTGTGTAAGTGAGGGTGAGATGAGAAGCTCTTTATGCAAAGTGGGGGTAGTGGTAGGTAAAACAACCCATAAAGGATATGGGAATTAGGACTAAAAGGAGCTCCATTGCTCATGATTAAGTGAAAATGCAAAAATTGTGTTAAAAGTCAAATTTCAAATTTCATTCAGGCATAAGAGAAAAAAAATTCAAAAAACTTCAAACTAGTAAAAGTTGGGAAATCCAAACGAGTTTCATCTCTAAAAATCTATTTGAGATTTTAAGACTCCAAAAATCCATTTGAGATTTCAAGAGTCCAAAATCCACTTGAGATTTCAAGAACCTAGAAGTAGTTAAATGTGGCATGCTTACAAGCACACAATGAAGTAACCACTTTTTTGATAAATCTCGAGAAACCTTTGTAGAAGGTGATTTCCCAAAATTCAACCATAAATAATTATTAATTCAATATTCTACACCACCATATTGAAAATGTTGAAACAATACCTTTGAATAATTGTTGATTCAATATTCCTATACCACCATATTGGAATTATTGAAACAATACCTTTGATTGACAACATTGACTCAATATACAACTTGTGACATTGTTGAGACAACCTTGTGTGGCTAGTTTGTATTTGTTATGTTGTTTCAACAATGGTGAAATATTGATTCAAAGTTCTAAAGAATTTAAGATGTAAGTGAAAACACAAGAATTGTATTCAAAGTTGAATCAAAGTCAACCTCATTTGGGCATAATATAGTATTTTTTTGAATTTCTTTTGAATTTGAGCTAATCTTTATCTCCCAAAACCATTTCAGATTTTAAAGCCCCATCTAAAATTCATGGACAAATTTCAAAGAGGGGGTAGAAGGAACATTTCGTTTTACATTTTCAAACAACCTCTTAAAAAATTTTCTATAATATTCAAGTGGAGTCTTGAAGTCTCAAACAATTTTTTAGAGATGAAACTTGTCTTGATTTACAAACTTTTACTAGTTTGAATTTTTTTGAATTTTTTTTCTTCCTATGCCTGAATGAAGTTTGAAATTTGATTTTCAACACAATTTCCGTATTTTCACTTCACCATAAGCAGTAGAGCTCCTTTTAATCCTAATTCCCATATCCCACATGGGTTGTTTTACCTACCACTATCCCACTTGTATAAAAAGCTTCTCCTTTAACTCTCACACACAATTCACTAAGTGGCACAAATTTGATTGTGCCACAAAATTGAGTATGCAGCACAAAATCCATTTCATTGGTTAAACTTTACAATTGAAAATTGTGTGTTCATTCTTCAACACTTAATTCAAAGAAAAGAAAATTTAAAAAAATTGTGAGTTCCTTGGCCTTGTATTGTGCATAGTTGCCCTATGTTGCCTTAGTTTACAATGGTATAACAAGTTTTGTGAAATTCACCACATTTGACCACATTGTTCTAACATATTCCATAGACTCTCTAGTCTCCTTTTAATAGTTGTGTTTGTCACTGTGGAGTGATGTCGTGGTAAGAGGCCTTTGCTTTGGAAAACTCAAGGTTTTGGGTTGCAACTAGGATCAACCGTAGATACAAGAAAAAATACAAGTGAATAATGTAAATCAAATCGAGATATAATAAAAATGCGGTTTGCTACTTAAAATGTCATAAGATATAAAACATTTAGTACTTAAAATGCATGCATATAAGGCCCATATATACCAAAGATATATACTTAGTATCAATATTTGTATTGTATATATCAATAGAATATATTTGTATTCATATTCATGACGTATAAATATCATACAAATATTGTACAAATATAATGTATTGATACAAAATTAATGTGTATAATATATATAGACACACACACTTGTATATACTATATAAAATGCAACAAAACCATATATAAGATCATATAAGTCTTGTACCAAACTTCAAATCCTTTCAAGTCTTCAAGATCTTCTTAAAAAATCCATCATCAGACTTTGATTTAACACCAAAGTTGCATACAAGCTCCAAAAAAAACGAGCCTTAGCTTTTATAAAGCTACTAAAATTTTCTAAAAGCCATCAAAATTTTAAAAATAGAATAGTTACTGTCCGAATTTTATAGCAAAATGAAAAAAATACCTTCACTTGTTTAGGCAGTTGAACACCCTTTCATTTTGAAGAGCGCCCTAGTTACATATAATCTCTAAATGATTTATGTAATTAGTTTTTGAAAAGCTAGAAATATTATCCATATCTCTTCCAAATCTTAGCTTCAAAATGCAAAAATCTTGTCATTTATGCTAAGTTAAAGTTGATACACCCTTCAAGTCTTAAATTTGTGTGGCTGCTTTCCACTCTCTCACTTTCATGGCTATAATTCTCTTTCACAACTCTAAACTAAGTGTGCTATAGCTTCATAGAAAGCTACTAAATTTTCCTATATACATGACAAATATCAAATTCAAAAATCTTACAATCAAATTTCTACAAGCCTTCAAAGTTATTGTCCTCATAACTAATTGGCAGTTGACTCTACTTCACACTTTCAAGCATAATTCTTGCAAAACAACTTCAAATGATGTATGCCATATGTTTTTGGAATCACAAAAGAAAGATGCACATACTTACAAAGTTTCATTTAATTCCAAGTTTCACACAAGTTTCTCTCCTCTTCCTTATACACAGCTCATTCCAAAATTCTTCAAATTAACTATGAAGGAATGAGGGAGAAGAGCCCGATCCCTTATCCCCTTCCCAAAGCCACATCAGCCCATGCTTAAGCCATATGGGCACTCAAACTCTAATTGATCGTCCCCTTTTATCATTTTTTTTTTACCTTATCTACCCTTTCACTTACTCTTACAAACCCCTTTTGTCAAACTACTTCTACTACAGTCTTCTTTGGTTTCACACACAACAAATAAGTTTTAAAAAACATTTTCTAAGTATCAAACCAAACTAGTTAGGGTCACACATATATCTATTAGTGATAAAAAAAAAAAAAGTCTCAAAAAAAAAATCACTCCATCTTTAAGAACTTGAGGATGCATTTGATGGTGTTTTCAACATATTCCACACATTTTGCCTTAGTTAGAGGACTCACTAGTCCTTTTAATCAACGTTGATGTCCGCGACTACTTTTATCAGCCTAACCATTCAATAATATTAATTGTCATTAAGCCCTTCAAAAATCCCCTCAAATGTCACCTCTTTACTATTAGACTCAACACACTCAATTTGTAGCAAGATAACTAAAGCTTAAGCATTCCGTTGAAGATTTTCATGCCATCGTTGCTTCATGCGAGGTTGCTTTGGCGGGTAAAAAGGCCCAACTTCTCCTTGTGTATGTTCCTATGACAAAGCGAGATTCAACGGCAAAAGAAGTTAATTCGGAATTTGAGATAAAGAAAACTCAAACTCTGGATCTAATTGAGGTTCATCATCTTGAAACTAAAAAACCCCTCCAATTTGACATACTGAATTTAAAGCAAAAAACAAAGAAAGAAGAACTACGCAAAGTTGATGAAGACTTGAGTAGCTCACTTTCATATATACCATCGACGAAAAGGCGTCACTTTGAAGCTTCTTCATGACATAGCGCCCTTTGCATTATCAAACTTATTGAAATTCATATAAATATATATATTTTTTTACGTATTACACAAATTTACAATATGATAGTGGCCCTCTGTTGGCCTCAACTTTTCTCTAATGGTAGAAAAAGGATGCTGAAATTTTTCTAGCAATACATTTTGAGGTGAAATTTGATTTCGAAACCTACTCATATGAAAAAAAAATGAAACTATAATGTATAAATACATTGGTCAAAAGAAATATCATTCAATTGACTCATTGTATTTGCAAAATGACTTTGAAATGTCAAAAAATAATAAGAGAAGTTGCAAAAACACATCTAAGGTTGAACTTCTTTCTACTAAAATACTTCTCAATCACTCACAACTTTGTAGATTGATATGAAATTTTGACCACACAAACTAGACTAGTATACAAAACTTTCCCAAAACATTCAATAGAAATAGACACTAAATGAAGAAAAAACAGGCTACAAAAGTTCATAGGAATCCCAAAATGTCTAGATTTTGAACTTCAAAATGCTCCCAAACATTCAAAACACCTTTGATTGGTATGGAAACTTTACCACCATAACTAGACTTTAAGTGAAACAATAACTAGACTCTTAGAGGGAACATTTTATTCAAAACAAACATTGGATGAAGGAGATGCAAGCCCCTAAAGTTGCAGCCATTAGAATACAGTTTTGGGATTTCAAATTGAACCTATGAACTTTGAATGGCTTCCAAAAAATCAATACATCTTGGATTGATTTGAAAAATTTAGTAGTCAAACTAGAAGAGCCAGAGCACATATTTTTCAACAAGTTCGATTGAATTCAAACATCGAATGCCAAAGTTCATGTACTTTAAATTGGACTTCTAGACTATATTAGGAGATTTTTGTCCCCTTAGGTAGTGAGAGATTAAACTCAATTCACTCCCATACATCTAGGAAGAGATTATCGCAATCTATTGTATAGAGAGATTCTTTGTCATTCATCAACTTAAAAACATCAACCACATCATTTATACATTAAGGATGTTATGTGTTCCATGTGCACAAGTATAACGTCAATCCTAAAATTATCGACAACCTTGATTTCACAAGAATGTTGAGAATGACCACAATCAATCTCAAATCTTGAAATTGAGTCAAGAATCAATAATCCTCTAGGCAAATAGCGCCTTTGCAAAAAAATAAGTTCACAATTGATTAAAATTAACCAAAAAAAATTAATGATGGGGCTCTATCTATAGTCCTTGTATGCATGTAGTTGCCTCAAAACCAATCTCATATAGAATACAAAATTTGTGGCAATTTGTGGCAATTTGATTCAAATTTGGATGCTTAGAATTTGATATACATATAAAAGTACATTGTTTTTTGGTACAATACTTGTAAATGATGAAGTATTGAAAACAATATGTTGTATGCACATTCAATATAATTTCTTGTGTTCTAATTGAGATCAATATGTCAAAGGTATGGTTTAAATAGAAAGATAATTAGATTGGTACAATTTAGTAGAGAGAGTGCATTTATTATTAAAAAAAAACTATTGAATATAGGTTAAAGTTCTAGATTGTATTTACAAGTTTATAGAACAAAAATTCTAATGCGTATTGTGAATGTTTTGTGGTCATATTGAAAAAATACAAAGATATGACAATGCATCTAAACTTAGAAAATTTCAAAATTTAAGTTATGAATTGTATTCATATCAATGAGATTCTTTGTTTTTGTTGGAGAAGGATCCATTTTTTCACTATTTTTTTTCTCTAAATAGATATTTTATAGATTTTTTCACTAATATTTTTCCAATGTTATTAAATTACGACCAAGTTTTTTTCCACTCCACCTGCTAACAATGAACTAACTGTCTAACCAATGGTTCTTTCCAAACATTGATATCAACATTGGTGTGTAAGGTAGTAAGGTAAGAGGTTCTAAAAGTGCATAGGCTCTAAAAGTTGTCCACCTCCTCTGATATACTCTATTTGTACATGTTGCTTTTTGTAGCCTTTCAGTGATGTACAAACAATCTACATTTATAGGAGGTGGGCAAATTAGAGCCTTACACCATTTCAACTTCAAAATTTCATAACTAATTCCTCAAAGCTCCAAAAAATGTGAAATAACTTGGGTTAGATGCCAATTCCTTTTGTCTTTCAAGGAAAAATTGCTAAAAAAAATATTTCAAGAAGTTTCACCTCCCCTAAAATCAGTTCGAGCTCTTGATCATGTAAAGATGGGCTAGTCTCCAAAGATATCATCATTTTCTAATATTGTGGGAATCCATTACTGAATAATATGGAAAAATATTCATTGAAAGTCAAACAACTATAAAAGGTATTCCCTTTTCACAACAAAACTTTGTGGATGAATAGTTGCACTTTTGTCCTATACAGGGGAATTCTCTATCATCCATCAGATACTTAGTGTCTGCGGCAGCATTACAAGGTTAAATGGTCAATTTATGGACCTCGTACCTTACTGGTACTATATAAACAAAGGTACAAAAGCATGGCATGCTGTACCTTATCACATATCTGCAAATTGCAAATGGTGACCAAGTTTGGCCTGCTGTCCCAACCCAAACTAAACTTTCTGTGTCAGCAGACGTTATTTCTTTGTCAACGAGTGCCTGCGAAAATTTGACAAAACGCAGCATGACTAACTTACTGACAAGGTGTATAAATTGGTAAGCTACCGACTGAGCATGTCAAAATTGCTTCCCCAAAAAACATACTGTACCGGCTCCCAGCCCTGCCTTTCTGTTGATAGCTGCCATCAGCAAGGCCACAGGATGTAAGCCTCATACCTATAATTATCAAACTTATTGTGCACTCTAGAGTATGAACTCTTTTCCTATGCAATCATATTTGAAAGGAGAATAACTTAGATTAAAGGAAAAGGAAAATGATGGCAAGGGGAAGGGAAAGGAAAAGGAAAGGAGGAATGATCATTCATGCGGCAATTTGGATTCCAGCGCTCATAATTGTCGAATGTCTAGCCAGATGCTTGTGACAGTAGGACATGGGAATTGGTGCATGTCTGATAACATATTTTATAGCAGCTGCTGACCCATTTCTGATCACCCCTGTTTGGGTTAAGGTAAGGTTGAAGCTCTGGTAAGGTAGTAGGTCCATAAATCAACCATTTAAGGGCTGGAACTGATTTTGGGGGAGGTGCAACTTTTTGACATATATTTCCATAAATTTTCCCTAATAGACAAGTGAAATTGGCATCTAACCCAAGTTGTTTCATATTTTTTGGAGCTTTGTAAAATGAGTTATGAAATTTTGAAGTGGATATGGCATAGGCCTCTAACTACGTCCTCCTCCTAAAATGTACATTGTTTGTACATTGCTGAAGGCTACAAAAAATAGCATGTACATGCAGTGTACATTTGTGGAGGTGGGTGCTTTTGGAACCTCCTACCTTAATTGATTATTTAAGGAGTTTTGGAGCAAATCATGTGCAAGTATGAGGTGGTGGACATTTTTCCCATGTAGGAAGGTAGGAAATATGGAGATAGAAAAAATTTCTGAATCTTATTCCCAAAATTGAAATTAATGTGAATTTTGGAAGCCCAAAAGTATCCTTGACCAATAGCCAATGTCTAGATTGAGTCTTCCAATTCCAATCATTCAAGAATTAATATCCTCTCACTTACTACTTCATACTTTTATACTCACTACTTTGAGACACATGTCATAGTCTTATTAGTCCCAACTTAGAAATGGACAAAAAAAATACATTCTAAGCTTCCGTTGTAGCTTAAGGTTGGAAATATAGCACCCTACAAGTTGAGTGCTTGGCGAGGTTGACAACTAGTGCTTTAACCTTAGCTGCCTCATTTTCCAACCACTTAAGCAATTACGCATATTTGGAGAGAAATTTCTTTTTCTTTTTTCTTTTGAAACAAGTGTGTTGAAGAACACATTGCGAGGAGTTTCTATCACAAAGAGAGGTTGTTTTCACACAAGATAAACCACATGTCACTACCAGGTATTGAACCCTACAATCATGCCATTTGGTTTGGGTACCTTTTTCCATCATCTAGTAGCTTAGGAATATCTTGGACTAGAATGCATGTTTTTTGAATGCAAAATTTTTCAAATGATGTTCAATGCTAGAATTGGCCTAAAATTTACAATACAAAAAAAATCTACATACATGACTATGTGAATGTGAGTATTAATGAGATCTCTAATTGACTAAAGTGGGGCTATTATTATTACAAACTATTTAATGCCCTCCGCCTATTTGTTTTTAATTGGAGGCAAGTGATTATGCTCAATTCAATTCTATTGGGGCCCAACCTTTTAACAAGCAAGGATGGTGTGCAATCACTTTTGGCTAGCAAATTCACTTACATCAACCATTTTAGTGAGTCAAGAATTGCAAATAGATAGGAATTGGCAAGTTGTTCATATAGCTCTTTTAACACCATAGTAGGATAGAATATATGTAGTTAATTTTGTATTGTAAACTAGAGGTCAATTCAAACATCCTAAAGGGGTTAAACATTCCTTCAATACATTAGATGACAAGAACAAGAACTTTGGTCCCTTTTGCAACTAGGCTATGTACACCCATTTTGGACCCTTAATCCATTTACTTCCATATCTATAATTGTCTAATTTTTGAGCCCTTAAAATATTGGGCAACTATAGATAGAAACATAATTGGGTCACAGGTCCATAATGGGTAAGCATATTGATTAATGCCAATGAAGATGCCATAAATTGATCCTTAAAGGCCTATGGTAATCTTAAATGGTGCTCCGGTACAAGAGTCAACAAATAAGATTTTCAAGTCCAAGTTGCAAGCTCTGGGATTTTGCACCTATTATCTCACGAGCATGAACCTAATTGTTCATGGTTTAGGCAATCCTAAATCCAATACCCTATTCTCTTTTGTATTGTCGTAGCACCTCATTTCTATAAGTAGTGCATTGATTCTTTGATAATAGGCAAAATGGAAGGAGATGCATATGTGGTACAACATGGCTTGCAAAAAGATGAGTGGATGACAACAAGATGGAATACATACTAGCCCTTTTTCCCTTTTTTTTGCACATGATGTCTTCCTAGCACCAACCATGGTCAAAGAATCAACAATGTATTCTTGTTTGTTGTGGCTTCCTCAAATAATGCCAAATTTCTAGGGCATGCCAAAAATTTGGCACTCTCGCAAAGTTGTAGTGATCTATAATGAAGACATTGGGTCTCTTTTTTAATTTATACAATCCATAAATGCTATTAGAGTGGGACTTTGATGGACCATTGAGGATGTCCAAAGAGGCCCTTTTGGGCCACATACTCTATGATGGACCTTTAAATCCATATTCTATATTTTTATACTACCATACTTGGTAGTAATCAAGGTCAACATCTCCTATCAAGTATCTCCCTCTCTACCCCAAAGCTTCAACAAATAATGGAAATGGAAATAGAAATATTTCAAATGATTTTTTCTTCATTAAAAAAATTTGGAAAAAAAAACTACCCAAACAATTTGGCATCAAAATATTTTTGCCAATCCTCACTCTATATACCATACCATTTTCTTTACTTTGTTCTAGTTTTTAAATACAACTTCATACCATTGTATACTATAAACACAATATATAAAATCAAATTTTAGTAAATTGTAGAGATTTTATAGGACTTTATATTATGTATATATATACCATTTCTAAGAAAATTTAAGGTTCAATAATTTAAAGATAAGAGATCCAAATTCCCCAAATATAAATTATATGTTCTAAATTGGAACTTAAGGTATGATTTAGTAGTGAATTTTTACTATAAATTGTAAGCTATGACACCTAAATCAAATACAATTAGATTCCTCACATTGCATTAATCAATATTTATCAATAAAAATTGAAACAAATTATTCAAAATTCCTTCTAAAATTGATTATAGACATTGGATATTAGTATTTTTTCAGAAAAATTCTTTTAAAAAAATAGTTTGGTATCCAAAATTCATGATGACACAAGACAATCAAACAAACACTTGCAACTTCAATTGAAAATTATTGTTTTGCAAATTATACACTAATAAATATATATTCTATAAATACATAACATATATTTGCAAAGTGGATGTATATTGCCTCTAGTATGCAACAAATTGTTTAGTTAGGAAATGAGTAGTGAGGGTCTCCTATTTGCTTCAAATTCTGTTTTTGACAATATTATTGCATACAATTCATAGAACTTTCAAATTTCAAGAATTTTGTATGTTTTTCATTTTTTTTCTATTATATATTTAATTTTGTATCATGACATGTGGTTATTTAGCAACAATTCTTTTGCAAACTCTAATTATACAACCAAAAAGACTCTTCTATCCTGTAGCATTCTATTCAACATTGCATATGAATAAATACAACACGAAACAATTTGTACCAAAAGTTCAAAATACACAACAATGATCTGAAATAAAGAGTCCACTCAAATACAACTTGTGACATTGAAAACTAAAAACCTAATGTAACTAGTACTTCTAATATTTTTAATGTGACTGCAAATGATTGAATAACAACTTCTTGTGATATAATATATCTCAATATTCATAGTATAGATTGAATTATTCACATTTATTCCCTAAGGATAAGTGAAATAATAAAATACAAGAATATGCCATATCAAAAACAATGGTAATCGAGATGTATGGGAGTTAGACTCTTTAATATCACATTGTACTATACCAAAGTGTGCTATAACAAAGTGTGATGGTAAGAGTAGAAAGTGGATTAAATGAATCCTATATTACATAATCTATTCTCTTAGGTTTAATAATAAGATATCAAGGATCTAATAATTTAAATATGTAATACCAATGAAGTTGACATTAAAGACATTGGGAGAAGTTGCTAAGATCCATGAAGTCTTGAAGGTGATTTGGAGCCTTTTTGACAATTTCGAAATCTTCATTGTCATAGCATATATGCAATTTTTTGTAATATATCTAAATATAATAAGAAAAGAGTAGAATGAATTTTAAATTAAAATATATCTCTTAGGATTTGATGAGAGAATTTTTTTGTGAAATTAGAGAAAGTGATGTAAAGGGGTTCTAGGTGTATTTTTGTTTTTTTATGGTTTGAAGAAAATAGAAATGCAATATTAGACAAGATGACTAGTTGTGTTTAATGATATATTGGCCACTAGGATTGAGTGAAAGAGCAAAGGTTGTAATCAAAGGAAATGGTTAGACTATCATTAACGTATGTGAAAGAATGGAAGATGTGATAATATAGAAGATGGTAATAATGAAGTCCATATGCATTTAATAATGGACTAGTGTGCCTCATATTGTTGCTATAGTCAAAATAAAAGTAAACGTAATTTCTTATTTTTAAGTTTAAAAAAAACTTTAAAATTCAATAACTTTCACGCCATAGATTCCAACACCATGAAACAAAGTCATGCACATCTCCTTCTTGAGAGTTTTTCAACAATACCAAGAATGCCACTGAGGGAGGCACAATCTGGGAGATTTCAACACAACAAACAAAACAATCAACCTATCTTATATCTTATTTAAGGTATGGATGTCCATTCCCTAAGGTGTAGTGTAGCGATATTAGAGAAGGTGCTGATAAAGAAGTCTGGGTTTGTAAAATTACATTGAAATTCTAATGTGAGAGGTTAGCTAGGCCAACGTTGGACCACATGTGGCTTTGAGGTACCTAGGGTACAAAAATTCCATTTTCTTCACTAGGCAAATAAATATTAAAATTTGATATCTATTGTGAAGCAATTAATTTTATACTTTATGATCACACTCCACTAATTTCACATCTTTGCCCAACACTAATTTCCCCTTATGATTTAGAATAAAAGAGATATTTTTTCTTTAGATTATAATATTGTTAACCATTGCTAAGGGGTCCCTTTTGCTTCCCCCAAAGTGGGAGCTTCTAATGTTGAAACTTGTGTAATTACTATTGAGTCATACACCCTTCAAATTCAATAGCCACTCAAAGTTTCCACACCCTATAGCTGCATTTTTCAAATTTGATGACTAGCTACCACCTCTTAGCAAAGATTAACATAACTTGGCTAAAAATTTCATTGAGTCAACTAATAGATTTGTATACTTTATAAACCTCCTAGGCATCCAAAAATGGATTATATCTTCTTGAAGGGGGAAGCATTTTCGCCAATTAACAATATTATGATATATACCTTCAATTCAATTTAGTTTAATTCATAAGCCACAATGGGGGCTATAAGGATTGACTCTCTTGGGACTTCCTTCTTTCAAAGGAGGAAATGGAGCTCTAGTATTTGTCAACAACATTATGTTGAATCATAATATGAATTCAAAATTTTTCCACCAATAATAATATCATGGAGAAGGTGAATTGGATGATCTAGGAGGATCCCATCTATATGACATTTTCTCCTTATCCTAACAGCTAGAGCCTAAAGATCAATCCACAATTCAAAACTAAACACCTTATAAAAAAAATTCAGTGCACCAAATAAATTATTAAAGCAACCTTCTTCACCATCAACAATGTTGCCATTAAATATGTTGCTTACATTCTAATCAATAAATGAAGAATTGAAAACAACCAACCAACAACTAAGCTTCCAAACCTACAATAATGACAACATACAATGTATTAATGACCTTCACACACCATTAATTATACTACACGCAACTTTGTTCTCTACACAACAAAGTAAAGCCTTCTTTACAAAGGTATTTGTTGTTTATAATTATATATTTATTTTGATATAATTTAGCTACAATGCCTCCCTCTTAAATGATGTATGTAGTATTACGGTCACTCTCATAGTTAGTATGACATTATTAGTAGGAGTCAATGCAAAAATATTCTTAATTTACACTACTTGTGATAGGATTGGAGTTCATTATTTCTTTAAAAATTTCTAAATTTTTATCATTCAAGATAAACAAGTAGTTACACTTTAATCGACTTTGTCCATGTAGCATTTGCACACTTTTCGAGTAAGATACTTAAACTTCTTGACATGTATCTTTTCCCAATGCAAAGCCTCCTTCCATTCTATCTAGAGCTAATAAAAAAAATTTACATTTTTTTGTGAGGTTAAAATTCTACAAGACCAAATGTGGTTTAGCCATGGCTAGCTTGAAGTACATTTCAATTTTTGATAGGAACCCATAGCCATGGACCTTCTACAACTTTTTGGACATTTGCAAACTCATTTTTTTGAAACTAGTTGTCAAACACAAAGACTAAGAAAGTCTAGAGCAGAATTAGAGGTTGCCAAAAAGACTAGACCAATCCAAGAATGGTAACTGTGGATATTACCAATCTTCCTAAACAATTGGGTAGCTAAGGTAAATGCACTTCAGGAGTATCTTTACAATTAATCTATTGAATCTTATTGACAAGTAAAAGGAGACTATAATGTCCTTTGGTGTGCATTATTCAAACACTTTATGAATTAATTATGAAATTTCAAAAAATTGTTTAATTGTATGCGGGGTATGTGCACCTCACAATCGTCACCTAAAATGTAAGACATGCATTTATTTCAAGTGGCAATTTTGGGTGCACATACCATACCTACAATGAGGATACTTAGTATATAGAAGATATTGGGATAATGGGTATAGTATGCGAAGTAATCACTGAACTTAGTCCAAAAATTTGTGTTTTCCTTGTTGTGCATATCTAGGATATAGTCTAAGTTGTGTTTTGATCCAAATGTAGGTGTTGCATTTTGTGCTTGTACATTCTGTACTGCCAATCTTACATTCATCACCTCGTAACCTCGATGGTATGGCATCCATGAATCCAACATGGATCTCTCAGAAACGGAATGAATTCACTCAAGTCATTGCTTGAAAGGGAGGATACTTATTACAGGAAAATTGTCTTGAGCACTAGAATTCAAAGAAGAGAGCACCGAAGATTCCCAAGCACTGACGGCCATCATCATCGGCCTCATCATGAGAGCGGCTCAACTAAAAGGGACGCTCCCACACAAAAGAGACAAGGCACCGTGCAAGGAAAAATTCTTGTATTCGGTTTGTACCGTTAATCATCAGTGCCCAGGGACTTTTAGTGGTTGCAAGGGTACTACAACGCTGGCTTGCTTGCTTGCTTTTGCATCCAACCGGGTCAATCACTGAACTCTGCTTCCGTCACTGCCACCCAGACATGCAGCTTATTTCAGACAGAGATTACAACCTAGATTACGCTGCACACTTCAAAGTTTGCAGTGTCACAATTAAACCCCGTTCACTTCGATCGATCGGGTGTACTCAAATCTGAATTCTTTGAGGCTAAATTCTAATGTACTGAACTCTACCGCAGTGTTTAGAAACGATTCGCAATTTTCAGGATCTTGAAAGGTGAGACGGCAAACTACCGTCTTGTTGAGCCGATTCACAGATCCAATTGAAACCCTAGTAAAATTTCAGTTGTACAAGTTTGAAGCTAACTCCTTTACCTCTCATTTGCAAAATACGGCTCTCAATTGCATGCATTTTTCATTCCTCCGTAGCAAGTCAAAACTGCATCTTCAAACACTAATTAATGTGACTCAAAATCAAGAGGTATGTATCTTTTCTAGACCCTAAGTCTGTATTGTACATACTCTGTTGAACCGCCGTTTCTCTTTCTCGATCTCTCCAGCCAGTGTTGATAATTAGGTTAGTTATAAACTCACACACATTTGAATTGGCTGATACATCTTTGCATGATGTATCAGCCCTGTTATAATCAAGCTTCCGTTGTTGGCTTTTGAGGTCCCTTTGTTCTTGACTTTCCGCTGAAGCTCATCCGTTACCTACCTAGCTTGGGGTACCCCCAAAGAAACTGTGACTTTTGATCAGAATTCCTTTCCATCGTGAATCCAGCCAGAGTGCCTTCTTTTCCATTGCCAATTCGGAGCCTTTCGAGCGCCTAGAGTGTATGCGGTGTGTGCCTTATAAGGTGCCATTAATGGTTCACGAGTGAGGGCTAACAAGTAGCAGTGTTCTCGTTAGAGCTTTCGAAAAGAAAGGATGCACACTCCTTGCGATTGCTAGAGAAAGGCAGGCTGAGGGTTTCGTTGCAAGGAGTTGAAGATCAAAGAGGACGACTGCATAGAATTGGAATTTGGGTGAGAATGCAACGGCAAGTGCAAGGCCGAAGACACACCAGTCGATGGAGGAGGCAGGCCATGTCGCGTCTGCTTTGGGTGTCAGGGTACCTCACCATCGCCTTCGGCACCCTTCTGTCCACTTTGGTGTTGCCCACCATGCTGCAGTCGTTGCGCTCGAATTCTCACGCCATTCACCATGGCGTCCCCTCAGTTGTGCTCTCCAAGGTAATCCAATTCTCAATAGACTCCTTCTCAAACAATCTCACTCTTCGTAAATAGCAATCGGTGAATCTAACATAGATCTCACCAGAGGGGCTTGCATTCTGGGGAATTACGCTGTCTATACGCTCGGATTCCTGCTCAATTGACTGAAGAAAGATAAAGAACAGCGGTAATTATGGGTTTCGGGAACCAGAGTTTGTAAGGGTTTTGCTCTAGGTACTGGGATAACATGACTCTCCCGAGAAATGGCAGAAGTGCTTGCATTCAGGATGTGGTGAATGAATTGTACGCTATCAAGAAACTCGGGGATTCGTGCTCAATTGGCAGAAAATAATTAAAAAACACAGCTATGATTATGCGTTTCTCTAACCAGAGTTTTTGAGGTTTTGTTCTAGCTGCTGGCATAACATAGTTCTCTCGAGAAATGGTAAAAGTTAGTGCATCCAAGATGTGCTGAATTTTCCGCTATCAGTACACTCGGGGATTCGTGTTCAATAGATTGAAAACAAAAGAAACAGAGCTATAATTGCGTGTGCCAGCAGAATTGTCAGTATTTCTCTAACCAGAAATGTTGAGGTTTTGTTCAATCTCGACCTACTCGTCCCAGGTATGCAGTGGTTGTTCTTGGTTTTAGAGGTTGCAAAATTCTTGGAAGAGGAATTACTGATGCTCGCTTCTGTCAACAGGAGAATCATGTTGGGAGCCAGAAGCGTGGATTGAGTTGGAAGCTGGAGCAACCTCACCGCACAAAACTGGCACTTGAAAGTGAAGACGAGGATGACCTTGAAGAAAAGGTGAGACTTAGCAATTGCAAAGGTTCCGATTCTGCTAAGCCTGCACAAATGAAATTGAGCAAGAGAATATTGGGGTCAAACTTTGGGCAAGCTTTTTAATTGCATAGTGCATTTGGTTTCTGTATACAATAAAGCTCTGTAATATTTGAACAACAATTTCGTTAAATTAATGTAATTTTACAACTTTAGTACTTTTCTGGGTGCCCCCCCCCCCTCAAATGTAAATCTAGATACCGATTCCAGTTTTTAGAGCTCTTTACAGATGAATGACACCATTTCTGGTGCCCACAATCACACAAATTGAACGAAATTGCCAATTTTTTTTGCCAATTGATATGCTGTCGTAATGTATGATATGCAAGTCTAATTATTGGATTTGGTTGCAATTTGGAACTGAAGTTGTAAAGTTGGTATAAAGTTTCCAGAAAAGGTAGATAATTACCTAATGAATGATGTATGAGATTCCTTGTATCATTTGATTTGAGCTCATTGTGTGTACAATTCCTGTTTGGGTGAAGCAGCTGTGGGCGCCTCCAGCAGACAGAAGCTTCGTGCCATGTGTCAAACCTGACCCCACGTACCTGGGTAAGACTTACCCTTTCTATTTTAAATTTTCCTTTTTTCCCCAAAATTTTGGTTGAGGCTACCAAGTCTCCGAAAGTCTGATATTTTTTGTAATTTTGGTAGCTGCAATACAAATTCTGGAGATTTGCAAAACATTATAACAAAATTGCTCTAAAATTTGACTAAATGATCTCATTTCCTACATAAATTTCCTTAAAATTTCTTAGAGGTTTGTAGCTAGACCTGTGCATGCCATTGAGTGAATGTTATGTCTCAGAAACTGGACTGACAAGAAGAGAATCATGGCTTGCTTGTGGTCCTCTCACTCCCCTGAATAAGTTAATGAATGCCTGCACTATCATGTGCAGGTTGAGTCAATTGCCTTATTCAGTTGACTTGAAGTGATCATTTGCCAGCTGCTGAAAATGCAGAATTTTTTCGTACAAAGAAATATTGATTGATTGTTTGTACAAAGAAATTTTGATTGATTGTTCTGTACAAAGAATTCCTGTTTGCCTGTTGTACAAAATTGTGCAGTTGTCCTTTGTTCAGCAAGAATCTGGTGCGAATTTAGGTCTCAATCTCTGTTTAAGTTACCAAGTTTTACTATGTCAATTCTGTCCATTTTGTGAATATTAGATGCACGTAAGGTATGTACACCTGTAATCAACACTGCTTGAAATGAGACACCTGCATTTGAACCCACAATAACCTAAATTTGATACATATGATGTATACAATCAAAAGACAAGAGTCTGTGAGAGTTTGGTGTTGTTTTCTGGTACACCTAAAAACAATAATTAAAAAAATTCATAACTCATAATGTATTCTAAAGTGTCCAAATAATGCATTCTAAGTGAGTTGGAATCCTCTTTCAATTGCTTATAAGATCTAGTGAAAATAGTTCATGTACAATAATAGTAACTATATTTAGTTGTGACTAGTGCCAATTTATTTCCTAAGTATTTAGATAACCTTTCATGTTAAAGAATCATACACTTATTGAGATTTAAAGTTTATGCCAACCAAGTATTTCATATTACATAGCACATTAGTCATCATGCAAAACCAATATCCTCTAGTGGTTGTATAATAGTGAGAATATAGTGAACTATGAGTCATAGGAGATATAGAATTTCTATTAACGTATTTGGTGAAAACATTGCTTTTTGTATTTGTAGGTCCTGGGCCTTCTCAAGGCTATCTAATGGTAAATACTAATGGAGGACTCAATCAAATGAGAGCTGGAGTAAGAATTCTTCAATCTTCTTTACCTAACTCTTGTTATATTTAATTGTTTTAAAGAAACATCATAAATACCTCTATATGTTTTTAAAGGAATTGCATATTTCATTTAGCTTCCATGACTCTTAATTTCATGTATTTATAATTGCACAACTCTTGAAGAACTTTGATTTTGCAAGTTGACAAATACCCAAGTAAAAATATGGTATGGTCTATACAGACTTATACATGCTGGTGACCACATGAAGATCCAAAACTAGTCAAATCAGTCATGTGGGTCTTTGTGTGGATCATTTCTGTGGTTTCTACTTGTGTGTAATTTAGCTAATATGTGAAGGAAAATACAATGCTGGAAAACCTCTAAGTCTTGATAATTGTATGACACATGGATGGTCAACTACTTGCCATGGGAACTGAGGGACCAAATCTGAAAAGTTTCCTCCTAATGTTGCTTAATAAAATAATGTGATTTTCAGATTTGTGACATGGTAGCAATTGCACGATTAATCAACGCCACGCTTGTGATTCCAGAATTAGACCAAGGTTCATTTTGGCAAGATAATAGGTAAGATTTGCAATCAAACTTCATTTTTCTAATATTAAATGCAAAATGTGTCTTGATTTCATCTGTCACGTTTTCAACCATACAATTATTCAGTCATTTGTTCATGTTAGACCCTAATGATATCCAAAAAGCTTTTCAATTTGAAACCTTTGTTTAGGTGGTACTGCACTGCAACTTCCAGGCTTGGATTAGTTTTAGCTCAAGGGCTAAGAGTTTTCCACATTCTCTATTGTTGTCCGAATGCAGCAATTTTTCAGATATTTTTGACGTCGATTACTTCATAAAATCCCTTGCAAATGACGTCCGTGTCATCAAGAAGCTCCCGAAGGTTATGAAGATTGAACGCAAAGTTATGAAGGCATTTCGAAGCTGGTCGAATGTGAGGTACTATGAAGAAGAAATTGGACGCCTCTGGCAAAACTATAAGGTACAGTTCGTGGCCATATCTTGCGAACGTAACCCTCCTTTACATGTTGCTTTCATTTCAATGAAGAATTCTAATCTAAATGAGGCAAAAAATGAGAAAATGGATTACAATCATTATATTAAATCTATAACCACTTCCCTATTTGCGGTTTCTGTTTTTAAGTAACTTTTAGTTCCTCCAGTTTTGGGTGAGATTTTCTTGCTCCGCCATCGGTCATCCAAGATCATACCATCTTCATTGAGCTTTTGTTACCTAGTACCTCAAGCCTAGATGTGTATCGAATAAATTCAAGGTTCATGTGGCTCAGCAAGTTCTATTTTGTACTAGTTATCATCTTCTAAATTTGAGTTACCTAGTGGACAACTCATGTCATCTCTCTGCTCTTAGAGAGACACAGATTTCAAAGATTTGATGATCCTGATGTAGTCTGGGGGAGGTGGTTCTATCCAACAAACTTGAGACTCCTCGTTAGCTTGTCTTATTGACAAGATGATCTTTTCTAAGTGCGTACTTCCTACAAGCGCATAAGCTTACCAGCTTTAGCAAAATAGGTAGCAAGCTAGCTTTACCTATGCGCCTATACAAACTTTGAAATAACAGACGTAGAATTGCCGTTCTCCTTGTCGACACATCTTCTTTCAACCGCTAAATATTTCATTTATTTGACAAAATTCTCATGTAGTACAGGATTGTGTCTGTGTCTGCTTCAGACAGTTCAAAATCCTCCAGAAATTGAGCTGAAGCAGACGCATGGGCAAGACCAGAGCTCATTTTGCAAACACTAACTTGAGTTGTCTGTGCAGGTGATCAAAGCTGCAAAATCAGACTCTCGCCTCGCAAATAATGGCCTTCCACCCGAGATTCAGAAATTGCGCTGCAGGGTGCACTACGATTCGCTCCGATTCGCTCCTCACATTGAAGCCTTGGGGAAGGTATACAGAATTCAATTCCTTGCAATCCGTATTCGGTAATTAGCGTGTGTAATTTGACAAAAGTGAAGCATAAGAAGATCCGTTTGTGAATTACACACGAAAGAAATATTTAACCCTAAGCTACATATAGGAAGTTCACTTTGAAAGCTAATAGGACTCAATTATAGTAACTTTGGAAACCTATACTAGTGCTCGAACATGTAGAGTATGATGAGTCTTCATTCTAATATTGGTATAGTTTGTTATGTTCTTTGAAGGTTTGTGTATGATTTATTTCAACTCGTACAGATATAAAGGCAACCAATAAATTGCAAGAATTGGATTGATTAATGAAGAAACAGATATGCAATTACTTGATTGTTCATTCAAGATCTTGTAGAAGTGTGTTTTTAACTGAATTAAATCACTTCTTAAAATGGCAGATTGCTGTAATACTAGCAAACTTAAGTGCAATTTCAGTAATCTTTAACCTATACCTCTCCTAGTGATCAATGGAAAAACAGCTTGTGCATATCATTTTTGGCAATGAGGAAATTGCCACTTTCATCGACATTGCCATCTGCCTTGAAAATTCAGTGTGACGAGTTTGAAGGCCTGAGTGGTGTGGTTGTTTTATGCAGGTGCTTGTGGAAAGAATGAGGTCAGCTGGACCTTACGTTTCTTTGCATCTGCGGTACGAGAAGGACATGCTGGCCTTCAGTGGCTGCACATATGGATTAACAAACGAAGAGGCTAAAGAGCTTACCATCATACGGTACCTTCCGTTCCCCTGCATCTCCTTGTTTCCTGGCCTTGAAAATTCGTTACATTGCCACAATTTAGAGCACCAAAATTGGTCTCTGAGTTCTATTTATATGTAATTCCCAAGTAATTGACCATCTCTGTGTCAAAAAGCCACACTCATCAAGGTTCAGAGGCTGTGCCAGAAAACTATTTTTTGTCACATAGTACATTTGTAATTATGCAAAACCAAAATTCTTCAGGGATTGTGCACTAATGAACACAGGGAACTAAGAACCCTGGAGGCCATAACCCTGGAGACCGTCTATGAATGAAAGTTCTTGAGATGTATGATTGTTGATTCAAGCAGCAAAGATCTTAATATGTAGCAAATCTAATAACCATAAATTTTTGGATGCAGAGAGAATACTCCTCATTGGAGGGTGAAGAAGATCAATGCATCTGAACAGAGAAGCAAGGGCTTTTGCCCTCTCACTCCCAAAGAAGTTGGCGTGTTTCTGAGAGCCCTTGGCTACCCTGAGACAACGCGGGTGTACATTGCAGCAGGAGAGATTTACGGCGGCAAGGAGCGAATGTCGGGCTTTCTATCCCGGTTTCCTCATGTAATGACTAAGGTAAAAATTAAGCTCCTCTGTTACGTTGAGTGAGCTCACACTCACTGATGGCATTACCAATCTGCTGCGTCTGCTCACAAATTGTCGACTTGGTTTGGCAGGAAACCATAGCAAGTGCTGAGGAACTGGCACCCTTTCTGAACCATTCCTCACAAATGGCAGCTCTGGATTACATCGTCTCTGTGGAGAGCGATGTCTTCGTGCCGTCCTACTCTGGGAACATGGCTCGAGCTGTTGAAGGTCATCGCCGGTTCTTAGGTCACCGCAAAACTATCAACCCTGACAGGTCAGAATCTTTGCCCCAATTGACAATTGTAGGAAAGTGTGGAACTGGGGGTAGATGAGGTCACAAATTCCCAATGACGACACTGAATGGAAAATTGACACTTAGGGTTTCATTTATTTCCGAAGAACGACACCGCAAGTCTATGACGAATCATTAAATTCTTGAATGGGAAGGCTTTTGGGTCCTCGTACAGTCTCATTGTAACAAGAGTATTTGTGTTACAAGGCCCCGCAATTCATGGGCAAGCTTGCACTCAAGATTTCTCTAGTGAAAGGCTCGTGGGAAGCGAAGGGTCCCTACCTTGAAGTTTACGATCATCTGCATCCCGGATGATTTTCTTTTCTTCAACCTATTAGAGTTGATACTTGCATGTGTCATTACAAAGCGATTCCAATACGATTCATGGTCTACCCTGACATAGTCTTTGGTGTGGTGGTCTTTACCAGGAAGGAGCTGGTGGCTCTTTTTGATCAGATAGACAAAGGTCTCCTTCAAGAAAATCAGGCGCTTGGAGAAGTGGTATCTGCAATGCACATTAACAGGTACTAAAGGTCATTTAGCGATTCCATCGGCACCGGTTGTAGAGATCACTAACAAGGTTTTCAATAACATTAGACTGTTTCAAAAACTATAAAAAACCATCATTAAAAGAACCTTCCGCACGTTTCATAGGAAGTCTGCCAATGATCATAATGATCATATGAAGGTCTTCATACGATCATTAATTAACGAGGGAAAACTCATTCTCTTGATGATATCAATTAATTCAAATTATTTGAAATAGTTTAATTCTAATGAAATGTAGAAGCAACAGTCATTCAGTGTCTGTCCCAGAAAGTGAATGCTGCTAAGCCCAAGACATAAATTGGTTTGTTGTGCAGGCAAGGTGCACCTCGAAAGCGCAAAGGGCCGCTGAAAGGAACCAGAGGGCGAGACCGTTTCCGGTCTGAAGAGGCTTTCTATACCAATCCTACTCCCGATTGTCTTTGTCAACATCCAGACTTCACTGAAAATGTAAATTACTACCAAAATTATTACAGAACAGCCGCCGAAGTGGAGTAAGTACGGAGCTGTGGGGAAAACCGAAAAACTTAGTCTGTCTGCTTGCAAATTGGAGCTCACCTAGGTATGTACAGCACATTGTTATTAGTTAACCACATTCTGCTCAATTCACCAACATGTTTGCGTTACATGATCCCACATTCACGGGGTGTCAGAGCTGGATCACAGAAGACAGAGATTTTAGAACTGTGTTCCAAAACTCTTAATATTAGGAGCGAAGGGGTCGCTTCTCACCATCGACAAGCCTGTGGGGAATTTCGAATTCTGTGAGCAAGGTCATTAGCTTTGGAGCATGCGCACTACTCTTGGAGCAACCCCAAATCTTTCAGCGCCACCTCACTATAGTTTGTGGTGAGAAGCAACGTTGCTCTTGTGGTGTCTGCAAAGGGTTTGATACTTTGGGAAAAGAAGAACTGCGTAGTGCCCAAGTCGGTGACCAACCTGCAAATTGTAAAGAAGGATTCCTAAAGTTTGACTCCCTCTATTGGTAGAAGTCCATTTCTTTTTAACGACATGGGCAACACATGTTCCCTCTTCTTTTCAATTCTCTGTTCCTTTGAAAGTTCATTATCCTTCAATTCTAAGAGTGCATGAGGAAGAAAAAGAAAGTCGATTGGGACCAGACAAGCCTACAGTAGGGATATATAATGGATCTTTGTTCCCTTCCACAGGCCTTGATTAACCATGTGGTGACTCACTTGTGGTTCCGCAGAAGAAGTGGAGTTAAGTTTCTTGCCCTGCTTCACTTTGTGATGAAGGGTGATCTTCTCTGTGTCTGTACTTTCATGTAAACTATTTCAGTCATTTTTGTAATTCAACCTCCACAGACTGCGGGAGCTTCTCTTGTATCTACTGCTGTGAGTTGAAAGGAGAAATACAGTACATAACATCGACTTTTAAACTGTATTATGAAGTTAATTTTGTGATAGTTTCTACGCATTATTTCTGGATCTCTGGCATTGAAAATGAGCATGAAATTAATGTCGCCAAGATTGAAAAAACTGAAGATGTAATACCGAGTGTGTCTTATCTTGCTATTGATGAGAATATGCCAGAATTCTACTCAACTGCCAATGAACTGGCAATTTGAATTGCTTTCTCATACAACCTTGATAACTTACTTGAGCGTCAGAACTGGGGATACAATCTTGGAAATATTTTGGAAATTTCGGTGGATTCACAACATTCTTTACCAATACAAGCAAGATAAATTTTGAGATCTGATGCGCAAGGGACAATGAATAGATGTGAAAAACAACACATGTTGAGCTGTTCTCTACAATCACTTCTCTTTCTAGTTCAATTGAAGTTGTCAATCTAGGAGAAAATGCATACATTTTGTCACTCCAAAGACATTTCAAGCCTTGGGAAGAATATCATGTGCTTAGTAAATTTTACATATTATGGGTGAAAGCATGAAATATTTGAACTATTTGTTGCATTTTAGTAAAATATGAGGTTAGTACTTTGAGAACTATAAGAACTTTGAACATTGGAGTGAGGCCTTTTAAACCTTAATTTCATGAATTGTAGATAAGTATGAAAGTCTTTGGTCCCATTGGAATTTTTTTTCAAACCAATGTAAATAAATCATGACTCCATGCACAACAACACGACATATGGTTTGACAAATTCTTTGGTCCTACAATTTCATGCATAACTTCATTGTATCCTATACTACTATCCACTAGAAGAATCTTGTGTTTATTTAGACATTGATTGTTTAACTTGACGATGTTTACTTGCACGTTCAATGTAGCAATACTATGTTTTTTTGTCATTAAAGATGTTATACTGAATGTTAGTGGACATCAATGTTGATATAAAAACATGGGTTTGCTACATTGAATGTGCAAGTAAATAGCATCAAGTTAGACAATCCATCTTTAAATAAACATGGGATTCTACTAGTAATCACACACTACTTTGTGTATGTTGTCTTTTGAGTGGATAGTGATAAACATGCTTGTTTTTTCCAATTTACACATGATAAATCAAAGGGGTACACATGTCATTGTGCCATTGGTTGTTAAGCTTTCATAAAATTTTGAAAAGGGTACTGAAGCCTTTTTCTATTGGTCGTATACTTTTGAGTACATTATTGAGGGATGAAGTTGATTCTTAAAATGGACACAATCATAAAATTTTCTACAAATTTAGCATTCCGAAACCTCGATTATAAGCCAATTCCAACCTAATCTTGAAAATCAAACCCAACAACTAAATACCACACTAAAACTAACAAAACCCAAAACCTCCTAAACCCCTAAAATCAAACCAAACTCAACCAACATCTAATTCACTTGTGTGTCAATTTCTAGTAGTCGTCGCATTCAGCTTTTGAATTTCACAATTCCTAACCTGAAAGGGCAAGAAGTGCAAGAAGGGTTTAGGCAACTAGAAGCAATGAACGAAAACCTCTCAAGACAATAGCGACCAAAACATTCAACCCCATTCTAAAACCAACCAATTTGTAATCCTAAACCTATTAAACCCAAAAATCAAACCAAAACCAACAAACAAGGCTAATTCAAAGAAATTATTCACACTCATCGCATCTATCTCCTAGCATTATTCACATTCACACTTAATTCTTGAATTCTACAATTATCAACAACGATGCACTTTCAGAGAAGCTTGAAGTGCAAGAAGGGATTCCAATAGCATTGTACACCAAAAACAACGATCAAGAGCACCTGAAATCAAAAAGAAGAAAACTTTGGCGCTCTACTGGCTCCGACGTGGCTCCAACTCTAACGCAACACCATATTGATATTCTAATGAATGGACAGTTAGAGATGGATTCTAGTTGATTGACGGCCATCAATTTTTCTTCCAATCAACGATAGGAAGAAAGGAGGGGGGGGGGGGGGCGGGGAGCTTTTTTTTAAAAACAAACGACAACTCCTATTTTTTAGGGCCAAAAGGAGGGGCAAGGAGTGTTGGAGGCATCATCATAGTAGATAATATCCTATACTGCTACAACCAAACATGATCACAATTTTAGAAGGAACATTGATGATATGATGATAAATATGTAAAAAAAATATTAATCATAGAAACTTAAATAAGGTTGTTCATAAGAGCTTTGGAGATTTAATTTTTTAGAAAAAAAATGAAAAAACACTTGTTGTCATTATCAAGAAATATGTCCACAAAAGGGTGGTCATTACAACTATTTGCAAGAATTTTACTTCTTTAAGACACCCTTTGGCAATGAAGTGAAAGGTTTGTTGAGAAATCTAGTGCAAAGTTCTCTAGTACCTAATACCATTAAGTCAATATTCAATAGAGTGTCAAGAATAAGGGTACAATTAATGCATTTGATGATCATTGGACTCAATGCCAATCATGAAGGCAAAATTGTTGCATAACATAATGTGTGCTATCTTTTGAGTGGATAGTGAGGAATTGTGTCAAAACTAGAAAAATTGAATTTGAATTATAAATCAAGTACATGTGTCAATTTTTCATTTGATCAAAAAACATTTAAAACAAAAATCTCAAAAGATTACAATAGTCTTTTTTAATAAAGACCTTCAAATGTTGAAGGTCTTTATTAAAGGTCTATTGAAACAAAACACACCACAAAGTGTTTAAAAATAAAAATCATAGTGACAAATTGTGCACAAGCATGGAAATCAACTTGACTTGAGAAACATTGCAACAGGGGAGAATCGATAGGAACGCAGCCATGGCGACAAAGCAACGCCCAAGGTTAATCGATTCGGCCATTTTCAGAGAATGATTTTTGCAACAGAGAATGATGCAAACTTTTGAGGACACAACATTGTGAACAAACTTGTGCAAGACATGAACAAAACACGCGCAGCCTGGCCTTCACTGAAGAATCATCTAATCAAAAACATAATGAAACCCTAAACCTCCTTGGAATTTCAATTCATAATCGCAACTCAGACAGCGAGACTCACAAGAAATCTCCAAAGGCTTATCCTGCGCTTTTACTTTCAGGCCCAATTTCGTTCCCGAATCCAAATTTGCATTGTATATTCGACGCAGTAACGCCATTCGACAAACTTGCAGGAGGAGCCTTCCATTCCAAAGCTCTGGAAAAAAATGCAGTTCTGAAGCTTTCACAAGGCGGTGCAAAACCCCAAGCCGACCTCCCAATTCAAGTGAAATTGGTACCTGAAGGGCAGAAACTAATGTAGTCCTCTGGCCCCACACACTTGGGAAAGCTCCAACATGTCAGCCATAGCTCTCGTCATTCTTGAAGTTCCAGCAAGTCGCATGCTTGTCATGTCTTCATCGAGTAGCAGGAGAACCACGGAAGCACGGGAGTAAGAGGAGGGCACTGTAATGCGAAGAAGAAACAAGGTAAGCTTAGGTATGCACTTCACAAACACAACAGAATTCGTGCACAGGAGCGCAGAAGGAAATTATTAGAGCGCCAAACCCTAACTCTGTTTGACAGCCAAGATCGTCTGCTAAAGATCAATGGTTACTTTTTTTTCACCGCACGATGCTACATCGACGGCACTGTAGGGTCCATCACTATTTTCCATCAAGATCAACGGCACAGGTTCAATGTCACACCATTGTTTCTTTTAAATGAAATTAACGTTTGTATGAGGGGTTTCCAATTAATTTTGTACAGATCGATAACTCAGGTTTTTTCAACGGGGAAGGGGGCCAGAACAGGAGCTGTTTGCATTATCACTGGAGATAGTTGCTCATATAAACTCTTATGTATGTCATAACGTGATTGCGTAAACTTGCATGCCTTTATAGCCACATAATGAATATGTCTAATGCATCCACCAATTAAGAACCAACAATCCCACCTATGATTTTGATACATACCTCAAGTGGCTAAAAACACTACTAAATGTACTGAAAATCTAGATTCAACAATGTGGTATTCATGCTATTTGTACCTAATAAAATTTGTAGAACTTTTTGCTAAATTTAAGCTACATAAGTTGGAGCCACAAAACCCTCTCCTATCACTTACATTACAACATGGCACAACATGACAAGAAAGAGGGAAGATGGTTTAGAGTCATAACCCCATCTTCCCTACACTTGTGGAAAGAGCCATAGACCTTGAAGATTTGATGGTCTTGATCTAGTTTGGAGTAGACGGTGGCATGATGCAATAATCAACTCCAGTCTCACGTCCGGTCATCTAGTCCATAAATTTGAGCCCCACTAATCTAAGACGCTGGTGAGAACTGACGCACCCTCAGATAGCTGCAGTGTTTCACAGACCCTGGAAGTTGCTAACAACTCATTTCCATGTCGATTCGCCCGACGCTCATGGACAGATCACTGCTAAAAATGCTAAAAATTCAGATTGAACAGGGCGGCATTCGTCCTCTTCGCACCAATGACAATTTGGTGGCAGTTTTACTAAATGGAGTCACATAAATTTGTGAACTTTGGTGAGAAATGACGCACCCTCATCAGCTAGCTGCAGTATTTCACAGGGAGGACGAGGCTACGCTCCTCGCGCCCCGGCAAATTGCCCACAGCGCGCACTTCAATGTGTCCACGCCCGAAGCTCATTGTCATGTCAAAACGCGGTAATTCATCGCCCGGCAAGGACACGGAAAACGAGCCTTCTTTCGTGGTGCCCTCACCCTCCATCGTGTATCGCGGCTCCTTGTCCGAGGAGCTCCAAATGTCGAACACCATTTCCTTCTGGTCCTTCGTGAGCGGGACGTAATTCTTCGTCAAGCTCTTATCCACCTTTATGCGGTCACCTTTTCGTACAAACACGTCGAATCGGTTGTGGCAATACTCCCCTCCGCTCGTGACTCTCGAAAGATGTCGGGGGTCGCGGCCGCGCTCGAACGGCAGGGTGAAGCTCGTGCCATAGGTTCTCCTCGCGATGCGCGACGCGATGGCTTCCGGGTGCAGGCCCAGGGAGACCGCGCCTTGCACGATGGCGCTACCGGGGTTAGGTGGGCTCACAATGTGCGTGACGGCCCCTTCGAAGCGCTCGAGGATGCATTGCCTGAGGTACCGGGAGTCTGCGAATCCGCCCACCACGAACATTACTTTGATGTTCGACACTTGGGCCAGCTGCGCGGCGATGAGGGAGAGGATTTTGGCCACCACGGGCGCGAAGATGGAAGTCAAGTCTTGGTGTGTGAGCTCCACCACGGAGGAGTTTTTCAGCGTGTGGCCGCGAGAGGACTCGTAGGCCTGCCATTGCGCGGCGAGGTCATTGGGGAGGGTGATGTCTTTCGAGTCGGTGTCGGACATGAGTTCGTGACCGAAAGCGCACTTGATTTCTTCGCAGTCCTTCAAGAGACGCGTCTTGTAAGTCGGGTTCTCATTTAAGTAAGCTTTCAGGCACGGAATCTTTTGGGATAAGAATTCCATGAACGACGCGTCCACGAACGTCCCCCCGCACAGCTCGCCGGAGCTTTCCGTCAACTCCTGAACCTGAAACGTCAAATTCGTGGTTAGCGAGAAGCAATATTTCAAGACTCAGGAGTACTCGGATGAGCACTTGAATTTCGCAGTTGAAACGCGGCATGAATGGATTTGGCCATACCCGGAACGTCTGGCTGTTCCCGATCATCTCCTGCACCACGATGTCCACGGTGCCGCCGCCGACGTCCGCAACCAGAATCTTATCATTCGTGTCGAGCGAGAATTCCTTGCGATCCCGACGCAAAATCTCGTGGCAATGAAACGAAGCCGCTTCGGGCTCGAGCACCACGTTCACTGCGTCGATCCCTCCCAACCCCACCAGTCCGGCGTCCACCATGCACACCTTCATCTGCTGCTTGGCATTCTCGTCCCAAATCGACGGCACAGTCACCACCCACTGCACCAAGTCTTTACTAAACCCATGGTCCCCGAGGTGGTGGTTCCGCACCTCGTCCAACGCATGCTCCCCGATGAGGCGGAGATATTCCGTGATAACCGACATCGCCGTGAGCGGTTTGGGGATGCTCGTGGCCAACGTCGGGTCGTTCAAGCCTCGCTTCAACAGCAACTTGAACTCCGTCAAGTAAATCCCTGTGCTGGCAGCATCCACGTGCTTGCGATTGACATAATCCGATCGAGCAGGGTACCCCCACGACGAGCATTCCCATTTGCTACCCCTTTCCTCCTTGCGGTAGTACAACCCTGTCAAGGTCTTGCAATACGGATTCTCGTTTCCTTTTCGCGGCCAGTTGTAGTGCACCTTGATCTGCGTGTCGCCTGAAGCTCTCGCATACGCGAATCCAGAGAACGTGGTGCCGAAATCTAAGCCTATGATCCAATCGATCCGTCGCTTCAGGGGATTGTGAGACACGGAGCTCGTATCCGAAGACGCTGCATCCGCAACCCCGTTTAAATTCGAGCATGATGGATGGGACATGTTGCTGTGCACTGCTGAATCCGCCCTGGACGCGCGCCTGGATGTCGGGAACTCCGTATTGGAAGCCGCACCTCTCGTATTTTGAGAGGCACCATTGTGACGCCGTACATCTGTGGTCTTGGGATCCGCTGGTGAACAGCAACAACTCAGAAATCGCTTCATGTTGATCAATTGTCGGTAGGATTGGAGTCTCGAGTTCTCACATGGCGGTAGGATCAATTGTCGGTAGGATTCCGGTAGGGTGTTGAAGTGTCGCAGATCTTGGATTGGCAATGAAACCAACAAGTCTCTGAGCTCTTGAATCTCTAGTTCCTCTGCAACACGCTGCAGTGACTAGAATGAAACGAGGACGACAGGAGCTCGCGGTGGCGAAGCAAGGGCCTGAAACCTAATTCCACAATTCCAGCGTCCTCAATACTATGCAGGTGGTGGACACCATGAAGACGGAACCCAGTCACTCCGTTGCTAGCTACATCAGCAAGAGGTTCAGGAGCCTCACAATTGAACACAACATTCGCCTTGGCAATAACCGCAAACCCTAAGCAACAACCGATTCGCTAACTCAAATCCTCCGCCTCCACTGCACAACTCCTCAGCACTGTTGAACAGAAACCGCAAGTTGGATCACCAAGGACGTATTCTGTGGAATCCCAAGTGCACGTGTGGTCAAATAAGGTCGTCAAATTCTCCGTCCAGAACTAGCAAGAGTCCGATTGCACAACAAAGTACAGCAAGTTTTCGAATGAACCGACAATCTTCGTGATACACAAACTTAACTACGAAGTCGGCAATGGGACTCACCTCTGAAGTCTGGACGTCCTGTTGCCGTAGAATACCGTACCAGAGATCCAACGCATCCTCGCATCTGACGTCGGTTTCAAGAGCTTGGAGTCCAAATGGGCATGGTCTGGTTCCCCAGATGTGCTGTAAGCGTCAGTGAGCGCTGACTGAAGTGAGAAATACCGATTGC
This sequence comes from Pseudoscleropodium purum, assembly GCA_963969395.1. NCBI lineage: Eukaryota > Viridiplantae > Streptophyta > Bryopsida > Hypnales > Brachytheciaceae > Pseudoscleropodium > Pseudoscleropodium purum. Next base: position 7,869,008 of record OZ017798.1, on the reverse strand, counting down.
AAATGTGGGAGTGAGGGGAGATTCCTGGCACTACTTGTGGAAGTTCCAGGCTTGCAGACTTCAACTGCAGACAATTCTCCACCTTCTCCGGGAAAATATCATTAAAATACAATCGGATCGCTCTAATATCAGTCTTCTGTGAAATGGCTGTGAGATACTATCCTCTCAAAACATGGCTCCCCCTGGTTTGCATTAGTTGCCCCGGCCCCCTCTCTCAAAAAATTTACAGGCCATTGATTTTTTTAAAGAAAAAATGCTTGCCCTTGAAATTGTTATTGATTTCTCAAAAAATCACAAGCCGTTGATCTTATGAGATTTAATCTAAGCCATCCAAATATGAAATATGAAATGAATATTGGATACGTACACAGTACCTGATACAAATATCGAATGATACTGAATATGAGTACCGAATACAAATATAGTACCAAATACGGAGATGGGATGAATTTTGAATATGGGTACCAGATACGAATATAGTACCAGATACAAACACAGGAGGAATTATCCCATATTGATTGTCACTATATTGGTTTCTGAAAATTACAAGAGGGGGAAGGGGGAAGGGGGAGGGGAATAGAAGGGGTTGCAAATGAAAATTTTAAAATCTTTAAAACTCAAAAATGTGAGTCACTTTTGGGTGGATAGTGAGCACTATGAGTCACTATCCACCCAAAAGATGGCACATACAATTTGTGAGATACAACCTACCTTGAACCACTACTTTTTATGCTTGGGATAGCTTAGTCTCCTGGAGAAAAAACCAACCTTAGTAGTTTCATATTTTATTCACACAATATTCTATGATTTTTCAAAATTGAAAATATAGGATACCTACTCATGCCATTGGACTCTTCTTAAGCTACTATCCCTCCCTCAAAAAATTCTTCAATTCCTATTGGGTGCTCTCATGAACTACTTAGTGGTGTTTTTGAGACCCCAAGTGAATCTTTTTGGTGGTTTCAATTCAAAAGAACTTCATAAGATCACCTTCAGCCTTTCATAGTGAACTATTACCTCAAAAGTTTTTTCGCAAGCTAAATTGTCTATATGTGCTCCACCTAGTAACTATGGTAATTACTTGTAACCCTCTAGTGAAGGATCCATTTCCACTATATGCTTTGTCTAAAATTGTCACTTCAAGATGAATGTGGAGTTGAGGTAAGTAGCCGCGCTTTAGGGATAGTGTGGCAAATTTCACAAAAATTGAAATGCTTATAGGGGTGCATTTGAATATTTATGATTACAAATTTTAATTATATAGGCAACTCATGAAGCCAAGATGGATTGATGTACATATAGGGTACACTGGCAAGTGATTTCATAAATTTCTATTAATTATAGACTTTGCGAGAAAATATTGATTCCAATTGCCTTGACAATATATATCATTTGTTCATGCTAATAAAATTTTGGCTAATTGAATATACTTCTAAGGCATTGTATTACTAATTGTGTCACAAATAGGGTCATTTACCTTAAGGTATGCTAAGTGCCTAGCTAGATTTTATTATGTTCTATTTCTTGCTTGTTTTGTTGCTTTACAGAGGTAATTGGTAGTTGAATTGTCAATTTGTCAAGTCAAAGTAGATGACTAGACATGTTGTTTTACTAATTTTGAACTGATTAGTATTATGGTGTCAAGTGGGATTTCTATGTGAGGTGGTAGGTAGTTGAATTGGGATTATTAGTGCTTTGAATTGGATTTCATGTTGGCAACTTGTGTGTTCCAAAATCCAAATGGTTTATTTTTGTTGTGCAATAAAATTGCCTAGTTGAAAAGTTGATTGGTAACAGCTTGTGAGTGCCTATTAGTTTGGGAAACTCTATTTGATATGCACACGCTTCATGAATAGCAAGTACAAGTCCCAACCCTAACTAGTTATGTAATTTTATTTTTTTTGTGTTATGTAATGCGTGTTAGTATGTGAAAATGAGTGTATTGAATTTAGTGATGGATTTGGAAGGATGGAAATGTTAGTTGGTGGCCAAGTGTCATATGGTGACAAACTTTTGGTCAAGGAAATGAAGAAATTGTAATATGTTGATTTGTTCATCAAATGAATTCAATTAAAAACAATGATATGTTTAGCCTAATTGGTTTTTTTGTGATGTTAAGAGATGCTTGTGGTTGTGAAATTGATTGAAGCAATGAAAGAATGAGCAATAAATAAAAACAAAAACTTATGAAAATAAGTAATTGCCATTCCTAAATTCGAATTTGTATGCACAATGTTATTCATTTGTAGTGTAAATGATGATTTCCAAATTGGAATGTTGAGTATTATTTGAATTAATTGAATATTTTTTCCAAGTGGAGGCAAGTGAAAAATTGTATGGTTAATGTTTGTGTTGTATGAGTGAATTTTAACTAGGACAATGAGCTCAATAACAGCCATACATGACTCTTTTCCTTGAAATGGTAGTGGTACTCTAAGAATAGATTCCAGTTCACAATAACTCCAAAAAAGAATAGAAATACTCTAAGTGTATTTTGGAAGGATATTGAGTCTCCAGAGTGGCCAACTGATTATTGTAGGATTTAAAAATATACCTATTGGTCTCAAAATCAAACCATTTTGGCAAAGTGATTTGGTTGCAAGGTCTTGTCTTCTTAAAATTAATGAGGCGTAGGGCTAGTTGTAATGACATAGTGATAGGTTTATGTTGGTAATGACTTATCTAAAGACATGAATGAAACTCATTGTAGATGCAAAAAGTCATGTACATTATTGTTTGGAATTTTCTTGAGTTGTTTCTATTTAGTTTTTTTTCAAGTATCCAATTCAGTTATTTCCTCTTTTTTATTATAATTAGATGTTTTAAAGATTTTGTATAGATTTAAAGAACCCAACTAGTTATTTTCTCATTTTCACCAACTATTAGTTTTTCCCAAACGTTGTTATATATCATTGCATGTATGATTACAAATTAGAAGAAAAGGAGAATATATATTTGGACAAGTCATAACATTCTTAGACACAATACAATTTCTAGAGAAGATCATTCTAGAATATAATAGCAATTTTTATGGATTTGTTGAAAATAGCCAAAATTATATCATAATTACAAAAATAACAAAAAAATCCATACAAATTTTGGTAGGATTGGTTGCCATGCAAGCGACAAGAAAATATATCTTGGAACAATGTAAATAGAAAAAGAAAAAGAAAAACCCTACTTCTTACTATAACATTTTATACCATTGATGTAACCTTTTCAAATTACTTCAAAAATTGAAAGAACATAGCCGCACAATAAGGACTAATCCCTTGTATAAATCAGTCATTTATGACCACCTCATCTTAATTGCTCATCTCTATAGAGTAGTTGTAAGAAAGGGTGTCCATTCTTTGAAGCATATTGCTTATCAAATTAACAACTCACTTGGATTTACAAGAGTATATCAAATTGTAAGTATTTTCAAAGTATGTCAATTCATTGCATCCTATCTTCCATTGTAGGTCATTGATTGTAATGCATCAATCTTGATGATATGTTATTTTCGTGGCAATTTTTTGAGCTTAGAATAGAAAAGACAAAATAGTTTGGAAACTTTGCGAATTTCCAAAAATGATCTACTTTGAGCTTCAAATGCAGGTGGTTGAAGTAAATTATAATTCCATCATTATGTTTGAAGATTCATTATTAACTTAGCATATTGCATTGAATTTTTTGTTTTTCAATTCTTATACAAACTTGATTTCATCTTTTGTATATATGTAGGTTCATCAACAATCGAAAGACAATTGCATAGATTGTAGGATTTATTTGATAAAAAATATGGATATTTTTTTGAATACAATTGTAGAAGGTGTTTTTTCGGGACAAAATAGTGAGAACATAGTAAGTGTATATTTTTTATACCTTCATAAACTTAAGAATTTGAAGAGTCTCAAATTTATTTGAATTAAATTTACATTAATTTGAATTATAGTATTCCAAAAGCTCTAGGTGCTTTTGAATAGGTTTGATATTAAATTGTTGATGTATGTTTGCTTAGTTGAAGAAGGTGCATTGGGAACTCCAAAATGTGACATTTGAAGATGCATAAGTAAATTCCAAGAGAATAAATATAAAGTAGACAATATTGATGCTCAAAAGAAGGTTGATTTTTCCAACAAGCGATGAAGACAAGTAAGTCATCTAATCTACTTTAAAAATAGTATCTTATTAGTTTTTACAAAGTTATCCAAGTTATTTCAAACACATTGATGTTCAAATTTAAATATGTCATTGCAGAAGGAATAATAATTGTACATTAGTGAAGGAGTCCTATCGAGTATTTTGAAAATTCCTTTGTACCCTTGTTTGATAAGGAAAAAACCAAAAAATCCTAAGAAATTGAATCCCCGTGGCAAATGCCTCACTTCATAAGAATTTACCTTGAATAGGTTGAAAGCAACAAAAGAAGAAGAAGACAATTTTTATGAGAAAAAAGAAAAAAGAAGATCTTGCCATGGCCAAAAAAGAAGCAAAAATTCAACAACTTGAGAAGAAAATGGCTATAGAAGTCAAAAGGACAATGACAAAACTTAATCAATTTCCTATGCTAACAAAAAAGAGGGCAACATTTATAGCTCCTATGATGAAATCTAGTATGCACAGTTTGTAGATGGTATATTGAAAGTACTTGTGAACTTGATTGTAGAAAGGTCACAACCTTTCAAATACAATTGTATTTGCATTTTAATACAATACTCTCTTCTCATTTATTAATCACAATTTCCAAAAAAATTAGTGAAAAAATGATACCCATTGTGTGAAAAAACATTTCAAACTCAAATGTGCACAATCAATAGTGTGTGTACGATAAGTGAAGTCATGCATACACCTTTTAGATCCAGAGCATTTGGACAGGTATATATAATTCTATTTCCTTCCGCAAATCTCTAAAAAAAGATCCAAGTCACTAGATGAGTAGCAACAATGGCAAGATTCCATCTCGTTATTGGGAGACTCTCACTATGTTTAATATGAGAGCACCTCCACCGCATTCACATGAAAGCCACCGTGAATGGAGTTTTGGAGGCTATAGTGGTGTAGTGGGTTGAGGAAGATCCCCGTTTCTCACAATAGCTCCCCCGATAGCTCTCCTTGCATCCACGTGGTATGCCCCTTCAAAATCTTATCGAACATTTCATGAATCACTTAAGCAAATGAATCATTTATTGCACACATAATTGTAGAAAATCTGACAACATAATCCTAAAGCAAATGAATCACTTAAACTAAAAACAAAATCGTCAATTAAACAGAATCTTGAAGCAAATGAATCATTTAAGCAAATTGAATCAAACAAAATCTTGAAACAAATGAATCAGTTAAGTAAGTTGAATCAAACAAAATTGTAAAGCAATTATACTAAATCCTCAAGCTTTCCACAACTATGTGCAATAAGTGATTCATTTGCTTAAGTGATTCAATTTAAGCAAATGAATCACTTAAATTGAAAACAAAATCCTCAAGTAAATGAATCACTTAATTGAACAGAATCCTTAAGCAATTGAATTAGTTAAATTGAACATAATCCTCAAGCAAAGAAATCACTTAAATAAGTTGAATTAATTAGATTGAATAGAACACTCAAGCAAATAAATTACTTAAGTAAGTTGAATCAAATAAAATCCTAAAGCAAATGAATCACTTAAATTGAAAAAAAAAATTCTCAAGCAAATGAATCATTTTATATTAAACTAAATCCATAGGGTTTGTTGGTGAAATTTTTGAAGTACCTCATAGTCTCTAAAGTCAAGATTCAATTAGGATGAATTACTATCTGTATTTTACAAGCCCTTTCCAAATCTAGAGAGATAGGTCAAAAGATTTGAGCCATCACGAGAATTCTTGTGTGCACTCGAAAGACCTTCAAAGTACTATGAACGGGACCTTGTAATATTGCCCACAAAAGTTGGAAATCCTTTAGCGGTGTCGGGTAGAGAGGAGCGCGCTTTAGGAACACACGGGGTGTTTGGCTGCAACTGTTGGTTGTACACAGGGTGTCTTCTTCAATCTTCAGTCTTCAGTCTTCAAACGGTGCCCGTTGGCCTATCATGTATAGGCTCTAGATAGGTATAAGGGTCAAGGAAGGGATAAGAAACCACGGGATACGGGACGAGTAAAACGGGACAGTAGACACGAGCTACTGTCCGAATGATGGGATCCTAAACTTCAAATTCACGGTCTGCTGGCCAAAACTCCAGACCGTGAGAACAAGTAAGTCTCGACCATGTGGGCCATTAACCCCACTTCGTCACCACGATAATAAATGGGTTGGGTCTTGGTTTTACCCAGACCGCCCACAACCAAGGTTACAAAGTAAAAGGAAATAAAAGACAACGAGCCTCCAAATCAGGCTAGGAATAACAAAGCCACATCCCACACATACATATAAAAAAAACCCAAAACATTCTTCTTTAAGTCTTCAATCTTCAAGTCTTCGATCTTCAAGTCTTCATGTTTTAAAAAAAACAATGAGAAATCTTCAAAGCCGTACCCTAAAGTAGCTGCGACCTTTTATCTAGTGCCACAGATGGTTCACAACTCCAAATGCTAAGTGCAATAGCATTTTGGAAAGCTAACCCAGTAACCTAACACCTCTTCAAATTTCACTTCATTCTAAACTACTGTCCAAAAGTTATAGGCAAACAAGGTGGCGGCTCTTCTCCTCCTCGCCAACCAACCACTACCTCTTCAAACTTCTTATAACTTTTGACTTACAAACCCTGAACACAAGTGTGATAGCAATTTGGAAAGCTAACACATCCGGCTACAACATGTAAAAATTTCACTAAGAACTAAAACTCTGTCCATAAGTTATAGCCCAACAAAGTCTCGGTCTCCTATTTTGAGAACCCACTCAACCTCCAAACTTCTACACTCTATAATTTCTTCAATAAAACTCCAAATAGCTCGTGTGATAGCTATTTAGAGAGATAAATAAACAAACTAGCACTCATAAAATTTTCAAAAGAAATCCTTATACTGACCAAAGGTTATGGCCCTCCAAAGCTTCGGCCTTGCTCTTCACAAGTGGCAGCCAACCTCCAAGTCATCACACCTCTATAACTTCTTCCTCCAAACTCCAAATCTTAAGTTTAATCACTCTTTGGAAAGCTAAGATTAAGATGAACACGCTTCCAAAATCCTTCTTGCAACTTGATGGACTGAACGTCAGCTATGACTTGACGAAGTCTCAGCCTTTTCTTCATGAAAGGCACTAAACTCCTCAAATTCAAATGCTCATAACTTTTTCATCCTAACTCCAAATCAAACTTGCAAACTCATTTTGGAAAGGCAATTTCATAAGGAACAATCTCCCCAAATTTCATTACCAAAGGCCTCATACAATGGGAGATATTACTCCTCGAAGTTTCGGATTTTCTCCCACACTCAAGTTTCTCTATTTTTTTTTTCCTACACACACACTAAGCATCTTTTTCCCTCTTTTCCTCCCTATCTCAAGTGAGGGGTGGGGGCACATCAGCCCATGCCCCTACCAAGACCCCACCTAAGATGCCAAACTAAATCCCCATTCACACTCTCCCTTTATTCTAAAACCCAAGTTAACTTTTAAACACTAACTTCTCATTAAACGTTTAAAATCACACACTGTGATTTTAATAAAATACTCAAAGTATGAAATTAGTAACTAACATATAATAAATGCTCACTAGAGATAAAAAACTAGAGTTCCAATCACAGCTTCATTTCATCTGTAGAAAGTCGAGAATGCGTTTGATGGTGGCAGCAACGTAATTTGTACGCTCGGACTTCATCAATGGGTTGACTGGACCTTCCAACCAACGTTGGTGGCCACGACTACCCTCCACCGGCAGAGCCATACAATAATAATGATCGATGTTTTTGCCCTCATAACTCGCTTCAAAAGTCACTTCCCGAGTGCCTGACTCAACACACCCAACTTGGAGCAGGATTACCAAAACACGAGCATTGGTATCAAGATTACCGTGCCATCGCTGCTCTACGCGAGGTTGCTTCGGCGGTCTAGAAGGCCCAGCTTCATCTCGAGGATGCCTAAGTGGCAAAGCAAGATCCCGTTCCAAAAGGGGTTGATCTGGCAGTTGTGACAATGAAAGCTCGAATTCAGCCTCTGGTTGAAGCTCTTCATCTTGAGACTCAGAAAAAACCCTCCAGTTTGACATTCTAACTCTTAAAGTAGAAAACAAAGTCTACTACTCGAATGTAATGAAGTTCTAAGGCAAACTACCCTCTTAAATAGATGTCAGAGCAGCGTCACCTTGAAGCTATTCAATATAACATATTATAATATGTTTTTACCTAATATACAAATCTACAACAGGACAGCGGCAATGTGGTAGGGACTTAAAGTGCCGCATGCACTCCTAAAGTGCCAATTAAGTGCCACTTCAAGTGTGCGGTGGAGAAGCTCTAACAAGAAAAACGGGATTTAAATGACTAAGGTGACTACGGTACAACTACAATTCTCTAATTGCACTATGTGGCTACAATGGACAGTGTTTTAGTCATTTTGTAGTTGCAGTCACAACTATGGGATGAAAACGCAATGAATATTGCAACTATTGGGCACAATTTCATTAAGGGTTCATCTATTTCTGTGCTATATAGGTAACTATCGTAGTTTGTGACTTGTTGTCACTAACTTCCGACTTTGAAGTGGTTGCATCGTCACTGAAGGTGTCTTCAAGTGAATTCCACGTTGCCTACGTGGATCTTCTTGTGCTGACATGTCCACCATTTCCGACAAAGTCATTTTCTAGTCACTGCGTAGTCATAGAGTACCACTTTATGTAAAAAGGGACTGACTTTAGTAGGACTTTGTCAAACATTAGCGCAAAATTGCAGATATGTTTTGTGCCCTTTTGGAGTAGACAATACTACTTTTAACCTTACAAGTTAACCAGAGAAAGACATTTGAATGAACATGAGACAATTCACTGGAAAAATACTTTAGATGCAACCAAAGGGGATGATTTAGGGCTGAGGTACACATAGTACAGAAGGACTTCAAAATGACCTCTTTACTTCACAATCAAATGAATTCCAAGATGTTCAAGACTTCAAATGTTTGCCCTTCATGAGAGTAAGAATTTGCAGCCTATGGGACAATGAAGCAAATAGCCAAAATTCCCTAGGCTAGGAGGAAAGTCCATCAAAAAACCAAATGTATTTCTTGCTGCAAATCACAACGTATACTAGACTAGTGCTAGTAAGTTATCTTCCTCAGACAATTCAATGGCCCTGATTACATTTGTTGCCTCTACGGGGATCGGCAACATCTGAGGAGCAATTAGGCTAGCATTCTCTGATGTTGTAGTGATGAAGACATCTGTTTGGTCTACAACCTCCCGTTTTGCTCATGCTTCTTTCCATAACACTACTTTCCATCTAGGTTTCTCTACAACATTAGAGAAAAACACTTATATGGCCTGGCTAGGGAAAATAAATGATTCCGCCAAGCGTAGTAACGTGTGCCAGAAGTTCACCACCAAAAACCTAGCATTGTCCCGTGTATACATTGTATTCCCTTGATTGTCTTGGGCCTTCACCCACTTGCATCGCAGTAAAATGATTTGTGTATTGAAACTGCCATAATCCAACAGCAAGATATCTTTCAACACACCAACATAGTTTACAAACAAGTTGCGAGCATTCTCGGAAGGCAATTCAAAAACTAATGCCACGCTACTATTGTAGCTTTGCAATTGGCCACCAACAGCGACGTCCACTCGAAAGTGATTCTCAAAAGTAGTAATTCGGGAATACCTTGTGGCACGTTGTGACGGTTTTGCGCTGAGTAATAAGCGGGCTCAGTCTTTCGGCTTTCGCATGTCTAAATTAATATCCTGGACAACATTTGCCACCTATTCAACTAGTTTTGGAGTAGAGGGATTTGCCCTCTGTTCAACCCTCCATTTTCTACCAGTCCAACCTTCTACATGGTTATGTAGGTGTAGGGTGATTGCAACATCATATCTTGAACTGAGCTTCTGTCTCTCTACAACATGATATGTGAGGGGCATGACAATACAAAGAGTACAACTAGACTCCTAGAAGTCAAGAGAAAGTCTTCTTCTACTACATCGCGACTAGAAGAAAATTGCGTTGGAAACTACAAAACCACATTAGATTGATTTTGTTGAGTTCTGCATTTCTATTGCAAAATTCTGCACAATTCTAATGCAAAAAGCCAATCCAGTGTAGAATTCTGCATTGGGAATGTGGAATTCAACAAAATCAATCTGATGTGGTTTTATGGGTTCAAACATAGTTTCTAATATGATTTTGTGGGTTCTAGCATAGTTTTCTTGTAGTGTATACATCACTTGATGATGACTTTGGAGCAACTTCTTCACAACTAAACTACTGCATCAGTTTGTCAAGCATTATCAAGCACTAGAGGACAATAGGAGATTGTTGCAAAGACATTACATGCCTAAAATGGTTCAAGGAGGCACTCACTCATAGAAATCTTCCATGATGGTTGCATTCATGAGCACATACTGGTGAGTAATGTCCCGCATTGCAACGGACATGACATACAGCTTCCTAGTGCCTTAGAGGACCTCCTCAACATCTCTGTATTCTTCATCTTTGTCCCACATGTATCTTTGCATGAATTCGAACCTCTAGAGGTACTCTGTGACAAAGCCAATGCATTTGTCCTTCAAATATCCCTCTGCCATGCATGCCTCGAGGCAAGCAAAATTTTGGACATGATTTTTCAACACTTTCATGTAGCGCTCTACTAGATACATCCACCTAGCATTGATGGGTTCACACAAGTCTAGTTCCTTTGCTAGATGGTAGAGGAGATGAATCATTATGTCAAAAAAGGACGGAGGAAACTCAATCTCCAGCAATGCCATGCTCTCAACGACATCAACTTCCAATGACACAAAGTCACTAGGATTATGAAATTTTGTGTAGAGGTGGCGAAACGCTTTGCACATTTGTATGATAGGCATGCGAGGCCCGGGTTTCATAAGCCCATGCAATGCCAAAGGTAACACTTGCTGCATCAAGACATGGTAATCATGTGATTTCAAGCCCCCAAAATTCTTCTTTTGTATGCACTTCCCAAGGTCAGATGAATACCCGCTTGGTGTCCTCAGGGACTCAATGTACCTTGCAAATTTCTCAAATTCCTCTTCAGTCAATATGTAAGTGGCTCTAGGCTTCATCATTTTATTAGCCTTTTGAGGATGTGGGATGAACCAAAGGTGTTTCCTCACATTTCTTCTTAGGAAGTCTCTCCTTACTTTCATTGTGTCCTTTTCGCCTATGATTGTTTTGAGGAAGTTCTTTGCCAGATTCATCTTGTAGTTCATAGCATCCAAAGTATTTCAAATGAGAAGACTTTGTAATGAAATGACTACAAAATACTAGGCAAGATAATTCAATGGTAATGAAGGCTACGGAAGCAAAGATGACAAGGTTACTATGCAGGTCAATAGAAGAAGGTTGATGCTATGGATTCAATGTAGCAACACTAAAGGAGAAATTGTTGGTAAGTTAACACAAGAATTGGTGAATGAAGTTTGAGGATAAGAACTATAAAACACCAATTGTTACTTACTCATACATTCACATGACACTTTTCGTTGTCTTAACCTCTAAATGTCTAACCAATCACACATGTTTGATTTGAAATTTCAGGCTCATTTTAGTGTAGGCAGTTAAATTCCTTTGATTGTTAAACCTCTAAATGCCCAAACTACGTTTTTTTTTGGCAACATAGCAATTTTCGGTAGCTCGTTACAAATAGATTCTTTTTTCGCTAGAATTTTCATTGAACATGTGCTAAAGGAGTAGCTGTAAGGCTCCATACCTACCCACAAACTAAAATTCCTCAAAACTTTTATCTCATTAATTAAAATGGAATGATTCAAAGCTTCCTATATTTATATAAATCTAAAGAACCAATTTCAAAATGATTTTTAAAGGCGGTTTTTGTGTTGCTTGAATTGCCCAAAGTTCACTAAAAATCACATATCATGCAATAGTTTTTTAACCATGTAGTCAAAAGTTACAAAAATTGTTGTGCCTTATAGCTACTTCTTGGACACATGTATTTTGTGATAATTTCATCAAAAAAAAATTCCATTTACAGTGAGCAACCTCAAATTGCTATATTGCCAAAAAACACAGTTTGGACATTTAGGGGTTAAAAAAAATTGGGGGCAGTTTTAAAGGTTAACTATTCAAAACTTTTATTCTTCACTGAAGGAGGTAAACATTTGGATTTTGAGAGGTCTTCAAAGCCATATATGGCCATTAATGGAAGAATAAAGCTTGCTAATTTTACTTCATTTTCCAACTTTGAGCACAATTTGTTAATTTTACTTGATTTGAGATCTAAAAACTTGTATATATCCATTTGCTTTGAAAATGAACCTAATGGAAAGAATAAAGTGTTTTCATGATTTTCACCATAATAAATTTAAACATGCAAGTGTTGATTTGGAATTATTTATGATTTGTACTTATAAATTGCATTTCAACAATTGCAAAGAAGATTGTGTAATGAATTTTGATAGCTTTTGATGTGAAATTAAGTTATTTGAAAGTACATTTTAGTGTGCTATTACAATTTGTAGTTGTTCATGTCACTTCTAATCCCAACAAACTATTATGTGCAAATTTCTGAAATATTGTGGAGAAGAGTAGCATACTAAAAAGAAAAAAATGTACATTTTCTCTTGTTATAATCTCACAATTCCTAAGTAATTTTGCATTCAAAATTGGTGTACATACTAACAAGCAATTATTTTTAATAGCTATACAATTAGATTTTGAAAAAAAATTGTTTCATTTGGGATAACTATAAGCCCATGCTCTTTTTTCATAGTCAAACTACACTTGAAAAAGCTTGGGCATTTAGGGGTTAAGGGGCGCTTCACACATGGGCCGACCAAGTTGAGAGGCTGTGGGAGTTCATGGCCAAACTTTGGGCCAGAGTCCAAAGAAATGGGCAATAAATAGGCAATTCGATGGACTCTCAACCAAAGTTTGGGTTGCTACTTTGTGGTGACCCAAACTTTGGTCGAGAGTCCGTCGTGAGGCCATTGCCACGTAGGAGCTTGGGCTTCCAAGAAAGCACTTGGGAGGGCAACGGACTTTGGATTGTACCGCCTTGTGTGAAGGGTCGAGAGGCCAAAGTCGGGGGTTTCTAAAATTTGATTGGTGGAGGCCGACGGACTCTCAACCTTGGGCCCATGTGTGAAACAGCCCTAAGTATAGGGTAGTTGCAAGAAAGGGTGGTCTTATTTTTCGTCACACTTTGAGTTGCAAAGTTTAGTTTGGCCATAACATTTGGAGAATGAAGCCGATGTACTTGAATTTTTTATTGACGATGACCAATTTGTTCATGAAGAGAATTCTTATTTTTCAGAAATTAAAAAAAAATTATAATTAAACTTCAATTAAGCTAATTTGTCGCACTTTGCAATTTAGGGGTTTTTAGTACTGTGGAGTACACATAATTAATGACGTAGAGCTTAAATTTTATTGGAATATTTCCACACTAGAGAGGCATGTGCCCACCAAAAAGTACTTAAAAAAACATTATGTTATGTCGTTCACATGCATGCAAACAAGGGGCCTTTTGCACTCACTTCTAAATAGTGAAGATGGTTTTGGCTTCATTTTTTGATGAAATTCAATTACCATCAAGTTCTCACAAATTGCCAATTTTTAAATTCTTTTGTTCATTATTTTTTATTTTTTATTAATTTATACCTCATTGTATCTAGTTTTTGTGACAATCTAGGTTTTTTTTCAAACAATTTTATTTTAGTACTACAAGTACTCATAGTACTCAAAATGTTGTTCTTAGCCATTGATTTTTTTTAATCAATGGGTGAGATTGTTCTATTTTGTAGTACTTGTAGTACTGAGTGTAGAAACTACAGTTTTGGCAATACTGATGGAGACAAATTATGTAGCCAATATATAAACATTTCCATTGGCGATAGCCTAAAGGGCATCATCTCTAATTTTGAAGACCTAATAGGAATGCGTAACATATGTGGAGCAATTGATAGGATGCACATATCTTTAGCTAAAAATCCAAATAGGAGAGTCACTTTGGCAACATGTGATTTTTATATTTAGAAGAAATTCAATTCCATTGTGCTGCAAGTAGTATGTGATTTACAAAAGATTTTCTAGAATGTTTGTGCTAGCCAACTCCAAAGGAGTGCATGATGGTAGTCAATTTAAAGTGTCTAATTTGTACAAGAGTTTGAAGAAACGAGAGATTTTGCAAGTCCCAGTGGTTTCTGTTGGAGGTATTAGATGTACTCCTTATTTGATTGGAGATGTTGCCTATTCCATTCACACGTACTTGATGAAGAATTGGAAGGCACCCAATGACTTGTAGAAAAAAGGTTTGACTGCTCCATGAATTCCGGAAGAGTTGTGATAAAGCAAGCATTTGGATCATTGAAGAAGAGATGGATGTTTTGAAGAATTTCAATTCCAAGTTGATAGAGCTACTAGAGTTACAATAACTTGTTGTTGGTTACACAACTATTGTAAGATGATGAACCAGCCTAAGCCTCATGTGGATAATATAGGCATGCAAAGAGATTCACTTGTTGGATTTGGAAATACAAGATTACTCATGGATAGAGAGGAAGATTTTGCAAAATGTTAGGGAGAAATCCTTAGGCAACAATTGTTTAGGCAATGGGTCATTGAAAATCCTAATAATGAATGACTATAATGCCATAGGATGTGCATTGTTTCAAAGCTTAAAATTCAAATACACATGTACAAGCATGTAAAATTTTGTAGAAAAAACATTTTTTGTTCAATGTATTGGAATTTTGCACATATCCAATGCAGTCCAATCCAATTTCAATGCTATGAACTCTTAGAAGTAGGTAGTATATGAAATGCAATATCTATTTTGATGCATTAGAAGAGTCCTTAGGCTTGAAAACTTTTGCTAATATTTTTGCCATCTCCAATTGTCTTCTCATTTGCATTTTGGTCTTCTTTTCCTCACTAGCTATCTACTTTTCCTCATTAGCTACCATCCTGTTATTGAGCCTCTCTATACTGTCCATTTTCATCTTCTCAATATCTAGAATGCCCTTAGAGAAATCCTTAATGGCTGAAATTGTAGATTCATCTCCCATAGCCAATTTTATCTTTCTCTTCCCTACACTCTTATTAACCTACCCTTCACATCCCGGTTGATTAATTGCATGCATGTATAGTGACTATGAAGAAGTAGCACCTATAGTACCATTAGGAAGAGGAGTTCTATGCACGTGGGGCTCATCATCATCACTCACATCCACAATTTCAATTTGTTCTTTATGAACACCTTGATCAATGCCTCCAGGAACACCCCTAATTTTAGTAGTGCTACCAAAGATGTTGTCAAATAACTTGTACCAAAGGGTCCACATCGATAGAGGTGCTCTAGTTTCCTCTTATTTCACCTTCTCTACAACATATATCAACCACATCTTATTCCACTTGTCCCTCATTTGATGCCAACTCCGTTGAGGGTCTTCAGGAAATTGGGTGTTCAACTATGCTACAAATGACTCCCAATTGGACTTCTTGAATTGTTTTTGATCAATTTCAAAATACTTCTCCTTGCAAATGTCCACTAAAACTGACTTCAAACTCCCATCTCTCTATTCCCTCCTAGTGTTAGAAGTTCCATGTGAACCTCCCCCTATAGTTCCTTGAGAGCTATTACCCCCCTTATACATCATAAGTGCTACAAGCCCCCTAGTGGACCCTCCATTTTGTAAAAAAATGAATGATAAACCCCCAACAATTCCAAAAAAAAAGAACATAAAACCAACAAACAAGCAAATACCCAAACAAGTCTTCATGTACAAAACAAAAAGGAGAGAGACAACCTAATCTGCATGGAGGCATAGAAGTGTGACTTCCACTTGAACTAGAATATTTATTTACCACTTACACTCTTATCTATAATTCTATAAAGGCTCAACAAACAACCCTAGTAAACAACCCGTCAACAAAGAAACTAAACAACCTGTCAACAACCCTCCTAAACAACAATAAACATCCCAATGGTGAATCCCAATAAACAACAATAAAAACCATAAACAACCCGTGAGGGCTAGGTCCTCATGGTTCCTGAGGGTTGCCTGGTTTGCCCTCCGCCAAGCAAACCCAACCTTTTGGGGCCCAACAAAGGGTAAACGAGGGCCTTCTAAGAACATCCCCACCAAAGGGCTTTCCTTTCCGTATCTGGATGAATCTCATCTGGAAAGGAAAGACCCACCTCCCACCAGCATGTTGTATCACTAAAAGTTTAGAAAACAGGAATCCCAATTTGCCAAACAAGGGAGAAGATACAGAACTAAGTTTCAATAAACTGTATAATATTTTAATTCAAGATCCGCCACTTGTGCTGCTTGGATGTATGCAAGAACTATTTTTATGTGCTTCCTTTTACTAATGGCATTGTAAATTCACTTCACTGCTATGTTTTCTAGGGTATTGCAAGCTTGTAGGGAAGATATTGGTGGGGCTCTGCTTTTGTATCCCTATCTCTTTGGATGAAGACATTGTATAGGGATGGGGATGGGGAACAGATTAGTGGAGATACTCTAAACCCTCATGTGCATAATCCTTGTTATAGCAGGATTATCATTGAGATGGAGCTTTAGACAAAGACTCCATCATCAATGCAACTTGACAATGACAGCTTAGGTCATTGGTGCAATCATTGAGCAAGCACATTGGATGGTTGATATTTCATGTCATATGATTCAATAGTCGAGATTAAAAGTGCCTAATAAGTGGCACAATGCAATGTAAGGCCATGCACAATAAATAGTGTATGTACAATAGGTGTATTTTTTTAAACACAAATGAAATAGAAATTTTATTGGACAGAGTAAAATACAAATTGTTAGCTAGGGGGGTGCACTTTATTCAACCCCCAAATGCCCAAGGCTTGTTTTGAGCTTCTTGGAATTTATTTTAAATTGAACAAAATGCACTACTAGGATTTGAGTGTTTTATGATTGCAAAAATATGATTGAGGATGACTCGCAACTACTCGCAATCATATTTTTGGATTCTACAATGTTTGAAAAAAACATGACTGTAAAAATGACTGCCAATCATATTTTGCCTTTGTACTTCATAGGTGTATAGTATACATGCATGGGGAACAACAAAACACTTTTTAGGGAATCATAGGGAACGTATTACAGGAACACCAGTCATATTTGTCAATAATAGTTTTACATATATGACTACATGTAGTCATATACTATAGTCACATTTTTGTAGGTTCACATTTTTTTGAAGTTTTTTTTTTGGACAACCTCGTAAAAATTTGGGCAACCTAAAAAAAATGTAAATAAATTATTGCTCAAAATTGTAAAATCCTAGCCATTGTTTTTTGGGGATCTTAAAATCTTAGCCATTATTTTTTAGGGATTCAAAACCCTAGCACCCACTTTTTTAGGGATTTGAAATCCTAGTCGCCACTTCATTTGCTTCATCTTCTTTGTATTTTGTTGCTTCTAACTCTTGTTTCTTCTTCCTTCCTTCTGTTTTTTGAAGTTCTAATTGTTGTGTTGTTGTGTTGTTGTGTTTTAGTTGTTGTTGTTTAGTTATTAAGGTTCTAGTTGTTGTTTTTTAATTGTTACTAATTTGTTGTTGCTTTTTACATCTTAGTTGTTGTTTCATAGTTATTGCTAGTTTGTTGTTGTTAGTTAGTTATTGCTAGTTTGTTGTTGTTAGTTAGTTATTGCTAGTTTGTTGTTGTTTCTTAGTTGATATTAGTTTTTTGTTGTTAATTATTGCTAATTTGTTGTTATTTCTTAGTTGATATTAGTTTTTTGTTGTTAATTATTGCTAATTTGTTGTTGTTTCTTAGTTGATATTAGTTTGTTATTGTTAGTTAGTTGTTGCTTCTTAATTGTTGTTAGTTTATTGTTGATTCAAAGTTGTTGTTAGTTTGTTATTGTTTTTCCTATTGTTTGTTATTATTTGCTTCTTATTGGTTTTTAGTTTTAGTTTTTATTGCCTCTTGTTGTATCTTAGCTTTTACTTCTTACTATCTTTTAGTACTAACTTGAACAAAAAAAATGACTCACTATAGTCATATGCTACATCAACCAAAATATGACTTACTATAGTCATATCCCATATCACTCAAAATATGACTCACTACAATCATATTCCATATCATTTAAAATATGACTCACCTTAGTCATATTCCATATGACTCAAAATATGACTCACTGTAGTCATATTCCACGTCAGCCAAAATATGACTAGGCTGAGTCACATTCCACGTAAGATTTTTTTATTTTGCCCAAGCAACTCATGAGAAAATCAAGCCTCCAAGGATCATCAACATATACACCATGTTGACAAAAAAAATATGAGGTTGAAGGGCCTAACATGTAGAACCTCAAACAATTTATGGCATCTTAAAATCTACTCTATAATTTTTTTAAATGAATTTTGAATTTGATTTTTTCTCCAAGATCTAGTGTATTTAAAGCTCATTTCCAAGAGCTCTCAATACTACGGGAAGTCAAGATTGCAATGGGTACCCTTGCACAAAATCTAGAATAGAAAAATCACTATCATTTATTTTCAAGATTGGATTTTTGATGCTAAAACTAGACTTCAAAAAAAACTTTCCAAAAATATAAACTACTAAAAATAGCCTTGGTTAGCCTACTAGACTTGGTTAGGTTTTATTCAACTTCAAAGTTTTGCAAACACCAAACTTTGGTGCCTCGAGCATTTAAGGTTCAAGTATAGAAACAAAGAATGTACCTATTGGTTCAAATCCCGGGATAAGGTAGAAATATCCATTCCCATTCATTTAACCCCAAATGATCCGAGCAATCATTTTCTAGTCGCTTCCTCTTTTTTTTGAGCTGCTTGTTTTCAAATTATGAATTTGTTAATAAAAATGAAATTTATTTTTAGAAAATAGATTTCTTTATAAATCCTTTGGAAATTGTTTCATCAAATTTCAAGTTAAACTCTACCTTGTGGAATTTTTAAAAGTTGAAAGGTGTAGTATCAATTCATAGTTCATTTTAGGGGTTTTCATTTAGGCATACACTAAGAAGTTAGACAACCAATGTGACTCTTGTTCACCTCAATAAGGACAAAGCCAAGGAGTTTAAAGATAAGTCTAGTGTTGCATTCTTATTTTTGTTACAAACACTACTCTCATTTCAGTGACCTCTACCATGAATTGAAAAATGCTTGGAATGTTGTGAAATTTTAGATGATCATAGAATTCAATACTAATCATGAAGGCAATAAATGCTCCTCATATATACTCTTATATACATCATAATTCAATCATCCAAATTTTGAAAAGACAATATAGTTATCCATTAAATGGGCTTAGAGCTCCATGTAAAGTTTCTTGATCTAACCTCCTTTTTTAGGCTCTTCAATTGGAAGATTTGGAGCTTGTCCATTATTCCCCTCTTCATCCATTCTTTCTCTAGGTCACGTGCCTTTTCAACCATATAAGGGTGTTGCAAGAAACATCTATTGTTTTTGGCTCAAAGTGACCTATTTCAATGAATACTATGACTTTTGGAATAGTTTGTTTTTTAATGAATACAATGTGGATAATTTGTAAATCATTGAAAGTAATATATTTCTATAAATTTAGACCTAGAAAATTCATCTCTAAAAATTATACCCAAAAACAACATGATGAAGAATACTAAAAAAATGGACACTTTGATGTTTGATTTTTAGAAAAATAGTAAAAGAATTTCATTTTTTTGAAATAAGTGATTTTTACTAACTTGAATATGCTTCTTTTCAACCATTTTCATCCTTGAGAAAAAAAATTTATTCTTTGCACTTGCACAAATGTAGTACACTTTAATACATGTGGGAGGTGGAAATTTTACTATTTTTAGAAAATCTCTTTGTGGACTTGTGTAACTTTAGTATAAATCCTTGTATTCCAATTTTGTACTTCAGAATCACATTTTTTGGTCAAAAATAGTACTAAAAATATCAAAATGTCCAAGATAGACATCCTATTGAAGGTTGTTTAAAAATAGTAAAACATTTTTTAAACACAAAAAATTACTCAATGTCTACAACTACCACATCACTTTAAAAAATGGGCAGAATTGCAATGACTATAAAAAAATGATTGGGTGTCCAAAATGACTAATGAATGATTGTTGCTCCCTAATTGCATAGGTGTTGTTTTCTCTACAACATTTCAATCATCCTACAATCCCTGGTGTATCTTCAGAATGAAAGGTTGACAAGGTCAATGCTTCATCCGTTATATTTTAATCACAACTTTATCAAACTTCTAACATGGAGGAATTTAATTATGTTGTAGGGGCCCTAGTAAAAAAAGAGTAGACTATTGTGATATATTGTGATAGTGCGTCACTCTAAGGCAACTAAAAAGTGACTCCAAAGTTCCTTGTAGCAAACTTCTAGGAAGTTTTGATTTACTAACAGAAAAAAGAAAAGAAAAAAGACCATAACAAAAGACGTGGTGGAAAGAGACATTCCAAGTGATCTAGGTTTCACTAAAGGCTACTACAAAATGACACACTTGTCACTGCACCTTTGTAAAGTGGCACAAAATAGTTATATTCTCTAGAATGTTGCCATGCACCACGTTGTTAATGGATGCAACTTTGGCAAGATAAAGCATCGTCCAAAAATAAATTTATAAATATCGATCAATTAAAGTGCCTAAGCTACTAATTACTCTAAATAAGCATTCACAAAATTAATAGAAGAATTTGAGAGTTTTGCAATGCAAATGATCAGATGTCATTGGAGTTCAAGGTATGATTTCTACTAATAAGTAAGACCACCATTAGTCAATGAACTCATGATGGCTTTTCTTTTTCCATGGTTTATATGTTTTTTTTTCTTGTATAATCTTATATGATTTATTTATGCAAATATGGAAGCAACTATTTCTGATTGATAATTTCTATCACTGTTATTAACAAATTCTAAATAGCAAATATAATTGAGCTTTGAATCCTTAGGATTTAGTCATAGACACATAGTGAAGGATTTCTTGTATTAGTTATGTTGGGCATTCAAGAATTACTACAAACATGCTAGACAATGATATGGATTAAGGTAGGATTTAGAATAGACCTCATGTGCACTCAATTAGTCCATTTTGTTCATGTGCGCATATTACTTTCACAGTTGGCTACTCTAAGAGTACATCATTCTAAAGAACTAGAAGTCATTCAACAATGTATAAAACAAGACCACGTCCTACAATGACACTTTACTTCAATGTGAATGTAAAAATATTAGAGGTCTATGAGTGTTTACTTACCGACCCTTAAAAAATGCATAAGCACAATTAGGCTCTTATTTCATTTGTGTTTTTTTTACTAAGTAGGTGCCTAGGTGTCCATTGTGCCTTTCAAGCAATGGATTTTTTTGAAGTCCTAGATGTACACAAACTTCCAAAAAAGCCAAGGAAACCTAATCAAATTACAAAAAATAACATGAATGGTTAAACTAACTAGACCACTATAATTTTCTAAAGAAGGTGATGATAGACTAAATTTAACAATCTTAGGTTGTAAGAAAATTCCAAATACATAAAATTCAAAGTAATCCAATCTTCCTAATAAAGTTATGGCTAAATGAAGTTTAGCAATTTGAAAGTTATATAAATTTCATCCACCCTTTTTTCCTTGATCCCAGTTTCAATTTGATTAGCAATTTGGTCTATCTATTTAAGTTAAGAGTTCATTACTATTTCCTAAGTTTTGCCTTGGATTGATAATTTTCCAAGACCTTCATTTAATTTCTTTTCAAAACTTCATCCTATTATAATTTTGAGAGTTTTGGATCTTTTCTAAAATTTATACTATAGTTCGATTCCTCAAAACTTCTTTTAAAGGTTTTCAATTTTAAATTCTTCTTTTGATTGACTTCTTAAATCTTTAATTTAATTATCCTTAATTCTATGACTCAATGGTACTTTTGGCAATTTATTAATTTTATTAATTTTGATATTTTTTACTAGTAGGTGATAATTCTAGATATCCAAAATGCTTAAGCACTTGCAATTTGGAATTTTCTAAAGAAAGTTATGCATGGATGAAGTTTGGCCGCTAATTAGTACTTCAAACTTCCATTAAATGTGTTTTGGGGGGTTTGGAGGGCCATATGTAGAGTTTGAGAACCCAAATGAATGCAGGGGAACTCAGAGCCCTCTTGGAGGCTAAAATCTCATCTAATGATATGCTATTTTCTACTAATTTACAATTTGAAAGTAACTTTCGACTTCACATTTGACTCTTGGTAGTTGTTTCATATCAAATTTTCTATTTTTATTTCAATTGAATGATTTTTGCTAAGTTTTGTTCATTCTATCATCTAAACTTCATGAGCCTTTATCTTTTATATTGTAACTCTAATTTTTATATATTTTATATTCTTAGAGACTTTTAGACTTCTACTTTAGGATTCTAAGTTCAAACTTGACTTGACTCTTTGTCCTTATGGTCTAACTTGACCCTAGGCCTAGACCCTAATTAAAATTTGTTAATTAAGACAAATTAAAGGAAGCAAAGAATTTAACATATACCTTAGACCTTACTTCATTGATTAGGTGGTTGAATAATCCCTCAAACTCTTCTTCTTGTGCCATTTAGTCTTGATTTAAATTTTTGTGTTCACCACTAAATTCTATAAGTTTTTATTACAAAGCTTGATATACAACTAAATCTAAGATCTGATCTTTCCGACTTCCCATTCTTTTTTCTTTTTTCCTCCTTTTGTTTCTTCAATACTATTCTATTTCAGCTATTTATATTCCAGTAGTTGACTTTGATGGAAGAAAGAATTGCTTCAAACTTCAAAATAATAATTGACTTTTGAAAACCTCCTATCTCCTATCTAAGGCAAATTTTTTGTCTAATTTGCATTCTATTGGTGTGAATTGCTTCTCCAAAATTTCCACCTAATCCTTATTAAATGCTAACTCTTCAACTTCAAATTCCCATCATACTTTGAATGTTAAACAAGCAACTCTTCCACTTCATCCACCCTCTAACCATTAGTTTGTGTTTTCTTAGTTTGCAACTTTGACTCATTTTGTAATTTAAGCTTGAACCTCTTCCAATAATTTCCTTAAGGGATAATAGGTTGTAGTGAAAAATAGATGCTCCTAAGTGTATTCTTACTTCTTTTCTATTCCTATCTACTACTTTCTTATTTCTATGCTTCTTTGCCTCCTCCATTCTATTAGGCTTGAGATAATTTGATTTGTTTTTTCTCCAAAATGGAATTTTTGGACTCCCAACTTCCAACTCCCCAAGCCTTCAACTTTCCAAACTCCCCTGAACTCCTTTGGCTTTCTAACTCCCCTAGCTCTTGTAAGTTGGATTTTTCCTATCCTAGGACAAAATCCAAGATACTAGTATAGAGGTTCTTTTTGCAAAAAGGTCAGTTTGTTTCATTTGTCATTTAAGTGATTAGGGTTAGTTTTCAAGTAGGATAGGGTTTAAAGTGTATTTATTTGTCAATTGCTCCCATAAAGCTATAGCCCAATTCAAACATCCTTACAACCATAAGCTAAACATTAATTCATCTCACATTTTTATTCCAAGCTTAGATTAACCACTTCAAACTAAATACCAAAATTTTTATCATTCTATTGGTCCATGATTAATTGCTTGTGAATAGATTGTAGCATGTTGCCACCCAAGCCACAAGTCTATTTGCCTAAAAAGTAGTTGACCTCAACATCTAGCAATGTGAATTTATAAATTAACAAATTAACATCTACTTCCTACTTAGCCTCTTAGTTCGTGCGAACAAGCTATCTTTAATGTTCAACTTGCCTAGTTTTGAAACAATATCGGCTAATTTATACTATATGCATACAAGACAATTTGCCCAAATATATCAATCTGCTACAATTATACAACCAGCTAGTTGCTACATAAACTTCTACAAAATTCAAATAATGTTTCTATCATATGCATGGAAAATACAAAGAATGGTCATTTCAAAATCATGAAATAACTATTCACAACAACAGCAATTCAAAAAGTCATGACTTATCTTCCACATTGTCTCTACTTGTTGATTTGCCTAACTCTTTCGTCTATCTGGCAATTTGACTCCAAGACCTTCTTGGTCATTACGACACCTTTAATTTAAGTTAATTTCTCCTTCAATCACTACACACAACTATATCGACTTATCTTTGCTGTGCACAACAATTCGACAAGTCCACTCGCCCAACTCAACTGTCAACTAGGTAGTTCCATTCCTAAGTCTTTCCAGGACTTTGCCATTTGCAAAATTGATAGATTGCTTTGCCAAGTCAATATGCCAATTTACTTGCAAGCAATCGACTTAAAAAGATGCTCTCCTAGACCACTCACAAGCTAGTGGCATAAACAATTAATTGACGATTTTAAAAAAATCAATGAGAATTCCAGATTCCTGACCTATATATACACACAGTTCCACACCATCACACAGGCAACTAGCTTTACACAATTTCACAATTACAATTTTAAAAATAGACTTTTAGATTGAATGTGTACACTATTACAAGATCGTCAACAAGCCATATACTTAAATTTTAACTTTGATATGAATTCCCAACTAAAGTCCACTTGCCTAGTTGTATAGCTACCAAAAGCTAAAAAAACAAACTTGCCTAATTTGATTCAAAAAGACATGAAGGCTACTTAGTTTCTCTACATATCTTGTCCATTTGCTCCTTTTAGAATCTATTTTAAGATTTTTTTACATCAAAGTAAATTATTTAGTCCATTGTCCTTTCAAAACTAAATTATAATGACAAAGCTAGTACAAAAGAACATAAGAAGTAAATAGACAATTTGCTTAGAAATTTAAATGTTTACAACTTTTCTGACCCCTTGGCTACCCCAAATGGTGTTGGCCATGGCCCCACTTATTGCTAGTTCTACCAGCTATTGATCCATGACCCTAACCTGCCACTTGGAAATTTGACCTAGAGTATTGGGTCTTAGGTTTGGGGTATTGGGTCTTGAGTTTGAGGTAATTGGGATATTTAGAGGCTAATTGGGATATTTGGAAGTCAATTTGAACTGATTGGGATGCTAATTGGAGGTGCTATGTGGGGATGAAACTAGAGTAATGAGGATTAAACTTGGTGTACTCTTGGAAATATATGGATAATTATTTGGAAATAAGCTTACTATCCAAGATGTGGATATTTGAAAACTAAGCTTATAACTTCAACACCAATCAATGGTAACCACTATTTGATCGATTGGAAACTCCTTTTTAATGATTCCTAACTACAAAGTCAAAGCTTTGCCATCTAATTGAATTTCCATAATACAATTAGTGTTTTATGAGTTTTTAAGGTCAAAACTTTGTTGTGTATTAACAAAGACAAAGACTAAGAATTGGGCCAATGTTATTACTCAACACAATGGTAAAACATATGACACCAATTAGTACACATCACTACAAGTGAAAGGGATATTCTAAATGAGTTATTAAATATAGTTCTAAAGATAAGATTATAAGTAATGACCTTTAAGGAGATTTTTAGCAAAATTTTACTAGAAACCTATGTATTTAGACTAGAAAATTTTCACTTAAAATCTCCTTGAAGATCATTACTTATAATCTTATGTTTAGGACTATACTTAAAAAATTCACTCAAAAAACCCCTTTCTCTTGTAGTGCATGGATTAGTACAAATTAAAACCAAAGTACACACAAATTAGTACAACCACTTGATAGTGTACAACCACTCAAAATTCCACACTAAAAGCCTCCTAATAGCCATTGCCAAGGTATGGAAGGGGTTGCTTTAGGATTAGTACAACAAGGTAAACAAGTCCCAAAACTCAACAAGACTCAAACAAAACTCAAATAGGTTAGTAAAACAACTTCCAACAACATCAAAAAAACTTGTAAGATTTGACGAGACTCCAATGTCCTTCAAAGCTTATCAAAATAACAACAACGAAGCTTGAAATGCTTAAAAAACACACATTTGGCAATTTGATTCAAAATGCCTCCAAATCCAACTACATGGATCCAAATGTATCAACATGCCAAAAAATGGTTGGCCACTAGAAGTATTTTGAGAGGAAAATTAGTGTCTTTTTATATGTTTTCAAAGGTACCCAATTCCTCTCATTTCTTACAAGGTAATCCTATCATTTAAAGTTTTCATCCTAATCTTTAATTTTTGACTTTCTATATTGGTTCAAAACTTTAACTTTTGGAAAAAGACTTCAAATCACAAATATATTATGCCATTGGCTTTACAAGGCCATTGTTAGTCTAATTAAACCCTCCAATCTTTTTTCTATCATAAAAAATTCATCGAAATTTAGTATCAACTTAAAAGCAATAAAAGTTAAAAATCCAACTTTTTGAATTTTGACTTTTTTGTGAAAAGTAATTAGTCTAGGCTCTTTACTAGATATAAAGAAGTAAAAAGATACCTAACTTAGTCCCCATTTTGATTTTTTATTCTCTCAAATTACTAGTCAATTTTGTCATTATCTTTAATTTTGTTGTTAATAAAAGAATCTTACTAGTTTGGATATTTTGGCTATTGGAATGTCATGAAACTTATCGAAGTGTTTTTTTTTAATATAAAAGAAGCTAGTCCAAATTTTAGTGAGATTTTGCTACACCCCAAATAAATTTTACAAATTCCTCATTTATAAATTTTTGTAGTTGACTTCTATATGTATAGGTCAATTTTGGCATCTTATTGCTTGTAATTTAGATCTTGCTTACTTTGTAAAACACCCAAGAATATAGTATAGGAGTTTGATATCCAAAGAATGATCAAATAGTTTAATGTATTGTAGCTAAAGTTAAAAATAAAAAATAGATATATTATGTATTATATATGTATATAAATAGAAATAATTTGCAATTTCAATTCTAAATGGAATTAAAGTTAAAATGTCCCACTGGTTTTAGGAATAGGAATCAATCATTATTAAAAGTCTAATTCCTGTCCGACACAAATGTATGCAACAATACAAGTATGCAATCCTTGTCTTATTTTAGTGTAGGGCTCAAACAAGAAGCACACTTAAGCAAGGAAAAATATAACATATAGCTTTAAGCATACAAGTCTTCATTTCTTGTTGCATTTGTTTAAAGCGTAGGCTCACAGTATTTGCTTAAAGTGTCACTCATCACTCAACAAAACACAATTAGTGTAAACAATTTCTTTTACTTATTAGTGTTTCAATATTGTTTATAGCATTCTATACTAAATTGCTTAAACAATAAAACTATAAACTATAAACATCTTTTCAATTCATCGTAAATCTATCCAATTGTTTTAAGCATTCATAAACACAAGGTTGTGACCTTTACTAATTCTCATTCAAATTCCTTTATTAATTTGAATTTAGTTTCACAAATTCTAATGTAGCTTTAAGCTATAACTTAAAACACAATCATTCAATCATTGGAAATACAACACCTAATTATTGAGATTTCTATACAACAATCACTCATAGTCTAAGAATTTCCTAATACACACATCTTTACATTCTAAACAACCAACTTTAAGCCATAATTCTATTCTAGTACAATGCTCAAAGTTGACTCTCAATAATAGACTCAATATAAAATGCTTAAAATGTATAACATTCACAAATTTGCTTAAAGCACATACAAAAACACATACACACTTGAGCGGATACAAACTAGTTTAACCATTCATTCATCACAAACATCAACTTTAAGCTGCAATCCTTCCACTCGAACAATTGCTTCAAACTTTAATAAAATCACATGTTCCTCTAAGCTTCTACAACAACCAAAATAGTGTGATCAAAATTAGATACACACAACAACTTTAAGCACAAAAGAATATGAATTCCTTTCAGAAAAAATTACACAAACAAAATGAATGCCCAATTACTAGGTTTTATACACAATTTAGAAATATATATGTTTAAAGCTTTTGTTACATAAAAGATTGTTCAATAAAAGACAATAAAATAGGTGAATACCACTTCCAAGACATTTTGGAGTCATGGTTCAAAGTGGACATATGTAACATTCTCTAAGCTAGGGTGTAGATCATGTATCCCAATGAAGATGCAAAATAATATAGTGTTAATTGAACATGCAAAGGGATCTACCACTATTATTGAAGCTTGTAGAACTATAGACAATGTTGTTGTAAATGATTAAGAGATTTTAAGCCATTATTTTTTTTTTGAAATGCAACTCCTTTCCTAACTTTCTTTTTGTGAGCACTGAATGCTAAATTTCAATGGTAAAGTGTACATGTGAATTGCAATTGTGGGTTTGTCAATGCAATGTGGTAGTTCTGAAATTGTCATTTTGAAGTAGTGTTTGCAATCGGCATTGTCCAATAGTAGGTAGGAAGTAGTCATTTTTGTAACCTCAACATGCCTCTTTAAATGCATGCAAAAATCGACAATGAACATAGGTCATCAACATGATTGACCATCGACTATACAATTGATGATGGCCAACCCACTGAAATTCAATGACTGAATTGCAACTATAAATGTACTCCTAAGTGGCTACAAAGTGATTACTCTCCAAATAGTAGGCCCCATAATCATTATACAAACATCATATTATTTTAAAAATAACTTGGGAATGACTAGAGATGTCAACAACTCAACAACCATGTCATAGAAATCCTAAATAGGTATTACTTTTAAGTGACTACAAAATAAATTGGCATTTGTCAAATTATATAGGATGAAGGCATGCAGCAATGCAACACAACTTTTGAATGACTTCTAAATGACTCTAGAACAACTTTTTGTTTAACCGTACACATCAGAGTCATCATGGATTAATTATAACTTCATAATGAAGAAAGAATGACTAGAAACATAGATGTTCACGTCAAATATAAGATAGTTGTTAGTTGTGCTATCCACATAGTAACTTAATAGACATTTCCTTCAACCTCTTTTCTTATCACTTGACCTTCAACTCTTTCTCATCTATTATCACACCCAAGGCAAAAATGGATGGTGACAAAAAAAACGATTTGAATGTCTACAATGACTTCAAGGCACTTGAGTCATTTTGCAATCAAATGTGTCCGGAATGACTACTGGGAAGTCATTCAACCCCTAAAGTCCCAAGGCCATTTTTCTGTCAAAACCACTCAAAACTGCCATTTTTGTTGCATTCATCCAAGAAAATCAAAAAAATCATTTTGTAGAATCTAACCATAGGATCTTGTACTTCACTTGTCTTAGATCATGTGGTAAAAATTTCATGAAGTTTGACCATATAGATTGGAAGATCTTAGCATTCAAAGTTGAAATAAAAAGTTTTTTTGAACAATGGCCGACAATTTTAGATGATTTTGACCGCCAATTGTGAATTTTTTTTGCACTACAAACTTTAAATTAAAAGAATTTTATGTTGAAGAATTGAATCAAAAGTCTAGAAAAAAAAATTCAAAAAAAACACACTTGATTTTCATTCTTTAAAAAAGTGCTAAGTAGAAGTAAGTCTAAGATTGGAAAAAAACTAAATTGTTAATAACTCCAAGATGGGATTGAAAGACAATAATTCCAATGGTGAGATTGTTTTTGCAAGAAAACACAACATTCTCAAAAAAGAAATTGTGGAAAATGGTGAAAATTACATTCAGAAATGAATTCTACAAGTTATTTTTTCAAGAAGATGTTGAAATTTCCCAAAAAACAAGATTGTCCTTAATTTTTTCATTATTAGTCCAAATAGAACAAATCAAAGCTTCACATGTAGACAAAAATAAAAAATTTCAAGGGAAAAGAAAATTAAAATTTATTTTGATTTTTTGCAAATTTTTTTGTGTTGCGTGCCGAGTTTAGTTTCAGGCTTTTTCTGGTATAACTTTTACTCCCAGGTACCAATTGAAATAAAAATTATATTCCTTCCTAGATAATCAATTTTTCTATCTTACGAGAAAGTTTCAAAACAATTCACCAAAAATCAAGGTTATAGGAACCTACCCGAAATCTAATTTGTCCTCCGAGGGGACAATGGGACTTTGGGGGTTAAGTGCTCATTTTTTTGTAGTCTTTGTAGTTTCATTTCAAATTTCATGTAAAACTGACATATGACACAAAAGTTATGAGCAAAAAATCATGTATCTTAGGCCAAGGGGACAAAAAATAAGACAAGTGTTTCATGCAATCACCCATAAGGGATATCTCAAATGCAACAACTAATTTAGAATTAACATTTTCAACGATGATTTTAATACATACCTCAAGTGGCTAAAAACCCTACTAAATGTCCCTAAAATTTAGATTCAACAATCGTGTCCAATTCATACTTAAAAAGAAATTTGTTCCTAAAAAATTTGGAATTTTTTTTGCAAAATTCAAGCTACGTAACCCTCTCACTTATCACTTCCATTGCAATATGGCACAACGAGACTTGAAAGAGGGAAGATATCCAAAGCCATAACCCCATCTTCCTTGCCCTCGTGGAAGATTTGACAGTCTCGATCTAGTTTCGAGAAGACGGTCCGTTGGGTGATCCAATAACCGACTCCAGCCTCACGTCCGGTTGTCTAGTCCATACATTTGAGCCCCACTAATCCAAGACGCTGGTGAGAACTGAAGCACCCTCGTCAGCCACAATATATCACAGGGAGGACAAGGCTGCGCTCCTTGTGCCCCGGCACATTGCCCACAGCGCGCATTTCAATGTGTCCACGCCCGAAGCTCATCGTCATCTCATAACACGCCGACTCATTGCCCACGGCGCCCGGCAAGGACACGGAAAACGCACCTTCTTTCGTGGTTCCCTCGCCCTCTATCGCGTAGCGCGGCTCCTTGTCCGAGGAGCTCCACAAGTCGAACGTCATTTTCTTCTGGTCCTTCGTGAGCGGGAAGTAATTCTTCGTCAAGCTCTTATCAACCTTCACGCGGTCGCCTTTTCGTACAAACACGTCGAATCGTTTAGTACAGTACTCCCCTCCGTCCTCAACTAGCAGCAACCTGGGGGGGTCGCGGTCGGGTTCAAACGACTTGGCAGCTCTCGTGCCATAGGTTCTCCTCGCGATGCGGGACGCGATGGCTTCCGGGTGCAGGCCCAGGGAGACCGCGCCTTGCACGATGGCGCTACCGGGGTTGGGTGGGCTCACAATGTGCGTGACGGCCCCTTCGAAGCGCTCGAGGATGCATTGCCTGAGGTACCGGGAATCTGCGAATCCACCCACCACGAACATCACTTTGATGTTCGACACTTGGGCCAGCTGCGCGGCGATGAGGGAGAGGATTTTGGCCACCACGGGGGCGAAGATGGAAGTCAAGTCCTGATGCGTGAGCTCCACCACAGAAGAGTTTTTCAACGTGTGCCCGCGAGAGGACTCGTAGGCCTCCCATCGCGTGGCGAGGTCGTTGGGGAGGGTGATGTCTTTCGAGTCGGTGTCGGACATGACTTCGTGACCGAAAGCGCACTTGATTTCTTCACAGTCCTTCAAGAGACGCGTCTTGTAAGTCGGGTGCTCTTTTAAGTAAGCGTCCAGGCACGGAATCTTTTGGGATAAGAATTTCATGAACGAAGCGTCCACGAACGTCCCCCCGCACAGCCCGCCGGAGCTTTCCGTCAACTCCTGAACCTGAAACGACAAATTCGTGGTTAGCAAGAAGCAAGATTTCAGGAGTACTCGGATGAGCACTTGAATTTCACAATTGAAATGCGGCATGAATGGATTTGGCCATACCCGGAACGTCTGGCTATTCCCGATCATCTCCTGCACCACGATGTCCACGGTGCCGCCCCCGACGTCCGCAACCAGAATCTTATCATTCGTGTCGAGCGAGAATTCGTGGAGCTTCTGGAGCAAATTCTCGTGGCAATGAAACGAAGCCGCTTCGGGCTCGAGCACCACGTTCACTGCGTCGATCCCTCCCAACCCCACCAGTCCGGCGTCCACCATACACACCTTCATCTGCTGCTTGGCATTCTCGTCCCAAATCGACGGCACCGTCACCACCCACTGCACCAAGTCTTTACTAAACCCATGGTTCCCGAGGTGGTGGTTCCGCACCTCGTCCAACGCATGCTCCCCGATGAGGCGGAGATAATCCGTGATAATCGACATCGCCGTGAGTGGTTCAGGGATGCTCGCGGCCAATGCCGGGTCGTCCAAGCCTCGCATCAACAGCAACTTAAACTTCGTCAAGTAAATCCCTGTGCTGGCAGCATCCACGTGCTTGCGATTTTCCACGTAATCTGATCGAGCAGGGTACCCCCACGACGAGCATTCCCATTTGCTACCCCTTTCCTCCTTGCGGTAGTACAACCCTGTCAAGGTCTTGCAATACGGATTCTCGTTTCCTTTTCGCGGCCAGTTGTAGTACACCTTGATCTGCGTGTCGCCTGAAGCTCTCGCATACGCGAATCCAGAGAACGTGGTGCCGAAATCTAAGCCTATGATCCAATCGATCCGTCGCTTCAAGGGATTGTGAGACACGGAGCTCGTATCCGAAGACGCTGCATCCGCAACC
Organism: Pseudoscleropodium purum; assembly: GCA_963969395.1. Lineage (NCBI taxonomy): Eukaryota > Viridiplantae > Streptophyta > Bryopsida > Hypnales > Brachytheciaceae > Pseudoscleropodium > Pseudoscleropodium purum. Next base: position 7,836,486 of record OZ017798.1, on the reverse strand, counting down.
CCGTTTAAATTCGAGCATGATGGATGGGACATGTTGCTGTGCACTGCTGAATCCGCCCTGGACGTCCGCCTGGATGTCGGGAACTCTGTTTTGGAAGCCGCGGCAGCGCTCGTATTTTGAGAGGCACCATTGTGACGCCGTCCATCTGTGGTCTCGGAATCCGCTGGTGAACAGCAACAACTCAGAAATCGCTTCATGTTGATCAATTGTCGGTAGGATTGGAGTCTTGAGTTCTCACATGGCGGTAGGATCAATTTTCGGTGGGATTCCGGTAGGGTGTTGAAGTCGGGCCGCCAATAGAACTAACTATCACTCCGAGCTCTTGAATTTCCAGTTCCTCTGCAACACGCTGCAGTGACTAGAATGAAACTCCGACAACAGAAGGTCCCGGTGGCGAAGCAAGAGCCAAAAACCCAATTCCACATGCAATTCTAGCTTGCACAACATTGCGCATGAAGGTGGAACCCCATCGCACTATTGCTACATCACCTGGAGCTCCAGAAGCCTCACAGTTTCACACGTGATCCGTAATGGCAAGAACTTCAATTCCTAAGCAAAAACAGACTCTTCAAGTCCAATCCTGGGTCTCCACTCGCAAGTCCTCAGTCCCGTTGAACAGAATAACCGCAAGTTGTATCACCAAGGACGTATTCTGTGAAATCCCAAGTGCACGTTGGCCAAACAACGTCGTCAAAATCTGATCTAACATATTCATTCGGAATTCATCTGGGGATTCAGCTCCACACAGACGAAATGCACGTCTAAAACTGCAGAGAGAGTCTGACTGCACAGCACATTACACAGCAAGGTTTTGAATGGATCGGACCAACAATCTTCGTGATACACAAACTACGAAGTCGGTCGCACCTCTGAATGATTGTCTTGTTGCTGTAGAATACCGTACCAGAGATCCAACGCATCCACGCTTCTGACGTCGGTTTTAAGAGCTTGGAGTCCAAATGACCATGGTCTGGTTCCCCGGATATGCTGTGAGCGTTAGTGAGCGCTGGCCGAAGTGAGAAATACCGATTGCAAATGTGGGAGTGGGGGGAGATTCCTGGCACTACTTGTGGAAGTTCCAGGCTTGCAGACTTCATTTGCAGACAATGTTCCACCTTCTCCGGAAAAATATCATTTAAATACAACCGGATCTCTCTAATATCAGTGTCATGTGAATGGTCGATGTGAGGTAGGAGCCCACGAAGTACCCATTTAAGAACTGAAAACTATTCTGGAAAGGGTAAACTTTCTCAAACATTTTCAATCAATTGAATTGGCATCTAATCCAAGTCATTTTATATTTTTTGGAGCTTTGTGGAATTAGCTAGAACCACACATTACAAGATTTTGAGCTACATTGGAGGGTTGCAAGTTCCCAGAGGTTTCCAGAGCTTGAGAACTCATTGCACTTGTTGCCTGACATGACACAACAATTGCCACATCATTAAAAAAATTAAAAGAAAAAAATTGACTGTGGCCATTCCTTAGTTGCCAAGGGAACAACGATGGGAACGGCCCCAAAATGGCCCTCCCAAGCCCTTAAAATCTTCTAATGGTTGTTTTGGTTTCAAAATGACCTATTTCAATGAATACTATGATTTTGGGGGTAAATTTTTTTAATGAAATAAAATATGGATAATTTGTAAAACATTCAAAATAGTATGTGTGTGAAACTTTAGGTCTAAAAAAATCTACCTTTAAGTCATGCACAAAAAAAAGAGTAATGAGAAATGCCAAGAAATATGATACTTTGATGTTTGACTTTCAAAAAGTAGTAAAAAAAATTCTAAAAAATAAACGAAAAAAATCAATTTTTTCTAACTTAAAAAGATGCTCTTTCAATCCTTTTCAAATTCTCAACCATTTACATCTATGGAAAAAAAAATTGTATTTTCTACACTTGTCCAAAGGTAGTGTGCTTTAAGCACATATGCAAGGTATTAAGGTAGACACTCTATTATTTTTTTAAATCTCTTTGGGATCTTGTATAATTGTAGTAGAAGTCATCATCTCCTAATTTTAACCTTCAAATTTACATTTAGCCTTGCAAAAAAACTAATCCCTAGTGTAAATCACTCATTCTTCAACACCTCATCTTAATCACCTTTTGTATACTTGGGTTACAAAGTGTTTTATGAATTTTATTCTTTCTATCCTATAATATTAGTTTCTTTAGTATTTTTCAATTGTCCCAAATTGTTTGTATTCTTTATTTCACACTCAATTTTAGGGTTGAAGATGATTTGTTTTTGTTTTTGATGTCAACTAGTGAAATGAAGTATATGAAGTCTAGTTTATAATATACTTCATTGATAAAAAGAATTCAAAAAATTGAAATTTTTTATAGCAATTTGAAACAAAAAATATTGAATTTTTCATTGGATTTATTGAATTCTACACCACTCTTATACAAATCTAAATACTATGAGAGGGCAAGGTAGTTTTATAGGATGCCTTTCTTCTCTGCAAAGCCTATCTTTGTTTATATGTGGCACTTTCTATCTATTTCAACTTCCTATTTGTTTTATCTTTCCTTGATTGCAATTATTAACTACATCCTCTTGTTGTGCACTTCTTGAAGGAACACATTGCACATTCACTATAGAATCATCTGGTTGTAACATGCATTATTTACAAAAACATTGCCAAATCCTTAATCTTTTTAGTAGTACAGAAAAGGATTAATGTAGAATTACCTAAATGTAATACTTATTGTGAATCCATTCATCTAGAGGGATTCATATAGAAAAAAAATGAAGTGCGCTTGATAAGAATTGGGTTAGGAAATTAATAAAATTGGTTTTGTATTTTTCCAACTTTGTTGAATATAATACGAATTTCTTGAAAAAAAATTGTGTAGATGCATCTACTGTGAATTGTAGACTAATACACAAGTAGTCACAAAACATTGAAAAGCAATAGACCATAAGCTTGTATCATGCGCGGGAGATTGACCAATGCAAAACACCCTCCCATGACCATGACTATTTTACATAATACTACCTATTTACTTTACTCACATCCTTGCTTTGCTTTAGGGTATTTTTTAGGGATCCATAAATGATTAGTGTTACATTAAGGTACTCCTACATTAGCATTATGGAAAAGAGGCAATATAAGCAATGAATGTTTCATACATTTGTAGTAGTGTTTTTTTAAGCCTATAGAAAAAAAAAAAAGAAGATAAATGTGTTAAAAATGCTAAACTATAATGATGGCCCTACACATTAATTGTTGCCATAATGTTTCCAAAACCTCATTTCATCCGTTATACATAGCTAGCACATACAAAAATTGTATATAAAAATTACATACTCAAAAAGGTATACTCTAAATTGGCCTCCCTCAATTCAAATCCCGAGAATGAAGGAGCCATGAAGCTCAAAACCTTCTTGAAAGAAAAGCCATGTAAGATGAAGCCAACCATTACCAACTAGTCAACCTCATTAGGGGGATGAAATTCAAGAAAGGTTGTGATTAATTTCCAACCATCAATTTTGGGTTTTCCACCATCAATTCTTCCATTCTTGTCACAACACATGTGCTTGATTTGGGGTGTCAAAGTGAACATGTAGTCTCTTAGATGAGCGGTTTTAAAATAGTCAAAACACTAAATATGGGTCCAAACCAACTTTTGCCTTTCAATATTTATAGCAATTTCAATTTCTACAATAAAATTACCAAAATTTCTGCAATCTCCATCATTTCTATCAATGCACTTTTGAAAATATTTACTTTGCTTGGCACTACTCCATGTCCCCAGTTGCTTATTTGATTGGTTATGGGTGGCTTTACCTTAATCATTTGTCTGAAAACTGAAAAAAAAAATCCCCACTACTATGTAGTTATTACCATCCTATTGATCCCGGCCAAGGTGAACTAACCCCCTTACTCGTCCCCCTAAAGTCAATCCAAGGGTGCATGTATAGAAAAGGACACCCTATTTTGTGCTTGATTAATTTATCTACGACACCTCTCAAACTAATTTGGAACCTTTGATTGTAAATATGAATTCAGAATTTGCAAATTTTATCATGCATGGCAAATAAAAATTTGAACGTCTTCCCTTGGGGACGAGAAGGGGGTCGGTTCACCCCAGCCTTGACCGTGAACCGCTACCTTCATTTACCGATTCTTGTGTTAACTTACCGACGGTCTCTCCTTTGGCGATGCTACGTTGAGACCAGAGCATAATTCCGAGGCCTCGGGAAGACATTCAGACACGCTTACCCAAACCCGAGTCTCGCAACGAGGCGGACTCTTGTCAGTGTTGCCACGTGCCTCTTGTTCGGTGACTCGGGTCTTTCTTTACGAATTGGCGGAAGGAAAGAAGAGAGAATTATTTGGCCAGGGATGCTAAGGAAGTTACCAGGATTTGTCTAAAAGAATTGGTACGAGCCTTTCAAGGTCAGGGTGAAGTGACCCCCTCGCTCGTCCCCAAAGGAAAACCCTGAAATTTGTTATTTGCCATGCATGATAAAATTTTCAAATTCTGAATTCATATTTGCAATCACAGGCCCCAAATTAGCTAGAAGAGGTGTGCTAGGTATTTCAATCTAGCACAATGTAGGGGGCTTTTTTTTACTTGTACGCCCTGGACTAACTTAGGGGAGACAAGCGAGAGGGCAGTTCACCCAGACCCCCTTTCAAGGTAGGGTGAGAAATTTTTAATTTTTGTTTTTTGTTTTTCATTTTTTTACATTTTGGTCAAATTCAGCACTCACGTGTTGAAATAATTTAATTTTGGCATTTGGAGAGTTTGACAACTTGATCAGATTTTCTTGACTTGCTGCACATTGCTCTTTCTAATTTATCAACACTCCTTATTGCAGTAATGTTGTTTTGTTTTTCTATTCATAAGTAAATTTGTTCCTTTTTAAAAAAAATTCCAAGAATAATTTTTGAATATTCAAAATTGGCGACAATAAATTTTTTTGAGATTTTGAGAAATATTGTAGTTATATAATTTCTCATATTTTAGACATGTTCCAATTTTTTCCTAATTATTTATAAAATTGACCTATATACATAGGATATTATGGATGTAAAAAAATTGGACCCTATTTTGGGTTGTCAATTTTGTCCTTTGCAACCCCTCTATTGTTTTACTTCATTTGAGGTCTTTGTTACCAAATATGAATTCAAAATTTTCAAACTCATCATTTGTAGTCAACATCTTCATTCTATGTTTTTTCCAAAGTAAAAATTTGGAGAGAAACTTGAAATTTTTGCCTTAGTTTCTAAAAAGCACTTGTAATACTAGCATTAGAAGATTTTGGGGGATTGGGAGGGCCACTTCAAGCAGGAGCATCGCGAACTATCCCCCTACAATTTGGGGGGAACAATTGTTCCAGACAAATGAAATTCAAAAAAGAAAATTAATCTTGAAATGACGAAAAAAAATAAATTTTATTTTTATTTTTTAAAAATGTGGCAGTTGTTGTGCTACGTCACTGAGCTACCGTGGCCTCTTGTAGGACAATTCCTACAGTCTAGGAACTCACAACCCTCTTAGGGGTGAAAAACTCTTCTAATGTATAAGGGACTCCAAGTTACCAACTTTGTGTACTTATAGATGTATTTAAACGTTGCATTATCCCTATTATTAAATTACCAAATTTTTATATTGGATCTTGTTAGAATTCAAAGGAATATTTTAGATTTTTTCTTATGAATTTTTTGGACATCATAAGAATAAATTACGAAATTTTGAACTATTCAATATTCAAAATAGGTGTGTCTAAAAGTGACCTTAGACTCTCATGAAGGAAGTACAATTTAGACAAGAATTTGTAAGGGTCTGTTTTAGAAAGGGGTCAAAATTAGATCCAAGTACATTATTTCTTTGCAAATTATATCCTAACTATTAAAGTAGCAAAAATAAAATCTCACAAAGTTTGTCAAAATTGGTGGCCTCAACAAATTCTTGAAGCTAATCTACAAAAAATGAAGAATGAAAAAAAGAATGGTTAGATTTAAATCTCTTAATGTGATTTTATAATCATAAGTGAGACAATGATTAAAGTAGTAACCCCCTAAACCATCACTATTGCTACTGTGTCTAATTACTATACTTAGATTGCTCCAATGTTTATATTTTCTCATTGGCAAATGAATAGAAGTTCCAATACACCAAACAATGTAACATTTGGATGAAGTGTGCAGAAAAGTTATGGAGGAACAAAGTTTGGTTCTAAAAGCATTTCTTCAACATAGGTACGTAATTGATTTTGGAAATGTATACAAAGTGAAGATGGTGGTTTAAGGGGAGTGGCGCATTTTGGGGTGCCTGCGTAATCATGCTCTTATTGCATTTTACACTTGTCAATTTCTGCGCTCAAAAACATCCACCAAACTAAGAACTTTGTTTTTTCACTTCTACCTAATAAAAAAATTGTTATCTATGGATGGAGTGTTCATAGCTAGAATTGAACGCAAGGCACCTCTAATGAGAAGAGCACGAAGCAATATATCAATGTTCACAGTTTTCATATTCCAGGACATGGTTTTGTTTGCCTAGGCATCTTTGTCCCTTAGTACACTCACTTGGGTGTGATTCTAGCTCCAATGGAACGGAATTGTCTCTACAATTTGGAATTGAATGTTGTTTCCCATCATGCAAAGTTCCATCTACACAGTACAACCCCAAGGGATTTAAGGGAGTGAAATTTTGCAATTTCAACCTACCTCTTTAAAGGTGGTGTACAAGTGACCCAATTACAATATAATGAACATTCGAGAGCTGGGAGACTTAGGAAGCTTGTACTCTTGAATCTGGAATTTCCAAGTAAGACTTGTGCCTTTTGATTCGTAAGAGGACCACATTGAAAGCAAAGTAATGGGGCACAACTGTCTAAACGTTAAGTTTCTCCATTTTGCAAAACCAGGTGCAGATGGTTGAAGTAATAAACACAACACAAAAGTAGTGTGAGATAAGGCACAAACCTATCTATTACCACACTATGACACTAACCTATTTCAAATGCGCTAAATCAAGTTAGAGATCTAAAACAATATGTTCATTCAAATGGCACATTTAAGAAAAATCAAGTTTCAAGAATAGTCAAAGGTTATGAAATGCACGTGGGCAAGGAATTTAAAGAAGTAGGAGTGCACCTACCGTAATCCTCTGCCCACATTAATGTGTAGCAAGAGCCCTCCCCTCGAAAGCCTCCCACTATACAAAAATCACTTCAATTTCATGAGAGCTTGTTATGATAAAAAATCAAAGAGTTGATTATGTTCCTCAAGCACTAGTAATGCATGCCTTCTTTTTGCATGTGCTTGTGAAGCTCAAGCCGAGCATATACTACTCTAGACATTATGAGCTTGAGTAGTAGATTGTTAGCAATGCACAAGTTTTAATTTAGAACAGGAGATTCTTTTCAATAGTGAAGATTGTGGATAGTATGTAAAAGAAAGAGCGAGGAAGCAATCTTCATCTTCTTTTTCATCTTATTTTGAAAAATGGACTAACTAAGTGTTCTCCACCTTACCACAGTTCCATGCAACAATGCAAAATCGTAATTAAAACCTCCACTCTAGTTATAGTGAAATTTGCAGGTCCCAACTCCCAAGGTTGTTGAAGCCAAGCCATTGAAAGCGTTTGAAGATGAATCTCAATTACAGTTTATGAAGAATTACTAGCAAGAGTTCACGCGGAATTTGGAAACTTTGATTGTTGCTCTATCTGACCAAGTGTTGAAAACATGTGTTGCTACTACAACAACCATAGACATAAGAGCATTGACAAGACTAGCTTGCACTTGGGCAATTTAGTGGTTTCCATTTGCCACAATTGTCCTTGAACTTTAATACTCATTTCAGTGCAAAAATGGAAAACATGTAAAATAACTACCACACTAGCAACCTGTTTCTAAAACCAAACCCTCAAGAAACTTACACAAACTCAAACAAGCAAAAAATTGTTATTAGGATGATCCAAAGTGTAAAATCTACCTTACCTTACAAATACTAAATGTGACTAATATAAAAACAAGAAAGTAACAATGGATTGACACTTATCAAGATCATGGATAAACATTGAACTACAATAATATTTGTTGGAAGCTCAGCAAGACCGAACCGAAATCTACAACAATTTTAACAGCTCTGAGATAGCATAATAAACAAGTATGTCAACATTCTTATTCACAAGTAGCCACTGTAGTTTGTAGTTTAAGAGATCTAACTTTACAAGTCAAGACAGCCAGTAGCTAAAAAAGTACATCTTATAAGGAGGCTATAATCAACTATGAATTACACATGGAATGTTTTGCAATACACGTGCATTCGAATAGTCACATGTCCAAACTCAACTAATTGTAGTGCTCATGTGTTCACTGGGAAGAAAAAACAAAACATCCAATCTTCAACAAGCCTAAATTTACATTCTCTACTAGCAACTTCCAAAATTCATAAGTACTTGCACACTCACCATACCAATGTTCTCTACACATGTAAAAGTTTGATCAAGTATGATAAACCTAGTTGTAGTTTGTAGCACGAGCTAAACCTATGCATTGACTTACAAGACGAATTATCTATGGAATAACATTTCAAACTATCCTAGACAACACAAACTCAAGTGTATGCAGCCCCTCAGAATTTGGATTTTCTAGGATGTTACTCCATTCAACTGTAAGTAAATCCCAAAGCCTAAAATATGTACCTCTTTGATCATAGTGGAAAATTATCATGAGAAAACCATCATATGTATTAATACACACAAAAGAAAGTTCCTCCATTTTACGGTCTTCAAAACTAGGGCATTTGTATGAATTCCCTTTCTCCCAAGCCTTCGTTCGATGGTCGAAATGATACTCTTCAATATGAAAACTCTACTGATTCCTTCTTTTGAGGGATATGTCTATTTGCGTCTGTTCATGCAAATCGAACACACGGTCCTTCTCAAGCGCAATGTCAATTAGTATCCAGTCACTCCTAGAAGGTTTGAAATCATTGTAAAGTTGCAATTTATCTTCCCCAACGTCATACGCACTTAGACTCGAATTTGACAACTTGTAACAACAACCATTCTTAATAGTCCAAAAGTAGACATGACCGACAATAGAACCACTTGGTAGCATTGCTTAGGTTCACTGCCTTGTACCCGAATCATATATTTCAATTATACGACCACCTACTTTGTATGCTGCCACAACCACTTTATAGCATTTGGTTTGAGAGTCCACTTTGATTTGCACCATTGCAGGCAAAATATTGTACTTGTAGTGCAGAGACGTAAATACATGTTGAACTCTTGTCATGAGATTCACCACAACAATGCTAAATCAATTGTGCTTGGTGGGTTTCTAGAGCGAAATGAAGCACCTCAATCTACCATCACCATGGTTGTCATAGTGGACGGATGTCCGGTTCGCCCGTCTGATACAATCAACACATAGTTGACTTTCTGATAACGGAAAAATAGGCCATGTGGATGCCATGTGGATTAAGGAACATGCTGGGCGTGGACGAGATTGTCAGGGCACGGTGAAGTCCACGCCCGACCTACACAAGTCCGCGCCCTGACATTGACAGTGAAGTCCGCGCCCTGGATTTCGCATTCCAAGGTGACGTGTCATTCTGCAAAATTGCACAAGTTACAAAATTAAAGCCGTCCGGACCGTCCGTCCGGTCTAGTTTGCCTGTCCGTCCGTCCCGTCCGATGACCCTAACTCGCCCGTTATGACAACCATGGCCATCACATGCATATACTGGGATCTATATATTGGGAGAAAATTCCAAATCATTATTCCAAGATATTGATTTTCGCAAATGGAGATGATAAGCATATTGCCATATGGCTTTTGTGATATTGTATATTGTGACAAAGCACACATTTGTAGAAGAATGCGAAAGCAAGGCGACTATAGTAGAGCTAACTTTGGCACACACTTGGTTGATGTCCGAGTTTACAGTAGCCAATTCTCTCCTCAACTCTTGAGAGAGACTTCGCAACTGAGCAATATTAGGCATGGGCAGACGTACTAAAACAAACATGAGCAACTCTTTCGGAAGAGTTTTCCAAAGAACAAGATTGAACATCTTCGGATCTACCGATATGATGTTGCGTGTGGCGGCTATCGTATACGTAGTCTAGGCGTAAGTATCTTTACACACGAAAACGTGGTAAAATGATACAAATTATCGTCCCAAGGAATTCTAAATGCCTTTCCAAACTCCAATATCCAGATGATTGTTTTCTCCTTTTCCGACTATTCTCTTTCACTTTCTTTTTTGGAATCACTGCTATCTGGATTCCTATCCGGATCCAGTATCATCTGGTTTTCCGGTTTCAGCCCGTAACAAACTGGTTTTCAATTCCTCTGTTTTATCATCAAAGGGTCTGCTATTGATCTTTCGAGGGGTAGGGACTTCATTACTCTACTCTATTCACTACATAGACAAAAACAAACAAACAACAAACACCCAAATATTCAAGGTATTGTAGAGCAAAAAGTAGATTCGGATCCTCACAACATCTCGGATGGCTGATTTGGAATGTTAGTTACTTAGGACTGCATTCACTCCTCCTTATTACAACGACAGATCTTAGACGCCTGGAACTAACAAGGGGGGGGGGGGTAATCTTTCTAGGTGTATGACGGATCCCAAGGTTGAGAAAACTTTTGGTGAGTGGGAGTTTCCTCTCACGGTTGCTAATCTCTGTATAGAATTGTTTCCAATTCTAAATCTGCACTCACACTATTCTTCACTAAAAATCAGATTACTGTTCCGGTAGTTTAAAGGCACCACAAGCAGCTTCCTCGTCTTGTATCTAACATCATTACAATAATACTCCCTCAGTCCGATCAAGTTATCAGAAATCCGGATTCCTCCTCACTTGTCTTTCTCACATCTCAATACTCAAACAACAAACCAACACAATCCGGATACACAGTCGGAGCCAGAATGTTCACCAAGTGACTTAAATTGAAGAAAGGAATGTAATACAACAAAATAATTGCTAGAATGGAATGAAAGGGCAACAAACTTGCTCGCCCTTAAAATCAAAACAAAACCAAAGTCAACACCTAAAAAGCCAAAAAGGCATTCCAAAAATCAGGGCAACCAACCAGTAAACAACCCAAGATATCTGGAACATCCACAGCCCAACTATCTTGACAAATCCGGAATCCCTAAAATGATCCGGAACTTGGACCCACACTTGGAAATCCCTTTCCGAATAAAAATCTTACCTAACTACCTGCACTCTATCTACCCCGCTATGCCTTCTTGGAGCTACTCCGACTTTGACTACCCGGAATCTTCACTGAAGCTTTCATTAGTGTATTCTTTGCTAATGACCGAGTTTGAGGTTTCTGTGAAACCTTGGGAGGCAAGTCTTTCGATTCCGTCTCTTCCTTAGATCTAGACTTCAACACCTCTTCTTCTGACTCATGAATCTCTGAATCCTTGGCTTGTGGTAATTCACTCAATTCAATCTCAGCATAATTTTGTTTCGGCATTGACAGTTGCATATGAAAGAAATCTTGCGAATGAGATTGAGCCGGATTCATCATTACTCCAATCCGTGCATTGAAATTGCTACGAATTATCAATTCGGGTACCGTAAACTTTCCGGTCATGACTTTCCCAAGTGGTGGGAAAATTGGAATGGAAACCGCTTGTTTTGCTGGAACAAACTTCTTACTTGCCCCTTTCTCTGGCTCAGGTCTCACTAGTCCTGATGGAGTCCGTACTTGGCTACCTTAAGGTCCTGCAATTGGGGTGAGGATAGACTTCAATCCCTCTGATTAGGGTTGGATCGGACCACTCGAAGCCTGCCAAATCGAAGTCTGTCAAATTGGAGTATCCCAGAATATACTCGTGGGGACTTCCGGAAACCTTTCTAAATTGATGGTCCGTTCCAAATCCAAGTACCCCAGTAACTTCTGCATGTCCTTCAAAACAATCCCCATCCAGGCTTTGAAGTCGACCAAAATCTTTACCATCCTAAATCCAATGATGTGCTCTTCCTTCACCAACTAGGCGGTGTAGAGGTCAGCTTGGATCACCATATGTTCCGGAACCACGACGAGTTCCTTGAGGTCGTGGACGAGTTGAAGAGCCTTCGTCTCCTTCCGTCTCGCTGTGTTCAGCTCCCCCTCCGTCTACTTAAGCTGGGACTTGAAGCTATCCCTTTCCTCCTCCAACTTCCGGATTTGTTCCTCCTTTTGTCAGAACTCCTCCGGATTTGGATGTTTTCAGATCTCCTCCAAAATTTGGTCCGGCTCTATCTTGAGTTTGTTTGCAATAAGAAGCACGTAATCCTCCAAGTTGCCATACATCTGTTTGGCTTGTTGCATCCACTAGACTCCAACTTCAAAGAACTTGAGCTCTTGGGGATGTTCCGGATCTGGTATCGGTTCCTCCCATTCCGGTGTTGGCGCCTTCCCCGTGCCACTAGATTTGTGGACTTCCTTCGTTTCTGGTTCACTGCTTCTTCCTCTTCCAATTGCTCTTCTTTGGATTCCTTCTCCTCCTTCCCTAGCTCTTTTGTGAAGCCATACTTTAGGATCTCGACTCCAGTGTTGTACTCAATTATCTCCCCAACACTCAAGACCTCCTTGTAGTAATAGAGGTGGAACAGATACGGCATGATAGGGCTGTGCTTTGCTTGGCCTACGTGCTCTACTAGCTTGTCCACGACTCCTTGAATCACTCTTCCCCAATGGACGATCCGATCCTCCAAAGCCTCGAAAATGGTGTTGGCCACCGTGACCGTAATGCGGGTAAGCTTTTCTGGATACAAGATTGGAATCAGAAAGTTAAATACCCATCTATGCCTCTCATTCTTATAGTCGCTAATGGTAAAACCCTCCTTTGAGTGGGCTTGACTTCGGAACTTTCCGGTCACATACTTGTCCGCTCTTTTGGCTAGTTCGAGCCTATTCTTTTTAAATGAATAGACATCCACCCAAATGTCTTCCATCCAAGCTACGGGTCGACTTCTCACTGTCAACTCGTACTGATTCGGAACTCTGTAAATGAGTTTCTGAATCATCAATCTACGAGTCGAACTTCTCACTGTCAACTCATTCTTCATGCTCCACAGCCCATCTAACAACCCAACACACCTGATACACATGAAGTCCTCCTCTAACTGCACTTAATGATCTGAATCGAAAGGGATAACTGGACAAACCATCCGAGCTACAACTCCAGACTTTTGTACAGTTGGGTCGACAGCCGCTGCCATGAATCACCAACAATTGGTAAACCTAATCCGGTACTACTCCTATTCTCTTCCTATCTTGGTTGCTAACTCACCACTCTTTCTCTCAACTATATGTTCAACAAGTTCAGTAAGCAGAGAGGGAGCAAAAAAGAAGTGGCAGTGGATTTAAGTATCCAACACGTGGTCAACAGTTCCTGGTGGAGAACAGGTAGATGACCATTCCCATAACGGTCTCCTAGTTTCTTAGACCGGAAGTCTAGAATGTAGGTTTAGGAAATCCGATATTTTTCTAGATTCTGGATCCGTATCGGATTTGTTTCCGTAATGTTACTAATGGTTTTTGCAACCCAGAAACTGACTATTTCTATTATAGTTGTAGTGTAGCGAAAATCTCTAGAGTTTTTCAAAAAAATGAAATTTGCAAGTCTATCTAATTCTAATTCTAGACTAACTTATCCGGTTTGAATTTTCGTGCTTCCACAGCGGCCATGTCCAGTAAGCTTTACAGCCCTAATTCTGGAAACTCTTCTTGATCACCATCTAACAGCTTGTTCAACTTCTCTCGTAATAGCCATGCCACTTGACGATAATCTGGTGTTTGATAATAATCATGTAGGCTGCCACTCATTCCACCTTAGTCCATCATCACCATCTCTCCTACCTCTATACCATCATTACCAGAAATGGTTGAATATTTTTTATTCAACTTTTTGGAAGAGCTTCTGTCCTTCCTAGCAATGCATTTCTTTTTGTTCCTTGTCATCATCTTGTGTGAATTCTTGTACTATAGTAACTGTGACCTCTGAGACATGCTTGAGAACCGCTAGAAGCTTCTTCACCTTGTCGTTGAGCTAGAAAGTGATCCTGAACATTTTCCAACTCTATTGTGCAACTTGGTTGTGGTTTGTGCTCATTTCCAGTTTTGATATTACCAAAGAACAATAAGACTAGGATTCGAATGCAAACGTCTGTAAAAACACATCAAGAACATGAGGAATTAAAATAATGTACCTTAATAGAGCAGCTAGTTGATTGTGTGCTTTGCAAAGTCTAGTGAGTCCCGAGTCAATGAAGTCAAAGTCCTCATTCACATCAAGAAGCAGCTAACTCTGCTATATTTGTAGGTTGCACCAACTCTATCCCACCCAAATCCAAGTTTCCACCTCAATGTGAAGGCAATCAATACCACTTCAACTAAAATCTTTCTACCAAACCTTACGCATTGGATGCATACTAAACATTCTATTCCAAAAAATATGATTCTTATACACTAACATGTGTATGATCTTCCCCACTAGCCAAGTTACAGTAAAAAAATCATCTGATCCAGAAACTAAAGCTGAGAATATTGAAGATTGTTAAATACTATCACAAACAAAATCACTAGCTTATACATATCAATACACAATAGAATGGTCAATCTGAAAGCATGTTGAGCATTCACATTCAATAGAATCGCAGTACTTACTTATCCCGACAACGATAATCACATACACAGGATCGGGCTTTGTGCTCTAAGGTTGATGATGTTGTAATACATGAAACGTGAAATGTTAGTTGAAGCTATAAAATAAAATAAGCTTAAGTACTCTCCCATGACTACACCTAAAGCAAACTTTTGGTAGACTTTTGATAAGTAAGCAAGATGCGGCACAATCTATTTTGGAACACATCTTAAGCCCTATGCTCTCAAGAGGGCATTTAAAGCCAATTGCTACTAATACTTATGTAAATTAAGTAACTTTTGAATTAAGCTACAAATAAGGTCTCTTACCTTTTTTAAGAATAAATAAACAAAGTAGGAGATCCCCAACACGTTTTAAGATGTAATGTCAAGTGACAATGCCTATACATTCTTTCATAATTATTTCAAGCAATCCAACTAAGCCAATTGGTGATGGCAAAGCAAGGGGAGATGTTTTACCTCTAAAAAGATGAGTCTTATTACTACATAGTGCCCACTTAGCAAGAAAGCTTTTACTCTAAGAAAACAAGACCTATAACTAGGCAAAGTCGATGAAGCATGAAAATTTTAACCCTAAATGAACAAGACCTATCACCATCCAAGCGTTGCCCACAAAGCAAGAAACTAAGCTTTAACTTAATAACTTTAGATGGACAAGGCCTACAAAGAGGCAGAAGCACAAGAAGAAAGAATGCTTGAACCTAAAGAAGACAAGATCTATCAATAGGCGCACCGCACAAAGCAAGAAAGCTTTATTTTTAAAGACACAAAACCTATCACAAGGCGAAGCCTACAAAGCAAGAAACTAAGCTTTAACCCTAGATGGACACAACCTACAAAGAGGCAAGAGCGCAAGAAGAAAGAATGCTTGAACCTAAAGAAGACAAGATCTATCACTAGGCACACCACACAAAGCAAGAAGGCTTTATTTCTAATGAGACAAGACCTATCACAAGGTGGAGCCCATGAAGGACAAAAACTTTAATCCTAAAAGGACAAAACCTATCACTATACAAAGTCTACAAAGTACAAAAACTTTAACTCTAAAAAGACAAGGCCTTTCACAATTGAACTCTATCAAAAGGACTTGATTTTTCACCATAGGTGCCAACCCTACAATGATGTGGAAATTCATCTATTACCCACTTCTCAATTGTAGCATCTTTAGAGGGTTATCTTAAATATATTTTTGTATTGGATTTTACAACTTTCCAATAAATATAGAAATGAAGAATGAACCTTTTGGTCTAAAAATAAGATCATTTTTAACAAAGTAATATGGTTCAATGGTTGTAATCCTTGTCCCTTTATGGTTAAGGAGAAACTTTCAAATCAAATAGCATAAAAAAATTCCTTTTCTAAACTTAAGGTCATCCTATTTTCTAAACTTGTGGCTTCATAATGAATTCTTTGGAATTCATTTGATATTGAATTAGATTTTGGATATTTATGTAGAAATTTCTATTTTTTTAATTGAATATTTTAATTAATTGAATACCTTACAAACATTTGATAAGTCTTCTTTAGACTATATATAATCATCTCTATTGCATCAAAAAATCCTATCCTAACTCTATGAATTTCTACACAATTTTGTGCACAAAGATTTCTATATATTTATCAAGATCAAAGCTTAATTTGCTTTATGAGAATAATTCACAGAGAAAAAAACATAAAATTTTGGAATTTTGGAAATGAAGGTTTCAAATTTAATTAAAGACTCAACAATGTATACACCAAGGTTGTAAATTTTCACGGTAGTTTTATATTACATGGAACATAGAGGATTGATTTTATCTTAAATTCTTGAATGTTATAATTTGTATCTATAACATTGTAATTAGTTAAAAAGAATAGTGGGGGTATTCAACCCCATTGGGAGAGTTTTGTCTTTTTGTTTTAATCTCCCCTTGAAGGTTAATAGGTTATATTTTCTCCTCTAATTTGCAATTTCTTTGTGAACAAACTCTTGACTCTAGAACATATCATTAAGAATTGAAGAACTTTTACCATAGACCCAAATAGCCAAAAGCCAATTTGCAAAAAGTATCTTTTTGCTTCAAAGAAAAGTAACTTAAAAAAGAAATTTAATGAATATTTTAATGAATAAAAATATAATATTTATAAAGAAAAATTATAACGTCAATTGCTACTTAATGTTGTATATGGTTGCTTGAAATATTTACATGGGTTATATTTTAAACTTTTTTTCTCTCCACAAGTTTGTATTTCACTTTTTAATCATCCTTGGTGTGAATGTACACTTCAATTTTGAATTTCTAAAACTATATTTGCCAAAAATGCTCTAAATTTGCCATTTCTATTGCAACATGTAAAAAATTAATAAAATCTTTCATATCCAATTACAAAATCTTGCACAAAAAAAATATAAAAAATTGTAGAAGATATTTCAAAAACTTTGGCTTTATAGATTGCAAGATTTTAAAAGAGTGACAATAAAAAAAAAACTATTGCATTTAAGAATAGTGCTATAAGCACTTTGAGCTTTTGGAAAAATATATATTTTTAAATTAAATAAAATATAGAAATTCAAAAATCATAGTAAATCACTACAAATAAAATATTCCAAAAATTAAAATTAAAATAATTTTGTTCAAAAATATATATAAATTTTTTATCTTTATTTTAATAGAATTGCTAGAAAATAACAAAAACATTCTTAAAAATACATGGAAAAAAATAAAATATTTTTAGCAACTTCATATACATAAGATTTTTACTTAAAGTTTTATAGGAAGACTTCTTAAAAGTCTCAAAATGTGTGCACAATAGAATCTTATTTGCATCTATATAGAAGGCAACAAATTTACATTTCTTAGAATCCCTTAGAACTATAAATTTTTACAACTTTAGTAGAAGAACAAGAATTAAAATTTTGAATTAAAATCATCAAATCATATTTATTACAATACAAATAAACATTGATAAATAAAAAAATTTGATTAAAAATAGCATATCTCTTGGAAATTCCACAAAAATATCTATTGACTTTGGCGTTGTATTTTCTCTTTTCTATACAAACTTCAAATATAATGAAAAATCCCATAAAATTATGCGCAATTTTGTGTTATGAGCCTACAATGTAATGCAAAATAGTACAAGGTGTTTCATGTTTATACCTTGTAGCATCATAAACAAAAAATGTATTTTATTTTACTTATTTTCATATTATAATACAATGCTTTTAAGTTGAAATTTTGTACTACAAAATTTTGAAATTGTTGGAGTATTCAGAAGTAGACTCCAAGGAAAGAGAAATTTTTAAATTCTTAAAACAAAGATTTGTTGATATATATTGACTTGGACAAGGCATGACTAATTGTCTTGTTAGTGTCCAATTATGAACAAAGCCCAAATATAAGCACTTAAAATATAAGCACTAATGGTGAAGGATGGTGTCTTAAACCATCAATATATAGAGGAAGTCACTAGGAGAAGTCATTGAATATGAATATGTGTCATATTAGATATTTCACAATTTTGTGCGTTCATTGTTTGTTTTCAACATGTCCTGTACAATGCTTAATTTATGAATGTCCTTACTACCATTGTTTTTTCCATTCAACTTTATTTTGTGATTTTTCACGACTAAGCTAAGGTAGGAGAACCAAACTAGAATGATAGCCTAATTGCGGCACATACTATATGATGGAATCAAGACTTTATAACCAAAATGAACATAACTTTTAGATGTATAATAAATGAGTTAGTAATTTTTAATGAATCCATATTAAGTATATTTTCCTTATGTCAATTCTCAAAAGTAGGTTTTACACCCAAATTAATGAAATGTCTTTTGGAAGTGATTTTAAATATAAATAACAATGCCATTTTTGACATCAATACTCAATTTGGTTTTGGTGAAAACTTTTGATTTCATTCAAAATTCCTTTTTATCCTATGAGAATCTCTATAAAAGATCACTTCCTAATATAATCCACAATTTCTAACTTCTCTCTTCATTTCAACTCTCAAAAGTCCCACTAATTGATCATAAGTTATAACTACAGGTCACCAAATGTGGAAAATGTTGTGAAAATGATTGGTATTGTAATATAAGTTGGACATACTAGGATGGCTTAACATTTATCCATTCAAACAAACCCTTAGAACATATTTCAACCATCTTTAAAAAATCTAGCCAAACAAAGATATAAAATTGGACAAGTACAACTACCCAAGCAATGTGATGTAATACTAAGCAAAAACATTCTAAATGGTGATGGAGATATGAAATTGCACCTAGAACAATAGTTCAAATACAAATATTCAAATAATTTAGCAAACCTTTTAAACAAGAATGATTTAAGAGATGGAGGATGAAACTGCACCAAGTACAATAATTCACATAATGCAAACCATTTAAGCAAGGGTGATTTAAATGATGAAAGTATTAAAAATTGCACTAAGTACAACATTTCATATAATATGATATAACATTCAAGTAAAAGTAAAACCCTTTCACACCAATTTTTGTTTTTTTGAATTTAGGTAAACTTGTTGCAATTTGGTCTTTGGCTTTTCTATATACAAATTAAAATTTAGATTTATTTTTCAAACTTTAAAGTATAATTTGAGTTGCATTTTCTATGAATTATTCAATGCTTTTGCCTCAAAATTGAATTCGTGGAATTATAAAAGACCTAGTGAAGACCACTTCCCACCTCATAATTTTTTGGCACTTGAGATTGTATTAACACTTTTGTTTTTCCTTGTAAATAAGGCCCAAAGCAATGGCTAAAAAATTCAACTTTTGTCCATAATAATTTTTTTTAATAATTTTTTCACCTCCTATTTATTTTTTAATTTAATGCAAAATTTTATTTTTAGATTTTAGAACCACTATTTTTAAATTTATGTGAATCTATGAATATTCCTCAATATTTTGCTCTTCCCAAATAGTATTGCAAGGTGTATAATTCTTCTCTAGATTGGATTCAAGTTTTGATTTTAGGTGTAGTAATTTTCAATCACCAAGCACCTATATCATATTAAAATATGCAACAAAAGTTAATGTATTCTAATTTTTCTTAATTTTTGAAGTTGAATTGGTACTTTATTGCATGGAGAGGATTTGCTATGGGAAAACATTGAATTTCACTAGCTACAAGTCTACAACTAGATACAACCAAAAATATCAAGGAGTTTCATAATCATATCTTCACATTCACTATATACATGTATTTGCCACTTTGTATAAAATATGTATAACTATCCACATATTAATATTTATGTAGGCTAAAGTATATCCATACTCATACAATAATACAAAACTAAAACATTGTCTTACTTAATTTATATAATATGTATAAGTCAAAATACACTTGCTCCTAACCTCTAATGGACCAACATGCATTTTTTGGCTACATAGCAATTTTTGGCAAGTATGTGTGAGTAAAGCTTAAAAAAAGATTCACCTTCTTTATAGGGTTGTGAATTTCCATGGGTTCTCAGATTGTGGGAATTTAGCTACAGTAGTTGTTTGACGTGGCACATCAACTACAACATCAGATGATAATAATAAAATTAATATTTTGATTGATTTTTATTAAAATTTATAAAATTCATATTTTTTATATATTATTTAAAAATACTTACAACGTATTGTTGGTTCATAGCAAAGGAAACAGGACTAGAATGGTCCTCCCCTTGCCTCAAATCTCCTCTAATGAATAGCAACATTTTTGTCCCAAATTTGAAGAGAAGGTGGGGGCAAGGAATATCTTTCATATGCATTAAATTCTGTAACACCTAGAAATATAAGTCAGAAGTTATGGCCTAATGTATTACTTCTTTTTGTAAATGGGCAATCCAAATTTAAAAAAATTATTTTTTTCATACATACAAATTGGAAATTGTTTTTCTAGAGTTGTTTATAAGTGAAAAGCTTTGAATCATGCTATTTTGATCAATAAATCAAAGGTTATGGGGATTTTTTGTTTGCGAGTAGTTATAGATTCTCTATTCTAAAATAAACTTTGAAGTCCTCTTTTTTACTCAATTTTCAATATTTTAGAAAAATCAAATTTTAGGATGTAGATTTTTTATTACAACATTGCAAGCATTGGAATTGGCATTTTTTTATTCTATAATTAATTCTTTACAATTTTGCATTTTGAATCATTTTCAACTATTGTGTATTTACAATTTTTTTCCTATATGTTGAACAATTCCAAATGATCTAAAATTTCTCAAGCATATGGCCAAATTGCCTAGGAAAAAGAATTCAAAGAAGCACCACGATTTTGGTCATATTTTAATAGAAAGGTGAACTTGTGAAGTGCAACTACCTTGATTTTTGCAAGGGCAAAAAAATGATTTCAATGCATTTGAATGCTTATACCTTGCAATCCATGTGGTAGAAATTTCTAAAATTCTTACTACATGTTTTTAAGTCAACATAGTACAAGATCCAACAATTAAATATGTCAAAAAAAGTTTTGTTTTCAAAAATTTGGTACTTATACTATCAATGATAGTTTTAAAAAACAAATTTGATGAAAATATAGTTATAAAACTTTATAGGTTAAATGTATCATATTTAAGAGTCATATAGAATATTGTGTAACCATATAAAAGCCATATAAATGTTGCCAACAAAAATGAATACCACAACTTCATTCAGATTGCAATTCAAGTTTTTAATAGCTTTTTAAAAGGTTAACATAGTTTCCTCTAATCACTCCAAATTTCAAATCTAAAGCTTTTACAAATTTTGTTTTATAACCAATCAATAATTACTTCTTAATCCCGTAAAGACAATTATCCATGGAATGGACAATTGAAAATCCACACATGTTCCTACAAAGTCAATGTTCTATGGATGTTTCTAAAATTTGGACAAACTTTGCATACAATAAATATATTCATGTAAAAAAAAAACTTTGATCAGATGCCCGGCTGAAAAGGTATAATGCACCAAATATTACATGCTATTTGGATAGTACGCAACAAACAAAGTTCAATGAGCAGTTGAGAGAAAAATTAAAAAAAACTGAAATTTGGTCTTACATAGTTGCCAATGTCTTTGAAAGGGCCATGCAATTGGCAAAGGGCTTCCCGGAAACAAAGGGGCTTTTGCCACATAAGGGATTTTTCTAAAAAAAAAGACTACGCAATAGGTAAAGAAGTGGGATTTAGGACAAGAGATGGTCTTTTAAAGGGAGGTTGGGTTTATAACAGGGGAGGAACTTAGGAAGGGGTGTCTTTAGAAAGTGGGGATCTTCGAAAGGAGGTGGATTTGAGAAGGCGGCTCCCTTTGTTGTTTTGATGACAGTGCTTTGTTGTGAGCGATGCATACTTGGTATAGCACTAGCAAAGAGTTGTTACAGTTTTTAAATTTCAAATATAATTCCAAGTTTTCTAGTTGCAATACAATCACATTGGACACATGATGTACTTAAAAACTAACACAACAAATAGGCCATGTACCTCTTATTCCAAAAGCCAAAAATACCATGATGTCATCTTCAATTGCAAGCTTACTTAACAAAGAGGAAAAAAAATGTTAGTGCAAGTTGTCTTTTAAGTGTGTTGGCTTAAATTTGGAAGGACTTTCTTGTATTGGCCCCAACTTGTTAGACAACGTGATATATCACTCAAAGTAGAAATGTTAGTCATAATCTTTCAATTTGTGCACTCAAAATTTCTCAAAATTTTCCACTCATTCCTATAGTACTCTAATATAAATTTTATTATTAAATTTCAAAAAGAAACTCTTTTTTCTTTTTCTTCTTGTTGCCCTAAAATGCGTCAGTTTTCAACAATTTCTACTTGAAATGTGCCCTAGAATGTGCCTTAATCTTTGACGGATCAACATACAATGGACATACATGATGGGTTTTTTTAATTATTATATCTTTTCTATCCATGTTCGTGAGTTTGTAAATTAATGTGAAATGTGAAGTAAAAAGAAAGGGGCTTGCAACAAAACTGAAGGATCTCAAGGTTGCATTCATACTTAGCTACAATTTCTGTACTCAGATCATGCAAGAGAATACAATGCCTTAAAAAATAAGTTGTGCAATACAAAGGTGCCCCTCAAAAAATGCCTCACTATAACAATAGAAATTACAATATGCTTAAAAAAACAAAAACAAAATCTTAGCTGGAAATACTTCAAATGAAACAAACAATACATTAAGTGGATTGAATTTATTTTCTCAAAGCTAAAAGCATACATTGAACACAAAAAAAAAACATGACAAAAATTCTATTGAATGTTTAATTAGCATGGATGATTAATAGAAACAATCTTGTGGGAAGCACACTTTGCATTTGAATAGTACATGGTATCCTATGAAAACTAAAATTGATAGAATCATCATTTCAAAGAAAATGGTAATTGAATTGAACCCAACATGAACCAAAATCATCTTATTATTTACATGAAGAAATTAATTGTTGTAAAGTTTGCACCCTTGCCCATTACAACTTTCAATAGCTTTACTTGTAGGTTAACCCCTAAAAGTCAAAGACTATGTTTTCACCAAAAACACTCCAAAACTGTCATTTTTGATACAAGCACCAAATTTTAGATGGAAAACATTTTTGGACACATATAACCATAGGATCTTGTATTAAACTAGTTTGAAAAGATGTGGAAAAAATTTCAGAATTTTCTAGTGTAGAGATTATAAGATATTATCATTTGAAGTAACAAGGAAAAATTTGGGCTTTGTAAAAGAAAGGGCAACTGCACTTCACAAGGTCACATTTGTATGAACAAATGTCCAAAATGGTGGTTACTCTTTGGATTCATTCTCCAAGGCAAGTTGGCTACATGCTTGAAAATTTTTAGATCATTTCGAATTGCACAACATATATGAAATAAAAATAAATAGAAAGAAGTACAAAGTGATTAAAATCATTAAATTGTTTAGAATTTAACTATAAAATTGAAAAATTCCAATCCTAACGGTGGTAATGTAGTAATAAACAATCTACACTATTCATTTTTATTTTTTTCCAAAATTTTCCAAAATTGAATTAAATAAAGGTTTCCAAAGTTAATTTTTGAGTAGGAATCCATAACTACCCACAAACTAGAACACCACATAACTTTCATCATGCAAATCAAAATGAAATGATTCAAATATTTTCACATACATATAAATCTAGAAAATCAATTTAAAATCTTTATTTTTGAAAAAAGTGATTTCTTAAGAAATTTTTTGCTTACCTATCAAATATTGAAAACTACATATCATGCAATAAATTTTAAACAATGTAGTCAAAAGTTATGAAAACTAATGGGTCTTAAAGCTACTTTTTGAACACACGTTGTGTGAAAATTTCAGGCTTTCAGCAAAAAAAAATTAAAAATTCCAGTTGTAGTGAGCTACCTAAAATTGCTATATTGCCAAAAAACGCAGTTTTGACCTTTAGAAGTTAATGGAGTATACACATTGACAAAAGTATGAACAACTGATTAAAATTGTACGAGGAGTATGCAATTCTTATAATTCCCCTTTTGATTAGCAACCTAAGATTCTTGAGAATGATAAAGCTGTCAAATTTTGCATGAAAATGAGGGGCAGCTTGGATTCTTGGAGTTCATTTGTTTGTCGTAGACTCATTAATAATATTAGGATCAAAATTTAATGTGGCTATGTTATCATATGAGCTGATAAGGTAGGAGGCTCAAATGTTGGAGGGTCATTAGAATCACCCATGTAGACTCTCCTGTAATGGACTTGAGATGTGCTTTAAGTGGAACTTCTACAGTCATTGAATGGATCAATAAAAAAAATATGATTTATTGCAAGAGCCAATCATTCTCTTTACTTTCCCCATTTCTCTCTAAAAGCTGCAAGTGAACAATTTATGAAAGACCTATGATCAGAAATAGGGACCTATGACTCATCTTGTTTGAAAATTCATAAGTAATTAAAAAATGCTTCAAAAAATACAAAACAACTTGGGTTCCAATTAGAATCTATTTCTCTTTGTCTGAAAAATGAACTAAAAATGATTCCATCCAAGAAACCACATGAAAAAGGCGGACTAGTCCTTAAATGCATGCTTTAAGAGCCTCTACCTCATATGCATCAAGAGGGTAAGAAGCTTCACACTTTTTTCCGGCATAAAGATCTACAACAATGCTGCATCCAAAATACTCTGAAATAGTCATATGAATTAGATTCTTGTTCTGCTAATTTGTACTAATCTCTACATGAAATTAACTCATCGAGTCCTTTAGTTTGTGGAATGAGATTCAATAGCCTTTGATCCATTGGACATAGGTTCATTGTCATTACAAACAAATACTTTATTCAAGTCGGCTTTCTTTGAAGACTAGAGTTTTCATCAATTTGGAATGAGATTGAGTTTTGGGAATATTTGGAATGAATTTACCAATGTAGTTTTTGTTTGCAACTATACAAATGTTTGGAAAGTAGTGATCAAGATACGATCAAGTTCTTGTTAGATTATGCAAGGATTAGGGCTTTTTTTCCTATTTTTTTAATGAAGTATCAAAGTGTTGATATATATAAAATGTTGTAGTGGTGCTCCAAATTTCAACATTTGTCCACATATTAGATAGAAAACATCACACTAGTATAAATCACATATCTATAATTTTTTCCATCCACAATTAAGGGAATTCATCCAAGATTTCATTTTAATTTGAAGTTTTTTGGTGAAAAACTTCATAAATTGTCATCATTTTTTAGCCAAATTATTTTTTTTTATGCAATGTGGCACTATAAAGCCAAAAAAACCTTGGCATGAACCCACATCTAGGTAGAAAATAAAAAGTGATGAAGAAGACAAAGACAAAGAGGAGTTTCTACTTTGATCCCAAGACCAACATGAAGACAAATAAGATGTTGGAGACTCGGATTTCTACTAAGGTCCTAAAATAGACCCTATTCTAAAAACATCCTCTAACATAGAGGGACATTTGATTTCTTTGATGCACCAAAAGTGTACATTTGAGGAGGGAACACTATGCTGTTAGTGACTATTGCATTTCAACTTAAAAAATTTGGGCACAAACATTAAAAAAATATGAAACAACTTGAGTTAGATGTCAATTCGATTTTTCTTCCTACAAAAATTTAATGAATATTATTTCAAAAAGTTTAGCTTCTCCTTAAATGCAATCAACTCTTGTAAGGTCACTTATAGACTTCCTACCTTAGCCTCGTTATATGGGCATAGATATTGAGCGCAATGCGAGCTAGAATGGATGCAAGATTTTTATATGAATCAAACAATGTAGATTTCGTTTTCCATTGTTGAATTGTCAAGTAATTAAGTTGGTGATCAAGATAT
Organism: Pseudoscleropodium purum; assembly: GCA_963969395.1. Taxonomy (NCBI): domain Eukaryota; kingdom Viridiplantae; phylum Streptophyta; class Bryopsida; order Hypnales; family Brachytheciaceae; genus Pseudoscleropodium; species Pseudoscleropodium purum. The sequence goes on along the minus strand of OZ017798.1, from coordinate 7,810,534 downwards.
GAACATATTTGTGTTAAAAAATATACAAACTTTTTCTATTATGATGAAAAATAAGAGGCCAAGCCAATTCCCCTTGAGATTGATTGTACAAAATTTCAGCCACTTTTGGATTGAAGGCCATCCTCAACTACTCATTAGAATAAGTTTATATTGAAGACCAATTCTCCCATATATACAAGCCTTGAGGTTAAAAAGTGGGGTTGATTCAATAAAACCTAGATAGGGAGAGAGAGGGGATGAAACTTTTGAGTTTGCTTTCTACCTAAGAGCCAACCAATTTTACTATAAGCCAATTGCACAAAATTCAACGGATTTCATTTGTTGATAAAATTATGTTTCATTAAAAAAAAAAAATTTCATTAAAATTTGACATTATTCCAGAGGCCAAAAATCCACCTCCCATGTTTTGTGCATCCAATTCAACAAGCATGGGCTATATTAGATTATTTTTTGTTTTTATAAAAAATTTATTCCACTAAATTGGCCCAACCTCTAGGTATAAAGGAATTGGGACCAATTTCAACATTTTATCCAATTACAAGTGAAGATTTTGGGCCTCTAATGTTTATGGTAAATTGGCCTTTAGATGCAAAGAAACCCTAACTTTGATCTTGTGATAAGATAAATGGAGATTATGTTGGAAGTTGTTCTACTAAAAGTATCCTTGATTCCTAAAGTTTTATGACTATTTTTCACTAAAAACGCTTGAAAATTGCCATTTTTAGTACAAGTACCAAATTTTCTTAAATTTTTTTTTTGAAATATGTAACCATAGGATCTTGTAGTATGCTCAATTGCAAATATGTAGTAAAAGTTTCAAAAATTTCCACCATGTGGATTGCAAGATATTAGCACTTAAATTTACAAAAATCATTTTGGCCCTACAAAAAATAGGGCGGCTGTACTTCACAAGCTCACTTTTCTATGAAAAAATGATCCAAATTGTAGTGTTTCTTTGGATTTGTTTTACTAAATAAATTTTCCACATGCTTGAAAATTTTCAGACCAATAAGAATTGTACAACATATAGGAAAAAATAGTAAGTAGATAGTAGTAGAAAATGATTTAAAATATTAAGTTATTAAGAATTTAATTATGGAATTGAAAAATTCCAATTCAAATGGTGAAATTTTGTAATAAATAATCTACTTTCTATTCTTTTACTTCTTTTTTTCCAAAAATATTGAAAATTGGGCAAGATAAAGGATTTCAATGTTTATTTTAGAGTAGGGAATCTATAATTATCAGCAAACAAAAAATCCTCATAACTTTTGACTCATTGATCCAAATGGCATTATTCAAAGCTTTCCATATGTATATAACTCTAAAAAATCAATTTTAAATTTTTGTTTTTGAAAAAAGTGATTTTTTCTAATCTGCCTTAATTGCCTAATTATAGAAAAAGTAACATATGCAGCCATAATTTTTTTCTCATATTTCTGAATGTCATGAAATTTAGTGCGTATGAAAGATATTCCTCGTTCCAACCTTCTAATAAAATTTGGACCAGAAATATAGAAATATCTAATCACACACTCATTCACATGTGCCTACTTAAAATTTTATGTAGCCAAAAAATGCAACTTGATCCTTTAGGGGTTAAATTGGATCATGAAATCAAACCCTCCTAATATAATTCTATTTTTTCATTGCTTTGAAATTAGAACACTTAAAAAACTTCTATCATTAGAAGTGCATTCAAAAGTCCTTTGAATAGGTAAATAAATCCAAAATCTAAACATTGGACAAAGAAAACATACCACTTCAAAATTTGGCTAGAAGACAAAAAGTTCTAGCGGTTTTGACAAATCATGGTTACCAATGCACATTTCTTTCCAAATTGCATCCAAATTCAAGTGAAATGTATATTAGTAACTATAATTTGTCAAGACCACTACAATTTTTGCCTTTTAGCTAGCTTTTGCCACTTTGCCAGAGTGATTTCTTTTCTTTGTTTAATGTCTAAATTTGAATCTTTTGATATCTATATTCAAAGTACTTTTCAATGTGCTTTCAATGATTAAAATTTCAAGTTTTAATTACCAAGCATTGAAAATATAGTGTTATGTTTAGTAGAGCAAGTGTACAAGACTATCAAGGACACCCTAACTAGTTATTGTTTTTTCATTTACTTTAGGTAGTATAGAAAGCAATCATCTAGGGAGGGGTGAAGCAATTTTCATCTATGAAAATGGATGAATCTTACAATATATAAATGAAAAATTATGTATTCATCCAAAAGAATATACATTCATCTAAAATAGAACAATAATGTTCCAAGATTTGGTAGCATTTTGCAATTTCATCCATTGGAAAAAGAAGAATTTTTCACCAAATATTTCCTGTAACAAATTTTGTATTGCTCTATACCAAAAATTTGCTCAAAACTCCCTTAAGCCTAGCTATAGCAATTATGACACAACTAGCTATTTTAGAATTCTAGTGCTATAAAATCATGAAAAAATGGCGTGTGTATTGTTGAATTTCCAAATCTCATATTGTAAGGTGATTTAGAGTAAGCTAAATCCCTTATTTGCTTAAATTGAATCTTTGCATCAGTGTACCTACAACTTTTAGTACTCAGTAGTCTAGAGATTCAATTTTGAGTATAGCAAAAATTTCACTTTATGAGGGTACAAAGTCTACTATTATATACAATTAAAAAGACCATTTCCATTCACTTTCAAACATTATAATCTTGCAATCCATTTGATCAAATGGGCTTATGGGCTAAATTTTTTTGTGCTCATTGCCTTGGTGTTCTATTGTACTTTTGTACAATTGAAGTCAAAAAAAGATTTTAATTCTTCAAATTTGGTTAATGCACCCAAAATTGGTTGTTTCTACTAATTTCTTTTGAAAAACACCCTCCATTTTGTAGGGATTAATACCAAATTCAGCTAATTATAGAGATAGTTAAATTGCTAAAAGATGAAGAAAAGTGAAGGATTCATACTACAACTCCAAGATTTTTTTAGGTGATTTGTCATCAATTTGCACCAAAATAATGGGCCTTGTATAGTTGTACCAAGCCCTTGGAATGAAATAGTACTAAAAGAGTGGAAAATTGCTAGAAAACTTCAAATTAAAAGAAAATCTTGGATGAAATTGCTAGATTGTGAATGAAAATAGAATCATGAATATGTGATATTTTCTATCCACTGTGCAAATGAATGTTGAAATTTGGAGCACCACTATAATATTTTGTATCGCCACTAATCCACTATGGCATTTCATTAAAAATGAAAAAAAAAAAATCCCTGCTCCAGCTCTCATCTGGTTGAGACCCTCCATAACTTGATACCATCAGATAGCCTTGAAGAAGGAGCAGGACCTGCAGAGCAGTCCCAAGCAGCGCCAAGCAGCGCAGTTACTCGGCTGCTTCAAAAATGATCATAGAACCTCAAGAACTTGGTTGATGACGTTCGTTCCTTTTCACAATAGTTCTGTGGCATTCCCTCAGTGGCGTGGACGGAGCAGCCAAGTCGGGGAGCAATATGCAAAGCTGCAGTGGTTGATTCACAATCTCTCTGAATGTACGTAGGTAGCTAGGATGGTCTCGAAAGCAAGCTCTGTTTGTTGCATTCCTTGCGGAGCACAAACGACATCCTCTCCTTTGCAATACCTTTGCAAAATCAGACTTGCACCCAAGAAACCAAAGCCATTGTTCTGTTCTGGTTCTAGTAGAAACAGCAATAAATGTAAAACACTTGGCGCGTGTTGAACTAATTGAGAAAGGATTTCGATCTTGAAGACCGATCGATCACAGGACGCTCTCAGCAAAGGGCATTGAAACTCTTCTTCTTTGAAAGATATACTATACACGTTCACCCAAAGAAAGACCTCGGTTGAACACGTCCATTCCTCTAGAGTCAGACAATGTGTCTGCGACATGCGCTCAGTGCCGTAATTGATCACCTCTGGCGTGAGACACGAGAAACCACGGCGTCCGGGTGGAGAGCGAGCGCCACGGCGCCTTGCACGACGGCGGTTCCAGGTCCCGGCGGACTCACAATGTGCGTGACTTCCCCTCCAAAGCGAGTCCTAATGCACTGCATGAGATACGGGGAGCCTGCGAATCCGCCCACCACAAACATCACTTTGATGCCCGCCACCTGCGCCAGCTGCGCTTCGATAAGCTCCAGAATCTGCTCCACCACAGGATCGAAAATGGCCTTCAAATCCTGCTCCGTGAGCTCCACCACGGAGGAATCGTCGCACAACTCTCCAGAAGCCTCGCGTTGCACGGCGAGCTCGTTTGGCAGCTGAATGTCTTTCGTGCTCTCCGCGTCCGACATCAGTTCGTGACCGAACGCCGACTTGATTTCTTCCCCGTCCTTCAACAAGCGCGGCTGGTGGGAGGGGTGAGACTTTAAATAAGAATCCAGGCATGGGATTTTGTGGGATAAGAATTGGAGGATGGAGAGGTCGACAAAAGTTCCCCCGCAAAAACCTCCAGAACTCTTCGTCAACTCCTTCACCTGCGGGAATTGAATTTCCAGCCAAGTTTTGGTTAAAATCTCAAAAGGTTTTGTGCACAACTTGAAAAAAGGTCAATGAGGAAGAACTATTTGTGTATCAGAATATTAGGAATTGGAAATCTGCTAATATTTCATGGGAATTGTGAACATTACCTTGTAATTGTGACTATTTCCGACGAGCTCTTGCACCACGATGTCCACTGTGCCGCCACCGACATCAGCAACCAGAATCTTATCGTTCCTTTTCAGCGACACATCCTTGCGACTCTCCCGTAATACCTGGCGCAACGAACAAAGAGAGTCAACTTCTAGTTATTGAATGACAACAAACGTCATTATGCCAGCAAAAATGAACCGATTTTGCATAAGCAACTAAGCCATGATCTCAGTATCCTCTAGCGCCGAATTCTCACCTGGTGACAGTTGAAGGAAGCAGCTTCAGGCTCCAGCACTACATTCACCGCCTCCACACCCCCATCCACCAACCCCGCGTTCACCATGCACGTCTTCATCTGCTGCTTCGCACTCTCGCTCCAAATCGACGGCACCGTCACATACCATTGCACCGCGTCTCGACGAAACTCTTCTCCTCCCCCACCCCGCGAATGCTTTTCCACGACCGCCAACGCATACTCGCCAATCAGTCGCAAGTAGTCAGTAATGATCCTCGCGGGCGTCAACCCCCTCGGCAAGCTCCTGGCCATCCCCGGATCATCCAAATTCTTCTGCAACAGCAGCTTGAACGTCGTGAGGTAGAAGCCTTGTTGCTGTCCACCGTGTTGGCTGTCCCGTTGGTCCATGTAATCGGATCTCGCAGGGTGACCCCATGATGCGCATTTCAAGTTTCCAGTCGCATCCCGCTTGTAGAATAATCCTGTCAAGGTCTTGCAGTAGGGCTTCTCCGTGCGCTTCCCTTGGGGCCAGTCGTAGTGGAGGTAAATGCGTGGCTCGTCTGTGGCCTCGGAGTATGCGAATCCGGAGTATGTTGTGCCGAAGTCTAAGCCTATCACCCAATCAATTCGGCGATGGGGAACAGACCTTGCGGGTGACAGAGACTGGATCCTGCCGGAAACTTGCACTGATTGGATTCTAGGGTTTGGGATTTGGTTTTCATCGAATGTGAGAGTCTCAGGCGCTTCTTGGATTTTGCTACTGGAAGCTGGATTTGACACTAATTGGCTGCTCCGGGGAGAATCAACTTCCTCAATTTTGAAGTCAGTGCTAATGAAAGCTGCATCTTGACTTATAGGTTTCTCGTCGTCCAGAAGAGTTCTCCCACAGCATATCCAATACATTCCCATCATACAAGACATTGTCGCTAGGTCAACTCTACTCACAAAATATTGAATGCAACAGCTTCAAAATTTCTAACAAGAGCTGCGATTCAGTTCTTGTTTCGAATAACCAACAACCAGCTTGAATTGACTCGCTACTTTCTCCTGAAACGAGCAAGAAGCTTGAGTGTTATATTAGAATGAGGCTTGGAGGAGATCGAATTCGGTGATGAAGGAAGAGCTAACCTAGCTTCACAAAGTCTCGTCAACAAAGCATGGAAGCCACACCATTGTTGACATGTTTTTACCGACAAGCCGAAAGGTAACCCAAAAAATAAGATCCGCCAGACCTTGAAACCTCCTCTTTGCATATAGTCCTCCGCAACGATGGATAAATTGCAAACTATACGAAGAAATCGGTACGAAATAGGACCCAAAAACATTCAATTGCGAGTACGTGCACATGGGATTGACAGGAATCGGTAAAGACAAAGTTGTGGGAATGCTTGCATTTCTAGAAGTGCTAGACAGGGATTGCGACTGGTAGCAAATTGGAAAGACCTACAATGTCTGTGATTCACAAGCCAAGCCAGGAAGATGATCAGGAATGGGATACACCTGTTGAAGTCTTGTAAGACTCTAACGTAAGGAATTCGAGAGATGCAAGACTTTCAATTCGTAAGCAATGGTGCCGAAGTCGTAAGGTACACGGTCTATAAATTGAACGCGTCAGTGCACATTGACAGTGGAATGTTGTGAAATGTCAAAGCATTTGTGCATCCATTCTTCAATTCTAGTTTCTTCTCGGTGATTGCCTCCATATATATTATACGTCATTGTTGCTTACCTCGAGGTGCTCAAGTACGTTTTGACTGCTTTCTCTTTGGATTCAAGGGAAAGCAGATATTTTGAATTAGGTCTGGCATGAAACTATTGTCTGGGAGTAGCTTGGTCGACTTCGCTGCAATATATGGTAAACTTGCGGCGGAGAGGATGTAAGGAATTCCCAGGATGTTTCTATAAATTATGGAGTAGGGCTGGGAATCATTAACCCCTGGTGACCCAAGTGACCATTTTCTGGGAGCTGCCCGTTCTAAAATTTTGAGTTTTCTTAAAATAAAAATTAATTCTGAAAAATAGACTGCTTTATGGATCCAATGGTGATAGCATGGAGAAAGTTTCAGGTCAAAATAGGGTCATTTGACTGCATGTAATTATACAAATATAGAAAATTTCAGCCCAAATTGTCTCGTTGCAAAACTCTTACAGAAAGTCAAACTGTCAAAGTGAGTGCCTTGTCAAATTTTTGATTAAAAATTATTATTTATTATTTTGGTCTTTGCAAGAAACACTTGCTCTTGTAGGCTCAAAACGGCCTCATTAATGGGGTATTGTAACTTTTGGAATAAATTCTTTTTAAATAAAATAAAATATGGATAATTTGTAAGACATTCAAAACAATACATAGGTGAAAATTTAGACCTAAAAGAATTTATCTTTAAAAGTAATGCACAACAAAAGAGGCCTAGAAAATTGCAAGAAAATAGATACTTTTGAATTTGATTTTTACAAAATAGTAAAAAAAAACTCAAAGAATTCAAAGAAAAAAAGAAAAGCAATTTTTCTTTACTTGAAGGTGCTCCTTTCCAACTATTTTTCATCTTTGGCAAATAGAAATTGTGTTCTCTACATGTGTACCTAGGTTGTGCACTTTGAGCATATGTGGAAGGTGAACAATTTGTTATTTTTAGAAAATTTCTTATCTATTTGTGTAACTTTAGTATAACTCCTTGTATCCCAATTTTGACTTTCAAATTCATATTTTGGGGTTGGAAATAGTACTAAAACCCCCTAAAATGACCAAGGAAGAATTTGGAGGCAGAATTCCCAATTTCAATACAACTGGCCTTTGGTGCGCTAATGCACTTCTATTTCACCATCTCTGAATATATAACTGACAAAGTAAGGCTTTGAATCTACTACATTATGAATGTTTTTCCACTCGAACATTTCACGCGTTAAATGCTGCCACCAGATCTTAGCAGACATACATAAGAAATTGAGTGACTTTTTAATGTGACCGACTAACTGTCCGTTTTAGTTAAATTGATCATCTTGCAACGTTTACAAGTCAGTACTTCATTCTTGTATGCATGTCTCGAGCTATGGCCATCTTAAATTGAAGCTTTGCATATTCATGCAGGTATGCAGACTCCCATGAACTTGGATAGTGATGAAGAGGAATTTGAAAGTTTACCAGTTCCTCGATATTCCAAGCCAGGAGGCAAAATACTCCAGCATTTAGTAAAGAACCTTTCACGTATCATGCCTTTCTAAAAGAGAAGATGAACCTGAATATAATGGCTTTGTACATTGGAAAAATGAAGGTACTCATTTCCAATTCTATCTTGTGCAGCTCTCCTGTCTTGAATTAGCGGCTCAGTTCAATCTTCTGGAGCTAGTTTTGTCTATCAATTCACGTGCATGTTCGAGCTCAGCAAACGCAGAGTCATGTTTTTCCGGGAGTTTACTGTTACGGACTACAATCCTGAATCTACAACAATGAAGAGTGAAAGGTTGCTCTTATGGTTATTTCTAGTTGATACAAGCTGGATTGATGGGCCCACTGTCTAATTCGAGGCAGCCTGTGTCGTTGCAACATACTGCAGATCGTGTATGGAGAAAGCCCCCACGAACTTTATCATAATTTGAACGAGTCTGAAGGATTGATTCACAGTGGTTGATTCCAGTGTGTTTTGACAGTCAAGCGTCTTCAAAAGATTTTGGTACAAGGATTGTGATGAATTTACACTTATCGTCCATATTGATGACGGCAGTCTTCAAACCGAGGCACTCATCCATCATGATGTGAGAACCGTTGTCTTGTTCTATTTCTGATTACACATACATATGTACATTACGAATCTGTCTGCAGAACAAAGCATGTGTCTGTTTAAAGCCACTGCAAAGTCGACTTCAATCCCTATGGTTTCCCGCTTAGAGCATTCAATTTCTTTTTTCTTTGAAACAAATGGATAATTTTCATTGATAGGGGAAACAGTACATAGAACCAGGAGACAGAGTCCCCGGCGGAAATTCTTACTTTATTGAATTCAGCAGAGGCAAATCAAAACAAAACAACCAACGACACCCGGAGAAAGCCCAGACACCCTCAAAGAGGAGGCCAGGAACTCGGCCAAAAGCCCTCATCCGAGGATGGGCCAGATTCCATTGAATTGTCCTGTGGGATCTAACTCCGAAAAACCTAGTTTGTAACCAGATGCTGTCAAAGCGCTTGAGGAACAAGCCAGCCTTGTCTGGGTAAAGTTCAAAGAGGTTGGAGACTTTAATCCAGGCAGCTTTGGCGTGGTCCGTAAAAGCCTCCCACAGAACTCGTTCGAGTTTTAGAGAATCCAATTTCACGACCAGGTACTTACTTTGTTACATGTTACAGGTAGTGCAGAAGATAGTTGGATTTTCCCCTATTGAAGTGAACCGAGTTCTCTAGCTAAATCAAATTCTCAGGAATCCCGAGAAATTAGGAGCAATGTTAAGCGGTTCCAAGGTTTTTGAAGGCCAGTTCGAGGTTTGATATCGTTCCTATCTTACTTTGACTGGTATTATGTGATGGAATTAGTTCAAATTCTGGGTTTGTTGGATTCTGCAAGCTACTGTGAGCTGAACATCATTGTGGGAATGATGTTCTCACTGAAGTAATCACTCTCGCTGCATTTGTGCCTATGGGTAGACCATTGCTTGCTTCACTTTTGAGACTTTAAAGTGTGTGTAGAGATCTTTGGTTACAAGAGCCAAGTCTTTTGAGTTCAAACTTTTTATCTCTATGTGAATGTCTTATGCAACATCAAAGTGGGAGGTTATATACCAATATCAGTGACAGTAGCCCCTGTTAACAGGGGGCTTATACTAAGTTCCCTGCGAGGCTCACAGGGAAAGTGTGCGAGTTTACCTGTGAGCACTCAAATTCCCCATGTACTTCTTGGACAGGCTTGGATGAAGGCTCGGGATTAGGGTCGGAGGGAAAGAGTCTATGCCACCAGCGGACATCCTCCTCGGAATGATTTGAATCGAGGCACATGTAAACTTGAGGCAGCGTGGTCCGAGGATTGAGCCAGAATTTATTGATGTATGAGCTAGAACTCATGAATGCAACTACCAGTCTTCTTTGCACCTTGGATGCTGGAGTGTTGAACTGGTAGACTATTTTTGCATAACTAATACACTTCTTTGTGATTATCATGCTGCACTGCTTGGATCCATGCTGTTGACCACAGCAAAGCAATACATTGCAGAAAAGAATCATTTAACAATGAAACTCCTGCCATTGATTGAAGAACTGCGGTACCAAAAACGTAATTGTCGAGGGCTGCTGTCCGACATTCCAAGAGTTCGCAAAGGGTTGGTCCACAGTTAGCTTCAAAAGATGTACAATGAAACGCCGAACGGATCGCAGGTGAATTTTGCACGTTCTAATTTGTGCAGGCGTTCGTAAAACCGGCACGAAATGTCAATGAAAGCTAAAACTTTCAATCAGCTGGTACATCCATGATATCGACCTTTACTCCGCAGATCTTGGGTGCTGTGTGAGCGGAGCCTTCCCTCCCCTCATTCCTGCCACTCCCGTCACTTCCCCCGCTCCCCTGGCTTCCCTTGGTCCCCTTATTACTGCCATTATCGCCCTCAATCCCTTCAATACCCTCACTCCCCTCGCTTCCCTCGCTGTCGTCACTGTCTTCGCTTTCATCGCTTCCATCATGTTCATCACTTCCACCACTTCTGTTGCTTCCGCCGCTTCCGTCGCTTCCGTCGCTTCCGTCGCTCCTTTTAACTCCCTGAAACTCCCATAACTCCCATAAGAAGACAATAACCTCCAATAAGGCAAAACCTTCGTCACTTCCATGGCTTCCGAGTCTTCCGTCGCTTCCATCGCTTCCGTCACTCCTATCACTCCCATCGCTCCCTTAACACCTTTTAACTCGCAGGGATACATTAAAAGTGGATTATTCCAATCTCCAAGGGGGAATGGATTGGGAGACATTAAGGGTGGATTATCCCAATGTTCAAGGGGGAATATTTTAGGCTGGTTAACAATGTTATGCGACAACCCAACCCATAAACCGCCAATGAACACCACCACCATGAGCAGTACTCCCACAATGATGATGACCCATTTCAAGATCCATGAGAAGCTGAGCCTCTTGGGCTTCATAATGCATGTCAAGATAAAGCATAGCACCTTCTGCAGGCAGATGAAGCATAGCACCTTCTGGAACCACATACACATGGCAACTTCCATCAGTAATTTTGCTACTTCCAAGGGAGGATCAAATATTACCCACTGAGAATTTCATTGATGGCTATGATTTTGTCAGTAAGTCTGACTGAGGTTCTGGTCACACATATTAAGCAAATTACAGCTAATTAAACTAATATGCATTGCAAGAAATAGTGCACCAATATTGTATGCAAAAGTTGTAAGAGATGTGCTCTATTGATCAATTTTCCAAATTCATATGGGTTAAGCTTAACATCATGGGTCAATATAATATATAGCGTTTGAAAAAGCTAAGATTGTCTACTTACAAAAGAGGTGGTGGGAGTGAAGGCAAAGTCGTTGCAGAAGACCAACAGAGCTCCAAAGAGGGGGAATGTCATGCTAATGAATGCCATGAAAGCTGCCACATCAATCAATCAGAGAGAAGACGGTTTCAGATCTCGGCTAGTGACTAACAAAACTAAGTGCATTGAGAAACAAAACAATGAAAACGGGGTCATAGACAAAAATACATGTTTTCTTTTAATTCAAGACAGTGAACGTTTTAGAAAGCTTTGAAAAAACTGTAGAAACCGTACAAAAGTATGTTTTAGATACTCGATCTTGGCATTGACAACAGGAAGTGACAAACCTATAAGAGGGAACTTTCCCAACGGAGGAAGGATAAAGCAAGCATCACTCCTCACTATAAGTGAAATCCCATCAGCGCGCTCAACAAGTTTGGAAGCATAGATGAGTAAATCTTCTCCTAGAGCGTCCAGTCCCTTGGTAGTCACATCGAGTTCGTCTAGATCTCCAAGTCCCTGATATGCACAGAGATAGTCATCAGTGGAATAGATTGTCGGGGCTGGAGTCTATGCTTTTCATTCATGTACTCAACAAAAACTACTCATGGCAACCAGAAACGTTGAAGCACAAGCAATAAGCAAGAATAATCAACATGATTAGATCAGGCATCATTGCCTTCTACAGACAACCATAGAGACGCTGAAGATCACCTGAGTTGCTGGACCAGCACTTTTAAGTATAATGCTAGTTCGCTGGGTCCCAGCTTTGACCTCGGCCCCGGTCAAGTACAATCCACGCATCGTGATGCGCGTCCGTGAAAAGTTAAACCATCCTGGAAATCCATTTCTTTTAGCGTATTGTGTACATCAAGAGCAGGATCTCACGGTAAATTTCACAGCTATAATCGCCAAAGGGTACCATAAATATAGACTTCAACAATTCCAAAATGAAACAACTAAAAGAGCATGCATGGAAAATTTCAATAAAATGCCGGTACTCCGGATGCCATTTTTTCATTCATTTCCTTCTTTAGCTCGAAAATCTAGGACTGGTATAGATTTCAAACCACATGGTCTAAGCGTAGAAGTGCCAAGTTTGTGGAATACCGTCATTTTAACGAAATTTTGCACACCGACATGCATGGAAGATCAGACATGCTAATGCAAAATTGGGTAAATATTCAGAATCAAGAATCACAATCCACTTACTTTCGTCTTGCAACCTTGCCTCAACATTCACCGGCACGTCGCCTTCCTTCAATATGTGCAAATGAACTTTGTCAGCTGCGTTCAAGCCATGGAAGTATATTAAGATCAGCGATGCAATGAACAAGATCACATACCGTCGACAGAATAACAACTGTTTGCAAAACTTGTAGCTTATCGATCAAATACGGAGAAAATGCATGCATAGCCAACACCGAGAGTGCATCAGTACACAATAGAGACTCATCGTCATGAGATCTACTAAATACGCATTACATGAGCTCGTCAGAATCTGCAAACAATACTGAGAGGTCAACGGAAGCAAGATCTTACCGTTACAATATACGATAGCCCAATTCCCGAGTTGAAAACTGCATCTCTTCTCAACACTCATACATTTCTTGGCAAGTTCTCCAATCTCAGCAAGTACGCATGGATCAATAAGCAGAGTTGCCTGTAGAATTATTGAGGACTTTATCCGTTTCACTGGACCACTTGCATGTCTTTTGAACAACCTCTTGGCAGGACGGATGACATCATCAGACGTGCCATCAGGAAAGAAAGCCGTAACCGTGATGGCTATGGGACTAGAATGCTGCTCGGCGGTCACTATGCCCTGGGGTGTCGTTCCGGGACACATATGATTCTGTGTAGATGTACAGTTGGAGTACGTATAAGGAACTGGTGACCCAGGTAGTTGATAGATTCCTACCTGTGCTTCTATAACATAAATGGATGTTGCACCAGAGTTTGACGACACAGAAGAGTTGGAGGGAGAAGACTCGGTCGCAGAAGAGTCTGCAAGGTTTGCCTCAGGCGAATTAGCTGATACGAGGAAATCAATCTGTGGTGCGAATCCGGAGAGCGTTTTAGATATCTCTCGGTAATACACTTCCGCTGCTTTAAGCATGAGACAGATATGGATTATCTAAGCCCACTTCTTCTAGAACGCCAGGCCAAAATCTGGATGTAATTCGCCAGATTCTGCGTCTACCAAGGTCCCAAAAGGCGGCTGATAAGAAACCAATAACAAGACCCCCAACTAGAGCAGGAAACCATATATTGAACTTGTCATAAGCACTGAGAGACATGGCTTCCTAAGGGTCCAGAACACTTCGTGGATTTGCACACACTGATCAAGAGCGAAGACCTCGGAAACTTATCTGGCATAATTTTCGAATGAAGTTCAAATATATGACAAGAGATTCTGATGGCCTTTTGCCTCTCAAAAAGAAACTTGAACCACTAAACACAAATTCGTGATGGTTGCTAATTTGTGTTCCATACCGGTGAAGCCCTCTTCCCTCGGAAATTCAATTGAGTTTCAGTCTGCATTGTCGGTAAACGAAACCTCCTTACGATTGGAGACGGAGTCACCTTCCTTGCCAGCATTTGGTAAGTACTCCGTACAACCCAAGCCAGTTGTGGAACTTGAAAATAACACTGAAACAAAATGAATCACTCGTTGATTTAAAACTTAATTCCTAACGTTCAAACATCCACAAGAAGTGTCTCTAGTACTGTACTGAACAGCACTTCGCCTGGGACTCATATAGCCAGTTGCTCGTATGATACCTTCCTACTGAAGTGGCCAGTTGCGGCCAAAAGTTCTGAACTTAACTATAAGCGGATACTACTGTAATCACTACATGCCCCCATTTGCCTCAGACCTCCCTCCCGTGGTTCTTCCCCTTCGGTCCAGACGGATCACTAGGAACTCTTGTTCTCTCGAGGAGACCATGGAGAAATCCTGGGAGAAATTTAGCTGGGAGATATAAAAAAGAAGGTCAGCTGGTGTCTGAGCAACCCGGTCACGCGGACCGAGTTGTCCTTCATTTCCTTTCCGTTTCTGTTGGGCTGGGCCACGGACCTCTGATTCCGGCTTGCTGGTTTTCCTCTCAATAATTAAAGCAATGAGCCTCCCATTCGTTCCGACTTCCGAAACAAAATAAAATAAAGAATACAATAACTCTTCCAGATAAATACACTGAATGTCCTATTATTTGTAATGTCCACTATTTCACCTTATTAGTCCTAACCTCGAAAAGTGCCCAAAAAACACATTCTCAACTTTAGTTGGAAATACTACACCCTACATGTTGGGTACTGGGCGTCATTGACAATTGGTACGTTTACCTCATATTCTGCAGACTTTTTAGCAGACATTTTAAAATTTAGTCGGCTGGTCCAATATTAGAATCTGCAGACGTTTCCGCTGAATTCAATCGATTTACTGTGCAGTACAGGAGTGGACATCCTGCTATTCTGCGACATTGGTTGCCAAGTAACTTCTTAATAAGAAGAAGCGGAACTTGGGCAGAAAACGACGCGGACCTGGTTGAGAAGAGCATAATGTAAAATGGATATCTTACCACGATTTACTTAACTACAGTAGTTCGTGTGACACATTTACAAAAGTGACTATTTTATGTTAGTGCAGATTGAAATATTACTACACTGAACTTATTTCCACCCAAAATAAGTTTTGTACGTGACAGTAATTTTACTAATAGATCTAGTGAGTGTACTCAAGTTTAATTTAATTAGTGTGATAGTTAAATAGTGCAAGACTCCTCACACTAATTGAAACAATTCATGTATTCTTAAATTGGTCATACTAATTTTCATACCAATCAATAATTCTCCCATACTAAATAACCATTTCAGTTAGGGTGCCTTGCAAATTCAAATAACTCCGAGAGTAGTGTGCCTCACAAATTTGCATAATTAGTGCAAATGTTATTCCTGAAGGTCGCTCTAATTGAAATAACTTGAGGAGTATGAAAACTGCACTTGATTACATTATAAGAACTCCGATCTCTAATTTGCTCAGTGCTTAATCGATTCATATTTCAGTCAGTTATGTACTCTAACTGGAACACGGACAGAAGTTGGTAGATTAACTGTCAAGTTTTCCAGAAATTTTCTAGCTCTTCCAAAATCATCACAACTCGTCATTGTGCCAGGACGCTTGCCAAACTTCGAATCAATAATTTTTTCATTCCCGGTGAATCCTCTATTGCCTTGAATTGCACACTTTAGCCCCTTAAGCACTAAGGAATCCACTTTGGGTTTTTGAAAACGTGGATAAGCTTTATTGAATTCAACATCTGGAAGTTCCACATGAAATTTTAGGATGGATGCTATTCATATTAATGTACATGTGAAGCTTTGTTCCACATCATTCCAATAAATATTGCAAAAGTTAAAAGTTTTTTTTATTTCAAAGTAAAATCAGGCAAGTAAAATATACACTATAAAAGTATTGGTTAATTTTTTGAACTATATAAATTGATACCTATTCAAAAACATTTGAATCATTCAAATTCAAATAATGAAGTGAAAGCTATGAGGAGTTTTATTTTGCAGACAATGAAGGTAGAAAAACATATAATGCCCTTCATTGAACTCAATTTGGAATTCTCAATGAAAACAAAAAGAATGGATACACATTGCTTACTAGAACATTTTCACCATTGGGATTAACAATTCTTAATTTCTTGTAAAATTTATCTGCAAATTAATTTTTTTGCTCATCAAGTAACACCTACTTAGTAATTTTTTTTTAAATGAATATGAAAGTTTTTTTGGTTACATTTTCTTGCATATATTTTCGAACCATTCTCCAACTTAGGATTGAATTTTAGGCACATTGCAATTGGCAGGGATACTCACTCAATTTTTCGGGAGGATGTACTTGAACAAGTTAACTAAAGGATCCTACTATTGAATTTGTTAAAACATAAATATAGATGAAGATTTTAGCCTCACTTTGGAGGACAAGTATTTTGAAGCAGTTTTGGGACTCAAAGAACTTTAGAGGTTAAGAATTGAGAATAGTTTCTATTGCTCAAAAGGTCAATTTTCTTTTCATTCTTGTCAAAAATTACAACGAGATTCCAATGCAACCACTAATCATGCCTTGTTTAAATTACTTACTGAATGCAAAAAATATAAAAGTCCAGAGGGTTTGGGGTGCATGACCACAAAAAGGCACAGATTCAAATGTTAATCTCGTGTACCTGTTTGAATTTCAGGTGTACAGACCTTACCGACCTTACCGCTCATTAGAGCGTCTCAGCAATAGATTCGTCCAACTCCTGGAAGGACAATCGTCTGTGTCAATCACTCTTGCCGACCTCAAGTCACTCCAGTAGTGACTCCATTCAGATCTGCAGACGCGCCCTAATATCAGACAAGGTGGAGATACATCAATCCTCAAATTCAACTCAATTGTCCGCATTTAAGCACTGCAATTGTTACAGACTTATAACACAAAAGAAGTATCAACCACAACTCAAAGCAGTAGATCCATGACAAGAATATCACTAAAATGACCTATCTCCGACAATCACTGCCAACAGCTAAACCCTCTTGTGAAACACGGACGCTTGAGGCACAAGCATGAACACCAGAAGTCAACATTTGAATAGCCAAATGCGGCGGGATTCCGATAGACGAATACATCGTGTGAAACACGAAGGAGATGGACAAACGGAAGAAAGTCATCACAGCAAGATCGAACATGACGAACTCGAGATCATCACTCTACATACCTCGGAAGAAAGAAGTCATCGCACCAGGATCAAGGGTCTTGACATGGCGAAGTCAAACCAAACCATATTACCTTCATCATTTGCACGAAGCTCTGGTCGACACGTAGACTTATCGCTAATGAAGATCGATCCCCGACAGATTTGCTATCCTCCGAACAAGGACTAAACCCTAAACCACGTAATTCAGCAATGTGAAGTACGGATAACCATAGACACCAGAACATTCCCACGTACAGTAGTGATCGCCAAATGCAGTGGGATTACGATACACGGATACAGCATGTGAGACATAAACAGAATGGACAAAAGGAAGGAAGAAGTCATCACAACAAGATCGAACATGACGAACTCAAGATCATAACCCTAATTACCTCGATCATGAGCGCCGTTGGGGAATTTGCTTGCGGACTACTTTCAATGATTTAGTTTTGCTCCCTTTAATCTACCGCGCGAATTCCAAGATTCCGGGTACTCGTTAGCCGTAGCCGCCACGAATTTGAACAAGAACTACTGCCATTGTTGCCATTGTCGCCATTGTCGCCACTTCGCACGATCCCCCCTTCTCACCATAATAAAATGCAGCAACTGAAGTGGAAATTCTGTCAAAGCTTCCACAAACAACGAATGCATCGCTGTTTGGGGTAATTTCGGTAGCGGAGAGGACGGTACAAGATGCAAAGCTACAAACTCCATTCTGCCTGAAGCCGCGAAACTGCTCGAGTGAAGCCCATCACCATCGCGGCGCTGCCAATAAGTTATGTATTCTCGTGATCCGCCTGGCGAGCAATGTGATTTCATGGCTTCATTTTATTTAATTTGAGTTTTGAGCCACAAACGCTCAATTTTGTTCAATTTTTTCGTTTTCGGTGACATGATGGATTAGGAAAGGAAAGATTCCAATATCTTAGGAGGGCTTGCAACAAATCGAATGGGACATGATTCACTTTCTCTTGCAATGATTAAATTGAGTAAAAAATTGAATCTTGAAAGGTTCAATTAGTTTTAGAATGGAAGAATGTACTCCATTGCTTATAAAATATACTTGCTTTGAGGAGGACAAAGGAAAAAATACTACATGAAAACTAAATTTAGACTTAAAAAAATCCAGAAATTGAGTTATCTATTAAAGCATGAAATATTGCCATTCATTTGACCAATTTTTCATTCATATATTAGATTGCTTTTGAATTATAATTTAATTTAACTTGTTATTTCTTATAAATGACAATAAGAAATGATAGTGTGCTTCTTGTGATATTGAAGTTTTGGTTTCACCCAATCATACAATTTTGAGACGCTACAATTGCATGCCTTCTAAACACATTGAGTTGTTGTTACTTTCAATTGACATATTGGTCCTACTCTAAAAAGTCTTTGAAAACTTTAAAACCATTTGATGTGAAAAAAATTTCTTTGACCTTCAAGTCTTGGAATTGCCGAGGAGAGACTAAAATCTCATCATTGGGAGAAGACAAATCAATTTGATTAAAGTGCATGCAATCATATTTCATTGTTATTCCAAAAAAACATCTTCAAACTCTATGATCTTCAACTAATAAAGAGATCATGTTTAGTCAATCACCATAAATAATCTTACACATGAGACCTTGTCTCCATTCTACAATAACACATTTTACTTCTTCATCCCCTCAAAACTGGCTGCAATGCTATTGCAAGTTTGGCTTTCAGATGATTAGCTTTACTTTGTTACTAACACTTGACAAGATCTATTTGATGTGTGGGCTATCAAGATCCATATCAGCAGGAATAGTTATCAAAATAAATCATTACTGTTAAACAAATTCGAGCATTGTAATGAGGAGAAGAGTATCTACCCCAGTTCGAACAAAGTCTAAAACCTGAAACAATTCAAAGCAAATCATCGAGACAATACAAAGATATAGCATCGCACATTCAAGCATTCAACACAAGTTTCCAAAATTCCATCCATTTTTCAATAATCATGGCTACAGGGTCAAAAAAATCCTAAATCACGTTATGCAGTTACACTTACAAAAGAGCTTTGCGCATCAAATTCAGTCAAACGAGAGCCTCGAACGTCACAGCAGGGTGTCAGATCACTCCCACAAAGACAAAGAAGACAGTTTGGAACACACAGTTCAAAGAATACCGGTCGACTCGTTAACCTTTGCGAGCCAGGAGGCTTGAGAAGGTTCATTACAGAGCTCACATTGAACGAAGCATAATCATTTCAAAACACTAAAATTGACACATTCATGTCGCTAGTTATAATTTCAAAGCCCTAAAACTCCTCTTAAAACTTGATTAAATTCCTCTGAGCTGCACAATTCGTTCAATTCAAAGAGAATCAAACAATGAGATTTTGAGCTCCTCTTGAACGACAAGATCTCTCTACTCTAGAATTGGACACATGGGCTAGATCTCGTTACTTCTGTCGCAATCTGAGTCCAGTCAGTTTGTTTCCATTTTAAGCCTGCTACAATTCTAACCCCCATAATTTCATCCCATCATAGACTTTCAGAATCACCTCTTATTGCGGACCAGAAAAAGTCCCGCACTCTTGAACTAAAATCCATGTCGTACAACCAAATTCAATTGCTATTTTAACATCCCTATTCAATCAGTAGGATTGTCAAAATTGGCCCAGTGAGAAAAAAAAGGCAATTCAAAGATGGCCTTTCCAAACCTCTACAAAGGGGCAAGCACTCGAGAGAAGGAAGAATTGCACTGCGCCAAATTGTGGTAACAACATTGCAAATCAACGGCGATCGAGCTTTCGTTTTCAGGTCAACTATAGTATTCCACAGGAAGCTCCATCGTTTCCGGCTTCTGCCCCCGTGCGTTTTTGAACAATGCCTCGGCCCGCAACTCCACGCTACTCCTGCCAAAGTACATAGTGAAGTTGAACACCGGCATGTTGCTCCGACTGTAGTTCTGCGGCAACGTGACTGAGAATCCTCCCTCCTTGGTGGCGCCATCCGTGTACCGTGGGTCCTGCTCCGTGGAGCTGTACAAATCGAACAACATCTGCGTCTGCCCGTGCGTGTGCGGCGTGTACTGCTTCGTCACGCACTTGTTTACCTCCACGCGGGAGCCTTTCTTCACGAACGCGTCGAAGCGGTTGCGGCACCACTCCACCCCATCGTCACCCACCTACAACCGCAAATCGCCAATCATCAGATGCGCAACGAGTAACAAGACAGGTAATTTAAAGACTCCATTCACCGTACAGCATACAGCAAGGGAGAGCTTCCTTTCACCAAATGCTAACTACACTTAGATGCATCTGAATAAGCAATTCAGCACAGTTCCCATTATTATACTGAAAAAGCTTTTGCAAGATCTTGTTGCTAGTCAAAAGGGGATTTTATATTCTCTTAAAATGCATTTGTTGGAGATTATATGAAAAAACTATGAATTCTCAAAGTGCTGAAAATAGGTGTTTTAAACCTAACCTTAGACATCCATGAATAGTGGGAGTAAATTTTAGACAAGAATATGCAGGGTCAAGTTTAGAAAGGGATCACAATTAAATGTTGTTAAATTACATGTTTACATGTGAACTTCGAGCCTTTCCCTACAACAATCCCAGAGACTTGTTTTTATCTAAAATCTTGCACATTTAGGGTGGATTAAGCTCAAAATCAATTGCAAAAAGCTAAATCACAATAAAGATTAAGTATTTGCACACTTAACGCAAATGAAAGTTCAGTTCTACGGTGAATGGCGAATCGAATGTATTGTATGGTTAACGGATCCTCTACTTTATAGATTTGCAACAGGTATAGCTTTGAAGGTTCTGAAATTGCCGATTCATTAGAGAGTTCCTTACCTTGAGCAGCTGGGGTGGATCGATCGCTCGGTCGTACCGGAGCGTCACGCTGGTCCCGTACGTTTTCTTCGAGATTCGGGAGACGATAGCCTCAGGTGCGCGCGCGAGCGACACGGCGCCTTGACAGATCGCGCTGCCAGGGTTTTGAGGGCAGACAATGTGCTTCACCTCGCCTGCGAACCGAGATCGGATACGTTGCATGAGATACGGGGAGCCCGCGAATCCACCCACCACGAACATCACTTTGATGTCATTCACGTGCATGAGCTGCGCCGCGATAAGCTCCAGGACCTCCTCCACCACGGGATCGAAAATGGCCTTGAGATCTTTTTGCGTTAGTTCGATCTCGGAGTAGGAGGCGCGCGGCGGGTAATTCCGTTCCCGCTCGTAGGCTTCCCATTTGAAAGAGAGCTTCGGGTGGAGTGTGATCTCCTTCGCGTCCGTGTTCGACATCATCTCGTGACCGAAGCCGCATTTGTGATCTTCCCAGTCCTTGAGCAAGCGCGTCCGGTATGAAGGCACGTCCTGGCGGAGAAACTCGTCTAAGCATTCGATTTTCTTTGAGAGGAAGCGCATGAAGGACTCGTCCACGAATGTACCGCCGCAGAGCCCACCGGAGGATTCCGTGAGCTCCCTCACCTAGTATTGAATCAACCCACACAATCTTAGAACTTAGTTACAGTTAAGTGCTTGGGAACCGGACGAGGCTCGAATCCGTCATTGGACTTAACCAGTTGTGACCTCTTACAATGCCAGAAGTAATTTTCTTCATAATCTAGTGATCGGATAATGCAGGAAATTTACCACATGAACTCACGAGTATGGCTTACGGTAGTGCATACACTCCTCCAAACAATGCCTCACAAGTTGGAGTTCAAACATCAACAACCGGTTATGCCACCAGACTCATTGCAACTAATGCGGAAAGCACTGCGTGCACCCTTAAACGTGAGACCATTAGACCAGGCCTCTTGGAGTCTTGGGTTGAATTTTCAGTATATTTTGAAAACATTTAAGGATTTAGTACTGAACATGTGAGTAGGGTGAATTTTTGTTAGCTTCTAGCGACTCCATGCAGGGATCTCTGAATTAGTTTTAGTCTTTTCTTGTGTAGGGTTGATCGTAATGGCCATAACAAGAAATCTTGACAAAATGGTGTCCTAAGATTGAATCCAAGGAGCAATCTTGACCACAAACCATAGATTACAACCTACTGTACGTGACATTCACCAATACTAGCAAGAAAGGTCATTTCGCTTTTAACGTCCATCTTAATGAGGTACCAAATAACTACCACAATGTACACTGGCATTAAATGAGCTGCTGCAGGCGAGCAGACTCAGCAGAGTAAGTGATTGCCACGTTGATGCACCCTATTGGCACCAAGCACTGACAAAACTATACCACATCATTTGCCTCAATTTCTCGGTTTCTCATCGTGGCCAACTAAGATATCATCAATAATGGTGGTGAAGAAGATCGAGCAAGATGGTCTGTAGGAATAACTTAGTCAATTATACAAACAATCCTACAAGCCATATTGCTCCACTTCACAACCACATTCTAGGTCTCTTTAAAGAGAACACGCATTCCAAGGAGGTAGCGAGGTACCTTAACTTTAAGAGGAATAAAGCAGTAAAACTCTCTCAACTCAAGTACAGTGGAACGTTCAGATTGGAGGGAAGTACAGTGCAGTTATTAGGTCTCACTCAAGATCAAGATATTCCCCTAGTACCCTAATGTGAATGTACCCTAATTGGCACAGAGTTAATTGATATATTATTAATTAGCTTAGAGTTAATCAGAGACCTAATTACTGAAGATACACATTGTCTTGCAAAGTGATCAGTGCAAAATTTCTAAACCCCTTGTGTAGTGAGAGGAATTGCGCAAATCCTGGACATTACACGTATTTAGAGCTCTATAGAAACGGTACCTGATAGTTCTGTCCCGTGCCAATGAGCTCCTGCACGACGATGTCGACGGTGCCTCCCCCGACGTCCGCCACAAGAATCTTATCCTTGGCCCTTAGCGACACTTCCTTGTGCTCCTGGCGCAGAATCTGGTGGCAATGAAATGACGCGGCTTCAGGCTCTAGCACCACTTTTACGGCGTCGATCCCTCCCGCGCCCACCAACCCCGCGTTCACCATGCAAGCCTTCATCTGCTGCTTCGCATTCTCATCCCAAATCGACGGCACCGTCACACACCACTGCACCGAATCCCGATTGAAGTTCTTCTCCCCCTCGTGACTTTGGATCACCGACATCGCTAGCTCCCCGATAAACCGCAAGTAATCGATAATCACCGAATGCACGGACAGCGGCGCCGGAATACTTGCTTCCAACGCGGGGTCGTTCAGATCCTTCTTCAGCAGCAACTTGAATTTCGACAAGTAGTATCCGTTGGGACCACCCTTTCGTGACATGAAATCCGAGCGCGCCATATGGCCCCAGGAAGCGCACTGCAACTTGGACCCATCCCCTATCTTCTTGTAATACAACCCTGTCAAGGTCTTGCAGTACGGCTTCTCACCGGTTCGCGACGGCCAATCGTAGTACACGCTGATCTCTTCCGGGCCGGAAGCTTTCGCATACGCGAATCCCGAGAACGTGGTGCCGAAGTCGAAGCCGATCACCCACTTTACGGGAGGCAAGCTACGCTTCTTGTCTACCACCGGAGAGCTCACGATCGCACACACTTTCTCGTCGCTTGGGGCGGAGGTCAGAGAGACGTACTCGGAATTCCAAGCGCCGTTCGAGGAAGGAGGAGCGATGTACTCGGAATTCCAAGCTCCAGGAGCTTGTGATGGGGCTTGTGATGTATAGCGGGATCCGGGCCCTGCTTCTTCCACGACTTCTTCCACATCTTCCTCTACTTTCGGCGACGAGCAGCATATCCACTTGAAACCTGACATTGTCGGATCTGAGAACGAATTCAAATCCCGTCACACACAAACACACACCTACACATTCACCCTCATACACTTCCGAGATGCCCTAACACAGTACCGCATTTGGTGAAATCATCGAAGCAAGCAACCTAGAGATTCAAGTCTCGCAACTTGAATCTACACGAGAAGTCTGTCTCTCTCACGCGCGACCTAGATCACGGAGGCTGGCTATGTCGGTAGCACCCCAACCAGAGATCCAAGATCAAAAACATTTGCGATCTCGTGCTGGAAACATTCAGATAGAGACGCAGAGTTGTGAGACAGGGGATTGCTCTAGGAAATGCTCAACATCGGTAGAGAGAAGAGGAGCCCTCTGATGCTGGCTGCGGAGCCCTGACGAAAACCTACAACACTACTGAAGACCGACATTTGCTGGCAATGCGAATATGCAATCACGGCACAAACCGAGTAATAAAAGTCAAGTGGGGTTGCAGGGACCTTCGCCACAACACCTCAGTCAGTCGTACAGTGCTTTCAGAAGTTATTCTATAAAACTTTACATTTACGAGTAGTCAAAAGTTAAAAGTTCGGGGGAAAAAAAATTGCTCGTTGAAAGGTTACAACCAACTGAAAGGTTTCGACTGACGCAAGGTCCCTAGACTGGGAGGCAGTGCAGAGAAAGAGGCTCAAGTCGTTCGATCGAGCACATGAATGGCATTCCATGATTGCCGTTGTCAGGGTTCAGCCATTTGAGCACCCCTGCGCCGGATATTTGATTTTTGCGTCCACATGCTAGGCCATCACTGGCCATAGTAGCTTGGTAAAGATACAGTAGTTGAAGAAGTAAAATGTAATTTCGCATGACAAAAAATTGGCAACTTGTGGGTTGTCAATTTTCCAAATGTGAAGTCACCGAAGGTTGAGACGATTCCCGTCCCTTTTAGTACAGAAGTACATAATGTTATGTCGAAGCTTGAAACTGAATGTCCTTGCTGTGTCTAAGTTAATTTAGATGAAACCTGGGCTGTAAAGTCGGGCCCAAGTTGTTCCGATTGGAGTGTTCGTCGCGCTGTAAAGTTACTGTTTTTGTGCAATTGAATTGGAGTTTTCGGTGATTTGCGAAAAAAGAAGAAAACGAAGCTGCAAATAGTGGGAAATCAATCCGATCCGACTTTCAGTACCCACAAAATCGATTTACTGTACCTGTGCAACCGCGGTGTTACCATTAAAATGACCGGCCAGGAGTCCAGGACGCGTTTAAGGAAGACCTGGCCAGGAGAGAGCATCCTGCAGGCAGAATTTGGGGAAGATTCCGTCGGTAAGCGGAGTACTTTGGAAATGAATCAGTGGGTGCAGTCGAAGTCGGACGGACAGCGAGTAATAAATTAGGTTTGGCCTTTGGCCAGTCAGACCAATTGATGCAACACACCAATTCTCTTACCGACCTTCTGATTCAATCTGCCGACCCGGCCCGCTTCACTACATAACTAAATCCCTAAATGCAATGTCCGAGGCACCAAATTTTGTTGTCCACAAAACTTTGAAGTTAAATAAAACCTAACCAACTTACTATTCTTAGTAGTTTACATTTTTGAAAAAATCTTTTTGAAGTCTAGTTTTAGCATCAAAAATCCAATTTTGAAAAAGAATGATCATGATTTTTGTATTCTAAGATTTTGTCTAAGGGTGTCCATTGTAAATCTTCATTTTCTAGTGTTGAGGGCTCATAGAAATGAGCCTCAAATACACTAAAATTTTGAGGAAAAATCACATTAGAAATTCATTTAAAAAAATTGTAGATTAGATTTGGAAAAGATGTAAATTGATTGAGGTTATGCATGTTATATCCTTTAACTTCATTATTTTCTTATGACAATTTTTTCAGTTTTGACATGTAAAAACTTTGTAACAAAACATGGTAAAAAAACTACACTCAAAATTGAGCAGGGTTCTTTTTACCACATTTTTGTGTAGATCTACTATGTGTGCTCAAATCAAGTGCCATAACTAATGGCAAATATGCAATCAAAAACTAAACAAGAATGCATAACAAACACACCCTCAAAGAAAAACTATGAATCTACACACACAAAGTCAAGCAGCTCTCACTCCACAAAGGAAGAATCGAAGAGAAGCGAAGCTTTTACTAATAATGCAATCAACTTCACGTAATAGTGCAATCAACTTCTTTTGCAATTTTTCATTGCAATTTTAAAATTTAGAATTGTGTAATATATCATTGGAAAGGTCTTAAAAATATCTTTCCAATGGTATATTACTCGCTCCAAAGATTTAAGAATTGGAGTGGAAAATTGCAAAAGAAGATGAAGGCCCACTACACTCACATGCACAAAAATGTGGTAAAAAGAACCACACTCAATTTTGAGTGTGGTTTTTTTTACCATGTTTTGTTATAGTGAAAGAAGATTGAAAGACATTATAATCTTTCAATCCATAAGTGATATTTTTCTTTTAATCCATAAGTGTCCGTGTTTTCTTTTCCTACATGATCTTTAATATTTTTTATTCAATTTCAAGAAAATTCTAAGAAGCTTAAAAAAGCTTTGAACATTAGGAGATAAAACTCTATGATTACTACTATGACGTTGCCACAACCAAAATAAAAATAAAAAATAATTTTATAGTTTGTTTTTGTTTTTTAAAATTCAAAATAAAAATAAAAAACAATTTTTTAATTTTTTAATTTAAAAATAAATAAAAAATTCAATATAGTCTTTTATGCATGAAGGAATGCAAGGGATTTGTTGCAATGTAAGAGGTTGCATTCTTGATATAAATAGAAAACTTTATAGACAAAGGAGTGTAGGGGTTTTATTTCATAGTGTTTGGATATGCGATGTGAAAGTTACACTTCCTTCAAAATAAAAGATAATTCAATTCAATTTTTTAATTTAAGCATAATTTTAAAATCCATAACTTTCACACAATAGGTCAAAATGCCACAAAACAAAGTCTATATATCTGTCTTCACAGAGAGCTTTCCAATGGTATAAAGCTTGGGAGACTTATAATTTTTTTAGATTTTAGTGTATTAAATAAACAAACTGATATAAGGTATAGATATTCAATTGCCCTAAGCAACCTTTAACTATATAAATTGTAGGTTACCTAGAAAACAATCTTCAACCAATTTTATCAAAATCTAGGAGAGAATGTCAACTTTACCTCTAATTAAATGTCCAAAGAAGGCCCATCTCCAAAATCACCTCCAAATTGTTGTTTTTAAAATGAAAGTATAATTTTTTTTAAACATTTAACACCTAAAGACTGTAGACTATATTTTCACCAAAAATGCTCCAAAACTGCCATTTCTAATACAAGCATCAAACTTTAGATGAAAAACATTTTTAGACACATATAACCATAGGATCTTGTAGTAAACTATTTTTAAAATATGTGGAAAAAATTTCAAAGTTTTACACCATGTAAATTGCAAGATATTAACGTTTGAAGTGACAAAAGCCATTTTTTTGACCCTGTGAAAATACGGGCAACTACACTTTACAAGGTCACATTTTCATGAAAAAATGTCCAAAATGATGGTTACTCTTTGGATTTATTTTCCAAGGCAAATTAGCTACATACTTAAAAAAAATTTAGATCATTTGGAATTGCACAACATATAGGGAAAAAATAGTAAATAGATAGAAGTACAAAGTGATTCAAAACACTAAATTGTTAAGAATTTAATTATGGAATTGAAGAATTCCAATCCCAACAGTGGTAATGTAGTAATAAACAATCTACATCATATCTTTTTATTTTTGTCAAAAAATATAAAAAATTGAGTTAAATAAAGGATTCTAAAGTTTATTTTTGAGTAGGGAATCCATGACTAACCGCAAACTAGAATAACTCATAACTTTCATCTTGTAAATCAAAATGGAAATGATTCAAATATTTTTACATATATATAAATCTAAAATTTTAATTTCCAATTTTAATTTTTGAAAAAAGTGATTTTTTAAGAAATTTTTGGGCTGCCCACCAAGCATCGAAAATTACATATCATACAATAACTTTTGAATCATGTTGTCAAAAGTTATGAGAATTTTTGGGCCTTAAAGCTACTCCTTGGGCACATGTTGTGTGAAAATTTCAGCAAAAAACATCTAAAAACTCCATTTGTAGTGAGCTGCCCAAAATCGCTATGTTGCCAAAAAATGCAGTTTGGACCTTTAGGGGTTAAAAAAAATTAGACCATAAGATCTTGCTCATCATTATCAAATTAGTTGACCCTCTAATTTTAAAAGACTTTAACCATATGGATTTTGAAATATTATCAATTATTGCTCAATTTTTGAAAAAGCTATTGTTTTTTTTCCTAGGAAAAATGATTTTGAAGGCTTATGTCTCATATTTCACAAAAGAAGAGTTTTCCATCTTTGATCCAATGCAATTATAAATAGTTAAGAACATGCATGTCATTTTTTACAAGGATTCAAACAATGGACGATTGCTTGAATTTTCTTTTTTAAATAACCTCTTTTCATGACCAATTTGGTGAAAGTGAGGCAAATAATGTATTTGTTCAATGATAATATGAGCAAAATTATTTTAAAATCAATAAAAGATTTTGACCTTCACTACCAAAGGACCCTACAATTGGCTGCGTGTCCTTTCAATAGTTTGGGTGGGTCATACAGGGAATCCTTTTATCCACTTTTGTTTATTTTTTTTCTATTCATACAATATTCTTCATTGTTTCTAGCAAATTGAAGGAAAGTTTCAAAACATGTTTCTTTTTTACAATGGATGAAATTGCTAAATTGTTACAAAACTTTCCAAGAGAATTGCTCCATTTTGGACAAATATAAACATATGTGGATGAATAAATAAGTTATCATCCAAATGTTATATGTTTTATTCATGTCTACAGATGTAAAGGAGTTTCATTAGTCTAATGATGATCACTTTCTGCATTGCTTTATAGAATAAAACACATTGAGACCTTGCCAATACAATGTCCACAAATGACAAAAGGAAAAGGGACAAAGTGCAAGTCAAAGTTACATTCCCTTATTATATATTTAAGGGATTAACTTCTAAAGGACTGGGGGTGTTTGAGTATAGCTCTTGTTTTCTTGACTAGATCTTTTAACAAGTATAATTCCTCATTTGTGTAGAATAATTTTGATGATTACCATTGTTGAAATGAAAGAAAACTTATGTATCTTCTTTATGAAAAAAATCAATAAAATTGCACAATTTTTGAGAAAATGTCACTATTGACAAGATTGATGAAAGATGTTTGGTTAGGGAGTACTTTGTGCATACCTTGAAATGGGAATGTTGAAGTTGGAATGCTCAAAAGTGCTCCCAAAACTCTAGGTTTTTTTTTCCATGTGTACATATTATCATGATATTTATGTGTAATTTTTTTCAAATAATTTTGAGGTGTAGTGAAAAAGATATGAGGATGTGAAGATCTTCTTCAAACTAAAAAAATTCACCAAAAATTGCATACTTGATCATTTCTTGATCAAATTGTACCAATGGATTCAATAGAAAAAAATCATCTAGGATCTCTTTGTTATTCAAAAGTTGTTAGTGAGGTTAGCATATTGAAATTTCTACAAATGCAGTTGCAAATGTATTTGGGCCTTACAGTCCTTCACAGGTTAAGGTACTAAAAACACCCCATAGTGTCCTTGTCCCCATTTCTAACAATTAAACTTCTATTAAAAGTGTCCTTTAAAGTGCCATTAAACCCATTCCCTTCCTGAGTTGCAATTGTTTTGCTTGTTAATTCTTTAAACAAATTCAATTTTATGATCAAGCTATGTGATGGCCCCAAAACCATTGAGGGAGCTTCCACTTCAAAAATTTCTAGTAATTACATGCCATCTTATCCAAAAATTCTATAACTTTTTTTAAAAATTCATGATTTTCAGTTGCTACCACAATGAAAATGTGTTGTTGTTTTTCTTGAAAAGGTGCTTCCACCTAGTACACACACAGAATTTCTTAATTTTTGTGGTAAGTTTGGGGTGTTTTCACCTTTAGTTCAAGTCCCGGGATCCAGAAGCAATCAGTGTTGGCTTTGGTGCTTCCGCGAACTTTGCCCCATTAATTTTGTTAGCTGGGTGGGTGAGTGAGTGGCTTGACACCAGTCGATCCGTTCCCATGGCAATCATACATTCAACTCACTGACAAAATGCAACATCCGAGTTGCGCATTTTCTGAGATTGTTTTTTCTGGACTGGACTGGACTGGACTGGACTGGACTGGACTGGCAACTTAACTTTGATTTGATCAGTGGATGGAATTCATTCATTTATTTGTGGAACTTAGAAAAGGCACGACCACTTCAGATGTATAATTGCTGGAATGGAACCCAGTCAGTCAGACAATTGTACAATGGAATGATCAAAACATGATTGGGATTCATGCCATGGGTTTTTGTTTTCATTTTGAAAATACCAATGTGGAGGGGAAGCTTACTACTTGGGATTGTCAAATCATATCCAATTAACCCCTAAAGTTCTTTGACTATGTTTTCGCCAAAAATGTTCCAAAATTGACATTTCTTGGACAAGTTTCAAAATTCAGAAAAAACAACAACATTATTGGACACATGTAATCATTGGGTCTTGTAGTAAATTGCTTTGAGAAGATATGAAATTTTTTTTTAGAAATTTCCACCATGTAAATTGCAAGATATTAGCATTTGAAGTGACAAAAATCATTTTTTTGTCCTTGCAAAAAATCGGGCAAATGAACTTTACAAGGTCAAATTTGTATGAAAAAATGTTCAAAATGATTGCAACTCTTTAGATTCATTCTTCAAGGCAAGTTGGCTACATGCTTAAAAAATTTCAGATCATTTGGAATTGTACAATGTCATATAGGAAAAAAATAGTAAGTAGGTAGTAGTAGAGAATGATTCAAAATACGAAATTATTAAGAATTTAAATATGAAATTGAAAAATGTTAATCCCAATGGTTGAAATGTTGTAATAAAAAATTTACATCCTAGGATTTTATTTTTTTTTCAAAAATATTGAAAATTGGGTAAGATAAAGGATTTCAAAGTTTATTGCACAATAAGGAATCCATAACTACCCACAAACAAAAAATCCTCATAACTTTTCACTTGTTGATCAAAATGGAATGATTCAAAGCCTTCCTTGTATACATAAGTCTAGAAAACAAATTTCAAATTTTGGTTGTTGAAAAAATGATTTTTTCAGATCTGCCGGGACTGCCCAAGTTGAGAAACGAACTACATATTAGTTTATAACTTTTGACTCCTATTTCCAAATGTCATGAAATTTGTTGCATATGAAAGTTAATCCTTGTCTACACCTTCTCATACAATTTTAGACCTAAATATGCAAATTTCTGGTCACAATGGCCTGCCCAAAATTTCTATACATCCAAAAAATGTAGTCCGGTCCTTTAGCGGTTAAAGAAGTTGACCCATTTCTACCAATTTAAGCAATTATGGGGATATAGAGTGCGTGTATTTGGATAGGAGAATTTTTCTTGTATATAGAATTAGAGTTTGGAAGTATTGTAGAATTTTTAGTAATTTTTTTGACTCAAACTATAATTATTTTGAATCTTTTAGGTGAATTGTATTGTACAACTTGTTCTAGTTATATAGACCTTTATATTTCAGACCATGGACTAGTTGCAAAATCCACCAACTAAAAGGCAAATTGCAATATTGAGAGTCTTGGAGCCAATCATAATGTGCCACAGTTGTTCTGGGAATTTGTACTATAATTAATCACTCCTCATCAACACTTGATTGGAAAGAGAACAACCTATATTATAGAAATTGAGGTGATAAAAAATGGGTCGGCTTCCATAATATCAAAATGTTCCATTTTTCAGACATTGAAACATCTACAAATAAGAGAAGATACATGTATTTGCATTGTGTAGTTAACAAGACTGACAGTATAACCATGAGGCTCTATCTAAGAGAAACAATAACTTAGTAATTTATTCATCAAGTTTGACCCACATTTCTATTCCAACCAAACCCTAACCACATTGCATAATGTGAATGCGGTTGTAGATTGGATTTGGAAACTAGAAGCAAAGCTATAGTCTCTATCTAGAGGACAAAGACAATAAATTTTGTAAGGAGTAGAAAGTAGGAAGCTCAAAAACCAATCGTTTAAAGGCTAGTCCACCTTTTTCAATGCGTTTCTTTGGAAATGAATATTTTTAGCTCATTTTTTAGACAAAGAAAAATAGATAAAACAAGTGGTTTTATATTCTTCAAAGGCATTATTGAATTTCTTATGAATTTTCAAACGAGTTGTATTATAGGCATCTATTTATGATCCTAGGTCTTCTATAAATTATTCACTTGTAACTTGTAAAGAAAATGAAGAAAGCAAGGAAAATGATTGATTCTTGCAATAAATAATGTTATTCTCAATTCATTCAATGACCATAGAAGTCAATTTGAAGAAAATTGAAAATGTCTATTTTAATAATAATTATAAGGGCAATTTTTAATGAGTTCTAACTTTATAAAAAGAATGTTTCAATTTATCACTTTTGAATTGGCAATAAAATGTGTCATTTCATAGGGATTCGAGTTAGCCAGTACACTTGCAACTGGTATGTTTACAATATAGTAGAAGAATTGACAATTTTGCACTCCATAATATAGTTGCAATAGTAAGTTGCGTGTCTTTGAGATTTGTATAGAATAACACAATCTTCTTGCTAATATAGGAAAAGTAGGTATTCACATTTATTCAATTATAGGTAATGCAAGAATTTGAGTATTGGGGAGGAGTCTTATACTATTTGAATGTATTGGGATGAATGTAATCTAATTAGTATAAAAACTTGGATAAATTTTGGATGATTGTCTAAAAATGAGAATAAAAATTGATGAGTGTACAACCTTTTTTGATTATCTTATTGGTAGAACAACACAAAGTGTGGAATGCTTATATATAAAAGAAAAATAGATAGAATCATTTATGTGTGTGCATTCATTTATAAAACATCTATTATTAGTTATTTTCATCCAAATATATTATAAAACTAACACTCCATAGTTTTTTAGAGTGCCATTCATTAATATTCATACCCAAATGATATAATATTTTCAACAAAATTTTGCTTAAAAACATTGATTTGTGTACAATAATACCATACATGGTTAGAAAATAGAGAGAATTTGAGTGAGTTTCACTTGAAGAAAATATTGCAATTTCATGAAAGTGGTCATTAAGGAAGTCTGTCTTTTCAAGATTCAAGTATTACATTGGATAAATGAGAAGGTTGTTGGACTATACAACGCTTAAAAGCCCTATGTTTATCATACAAAATATGGATGTTGAAATGCTTCAAGGTTAGTAACTAATTAATATAATGCTATCTTGTTGGATTTAGGTACTACAAAGTCTAGTTAATCTTTCACACCAATTTCTTAAGACATTGGTTTCTCTTACAAACTAATATGAAATAAGTGATAGTTTATTTAAGCCCCAATTCAACAACAATGTCTTCACAACAATGGGATTGAACCCCTAAATACTCAAGCCTTTTGAAGTGTGTTTTTCCTATGAAAAAAGAACTTGAGCTTATAGCTAATTCCAATGAAGCAAATTGTTATTTTTTCAAAATCTAACTATATAGATATTTAAAGAGCTTACTTAGTTGTATGTGTACCAATTTTGAGTGTAAAATTGCATAGGAGTTTTGAGATTATATTAAGAGGAATGCAATTATCTTATCTTTAGTATGTTGTCAATCCCTTCAATGTTTAAGAAATTTGCATGTATGAGTTTTGGAGGATTGGAGGTGACATAAACAACTAAAATTGTGTTAGCACACTAAAGGGCACTTTCAAAAACCTTAAGTTTAAATGAAGAACTATCAAGTTCCTTACAATTGTTGAAATGCAATTTTTTGAATAAGAAAAAATCACAAATAATTCCAAATCAACACTTGCATATTTAAATTTTCAATTGTAAAAATCATGAAAACATTTTCTCTTTCTACTAGGACTATTTTCAAAGCAAATGGATACATACAATTTTTTAGATCTCAAATCAAATCAAATTGGTAAACTTTGCTCAAAGTCATGAAAGAAGTAAAATTGGCAAGCTTTATTCTTCACTAATACTATATATATGTATTTGAAGACCTCTCAAAAATAAAATATTTTGGTATAGGCAAATAAAGAGAGCTTGATGCTCTTTTAGCAATAAACAAAATAATTATGTTGCTTGTTTGAATATTCAATTTTCCAATATAACATTGTTGAATAGTAGTAACAAATTAATAATACCAACTACAACTTATATAGAGTCAAGTCACACTAAATCATAGCAAACAAAATACAAGAACTCACATTTTCCCACAAGTAAAGATCATTGGCTTGAAGACCCTCTCTTTTAAATTGAGTTGAATACTACAAAACAAAGCATGAAGGATACCTTGTCCATCCTATTTGAGGTTATTTTGCATACCAATTCAAGTGCTCAATAAGTTTTTTCCAATATGTTATATAGACAGTTCCATAATTCACTCCATAGTCTACAAAATCTTATGTTAACACTTTCATCATACATAACATACCAAATATTCTCATCCAATTGAACATAAGGTGAAAACATCTGAAATTGTCCTTGTATAAATTTCTAACAAGTAGACTTCTATTGAAAGTGTCCTCCAATGTGCAATTAAATTGTTCCCATATACTTAATTGGGATTGGTTGATTGATGATTCTTTAAATTCTTAGTAGTAGGACCAAGTTATGTGATGGTTTCAAATCGTTGAAGAAATTCTACTTTGAAATTCATAATAATTACATGTCTTATGCAAAAATTCTAATTTCTTTTCTGATTTTCAAATGCTACTACTAAAAAAAATAATTTTTTTTTCTAGAAAAAGGTGTCTCCAACTATGCTGAGTTGCTTCTTTTCATGATTTGGGGTGTTTCACCTTGGCACCAATCTTGATAGTCAATCCTTTCCAACTAGTAGTCAAGGTAATCCAAAGGGTGTAATTTAAGTTAGAAAGTCGCCCCTTTCTCTTGATAATCTAAGGGGAGCGTCTGACTGTCTACATGAGATGAGTCTCTTCATGGCGGCACCTGTTCAAGGTGAGGAGCCGGGTCTGTTGCTCTGTGGCACCCCTCCAGATTCCATGCATGCTTTGGTCTCCCAAACCTTGATTTCCCTGCATTCCACGAAACCGTAAGCGCAAGCTCCCCGCTCACACATGGATTTACCACAGACACCAATTGGGGTGTGACTCTGACGTACACTGTCGCCATGGTGACCAGAAGTAGGACGGACGATGTGAGCTGGAGCCTCTTTCTTCCGCGTTCTAGTACGAGACACTCGAATTAATGAGCAGCTAAGAACTCACAGGTTAGTTTTCGATTGTTGTATCAAAACGGATGATTGCCCCAGCTCATGTGAAGTTGCCTTGCACAAGAGAAGCTGGATTCATTTGGGTTGGACGTTGAAGTCAGTATGTTCGGGCTATGGTTTGTAACCGGAGTTTCAACAAAACAAAAATAGATTCACAGATATAAAAACAACATTCTCAGTCAAATGAAGCTGTTTCAGGAGATTCTAGATAGCTTCGTGAAGAGAATCCTCCTCATGGTTTCTCCCGGAACAGCTTAATTTGACTGAGAACGTTGTTTTGTGTTTGCGAATCCATTTTGTTTGAAATCCGATTACACACCAGAGCTAGAACTTCATCGTCCAACCAAATCCGGAAACACTCACTTCTTTTTTCTGAAAACCCTTAGTAGAGAGCGCTAGTGAAGGTGTTGCAGATTACGATCGGGGGTGGCAACATGGGGAACAAGCCAGATAAAGGTCGAAAGATGCAACAACCGTACAACCAAATGGTGGAGGACGCCATCGCCGCCCTGAAGGACCGTCCCGGCTCCACCCAAGCCGACATCTTCAACTACCTGGAGGCCAAGTACGAGGGGAAGATTTCCCCGAAGAACAAGCACAACCTGCAAACCGTGATCCGATCAGTGATCCAGAGCAAGAAGAGGCTCCGAATGGGGATGGGCGGCCGGAAAGCAGCAGCCACTCGGAGAGGGCCAGGAAGACTCAAAGGGAAAGGACGCAAGCCTGGTGGGCGTGGTGGACGCGCTCGTGGCATCATGGGACGCCCACCTGGAAAAGGCTTCAAACTCAAGCTCGTCATGCCTAAGTCTCTCAAGACTTCCAAGTCTCTCAAGTCCGGGAAGAAGCTTGCGATGCCCAGAGCCAAGGGCCCTGCAGGTCTCCTCCGGCGTGTCAAACGAGGCGCTGGCCGAGGGGGGAAGCTCTCCCTGAGATCTGCAAGGAGGACCACTTCGGAGGGGTCCATATGCTTACCACGTATGAATGGACGCATGAGAAGAAACTGAAACTCGGATTGAATGAAACCCCTCCAAAAATTTCACCACCAAAAGTTCAGAATCATGTATATTGGCACATTCATTCAACCAGAGGTAGTGTTTGTCGGCAATGTCCTCCCAACATGTGATGATGCTTCCATGGCTTTTGACACAAGATGGTAATCAAAACCCCACGGTTTCTGTCGACGCAGGAATGCAGTAAGGTAGGTGGCTTTCAGCTATTTGGAGTGGCTTGTCTTCTTAGAATGGATTTTTTTTCTTCAATGTGATTATTGTTCCCACTTTCAAGAAGATTGCAACACCCTAAAACACATAATATTTGGATATTGTATGAACAAGTTATGGGTGAGTAGGATTTTGACTCTTGATCCATAGTCATGTTCGTTGGATTCTACATATATAATCTTCCGTAATACGTGCGGGGTATGTGCTGCAAAAGTCTGCAAAGGGAAATGTTTCACTTAGAAGGAGCAGTTTTCAATGCTCACGCTAAAACAAGGAGAATTTACATGTAAACGGTTAGACACAACATTACTTCCTGAAAAGTATCATGAATTAGACTTCATCATGTTCTAGTTTTCGTGTGTCGATGTTTTATATTCAATTGAAATTCGCTAGAGTAAACTGTTCAACGTGCATTCACGATCACTAGATTAGGGACTTTATTTGAACTGCATATTAGTAGCCATGCCATGCAGATGCGTCTTAAGAGCCTTAGGATTAGCCCACGCTGCGTTCATGTAAGCATCCTCCTCATCCTCAGCCATTCGCTGCCATTAGCACCAAGAAAAAGACTTGACTTCAGATCATGGAAGCAGTAAAGTGGTGTTACCTTATCAGTTTCATTCATAACTAAATTCAAACCAGCAATGCCTAAATTTCCAATGGTACATGCCATGTTGTCAATCGCTGAGAGTGTTCCTAAATCCTATGCAGCACCTTGGAAAATAGTTACGTCGTGTCTAAAAGAAAGAGAGCTAGTTATTTCACGTTAGAATGAAGGTTTGGAGTGAGGTTACCTTGAGTTGTTCTTGCTGCCTGAAGTAGTGTGCCATCATTGCCTTGTGCGTATCTTCGTCTATTGGCTGAAATGACAAACCAATTCTACGCATTATAAGCGCCATAAATAAATTAATTCACTTCTAAATTCACATAAATTTGAATGAGTGAACGAGAGAATGAGAACTTAATCCTAATTCCTAAATGCCACAAAAAGGAATTCTCAATTCTTTAAAGCTCAGACTTCGTACCACATGATGACAATCCATAGAGCTAGGATCTTTTATCAAAATATTTTTATTCATCTAATGGAGTTTTCATATCACAAAATTCATTAAATAAAAAAATAAAAAAATGAGGAAAACATATGAGGTAAAAGAAGGTGCAAATGACCCTCAAAATTGAGAAAATTACATGACGCATAAGGGTTAAGAGATGCTTACAGGTTCTCGTTCCGGGCAGCTTTGACCTTGCGCACGCAGCTTCACAATAATCTGCCACTCATCTACCACTGCAACAGCTCAGGAGAAGCTCAAACAGACCGTCTTCATCGTTAATGTGCTCACAATTCAGGGGAATACTACTAAAGTTAATTCAATTAGTGCAAGACACACTAATTGTTTTATATTGCACTTTTCTCCTTGAACAAAAGTTATTTACAAAATCTTAATGACTTCAGGGCAATGAAGATACTCCCTTCTTGTTCCTATTGCCTCTAAAAATTATAAAAAGAAAATGATTTCTTGTAGAAAAGTACAATAAAAAAACAATTAGTCTCTCTCGCACCAATTCAATTGAATTGGTTGATTAGAACATAACCACTTCCTCAGTAACTTGCAATGACTATTCTTCAGATGTATCAGTAAAAGTCTAAGCAGTCGATTGTCAACCTTGGTCTTGTCATTCTTGCCAACATAATTCTTCAAGCACTTGTCACGCATGAGCTCTTTGCCAGCCCACCAACAGTGTGTAGTATCAGGATCCAGGGTTTCCTTTGCTAATGATCAAACACAAAGAATCAATCAGTCGTTTTAAGAAATCATTGTCATAAGAAACAATTTCAAGCACAATTTCATGCACATTAGATGAATGTGAAAGAGAAAGTACATGAGTATTGTATTCCAGAAATTGCTTGCTGGACAGTATCCCACTTCGGTAGCCCTTGGGGATAACAAATCATGACAGCACCACGTATGAGGTTGAGTGCATCTTTTAGCATAATTGCAGTGATAGTATTCTTCGCCATTACATTTTCCTGCACCATCTTAGAAGAAATCATCAGGGCAGAATAATATATTTCTAGACTGCCTCGTGACAGGGAAGTGGGGAAAATGCAAATTAGGTCAAACGAGACATACCTTGGACACGAGGGCTATGGCGTCGTCCACCGTCCCTGTGATTTGCTTGGACACTTCCGGATCGCAGGCTGTTACATGTCCACGAAGCATCCACTCATGAACTTCCGCCCTCTCAACAATTTCCATGCAACAAAGTTCAGCAACAAAGGCCGGCAAGGAATGCGCACCCATAAATCGCCACGTGTTGCAATTCAGCGAAAACTGACTGGAATTTGAATGAAGGAATAATGTGCATTACTGTAGCAATCAGAAGTTTGACCCCCAAATGGAGAGATTCATGCCAAAAGTTCAGCTTAGGAGAGCATCAATGACTGGCAGGAGGGTCATCCATAAATCAAATACACACATGCTGAGACAAATACAACAAATGCACCCAATGGTAAATTCACATGTTCAATGACTTCTCTCAACTTCTCCCAACAGCTTTCATTGTTGACAATTTCCCATGCTTACCTTCCCCATTCATGCTCATATTTCAAGGGCTCAAATTCCAGGTGTTGAGATTAGGCAGAGAGTCTTGAACAGGATCTCACCTTCTCCAGTGCGACGACAGTGTGGGTCTTTGTTGTAATGCGGACCACGAACTCGAGGCCCTCTTTGTTTCTGCACCTCCTCGTCATCACTGTCCTCATCGTCGTCAGGATGTTTGGCTGGGCCGTAGAGAGCCAGTCGCTTGGATTCCTCCTTCAAGCCCAGAATTCGCAACTGCAGATTGTTGACCAGCACAAGATCTCGAATCAGCGTGTCCACGCATTCTATGGACGGAGATTCAAACAGAAACTGTCGCTCGTCCTTCGCCTTCACGTGAAGTAGCACCATTCTTCAAACTGTGTATAGCATTTACAGGGAATCCGCCTTCAACACGATGCTCAAACTAAGTCACAAGCAAATGTACTTGCTAAAGAAGAACGTGCTCAAAGAAGGAAAACGAATGTATTGAAATAAGGACGTCGAGAATCCTTGCTATTGATTACTGAGATCCAAGAAAGAGTCATCCTCCACTACACAGCATTCTCTGCCAACTACATAGCACGTATTCACAAACGATTAACATTTGCAGAAATAATCATCATATAGCCTAAACTCCAAAACCTTGCGAAGAAAAACATTGATATAGAAAGGACACACTATTATAACAGCATTTGTAACACACTTACAACGGGGAGGCATACTCACAGAAAAGATAAGGCAACACACAAGTCATCAGACATTAAGTGAGCCTCAGCATTTGTACAAGAAAACAGAGGTTTCACTTACCATTCTCTTGCATTCGTGACTACTCCATAATAGGCTACACGAGGAAAACAAAATTTGAGAATGCAAGCAACAAAAGTCTTGACAAATTGAAAGGAACAGCTGTAGTAGACAGCTTACAGCTATGTAACTGATGCCGAAAGCCAGGAACTCTCAAACTGGATGTTTTAGGGTTCCTCCACCATCATGGTCCAGAAGGTTCCACACACAAGACCAGGGAATGGACGTAGACTGACACCCGAAATCTCAACATTAAAAGGCCAATCCTGCATGGAAACTGGCAACTGAAACTTTATAAAAATTGCCCGAACATAGTGTTCAGTTAGTCATAACAACTAACTAAGCAAACTCCAGCACAGATTACAAACTGTAGCTTCGAAGAGCTTTACCAATACCACCACGGATTCCAATTCCATTCCCACCCAATTCCCATAAAAGTACACCATGTACAACGTGAACTATACCTTTATATAAAAAAATTGCAGAAACAATTGGTTGTCGTATCACACACTTTTGAATTAGGTCACATAACATTGTACCAAAGAAACGGTTAAAAAAAATAACCACCTCCACTTGCTAAACCCAGTCCCCTCTAAACTCCACTGGCAGCTGAAATCCCTGCACTTCGCCATTTCCAAAATTCTTCCCCACGGCCTTCACCTCAATGGCGGACCTTCCAAAGTACATGGACACATTCACAGTCGGCTTCGTCTCCAAGTGCGCACTAGCCGAAATATCAATCGAAAAGCTGGCTTCCTCCTTGCTGTCCACCCCTGGTCCCCTTGTATGCTTGGGATCCGTTTCATTGGAGCTGTACAAAACCAGTTTCATGGTTCTGGCGCCAGGGTACAGCGGCGTGAAATCCTTCGTCACGCAATGGTCGACTTCAAGAGGATCACCCTTCTTCACGTAAGCGCTGAAATTCACGTCACACTTCTTGTTCGCCCCCACCCAGCTAATAAACTCGGCATCCTCAGGGTCACCAGGTTTGAAAGCTCGCGACACTTCGAATCCGAAAGTTTTCCTCGCAATCCGCGACGTAATTCCCGCGGGGTTGAGTGCGAGCATGACTGCGCCTTGACAGACTGCGCTTCCGGGTTGCACGGGACTGATCACCTTCTCCACGATGCCCAGGAACCGCTCCTTGATCTTCGTCAACAAGTATGGTGAGCCTGCGAATCCACCCACGACGAAGATGACTTTGACATTTGAGGTTCGTGAGAGCTGGTCCGCGATCAAGCCCAGGTTCTGTTCCACGACTGGATCGAAAATGGCTTTGATGTCGGAGTGCGTGAGCTCGAGCTCATCGTATGAGCCCCGCGGCTCGTTACCTTGCTCTTGATCAAAATCCTCCCACTCCGCCGCGAGTTTGCTCGGGAGCTGAATATCGAAGCTTTCCCCAAGTGTGGTCAAGTCGCCAAAGCTGCATTTGATCTCCTCCCATCGCTTGAAAATTTCTCCCATGAATGCCGAGCTTTTGCGCAGGAATTGGGGGAGGCACTGAATCTTCGCGAACAAAAACTTGTTGAATTGCTCGTCCACGTACGTCCCGCCGCAGAGGCCGCCAGTTGAGTAGGTCACTTCTTTCACGCGGTAGTCATCCGGCGTTTCGCTGATCCATTCTTGCACGACGATGTCCGTCGTGCCGCCCCCGATGTCGGCCACCAAGAGTCGATCTCCGACTTGAAGCTGCAAGTCGGGCATGTTGTGGTGGCAGTAGCAGGACGCCGCTTCGGGCTCAAGCACGATGCTGAGCGGGTGCGGGGAGCCAGCGGGGTCTTCGATGGTGCGGATCAAGCCCGCGCGCGCCATGCATACCTGCATTTGCTTCTTCGCGTGGTCGTCCCAAATTGATGGCACGGTGACGCACCACTGAACAGCGTCCATGGTGAGGTCGTCGCTGAAGGAGGTTCGCAAGTGACG
Source organism: Pseudoscleropodium purum (assembly GCA_963969395.1). Classification (NCBI taxonomy): domain Eukaryota; kingdom Viridiplantae; phylum Streptophyta; class Bryopsida; order Hypnales; family Brachytheciaceae; genus Pseudoscleropodium; species Pseudoscleropodium purum. Next base: position 7,768,819 of record OZ017798.1, on the reverse strand, counting down.
CATGATGCTGGCGCCGATCTCACGGAGGTAGTCCGCGATGACTTGCGTGACGGTGAAACCCTTTGGGAGCTGGAGCGCGGACGACTCCCCTGCGTCCTTGCTCGCGAGGTGGAGCTTGAAGCGGACGAGGTATGTCCCCATTTCCGGGAGATCCACCGCAGACTTCGCACGGAGCTTCTGGAGGTTGTTGATGTCTTTCGTGAAGTCGTGGAGAGCAGGGAAACCCCAGGATTTCACGGGTGCCGTAGTCGCGTCACCAGGTTCGTAGTAAATCGCAGTGAGCGTCTTGCAGTACGGCTTCATCGGTCGAGGCCAGTTGTAAAACGTGAGAATTTCCTTGGGCTTCGACTTGTGAGCGAACGCGTACCCCGAGAACGTCGTCCCGAAGTCTAACCCTACCACGATCTTCGCTTCCCCGGAGTCGGTCGCCATGGCCACCCAATTTTGCCAACACACACTCCCACCAGATCCTACAAAGCTCTAAATCCAAACACTCCCCAAAATTTCCCCTTCAAAACAAAACAAATCAACAAACACACACCACAAACCCTCAAATCTACAAACCTAAAACACACTCCGAGTTCCAGGCGAAGCTCGGACCACCCCACCTCTGCCTTTCCCTGCAAATGCTGCACCGTACGACAAACTGATTAGAAACCTGACCTCAAAATGAAAGCTTTGCGAGTACTCATGACCCAAGTAATGCAAGTCAGGGCCGGGCCAGGACTCGGAATCCGGCCAAGTCTGCAGACAATAATCAACACGGAGTGTAGTTAGAAAAGGACTTGGTAACACGGCAAGTTTACCGACGGAACTCGCGTGCTGCGAAGCTCCTGGGCAAGGAGCTTGCCGCTTGGGGACGACGACGACCCGACAGAGGAGACGACTGTTGGGATGAAGATGGAGTTGGGATGAATGTTCTGGGATGAATGTGTCGGGTGGATTGATATGGATCATGTTCATTGGGATGAATATTGTAGAATACTGCGTATATGGTATCTATAATTATTGGTTTTAATTGTAAACAAATGAAATGACAGAATCGAAGAAATATGGTATTTTATGGGGGCCCAAGTTGACCTAATATGAGGCTGAATTGGTGCATCAGGGCTCGGGGGGATTGACCCCTCCATTGCCCCTGTCTGCTCTCCTCCGAATGCTGATTGTCATCAAGATGCAAGAATTGTGAAGGTGATTACTTCTTTTTTTAAATCTAGGGTTTAGGAAGAGGTATTTTCATTTTTGTTGAGGCTCCGTGAAAGGTGGATCTAAAGCTGTGGCAAAGTTGGATTTGAAGTTCGAAGGATTCCTATTTAGCCATATGGATGTCTATTTTTCTAGAGCTTTCGTTGTGTGGTTAGTTGTGTAGTGAGTGCTTTGGCTAGTCTCACTCTGTATCAACTACAATTGAAATTTGCAAGGACCAACTGAAGTTCTTCAACAAACTATAGAAATTATGGACAAAATGTGGTTCTTGGGCATTATTTCTACTCTACAAAATTTTGAATTACCAGACCTATGTAAAGATATCCAAATCATGATACTCAAATACTCAAATCAATTCAACTTTGCTACAGCTTCATATCCATGTTATTCACATCATTGATACTCAGATCATTTTTGAGGCTTTGTGAAAAGATTGATTTGAGTATCTAATTGATATTAATCAATCATCAATCTTTCTAATATTGTGGGCTTGATGACTTAGTCATGGATAGCAATTAATTCTTAGATTGGTGACTTCGTCTTGATTTAGTGTCAATGGCCATGGTTTCAAGTTGATCGAAAGTATAATACCCTTCTAGTGGTGTGGCCTTGTTAAATGGAAGCAATATCCTTTCATAGGTATAGAGTTTAAAGCCTTCGTTTTCAATTTTTTGGCAAATTTAGTTCTATATATTGTATATAAAGAATTTATATATTCATGTTTGTTTCAAGGTTCTTTGATGAGTTTCCATTTCAAATTTTGAAAATTTAACACAATGACACAATCATGTACATAGTTGTCCATAGATTTAGTGCCAAATGGCTATATTAAAAAAATTCAATTCAAGGAAGGCACCCCAAATGTAAATAATACAAGAGGTTTAAAAGTTTGTATTGTTGTGTATTCAATATTTCAACAATCCTTGTGGAAGTGAAGCCTTCATGAGTGCAACTTGTGTAGATTTCATTAGGAATGAGGTGAATCTTTTTTGACTTCAAGCTTATGTTTGTGAATCTTGATCTACTTGTACTTTGTTTGATATAGATCTCAAACTTTTGTTCCTTCAAAGCCCAAGACCTTTTTGGATTAAAAAACATCAATGCTTTTGAAGTGATGTAGATTTAAGTGTCATTAAATTGTAGAGATCTCAATCATACAATCTTATAGTCATTAGAAGATTTTCGAGGGTGAAGAGGGCTGTTTCAGGGCCATTCTCATTGTTGTTCGCCTAGTAGCCCAGGAACGGGCACTATTAGATTGTTTTTTGGAAAAAATTCATAATGAAATTTTTTTTTGAATTTTTTGAATTTTTGAAAAAAATTAATTAATGATGTGGGAGTCGTTGTGCCACATCAAGTAGCAAGTGCAACAAGTTCCTAGGGTCTAAAAACCTTAAAGAACTTATAGCCCTCCAATGCAATTGAAAATCTTCTAATAGTGTATGTTGAAAATGATGTGAATCAAATTTGGAGTCATTTGGCCACATAGACAGCAAGATTATAATGTTTTATTGAATTTATGTTTTGATTCAATTCATAATAGATCCACTTGTTCACAATTCATAATAAGTGTCAAGAGGGGGAAATGAGGTTGGAGGAAGAAGGTAGGAGGTCAAAAAGGGGAAGAGGTCCAATAGGCATAAGGGTGAGGTGGGAGGGTGGGAGATGCACAAGAGATAGATCCCTCCATCCCCCTATCATCTAAAGATGAGGCAATAGAGGGGGCAACCCCCCTAGCCATGCATTAGTGGGTTCAGTGGGTAAGGACCAATAAAGGATATTGCACTATATGTGGGCCTAATGTATTGGTACTTGATCCACGAGGATTACGATAATTGCACACATAATTGATGTTAACAACAATTCAGTTGTATCTACTAACTATTATTAAGCATAATTTTTTTATTGGATCTTGTTGGTAAGTGATGGAGGATTTCAATGCACTTTAATATGCATTATTTCAACACTATTTGAATAAGTTACTACCTCCATTCCGAAATGATCTTCCTATTGGACAACATGTTTTGGATTAAGCTTAAAAATAACATTTTTAAGACTCATTTCACGATGTAAGTAAAATTGGTACACTCTTAATGTCCTACAAACATTGAGTTTTGGAGCCCTTTGCAAAGTGTAGTTTTAAAGTATTGAAAGTGGAATTTTAGGGACATTTTCAAAGAGTATCATTGGGCATTTAAATGTTGAGAATGAGGTTGTCATTATATAGGCATTTAGTATGAGCCTAAGACCATGTGTGGACCTTTTTTCCGCCTCTTAAAATCTTCATCTCCTTCAATCAAGCAATATTCAAAGAGAGGTAAAAAATAAGAATGAACAATGTTGATTGGTCCTATTAATCATTTCATTTGTCTTTCAATTAATGATTGTAGAGGGGAATCTACTTCTTTGACTTGTTTTGTTGGTCTAAGAGGGCAATCAAAAGCCAAATTTGACTAATTTGCAACACCACAAATACAATAGGAAAATCATTTTGGGACAAAAATTTAAGACCAACAGAAAGATCACTCTATAGGGCAAAGGGAGTATGAAATTATAAAGTATTGTTTATAAGTGTATCAAAAATTAACACTAGACTATTTTAAGCTTAGATATTTGAAAACATTCCACAAAAGAATTTTAAGTAGAAAAAGGGAGTAGAAGTCATGTTCCCTCTATCATTTCAAGGGGTACTTTGGGATGCATTTGTAAAAAATTAGCAAAACTAAGTTACATTATTTATTTTATTTATAATAAGATACACAATTTTGATGATTTGATGTTAACTTAACCTCTAAATGCCCAAGGCATCAAATTTTGGTGTGGACAATACATTGAAGTTAAAAAAAAACTAACCAAATTACTATTTTAAGTAGTTTATATTTTAAATTTTTTTTTAAAGTCTAATTTTGAAAGTAATTGATTATGTTTTTTTTATTCAAGATTTTGTGCAAGGGTGTAAATTGCAATCTTGACTTTCTGTAGTGTTCAAGGCTCTTGGAAATGAGCCTCAAATCACTACTAGAAAAAAGAATGTCCTAACCAACATGATAATTAACTCATATATGATAACTAGGACAATTGATTAGGACATTTTGATTCCGAAAATAATCAACTCTCCAATGTTGATTTTATTTCATAATTTTGTCAAATTTCAAAAAAATTATTAATATTTGAAAATCGGCCACTTCAAATTCATCATAAGACAAGCCGCATCAAAAAAATTGTCAAATTGATATACCATGTCAACAATTGACATACAAGCCAAGTCCACAAATTCTAATTTCATAAAATTCACGACTGCATTCAAGGTAGTTCAAAGAGTTTAGCTACAAAACTTTGAATGCAACTTGACTTTGAAGTGTAAAAATGGAGAACACAAGAACTTTATACAAGTGGGGTGGTAATAGTAGGGACAAACCATATGAGATATGTATATGAGGACTAGTAGTAGCTCAACCGCTCATACTTAAGTCAAAAGAAGGAATTGTATGCAAAGTTGAATTTCAGACCTCATTTTGGCATAGTATGATAACTTTTTTCAGAAATTTTTTAACGAAATTAATGAGTAATATCAATCTAAATTTTATCTACAAATTTTTTTTTTGAGATTTTAAGTCTCCAATCAAAAGTTATGGGCAAATTTGAGAGAGGAGTTGGAAGGGACATTTTTTTAACAATTTCAAACATTTTCTCTGAAATTTGTTCATAACTTTTAATTGGAGACTTAGAATCTCAAATAGATTTTTGGAGATGAAATTTTTCTTAATTTCAAAACTTTTTCTAGTTCAAATTTTTTTGAAAAAAGTTATTCTACTATACCAAAATGAGGTCTGAAATTTTACTTTACATACAATTCCTACATTTTGATTTGGCAATGAGGAGTCAAGCTCTTATCTTTAAATTATCTCATTTTTTTTAAGGATTCATGACAAACAATAGATTTCATTATAAAAACAACCTCTCTATTGGTCTACCCTCATATCTACTAAATGTCAATGAAATAAGTCCTTTACCTCACCATTTAAAATTTTCTTACTTGTAGACAGTCATTAGACTTTATTTTGGACTTTTCCTCTAAAATTGGACATTTTATTTGTAACATCTTGGTCATTTAATTTTTGCTAAATTTGAGTATTTTATTTATTTATTGATGTACTTTTAAATATTTATTTTCCGACAACTTTGCCTTACTACTACAATATGTTGAAAAACAAAGATGATATTTAGAGGATCGCTGAATCATTTGAGAAAATTATTTTTTGTTTGGATCAACACAAATTATGTTAATTGTTGCTAGCGGATTGCCTAATCAACAAAGCAAAAAAAATTGTCACAATTAATAGAACTATATCAATCTTTTGTTAATTAGGGTACCATTTTCTAGTAGTGAATACACTAGATCTTTGACAAAAAATCACATTAGAAATTCATTCAAAAAAATTGTAGAATAGATTTTGAGAAGCCATAAATTGATTGGGGTTATGCATGTCAAGCCCTTTAACCTCATATTTTTTGGTTCATTCTAAATTTCATGCTTTTTATTAATTTAATATGTTATCAATTAAATTGATATCCTCCATATGTTCATCCATTTTTTTTCATATTTATTAATGGCATTTATATTGTGAGAAAAAACAATATACACTATAAGTGAGCAAAATAGGAAGAAAATTTCATATATATATTTCATCCAACATTTCATGAAGTATATAAATATTCATACATATATTTTGGACTCTATAATCTTTGTGCTCCAATCAATTCATAAGATGTATGTTCTTGTGACAAAAATGTCAGGATTCACTACAATAGAATGAATACCATAATTAATTAAAAAAATTGTTAGATTAGCACAATTACTTTACCCTACATTTGTAGTTGCAACAAAAGACTAAATAATATGGTGTGCAACTTCCTCAATCTATAACTGTAATACTTTGCTTAGATAGATTTTGAATATGGAAAGAGTAATGGGAGTTAACTATTTAATGGCCAAATGTTCAAATTTTAAATGATGGGTGAATGGAGACATGTCTCATATCCACTAAAACCTATTTTCTCATCCATATAAATTTTTGTAAATTTTTGTATTAGTACTCTAACAATTGTGCAATATAAATATGCAAATGAATACTTTTCTCTATGAGTATTCTATACTTCAAAGACTACAAGTATATTTCACCACAAAATGTAGCATTTCAAGTAAGTTAAAATAATGGCTTCAAAAGCTAACCAAGACAATACAAAAATAAAAATAAAATCACCCAAATTAAAACTTAACATTCCAAATTTTTCGATTCATACCACATCTTTACATTTTTGAAAATTTCAATTTGTATCTAGTTTTTATAGGGTTATTATCTTCATTTCTAATACCACATTTTCATGTTTAGGTAAGGATGCTTATTTCAAACTTCATTTTCATGCTTATGATTGTATTCTATAATATTAGAAGAATTTGTATATAAATGTGATAAGAATGAGTTCAAAAAATGCAAATGGACAATAGAGCACCTAACTTCATAGATTTTGCATGTTTGTTCTAAAAACAATTATGATAGTTGCTAAATTATCACATGATTAACTTTGATTCCACTTTCTAGATAGTTCTTCATCATGACCAATATAAAACATAGAAATGGAAAATTTTCAATATTGCTTTGTATATATATTTTGACTTCAAAGCTGTTGAAATGGCTTTGCTACCTCATAATTTATATCACTGTGCATTCTAGATCATTGTATTTCTAAGAAGCCACATCATTAGTCTTTTTTCAAAATATTGTTCTAATGATTGAGTTTATCCTTTGAGTATATGATATATGGTATTTGGTGATTTTAGTTTGTCATAATATACAATAACCACCTTTTTGTATTTGATTGTAACTACAAGAAAATACTATTTGAGAGGATAAATTAAATGCATTTGTTCTAATAATAGAACCTTGTATTTTCTACATTTCCAAAACATGTTCAAAATCATCTTTTAGAAACCTTCCACAATTTTTTGTTTTAAATATGTATCTATGCTATTGAATTTTTTTGTATGTTAAGGTTTACAGGTCATATTAGAAATAACTAACCAAGAATTTGATACAAGAAAAATGATTTGACAAAGTGAATACGCAGAAAAAAAACTTTTTCACATACAATTTGCCATTAGCAATATTATTTTTTTATTATTTGCTAATATACTATAATTATATCATCAAGAAACTTAAAATTTATTTCTATAATTATGATGTCATTTCATAATATTAAAATCATTCTTTGTACTATTATGTTTTTTTGAGGGGTTTGTAGTATAGTTTTGATAATGAAGCAAAATGATTGCTAGCTTGCTCCTACCTAGATACAAAATCCTATTTTGATTTTTGGCTATCTAACTCCCTATTTAAGTATCCAATGTATATCACAATTGTGGATAAACTTGAGGGTGTATATTATCAATAGTAGATTATACCAATATATCTATAGATTAGAAATCCACATCCAAAACTTTTTCCTACTTTTGCATGTTTCATTTTCTCACCAAATTCCTTGAAAATGATATATCCACACTAAAATTTAATTTGTATTCTAACTACCTAAGAGAAGGCAGAAGTAACTTCTAATGTCCCAAGGCCTTCTGTTGATCAAATTCCACTTAAAATTTTCATTTCCATTGCAAAGTGCATAAACTTTAGAAATTGTTTTTCTTGCATATATGAATATAGGTTCTTACACTACAAGTAAACTAGTATGAGAATGTATAGAAAAAAATTTCAAAACTTTGATAGTATGGATAGCAAGATATTTTCATTTGAAGTGAAGAAAATCATTTTCTTTGCACCTTGGATGCCTAGATTTTAAGGCTTTGAATCTTCTTAGCTTAAAATATTTGTACTATACATGTTGAATTAAAAAGAAATTCTATTGAAGAATTGAGTTGAAAGTCTAGGAATTTTTTTTTCAAAAAATACATACTTGATTTTTATTGTTTAAAAAATTGTTAAATAGAAGTAGGTCCAAGATTGAATGAAAAAATAAATCATTAATATCTCTCAGGTGCAATTGAAACATTGTTTATACATCCAATGTTGAAATTGTTGTAGCAAGCAAATTTAATCATGTTCCAATATTTTTTTAAATTAAAAAAATTACATTAAAAAATAAATCCTATAAGTTATTTATCCAAGAAGGGAGTTAGATTGCTAAAAACAATATTAATTGTAACTTTTACACCACTAATTCAGAATGGAATGAATCATATAGACTTTTTGTATAGATAGAAATGTGATTTATATAAATCAATTTTTTTTTAATTATTTAAAATTCTATAATTTTTTTTCGGACTATAGATGTATTAATTGTGTTTAGGATGATATAATTTTTTTTACTAGACAATAATTGAAAAAAAATAAAATTATATACCTAAAATGCTAATGTTTTTTTAATTTTAAGGAAATATTTTAAAAAATCATGATGAAAACTAGTACCATATGAGCCTATCCAAAATTCATTTTGTCCCTCAAAGAGACATTGGTCCTTTACAGGCTAAAACCATTATGCATTAATATTAAAAAAAATGGAAATCAATGATCCCATATCGGTGCTCTATACTCTTAAGTATATAATTAGTGGGTTTTGTAACCATCCCAATTTACACTAATAAAGTTGAGTAGGTTAAGAACTCATTATTTTTGTTATTAGAACTTAATGTACCCATTTCTATTATAAAATTCTACAATGTTAATGTACAATATTACAATTTGCTTCAATATTCATGAGAGTGACAAAATTCTAAAATATTAATTGTATTAAAAAAATAGAATTTATGATAAATTTCGAAATGGATGTACCAAAATGCTTTCAACCCAAAAAATAATTATTTCATCACCATAGTGACTAAACTAAACAACCTCACCGTTGGAGGATTGGAATGTGAAATATTTCAAGACTCGCACTTCAAAAATGTTGGGAATTTAGGTCACACTATTTAAGAGTTCGAGGTGAAATGTGGTCAAACGAGGTCTCTGCCTCAATTTGCATAGGAAAAGAAACGTGGTCACGACTGCATACAACGGTTCTGCTAAGGTCAATTCATTAGAAAACTCTAGGGGTTGGGGCTTTAGTACATTACTATACATTCATCCAATTAGGGTTTGGAGCTCACAAAACCCTAAACCCCTTATTTGTTTGTTGGTGTCGGGCCTGGACACCCGATATCATTTGAGAATGTCTAGCCAGACGAAATGTAGTTCAAATTCTCTCACGTGTCAAATTTTCCTATGGTAACGACGAGGCAATTCTCGTATGAGGATAAGCATGTGGCTCACGCATACAATCTTGCAGCCAGTGTCCTGACGTCTGTCTTTGCAACCGAGATTAGAGGGAGAGACTCAACGGTTTCGGAAGAACACAGGGTTGATTTGCACTCCACAATCCCAGCGCGAATAATCATAACAGTGTGATGCTCAGTGACTGAAGACCTGTTTGAGAAGAATTTCCGAGGCATTTTCAAGTGCAGGTGCTGCTTGTGTAGCTTCGAGTGCTATTGTAGCCCGATCTTGAAACAGCCTGTTCTTTGTTTGGCGCCTGGAGGGATAGTCGAGGAGTATGGCAGCGACAGGCGCGATGCCACAGTGTGGCCTTACAATCGCGAAGCGAATCGCGTCTTGCTGTTTTATGGGCATTCTTGCTTTTCGCAGGTGTTTTGTTTTAAGAAACAAGGGTTTAGGATGAAAATTTGGAAACACCGTTTTTCTCATCTCAGTAGCACAGTCTCTCCTGCAGTCGTTGAAGTTATGACTCATGACTGCTAGATTCGCGGTGGACCCAAAGCCTCAGCAACGCGGCTACTCCAACTGTTCAGATCGTTGTCTCTTCATTAAAGAAAATAGATGCAGGTCCTAGTCAGGAGAGAAAGTAGAGAGTCTTGCAATTCGTCCTTTTTGAGCTTTCCGAATTCATCATTTTGCGCCATCACATCTGAACGTGGCATCGGCAGCTAATCCGTCAATCTAGGGTCGACATTTGGATACCTGAAGCGTCAGACTTCTCTCTCCCCTGCACCCTACGCCCTGAACCTTCAACCAAGTTGCTTATAAGCAGTTGGGGAAATAGTTCAGGGTGAGGACTCTCTCCAGACAAGGAGGGCCTTGAGTGAAAGGTGAGCAGATCGTGTATTTGTATTCAAAGTTTCTGGGCAGCTGACGTACCATCATGGACATGCTCCTGGATGCGCTCCTCGAGGATTCTTGTGCAACAGAACGTAACTCAGTTCTCATAACTTCTGCACGCAGTTGAATTTTGAGTGGAATCGCTATTTAGAAGAAGACGAAGAATACTCGACCCTCTTCAAAATGACATTCATATCCTGCATTGTTGCCACACTATCATTTATTGTAGCAACTTGTCACACATCTACAGTGTTTGACTGTTAATACGTCAATCATCAAGGCTATCAGAATAAGGGAGTCCAAGCTGATCTTCAACCCTGAGGTCAACACGGAGGATAGTTTGTTGTTGAGGATGGTTCTGCTAACTAAGCCACTGGACTACAGTTGATGAATCACTATTTAAAATAGAAGGTACAATTTATGCCAGTTCAAGCAATCCAACACTTTTAGAAGTGTGATTTTTGTGAAATCACTGCCGAGCTATGGAATGATAACATTGAGATGAAACGATGTCAGTGCTAGCTAGGTATGAAAGTCGTATGCAATCGTTCAAAGTGTGAGACCAGTCTTGAAAAGGCCGAAGAAAACCCTTGATTTGCACTCAAAGATGAGTGCTCATAGCCATTATAAGTCAAGTCAAGCTTACAACCCAACTTCCTAATTAAAAGCCAACCCAGTTTGTTGGAAACCAGGGTCATTAACAGCTCCCTCAAGGTTTTAGTATCCTCTACCTTAGTATATCACTGAGGAAGTCCATATTTGACAAAACTGGATTCCACCACCCTGCCTGATTCACCTCCTACATCAACAACAAGATCTGCTGCCCCTGCTTTTCGGTGAATATATGCTAATCCTACATGAGTGTGCTCACTCCCTTCCCTCGCCTCCACACAGCTGGTCAACTTCCCCACCTGTCAAGTGCAATGAAGTTCACTTAGAAATCAGCTCCAGCATTACAGACGATTGCAGAGGATTAAACAGCTTGTGATTTCGAAAGCAAATAGCACATTTAAAACCCTCAAAGCCCAAACTAAGTGAAGAAAGTCCTTTGAGGAAACTAATAGTCGATTACAATAACTTCCAAAACACATTAAGAAATGCAGGACATGATTTCTTTCTTTCTATTGATATGTTTTGTTACGTCTCTTGTAACCTCCCAAATGATTGATTTCAACTCCTAAAATACGGAAGCTCGACGTGAGGTTAAATCTCAGAAATACCTTGACACCATCACAAGAGACATCTGTTCCTGGCTCAGCAAATCCTTTCATGTGCACACTCCACAATTGTTGCTTCACACCATCATACGTTACAAGTCTTGCGATAGTCTCTTGACCAATGTAACATCCTGCAGAGCACGCTCCTCATTTAGAAAGAAAAAAAGAGACAATAACATTGAGATCATTTTTCAAAGAAAGGACGCAATTATACATCCAATCTCAACTGTCTTGGCAAGACCACCACAACTAAGTCAAGATCCTTGCAATCAAGGCTACAAAGTGATGCAACTATATGTTGACAGCCTTGAAATTTAGAGAGGAATCTTCTTCACGTTGCACGCAGAGCAAGAGTTTCTCGTGATCCAATAAACCATGAAAGATAGTACTTTAAAAATATAAGATGGTGCATAAACCTGGTCTGACAGACATTTGGCATAACATAATTAATCAATTCTAGCAGGGTCTCCTTGCCTCCTACAAAGGGACCATTAGAATTAAGATACAAACCCAAGAATGTCAGGGAGGAATATTTCATCCCTCGGTGAGGTGTCGCACAAAGACCAAACGGGGGAAATCTCTAGGTTATGGAGTGTTGTAGGAGTCCTTTGAATTTGGCACCTACCTTTTGTCAATGAAATGGTATCCCACAGTCCTGCCTCAAGTGCATTATAATCAGAAGTGAGTTCTTTTCCAGGTACAGGTCGTCCTGCATAATAAGAACACAAGGTTCTACACTTAGTAATTCTGTATACATCTATAATTTGCAGGAATGATTCTGTCCCCTTTCTTCCATGTCGAACTACCAAGAAGAAGACGCGAAATGGCGGATACTTAGATACAAAATCATGACACAATTCAAAATTAAGTAATTCTAGGTCAAATCATTGTCTAGATATAACATACGTAAGGACCTTCAATAGGGTCTCTCAACTCTGAACTATGGATAAAAAAGACAATTGAAAATGACTAATAAACCCTGAAATACTGCTTAAAAGTTAGAACATACCAAGAATAAATAAACCTACCTGACTTTTAGGAGACCACTGAAGTGATTTTTGGCCAAATGAGTAAATAAATTGAAGGTTCATCGACGGTCTAGATTTAGTATAAAAAAAGTCTATATTTCGTTTACTTTGAGTTACAGGGATCCCCGCCAGTGAGTACAAATGAAACCTCAAGATTGCTCATCGGAATCAATGAGTACAGTTCGAGCCAATATTTTAAGCCAAGGGGTGCATCTTGACTTTTTTCTCATTTAGTGGAAAGTTTTCACAATATAAAGCACTAGGAAAGTATCAACATACATAACATTATTGAGCAGACTAGAACATACCCTACAAATAAATTGCATATAATGTTATGTAGAGAAGAGGAATTTACCGTGCCAAACCCGCAATTGCTCCCAAGCGGCTGCACCCATAGGAACAGCTCCTGCTTTCAAAAGTGCCTCCCATACAATGCCAGCTGTATCGGTGGAAAGCATGAACGAGTAACCTGGGCCTGCCAGGCCACTTCCTACTCCAACTGTCACCGGTGTACCTTCAATCTGAAATTTCAATTAGGTGACCCCTCTCAATCGTATGTAACAACTAGGAACTCAATGGCTTGATTTGATGAGGACATCAATTGAGAAGGCCTTCTTAACGCTAGTTTAATTCTTTGTAACACATTATTCCTAAAATGCAGCGACAATACTAAGCTTACATCAACTATGAAGGCATTAAACTTTGATATTCACTGGCCAATCACCCTGTAACAAACTACTAAGCTCTCTGGAGATTCAACAGGTAAAAAAGACACGAAATACAAGAACAAAAAAAAAATTCTCGACAAAAGCTAAGATGCCAACACTAGAACCAATTAATCAAGGCCATACTAATCACATCAGATAGTGTGCAACACAAAGACTGTGAAGTTGGAAGCACTGACCGCATAATGCATGAAGGAACCATCAGGTTTATCTTTGATTTCTCCAAGTCCCAAGGTGTCAAGAACCTGGTAGAACAGTAAAGATCGATCAGTCTTTTATAGGACAGGCAAAGTACAATGAAGATCTCCACCTACATGCTACAGCACTGATAAGACAGGATCTGAGGCACACACCTCATTGGATTTGGGGCCGACTAAGGAGAAAAAATAAGTTTTATCCGTGATATCCTCCACTTCCACTTTGTCAGCAAAAAATATGTACCTGCATTCCTCAGCATTGTTATTATTCCTAAAGCAAATTCTCAAGATCTCAAACATCTGAACCAAAAAAAGGTTCTCCTTCACAGTAAGGCATAACAGTAAAGAGAAAAGGTTCAGTAAACCAACTTGTTCAGAAGAGTGCAGAGCGATTGGCGTACACTTGGCGACACGAAAAGAATAACAGAATTTTTCTGCAACGCAGAATGACCAAAAATAAATGCCGTGACTTCCTAAACCTCCTCTTTTATGATTCCCTTTTATTATACCAAAAATGTAGCATACAATGCACGATAGAAAACAATGGAATTCACAAAAATAAGATTGTTTCAAGAATTCGGAGACCTCATGGGGAGACAAGAAAAGCACAATGCAATTCATGGGGAGGCCTCCCTGTGGTCACCTACTTGAAAGAAGCTTATGTCAATATATAGAATATTTGATTCAACAATTTCGATAAAATGGACGGAGAGGTCTCTCAATGATTGAACTTCTAAACTGCCATTTTCCCTACTTCACCTGCCTATGACGGTTGCTCAAAATTTGCTGGAGAGCTCAGTTTTATTGAGAACTTGGGTAAATTGATGACCTCAAGATCTAGAACTAGTCCATAGCCTTGGCCTTCCAGCAACATGCTCTCGCACTAATAAGTCAGAATACCTAACAGAAAACGAGAGTTGGAAGTGCGCACCATAACCCATGCCTTGGCCAGATCGATGGTCCTGCCAGTAGATGTAACGAATACTGTGTCACAACCCTGTATCTCCCATCCTCTTAAGTCAATGTTCTGATAAATACTCCTCCGTCCCGAAATAAGTGTACGCAGTATTGTTGAAAACGTTTGATGCCAATTGCATTGATCATATTGTGAAAAGCATAAATTCAGAGAGGCCCAACTTTTATATCACAAGAATCAACGACCCGATCAACGAAGAGCATTGTATGTGTTCATTGCGAACAGAAAAAAAATTGGACAAAAATAGCCTCCAGGTTACCCACTGAAAACAATTTTCAAAAACATGACATCCAATTAGAACACTTATTTCGGGACGGAGAGAGTATCTAACCAACCACAATCTAACCACAACACTCCATTGGAAGAGAGAAATAAAGGGAGCCGCCCACCTGACCATCCTTAAGTTTTTGAAAGTCGGCAGTGCTTTGGTTATGAAGGAAACGAATGCGGTCTTCCCCACTGACTGCACACAAACAGCCATTATCATTACTACCGATACTATGTCTCCTTAGAATATAGCTAATATTTAACAAAGGCTAGTTGTACTATAGGGGGCCCAATGGAGGAAAACTAGCATAGTATAGTGTTTCTTCCTCCCAACTCGATGCTCTGAAGACCCTGCAGAAGAATGCCTCAAATCCCAGCTTCAGAGTGTCTTTCAAAGATCTCATAAATCACAAACCCGACCGAGCGGAACGAGTAAACTTTTGTGATACGGTGTTATGTCATGCAGACCATCCCATTCAAGAACTATTCCGAATTCATGACATTCAAAATTTACGAAGAAACTTCTTCAAGGGGCTGATATCATTGACCTTTGGTTCTAATAAACACACTCAGGTTCTCTACTCTTCACATGGAACTTGTCGCCTTCAATTTCCTACATAACGCCGGTTCCCCTGTAGTTCTTCTAACAAATACTAGGAATGATACCACTGACCAAAAAACTGGTTAGTGCAGCAACATACCTCGAATCCTTCCGAAGTGAGACATCTCAACAACCTGCCCCATAATAACATTGCATCCCCAGAAATTCAGTTTACGAAATAGACTAAAACATCTACCTAACATCATGACCTAAAAAATCTGAACAATGAGAACTAGATTCTTATTTCACGATGTCTAACTCAATGGTTTTAGAAATCTACCAGAAATCTACCAGACAGGACTTAAACATATATCTCAGATTCATATATGTTCAAATAATGCATATCAAAGTGTGTTGCAATCCCTTCTAATTGCAATGAAGACTCAAAATAATTAAAACATTCCCATCATGGAAACTAGGCTCTGTTGCTTTAAACCCACGGGAATGGGAGTGTCTGCGTTATGTCAAAATGGGATGGGAAAATGCTGTCACACCGAACACATGCATAATATGATCAACAAGACCTGCTTCAAAAGATCCCAGGCAGAGAGGCTTCACCGCTACACCAGTTTCAGCGGCTGCAAGAGCCTCCTTGTCATTCTGAAAAGTCTCCACTGCACCATCTTTGGAAAAGGCGGCTCCCATATCACTAATGATAGCCTGCTCAACCAACTGCGATCGTCAGAAAATCACATTGACCTCCACACTGCCTTCAAATATCTCAAAACGCATTGCTTCAAGAGCTTGTGAGTGTTTGCAATTCCATGACCGTGTCCCACATGAGGAGAATGTCGTATAGGTTACTTACATGCAAATCATTATCGATGGGTGGTGGGGTGAAAACTTCAGCAGCATTCAATCTAAGCTTTTGTTGCCGCAATCCCAATCCTAGAAATCTTGAGGGAACTGAGAAAAGCATTTTCCTTTGGGTTAGATATATGGTAAGTTTGGCGATCACCATGGATCAACCCAAGGACCGCACAGATTCCGCATTCATAGATTCACATAAAAAATGCATTGAGAATCCTTGTCAACAAAGACACACTAACCACAGGCTGTGTAATCAAGAGAGCGCACACATCTGATCCCATTGCCAACCAATCTATCATAACTTTTGATACATATCTAATTTTACAAACCGACACAATTCATTATCACCAAATGAAATTTGATGAAATTTTTGTGTAAGTTTCAAGAGACATGGGCTCAAAGCTGGTGCGTTCGGTCGATGCCAAATAGATCATACATGTCCCCAACCTTTTAAATAACTCAATTAGTGGCTTAGGGGTTTAAGGTTTAGTCATATATCAACCCCCTATGCTCATATAAATTAAAATCATTGTTAATTTCATTAAATTTTATACCTCATGGGGTTCAAACCAACGATTGCCAAACATCATAATCTACCAATAAAATCTTACTGATATTCCAAATGCAAGACAACCACATTACCATCCAAATGTGGTAAACCCAACCACAAAAACAGAAGCAACTCTCACAAATCCATCACTTCCTAACCTGTTGCTCCAATTCCAACCGCACCAGACTTTTCCGGCAGCAGCCACGCCCCGCTCTGTTTCGTTCCATTCTGTGAACACAACCCCAGCTGAAATCAAACATTGCAAACCAATACCCCAGTTATGACAGCAACCCAAAATCTAAATCAGTAAGAGAGGAGGAAACAAAGACGAATTCTTTGCAATGGAAGTGGAATGGAATTGGATTTACATACCCGGTGACAGAAAGGCGAGAAGGGCTGGAACAGAGGCGAAAACAAAGGCACATGAAGTGCCATTCCAGTAGTCCGGTAATCCAATTGTTTCGAAGTTGAGGTGCAATTGTTCAAGAGCAATGTGTAGTGGATTCGAGGGACAGAGGGTGCCAATACCCAATTCTCTCCGAGAGCACAATTCTTTAGGCCTGATGCGCGAAGGAATGCGATGAGGAAGATTGTCCGCGAGTCTGGAAGGCGAAGAAAGATAAAGGAAAAAGTAGAAAAAGAAAATGAAAAGTAACTGTTTGCAAATTCGACTTCCCTTTCGTCTTTTTTTCCTTGTTCTTATCCTGCAACGGCACTGCCCTCTATGACCAAGGTATTCATCAAAATTTTATGATTATTGGATTAATAGGTGAATTCTTTTTGTCTATAATTAATAGTGAAGTCATTTATCAGACCATTTAGGTTCATTGTGTCTTTACAAGGTGTTCCGAAGCATTCTTCTAGAGTGGTCTAATAGACAATGACTTCATTATTAACTATAGAAAAAGAAAATGTACCTATTGGTCCAACAATCACACTATAGGACCCTCATGTTTTAAGTGACGGATTTTAGGTGACATTCAATGTAAAATTCCAAGTTTTTCTGTCAATTAGCTCAAATTTGAAGAGAGTGGATTAAATATTTGTCCCACTTGAGCAACTCATAATATTAACCTTCAACGAACTACAAGATTATTAGTGTGCAAAAGCTAGAAAAATCTCCATCTTTGCTAATTTTATTAATTATTTGTAGGAAAAAAGGATTGTATTACTAGAGTTGTCGAGAGCTCTAAAAATATTCAAATTTTTTTCATGCCAAAGCTAATCATTTGACATATCCCAACATTTATTACATGCTTTTCATTCTAAAGATATTATTGTCTCTTTATTTGTAGTGCTACTAAAATGGCCTTGAGAACAAGACTATATCAATTATTATGTTGGTGAGGCTACTACAAAATTATTGTTATTACATAATTGTTCTTCTTTCAAATGTATGGAATAATAATATTCCAATGTGCAATAATCTACATATATTATTACAACTAATTTGACTTTTATAAATAATTATAGTACTAGTTAAAGATTACAATGAACACAATGGTAGAAATTCAAATAGCTATGTGTTATATAAAGTGGGTGGCAAGAGCTACCTTTGGTGCCTTCTTTGACAATAATAAATAGTTGGTATCATACCAACTAACTAAAGGCATCAAATGGTATACTAGTTTTGTAAGGAATTTGATGAAAATAAAAAATGAATGAAATATATTTTTCATCTAAACATGTATACAATCACTAAAAGTTTGGCATTTTTATTTCATTTTATAAATAATTTTTGTCAATTTGATACATGAAAATAATTGTATTTATTGGAAAGAACATCTTCTTCATTTACAATTAAAACCATTTTGTTGAAACTAATGATAAAAGTTTTGGAAGTAACTTGGTTACTATCCATATGGAAGGCTTTTCAAAAATTTATGTTACATAATTACTCTAATTTGTTAAACTCAATTTCACCTTCAAATCTACCACTCCTATTTCATTATCAATAAGTCAATAGTGCACTTTGTTAAAAATTCTAAATATTTTTCTTTTCTTTTAGTCTAAATATTACTGAACTTACATACACTCTTTATTTTTTTAAACTAAACTATGAATAAAATTGGAATGAATTGAAATGATG
The DNA here is from genome assembly GCA_963969395.1 of Pseudoscleropodium purum. Lineage (NCBI taxonomy): Eukaryota > Viridiplantae > Streptophyta > Bryopsida > Hypnales > Brachytheciaceae > Pseudoscleropodium > Pseudoscleropodium purum. The sequence goes on along the minus strand of OZ017798.1, from coordinate 7,749,992 downwards.
GAAGATTTTCACCAAGCAAATAGATATTGTCTTACATTTGAATTTATCAATAAATAATTAGTCCACTTCTAATTTTCACACTAATTGCATACATTTGAAAATGTAATTGAAAGAACTAGCTTCAAAATATATTAAAGAAGTCTAAAGTAATATTCAAGAATATTGTTCAACCTCAGATTTTATACTAAAATTGATAGATCTATACAATATATGGTATCATAGTGAGCAATTCTAACTTCTAATAGTAGTATATTATTATTATTTTTAATGATATATGTATATGTATGTATATATATATATATATATATATATATTGTGTGTGTGTGTGTGTGTCTGTGTGTGTGCGTGTGTATATATATGCATTATTTTTTGCCTCAAAATACAATTATATAAAATATCATGCATAACAAAAGTATATTGAGCATCACTATGCAAAAGTAAAAAATATGAGATCTTTTCAAATTTGTGAATTGAAGAACAAATATTGAGAATTGTATTATGAAATTATTCCCCAAAAGCATACCAATAAATTGTTAAACTTTAAATTTTTGGGCCATTTTGAAGGTGTTTTGGATCTCAATTTTTGTAAGTCACAAAGGATTGAAGCTCAAAGTATGATGAGTCATTTTTTGGCAAAATTACCTATAGGATCTTGTAGAAAGCTGAGTTCTTATTATCTCTTTAAAGTTTGGTTTCAATCCAAGTCATAGATTAGAAGATGATAAGATAAAAGTGAAGGATACTACAAGGAATTCAATGAATTTGAGTAGTCAAAATTGTGTTTTGACTAGCTCTTTGGACACATAACATTTTTAAAAGTTGGCATCCTCCATTCATTCTCAAGGTAACCAAGTTCCACATGCATGAAAATAGATCTTGTATTTTTAAGACAAAAAATGAGTGAGAAAATGGTCTTGCAATAGTGACTAATTCATTGTTAAATTTTAAAAATTATGAGAGAAATAAAAGGTTTGTTACAAATCTAGAGTCAAAATTCAAGATTTAATATGGTGGAATGAAGGAACACAAAAAAAGACACACAATAGAGAATTTTTTTAATGGAATTGAGTGCAAAATGTGTACTTCAATTGTTGTTTATATCCATTAACCTGGTAGAGTTAAAAAAAGAAAAAGAAGAGGGTAGTAATGCTCTAGGTCTAATCTACTATTGTACAACTCATTGAAAAGGAGTATGAATGGTTTATGCTAGGAACCCATTAGAATTCCAAGGGTCATCATTGTCCAACCACTTTTTTCCTATCCCAAAAGTTGGACCCAACCTTATTAATATTGGGTGGTATAATTTTATCCTTGCCATGAATACATGCCTCCACCTCATTGGTTAGAGTTTCTTTAAGCAATGACTATTTGCTATAGCCCTCAGACCACCCATACTTTGGAAATTTTTGTAAACTCAATAGTGACTCTTCTTCTAAATCTGAAAACACCACTAAATAACTAACTTAATTCTCTTGAGAATGAGCCTAAGTTCAAGTGATTCTTTACATTCTTGAGTTCAAAAAATGGACATTCTAAAAGTGAATTAATCCATTTTGGGTCACTCAAAAAAATTTCGATCATTGAAAAATTAATACAATTGTATAACAATAATAGACTTTTATAAAATATTATTTATTTATATTACATATTGATGGTCTATAATGTAGTACCATCTCGATACCATTCAATATTATATCACTTGTCAACCAAGTCAAAAAATTGAAAATAGGAAACCTCTAATTGTTACAATGATATTCATAATTTCAAAAAACATTGTTAAAAAATGAGTGGTCTAAGATTTAGAGTTTAAGATCAAGTCAAGTCGAAGTGTAGTGAGGGATTAGGCATGTAATTAACCCTCTCAAAAATAACAAAGTTCAAATACAATGAAGGGGGCTAAGCATTCTAACTCAAATAAAAATATAATGATGAGTTTTTTGAAATGTCATTTAAGCACAAATTTTGCCTTTCTTTTTAGGGTGAAAGGCATCAATACCATTTGTCTAAAAGTAGCAATTGATTTGTTTAATATCGATAATGACTAATAGGTGATTGCAAGAAGATCTTTTACCATTAATTATGTTTTGAGTATTGTACTTAGAAAAAAAGACTTTGAAACTTAATTATTGATTAAATCAGGAAAAATATAAAAAATTAATAGAATACAAAAACCTATATACCTCCACAATTTCAAGTTAAAAAGTCCTTAAAGTTACGTACAAAATAGAAAAACTAAAAATGTATAGATAATAGATATTTTATGTTTTCGTTTTTAGAAAATTCAAAAAATTTCAAAAAATGGCCATTTTTTTTTAACTTAGTAGGGCTTCTAATAAACTAGTTACATTATGATGGAAAAGAATTCAATAATCCCTACTTTGATATACAAAAAGTATACTTTGAACATATGTGCGAGATGGAATAATAATATCTTTAAAAATGGTATTTTTTCTATAAATGACCTCAAACTCCAATTTTCAACTTGAAATTCTTTTTGGTTTCTAAAATAGTATTAAAAAATCCAAATGGTTAGGATGACATCCAATTGGGGTACTTTAAAAATAATAAATTATTTTTGATAAAAAAAACCAAAAAAATTCAATGTGTATAGTAGTCTTATGTACCTCGCTTATGAATTAGAGGTTCTTTGGAGTTTTAAAGCAAGAATTATGGCCAAAAAAATATTGCCTTGCAACAAGTGACAAGAAATAGTATAATTATTTTATGCAATCACTTTGATGCAATATTTCAACAAAAAGGCAAAGTGGTTGAATTAAAGGAAAATTAATAATGTCAATGGAGCTACCTTTAATATATTTGGGTGATCAAAGTCAAAGATGGTCAAGGAAAGGTATTGACATTGAATATAGAAAGAATAATGACTTGGAAGAAGGATATATCAAGGTAAGGATTCGACAAAAACTATCATAAAAATTATTATGACTCCTAATAAGTAATAATATTGAAAATACACTAGGATGAATTAAATCATAGTATCAATACCTTTGAATATTTCAAATTTTATATAATATATTTATTATATTAAATAAGAAGATAATTGTAGTAAAAGATTTACTTTTAGGACATATTTTTTTAAAACATCCAAGATTTGACTATTTTATAATTATTAAGGGACCTCCAGAAGATACTTGCACTCCTTTCGTTGGGAACTTTGGTGCCTCTAGGGAATGGGGAATATTGAGAATATAAACCCTAATAATTAGGGTGGTGATTTGAGTGAACTTGAGAAGCTTGAAACACGAAAATTAGGAATGTTTTTGAGGCTTTCAAGTTTACCAACATAGATGGAGGACTTTCAACACATTTGGGCAATTTGGTTGCACACATGTTGAGAGGTGAAATTGCTTCCTACTTTGGACATGTTAAATTGCCTTGCCTTGAATATTTCTATATTATGTAGTGTAATTCTCTGGAGTCTATGCTTTAATCATTTACTTGGAGTGGCTCCTTTCCATCTTTGAAATCACTATAAGAAACTTGTGTTTTTGGATATGTTTTACCACTAACATGTGATGTCAAAACATGAAGATGTCAAAGGGCCAATGCTTCGATAAGGTAGATTTTGTAGACGTTATAGAGAATACTCGTACATTACTATAAAAACAAGTTGATGCTATCATTGACATTGATGTTTAATTTAACATCACTAAAGACATATTGATGTTTTTAAGATCCTCCGAAAAAACATAGACTACCATGTCAACAAGTACAACAATTTTGAATATAGATTAATCAATGAAAATTATTGTAGTTTATGGTAGAATGTTGACCAAATGTGAAAATTTTAAAAGAAGGGTAGCCACACGGCATACTTTGCAAAAAAAAGAAATTGGATGGATGTGCACCATGGATGAAAAATGAAGCTCTTTATACAAGTAGGGTGATTGGGAGATTGACAATCTGTATGGAATATGTAAAGTAAAAATTATGTAAAATATAAAATATCTCAAACAACGTCTTGATGTCTGAAACAACATCATGATGTCCAAAACAATGTCCACTTGTTTAAAACAACATCCACATGTTTAGCAATCAAGTTCCCATGTTCAAATTTTCCCATATCTTTTGTTTCACTATAAACAAACAATTGATTTCAATATAAATACATCATCTCCACTCTTTATTTTTACTAACTTTAAATAAAGTAATTCCTTCATTTGGCCATCAAAAATTCTCTTGATGGTAGATGGTAACTTTTCTTGAATTCTTGTTGAACTCAAAAAAATTTCTTGTGCTTTTTATTTTATTTTGTATTTTATTTTAACAAATTATTTTTTGTTGACCTTGCCCTACAGATATGGTATGCACCAATTGATGTTTCAAAAAGCATCTAGATTTCTAAATTGACATTTAAAAAAATAATTAAGTAAGCTTAATTCTTAAACAACATGAAAGTAAGCTGACTAGGCATGCCACGTCATTTTCCCACCGCCATGTCTAGTGCCACATCAGCAATGAACTAAATGAAAAAAATCCTACGTAGCATTTTCTGACCACATTACTAAGGGGCAGGATGAAAAAATATACCATGTGGTAGTGTCCAACCATTTCTTGCTCATGTAGAGTTGATTTAACCTCCACATATCACTTTGTGGGAAGTTTTGAAGACCTTGTCTTTTGTAATGTTTTTACTAAAACATATTAAATTTGGGTGTGTTTCTTGAGATTTAGGCACATTTGTGCCCGTCTTATATGATGGATATTAGGAGACATAAACACAGATGATTTCCATATCAAATTCAACCTCTAAAGTCATTTACTTAGATGTTCAAAAGAACATTGATTTTTTAGGATTGATTCTTGGAATGGATGTTGTGCAAAGCCCTATATCTGTTTCGACCTTTTGCGTCTAGAGCTTTGCCTAAAATTAAAGTGTTGAGATTAATACTTAGAAGTATAAATGGAGCAAATGCTTCACTAAATTGCTTGGATGTTCATGAGGTTTAGGGTTTCAAGATTCGGCAACATTAAGATCATATATATTTGAAGATTATCCAATAATTTTAAGTGCAAAGAGGTTGAGATGGAATCTAAAAATTGATGCGCTGAAGATTGTGGCAAGCCAATGATTGAGACTTAGGGTTTGTATGGAATGTCAATAGAGATGTTGCTATGATAATTAGATGTGGTGTGCATAGCATTGCTCCTGAAGAGCAACCTTGGAGAGCACAAATAATGCTTTGTGATCATGTTGGTGTTGGAGTTGCTGAACGACCTCATTACTAGAATCAAAGATGAATACAACCAAATGAGAGTGCAGTAGGTTTCTTTTTCCTTTGTTATTGTAGATTTAAGCAAGGGTTAGGACGTTGATGCTTGTCTTTAAAGTTCTTGCTATGAGTTTCAACGTTGCAAGTGTTGTCCATGTTAATCCATTATTTTAGCCTTGCATTTGATTTGTTTATCATTGGGTGTTGTGACATGAATTAGTGGAAGCGCCATCCAACATTTAGGAAGTCCTTCACATTTCAAGTACATCAAGAATTTTTTATTGGAGAAGGATGTAATCAATTATAGGCAGGGAACTCCTCCTTTCCTTTCTTCTTTGTTATTTAACTTAGTCATGACAATATGTACATACATTGGAACGAATGCTGGGTTGATGGTGGCTAATTTCAAGTATTCAACATTGAGGAGCTACAACTTGTAGAAGCTAAAAAGAAGAAAATTCAAGATTTATCATAGAGAATTATTGATGTGGAGACATCTGAAAGCAGTGTTTAGATAGAAGGCAAGCTAGGTGCATGGCATACTAGCAAGTTATCTCTCTTTTTGTCTATGTTTGTTCATGGTGATAGTTTTTAATGCAATAAGAAATATTTTCTTTAATTTTCTTATAATGTAGTTTCTTAAATTCAATGTTATGGAAAGTATGGCATCAGATTAGAGCATTTGCATACAAGTAATTAGCTTTGGTTATTAGTGGTGATGGACATGAGTCTTTTAAGTGCCAATGAGGCCTTCACATTAATGAAGTCAATATTTAACTTGTTTTTGTCGACAGGAATTTACAAGATCTAAAGGATTGGAGACTTGGAGTTGGCTTCATTCTCAATATTTTGCATGTAGAGATTCTTGACAAATCGTCTAGGTTTTTCTTTGTTTCACTGATGCTTCAATTGTTTTGACTTTGGGGAGTATGTCCAAAACTAATAGGTGACTTGATGTCATTTAGTATGTCACTCATTTGCATTGGCAGTTCTAGGCATTTTAAAAGTTTTTCTTGATTTTCTCAATTTTTGGATATTTAGCACTGATGTTGGGAAGATGGCCAAGTAACTTGCCTTGAAGGACGGTTTGTGGGTGAGTACAATATGTTTATCTATTGGAATAATCTAGAATCCAATTTGGATAGGAAAATAGATGGTGTCTTACACAAATCACTTTGTTTAGAGCAATAATTTGCATGCTGCATTAATTTTTTTATCTCCAATTTTATAGTCTTGGGCTTGTGCCTATAAATTTACCTTACTTCCAAGTTAGTTTCAATGTTTTTATGTCAAAATGATATAATTTTGAAATTCAGATTGTACAAATGTCATTTTTTATTTTCAAATTATTTTGAAAATTTCTAATTCTAGCATTTTATATTTCAAAATGAACTAACAACCTACAAATTTTTTTTTCTTCCAAATATTGGTATGCAAATTTATGAAGTTTTGGATGTGCTTCAAATTTTGCTTAATTATTTACGAAATTGACCCAAATGTACAGTAGAAGGATGACAAGTAATTGCCAAATTTTTTTTTATATAGTATGTGTATCTTTGTCTTTTAAAGGATCAATAATGGTGAATACAGATAGTAACAAATGTACTTCTATATGTTCCATGATTGAGATTGGGATGAGTGGCAAGTTGGAATTTCCTCAAGAGTTGCAACAACTACAACTATTGAGGTTGCCAAGAGGTCAAAAACAAGGAAAAATTGATTTGCGTAAGAAACTCTTTGAATCTCTACACGTAAATTCTTTTGTATATGAGAGAATTTTGATATCTATAGCATTCAATTTTGTTATAGCTATTCTTTTTCAATGACAAGTATTTTCTAACTTCATTTAATTACATTAATCTAGATCGCAAGTTCCCTCTATAATTGTTTGTTCCTTGTGTAGGTGATTCTTCCCAATTTTGGGAAACGATACCTAACATCAGTATTGTTCCATTCCATCTGATTAAACGTTGAAGTGATGATGCTAGAAACTTAGATAGGCTTTAAAGTATGCAGAGTCCCTTGTGACTTAAGATAGCCCTTTGAAAACTAGAAAAAAATCATGAATGTTATGAGTAAAATCTTGTGAAATTATGTGGTATCAAAAACTATGAGTTTACAAGTGGCTTAGTGTATTATGTTGTATTTAAAGTGACTTTTACTACCAAATTTTTAATAGACATTCTTATGATTGCTTCTAAAGCAATAGGTTACATTTTGGTTAGAGGGATCAATATTCGCTCATCCTAGATGTTTGATTTTTAGTGTCACTCAAATCATTATAATATTTGGTCATCAATGAGTTTGCATTAAAATTTTGTTCTCTTGTATGCATAGAAATGGTCACAGTTTGTTGCTCATAGTCAAATTGCCAAATGATCTTTTCGGATGTACTTACTAACATTGCCATAATGTCCATTAATCCCATAGAACCACAAATTGGTTTTTAGAGCAAGAAAAATATAAATAACTCATAATTTTAGAGGAATTGGAGCAATGAGTCAAGAAATGAAGGTCACTAATTTACTTGATAGAGAATGAATTGGAACAATGAGATTTGCAACATACAATTGCATGGGAGTAACATGATGAAGACAAATTGAATAGGTTTGGCCTATTTTCTTGGCACTTGATATCAATGCATTTTGTTCTAGTTTGACTAGCAAATAGTTGTTTTATATTTAAATAACAATTTTCAATATATGATTTTTTAGGTGATTCTTTAGGGCCCACGTGTTTTGTTATCAATTATTCAAGGTTATAACATAGAGAAGATTTAATATCCTATATATAAATGAAATCAAGGTAATTATTTCTAATAATGAAAAAAATATTTTTGGATCTACTAAAGAAGATTGGCATTTTCATCTATCCATAATGGCTTTATTATTGTTCTCTTGTACTTATTATTGGCCAATCCACAATTGCCCCTTGAGAGTGAAAAAAATATCTTTAGAAGGAGATTGGACTTTTCATGTATATGTGGTTGCCCAATCCACATGTGCCCCTCAAGGGAGAAAGAATGGCTTTAAGGAAATTAGCTTTATTTATCCATCAATTATAGCCCTACTACTATTCCTTGTACCCATGGTTGCCCTAATTGCATGCATTGATGCCCCTTGAGGAAGAAATAATGTCTTTGAAGGAGATTGGCCCTTTTCTCTTCCCTCAATTGCACTACTAGTGTTTTTTTTGTATTTATGGTTGTCCTACCCTTATGCACCCCTTGAAGAAAAAATAATGTCTTTGAAGGAGATTAGCCTTTTCAATTATCTACAAGTATCCTAGCATTTTTTTCTTCTACCTTTCTATTCTTGCCTTGTCCACCCACATAGACCCCTTAAAGAAGAAAATATATTTTCTTAAGGAGATTGGTCTTTTTCTCTACCAAAATTATCTCCTACCTACTCTTGCCCCACCTACATACATTCCTTAAAGGAAAAATGTCTTTGAAAGAAATTGGCCTTTCAACTAGATATATTTGCCCTACTTGCATGTGTCCCTTGAGGGAGAAAAAATGTCATTTGAAGGAAGTTGACATTTTCCTCTACTCAAAGTTGCCCCACTCACAATCTAAGGTTTGCAAAATTCTTTTTAAGAAATGAAGGACCAATCTTCTACAATAATCAATGGTAAATTATTTGTTACATTGATTTTACTTATAATAAATAAAAGGTGGGGATTTGAAGAAGAAATTATCTTAATATTTATTATAATTTTCAAAAAATCATTCTATTGATGTACTATTTCTAATGTTCATTTAAAATGAATAACTATCTCCTCAAAAAAAGCAGACAACCCTGCCTTGCCACCCCCCCTCCAAGTATAAATCAATAACTGTATGATGAGATCAAAAAATTCAAGATCAACCTTTATTGTCATGCAATGTGAATTAAAAAACAAATGTCATTGAATATGTATGCTGATGGTGTTCAAAAGTTTTTGTAAGTTAAAAGGCTTTGATCAAAGGATGCAATGACATGCTCTCTTTAACATGACTTGACCACTCATCATCCGTTTAGGCATCTTCTTCTCTATTAGTATATGTTATATTTTTATGACCTGTCCATTGCTCTTGTTTTTTTTGTTGTCATTGAAATTGCTTGATGTTGAAAGTCACCTCAAATAGAGTGATTGAAGGATTCTTATAAGTCCTCAACTATCTACTTCTATAGGAATCAATTGCCTACTATAGTCTAAATTTTACTTAACAACAAGATCCCATGACTATAGTATAGGGATTCTTTGTAATCAAGAGAATGGTCAAATAGTCAAATATTTTGTAGGTAAAAGTCACTTATAATTTAGTTTGGAATGGGATTCACTTTTAATTTCCACTATAAAACAATTTACATACACATATTTTTATTTTCCAATATTGAATTTGGCTACCAATCCTTTAATTAATACTATGGATGCATGAAATGTTGTCTTAGTCCTATATAAATTCCTTAATTACTAGTGATTTGTGTTACCAAGACAATTTGTCACCATCACTATTTAACTAGCTTAATTACTAGTTAAATGAGTAGTGAATGGTCCGAGTCCTTCAACAATTTGTCTCTATCTAAATGGCAAGGCATGTATGTAATGCAGACACTAAGCTTAGAATCAACTGCACATTCACAAACAATTTGTCAAAATACACAATCTACTAGACCCAAAGACCATACAAACACCCTAGAACTAACTTCCAACCTTTCTCAACTTAGGCTAACTTCCAGACAATTTGTTTTTCTTACAATAGGATTTTTTTAATTGAAATCAAGACTATAAGGTAGACATGAATTAACATCTAGCTCGTAAAGAATTTAAGAATCTTCAATGAAACTAAACAAGACAATTTGTCATGCTTAATATTTACCAAATTAGGGTTCAATTAATACACTTGAAATCACAAACTAGTAATAACTATTTGAATGATTAAACCACTAATTCACTTCACCACTTCAAATTAGAGTCTTTGACAATTTGTCTATCCTTTCCAATCATATCTATTCAAGACCATAATTTAGTATGTTAAGCTTTCCAAACCGAGAGCTAAATTTTTAACAAATTAAAAATTGCAGCAAAATGTTTTTTAACATTGCATTGCCCAAGGTCATACAATTCAATCCACAAACAACAAATGGATACAAAATCTCTCAATTGTTAACACACATAAATAAAAATAAAACAATAATTTACATCTTTATTCAATTAATCAACGACAATTTGTCCGTAGCTAGTTTGTTATCCTCATTTTTTAACAACAACATGGCTTAATACACATCCATACCACAACAATTAGTTTTGATTAAAGATGAACAATAAACATTGGTTCACATATTCCCATCATATACAATCATAACACACAATTTCATCTTGTATTCATACCAAATTGAATCCTAATCATTTTACTCCTTACACATACATAGTCCTAATTTGACTTTGTAAACACTACTTCATAGCAATTGCAACGTCAAAGTGTCTAAAAAATAAATTCCTCTAATTTATAGGTTAAACAATCTATGATCTAAACACTTTTATATCAACAATAATGAATAATACTAACCACAATTATCTCAACAATTTGTCACTCACAATCCATACTTAATGTTTTCAACTTCAACAATTTGTCATTTGATCCAGTCGCCGTCAAGAACTTAAGGCAATTGGTTTTCCATTAGTTTATACTTGAATCCCAACTACACATACTAATTTAAATTCATTGACAACTAGTTTGACTACATACACAATCAATTCTATTACCAAAGCCACTTTATTATGAATTAACTTACCATGTCTCGAGAAGGTTTCTAATGGTATTCCACTTGCAATTCGTCTTCTATCTACTTCTTTATAATCTCAGTCTCCTCGGTTGACAATTAGTAAAACACACATCCAAGCACCAACTTATCCAACAAATTGTTATAAATCACAATGCACTTCTATAACTTAATAACTCAATATATAAGATTAACTCACTAAACTCAAATAGAAGCCATAGCACTAGTTATCACAAACATTCAACTCAATATATAAGACAATGAGTCTCACAAAAATATTTTCATACAACACAATTAAAATTACCACTCAAATCATCCAAACTAAATTACACACAATTATACACTATACAACTTGTCACAACCCCCCTACATGGCACATGCAATTTAGAATTGATTTGTCAAATTCTTATAGACACACAATCATACAATCCAATCATTGAATTTTACAACAATTTACACTGGTACTAATGTGCAAGACAATTAGTTAAAAAGACAATTTGTATTTAGTAATTGAGGGAGTTCACAATATATAAAAACTTGACAATATTAAGATGCGAGAGAAAATGACCGAGAGTGAGAGAGAAAACGACCAAGAGAGTGAGTGAGAGGAATTTACAATTTGTCCAATTTAAGCTACCAAAAAGATGAGTAACTTTTTAAGTTCAAAGGATGCTAAGACAATTTGTTCCTTTTCCTATTTAGTCTACTCATAGCCTTTGAAATCCTTCATCTATTTGCATTTATCATTCATATTCTTCCTTACTTCTAGAATCTAAGTAGTAAGTAACTACATTTTTACACTACATGTGACAATTAGTCAAAAATTAAAAAATTGCAACATTCACACCTACTATTTGTATTCTATTTGAAATTCAAGTCATTTTGATATTGTTTTTAGAGGTAGTCAATTGACTTGATACATAAACAAGAAGATTTTGTGATGCAATGTTTAATTAGTGAATTTATACATTTGTCTTGTGCTTGGAGTTGCATTTGAAGAGTTAAGATTTGGCAATTTGTATCTCAATATGCGAGGATGTTGATGCTTTGGATTGCATTGGAATGAGATGCTCTTGAATGCTTGTGAATTTTGAATAAGAATCTTAGTATTAAAGTGTGTTTGAAATTTTGAATGTTAAAATTTTATAATAGCTACATAATTATTTAATTTTTGGTCTTCTTTATTTTTGTTGTTAATGCTTCTTAATTAACCTATTTTTATATTTCTAAATGCTACTCTTCACTTGTAAACATTTTCAAGAGCTTGAAGATGACAAAGAAGGAGAAGGAGACATGAGATTAAAGACAAAGTTGTTGAAGAGATTAAGGTTTAGAATTGAATATAAAAAGTAGTCAATTGACTTGATGCATAAACAAGAAGATTTTGTGATGCAATGTCTAATTAGTCAATTTGCACCATTGTGTGTAGTGTTTGGAATTGCATTGGAAGAGTTGGGGTTTGGCAATTTGTATCTTGATTTGTGAGGGTGTTGATGCTTTGGATTGCATTGGAATGTAGTGCTTGTGAATGCTCGTGAATTTTGAATAAGGACTTTAGTAATAGAGTATGTTTGAAATTTTGAATGTTGAAATTTTATGATAGCAATAAAACTATTATTTTCTGGTGTTTTTTATTTTTAATGTATAAATATATTATTAGGATTTAATTTTGAAATTTTGAGGTTGATTTTTGTGTGGAATTTTTGGAATTTCGTCACACTATTTGGTGTTGGAGCTTTTAGTTGGTAAGTTTGGTCATATTTTATTGGTCTGAGAAGTATAATTGTATATTTTTATGAGTGAATCCAATTGGATTAGGTGGTAGGAATCAAGTAATGGATGAGGATTCCAAGTTGGAGTTGGTGAAGTCAAGTGTGGAGATGAGTTGGTTAATTGGAAGTTGAAGTCAATACCAAGATGGTAGTTAGAATTTGGTTGGTTGTCCCTTTCCAACTTGGTAATGTCAAGTTTAGGATTCCTATTAGATTCCTCTCTCCGAGTTCATTTTCACCCACTTTTAAGCGAGCCAGTGCATGTCCTAGCTAGTCAAGCTAAGTATTTTTGTTTTCATGTATACTTGTATTAAAGTGTTTATTAGTGATGTAATGTTTAAGTTCAAGTTGGAATGTTTGTATATGTACTAATTAATCCAATTGAAGCAGTCTGTGTGTCTATATGTTTTGAGATGGAATCATTGTGTCTAAATTGGAGCATCAATAAGTCAGAGAGTCTATCAATAAGAGGAGGAAAATTTGATGAGAAGTTAGAGTTGTGAAGATTTACATAGACCTAGTTGGGATTTATGGAGTGAAGAGAATCAAGTTCCAATTAGGAAAGGAATGTGAGAATGTAAGAAAAAAATTTGCAATGCCAATTGTGAAAGTAATAAGATAGATTGTAGTACTACAAAGAAAATATCTTGAATGTAATGATGATTTGATTACTAATTTGGAGTTAATAGAAAAGTAATTTCAATTGGATTGGTATATTGTTCTTGTGGTGTGTGATGTCGTTGGCAGTATATTGATGTAGAAATATTTCATAAGCCTAATTGGAGAATTATGATCATGTTATTGTGTCCTTAATATGGTGCAAATTGAATTTATGTGTGTGTTGTAGTGTTTTTTATAGAAAAATCTAAATTGGAAAGCAATATTGTAATTGTAGAAACTTTTGTAAAGTGCTAGTGTGTGGGTTGAAGTGATATGATGTTGGATTCCTATTTGGTCATGGTTGGCGCTATAGTTATAAGCAAATTCAAATTGGAAGTTAGAGTTTTAATGTTGATTGTGCTTGAGTTCTAATTTATGTCTTCATAATAAGAGTGAAATTTTGAAATATGTGAGGCAAACAATTGAGAGACCAAATTGAGAAGAAATTTAGTTAAGTATGGATGACCTCCAAAATATAAAAATCAATTCCAAGTTGGTTAAAGAGAGCTTTAAATTTTATAAGTGTTTGAATTATTCAAAACTAAATTGTAAGGTTAAAGATTAAAAAATCAAATTGAAGAATAAAGAACTGTAGTGAATTGAATTTGATGTTCCAGAACTATATCAAGTTGTACCTTGCGCAAGACCAATTTGGAAGCTGAAAAGCCACAGCTACCTTATAACAAACTTGTTGGCAGTAGCGTCATCCAAATTTGGGAGTAAAAGTTTAAAAAATTAAAAATTAAAAATATATTAAAAAAAAAGAATGAAATGAAACAAATCTTAGCCTTTGTGGCCATTAAGAATGGAGCAATGAAATTTAGCAATTAGAATACCGCGTGAGAGTCACAATTGTATGTGGTTGAAGGAACATTTTCTTAATTCTTCTTGATTCACCTATTTTTGTATTTCTAAATGCTTCTCTTCACCTACAAACATTGTCAATAGCCAAAAGGGGACAAAGGAGTAAGAGATATGAGATTCAAGACAAAGTTTTTGAAGAGATTAGGGTTTAGAATTGACTAAAATTTTTTTACATTGAATGGAAAAATGGGTAGTGTACCTCTTTCAAAATGTGATTTTTTACAAGCAAAGGGAAATTGATATATGGACCCTTCTTGTAAATTTTGTATTGTTTTTATTGTTTTTGACATGATTTATCACTATCCATTCAAAAAATAGCCTTACTATTGGGTGGAGATTGAAAAGATAACTTCCCCTCATAATTTTTATAATTTTTGAAGACTCTTCCTTATCATGAATTATTTGTGATTTTGTTTTTAAATTAAATATTAGATAGAATTAGAAGATTTTTAGAACCCTTGGAGGGCTCTGAGTTTCTTGGGTTGCTAGCGTTGGAAAACAACCCTTGTAGCTACGGCATGACATGGCATGGTCACTGCCACATCACCAATTCTTTTTTAAATTACATTTTTTCTACTTTTTTTGCATTTCAAATTTTTCCAATTTTTTTTCAAAAAAACAAAATTTGATAGCAGTTGTTTCCAATCTACTAAGAGAATAGCGTCGGGGAAATAGGCCTAAAATGGCCCTCCAGGCCCCCCCCTCCAATCTCTTCTAATGATACTTAAAGTCAAAATTTTCCTATTTCCTTTTTGCAATTTTCAAATAGTCCTTCTAATCATGAATTATTGTTCATGTTTTTTTAAAAGCGTAGAGATTTAAAGAACTTAACCATTGATTTTTTGAATTTTCAAAGAATCATTCTACTCATGTATTATTTGTCTTATTGGTTTAAAATTTAAAAAAATTAAGGATGTTGTGTAGACAAGTTTTTAAATTTCTTTTCTAATAATAACTCCAAAGTTGAGTTTGAACTCTAAGAGGTAATTTATTGCTAACCAGAATCTAAAACCAACCTAAAAATCCAATTGTAAGATTGTGTTTGTTCTTATTTTCCACATCACATCAATAGGCTAAAGTTTTAGAACTACTTATCAATAATCTGATTGGACTTGGCTTTTAATTCTTTTCTCCAATAAATCTTCTCTCCAATTTGTTCTCCTTGCTCAATTCTTTTTACCAATGTTTTCTATTTCACTATTTTTTTTTTCTTTTCTTCATTGGCACTGTTATTCTTTTTCATGAAATTCTCCTCTTCTACATTGCACTCCATCTTTAAATTGTTCGGTTGTCAACAAAATACACATTTTTTTATAATAATATTCTTTATTCATTTTTATTTTATTCTTTAAATTCAAATTTTCTTTTAATATTATTAATATCAATCCTATTTAATTTTTCCAATCAATTGAATATATTGATTACAACAAACAACTCAAGATATCCCTATTGGTATTAATTATATTGAAGTTTATAATATTCTAGTTGGTTTAAAATGATGCTTTAACTTTCCGAATGGTTAAGCTAGATATTCATATTCACTTCAACCTCCCTATTCTATCACAATTTCCTTCTCAATTGGCTTACACTCAATCACTTGACATTCACAATTATAGTTACAATTTTTTTCTCCAATTGATTCATTCCAATGTTCAATATAATCTCACATTAATTTAATTTCTCACTAACTTTCAACACTCTTAGTTAATTCAATTGGTTCTCACAAAGTTTTCACACTTTTTCACAATTTCCTTTTGGTAATTTTGCAAAGTCCACTATCTCACAATTTTTATCATCCATTTCCTCCCAATCACTCATTTACAACTTATCACTTTATTTTGAAACAATTGTTTTACTCACATTCAATCACATAGTTCTCAAATCACTCCAATTGGTTCACATGCACTTCACACATACAACTATACTCACACAAATACACAATTAGAAACCAATTCACTTACATTAATCAAACACAAAATTGTAAAACCAATTGCTTTACTTCCGGCAATTGGAAGGAGCTCTTGCAACATTAGAATGAAGATTGAAATTACAATTGGGAAAACACCTGCTTATAAGCCTGGACACCAAAAGACATAATTGCCAATTGAAAATTAAACCCTTAGAATCCCAATCAGCTGAATCACAATCTCAATTAGAAACTACTTGTACAAAAACCTCAAAATTTCACTACCAATTGGTAAAAGCTACTAATAAGCATACAAAATTACCAATAAATAAAAATAAAAATTGGAATTTAGACTACATAGTGATTAAAATAAGAAATTTTCCATTTATTTTTTGGCTATTTTCAAAAAATCTTTATAATCATCAATCATTTGTTGTGTTGATTTTAAGGTTTAAAAAGTGTGGAGATTTAAGTAAAACATTTCTACCTTTCTTGAAAATACTACAAGACTTTTTCTTACCATAAATGATTTCACTATAATTTTATAAATAAAAATAACAAGTGGAGATTTAAATAAAAACTTCCCCATTTGCTTTTAGAATTATTAAAGAACCATTATATTAAAGTATCATTTGTCACATTGATTTATTAATAAAAGATAAAGAGTATAAATTTAAATAAATACTTCACTTTTTATTTTTTTTTCAATTCTACAAAACTCCTTTTCATCATGAATAATTATTATTTTTATTTTATAAATAAAAAATAAATGATAAAGATTTAAGTAAGAAATTTTCCTATTTAAATTTTGTAATTTGTTTCAAAGAGACCTCCTAAATTTAAATTATTTGTCATTTTGGTCTAAAAGCAAAATGACTAAGCCAAAGATTTAAGTCAAACCTTAGAATGTCCATTTATTGAAAATCTCAAATTATTTCATCCTATTATTTTTATTGTACTATTTTCATAATTTGTGATGTTGATTTAAAATTAGAAAAATAAGGGTGGAGATGTAAATAAGAACTTTATTATTTATTTTTTGCAATTCTTCTAAATTCCTTCTAATGAAGAAATATTTGTCATTCTGATTTTGTAAATAATAAAATGATGGAAATTTGAGTACAACCTTTATTATATTTTTTTTCAATTTAAAAAAATTCATCCTACTCAAGTATTATTTGTCACATTGATTTCAAATTACATATTATTTAAGTAAGATTGGGAAGATATTTAAGTAAGAACTTCCCTATTTATATTTGAAATTTGCAAAGAATCCTAATAATGAATTATTTTTCATCATATTTAAAATAAAAAATAAAGAATATAGATTTTATCCCTAAAGGTATTCAATATTTTATATGTACCCAAAACTACTTCAAAGTACTTAAACAAGGCTTAAATCTTCATCCACATTTATTCATTAACAAATTTAGCCATAGGATCCTTTATTTAACTTGTTAGAATACATCCTCCTAAAAGTTTAGGATATCAAACCTTACCAATTGCAAGATTAAGTTGCTTGAATTTCATAAAGAAGTATTATCAACTCTTTCCAAATGTTTAGATTTCATCTTTCAAACTTTTTATACAAAAATGTGTAGATTCTACAATTTGTTATTCTCTCAGATGTATTGAAAAAATGATTTTTTTCTCAATTGCCTGGCAAACAATGAAAAATACATATTATGCAATAACTTTTTCGCCATGTAACTAAAAGTTATGAAGATCGTTGTACCTTAAACCTACTCCTTAGGCACATGCAAATACACCACATGGCATCGACATGACCTTAGGTAAATGGGGGTTATTTTTTTTGAAAGTCAATTGTAAACTTGATTCTACTAGAGAGACAAATAATCTACTAGACATCTTAGACATTATATCACAAATTCACAATGTTCAATTCAACAAACCGAACACCAAAATATGGTGTTGTTAATTTGCATTTAGTCGTAAAAAAAAATAATGGAATTTGAAAAATTGACTATTTTCAAATAGTGATTGTATAATTGCTAATAAATTTTATTTTACACAATAAAGTGCCCAATCCAGTATGAAATAATTTATTAAGTTGTTAATATAGGTTAAATAAATAAGTGACATCCACATCTTTGCACTAGGCCGTTTTGCTATGCAATAAAATGTACTCCAAAATCCCTACATCATATTTCTATTGTTAGATTTGTAAACCTATCAAATCAAAGTTTAGTCAATTGTGTCTTACATCCAACTTGTTTTTAAGTTTTAGCATGCAACATTGCAATGCTTTAAATCTTGGGAATAACCACACTAGATGTGGTTTAGCATTATCATTTTTTTTTTAATGAGATTTTCTTGCACTTGTGTAGATGTTCTTACATAGTTTATCTTTAGCAACTACCATCATGTGGACTATAAGACAAGTTGAAGCATCATTACTATAAGCATCATATCATTCTTGAATTTCAAGGCAAGGGCCTTTTTATTTTCTCTTGAATTAATGCAAGCTTATACACAAATTGATGACTACTATAATACAAATTATTCTTGTTACATTGACATTGTAGAAGGACCTCCATTTAAAAATGTTATGCCCTATATGAGTAGTTACAAAAAAGACATTTACCTTCCTTTCAAAGGTGTTGAATGTTCATGAAGGATCAATTTAAATAACACTAATTGAAGGATTAATGTAGAGCAATTTTGGTTCAATGAATCCAAATTTGCATTAGAATACTCTACATTGTCAATCTCCTAATATTGAATGGATTGCAACTAAATGTTAGGATTTTTTAACCCCAACAAACAAATTTTGTTTCCCTTTTGAAGCCACAATTCTATACCAATAATCCAAGATGCAATTAATCTTCTAAATTTTCAAGACCTTTACTTCATAAAAAACATTCTTAAATGCCATTTTTATTGCAAAGAGAAAAAAAAAACCTTAAAACCTTTTCAATTGAAGGATCTTGCACAAAGGTAAACCACTACATTCCATGAAGAATACCCATTATTCATATCTAAGAAATGACCCTTCAAAGTCTTGCATGAGTGCATGACAACTTTTTTTCAATAAATGAGACTTCTTCTACATCAGATTGTATCAATGGCCACAATCAATGTATTGGGTGATGGTAATGGAGTGATTGGTAACCACAATAAGAACCTCCACCTTTTGAGTGTAAATTAATCATATAAAATATTTTTTTTAGGCCTTGATGAAGCAACCATTTTGAGTTATATCATGATTACTTTTAGGTGAGTAAGATGACCATAGTAATGATTATGGATACATTTTTGTTGGGTTTGGGATTAAACTAGTCTAGAGACTCTTATCGGCTAATTGGACAATACATGTCAAAAATTGATAATAAATTCATACTTTGTCAATAAAAAAAAGTTTCAATTGCTCTTGTTGTTTCTCACATTTGTCTTTATGTGCAAACAAAATCTAAAAACTTTCAACAATGCCACGAGGGCAAATCTATCATTCTATGTGTGATAGGTTGGTTTACCTTAGACTAATATAAAAATGTATAGATGAAATTTTAAGAACTTTAACCACATAGATAGCAATGATATTTGTGTTTAAAGTGAATAAATAGGTTATTTTTGCTCTTTGTGTGACTAGTATATATCCCTTTTTAATTTCAAAGATTGCACTACAAAGTTTGAGGTAAAAACATTCATTAATAGTAGACAATTTGAGTTGGGAATCTAAGGGAAAAATTCAAAATACAAAATACTTAGTTTTTGTTCTTTAAAATATTGTTAAGGAGAAGTAGATACATAATAGAAGATAAAACTAAATTGTTGATAGCTATAAGATGGAATTGAAATACACTAATTCCATTTAGGACATTTTTTTTGGCATTACAGTGTTACATTGCTTGAAGAAAAAATAATTTGGCTAAGAAATGGCAACAAATCATGAACTTTTTGGCCCAAAATCTTCAAATTAAAAAATTCTTGGATGAAATTGCAAGATTGTGGATGAAAATCTAATTATACACATGTGATATGTCTTGATGTGATATTTTCTATCCAATATGTGGATGAATGTTGAAATTTGAAGCTCCACTATTACATTTTATATACATTTTCACTTATGCACTTTATAAAAAATGAAAAAAACACACTTGAAATTTCCAACAACAAGATTGTTTTAGCAAGAAAATTGAACATTATAGAATTTTTTTTTTATAAATTGTGAAAATTGCTTTAAAAAACAAATTCAATACATTATTTTTTTTCAAGAAAATGTAATGATTGCCTACAGATGAGAGAGCTTTGTACCTTTTACATCACTAAGCCAAATGGAATAAATGAAAACTTTACATTTAGAAAATGATATATTCTATGAGAAATAAAAAATTTCAAATTTTTTTTGCTTTTTAAATCTTTCTTTTAGGTTTTGGATGGTATAACTAAATTGTTTCTAGGCACATATTGAAATAAAAACTACAATTTCATAAAGCTAATGTACTTTTCTATCTTTCTTAAAAATTTTAGAAATTTTTTTAGGAAAATTACGTCAAAAAATAAGCTTATATGAGACTATGCAAAAATCCCAAGTGTTTTCTTGTAGGACTTTAGGAATTTTTGGATTAAACCCTAAAGGCCCATGCATCAATTTTTTAATTATTTTGATATATATTTAGATTCAAAACTAGTAAATTGCACATTTTTTTTTTCATTTTTTCATTTTAAAATGAATTTCTAAATCTAATTTCTAAAATGATTATTTTTATTTAACCTTCAATTCAAAATTCAAAATTCTAATAATATTAAATATAGTTGATATAATGTGATTTCTATAGGTTTTATTAAAAAACTACAATAATTTGTTTTTTCCATCAATTATATAAAAGAATAAATGTAGCCAAGGTTGTCACATCAAGTGAATCAAAATACATTGGATGTAATTATTAGGTGGACAAATTGGATGGTCCACTCAATATGTCTATGTGACAACCTTCATTATAGAAAATCTAAACCCAGTAGTGGGTTGTTTGATTGCATATAACTGTGCATATATAAAAAATAAAATTTTAATATATTTTTTATTTATATCACGTAATGACATTGTGTACTATGCAAGACTGGAGACTGAAAAACCTTTTTTCAAAAACAAAAAACACAAAATTTTTTATTTCCCTAGATTTAAACAATTCTAGGAAGTCAAATAGCCCTCTACTAAGTCCAGATTTTATGTAATGGAATATACATAATAGTGAAATTTGATTTAAAAATCATTGGTAAGGGTGTTTTGAAAATAAAAATGATTCAATATTGAAAGTTTTGTTTTGTTCATCTACAAAAAAGTTTTTCTTAAGAATCTAATTATAGGATCTTGTGCTTCACTTGTTTCAAATTATGTAGTAAAAATTTCATGAAATTTGACAGTATAGATTGGAAGACATTAGCATTGAAAGTTATAAAAAAAAGTTTTTTTAATGCCATTTTGTAATTTCAGATGACTTTGATAGCCATTTGTGAAAATTTGCACTATAGACTTTGAATTAAAAAAATCTTGTGTTGAAAAATTGAGTTGAAAGTGTAGGATTTAAAAAAAAATGAGTTTTATTCTTTAAAAAATTGTTAAGTAGAATTAGGTCCAAGATTGAAAGAAAAACTAAATTGTTATTGAATAGCTCTAAGATGGGATTGAAACACTATAATCCTAATGGTGAGATTGTTTTAGCAAGAAAAATTAATCTTATCAAATATATATTTTTTAAATTGTGAAAGTTGCATTTAAAAATGAATGCTATAATTCTTTTTAAGAAGATGCTCTAATTGCCTAAAAAATAAGGTTTTCTATAAATTTCATATAACAAATTCAAATAGAATGAATCAAAGCTTCCTATATAGATAAAATTACAATATATAAGAAACAAAAATTTTAAATTATTTTTTTCTTGTGTGGTGAGATTTCTACTGGTTGCACTAGAAAAGAGTTCCTTTTGTCCTATAACTTTTGTTCACAGATATTCATAGAAATAAAAATTATATTTTCGGAAAGCTAATGTATTTTTCTATCTTTACAAAAAGTTTCAGAATATCATGATGAATATTAAGACTATAGGAGCCTACTTGAAATTCATAAACTCTCTTAAGGGAACAATAGGACTTTAGAGATTATTTAATTGAGAAATTTTCACACTAATCTCCATTACTACTTCCATCTTTTAAAAAAATTTCAAACTAATTAGAATGTTCTTGCTATTTTTATTTTTTGCTACAAAATTATAAAATAAAAATATTTCATATAACAAATTGAAAATCTTTAGAATGATAGATAATATATCTTTTTATATAACAAGTAAACTTAAATATTTGGAGAGAACCATTGGTTAGTTTATTATTAGTCAATGACTTTGAAAAATAATTGATTGAAGTGTGAAAATGGAAGATTCAAAACTAAACAAAAAATTGGTAGGACCGGCAACCAATTAGTGTGCAAAAATACATTAAATCCTAAAGTCCTATTGTCCCCTCAAGGAACAAAACAAATTTCAGGCAGGTTCCTATGACCTCAATTTTTGGTGAATTTTTTTGAAACTTTCTCATAATATATAAAAACTAATTAGCTTTGTGGGAGTATAATATTTTATTTCAATTGATACCTACGAGCAAAAGTTATACCACAAAAAGTTTAAAATTGAATTTGGCGGACAACACAAAAAAAATTGTAAAAAATCAAAATAAATTCTAATTTTTTTCCCTGAAATTTTATATTTTTGTCTACATGTGAAGCTTTGAATCTTTCTATTTGGACTAATAATGAGAAAGTTAATGACAATCTTGTTTTTCAGACAATTTCAACATCTTTTAAGAAAAATAACTTGTAGGATTCATTTCTAAGTGCAAGTTTTATAATTTTTCACAATTTCTTACAATTTTTTTTTGAGAATGTTGTGTTTTTTTGCTAAAAAAATCTCACCATTGGGATTATTTTCTTTCAATCCCAACTTGGAGCTATTAACAATTTAGTTTTTTTCAATCTTGAACCTACTTCTACTTAGCAATTTTTTAAAGAATGAAAATCAAGTGGGTTTTTTTTGTTATTTTTTTCCTAGACTTTCAACTCAATTCTTCAACATAAATTTTTTTTTAATTCAAATTTTATAGTGCAAAAAAGTTTCACAAATGGTGGTCAAGGTCATTTGAAATTGTAAGCTAGTGTTCAAAAAAACTTTCTTTTTCAACTTTGAATGCTCATATCTTCTAATTTATACAGTCAAACTTCATGAAATTTTTACCACATGAGCTTAAACAAGTGAAGTACAAGATCCTATGGTTTAATTCTAAAAAAATATTTTTTTTGTTTTCTTAGGTGAACGCAACAAAAATGACAATTTTGAGTGGTTTTTGACCCCCAAAAATGGCCTTGGAACTTTCGGGGTTTAGGTATATCTATAGCTGCTTCTTTCATGAAATTGTTAGATTTTAGCTATTCACCTGTATTGCTGGAGCTAGATATGATCTTGGACATGACAAGTATCACTTTATTATTGATTGTGGTGGCCAGCCCCTACTCCATTGTCTTCCATTGTGTACATATGTTTGGCATGATCTAATGAAATTTGAAGTTTAGTTTCAAAACCGGCATGTCTCTAGAAGAGAAGGATTGAAGCCGCCTTTGCAAATTTTGAAGTTGATAGACATTGGCCTATGGAAATTTGATACTGTAAGAAGAGGATGCAACGGGTGCCCTCTGAAAAAACCCATGATCTCCTTCTGCAAAAGATGAGGCCAATTACCTGGACAGCTCCGAAAACTTCCCGAACGCTGTTAACGACGATACAGGGAGCTTTCCAGTGATCCAGGGCCCGTTATCATTTGTATCTGTCGGTTGCATGAGAACATTCAACAGAAGTAACCGAGATTCGTTACGTACGTTGCCAATTGTTACTTTCCACTATCATTAAAATATGCAACCGACATACTGATCATGCTCTAAACAAAACTATGTGTGCAGTTTCTTCTTGCAGTAAGTCAAAGTTTCCTTTGCTTGTGTCAAAAGAAACAAACAAACAAACAAACAAAAAACTAGATTTGCAGGTAGTCTCACATATGAGGACTCCCCAAGTCTCCCATCCCCGGCCCACTCACCTAGCTAGTTGACGATTGAAATTCCCTAGCTAGTTTTGTAGCATAGCTTCTAAATACTCCACCAACGCACATTCAAAGTGGGCTTCATCCAATTAATTTTCATTGAGGAAGGTGCAAGAAAATTCCGTCCTCACTGTTGTAAGCGTACCGGTATGTCCATGGAATGAAGAGAGAATGATGTACGTGATACTCACAACTGGCAAGATATTGTGGACTCGTCGGACGAGGTATATTTATTTTGTATGATTTTCATAAAGTAACATTACTATCTTTAGTTGGACCACTGGAGGTCAGTACGAGACTTGGACCACTGTTTGTGAAAAGACGACGATTTAAGCTTACCAATTGTTGCTTGGGATCTGGGAAATGAGCTAGCTAGCTATGTTGATACCTCGGGTGTTTTGGGTATTTTTTGAAACAAATGAACCAATACATTCCAATTACCGGAGGTTTTTTACTTTTATTCTCATTCAAGGATGCTTTGAGTCCAAGGCTTTAGACTAGTCCTCCAGAGCTCTGGACTTTGCACGCTGAGTCCAATTTATGGGGCTACCAGCTAGCTTGCAGATAGCTTGGAATTCTATTCAATACAACCTTTTCCCCTCTCTGTAACTTTCTTCACTCCCTGCCTAAGAAGCACTGTATCTAAGTTGAGCCCAATATGCCTTTTCGATTGTAACGAACATTCGACGTTGTACGTGCAGTGTATACCACCTCTGAGTCATTGCTGCTCGAGCTCATCTTCTAGCTTTGCGCTCTCTTCTCATGCTCCACCTCAACTGAGGGACTCACCTTCACTTGAACAGTATCACTTACTTTGATTTTGGTTTCGTTATTTGTTTGGTCACGAGCATCTCAAAATTCCAGTCAGCCTCTTATACAGGAAACTCCCGCAAAGTGCCTCCAGGTAGGAAACAATCATGAATACCTGGTGGAACTTGTCAGGACTGAGGAGCTCTACAACATGTTATGCTGCAACGGAAGGCTCCAAGGGCATTCAGTATTTTCAAACGAAAACAAAAGACGAAAATGAACCCGGAGATTTGATCGATCGTTGGAAGGAAGGTCATTTGTTCCAAGAGCTGGGTCCTGGCATCGTGAAACTGTCTTGTATTCTCAGGAAACCCTCAAACTCCAGATGACTACGTACTGCTATATATGTAGCAAATTGCACATTCGGATTCCGTGACTATTCTCTTGCAGCTTATTGTTGTTGTTTGATATTGTTAATTATCGTTCTAAGTTGAGTTGCATTGTGGTGGCAATGACAACTGCAACTGAAGGTTGTTTACTCACGCACGTTTGCAGGTAAATCTTTCAGTACGTAGGAGCTTTCGTTAAGAACAAGTCGTGTTTAAGGCACTCGATCTCATTCATTCAGCCAGCACTTCCGAAATCACTTCCGTAAAGGCACTTGATCTCATTCATTGAGAAGCTTGTCAAGCAACAATAAGCTGCAAGTATCTAGCCCCCATGCAATTGTTTTCGGAAAAAGTAAAAGTAAAAGAAAGTCAGACCAGCTACAGCGCGGTTAGAGTCAAGCTAGCTTCATTGGAAGATAGTACCTCAAGTTGCCTCGGACTGTTGTTGTGAATTGCATCTTTAGATTGGCAAAGCTCATTTCTCTCGATAGATTTCAATCGCATCAACTAGACACATCGACGCAGGTGTCTTTTGCACGTTCTCCGAGCATCTTAGTGCAGTACAGCCAGTACTCTTGACCAGAGGCTGACTGGAAGCTATATGGTGTACAAGTCTTCATGATATATGGTATTGACTGTTTACTTGTGGCGCGCGAGGTACCACGCGTCTGGGATTTAAGTACGTACGTTAATATCATCAATCTAGCTTGTGCAATTCCATACCCTCGTTGCGTGGAGAAGCTTTAATTTGACTAGCAGGCCGAAGCACATTTTGAGAGAATCAGTCTACATTCAACGATCCAAGCGATGTAAATACATATACATCCGGCCAAGGCTACAATTTTCAAGCGTTCTCTGTCAGTTTGTTGGAGGGCGGGAGCGACGGCCAGCGGTCATTTGTTTGAGAATGAGCTAGTAGAGCTTCAGGAATGGTAGATTGGTTGCAATATGTATATTTATCTGGGTACTTGCGCAAATCTTACGTGACATCAGTTTTGATGACTTGTACAGGGAACGGCAGGTGGATACGCGCATCCCGTCTTCGCCTGGTCGATCAACAAGCTAGCGACTTCAGAAGAGACAGCGTCCAAGCGAAACGGATCGAATTCTTAACGGTTTCTCGATTGGTATGCACCTCGGTCACTTCCGATTGAATGAGTTAGCTTACCGATCGTGAATTTCGTTATATTCTGGGCACCAGAAATTAATTGTGACATTGATCTGCAAAAAGCTCTAAAAAGTAGGACAGATATGTATTGATTTACGGTCAGGCTGCGCACCCGGCCTGATTCCCTGAAACGAGCCACTGTCGTGGAATTCCGCCAATCCAACGTACGAAATTGGTGCGCACTCGACGAAATTGACGCATGTAGAACGTAGGGGATGTGTATCCCTGCCTCATCAGTGAGCTCAAAGCGCCACCTACGAGAAGCTCTACTTTCCTCCTAACAGAAAGGCTGCAACAGTTAATTGCCTTGAGCGAAAGAGTCGTAAATTACTGCCAGTATATCTTGGCGAATTCCTGAGGTACGTGTAGTTGACATCTGATCTACGTGATGAAAGGTTTCCTGTGAAAATGACTTACCGACAATATTTCTTGACAACTAACCGGGAAACTAAATGGGGATCTCGCCTTTACATAGTCTAAGAAATCATATTTATTGCACAACTTCCAGACTTAATTTGGAGCATCACACTACATTCTTGGTATATATATATATATATATATATATATATATATATATATAACAGTCACAAGGTTGTCTGTTGGTCTATCTTTTGTACGCAGTGTTAAATAACATTTGTGACGATATGTTACAGGGTCTCCTGCTTCTGAAATCTGGAGGCTTTCATGCATGTCATCCCCTAGCCTTCCGATCTGGACAATATTGACGCTTGTTACGGTGAAGAGGTTGAAGGATTATTTTCTAGAGACAGTTGTAAAAATTTTGCAAGAAAGTCAAGTGTAAGCGCTGAGTTCATTTGCTTGCAATTGAGATCGAGGTTTTCGATCGAGGTCAATGACTGCACTTGAGCTACGTGATAACAAAAATTAATTAATGCTGGCTGTGCAGGCAAATGAATCGACGGTCAAGCATGAGCTCTTGCACCGAGAGCACTGCCATTATCATGGAATGTCGGTATGGTTTTTGTTTGAGAACAATGTACTATTTGTGAAAAGTCGATGCAATGTACTGATCGATAACATGAAAGCCCCAGGTAGAGACAGGAAATGGAGATTGGTCATGAGACCTTTACAATCAAATAGTTTAAAACATTTTTAAAACTTTCTTCATATATAATCTAACTCTATTTTCATTAATTAGTTCAGTTTAGCATCAAGTGCTTGTAATGCCAGCACCTTAGTATGCAGAATTCAATTGTACATTTTCTTGACCCTCATTGTAGATGGAATTAAAATGTAATATTAAGTTGTTTTGAACCTTTTTCAAAAGTTGGATTGGATAAGTGTACATTTCGAATCTACTTATTCTTGGAGCCAAGAAGATGCATTTCAATTTTGCCTATGGAGGTAATGGCTTTGAAAATGATTTAATTTATATTATTTGTTGATTAAAATTGTTGTTTTATTAATTGATGTATAGGTCTCAATGATCAATCTTCATTTTTCAACTCAATCTGGGTCTTTCATGTTAACTATTGGTAGTTACAACTACTTAATAACACAAATTTGTATATTGATCTCAAACAATAGTCAAACCAACATTTTCGTTTTGAACTAAATTCACATATAATCTTTCAATGATTAAGAAAATGAAAGATCTTGTAAGAATTTATCAATCAAGTGATTGCAAGAAACACTTGTCCTTTTTGGGTGTCCCTCGGTCTCCATGGAGGTGTTTTTCCCTCATAACTTTTGCGGTTTAAGACCATTTTAGTTTAAATTTGGAGGAGAGATGCATGTTGTTGATCTAGACATTCCAAAAAAATTTCAATTTTTTCAAAAATAATTTACTATTTTTAAGTGGCCCCGATTGGGTGTCTACCTTGGCCATTTGGAGGTTCTTAGTCCTATTTGGGAACCAAAAATGCAATTTTGAAACCAAAGTTTTGACCTATTGTAGGTGGGCTAACATTCTAAAAATGTCTAATGAGATTTTTGGCAAGGAATCCAGTGTAAGGGTTGTACATAGGTTGAAAGTGGACACTATTTGTGCA
Source organism: Pseudoscleropodium purum (assembly GCA_963969395.1). Taxonomy (NCBI): domain Eukaryota; kingdom Viridiplantae; phylum Streptophyta; class Bryopsida; order Hypnales; family Brachytheciaceae; genus Pseudoscleropodium; species Pseudoscleropodium purum. The sequence goes on along the minus strand of OZ017798.1, from coordinate 7,721,372 downwards.
AGCACTATGAAGAGGAGAAAAAAATTTATGATGAATTTTTTGTTTACATAGGACTAGAGAGAAGATAAGGAAAATAGATCTTTTCTTTGAATTTTTTTGTAATTACTAAAAATGACCAAATGAAACTGCCTATTTTCACCAATTTTCTGGTCCAAGCACCCAATGGAGTCCTCCAAAATGGTGACTACTACTTCTTAATACACAGTAATTTGCAGTAAATGTTAAATTTGTTAGAACCACTGTCAGAAATGATATTCACTCCCATTGGTCTAGTCAGTTAATCAATCAATCAGAATGTTAGTTAATCAATTGGTTAAGGTTCGTCCAATCAAGAAATTGGATAGTACCTGTAAAATTAGGAATATTAGTAGTGCAACACTGAAAAATAGCCATTTTGACCCAAAATCATTAAGTGTTTCTTGCAATCACCTAATCTTAAAGAAGTTCGGATGTTCAACTTGAAGAATGGAAGACAAAGTACATTACATGAAGATGAAGTATTGTTGCCATTCAAAAGGATTCACTGAAAATTACAAGCCTCTTCCAATTAAGGTATTTCCTACTCATACCTTTGACCACCCTCATTTGAATTCTCTTCACATATATATTTGTACCCTACATAATTCATTTTGTAATGTACATGACTAATTTAAAGAGGAAGTGCAACAAGAGAAGTATAAATAATAGATTGGTTTCTTCTATCTTGCTTCATGCTCTACCACCGATTTTGTCTACCATTTTTTTGCACTACTATTTCAATAATTCAATTTCTCTATGTTACAAACTAACAATGATTCTCTAATTGTGAATATTGTGTAAAAACTTGATTGGAAGTTGCATATAGAGAATCAATTCAACAATCTCCATTCAAATGAACAGTATTCATCAAATAAGGAGCTTGATCAAAGCCTAATAAGTATAGGATAAAGTAAAGATGATTTAACTATTAGTTGTTTGGGCCCATTATAAACCCTTAATAGAATCATGCACATGAGCCTCAAACTTGCCGTGAAGGATCAGATATGAAGGCTAAGTTTGATGGGCTTGCCCACAATAACCTTCACCGGTTTAAGCAAACGAACTATCAAATTTGAGCCCTCATGGTTTTCTTATTGCATGTTTTACCCATAATTCCTCTTCTTTATCCTTCGGCAAAGCCTCTTCTTTTGTCTTACACCACAAGAGCCTACAACAAAGAGAGAAGATTTTACAATAGCTTTAATAAAGGTAGTGAGACATGAGGCGAAAGAAGTGGAAAATAGGTCAAAGGTAGGGGCCCGCTTATGAGCGCCTAAAGTCCAACGATGCCCTCATCATGCCTCATGTGTGCATCTCTAATATCTCTCTACAACTATCCTATATTTCAGTATTTGAAATGTAGGACAATTAACTATATAAATATTGACAAATTTAGGGGTGATTGCAAGAAACACTTGTCTTATTTGTTGCATTCTTTTTGGGACCGCCATAATCTCTGTTGTAACTTTTAATTTCTAGGTTCAATGCCAAAAACAAAAGAAAATCTTCCTAGAAGTCTTGATTGTAATTGTATACCTTATTTTTCAGAAATTAAAAAAAATCATTTTATATTTAAAATTCAATTTTGTTAATTTGTCACACTTTGACGTTTAGGGGTTTTTAGTACTATTGAGTGGTTTGAATTAATGATTTTTAGTTGAAATTTCTATGGTATATTTTCCTAATAGGTAGACATATTCCTACCAAAGATCATCTAAAATACATTATTTTATAGCCTCTACAATTGTGCAAATAGGCCTTCCTTGTGCACACATTTCTAAACATTAGAGATGGTTTTGACTTCATTTTTTGGTCAAATCTCATCACCAAGAAGTCCTTCCAAATGGCCAATTTTAGTTTTGTTCAAAATTGTTTTTCTTTTTTTCTACAAATTAAAATGTCGAGAGATGTATTTTTTGGGACAACCAAAAAACCCAAAATAGTCTTTTTGGTTGTCCCAGAAAATACATTTCTCAACATTTTAATTTGTAGAAAAAAAGAAAAACAATTTTGAACAAAACTAAAAATTGGCCATTTGGGAGGACTTCTTGGTGATGAGATTTGACCAAAAAATGAAGTCAAAACCATCTCTAATGTTTAGAAATGTGTGCACAAGGAAGGCCTATTTGCACAATTGTAGAGGCTATAAAATAATGTATTTTAGATGATCTTTGGTAGGAATATGTCTACCTATTAGGAAAATATACCATAGAAATTTCAACTAAAAATCATTAATTCAAACCACTCAATAGTACTAAAAACCCCTAAACGTCAAAGTGTGACAAATTAACAAAATTGAATTTTAAATATAAAATGATTTTTTTTAATTTCTGAAAAATAAGGTATACAATTACAATCAAGACTTCTAGGAAGATTTTCTTTTGTTTTTGGCATTGAACCTAGAAATTAAAAGTTACAACAGAAGTTATGGCGGTCCTAAAAAAAACATAACAAATAGGACAAGTGTTTCTTGTAATCACCCTTAGGTTGAGGATTTGTCCATAAAGGGTGTGCATATGTATGTTATTTATACTTATCCATAGTAAGTTCAATGTCACATGCCATCCAAATTAGGTTTACAAACTCAAGTTTATTACTACATGTAGAATTGTTAAGTTGACATAGGTCAAAAGTCAATGTGCAATCCAAATAGGATGCTCATTGAGTTTTGCACAGTTGAAGCTTATTTGTAACATTGTAATCAGGGCCATGGCTAGTGACACTGAAAATGTAAAGATTACAAATGAGGCATAGATCTAACTACATGAAAGACCAACTTTCTGCAAATATATGTAGCATTTCAAGAGTTGTCTACTTAGATGGAGCCCATCTATGTAGGGGTACCAACCACATAACATTGTAGGACCAAGCAATGGTCCTTCACCACATGTAGGTGCCCAATTTGTCACCTAGGACTCATTCTTTTTCTTTTTTTTCCCATTTGTTAGTATTTTGAGTGTGATTTATTATACAAAAAGCCCTAAAAAGAATGTGAAGCCCAAATAGATATGTCATATGCTATTATAATATTTAGTCATAATAAGCTTGTTTTCCTTAAAATGTAACTTGAATCCTATCTGTAAATAGGATGGAAATTCAAAAGTTGTACATATTTTAGTCATTTAATAAAATTGTCCCAAATTGGTTAAACTTTCTATAGTCTAAGTTTTTGCCTGCCTAGCAAAAACCTAAGACTATAGTATAAGGTTTTTTTATATTCTAAGGAATGGTCAAATAGTCTAATGTCTCGTAGCTAGAAGTCACTTATAAATTAGATTATTATGGGATTCACTTAATTAAAAATTTTACTATGGAATCATCTATATTCTTATTTTCCAGGGTTATATTTAGTAGTCAGTCCTTTAAATAATGCTATGGATGCATGAGTGTTGTCCTGATCCTACCTAATATTCTACAAAAAGAATTATGGCAATTTGTCTTATGCATGCACTATCTGACCTTTAAACAAAATAATATATAATAATAATAATAATAATAATAATAATAATAATTCTTTAATTATTGGTGATGAATATATCTTTGTATTTGGCAATTTGACTAGTCACTACTTAGCTAGTTTAATTACTAATTAGATGAATATCAAATCAGTCCTAGTTCTAATGGCAATTTGTTCCTAATTAAATGCAATGGGAATGAGTGTATAATGCAAGTTCCATTTACAAATCATACACATCTTCAAACAATTAGTCCCTAGTTCTCAAATTTCCAAAATAAAAAGATGAATTATTCCACTTATTCACCATTTGTCCAATTATGTACATACATGACTGCTCTTAAAGATTTAAGTCAATTTTCCTTAGTATAAATTCTAACATTGCTCTTTGTTTCATTGATTTCAATTATCTAATGGAAATTATTATTATTATTCCTTCAAAGATATTTTCAATTCTTCTATATTTATTTAAATATAACAAGTCAATTTGCCTAAGATTTGAATTTAATTTAATGACTTTGACACACTTAGTTTGGTTGAAACCAAGTCTTAAATACTGCTTGACTTACACATTCTCATATCCTTCAGCCAAATAACCTTCTACTCACTTATCATAGAAACTACTTAATCAGCCAAATGGCCTTTTCATATACATGAAAATTCATGAAAATCCCACAAACACTCATTCACAGACAAATTAGCTGATCCATAATAAAACATTATCTTGAGTATAAATTAACAACTTTATAGTCAATTTGACACTAAGAATTACTCAATTCATTCATAAGAATTTTTATTACACTTCTTAATTTCAAACAACTTTCTTGCTTTAGCTTGAATCTGCTTCCATCCTCAACCTTTCCAAATTTAGGTCCAAGCTTCGAAGTTCTTCATGGCAATTCCACTGGTTTACTATTCTTTCAACTTCCTACACATTTGAGAAGCAAACAATATTGTATATTGAATTGATCTATAACAAATCGCCTACTTCCCAATGGCTATTAGCTATAACAATATTCACAATAACATGGGACTCCCATCCAACTAATTTATTCTTAAGACAATTTGCTTATACATGCAAAAATCACAATAGTTCAATTACAACTTTTTACATATCAAATGACAAATAGCTAAGCCATTTCCACATACACAATCATATTCATCAATTATAAAAGACTATAGTCAAATAGCCAACACTTAATCCAACCTCACAACTAAGCAAATGCAACCATAATCACACAAACTATTAGCCTTCAACGAATTCACAACTTAAATCCGACCAATCCTTGGTCTTACTTACAATATAGACAAATTGGTAGTGTGCAACAAATTGAATCTAATCACTAGATTCAAACAAGAAGCTTATAAATACAATGCAATTTGCCAACTCACAAAGAAAAGATCCAATCCTTAGATCACACACAAACCTACACACCACAAGACAAATTGTTGAAAGATTGAAAATTGCATTGATCAATAAAATTTAATTGGGGTATAAATGACTATGGAGTCATTTATGCCCCACAAAATGATTGTGGTACGACTACACTTCTCTAATTGCACCTTTTGGCCTTTGTTGTCAATGTCCAAGTCATTTACTAGTCGCGATTGCGACTAGGGGATGAAGATGCCATGAAAACCAAACTTCTTGTACATGTTTTCGTTGAGTGTTCATTCGTTTTCTTACTATAGAAGTCATAGTCATTTTTTGCAACTTGGCATCACTAATCTATGACTTGGAAATGACTTTTTTGTCACTAAAGGTGCCTTCAAGGGAATTTGGCATTGCGAATGTGGATTTTGCTACATTGATGTGTGCGGTTTAGGAGTGAGTTATTTTCTAGTCACTTTCTAGTCATACAGTAATTGTTTTTTAATCATTTCCTACACTACTAGAAAATTCAGCTTTTAAAGAAAATTTAATTAAAAGGGTAGTATTCTATGTGCCATTTTCACACCTTGACATCTAGGGCAAATATACATTGCTAACATCTAAGTCAATTTTAGATTTCAAAAATCTAGAATTAATATAGATATCAGACTAAGGACATTTAAAAATCTAGAATCAATATAAATTTCAGATATTAAGGAGATTTGTAGATTTCAAAAATCTAATACAAATATAGATTCTAATACGGAAAAAAATTCAAACTATGTGATTTGAACTGCTGAAAGTGCCAAATTAACAAGATACTGTCATTTTAATGAAATTGGCCATGCTTCTATTTATTTGGTTGTGTAGATTTGCTTCACTTTTCTATTGATTTGGATAGAAATCAATAGAAAAGTGAACCAAATGAATTTGATTAAATCAACAAAAAAATTGAATTTTGCTAATAGTGAAGTTTGTTTTTTCCTAGATGCTTTAATGTTGTACACTAGTTATTTCTTAGTTGTTTTCTAATTGTTTCCTAGTTGCTTCCAAAGTTCATTCTCATTTATCTCATATCAATTGTCCCATATCAATTGTAAAAAGTACCATTTGGTTGAACATGTAAAATTTGTAAGTTGTTGTAGTCTTACACAATGAATTTTTTTGATTTAATTCGAAGATTTCTAGGATTTATAGATTTCTATAGAGTATAGAAATCTACAAATTGTAGAAATCTATATTATATAAAAATATACAAATTTGTAGATTTTTGTATAGTATAGATTTCTACAATTTGTAAATTTCTATATTCTATAGAAATAAAAAATAGTTAAAATCCAAGAATTTTAAAATCTATGAAATTTAGAAATATGGTACATTTCAAATTTTCAATTTTGAAATATAGAAAAAAGGTAGATCTAGAATTCAAACATCTAAAAAACATGTAGATTTGAACTTCTTCAAACTCAACTACAAAATGACTCACAAATGATTATTATCCACATCATAGGCAAGTTGAAAGCACTTTCCACTGCAGACTTTCTCATCCAACATCCATCCAAGGAAAATAAAATAAAAAATGGTGATAATAAACACTGCAATCAATTTATAAACGACTTGTCTAAAATGACAGCAGGGGCTCCAAGTCATTTATCTATCATTTTTGTGCAAAATGATTGGTAGAAGTCAATTTGAAGTCATTTTTGCACTCATTTATATCCCCAATTTCTTGTAGTGTGAAGAAATACATTGATACAATAATAAGCAAATTGATAGCAAAAGAAGACTGAGAGAATAAAAGTGAGAACCTCCGCCAACTTGCCAAGTTATACTACCAAAATGATCAACTAAATATTTGAAAAGGTTCTAAATCAATTTGTTACTGTTCATATTTTAGGAACTTGTAAGGTTTCATACCTAAGACAATTAGCCTCTATTTACTTTACTACAAAGGTATTCAAGTGACCATTTGTCCCTTTTTACATTACTTAGGGCAATTTGTCAAAAAATGAAAATTTAACTATCTATATAGCCCTTGACTTTAAAGATTGGCATCCTCATCAATCATATATAGCAAGTTTTCTTGTGGCGGTTTTGGTCTTTACAGTTCATCTGGTGCACCAAGTCTTTTTTTGTTGCATGCTTAACATTGTCATCAACTTCAAGGAGGGTATTAGTGCCTTCTTGCTAATCTTTGAACCTATTTTCCCATACCCAAAATCGTGTACAAGGAAACTCATTGATCCAACAAAGATGCACACCTGTCCAAAAATGGGTAATAGCCATCACCTCCACTAGCCTATGCCAACATGTACTCTGGTGCTTGATCTTTAGCATCAATTGGAATCCTGGGTGATTTTAGTCAAACTGATTTATATTGATACTCATCCTAATATGATTCTTGCACATATCTCCTTCAAAACTTACAAAACACTATAGTTCTAAAACAAATTGAATCAAGATGAATAATATATTGTTGATGAAATGCTACATATGTTTCCTCACAATACTCAAGAATGGAAAATTGCCCTTTTATCACTAGCCAATTGTACTCCACTGAATTGATCAAAGAGTTTGGTTTCCACTTGTGTCTATGCTCACAATGATAAAAATGGCCATTTGTCGAAATAGCTAGAGGAAGGTCAACTTGCCAATCTTGTAGAATCTTACAATATTGCTTATCATAATGAGCCTCCTCCCGTACATTTATCCCATAATCTTCTACGAGCCACTTCAATGCCTTTCAAGAAGAAATAGGATTCTCTACCAACATGTCATTAAACATTTTGTGGTAATTTCCCAAAAATTGACAAGTTAAAGGAGATCTAGTCACTGGCAATTTGACTCTCATCCAACTAGCAAGCTTGTAGTCAGCTGGCAGCAAAAGCAATTGGCTAGTCTCATGGATATTAGTAATCAAAATCTCTTCCTTCTCAACTCAATCCTAAATCTTCTCTAATCATTTGTAGGTAGTCTCTAAATTATAAGTATAATGGCTATTAGTCAACTTGCCTCACTTAGCCACAACCTCACGCTCTAGGCAATTTGTCATAGTCTCATGAATGCAAGCCACACTCCCTTGTCCATGTGCACAAATAGAGTCTTTAATCAATCACAACTCCTACTTCTAGTCTTGAAGATGAGCCTCTAAAATCTCCACACTTAGGTAAATAGCCTTGCTGTGATTGGCAATTCGCACTTTTCAAGCCTCCTTGACAAGCTAGTCAAATTGCCTTTGCTGGTGTAGTTGTCTCTCCAAGACCATATAATATAATAGGGCTTGAGCATCAACATCCACAATGGAATAAAATAATACTTTCTAATCAACGAACTTCAAATCCTCTCTTACAATATCTCACAAAATAAATTCTTGAAATTTTCTTTTTCTCTAGGTTTCTCCAAAAAAATTTCAAATGTTGGCTTAGTTATAATGGCTCTAAGATCCAAATCAATAATCTCCAAAAAGCATCACGTTGCAATTCATGTAAATGAAATAAGGAAAAACAAAGCAACCGACTTGAACTAAGGCTAATAAATCACATCTTGGAATTGGCAAATTGTCTTGTCTTGGTCTTCCCCATGGATTTGCAGCTCGTTATTGGATGCCAAGAGCTCTTGCATGTCATCTTATAGAGCTCTCAATTGTGTCAATCCACCTATCTCCTTTGGCTGTGTACTACTCAGCTGACTATTTGCCTAAGTCAATTTGTCTTATATCGATCTCAACCATGATTTCCAAATTACTTTCTCTTATGGACCTTGTTGTTGAAGAAACTTGAGCTGGTCTTTGCACAATTGAATCTCTTTTTCTTTTGCGGCACTCTTCACCTCTAACTTTGCCAGGTTGCCTTCAATAGATGATTTTTCTTCCAATTTCTTTTCCAAGATGTTGAGTTTGTAGAGATAATTGATATTGGCTTCCTCCATGCACTTCTCTCCATCTACATAGTTCTTTGCAAAGCCTCCAAATTAGCTACCTCTTGCTCATTGTGAAGGAGAAATTCATTTGCTTGCTTCTTTACCTCATCGTTGTCATGGGCTAATTGCCTTACTTGGGCCTTTAGCTCATCCTCCCGCTTTAACATGGCCTACAATTCCTCTGTCAATTCAACCTAGTTTTATTGAAGTTGGCTTTTGGCTTGCTTCAAATTCTTCTTCAGCATTAGGCAATTTGTCAAATCAATATGCAATTTTGGGGAAACTTGGCTAGTTGGCTCAAGTGCTGAAGGCGGGCAACTTGACTTGGGTTCCTGTGCAACTTCAGCTACCGGGGGCAGAGTAGATGCATTCCATGGGGATGGCTCATTTGACTTAATGGGTTGAGCAAACATATCCTATTTTGTTGGAGATCGAGTAATCTCCAAAATGTAAGTAGCTGAAACGAGGGATATAAGATCCTTGGTCTTCTTAAACCTCATCTCCATCTTGATGTGCTAATAGACAAGTTGCCTCTAATCAAATCGTTGCCCTTTTTATGCTACATACCTTGTGACTACATACTCCATAGTGGTAACATTTGGACAATTTGCCAAAAAAATCCGTTGATTGATAAATTGCAACCACTCGGATAGCAACGGAATGGCCTTCAACAAATCCAATTGTTGTTCTTCTTTGCAACTTGGTACCACTTGCCAAAAATCTCAATTTTATCAATCTTACTGAATGTGGTCAAGATCTTGGTCAATTTCTCTCCATCCTAAAATCAAAGTCCCTTAATCACTTGGAGTTTGTCAAATTGACAAGGAATTCCATTGATGTTGATCTTCTCAAAAACTTATCCATAATTGAACACCTTGAGGAATTGCTTGATTCACTACAAGTTGGAATATTTCCATTCTCTTTGAACATACTGAGTCAATCCCGCCGACTCAATTTCCACACTTCTCAGCTTGACAATTTGTCCTTGTATGTCAAGCAGACATTCATGAAGAGGGATTGCATACACCTTCAACTCCTTTTAGGCATCATCTATCAAGTTGCTACAATTTTCTCAATCTTTTAAATCATTAGCAAATAGTCTTGCATCTCTACATCTTACATATCAAATATTCATTCAGCTTATAGTTGATTCTCAAACAACTTGACTACACTAACTCATAAACAATTTGCTTTACCTTTTCTTAGGAATTAGAAAATACTTGAAGAAAAATAGACTATAGAAACTCTCACCTAACTTTTGCTCATTTTTTCTTTCAGTCATTTTCTCTCTTCTAACATATTTAATTTTTTACCTCAATCAATTTGCCTTATGTTCTCACATGAACACATTTCCTAATTCTCTTAGCATCCTAAAGTTCATTCTTGGTAACTTGATTGTCTTCTCTTCTTTTATCAATTGTTTATCCATCTCTCCATGGCAATTTGTTATTCACAAACTAATGATCATGGTCTCCCAAAGCTTTAGTTTTGGCTAATAGTCTTATTTGTAAGTAGTTCTATCTTCATTATACACTCGACAATTTGCTTCTTTCACAACCAATTAGTCTATCTTTTATTAAATTCTTGCCTCCCTTTTTAATAGCTTGAATTCTTTTTTAATTTTACATAGAAGGATAGGATCTATTTGTTCATCTTTCATTTCCAATTTGCAAATTCTACTCATCCTTTACCATGTTCTCTTTTATTTTTCCCTCACAAAATTCTAATAGCTTTTGATTCATTCTTTCAAAAAAATCAATTCAATGATTCTTCTCATCTAGCTACTTGCTTCAAGTGTTTTTTCCTATAAAGACAAATTGACTCTCATTCCCATTTCCATTCGACTACAAATTGTTTTAATTTATTTCAAAACACTATAGAGAAACACTCATCTTGCAAAAAGGAATTTCATTATGTACAAAAGTTAACATTAAATCTCACTTGGCAATTAGTCTTACAAAAATTCTTTTCACTTATAGTCTCTCTTCACATTACTTCAAATTTTATACATATAATTTCCTTGTCTTTTTAATTGTAACAACTCGGCAATTTGACTATTAGAACTTCAAAACTACTTACCTTATTCTTTCTTATCACTACTATAAATAACACACATAGCCTAGTACCATCTACACAATTATTAGAAACATAAATCATGTGGCTCTAACAAAGATACAAATATAAAAAATCCAACAAAAACCCATTTAAGACATAGATACCTCAAAATATAGATACCCATTTAGGACATACATACCCTCCCTCAAAATATCCTAGATTCCATAATAACATTCATCATATCACATTCATATTTTTCCTCACCAATTACATGTTCCACACAAATCACATAATTTTACTCTCAATTTGAAAGAGATAAAATTTTGGCCCACCTGGTAAAGCCTTCAAATACAAATGGAAAGGTATTGGTTTTGTACACATACACAAATGAAGAGATAGACCAACAAGCATTATAGTATGTAAGATTAGAGGCCAAAAATGATCAAAACACCACAACCATACTAGTCATACCAAATAGAAACTGGTACCAAAAAATTTCTCCATATACTGGACCATTTGATGGTACACACGTTATTGTCTATTTTACTACAAAAACAATTACATATGAAGAACCAACAATATCTCTTGAATTAAATAAACAACCACATATTGAATCCCTTGCAATACATAGCTTTTGTATACACCACCAAAACCATCATATCGGCCCTCCCAATCAAATAAATTCTCTCACATCGATCCTCTAAAATATGCAAATACTACTATACCACAAACAAATTGCTCTTCCTACACCTACTAATGTAATCATGAACAAAAACACTAATTGGAATAAACTCACATATAAAATCAATTACAACCCAACAAATATACATATGCCACCATTACTACCATACACAACTAATGCTTAAGGCCCCAACTAAAATCCCAACGCAATATAGCTACTACACTAATGGATCCTTTATACCACCTAAACAACATGCAAATGATCATTGGATACACAAAAAAGCAAGATACAATAGATATAATCCCTTCATGGAAGAAGTCAAAATCTCTAAAAGACTACCCGGGCTACAAACTTGTTTTAAAGCCAAAGTAATGGCCATACATAAAACACTATGTATAATGACTACAAGATATCTACATTAATCAGCACACATATTCATTAATTGCCTAAATTGTATATATGTATTTAATACACAACTAAAACACCCTTTGTTGCACTACAATCATGCGATAAAACCATATTAGAATCTATGCTAGTAATGCTTCAGAGTCAAATGCAAATTACAACAATTTCCAAAATCAAAGCCCATATTAATATTATAGGTAATGAACACACAGATAGACCTGCTAAAATTGGTACAACAAAAGAATACAAGTTTGCCTCAAAACCATATGAATTTGCTCACACTACAACATTCTATTACCCAAAAGATAAATGGCTAGGCCTAGCCCATCAACATGACAAAGGTCCAGTTAGATGCCTTCAAACATACATCAACAAATACAATTATGATAAAAATCTAGAAATATTGGCATGAAGATTTTCTAACATTAGTAAATGGACACTCAACCTTGATATAGATAACAATCTCTCTAATGAATCTTGGTCTAACCTTGAAATAACAAATTCACAAAAAACAAGCTTGATAAAATTCCGCACTAGCCAATACATGTAAAATATTAGAAAACAACCATTTTTTGGTATAGAAAGATTTCCATCAATCACATGCTCTATATGTAGATCACAAGATATAGACACATGGCTCTATGTACTTCTAAAATGCAATCAACAAAATATCCACGCTCTTAGAGTCAAATGACATAACAAAGTAGTATGGGAATTATGAAAGTGAATTATATCCAACAAAAAAACTATATATTATATCCTAATGAATGTAGATACATTCAACAACAATCCACTAGAAAATAATGTACCCTCATGGCTCTTATCATGCTCTTGCATAAGACAAAGATGCAAGCAAAGATGACACTATAATGTTAGATTAAAACTAGACATCCTATGTGTCAAAGGATTCCCCTACCAAAATAATCCACCCACTAATCTAGATAACAATCTCACTATATAGTTTATAGAATTCACATACATGAATGATAGATTCTTGCAAATAACAATAGATAATAAAATCCAAAAATATCAACCACTAATCAATAACATCATGGCCCAAGGGTGGAATGTTGACCCTCTTATTGTCATTACAATAGGAGCTAGACAAACAACACATATTCCATCAATGAAAATCCTTAAAACTAAACTCAAACTACCTAAAGGTGCTCTAAAACACACTTTTATAACAATCAACGCAATTGTCATACAATATGCTAGATCTATCATCCAACACAAAAGAAAAAGAAAAAACAACCAACCACTCCCAATTGAATAATATAGTGTTTTAACATCACTTTCCATTGCACATACAATGCATACCCTCCTACCTTTTTACCTTGGTTGCTTTAATAATAGTGACTTATAACAAAAGTGTCTATTCTCCAAAGGAAAGAGGAATTTTGCATCAATAACCCCTTGATCTGTTGGACACTAGTTCATTGTTATTATAAACAGATACTTTATTCATGCCAGCCTTCTATGAAGACGGTAATTTAGCAAAAAGGAATGGACACTATCATGGGCTCATATAGTGCCAAATAGAGAAGACCAAAAAGAAAAAGTCTAGTGGTGGTTATGTACTGAAAGTGATTTATTTATATAGTGGAACATGGAAAAGGAAGTGACAAAATTAGTGAAAATGTAGCAATGTGAATTAATAAGCATTTAAGAGTGATTTTCTCTTAAGTACATGCTTCGAACACCTAAGGTCAAGTTTTAAAGTTGGTGATATGTAGGTAGCAAAGAATTTGGAAAAGACGTTCCCAGTTAGTAAAAGTGAAGACAATATGTTTATATGTATATGTATATATATGTTTACCATGACAAAGAAGGCATAGTATAGAGTGTAGTCAAATTATATGATGATGGATACATAATACTATATATATATATATATATATATATATATATATATATTGTATTTGAAATTTCAAGTAATTCAAGTATAAAATTTGATGTTGTTCTGTGATGACATACGATAGACAAAAGAAGATGGGGGGAGTGGAAACACAACTTCAAGTCTACAATTGTCATTGTCACTACTTTAGAGGTTGTTGTAGTCAAATGTCTTCTAATTTGTAGGAAAACTTGAATAAATTGTTGGAAAAGAATCTTGAACATAATCACATCTAATTATGCTTCAATTATTTTGAGGAAAGCATCCAAAAATGATAGATGTGATGCATAATTTAGCCATGGCAAGGTTCCACTAAAGTAATAAATGACAAGTTTTTGATAGGAAATTGACAACATTCTGCCAACTTCAATGTTAATGGAACCATGAAATAAAATATTTTCAAATTGACATAAATTTGACAGATTTCTATCAACTAATCATTTAAATCGGCCCCTCTGAATTGATGAAGACATTGTCAAAATTGAATATTGAGATGTCAATGGATGTCATAGCACCAAAGTTGCTCAGAGAATGATCAAAATTAATAATCTTGAAGCAATTTCAAAAGGGCAAAAATTTGTCAATTTCATCGCCTATTATCAACTTGAGTTGCTTCACTATTGACTTTAGTTCTTTCACACCTAGTGCAATTTGGTAAAAGCTATTATGATTATGCAATCCTTTGAAAATAGGAACAACTTACACATTAACTTGGCTATTTCTAGGAAATTCTAGATTTACATTAAGGAAAAAGAGTAATAGACAAGTCCATGGTATATTAGTGCCATTAACTTATTTCTAAATTATTTGTATTGCACACCTTAAAATTGTAACTTTCACACCCCAAGGAGGCCCATGAACGCATTTAATCAAAGGTGATGTAATTGGACAACTTTCATAACCATAATGAGTTATTATATACAATGGTATAAATAGTAACATAGCACAAATAGGATTAGTCACTTCAATTTTTTTGAAACATAGCTTGCAACAACATCAGCAAAATATTCAAATTTTTTTTCAAAATTAATTTTAGATAGAATTTTTATACTTTTACATGATTTTTTTCTTGAAAATTTTAAATTTTAAGATCTAGTTATAATGATTTTTAAATTTTTAAATTTTATAAAAGTTATTTTTGAAGGATCATTTTTTGAATTGGAAAATTTATTATTTGAGGTGAAACATACTTGTAAACTTTGAGTCACAGAGTATAGGGAAAACAAATTCTAATAACCTATACATATAAATGTTGAAGAGCTATAACAAGAATCTATCAAAGAAATAAATAAATGAAAAATCACAATTTTGCATTCATTTACTGTTTGAAATTTGAACTTGTGGCCTTCAAGGGGTTAACGATTACAAGCAAAAAGCATTTGTCTTTGGAATGATGAAACTATCTTCATCATGGATGAGTATGAATTAAATATTAAAAATATCGATAAAAATTCATTCATGTATGCAAAAATATAAGCATTCATGAAAGGAAAGGAAATAATATAGATCTAAGCATTCTTTCCATTTTATTTCATTTCATTTCTTGCTTTTGAACCAATTTTTGTTCAAAGAAGAAATCTTGTTGCAAGATTGTTCAATTGAATCCATTGAGACAATTGTAGGAAGTATGGATTTTGCACAACTAGTACTAGAGAGAAGGAATTCAATCTTTTGTGAGATTGGCATAAATTAAGAACCTACACACTTGGATCCTATGTAAAGTCCTAACATAGAGGGGCAATTTTAGTGACATTAAGTCTACATTCCTCTGTCAAGAAGGAGACTCTATCCTACTTGAATGAATTTTATATTATCAAGGTACAATTAAGTTATTTATATAATTGAATAGTATTGAAGATTGTTTTAGAATACCACTAGATTATACATATATTTATTACTCAAAAACCATAATAGAGTTTAAAAATATTGGCCAATTTGAGATACTTCCTTTATAAGCATCAAAAGCTTGCATTTAAAGCAATGTAACCCCTTCCATTAGAGGTAAAGATGACTTAAGATTTGGATCAACCTATTAGCCTACATGAAGGTTAGATTTGACAGAAATTTAGTCACTTTTGTAAAAAAAAGTGCCACATGTCATCTTGTGAATGGTGTGAGGTGATGTGGATCCTTGAGAATTTGACATGGAAATTGAATTTTGGCACTTGAGTGCTAAATCAGACCTTCAAGTATGATACTCTCTTAGAAATTAACTTATATTAATAAGTGTGCAAAGCTTGGTGAAACAATCTAAACAACCTATAAGTCTCAGTATTTGAATCTTATGGACTCTTGTTGCTTGTTGTTTCTTTTAGGGATAATTTGCTCAAAAAATACATAAAATAATTTTGGTGGAATATTTAGAGATTCTTTGCTTTGTACTAGAAGAAATTGTCGAATTGCTACAAATCTATAGGACAATTGGATATTTGCAAGCTATAGATATTCTATAAATCAACTCACAAATTAACAATTTTGCAATTTGCAACTTGTGAATTATAGCCTCTATGAAATACTAATTCTTTTTGGATTTTATATTTAAGTATTGTTTTTTAGAAAAAAATCAAATCCTCATCATTTAAAAAATTATTGAATTTATCTATTGGAATCTATTAATGGCTTTTTAGGATGTACTAAAAGTATAAGTGTATTATAAAAACAAACTTATTTTCAAAATCTAGTGACAAAAGTTCTTTCATCTATAGTTGAATATAAGAAATACTTGTTTTCTAACTTCAAATTAATAAAAAAAGAAATCATCATTTCAAATTTAATTTAAATATATAAAAAATTCAACAACTATTTTGACACTTTTTTTTAATGTAAATTTAGTTTTAAAAATTCTTTGATGTAAAAGTAATTTCGAAATATGAGGGCCAAGGTGCCAAAAAATTAATCTCATATACATTTTTTTCTATGAATTTGTGATTTGATTCACATTCACCTTCTTGCCAAAATCTATTTTGAAACACTTTGAAATCCCTAAATCTTTGCAACTTATCAATCTTTTTTATTTCTTAAGAAAAATTAGCATTGGTATCCATTAGATTTTCAATATAAGTCAATTTATATATTTTTGATTTCATAAGAATTTACTACAGTCCAATTTCAAAATGACCAATTAACCCTCAAAGCACTAAATTACATTTTTTGGCAACATACAAATTTTGGATAGGTCACTACAAATGGAATTTTTATTTCTTTTTCCTGAAATTTTCATACCACATGTGCTCAAGGGGTAGCTTTAAGGTGCAATAATATTTAGAACTTTTAACTACATGGTTAAAAAGTTATTGTATAATATGTAATTTTCATTGCTTAGTGGGAAAGCAAGGCAATTGAGGATAATTTCTTTAAAAGTCATTTTTTTGAAAAATAAAAAATTTAATTTCGTTTTCTATATTTATATAAACACGGAAAGCTTTGAATCATTCCATTTTGATTTATGAAATGAAAGTTATGAGGGATTTTAGTTTACAAGCAATTATGGATTTCCTACTCTAAAATAAACTTTGAAGTCCATCATTTAATTTTTTTTTTAAAATTATTATAAGATTTACATTGTTTATTACAACATTACAACTATTGGGATTGGTATTTTTCAATTCCAAAACTAAATTCATAACAATTCAATATTTTGAATCATTCTCAACTTATTTCTATTTACTATTTTTTTCCTATATATTGTACAATTCCAAATAATCTGAAAATTTTCAAGCATGCAACCAACTTGCCTTGAAGAATGAATCCATACAATTTTGCACCATTTTCAAGCACCATCATTTTGGACATTTTTTCATACAAATGTGCCCATAAGAAGTGCAGCTGCCCAATTTTTTGTAGGGCCAAAAAAGAGTTTCTATCAATTCAAATGCTAATATTTTGCAATCCACATACTAGAAATTTTCAAAAAAACATTCACATCATCTCAAACCAACATAGTACAAGATCCTACAGTTACATGTGTCTAAAAGTATCTTTCCTAAAGTTTGGTACTTACACTAGAATGTTTTGGGTTAAATTGAAAATGCTCTATGCACAGATGCACTCTTCATGCACTAAAAATCAGCCTTCCAGAAATGCAAACCACTGGAGTCCCTGTAGCTTGAAACAACACACACCCTATTACTCTATTTGGAACAAATGTGCCTCTATTTGACAATAAATGATATTCTCATCCATTTTTGCATGTTTCATCCATAGAAATGGATGTAAATGACATTGTCAATCCACTGAAAATGTTGCACTGCCCCCTGCCTGTGCAAGCTGCTGGCCAACTGTAATCCCTGTTGGTACCTCATGCTTATGGAATGGGATGTCCTGAAGCATGGACAACTAAACCTTTATGTCGATTTTATGTAGATCGGCCGTTGGTTCTCCCGCCCTCTTTGCTTTGGGTACGAAATGAAAAATAATGTTTGCTGACTGCATGGTTCGTCGTTCCACGGGCTCTGTCTCCGTAGCCAAATGGCAGCCACAGCAGCCATGGAGCCCTAAGCAGGTCAGTCTGTTCCAATGAGAACCCAAACTTTTTGGTAAATTTGTCTTGTACGAGTGTTTTGGTCCTACTTGCTTGGTCAGGTCATCTGCCAGTTCTGTCTGTACCTTATCTTAAGCTTAGAGAGGAGTGGCAGAAAGATGAAGATGCCCATAACTGAACTTGAGGTAAGGTAGGAGTCTGTAAAAGCGACCCTCTCCTTGCAACCACCCCATAGCTGCTTGTAAAATGGATGGGAGCTCATCTTGAAATGGACCACTGTTGCTATTGAATAAATCAAGAAAAATTTACTTATTTTATTCCAAGAGTCAATCATTTCCACCATGGTTCTCAAGTTGCTTTAGAATTGCAAGGGGACAGGTTTTGGGAGACCTTTGGGTCACAAATAGGTACCCTACTGCAAAAATCTTTGAAAATTCATAACTAATTCAAAAATACTTCAAAAAAATATGAAACCACTTGTGTTACGTTCGGCATCCATTTTTCTTCCTCTAAAAAATGAGCTAAAAATATTTCTGGTCATGCAAACCTATGAAAAATCTGGATCAGCTTTTAAAGGGTCGCTTTTACAGACTCCTACCTTAACTTTGCCTATGACAGTCCAAATGGGAGGGAGCCCATCACAGGCAAAATTGTACTAATGGTGTACATTCCAATTTTCAAAATGTGCATTACTAGAATTTTCTTTGCCTGTGATAGGCTCCCTCCCATTTGGACTGTCAGAGGCAGTTACTGGTGAATTTAAGTTAAGGAATTCCATTGTGCTGGCCGAAAGGTTGGACCTGACTGACAAGGTGGTCCTCACGATTGCAGCTTGCAACAGGGACAGCCAGCCAGAGCTTGAACTGAAGTTTTGCGGTTTGTCTATTCCAATAATCCCACATGGCTGAGGAGGGGAGGGGACTGCACTGCAGTTGGTGTGCTCACTTTGAGCTGGTATGCAGAGCATAAGTTGTAAGCAAAACCAGCCTATGACAGGCAGGCAGAAGTACTGGTTGCACATGTTGGCATTGCAAGTTGAAAATTTTCAAAAAAAAATTTCACATATGGCAGAAACACACAATACTGTCGTGTAAGCAATTCAGCATAGCTGAAGGCACCTTTTCATGAAGTTTCAAAGTCTGTGACAACTCACTGGATCATTGAAACCGTCATATATACATAGGTGGACTTGAAATTGAAATGTGATAAAATCGATTGTCAACAGATATTTATGAAGTAAGGGGATTGTTTAATTATGCTTTAGAAGGACACTTTAATGAAACTATAGGGACACATTTAGTGAAAGTCTAGGATTAAAAAAATGGGTAAAAAAACAATTATGGGAATTTTCACCTTAAAAATAATTGGGAGTTATGGGGAAAGCAATTGAAGTTTTATTTTTTTGATAGAGTGTGAATTTGTTATGAATTTTTGAAGTGTGATGTCCAATTGTACCAAAAGAGTCATCAAACTACTTCAAATCCAACAAAAAGGTGAAGGTTTATCTATCCTAATGGGCGTCTAACAAAAAAAATCTATTTTTTGTTGGTTGGTCTTTTTGTGGGTCTTGTCAAAGGATATCTATAACGGTCATCTTTGTCACCTAAGTGAAGCAAGCAAAGTACTTCCTAATATAGCCATAGCATGAAGGCCTAAGAAAATCACCTCTTAGGATGAATTTACATTCAAAAGGTAGAAGTACTTATTGTATTCACAAATCATTCCATCACCATCATTCAAGACAATGATTGTGGCTATTAACTCAACCTAATGAAGCCCAAATCTCATTTATTGAAAAAAAAAGTCTATCATAGGTTGATGCAAGACCTTAATTAATGGATCATTTTATAGAAGTCTATGATGGGTCTTTTACTTGTAATGGACTAGTTAACTTTATCCTATGTATTGAAATTGTGTAGACCTATCAATTTCCATGGCCAATTACAACTCCTATAGTCTTCAATGCGCATGAGTAGAGCACCAATAGAGAAGATGGCCTCAATAGAGATGATTTGTAATCATTGGTTTTAAATTTACGTAGCATTCGTCCTAAACTCTCATATTAGATTGGGCACATTCTAGTCATGGAGTTAACTTTTAGATTAACCCTAGAAGGATGTTGAAGATGTTTTGAATTGTTTGGATTGTCAAATATGTTTTTTGGATATTGAAGAATGAATAATTTTCATTCAATTTTTATGTGCAACTTTATTGATGCTATACCAACATCATTGATTTAAGTTCAAGACATTTTAGATATTTAAAAAAAAAAATATGGGGTAGTTTATCAAAAAAATGGTACACTATCTAGTGTGTTTCAAAACTTTGAGCTTTTCTCCCTTAAAACTTTATTTCAAAATTTTAAAAAAATTCTTTTGCTTTTGGAAAAAAACTAACAAAAGGGAAATATTAAAGTCTAGCTCCTACTCCATGTGAAAATCTTAAAAATTTCCTTAAAACAATCAATTTAGTGAGTTTGAAGTTGAGAGCCTATAAATACATTTCTAAATATGGAGTGATAAAAAAGTTTCTTAGCTCTGTAATTTTTTATACTGTAATGTATTTTATTATGAAAGTTTTAGAGTGTTTAGAATCTCATTTGTATTTGATATAAATTTTCCTCGTTTTCTCTTCACAAATTCATAGTAATTTGAAATTTTCTCAAATAAAATTGAAAAATATTATGAAAAATACTAGATATGTGATTTCATCTTTGAAAACTAAAGCCAAAAAATTAAATTCATAAATATAAAAAAGAATAGAAAGTACAAAGTGAGGGATTTATTCTAGTTTCATATATGATATATTCAATATTTGAACATTTGAAGGTTATTTTTTAACTATCAAGATGGTGATGAAAGGGAATGAATTAGACAAATTGTTCTATCCACTTGCACATTAAACTAAAGTTATTTGCATTTGGGCTTTATACTCAAAGCAAAATTTACCACCAATCAAAGGTCCATGACTATATTTTATCAAAAATTATATTAAAACTGTCATATGTAGTGTAAAAAAATATACTTAAATTTTATTTTATTTTTAATTTCATATGCAACCATAGGATCTTGCATAAGATTGGAAGAGAATGCATAGAATTTTTTTTATAAACTTTAACCATATAATTATAAGATATTAATATTTAAAGTGAAAAAAGGTCATTTTCACCTAGCAATCCTAGATTTTTAGACTATGAATCCTCTTAACTTAGATTCTTTGTACTATAGAGCTTTTAGATTTAAGTCTTTATAATAGAAAATTGAATTGTGAATTCAAAGTTTTAATTTAATATTTAAATTTTTTTAATTTTCATCCTTTAAAAACATGTTAAATAGAACTAGGCACAAGATGGAAGGGAATATTAAATCGCAAATCTTATTGTTTTGAAAAATTGTGAAAATTGAGCTCAAATACAAATCCTATAAGACTTTTTTTAGGATGATGCTTTCATTGCCCACAAAATAGTGACTCTTCATAACTTACACAAACTAACCCAAATTGAATGAGTCAAAGCTTTCTATATAGACATGAATATAATTTGTAAAAAAAGAAAAGATTTGAAGTTATTTTTTTAAACTCCTTTTTTTAAGTAGCAATTGAAAAAAGAATAAAATTCCTAAAGAACAAGTACATTTTCTTACTTCCAAAGAAAATTTCAAAAACTTATTGTAGAATTTGGCACTATGGGAACTTGCCAAAAATCTCTAGAATCCATTCTAGACTAGGACTTTGAACCTTTAGAAGTTAATTTATGATAATTTTTAATTTCTTAAAGTATTAACATCCAATGGCTAAATTATTGGATTTGTAATACCAAGGCTAGAATGCCTACTAGATTTTTGGTTAACATAATTCCAACCATTTACTATGAAGATTACGGGTTAGTAAACATTTGAAAAGAGCAGTTGTTTTACAACAACATAA
This sequence comes from Pseudoscleropodium purum, assembly GCA_963969395.1. Classification (NCBI taxonomy): domain Eukaryota; kingdom Viridiplantae; phylum Streptophyta; class Bryopsida; order Hypnales; family Brachytheciaceae; genus Pseudoscleropodium; species Pseudoscleropodium purum. The sequence continues at coordinate 7,699,167 of OZ017798.1, read as the reverse complement.
TGTCTAATTTAGTTTATGTTATAAGACTTGATTAATCTTGAACTGCTAGAAGAGTCCAAATGTGGCTTTTGGATGATAGAAATGCTTGCTAGAAGATGTGAAACGACATACTTCATCAAAAAAATTTGGTTGATAGAAAATATTCTCTTTGTCATAACACATATAAAAAGACATTAATGGATGAGTTTAAGAATATACTAAAAATGAAGAAATGTGTGTTATGAATCACCAAAAAAAAGTCCATCTAGGGTATTTTGGCAATTCCTAACTTCTTGTTCTTAATCTAAATTTGAACCATGTAAATGAATCTTTTTGGAATTTGAGCCCAAAAAGTATAGCAAATCTTATAGAATTTAGTTTCAACACTAATTTGAAATTTTCAAAAATTCCTAAAATTAAACATTTTGTTGTATATTGAATATTAGGCCTATTATTATGGTTTTATTTATTTATTATTTAAATTTGAATATAATTTTCTAATATGATGTAATACTATTCACTATAGTATACACAAATAGAGAAAATTTTCAAATTTTTCGAGATTATTTTGAATTAGATATGAATTTTCTTTAATTTTTCTTCAAAAAATTACAGCAATTTGAAATCATCACCAATAAATTTGAACATTCTATGACTCATAAAAGGCAATCCATACAATTTCATCTTTGAAAAATAAAATAAAATAATTCACACTCAAATTAAATTGAAAAATAGAGGAGAAAAAACAATAAGCATATTACATAATTACAACAACAAATAAAAGTGAATATAATATTGAAATGTTTTCATTCAAACAACCATACTATAAGCATCAATGGATAGAGTTAAAAAGTATATATACAAAAATTGTAGTATGCAAGATACTACACATTACCATGAAGGTTTGTAGAAAAAAATTAATTGTGATTTGAAAGAAAACTAATTTCAAAGTTAGTCATGTTTAAAACTCATTTTTGTTCACTACTAATTGGAATTACTTTATCTTTTGTCAATTTTTTCTTCAAACTCCACAAAAACTTTTTGTACCTTAGCATGCTAATATACATCATATTAGATTGTTGTACACAAAAATTGAAGAAAGTTGCCATTTTATAGAATTAAAATATTAACAATTTGACAATATGCAAATGATGTTAGTTCTCACAATATTTGAATTTTTTGAGGGAATTGAGAGCATGGGATTGCATTAGCCATTGTAGAAAGAGTATGTGTTGAAACATAGACCATTATTACATCTTCATGCCTTGCATTTGAATTATTTGTTGAATGGGACAACGCATTAAATTTTTATATTATAACTGTATAATGCATTTTTAGATTAATTTACCTAGGCTAGAAAGGCTTTGGAGAAGATTGATCAAGAAAAAAACTAGATCCAAAAGAAAGTTGGATTATAAAGAAGTTTAATGAAGGTTGGACAAAGGAAGCTATTGATGAGACTAGAGAAAGACTATACCAATGAATAAGATTAACGAAAGTGATCACATACTTTGCACCTTATTGTAACTTTCAATGTAGAAACCATTGCTATTGCTAGATTGAAAGATAAAAGATCTATTGTATATATTACATGCAAAACAAATCTACAAGTAGTCATTGCTAGATTGAAAGATAAAAGATCTACATTAGCAAGTGATGATGCAAGATCAAGATTTCCTCTACTACAAGACATTTTATGGATTCATGCTTAGTGGATGGATTGAGGCTCCTACAAGGTATCTGCTCCAATAGGAGCATTAGCAAAACAAAGAAATTACAACATGACACCAAATCAAAAAAATTGGAAGTAGCCAAATCTTCACATTGGGTGGAACAACATGTCTTTAGATTTGATAGTGGTCTTGTTGGTTTTGGAATGCACCTTAACCTCCCTAAATAATCCTAAACCTATTTCCAAATTTTCTTTTATTCGAATCCCAATCCTATAGTTCCCATTATAATAAAAAAGTTGACATATGTAACTTTGACCTAGCTTAAATGATGGCATTAAAGGACTTGCAGGGGTTGGAAGGGCCATTTCAAGATCATTCCTATTATTGTTCTCTTTGAAGCCAAAGAATGGCCGATGTCAATTTTTTTAAATTCTTTTAAAAAAAATTTTTTTATGAAAATTTTTTAAATGAAAAAAAAAGTTGAAAAATAAATTAAATGAAAAAAAGATATAATTTATGAAAATTTTATAATGACATGGCAGTTTCTATACAATGTCAGGCAGTTGGTGCGGTGAGTTCTTCGAGTCTGAAAACCTCAAGGAACTCACAGCCCTTCAAAGCAATTGAATATCTTTCAATGATAGTCTTTTCAAATATCTTGAAACTTGACACAATGTAGATAAACTAATCAAATACTTACATATAAATTTTCAATCTATCTAAAATATTTTCTAACTTTAGTAGACATTTTTCCACAAATGACTTTCTAATCCTTCCTGATACAACTTAGAAATTGTCAAAGCTAGTTTTGACTTAGCTTAAATGATGAAGAGTCTTTATAAACCTCTTGAAACTTTAACATAATGTAGAAAAATTTGTCAAGTACTCATATATCAATTTTTATGCTAATCTAAGACATTGTCTAACTTTAATAGACATTTTTCTACTACTGATTTATTTTCAAATCACAACCTTCACACCTTGGTTGTATTTTTTGCATAACTCATAGGTCCCAAGTCTATTATAGATAAGTTTTTGGAACAAAATAGAATATAAGTTAATAAAAGTACACTCCATATTTCATATCCCTTTTACAAAAACTCAATAAAATTAAAGCTCCCAAATATTTCTTTTTTCACTACTTTGGCACCTCATATCTCCATTATCATAAGATTGAGATTTAGATATAAAAATTGGTATCATAGTAGATCAGCTATCCAAAAATTGAGGTCCAAATTTTTACTTCCATTCAACACTTCATCAAAACCTAATCCCAAACCTTTTCACATCAATACTTCTTTCAATAAAACAACAATAACAAACATACAACTTAACACCCCAAGTGCATCCTATACCTCAAATCCATGAAGAACCACAAGACAGGCAAGCGACCAACAATTACAATGATTACCTTAGGACGCTAACTATAATTCCAACCATGGAAGCAAAAAAAAACAAAAAAAAGAGGATTTCATACCAAATTGAAAGCTTTATTAGCTTCAATTGCTTTTGGAAAGGAGAGTGTCCATCTATGTATAACACCACACTTAACGAAAGTGGCCATGGCAAAGATTAAGAAAAGTGATAATCAGAGTGAAAGTGTGGGTCTTGAAGGCTTGGCAATAGACAACAATGGCTATAGTAGGGGAGAGGAGAGGAGGTTTTCTTTTGGTAGAGAGCCATGATGTAGCACCAAAGGTGTACAAATCCATTCAAAGTACCATGAAATGGCAATTGAGTAAGTCTTTGGATTGTGAATGTGTTTATTGATTGATGCAAGTGAATGAGAAAAAATGACCACTTTAGATGCTAAATTGCTCAATTTTAGACAAATTCTTATTGTCTTAGAAACTTTGAGTTTCAAAGCCCTTTTCAAATGCAATTTGAAAATGATAAAAAGTGAAATTTAGGGGTCATTTTCAAGAAGCACTAGTAGGCATTTAATTGTTGAGTTTGAGGCTACTATTTTGTGGACAATTAATATGGGCCTAAGATCATGTATGGACCTTTGTTCTTCCCCCTAGAGCTTCTTCTCTTTCAATTGGACAACACTTAAAAAGATGCAAAAAATAATAACAAACAATGATCACTTGATTAACCTTTTAGTTAATTCATTTGTCTTTTGATTGATGGTTGCATGGATGGAGGGGAACTACTACTTGGATTTGTTTTTTTTGGCCCCAGATAGCAATCAAAACCTAAATCTATTCGATCCACAATGTTACAAAGTGCAAAGATCATTTTGGGATGGAGGGTCAAAGTACTTTGAATTCACTTGCATTGTTCTTATCCACCTTCTGTCCAAGTCTGAATTTTGTCGAATTCATATGACTCAACCAGCGACCTACTTTGCAAATTGTGCCCAGAATAGGGTCAACCACCTTAACTAAAAAATAAGACAATTGAAGAAGAGCAAAACTTATGAACAGCAATAAGTTAGGAGGTCTAGAACCTGTCCCTTTGAAGCCTACCTAATGCATCAACATTCTACTGTCCATTCTGGCCAGGACAACTTGTTGCTCACCTTGAAATTTCACATGGGTGCTATCTCATGAAAACATTAAATACTTTTGACATCAGAAGAGTTGACATAATCCAGGGTGAGGGCATGCACAGCTCACATGCAGGTCAACATTATTGAGCCCATTTTCAATGTGAACTAAAAAATGCAGAGTTGTATGTCACATAATTTATGAAAAAAGGAGTTTGCTGCTGCTGTTGCTGCTTAGGTGTAGCCATGAAAAAGAGACAAACCTCCATAGGTTTGCTTTCATCACCTTATACCAGACTGTGAAACAAGAGCTTCGTGGGCAAGGTGATGCAAGAATCTGTTGCCCATTCCTGCACATAATGCATAACTCCTTCTGGTCTATCATGCGCCTCTCATCATAGGGTTGGTGCTGGAGATGCCCACGTTCTATCCAGCTTAGTTAGAATTCAGCATTCTACTGACAAGAGGGGTGAGCAAATTAGAACAAATTGGAACGTCAATAATACATAAGGTAGGTACTCCCCAAACCACCACTTTTTGCTATTGAGCCTATTTTCTATTATTAGACTGGTCAGATTTTAATATGTTCTCATTGGCAAGTGAAAGGAGGTTCCAACACACTAGAGAACATGGTATTTGGATATTGTACGCAAAAGTTATCAAGGAACAAAGTTTGGTTCTAAAAGCATTTCTTCCACATAGGTACATAACTAACTTTGAAAATGTACACATAGTATACATGGCGATTTAAAGTCAGTGGCACATTTGGGTGTACCTACCTTACTTATCGTGAAACAAAATTGATCATGTATTCTGCAATAAGCTGTAGTTGTAATGAAAGACATTTCCAATTTTTAAAATTTTTTCCTCATCAATTGGGTAAATTTGGGAAGTGAAAGACAATTGATTTGGTGTAGTGAAAGCTTCTTATGAGCTAGATGCAACAGTTGGACATTTTTCAAGTTTAGATCCCACTTGAACTTATAGGAAACATGCTTCATAGCAACTATTGGTAGACACACAATTTAGCTGCTGTGGTTGCTAACCAGAGTATTGTCTCCATCTCAGTCTCCATGGTCCTTGTGTGTAAGCATCTGTGTATCAAACCAAAAGAATGCATTGAATGACCTTCCATACTATCAAATGCAGTTATTGCATGATATATAATTTTCAATGCTCAGCGGGTAGCCCAAATTTAATTTAATTTAAAATTTTTTTTAAATAAAAATTTGAAATTGATTTTCTAGATTTATATGTATGTGAAAAGATTTGAACCATTCCATTTTGGTTTACGAGATGAAAGTTATGAGGTGTTCTAGTTTATGGGCAATCATCAATTCTCTATTCAAAACTAAACTTTGGAGTTCTTTATTTAACTCAATTTTTAATATTTTTTGAAAAAAATAAAAAGATATGATGTAGATTGTTTATTACTACATTACTACTGTTAGGATTGGAATTTTTCAATTCCATAATTAAATTCTTAACAATTTAGTGTTTTGAATCACTTTGTACTTCTTTCTATTTATTATTTTTTTTCCTATAAGTTGTGCACTTCCAAATGATCTAAATTTTTTTAAGCATGTAGCCAACTTGCCATGAATAATGAATCCAAAAAATAATCATCATTTTGGACATTTTTTCATGAATTTGTGACCTTGTGAAGTGCAGTTGCCCGTATTTTTACAAGGTCAAAAAAATGGTTTTTGTCACTTCAAACGTTAATATTTTGCAATCTACATGATTGAAAATTCTGAAATTTTTTCCACATTTTTTCAAAACAGTTCACTACAAGATCCTACGGTTGAATGTGTCTAAAAATGTTTTTCATCTAAAATTTGATGCTTGTATCATAAATGGCAGTTTTTGAGTGTTTTGGTGAAAACATAATCTCTGACCTTTAGGGGTTAATATCACTGTGACTGTGTCATTGTAACCACCTCCTCCCACTTGTTATTTTAATAAGATTTGAATGCTTAACATCAATTTTCATTAAATTGGTGATATTCCACAAGCCAGAAAATGTGACATACATCTTCACAAAGGTCTAATTTCATGCCACAAACTAGAACTGGTATAGATTTTGGTTGCAGGCCATGGAATGTAATATCTCCAATGTAATGAAATTGACATTGCTTGGACTTTGCTTCATCATGTATGATATCTATCCATCTGGTGGAATTGAGTCAGATGGATACTTTTTCTTTTCACTCTGCGTGTTGCAGCTACTATCAAAGTCACTGGAAACACACTCAGGTGCTGCTGAGTCTGGTGATACCTAGTCATTTTCATGTCCATCAGAAGCAGGAATGACGACAAAAAGTTCCTTCAAGTCTTGGTGCAACTTGACAATGATATTCACATGCATGAGTACAGGTACTTTGCTCACAAGCAAAGTAAGGTATAAGCATACCATCAAGTGCTTTTTATTTTCTTTATTTTTATCAAATGGATTACTTTTTCTTTTGTATTGGTGGACTTTATAAATAATTCGAAAGAGAACTCTCTTGACAAGCCTGAAGGCAGTGTATTATTTGCTTCAGTCTCAGACTGTTTTCTCGAGCATATCCTACCCATGCAGCAAAGAGCAAAGAGAAAGTAAAGCACACGCGAAATCATAGGAAAACGTATATCAGCTGAAGCTGGATGCCCATACTGTAAAAGTAAAAATAAATAATAGATAATAGACAATAGACAATAGATGCACAGCTCACTTGCATCACTTGCATACCAAGATTACGAGAGTGAGTATGACTAGGTCTCTTCCCAGGTTTCTGCTCAGACTCATGTGATGCTGAAGAGGAACACAGACAGGGAGGGCATTGAGCAGCAAAGTGTGTCAGTCTGATCAACATGGAACAGTGACATATATTTTATGATTCAATATTATCAAAAATTTGGTAAGACTCTGACAGAAGAAAAAAATCATAATGACACTAACAATCACTGGCCAGAAAAGTTCGCACTCATTTTATCTCTTTCTAGTCCTTTCCAGAAGACATGGCTGGCTTCACAGCTCATCCACTGCTAGGTGACGTCAATTTCAAGGGTGGAACTTGAATAACACAAGAAATGAACTGCTGAAATGCTTAATCATGCTTGCTTGTGGGATCCATCGAATTCACCCCACATTCAATACTTGTGGAATTTTAGCAATGGCATACTCAATTTCACATGAATCTCAAAGCCCTGAGAGAACTCCAAAGAGAGTAAGTTTCAAGATTATTGTTAATCTTAACAGTCCCCAAGCACTCGCTCTGGAGGGTCGGATGGGATTAAGTCGGTACTACCCAAAAATTTGTGTGGTAAACAGAACCCATTGCAACTGTGTGATCCCAGAATGTTTCTGAAGGCAATGATTCAATCAATTCACTGCAGTAGTTAACAAACTGACTCAAGGTAGAGGACACTATTTGCCCCTTTTCAAGCATTTCAAGTCACGCTGTGGTGTGATTACGGTATGTGCATGGAGAGATCTTTGGGCAGAGAAACCAAATTTGCACAGAAATTTTTATGCAATCATTTAAAGTGGAAGGTTGAAGTTCAATGTTGAAGGACCAGATTATCTTAGACATCCAGGATGCTCAAGAAGGATATCAGACATAATGTCAACATTTTTCTTTTAATCTCACAAACCCTTGATTTGTTCTTTCACGTTGACCAATTCTCTTTCACGTTGAGCAGAAAGGTTATAACCTTGGTATGACTAACTTCGAGAGAGCGACAGGTACCTATAAACTTGGATTTGGCATTACATAAGGGACAATACACAACCCCATTTCCATTCAGAGATCAGTGCTTGCACCCAACTTATTAACAAGTTCAGACACATTAATTTTAGTCAAGTCATGCTTACACCCAACCTAAGAACAAGTCCAACCAACCATTTGGACAATTTAGTTGTTTCTAAGTAACAACGGTCAGGTTATTAGTATGAGCCTCCACCATACATTCAAATAAACACGGGTAAGCCAAAGCTGGCAGCAAGCAAAGCCTGTTGACAGGTCAGTGATACAATAAGCAGACAAATTCCAGTCCCCAGACACCATTAATCCAAAACAAAACCGCTCAAAGTCCAATGAATACATTTGCGGTCAGAACTTAGAATTTCCATTCCCAAACGTCATCGATTATTCCCAAACAAAGATGCTCAAAGTTCAGCGCATCCTGTAGCAGTCGGAACATTCTAAGTATGCTCTAGTCTGTCCGTTTCCTATGTCGCCAGTCACCAGAAATGACGCAGTGATCGTTTACCCGAAAGCTCTTCCACCTACTTTAGTTTCCTTGTGCTAGAGGGCTTCCCTCATCAATCACAAAAGCTGGATGGCACACTCAATCATCAGATCTTTCCCTTGATCGCATTCGCATATGGTTAAAGTTGCAGCGGGCGCACTGGCCAGACAAACCATTCCGGCTGTCACGAGAGAAACTCGTAGCTGGCTTGGTCCATCGACCAGTCGTCGCCCAAGTCCCTGACACCGACAGTCGAAGGAGCTCGTGTCCTGCAGCTCGATCGTGAGCGCTGGAAACGTGAGCATTCGGCTGATATAATAAGTGGCAAGTCTTTGCTTCTCGGTCTTCGTCAGCTAGAGTTTCTAATTCCAGTAGTGACAGACTCGATCAGCTGGTCCTTCTGGCAGACACAGTTGCAGTTGCATTGGGTGGGTTGACGAGGAAGCTCATCCGATTTTGAGTCGGATTTCGAAACAGTCATTAAATTACGGTCAGTTGAGCAGGCTAGTCTGTGCGGATTTTCAAACGGGAGTGATAGTACGACGTTGTATTGAAATCTTACATGCTGGATTTTGTAGCAGCTAGAGGAGATTGCCAAGGAGCGCTTAGTATCTCACCAGCTTGCATTGGTGAGACTGACGTCGAGGTAAATTCATGTTGTGATGGAAATTCGGACCTGAAGCTTGAGATTTTGAGTTTCCGGATTGCAACTTGGGGGTTGCAATTTGAGTTGCTATTGGGCTGCCTTTCGACGGTTTGGGGTGTGTGAAGATGGAGAACAAGGGCGTGACGATGGTAACTTTGAGCATGTTGGCGATGGTCCTCTTGACGTGGGCGGGATCCGCCGTGAGCGTCCAAGGGGCGGCCGACTCGTGGCAGATTGTGGTCGGGAACGCCGGCGTGTCTGCAATGCACATGGCGCTCACGCACACGAACCGCGTGATCATGTTCGACAGGACGGACTACGGGCCTTCGCAAATCAAGCTCCCGGGGGGCTTCTGCCGCCGCAACAACAAGGACCTGGCGCTCAGAGTGGACTGCTGGGCGCACTCCATCGAGTTCGACGTGGCGAGCAACAAGGTCCAGCCCTTGACGATCATGACCGACACATGGTAATCCTCTTACACCAGCAATGCGCATGACATGAAAAGAATCAATCTTGCAGGTTATCCTGCACTTGAGAATTGATACATGCTTCCAGAGGAGAAATCCAATATGGAAATTGGACAAATATATGTCGGTACGTTTTGTGTCCAAATTCCATTCCCAGTGTATCCTATACGTATCATCAATGGACCAAGACTATAGAATTGTTCAAAATATCCAGAGATGGACATTTCGGAATTCTCCAGTGATCCATGAGTTTCAGGATAAACCGTCTGGGATGTAATGGCTTATGTATCCGCCTCTTGGTTGGGATTGGGATTGGCATTGTTTTAGGTGCTCCTCCGGTTCGTTTCAGCCGGACGGTTCCTTGACGCAGACGGGCGGCTGGAACGACGGCGGCCAGTCGGTGCGCAAGATCGGCTTCACGGCGAACGACGACTGGAAGGAGCAACCCAATGCGCTTGCCGCGATTCGGTGGTACGCGACCAACCAGCTCCTCCCCGACGGACGCCAGATCGTGATCGGCGGGCGACGACAATTCAACTACGAATTCGTGCCGCGAGCGAATGGCGAAGGTGTGCACGCGTTGCCGCTGCTGGCAAGAACCAACACACCCGGCGCCGAGAATAATCTCTACCCGTTCGTGCACCTCTTGCCCGATGGCAACCTCTTCGTCTTCGCCAACCAGGACTCCATTTTGCTGAACTACAAGACCGGCGCCGAAGTCCGCAAATTCCCCAGGTAATTGGTGATTTGGCACACATGTGATCCTCAGTCACTTGACTTTCCTCACATTTTCTCAAGATTTTCATGCATGCGATGTGCTCTCTCGGTTCTTCTACATAAAAATGGTTAATATGGATTTGGGGGAATGAGATGGAGGTTCACAATGAAGGCTGGGGCTGAGTACGGATCGGATGTCAACGTAACCGTCTGGGCATGGGGACCGAGTTGAAATGTTCAAATTTGAAATCCATCTCTCTTCTCCACCACATGGATATAATGTCACAGTGACTGTATTGGGTTGCTTGTTGCTGGTTTCATCGAGTATTGGCAAGTTCTGTTTGTAAATCGTCTTAAGAATGTGATTCTCACCACATGGGATCTTCAAAGTTCTTTTAGATCAATTGGTGAATGTCGTAATTGGGTTCTCAAAGTTCTTGCAATTGGTCACTGTTGGGATTTTTCCCCCTTCCATTCCTTCAGATCTGCAACCCTTTTTCAGTTGGTTTCAGTTTACAGATTTGTGTTTCTGATGTGTTCAATTTTAGGGGGAGCCTTTCACTGATGTGTGTCGTGCAAAAACTGTGTGTGAAATCACGCCTGCAGGTTAGGCGGCGGCCCTCGCAACTACCCGTCGTCGGGCTCCTCGGTGTTGCTCCCCCTCAATGCAGCGAATGGTTACAAGAACGCGGAGGTTCTGATCTGTGGCGGCAGCCCCGCCGGAGCATTCCAGCAAGTCGGACTCGGCAAATTCGTCCCTGCGCTTCAATCCTGCGGTCGCCTCGTGGTCACCGCCCCCAACTCCCAATGGCAAATCGAGAATATGCCCATGCCTCGCGTGATGGGCGACATGCTCATCCTTCCCACCGCCGAGGTTCTCATCATCAACGGCGCGAAGTACGGCACCTCCGGGTGGGGCGTGGCTCGCCAGCCCGCGCTCAACCCAGTTCTCTACAACCCCTTCCAGCGACGCTTCCAAGTGATGGCGGCCAGCACCGTGCCTCGTCTCTACCACTCCACGGCCACCGTCCTCCCCGACGGCAAAGTTCTCGTCGCAGGCAGCAACCCCAACCAAGGGTACAACTTTGCGGGCGTGCTCAACCCGACTGAGCTGCGCATCGAGAAGTACAGCCCTTACTACACCTTCCAGGGCTACAACGACCGACGGCCCCATATCGTGGGGATCACCAACGCGAATCCGAAGTATGGCACGGCGTTCAAAGTCTCATTCAAGGTGCAGACGGCAGTGATGGGTGTCGCGTTTCACTTGTACGCACCGCCGTTCGTGACGCACACGTACTCGATGAACCAGAGGATGCTCATTCTGGCTTCGGGCGCGCCGGTTGCGGCAGCGGGAGGGGTGCACGTCTCGACGGTGGTAGCGCCGCCCAACGGCAACATCGCTCCAGCAGGGTATTACCTCTTGACGGCGCTCAACCGCGGGACGCCCGGGGCCTCGGCCTGGATTCACGTCAGTTGAGGGGCGTCACGGCTGCAGTTAAGGTCACGTTGCCTCTGTGACCTAAACTGGCTTTGGTCAGGTGTCCGCTATTATGGAGTTATCTAGGACTTGAAACTCTCATGGCCGATCCAAAACTCCTGCACATCTCGGCGGAGTATGCACTTGCCAAAGAATGTCTCCCAAATTTGTAGTAGATGAGAATTTTTGTTGGATGATGGGTTGAAATCTTTAGATTGACATTTGCTATCAGCTATCCTTCTAGTAGGATTGGATTCAATTTAATTTAATTTAATATAATTCATTGGGGTAGCTAGCTGTGGAGTTTGGTATTGAATAAGTAGTGAAAGCTGTAGGGACACAGGAGAAAAGGAAGCAGAGGATCTGTCTTGGACTGCAGTGCCGGTAAAGCCAGAATATGAATGTACGACTTACTCAATTAAATGGCTGAGTTCATAGCATTGCCGTCGGTGAGTGTGATTGACTGTATGAATCAGCTGAATGAGTGAAGGATTTATAAGTTAACCCATAACTGCCTGAGCAACCATCCTCTGTTGGTTTGTTATGTTGAGATCTCCCGGACTGTGCGTCTCTGGTTCACGTGTTCGGTATTGTTGGAAAGCTCTCACTGAGGAGGGGTGCATGGGCTTGATTTTGTGGCGTTCCGACCTAGGGCGTGAAAGTTATTGAATTTCCAAGTTTTTATGAATAAAAAAAATTAGAAAATTATTTTCTATTGGACCGTGCATCTCCCATTCACATGTTTGGTATTGTTGGAAAGCCCTTGCCAAGGAGGGGTGCACAGGCTTGGTTTTGTGGCATTCCAACCTTAGGCATGAAAGTTATTGAATTTTGAAGTTTTTATGAATTAAAAAAAATTAGAAATTTATTCTTTCTTTTGTTTCGACTAGCACGGGGTATACTAGTATATATTATTTTAGCTCATTTTTTTGTTGGTATTTACATTCTTTTGACCATTAAAAAAGTTTTATAGGGCTATATTGAAGGTTAACTATTGGAATCTTTTATTTTTCAATGAAAAAAAGGAAATATTTGATTTTTGAAAGATCCTCAAACATTACAAAAAAAATTGGGCTTATTGATAGATTGTGAGTCCATTGAGTACTTGAAAGGCTTGACGGGCTTAATGGGTCAAACTAGTGGACTTTCCAAACCATGCATAGTCCTGGTATAGGTCTGAGGTGTGCGGGTGCATGAATTTTGTGTCTCATCAATTTTTCAAATCCAACTTGTGTGGCTTAATTTTTTGGTGTGAAGATTGAAAGCTCGTGGGATGTTGTTGTGAAGGTTCAGCTACAAGGCACAAGCTTAGAGACACTGAGCTTTTGCTAAGTGATGGAAAGTAATATTTAGAGAGTAGTTTTGTATTATCTTATAGACGATGATCGATGGTGAAAGCATTCCCTTGAGGGTTGAAGTAAATTTGGGATTCAAGGCTAGATGTGGTACTTTCAGTGTATTAGGAATCAAGGTTCAATATGCATACATGTTTTGTCAATCATCACTCAATCTTTGAGCTCATATTTGTGAGGGTACATGTAACTATAAGCTTCTATAAATTCAAGCACTATATGCTTTTGAAAATTCTAGGGTTTAGAGCTTAGGGTATAGATAAGCATTACCAATGTCAATGAAGAGATTCTACAACTATAATATAGGAATTTAGGCCTTAGGCTTGCATTAGGAAGGAAGGTAGAGATCAATTCTTTAACTTTTGTTTCCTCATTTTGTTTCTAATTTTAGTGAACTTTAAACCCAAAATTGCTTCTATATGCATTTGTAAATTTGTATCCTTCAACTCATGTTGACTAGATTGATTTTACAAGTATTAAGGGAGTTTGTGTCATTCATGCAAAAATTTGTGAAGCTAATTTGGGTGAAGTAACACAATAGTAATTGTTAGAAGAGTCTATTTTTCCTACAGTGTTTCATACCATCCAAATCAACGAGGTCTATTGACTATGGTTGGATAGAAGCCAATTTTTTACCAACATTTGATGACCCTAGTTGGCCCCTATTTGATATGGCTATGATTAAAGCCCATAGGATTCACTTGCAAGTAGATTTTTTGTCTTCAATGAAGCAATCAATAAGCAATAGACAAACAATCTTGAGCTAGTTTGTATTGTTAGGTGTTATGGTTGATTTTTTTATTGTTTCCTATTCTTCACACGAGATTCATATACTATTTGTCTTCAAAGATCTCTTAGAAGAATTATTAAGTTCACTAAAGAACATAAAGATATAAAGTGGAGTAGATGAAATAAAATGCATGGTTGACCGAGAATTTATCATTTTCAAATATTACTTAGGATGATCAACTTTGTATGCTCTAATACAATTGCATGTGATTAATGGACAATAATATTTGGGAGAGCATTGACCAACAACAAGGATTAGAAGTTCTAAAGATTAATTGTCATTGTGAAATGGCGGTGAGTAGAATTAGCAACTCAAAGTGGACCATAATTGGATAACATCTTCACTACATCCAAAAGTACAAATGGCATTGGGTACAAAAGCTCTAAAAGATTTTTCCTTCTAAATTGTATATAGTGGTCATGCAACAAATGAAAATGTTATCTTCATTACTACTATAGTTTGTTCAAATGTGTTTGTTCTTGGTTTTTATTATTATTATTATTATTGTTAATATTATTATTGTTATTATTATTGTTGTTATTATTATTATTGTTATTATTATTGTTATTATTATTATTATTATTATTTTATTGTTATTATTATTATTATTATTATTATGGTTATAGATATGATAGTTGATTATACCTGAAGTCAAGTAGATGGTCTCACCTATAGATCTCTTTCAACTCTATGAACAAAATCTTTGTTGCAAGTACTTTGGTGCACTACATCTATATGGGGGGTGTACTTGCTACCAACTCGATCACATTTTGCTCGCCATTATTCCAAATGAACTTGAGCATCAAAAGAAATAAATGCTATCCTCCTCTATAGTATTTGAACCTCTAGTATAAAGTCATTATGTGTCTCAAAATACAACCTCTTTGTCAAGCTTGTCCTGGTTTTAAAATTTGTATTGGATAATCCTATACCAATAATTATTTAGGCTTGAATCAATGGACTTTTTTAAGATCGATCACCTAAATGTTGAGTATACTTTAAGTAGGTTGCCTTTGTAGTATAATGTGAGTATTCCATGACTTGGCATGATTAGATTGCAAGTTGCTTTACATATCCACAAAGTAAGTTGCATGCCTAACAATTGCATACTAAAACAAAGCACAATGTTACTAGTTTAGCATTGACTCTTTCAAACATATTCTAGCAAATAAAAACTGAAATTCAAGGTTTTCAATATTGGTTCACTTTTGATGTAATGTTAGGTGATGTGAGTTTTTCCAAATGCCACTACCACATATAAGTGTCCCCACTTTTTAATTTTTTCCTTAAATTGAGACTTGAATTCATTGAATGGTCAAAATTAAATCTATATAGTATCATCTAAGCTCCTCAAAACCAAAGCAAGCCTCAAGTTTTAATCTCTTATTTCCACCACTATCAAAGAACTCTTTTTCTACATTCACCACATCTTGGTACAATACCTCTAATCCATCTTCTCATGTCAAATCCTTGAACAAACATCTAGCATGAGCACCATTAAATGAGAGCTTACAAGGAATGTTGTTTTTTGTGCCTAAGAGCTTTTCATCCTTAAAAATCATTACATTACCCCTATGTCACTATGTGCTCTAGTAACTTACAAATAGTTTTTGCATTTTATGAATTGCATCTTGTTGGAAGGCTTTATCTTTGATGGTCTAGATAAACTAGAAGGGGGGATGAACAATCTTCTCAATGATTGATTAAAAGCATGCATTATGAATATATGAACCTTCTCTGGTTTAATTGGTTGAATAGGCTTCCAACATTATATTGTATCATTACTAGAAAGGGTTTAGAATCCACTATACTTGAGAACAATCCTCTTGTTCAACTATTTCCTTTTTTTTGGCAAATGCAATTTGCGCTTGAGCAACAATTGTCATTATGGATTGTGGATTTTTTGGCAACAATACATGCAAGTCACTAAAGTGCACATACCATGACTAAAGCCATACAAGAATTTTATAGTCTTCATATTAGCACTAAGATGTCATTGAACTTTAAAGCTTCCCACCCCGAGATATATTGAGCATTTGTCCATCTTTTTGTGCCAAAATTTATTATGGAATCTTTGCTCGCTTGAAGATCCATACTAGTATCTTACACTATTATACATTTTTTTTAACTTGAAAACAACCTACCACACAAATCTCTTGTTTTGATTGAATGCTAAAATATTGTGCACTTTTAACATGTATGTTTGAATTCAAAGCTTAATTTGTCAAAGTGATATTCACCCTTTCAAATTTTTATTCATGCAAAATCTCAACCTAATCCATTTTTTTCTCAACATGAGTGAATTCTCACTAATTTTTGCAATTACATTTTAGTTTAAAACACTTCTACTTACTAATAGCTAATAAAGTATAAGCTTAAACTTTATTATACAATGGCAATTGACCTTACCATCGACAATACAATGGACCAAGCTAGTGCTTTACCTTCTAAAGAAACTTGGTACAAAGTCAAATAGTTCTTTGTATAGGTTTAATGTCAACGAAGAATGAATTGAATTCATTCAACTTTAACCACAATGGTTTGGCAAGCTTATTTTTAGAATTCATTTGTGTAGGGATCTCCAATGTGCGTTGTTGACTAAATAGTAATTGCCTATAAATTCTTTGAGTTTCAAATTCAATTCCCTCTTCAACAAAGTGGCAAGATATGGCTTTAGCATTAAGGAATTGATATAAATACCTTAACATTAGAGTAGAAATAGACCCTCAAAGTGCCCTTCAGAGCCCTTCAGAGTGGTGAATAGAAGACCCTTTTACAAAAATCAAAGTAATATGGATAAAAAAACAGGGGCCTATAAGGATGAATGTATTCCCCTATTTATGTTGGGGAGGTTGCAAAAAAATGATTCAAGCCAATTGCTTCTATTAGCGTTTGATGCGTCTTATGATCAATTCAGGAATGCAATATAGAAAGACCTTAGCATATTCTACAACATGTCCTTGTTGAGAATATATAATGTCTTGTCCTTTAGCTCACAATACATTATAAAATTGAGCATAGAATTTTGTATGTATATTTCTAACAAGCACCACCTGAATAATTGTAGTAGAAAATTTGATACAAGAAGGGCTAGACACAATGTATCTTCAATATAGTAATTCAGATTTAATGTTCAATTCTACACATAGTTTGTAGCTAGATTGGGAGTGTACTTTCTACAATGAAAGTTCTAAGAGATCTATAAGTTGGATTAGAAGTACTTACAAGAGAACTAATTAAGGGTTCAACAAATTTTGAAATCCATGCAAAATTTGATGAATTATTAAGTTGGATGCCAAATTATCTTTGCTTTTGCAACACTAATTAATATTTTATTATATTTCATTTTTTACTTTGGGATTGTTGGATAAATTTCTCAAGTTTTTCAGAATTTTGCTAGATAAATCTCAGTTTACCTCCTAAAGCCACTTAGACTTGGATTTTGTTTGGTAATTTTTCCTCAAACTACACTTTTCAATTTTTCTTGAATAATTAGTGAATTTGAAAATTGACATTTACACAAAAAAAAATTTAAAAAGCATTCAAAATTTCAAAGGACAAATTTTAGTTAAAATATGAGTAAATTATTTCTTTCAATTTAATTGATAAGTGATACATATAAACTAGTTCCAATAAAGTAAAAGAAAGATGAATTTGCTTTTAGCAAGTTACTCCAATAATGGTGGAAACGTTTCACTTGGCCCACTCAAATATTAACAATGAATATTAAACTTGCCAATACAAAGAATATATGTCAGCTAATGACATTCAAGTTTATATTAAATTATATACTAATTGTATTCACTTCACTATGGCTTATTCTACAGTGCTTATCCTTACTTAGTAGTAGTGTTGTAACCTAAATAACACTTCAACGCTCAAGATAGTCCTTCACTGCTTAATCCCTAAAGGTCAAAATTGAGTTTTTTTGGCAATATAGCAATTTTGGGCAGCTCACTATGAATGGAGTTTGTATTTTTTTTGCTAAAATTTTCACACAACATGTTCCCAAAGAGTATCTTTAAGGCCCAACAATTTTCATAACTTTTGACTATGTGGTTCAAAAGTTATTGCATAATATGTAATTTTCAATGCTCAACTTGCAACCCAAAAATCTCTTTAAAAATCACCTTTAAAAAAATAAAAATTTGAAATTGATTTTCCAGATTTATGTATATGTGGAAAGCTTTTAATCTTCTCATTTTGATTTGCAAGATGAAAGTTATGAAGTGTTCTATTTTGTAGGTAGTTATGGATTCCCTACTCAAAAATAAACTTTCGAGTCCTTTATTTAACTCATTTTTTTAATATTTTTTGAAAAAAGTTAAAACATATGATGTAGATTTTTTATTACTATATTACCACCTTTGAGATTGAAAATTTTCAATTTTATAATTAAATTCTTAATAGTTTAGTGTTTTGAATCACTTTGTACTTCTTTCTACTTACTATTATTTTCCTATATGTTGTGCAATTCTAAATGATCTAAATTTTTTGAAGAATGTATCCCAATTGACATGAAAAATGAATCCAAAGAAGCACCACCATTTTGGACATTTAATCACACAAATATGATCTTGTGAAGTGCGGCTGCCCGTATTTTCATAGGGCCAAAAAGATGATATTTGTCACTTCAAATGTTAATATCTTACAATCTACATGGTAGAAAATTCTGAAATTTTTTGTACATCTTTTTAATCTATTTTACTACAAGATCTCATGGCTAAGTGTGTCCAAAAATGTTTTTCATCTAAAATTTGGTACTTGTATCAAAAATGGTAGTTTGGGAGTGTTTTTGGTGAAAACATAGTCTCTGACCTTTAGGGGGTAATCGTTTTGCCACACTTTGTTTCCAATATCACTTGGATTACAATTGTCTAACAGTGCACATGCCACATACCCACAACATTAGTTCTCATTTCCAACTCTCATTTCTAAGTCTCAATTTTCGAGGCTACTAGCACACACTTTGCTCGTCACACTAGGCATACTATTTGGTAACATGGGACTCACTAAGGTTCTAAGGAGTGTGGAGCATCATATCTTCACCATGACCCTTCTCTTAGCCATAACTTTTGACTTCTAGCTTAAAACCTCATAATGCTTGTCATTCTAGCATCCTTGTTTTTATAGATTTCTAATAATATGCTACATGCTATACTTCCATGACAGATTCATAGAGAATCCTTACTTCTAGCCCTTCAAAGTCTTGATATCACTTGGACACCTTCAACTTTGAATAGCTATAACTTCTAACCAACTAGTTCAAATGACACTTTATTTGGACGGTTAGAAGCATATTCACAAGATCTTTTTAAAAACATATGTCGCAATATCATCTTCTTCAAATTCAAGGCGCTATTGCGCCTTATTTGCTTGAAAGTTTTTTTATTTATCCCTTTTAAAATTATTGCAAGGCTTAGGAGTCACCCCAAAGGTCCCCCTTGTTCACTAAAGCACTTTGGGCACCCAAGGGAATAAAGGCATGACAAGTATCCAATCAAGTCATACAACATGGTGATATGATTAGTACAATTTTAGATACTATCCTTTACAACTTCTTTTTTTCAAGATTATACAAAATAAGGGGCACCTTTAAGGTCCATTTCTACTCTAATGCAACTGTCTAGTTTTTTGCACTTTTAGTGAAACCTTTAAACAATGCATAGTAACCTTCTTAGATTATGTTATTCCTATCTTTTATTGCCATAACTTCATGTTCTCCCATTCTTCTACCAGTTTTCTCTAAATTTTGATTTGTAATATCAACTCCAACAAACCAAAGTGCAAGTGTTTGTAGGATGTTGCTTACTTATTTTTTCAAGAAAATAGAGGCAAGTATCTTTTCCAATTGTACTTGAGTTTCACATAACCTCTAAATTGAAAAAGACTTATGATGTCTTTTTGAGATCAAATTTGCTTCCGAGATTTTTATAGGATATCATATAGACAATTCTATTTGGTTCATAATTTCAACAATGCTCTTTTAGCTTCTTAAAGTTCATTGTAAACTCGTTCTCTCTAATTCTATGCAATGAGTGGCTACAAGGAATTCATTCTTCTCTATATTATTTTTTTCAATTCATCAATTTGTACTTCAAGGTCAACCTCAAATTGAACACCTCTTGAGAGTGGCATTATTTCTTCTCATTTAGAGGCAAAGAAAACTTAAAGCAATAGTCAATGCACTCTTAAGTCTAGAATTTTCTTCTAATATTGTTTTAAATTCTTCTACTAGTGCCACTAATTATTGCTCTCTTATATGGTTGTCTTGTATTCTTCTTCTCAAATGTTGGACTTGTAATTTCAACCTTTGTCTTTCAACAATATCAACATTTGATTACTCACAACTTCTTTATAAATTACATGTATAGTTCCAAAATCCTCTTCTATTGTCTCCAATGAATTCAAAGAGACTCTTAACATCATTGAATGGCAATTGTCTCTTCCTAACATGATCAATTGGATATATCTTTCTATCTAACCAAAGATTTAGATTATTGATACATGCATCTTCTCTCCCCAAATTTTTTGACTTCTACAGTTGTTCATTCAAAGGTCTCTCATATAGTATGAAGGTATGATACTTTAATTGTAGTGAACTTTGTATTTTAAATGGAAACTCCATTACATCTCAAACATTAAAAAAAACAATGAAAAGATCAAAAAGTGGAGTAGAAGCAACCACAACAATGGCAAAGCATGGCAAAAACGTGGAATAAGAAAACCAATTATTAGGCGTGAATTGTGCCAAAATTAGGCTCAAAATAATTGCTACCAAAGCATCTCTTGGAACCAAATGAGTGCCAATAGTTTAAACACTAAACACTACCTTGCAAGAAATGAGTTCTAGCCATGCAATGTAGAATCCACATGACCACCGAGTCATGATTGTCATAATTGTGATTTGTAGTTAGATTGATCCACAACCATCGATTCCATTAGCCCTGACATGGATTGTATTAGTTGGCATCAGCTAGGCTAGAACAACTAAGATGGCTTGTGATAAAAAATTTTAGAGATCTTGTCATTAATTGATTTTTTAACAATTCTCTCCAAGGTCCAATTTTTGTAATGAGCATATGTGTACCATTAATAAATGGAAGGATAAAGCTTGCCAATTTTCTTTTATTTCTTGGCTTTGAATAAAGCTTGCCAATTTGATTTGATTTGAGATCTAAAAAATTGTATCCATCAATTTGCTTTGAAAATAGTTCCAATAAAAATAGCAAAGCATTTTCATGATTTTTAATAAAATTTCACTAAGTGTAAGTTCAAGGATTACACCAATTATACCATGATGTTTACTATTATCATTTCTATTTTTTGGTAAAAAAATTCATACTATTTGAAGCACCTATATAATAATAAATATTATTATTTATTAATTTATAAAAGAATATAAATTGTATTTTAATATTTCTAATTATGGAAAAAAAACAGTTAAATTTTAGATATGTACTACTCCTAGAGAAAAATATCAAATTTTTTAAAGGTGTGTTTAAAAATAGAAAACTAATGAAGTTCAATCAAATACAAACATATGATATCTTTTAAGGGTTAAGCATCCTAATCCAATCTTGAAAATTTGTTTTTGTAATTGAAGTTAGGAAAACTATTAGGGTGAGATTTTCTAATTGCAAACAATATTTATTTGAAGATAAGCTTATTGTAGATGATAAATTAAATATCAACACTAAGTAAGGTAAATTAGCCTATAATATGCAAAATAACTGGTTTGCTTTGTTGGCATTGTTAAATTTTAAAATTTCTGTTTATATAAAAATAAATTTGAGAAATGGAAAGAACAATTAAAGTTTGATATTTTTTTAGTAAAGGATGATATTGTTATGAATTTTGAAATGAATTACCCAATTGACCCAATAAAGTCTTAAGAATATCCCAGAACCAACAAAAGTGAATCTACAATGGTCATCTTATTCACCAATAGTAGCCACAGTACTTCTTAATATAGTTACAACATGATGGCCTTAAAAAGCCACTTCATGTGGTGAATTTATATAATTAGGTGGACATTCCTATTGTAATGACTAATCATTCCATCACCATCACCCAAAACATTGATGGTGGTCACTAATAACTCAACCTAATGTAGTCGAAATCTCAACTATTGAATTTTTTTATCAAGGTTGATGGAAGACTTTAAGGAATAATTCCCTAGGTGTTTTTGATGAATGGTTTACCTTTCATAGGCTAGTTTATCTTATCACAAATATGATTTGGGTCAATTTTGAGTTTTAGATTTTGTAATTATGATGACAATGTTGAGTTCTATCATGGATAGGAATGGAATAGAACTTAGTGAAGCAAACCAAAAGAAGATGAAAATGAATTTGTTGATGAAATTTTTGTTTGAGCAGATGACTCATTATCAAGATTATGGAAAATTGTCAAAGTAGAAAACTTTGAAGAAGCCCATGTCTCCATTCATCAAGATAGAAGAATTGAATAAGTTCAATAAAAATGAAGAATGTTTGTCTTACTATAAGGTAGCTATGCCTAATTCAAATAAGTACTTGAAATGGACACCTTGATAATCTTTGATGAAAAATATAGATTAATATAAAAATTTACAGGACATTATTATGATTATTGTATCTATTTCACATAAATTGCTAAAAAAAACCTCTACATACTTCTAACTTTTGTATATTATATTGAAATATAGGTTACTTTGTTGCATCAAAATGTCTTTATATATGATTCTTGATGATTAAAAATCAAGAAATAATTAAGTTTAACAATAGGGACTATACTCAAGTCCATGCATGAGCTTTAACTTGTGCCCTAATTGATTTTCAAAAACTCCATTAGAAAAAATCTGAATCCTATATAGGGCTATTAAGGATTCGTTTTTTGGCACCCCACAGTACAAGTACAAAAATATAAAAAGTATAAAATATAAAAAATAAAAATCTAACGTGGAGCTGATTTCAACATAGTGCCACATTAGCTGCTTTCATTAAAAAATAAAAAACAGTATTAATTCTTCTCTAATTGCACTCATGGGATTCAAAACTGACATTTTGTAATGCTAAAAAAAAGTGTTGTAGATGGAAACCCCCCACCATAATCTTCATTTGTATTTAATTTGTTAACCAAATCCATAAATTCTCAAGTATAAGAATTATTTATTGACACAATATTGAACTGATGAATATAGATTTCATCATAAAGTCAATATAAAATCTACCACTTATTTACATGGAATCAAAATATTGATTCAATATTCAATTTAAATTATGAAAACCAAGGCCAATATTAGCAAATTTGTAATCAATTTCTAGTACCAATTTCAATATTGTCCTTGATGCCAAATACCAATATGAAATCAATATTGAAATACAAAAGATTGAATTTCAAATTTGCAAAAGCCAAATACTAAATTTAATGACTATTATGGAATTGAATACTTCAGAGTTTAAACCTTTTCTATACAATTGCCCCTGAAATAGTTGGAAAGAGATTTCTTCTTTTGGATAAGAGTTGGCCCTTGCATTTCTTGGGAATCTCTTGTATTTTAATGAATATATTAATAAAAATATAGTGGTAGAAGTGCTTCCCCACAAATCCTTTTTTTCTTATTTCCTCAAATCAATTTCCAAAAGACTTATTAGAAATGGATCCATTGCTCCAAATAAATTTAATTCAATAATTAAAGTCCCGTAGAATACCGAATAGGATGATAAAATTGTTAATTTTTGGTGCTATCTTTGGGTAAAGTGATATCCTTTTTGAGACTAATTGCAGATTTATGGTCCAATTTGAGTGTTTTTGTGTGTTTGTTAATGTCCAAGTTGGCATGCTTTTGAGTTTGTTTTGTCAACGGCCATTGGTGTATGTGAACCTAAGTTGGATGTTTGAGTTGTTTGACTGGTCTGTTTTGCCAAATTGGTAGTTAAGTCAGTTGAATATTTTAAGTTAGTGGGAAATTCCAACTAGACAGGTGAGTGGTGAGTAGTATGAGGTGTTAAGCCGAATTGGATGAAGTTGATAGGTGAGTGAACCTAGTTCAGTTGAATGTATGTTGTATGAGATCCAAATCGGTGACTGTTTTCAGTTGGCCTTCTCTGCCGAATTGGTAACTGTCTGCAAGCTGTCCGGGAGTTTCTCTTAAGACAATTTGGAGTTCATTTGTTGGACTTATCCATTGTCGAGAGAGTCCAATGCGAGTCCCAGTCGGTGAAGGCTACGTGTGTTTTCGTTTTCTTGTGTTTGTGCGCTTGTGTTTGTGTGTGTGATTTCGAAGTTGGGAATTGTGTGTATGTGATCCAGGGTCGCGTCAGAGTGTTTGAGTCTGTGTCCAAGTCGGAGTGTTGTTGGGCAATGAATGGCGGTGCAGATGTGAAAGTGGAAAGATGTAGTATTGAAGATTTACAAAATCGGGAGATGATTTGGTGCATATGTTATGGGAAATTTATGAAAGTGTGTGCTTTAAGGAAGTGAAATACAGTGAATGCAAGAGATTCCAAGTTGGTGCAAAAATCTGGATTAGATTGGAACTTGATTGCAATATTTTGTTGAGATGTTATGAGCCTAATTGGAGTCATTTGTTTGATTGCTAGCAGGAGAGAAATTAGAGATATATTTTGATTGACTATGAGTTAGTTTTTATGAGCATGAACAATTAAAATAACAATTTGTAATAGTGATTTTGTTTGCCAATTTGGCATGATGAATATAATGAAATTGTTTTCCAAGTTGTCTCCTTATTATGGATGTCATTGTAGTAAATTGAGGTAGCCGAATTGTGAATTTACTGAGTGAATTATGACGTGTGTCGATATGCATGTTGTTGAATAATTGGGGATGTATGATCAAAACCAATTTGGAGCGTTGTATAGAGTCTGAATGTTGTCGAGTTTGCCAATTTGGTGTGATCTGTGAGAAGGCCGATAACCAAATCAAAAGCAAGAGTCCGCACTGTCCTGCAACAATGCTGTGACGGCTCTGTAAACCAAATTGGGAGCAAAAGGCTGAATACCGAATCGTAAAAATAAAAGAAGAAATAAAAAAAGATAACAAAGCCGAGAAGACTATAAATGAAGAAAGAAAGAATGTAAAAGATAGAGAAAGACAAAGAAGAGAAACTGTGGAAGATCCAATTTGGGAGCATTCCTTATCCTTGTGGCCATTAAGAGTGGAGAGCCAAATTTTGGAATTAGTTATACCATGTGAGGAAAACATAGAAGTAAAAAAAGATTAAGGAATTATATTTTCTTTGAAGTATTAAATTGCAATGACTCGTTAGGAATTAATTTCAATTCATTTAGTGACAATCCTATTAGAATAGCCTCCCTAGGAACGAACTTAACTATCACCCGGATAAGTCCTATTAGGCCCCGGATTAATCTACAAGTCCCTCCATCTTAATCCCAACTTCCCACCTCCAACAATTAAATAAATAAAGTCATGTTAGGAGAAAAAACCTTTGCTCTTAATAAAAGAAATATAATGGTAGAAGGATCTTCCTATGAACCTGTTTTCTCTTATTCCAATATTCTTATTTCAAAATCTTTATGATGGACTTACCTTTACTCTTCCTTCCAAAAATTTAATGTTCAATGAGCCTCCATCATAATCAGGTTTCTTCTAATTCAACAATAAAGTGAATAAATGCTTGTGAAGAAATAACCTTGTGTTGTGAAGGAAGGCCAACAAATCCTCCCAAAATTCTTGTATCTAATTCAATAATTACATAAATAAGTGCTTGTGAAGAAAGACCACATTGTCTTATAGGCTATAGAAGTAGAATTTTGCCTTGAATTCATTTGGAAATTGGAGTTGGTGAACTTTTTAATTTGAGTATTTTGTGATCCAAACATACAAGCAAGAATGAACTACCAACAATGAAATGCAACATGTTTTGAATGAATTGGAAGTATCCTAAACCGAAGTTAAAGTGAAAGGGCCTATTGATCTCCGGAATCCTTAAGTCTATGCCCTTAAGTCCACAATTCTTAATTAAGATTTAAAAGAATTTTTGGCCAATCTTGGGATTTTTTGGTTTTTAGAACTATTCATGCACGGACTTAAGGGGATGTGAGCTTAAGGGAATTTTTGGTCTTCTCCCCCAAATGGGAGGTTTTGACCCCATGCTAAATCTTGAGCATTATCTATAGCATCCAAGACAAGAGAGCTCTCAAGACCTTTGAGACTACGGAAGATGACATCTACATCTACTAAAGAGTGAGCTAAGATTTGAGATACAACAATGTGCAAAAGTATGAGCTAAATGTTTTCAAATGATGAAAAATTCCTTGCTATACATCATCAAGATGCTTATAATAACCTTGAACCTCTTTATTTGACTTTCTTAATTGTACAATATATTTACAAAGTCAAGAATCCAACAATTCAAAATGCTTCTAATTAAACCAATATAGTTTGAAGGATTTTAACCCCTAAAGTCTCAAGGCTGTTTTTCTGTCAAAAACCACTCAAAACTGCCATTTTTGCTGCGTGCACCCAAGAAAACAAAAAAAATCATTTTTTTAGAATCTAACCATATTATCTTGTACTTCACTTGCCTTAGCTCATGTGGTAAAAATTTCATGAAGTTTGACCCTATAGATTGGAAGATATTAGCATTTTAAGTTGAAAAAGAAAGTTTTTTCGAACACTAGCTTGTAATTTCAGATGACTTTGACTGCAAATTGTGGAATTTTTTTGCACTACAGACTTTAAATTAAAAAAAATTTATGTTGAAGAATTGAATTGAAAGTCTAGAAATTTAGAAAACCCAAAAAAAAAACACTCGATTTTCATTCTCTAAAAAACTGCTAAGTACAAGTAGGTCCAAGATTGGAAAAAAAACTAAATTGTTAATAACTCCAAGATGGGATTGGAAGACAATGATCCCAATGGTGAGATTGTTTTAGCAAGCAAACACAACATTCTCAAAAAAAATTGTGAAAATTGCATTTAGAAATGAATCCAAAAAGTTATTTTTTCAAGAAGATGCCGAAATTACCTGAAAAATAAGATTGTCCTTAACTTTCTCATTATTAGTCCAAATAGAATGAATCAAAGCTTCACATGTAGACAAAAATGAAACATTTTAGAGTAAAACAAAATAAAATAAAATTTTAATTTTTTACAATTTTTTTGTGCTACTCGTCAAGTTTAGTTTTAAACTTTTGGAGGTATAACTTTTGCTCCTGGGCACCAATTGATATAAAAATTATATTCCCACGTAGATAATCAGTTTTTCTATCTTATGAGAAAGTTTCAAAACAATTCACCAAAAATTGAGGTTACAAAAACCCACCCAAAATTTGATTTGTTCCCCAAGGGGACAATGGGAATTTAGGGGTTAAATTAGGAAGAGACATAGTTAGAGAAGCCTCTAACCAAATTCCAAAGTATTCTTCAATTTGGTGAACACTATAAGAAACCTGTATGGCAGATATTATTGTTGACATAAAAATATCGGTTGTTACATTGAATTTCAACTAAAATTCGTCACCTAAAACATAGGTTTCTTGTAGTAGAAGGATATAAGTTGAGTTGTTTAGTTGGTGAATTTAGCTACCTTCACCAAACTACTAAAAAAATTCATATATGACCTAGGGGACAATTAACATTTTTCTAAAGACATAGAAAAAGTCATTGAAGAATTTCTTGCTCTAATAACTCTCCTTCATATCTCTTCAGTGGTTACATTATGTATCCATTTTTTGGATGACTATACTTTTTTCTTTCAATTTTCATAAATATCACCAAAATTTTAAGTTTTTGATTTTTAAAAATGAATTTATAAAAATAATCTTACTTACTTCCAATCAATTTAATCTCTTCCTTTGTGAGACTAAAATGCATCATGAATTCATTCCATCCCTTAGAATGAAATTTTATAAAGGTGGATTATGCTTCATCAAGTAGAATTGTTTGCTATATTTCTTGCAATAGATTTCAAACATTTTTTTACTTAGAGTAAGTAACTTACCCTTGAAATGCCCAATGCACCACATTTGGAAGGACCAAGGTGAATTGTCCCTTGGCCCTCATTCCTCTTTTGTTTTATTCCTAGAGAAAATACTAGAGTTTTTTGTTTGTCACCTATGATAAAATTTTGAATTTTTGAATATGCATTTTGAATTAGAGGCCCAAAGCTTGGTCAAAGACTCAAAGTGATGAAAAAATACAACATTAATACATCAGAAAATTGAAGGCAATTTTTCACATATACCCTTGGAAGAATGAGAGGATGATTTTACCTTAGTCATTTTGGTGTTGACAAAGTTTTAATATAAATAAAATCTTACCAAACACTGTGTTTTGTAATTTTTTTTCTTAGAAGAATATCCTTCTAGATCTATTTTAGTATCCAAAGTCAAATTTCAATAATAATAATAATTTTTGAAATAATTTTCACTACAAGGTTGTTTTTTCAAGAATGTTCATTACAAATTTTGTAGAGTTATAGTACAAGCTTGGGTTGAATTTCAACTAAAGTGAAGTACCCCATTACAAACAAAATGAGAACAATCCCATTGTAGGAAAAATTATAATGGTGATGTACATTTTAGAACTTGAATGTACACCACCATTACAATTTTGTCCAGAATTGGCTTGCTCCCATTCTGTCCGTAATGGGGTAGTTTACCTCATTGGCTATTAGACTAACTTATAGATGCACATACTTAGTGCAATTACAAAGCGAGGAATTCGGAGTGCCCATAACATTCTAAAGTAGTCTTACAACATTCAAAGAGATTGTCTTTTCCTCTTTGGAGTCCTCATCCACAAACCTCATCCACACACTATTAACGTAAGCTTCAATACCGAGATGGTGGTAATACATTTATAGTGTGCTCCACTTTGTTGCTAATTCTTAAATCAAATATGTAGACATACAATTGTATAGATGGATGGTTTGTCAAGAAACCAATAGATCCATTGATTACTCTACAAATGTATTTTCTATCCTTCTTCTATTTACAATTTAGCTCGAGATATTGTCAAACAAGAGAATCTCTTTATGTACATGTAGTGTGGTAGGAGGTAGAACAACCCATGTGGGATATGTAAGTTGAAAATTGTAGTTTTTCAATTGCTTATATTGAAGTCAAAAGTAGGAATTGTTAAAACTAAAATTTTAGACCTCATTTAGGCATAGTAGAATAACTTTTCTCAAAAAATTTGGTAAATCAGGTAAAGTTTGATATTTAAAGTCTTTAATTAAAAGTTATGAACAAATTTCAGAGAAGGTGTTTAAAAATGTCCAAAAAATTTCCCTTGCAACACCTCTTTGAAATTTGTCCATAAATTTTTATTAGAGGCCTCAAATCTCAAAAGGATTTTTAAAGATGAAACTCAACTTGATTTAATAACTTTTCTTAGTTTAGAGTTTTTTAAGGAAAGTTATTCTACTATGTCTAAATTAGGTTTGAAATCGTAGTTTTAACATAATTCATACTTTTAAAAAACTACAAATAATTGACCTCCTACTAATTTTCATTACAAAACCCACATTGTTTGTTTTACCTCTTACCACCCTATATCTATATAAAGAGTTGTCTCAATTCTTCTTAAATAATAAACCATGAATAGCTTTCACATCATAGTTAGGTAATTTCTATCTAGACATTATTAATCTCAAAGAATTGAATTTTTTTTGTTAAGAGTTTTATTTAAAATTATGTATTTTGCAATATGTATGTGCTACCCAGACACCCAGCTGACTGTACTGTACTTCAGTCCTTTAACAGAAAATGATGTGTGTATTTGAGCTCTAATGTGGGTGTGGAATATATCAGACCATTTCATCTTAGGAATGAAATAGTGTATTATATTCCACACTGTTCCGTTCAGGGGAGGGCAGTCAAGCTGAGTACTCTAAACTGTCATGCGGTTGCTACAATCACCTCTCCTTAGACCCCACGATTGCCATTAAAATATCGGAATCTCGCAAGCGAAAGCCACGGGGACACTTGGCAGCTTCAGGGAAGCGATAGCTGACAGTACACGTCCCAGAACACGTCCCTCCCTGGCGATCTCTCATTCGCTCCACTTCTTCCTCTCCATCTGATACAAAAGTCCCGTCGCATTGGTGAACAATTTAATTGTTTCCTCTCGAGCTGTGAGCATTCGTCATTTTGAAGTTGTGCTTCGTTTTTGTTTTTTGGAATCTCACAACCGTGCTCTTGTGAGCCACGGTTTCGTATGTTTTTTGTTCTGATACAACTGTACTCACCGTGGTGGTCAATTCAATCGTTTACTCTCGAATTGCAGCTGTTGGGGTGAGCATTCGGTTTTGCTATTACCTTGTTTGCTGCCTTTCGAGTATCGCAACAGTGCTTCCTAAGCCTCGGATTCGAACGGAGCTACGTTCAGTACAATAGTACCCACCCTGGTGTTCATTTCAAATTTTTACTCAGAAATTCGCAGCTGCTTGGGCGAGCAATCAGTTTGCTATGCCATTTTTGGCTGCATTTCGATTCTCACAGCAGTGCTTTTGTGAGTCTCCGTTTGAATTAAGCGAAAGCGTTTGATTTGATGCAAGAGTTCCACCGCTGTGTACAATTCAGTGGTTTACTCTAGAATTGTAGCTGTTGGGTGAACACTCAGTTTGCTATTCCATTTTTTTGTTGCATTTCGATTCTCAGAACCGATTTTTCGCAAGCCTTTTCAGTCTCAATTTAAGCTCGAGTCATGGAGAACGAGGGTTTCGGAAGCCCTGCCGCGAACGCGAAGGGTACGACCACGACGCAACCCGAGCGCGACTTGGAAACTGGCGACCCGAACTTGGTTGGCGCCGCGGCGCCGGAAGAGAAGAAGGGCATCAAGGGTAGAGTGAAGGGTCTGATGGGGCGACATGGCCGGAAAAAGGATGGCCCAAATCCCTCCGGGATGGCTGGCAAGGTCAAGGGGAAGCTAGCGCACAAGCTTGGCCATGGCGAGGACGGGGAGAAGCATGGTCCTGCCCGTCTCCTGTCGATGTCGAGCAGCAGCTCCATGTCCTCCTCCGACGAAGAAGACATCGGTACGGTAGGCTTCGCTTTGGATCCCACAGGGCCAGCTGTTGCAGGTCGCAATTTAGGTCGGCGCGATTTTACTAGTGCTCCCGCTGGGCCAGGGGCGGATTTCAGTAAGATTGACTTGAAACCGAATGCCAGTGCCGCTACAGAACGTCATGCCAAACGTGCAGAGGAGTTCGCGAAGTGGTCGAATCCGATGAACCCTAAAAGCAAAGACTCTCGTGGTGACGAGCATCGTGGTGACGAGCAGAATCACCCTCCTCCGAGCAATTCAAAAGAAACCGGAGATGCTCGTGGTGATGAGCATCATCTCTCTCCTCGGAGCAATTCAAACTTAAGCGGGAGGGAGGATGCTAGTTTCGGCGGGGTGGATCACTCTCATGATCCCTCCGAGGCGGGCAATTTAAATTTGAATCCGAGTGAAGACGCTTATGGCGGGCCTCATTCCGAGACGGGTGATGCAAAGCAAACCGCAACCGCTGATGGTGAGCCTCGTTCTAGTACTCCCGCCGGGATGACGAAGTCCACGAGTGGGGCTGTTGTTGGCGACCAGCATGAAGGTCAGCGAGATGAAAATGTGAAGCCGGAAGGCTTCATGTCCAAGATTATGGACACGTTTCGTAGCCCCAAAGGAGAGTCTGCCGCCACCAGCACCACGTCCACTGATTAGAATATGAATTCTAGAGACATCGACATTAGAAATGCGTTCTTGGATATGCTGTTACAGTTTTAACGAGGACAAAACAGCCCTGGTTGCTTCAGATTCTCCGCCCGTTTCAGTTCATCTGCAGCAGAGTTTTTTTCTGTCTCCCACATCCCATACGACCCTTGACTCATAACAAGCTGGAGACGGTAGCAGCATGGAGGTCCTGGCATGCGGACCCGGCGATCTATAGGACCTTAGTGTATTTATGGTGGCCAAAGGGCAATGTGATCATTCTCTAAAGGATCGCTTGCTTTTTGAATTTTTGATTAGACTCTAAGCGGGACGCCTACATTGGCTTGCAGCCGTTCCGGCCTTTTACCAAATCATCCTTGCTCTGCTCTGTAGGGTTTAGAATCTTCATATCAAGGAAGAATTCTTATAGGTTGCTGGGTTTCCTCTCCGGGTCCTCTATGATACAAGCCAGGTGAAAATGTACTGCATAGTACTAGTGTTCAGTTGTTTTCTAGTTCCGATCTTTGCTGAAAGTAGAATTGGCAAAGGTTCATCTTTCTGCATCAGTCACGATGGAATATGTGCAGACGATTGGGTTGTATGGGATGTGAAAACGCATGAATCGGATGTCAATCCCCGAAGTCTGAACATATATCAGGGAGCTATTTTGATTGCTTCTTGACAGATTTGTAGAAAGCTATGTGATATAAATTTCGTGCAGGAATGTAGTTTCTGGTTGGAAACGTTCGTACATAGCACTGCTAATATCATTCCGTTGCTTGAATTAAGAATGTATCGTTGTGCATTATTAATTATATATCTAAAGTCGATATTCTGGCAAGTGCATTTGTATGTCTATATAATCATAGCAGATGTTAAAATAAAATTTAAGTAGTATGGGGACATGGACATCATTAGTTCGGACGTTGAGATGGTGTGCATTCTCGAAATCATATAACTCCCTAGAACTCACTCTGTAAGATTTAGGAGGTGGTGCAATTGTGTAAGTCTACCTTCCCGTCTGAGAAAGTTGACTCTATTGTCTGATGTTTCATATCCTCTCGGTCGTAGAAATCATTCCCATTCCTGTGCTTCGCTTACTCCTCTTTTACTACTTCTTCCGAAAGTGCTCCTTCCTGTTCAATTCACTGTCCTGGCTACTTTCGTGAGCTGAAGGATTAGGTCAGAGATGGTTGTATGGTACATAGGCATGAAGCTTATCCAAAACGAGGAACTTCTTTATATTTCTCTTTGGATGTGATCGAAGCATGGGTTCAGTTTGAATCGGTCACAGAATTGGGGATTGTAGCTTAGTTCCTTTCCTCTGCGCTATGAATGTTCACCGATACATTCTTGAGTAGGTGTGGCATGACACCGTTTGAAAAATTTCCAACCAAGAGTTATTCAAAGAGAAGTCATGCCACTTCATTGCAAATCGACTGAAATTAACGCGCCGGCATACTCACATGTAAGGACAATAGCTCGTTGATTTGAGGAGCTCTCACTTGCTCAACTTGCAAATCAAGCTGTTAGTTGTTCCTATTTCAGAACTAACATGCGAATTTTCAAGCCTTGATGTTTTTTTTATCCTCGATCTTGTGTTGTGCACATGAAACCAGTCTTGAGTACACAAATACAAGTTACAATCTTTATTATAAAGGTCTGCACACTGAACAGATTGTATGCCCTCACCAGTCCATTGATGGAGATGAGAAACCAACATAAGTCTCTTTCTGGACTAGCAAGTTTCCCTGCTTATTTAAATGTGGCTACCGTGTCATTCAACCGTCTACCGACTGTCTGTGGTCTGCCAATGATGTACTCATTTGCGAACAGTTGCAAAAGAACAGTAATGATTGAGATGGATGGGGTAAAACTCAGATCACAAATTGAGTGATAGCAAAGAGCTTGGCCACGACATGGATAGTAATGGAACATAACAAAGACAATAGAAACGTAGGTGCTGTACATATCTTTTTAGGAATTTATGATGAGCTCGTGCAACCAGAAGGGGTAGCAATCCTCATTCAGGGCCACTAGAAAAAAAATGGGAAGGATCCAGTCCCGGTTCGCCTTCAACACCAGTACTCAACCCGTCCAGAAGATTCCACCAATTCCATTCTGGAACAGAGGCCTCCACGTCGAAGTTGAAGGACTCGACTTCTTGAGATTCAAATAGGGATGTGAAGGAAGGCAGCTCTGAATTTACCTCAGAAGAACTTGGACCATAGGTGGTGGTTGTTGCCGCTATTACTGCAACATTAGAGGTCTCTTCCCAGGCCATGGCTGATGCACAATCAGATGCGCAAGGCAAAGACGTGACACCAGATGCACAAGACGCAACAGGTTCGGGGGTAGGCTCTTTCTTGGCGACATTCTTGCCAGTACTTCGCGGGCGTCGTTGCTGTCCCTTCCTCTTGCCTGTGACTGTTTGTATAACTTCCTTCACTTGTCGTGCAAACGCCGTGGTCGCACGCATTCGCTTCTCTCCGACTTGGCGAAACTGCTCACACGACGGGAGCAACTCTCGGTACTCAATACTCAGCCTATGCTGTGCAAAGATCGACGGGGAGTCCGAGAAATGGTATGGGAGGTTGGATCCCATGTAATAGTTAATGGCGTCCTCTGCACGGTCGACATCCTCGGAATCATACGTCCCGAACCAAAGCTTCCTCTTAAACTTGGGCGGACGTATCTCAATCGTGAGCTTCTTGAACCCGAGACGCCGTCTCGGCGCTATCTTCACACCACCTTTCTTTCCAGTATCTAGAGCTCTCACCTCTTCTGCATCGCTGCTGCGTTGAGATGGAAGCTCAGGAAGGGGGGTGGCTTGGTACTGAAGCTGCTGACGGAACTTCAACCTGGATGGGCAGTTCTCACAAAGACCGTCATGCAGCTTCTCTTTCAGGCATAACGGATGTTGCCCTTGTCGCTGAAACTTGTACAAGCAACAAACCTCCGTATGCGATGTGGGTAATGGCCCGTTCACGGGACCCTTCTGCGCCGCCAATGCACAAGATCTGCATTGGCCGAACTCAGGAACACACGCCTTGTCTGGCATAATGCGCGATTCTTAGCGATAGCTCTAATATCTGCACCGAATGGATGTTTATTGAACACTGGATGATTGCACTGTTGAAATGTTTGTTGAAATGACTGTTGAAAGGGAGGGGAAAATGATGGAAATTACGTGACCATGCCAGGGAGAAAGATGATCAAACCGAGGGATTTCCAGACTTGAGAGGACGACTCACAACGCTGACATAAAAAGCTCATAAGGATATCCTTCACCGATGTTCTCTCTGAGTTTGTCACATACAGCATCGTTCCTCACCGAGTCTCGTGCTAATTTGTTCCCAGAGGAAAGCTATCCAAACTATGCTACGCTTTTGCTAGTTGTCTAAAACTGGTTGGCCGGACAGAATCGAAAAAACAGATTGCAACTGGCTCGCAAGAACAGTGAAATGCGCGAGTGAGAAGGAAAGGCTGCCTGCACCTCAAAAGAACAACCCGAAGAAATGAAAAAAAGAAAAATCTAACTCTACAAAGGACACTTTGGGACTGATTCAGGGGTTCCCACTCTTCATCACCACGATTGCCAACAGCCTCTTGCCAGTGTTACTGAGAAGGGCTCCCTCCTTGGCGGACATTTCAATCGCCCAGTTATTGGAGCGCCCGGGTTATGCTCGCGAAGAACCCATTCAACACAGTGCTACACAACTTCGAAACTCTTCCAGGACTACGTGGTGACCCAGTTTCGCAGCTTCGCGAAAGGATCGCTCTCAGGGTCGCTCAAATTCTTTGAATGATCCAGCTCGCCGAATCAAGCAAGGCAAAGGGCTCCAAAACAGGGGGTCCGAGTTCACAACAACACAGGGGTACAACACTCAACCTCCAACTGCCACACGCAACAATTGGGCGGGTCAACTTAGCGAGCCTCAAAGCTCATATTCGTAGCAAACTGTTCACAATTGTTCACCACCTGGATCCTCACAACTCTAAACTAATTCTCCCTTTCACAATTATCTCAAGAGAATACACTCCGTCCTCTCTCTGCGTCAGAACCGCCACTCAAAATGAATTTCAGTAACACTGTAATCGTCAACAGTGGCACTCTCTCTCTATCGATCTCGACAAAACCCAATAAAGACTAGACTCGAATGAGTTCAAGGGTACAATATGGTTTACCCCAAAGACAAGTACTCCACCCTCACACAATGACACAAATCAAGTGGGCTCAAACTAACACAAAATGAACGAAATGGGAACACGAAATGTGCTTCAACAGTGACTCCACGAAATACCGACAGTCCGTCTTCTTCTCACCAGGAGCCAAATTTGGCACCCACGTTGTTCCTAAAATCCTAAACCAGCGTGGAAGCGTGGAAGCTTGTAAAGTGGAGCTTAATCGCCGCACTTCGCACTAGCGAAACAGACGTTGGATCGCTGCAAGGCTGCACAGGCAGTTCAGCTCACAAGATGCTCACGAGAGAATACTCTCCACCCTCATCTCGTCACGCCCGGATGCAAGGAAAACAAGATGGGCCTTGAGGTTTCCTTATATATAAGTGAGTGCCGCGGGTGAAAGATGTTACCAATTGTTGGAATTATTGTTTTGGGAAGCTGGAGGAGGATTCGTAGGAAGTTGCGTGGCCAAAACTGCGGATGTTACGTTGCATCATGGTATGGGCAGTGAGGGTGGGTACCGGCGAATGTAGAACTGGACCCTGACACAGGAATGTACGGGACCGGTATTTCATTTATTATGGATGGTCACATTTGGAAAATCTGAATCAGGGATCCGAAGTCTCTTGAAGGGAGGACGTGAAATCCTGCATTCGAAGTGGGGCCTGCAGGCTGGATTTACCCCGGGGAAAATGTAGAAATTTATTAATATTCACGTAAATGTTTTTTTTCAAATTTGGAATTCAAATTTGGAATGAGAGACCCCGAATTTTGTAGGAGAGTTCAAAAACATTCTTGAGATGTGACTCAATATAGGGGGCTTTTGTTTATTTTTATCCCCAGAGAACTCAAAAATATCCTAAAGGCCCTACTTTGAATGCAAGATTTAATGTCTTGCTTCTTGAAGACAGGTAAATCTTAATGAGTCTTAAATAGAGAGGGGAATTTTTAATATTCATTCATTCCTAGGGCAAAGAGAGAAGGACATAAATACTAGACTATACTACTATTGCCCTTCTTCTCAATTGCATTACTTTTTACATGTGTCCAATATTTGGAACTAAAGTGTTGGACATAGATGGAAAAGAAAGCAATTAGGAAGAGGGTATGAGAATGGGTATGCTTATTTTAGCTGTATTATATATAGTGAGGGCATAAAAGCACTGTCAAGATGTCCCTCCAAATTGTAAAAATTATTTTAAAACAACAAGTTTCTAGTCAATATTATTTTAAGAAGAATCACATTTTAATAAATTAGTGTCACTTATACTAATAGGAAAAATCATTCCATACATTAAGAAAATTTCAGCTCTTGAGAGGTTTGCAAGTTTTGAAACACTTCTTTCCTTCCTCTCATTGCAATTAAAGAAGAAATAAAATTATTTTTCATTTTTTATTAATTTTTTAATGAAATCATTTGATGTGGTAGTATTGGTGCCACATCAAATTTACATTTTTTCATTTTCTAATCATTATTATTTTTAAATTTTTTTTGTACTTACACCGTAGGGTGCTGAAAAATGAAAGCTTAATAGCCCTTCCTAAGGTTTAGATTTTATTGAGATTATAAAGTAGTACATGGAAGAAAGGCTTTACTTAGATGGTAGGAAGATACCATGCCACGTGAGTGGGCTGAACATAAGGTACAAGCCTTTCATAATTATCCCCAAACCACGTGGGATAACTAACTACAACGGGTTGCCTTTGACTACAAGCAATACCCATGGACTCTAACACTAAGTGTCTAATGCTATTCCTAAAGCTGATTGTACATGGTCTACACTAATATGTACATGTTCTCTAACACTTCCACTTTGAGAGTGGTCAAAGGCTCGAAGCCCCATCTTCTCAATGAAACTTTGGTGTTGTGGCTTCCCAAGGGCCTTGGTCAGCACATCAGCAACCATAGCTTGGGTAGGCACATACTTGAGCTCAATCACTTCATCCTCCACTCGTTCACGAATGAAATGGTGTCGCACATCAATGTGCTTCGTCCGAGAGTAAATGATGAGATTCTTGGCCAAAGCAATGGCCCCTTGGTTGTTACACCAGATTGGTGTGCTTCCCTCTTGGTTAAGTCCAACATTAGCTAGGAGTTGCCTTAGCCAAATGGCCTCCTTTGTGGCTTGGCTCATGGCCATGTACTCGGCCTCCGTTGTAGAAAGAGCTATGGTGGGCTGCCTCTTGGAATTCCATGAAATGGCACCCCTCCCAAGCATAAACATGTAACCGGTGGTGGATCTCCTATCCGTCTCATCACAAAATCCGTACAAAGACACTTGGGCACCTCCAAGTTGCAACTCCAATCCAAGTGTGCCTTGAAGGTATCTCATCACCCTCTTGACCGCTGCCCAATGATTTGGGCCATACTTGGACATGTGTTGGCTCACAACACTCACCAGGAATGCCAAATCAGGCCTCGTGGCCACCATGGCATACATCAAACAACCCACCACTGCCTTGTAAGGCACACCTTGCATTTCAACCCTCACCTCTTCAAAGTCCTCATCGGTGAGCTTGGGCAACTTCACATGTGTGTCAAGTGGTGTACCTATGGCTTTGCACTCCTCCATGTTGAACCGCTTGAGAATCTCCTCAAGGTACTTGCATTGGCTCATGGTGATAATGCGGGCAGCCCTATCCCTCTTGAACTCCACTCCAAGGTAATACTTCAACTCTCGAAGATCGGTCATCTCGTACTCCTTTTTGAGCATCGCCTTCACTTCAAGCATCTTGGGCATGCTACTTGCAAGGAAGATCAAATCATCCACATAGAGGATCACAATCACCAAATGCTCACGACTTTGCAAGGTGTACAAAGAGTGATCAGCGTAGCCTCTTCGGAACCCCTTCCTCATAAACATGCCATCAATATTTCGATACCATGCTCTCCCTGATTGCTTCAACTCAGGGAGTGCCTTCTTCAACTTGCACTTGAGATGCTCTTGGCCTTCTTGCACAAAGCCTTGGGCTGATCCATGTAGATGACTTCCTCCAACTTAGGGTTGAGAAAATCCGTCTTCACATCTATTTGGTGCATCTCCAAGTCCATGGCTGCCCCAAGAGTCAAAATGCACCAAATGGTGCTAAACTGGCAACGGGGGCAAAGGTCTCATTGAAGTCCTCCCTTTCCACTTGGGAAAACCCCCTAGTAACTAGCCTTGCCTTGTACTTCACAATGTGACCAAAAGCATCTCTTTTGGTAGAAAAAATCCACTTACAACTTACACTTGATCT
Source organism: Pseudoscleropodium purum (assembly GCA_963969395.1). Lineage (NCBI taxonomy): Eukaryota > Viridiplantae > Streptophyta > Bryopsida > Hypnales > Brachytheciaceae > Pseudoscleropodium > Pseudoscleropodium purum. The sequence continues at coordinate 7,660,256 of OZ017798.1, read as the reverse complement.
CTTGGGAGGGAGGGTTGCAAGTTCCCATGTCCCTTTGTCAATAAAGGCCTTGTACTCCTCTTGCATGGCCACCTCCCATTTGCTTGCATCTTCGCAATGCAACACCTCTCCAAGCGTAGATGGATCTCCAAGGAAAGCCACATTGGCTTGTTCTTCTTATTGTTGGGGAAGAATGTGATTCATCCACCAATCTCCAAGGGGCTTATGGGTCCTTATTGGATAACGTGGCTCCTCTATGCCTTGATCTTGCTCTTCCATACGTTGCTCTTGCTCCTCCATGGGCTGGTCATGCTCTTGCTCCTTTGGTGAAGTGCTTGACGAAGGGGCCGCTGATCTGTTCACTTAGAGTGTGGCCACCTTCTTCTTGGGCTCCACAAAGTTGTCATCTTCAACACCTTGCTCTTCATTTCCATCTTCTATGTGCACTCTTGGAGTTGTGCCCACCTTTTGGGCTGGTCCTCCACTTCTCCCACTTGGGCTCATCTCAAAGAGCTTGGAATCAGCTCCTCCATCTTCCAAGAAGGTCACATCTCGACACTTGATGATGGCCTTGGTCTCTACATACATCAGCCTATAGGCCTTGGTTCCCTCCCAATAACCAAGGAAAAGGCATTTGATGCCCTTGGGATCCAACTAGGTCCTCTTGGCACTTGGAACCAATGCATAGGCAATGCACCCAAAGGTGCGCATGTGAGACACGTGGGGCCTTATTCCACTCCAAGCTTCTTGCAGTGTCTTGCTTGTCAAGGCTTGGGTGGGACATTGGTTCCTCGTATAAACCGCATTGGACACCGCCTCCCTCCAAAGCTCAAGCTTAAGACCTTGGCCGTAAATCATGGCCCTTGCCATCTCCACAATGGTGCGGTTGGCGCGCTCCGCTATGCCGTTTTGTTGAGGAGTGTAAGGTGTGGAAGTATGGTGCTCAATGCCATGGGCCTTCAAGTACGCCTCAAAGGCCTTGAACACATACTCTCCTCCATTATCCGACCGCAGCACCTTCACCTTACAATCCGATTGCACCTCCACGAGGGCCTTCCAAGTCTCAAAACGCCCAAACACCTCACTCTTGCACTTCAACATATACACCCAAATCTTGCGAAAGAAATCATCAATGAAGGTCACAAAATACCTTGCTCCTCCTATGGATGTCGTCTTCATTGGCCCGCACACATCCGAATGCACAAGCTCCAATGGCTTGGTGGCCTGCATTGCTCCATCCTTGGGGAAGGGTTGCCTTGCTTGTTTGCCCTCAATGCACCCCTTGCACACCATAGAACTCCAATCATGCTTGCAAGAAGAGAGGTTTAGGCCCTTCACCATGTGTTGGAGGCTCTTCATGCTCTTCACATTCAAGTGCCCAAGCCTCCTATACCAAAGCTCCACAAGGTCTTCATGGGCTGATCCTTGGGCAACACAAGCCAAGGAAGTGCCATTGACCTTGGTGAAATGGAGGTGGTACAAGTTGCCCTCACGAGGGGCTGATGCAATCAAAACTCCACTTGGTGCCCTCACAACACACACCACCATATTGAAATGCACTTTCAAACCTCCCAAAAACAATTTGCTCACCAAAAGCAAGTTGGCATGCAACTTGGGGACATGGAGTACCTCTTGGATTTGGATCCTCTTGGTCTGCCCCTTCACTTGCACCTCCACAAGGATCTCCCCCATGCCAAGGGCCTCTACCATGTCATTGTCTCCCAAATAAATCTTCTTCCCCGAAATGGGCCGATAGGTATGGAAGGCATCTCGATGGCTAGTCATATGTTGTGTGGCCCCCAAGTCCACAATCTAAGTAAACATGTTGGCCTTCTCCCCTCCATGGGCTGCAAAGGCGAAATCCTCCTCTTCCTCCTCTTTGGAAGTTTGGTATGCACTCTCCTTCTCTTTGCCTTGGCTACTCCTACAATGCCTAGCAATGTGGCCTGATTTGCCACACTTGAAGCATGTCCTTGTCTCCTTGAACGCCTTGGTGTTGCCTCCTTTGCCATGTCTTGAGACAAGCGCTGATCCCTCCCCTTGGGCCTCATTCTCCTTGTGCTTGGTCACCTCATGCATCAAGCGTGCAGTCACAAACTCTATGGTTAGCTCCTTGGTAGGCCTTGTCTCCAATGCGGTAATGAAGAACTCATAAAACGGTGGCAAGCTTGCCAACAAGGTCATCACCACATCTCCCTCCATCACGGACGCCTCCACACAAGCCAACTCATCCACAAGAACCTTGACCTTTTTAACGTGATCCAACAAATCGTCCTACTCTTGCATCTTACTAGTGAAGAACTTGCGGTGAAGAAAGAGGATGTTGGAGAGGCTCTTGGTCTCATGGATGTTGCAAAGGGTGGTCCATGCTTGGGCTGGTCCCTTGCAATAGCGAATGTGTGCAATTTGGCGGTCCACAAGGTTGATGGCAATGAGAGCAAAGGCCTTCTTCTCCTTCTTCTCCCATACCTTCTTGGTCTTTGGATTTGCATCTTCACTTGGAGGCTCCTCACTCCCATCTACCACATCCTACAAGTCCTTCTCCACAAGGATCATCTCCATCTTGAACTTCCACATGCCAAAGTTCTCGCCATCAAACTTGTCAATGATGTACACGCCTTCTCCTCCACTTGATGCCATGGTGAAGCACCTCCCACTTATTGGTAGCCTCCAAAGTGTCTCTTAGAGTTGACAAGCTCAATTCAGCCTCTAAACAATCCCTTGGCAGCCAATGGGGCTAAAATGGCACCAATCAGCCCTCACGAGGACCTCCAAAGATCCTTCCAATCCCAAGAACGACCAAACACTTCTCTCTACACCAATTCAAACCCTAATGAAGCTCAAATCCAAGATATGGACGTCATGGGCTAGTCCTACCCCAAATCAACAAGCACACTCACAATGCTCTTCACAAATAGGATACTCCACACTCCAAGGAGCTCAAGACTTTCAATCAGCCCTAAATGGAGGCTACTACTCACAATTAGCACCTCAAGGGCAACAATGGCCTCCAACAACCCTAGTTGGATCACCAAAACTCCAAAGTAGCCTAATTGCCTCTCAATGGCTCCATAAGGCTCACAATGGCTCAAATGAGCCCTCAATGGATGGCAAATTCCACTACTTTGCCTCACTCACTCGGACAGCAATCAGCCCTCAATGGATGCAAATGCCTGAAGCAACCCAAAGGTGCTTCCAAGCCTCACAAATGGACTCTCACTAGATTGCAATTTACACAATCACAATCAATAATGCACCCAAGTGTACAAGCAGCCCTCAATGGCTCTTAATTTTCTTCTAAGCACAAACTCAAACTAGGAGCATGCAACCAGCCCTCACAAGGTGCAATTTCTACTATAAGCAATCTCTCACCCAAAATGCACTCCAAACCTTACAAACCAGCCAACAAAAGCCCAAAATAATTCACACCATATGGTTTGTAGGTGAAGAAGAGACAAAACGTCAATTGCTCCTCCAAGCTCTCCTCCAAATGATATGAAATTCTCCTTCAAGCGCAACTCCAAGTGCGTGGGCCCATAACCTATTAAGATTATAAAGTAGTGTATGGAAGAAAGGCTTTACTTAGATGGTAGGAAGATACCATGCCACATAAGTGGGCTGAACATAAGGTATAAGCCTTTCCTAGTTATCCACAAACCAGGTGAGATAACTAACTACAACGGGTTGCTTTTAACTACAAGCAATACCCATGGACTCTAACACTAACTAAGTGTTTAATGCTACTTCTAAGGCTGACTATACATGGTCTACACTAATATACACATGTTCTCTAATAGATTTTTCCTAATGTTATTATTGTGAAAAGTAGGTAAAAAAATTTCATATTCTTTTACATGATAGATTTAGTTTCCATGTAAATTAAACTCTTCAAATTGGCAATTAAGTTTCAAATCACTTGAGAAATCACTAAAAAGAGCATGCAACTATATAGTTTGCAAATTTGTTTCCACCAAATGAAAATCTTGCATTTTGACAAGAATCACTTGTTTTTCCTCTCCCTCATGTTCCTCTATTCAAATCACAAAATTCAATGCTTTACAAGAATTTATAAATTGCAACCTCCATTTTGTAAGCCTTTGTAGCCCTTGCTATGCAACATTTGTTTCTAACTTTTCTTGAAGGATTTTCATTTATGATCTAGTGTTGATTGAGTCCATTCCATGTGATTCATTTTTTCATCTTTGTACTTTTCCTCAAGGATTCTATTTGCGATATTGCCATGTCATGAGGAAGATGGTTGGATAGAAGAAAAGTTATACGAGTATTTGTTGAAATATCATTTCATAGCCCTCCATTTCAACATCACAAAGTTGTTCTAATTTTGTGGTTTATTGTTGTTGCTCTTTTTAAGCCAATTATCACCTTTGTTGGTTACAACTAACATAAATTTTTGGGTGCAAAATTGTATGCTTTCTTTGACATATTTTGGCCTATGTAGTTTGTTCCCCACAAATATGAAATATCCCCCAATGCAATCAAGGCAACATAAGCTACACATTGACAAAAGCTAATGTGAAGAAGTTTGTGTAGATCCCTTAGAGTATCATGTATAGTCCACCATTTGGCCCCTTGGATGGAAGACATCGGGGGCATGATATTTGGAGGGATAATTTCAGCCTCAATATCACTACATCAGCTTAAATAGTCTTGTGAGGCCCAAATTTAGCTTGAGGAATTTATCTATGAATTTAACTCAAGGAAAACTAAAAAAATTGTAGGACTCTACAACTCCTATACTTGCAAATATATTTGGCTTGCCTTCTTTGTAATAGTTGTTGCCTCCACTCAAAAGCTTCTGTTTGTTGCCAAGGGAGTCATTAATTTGCCATGTGATCATGATGTAGTCAAGAAGGCATATCTTTCCTAGCACCATTGTACCTTTTCAAAAAATCTTGGTCCTTTTAAAATTCCAACTCAATCAACAAGTTTGTTTACAAAGATTAATGTAATGGGCCACTAGAGATGCCCTCTTATAATGGTAGAACCACCCATAGTCGACCACTTTATGGAATCTTCCACATCTGTCCTGGAGCAATATAAGGCAATATAAATTTCCATGACTTGATTAGTCCCAACTTTGAAAAGGAATAAAAACACATTCTACATTTTGGTTAGAAATTTGTTTCAGCCTTGATTGTAACTATTTCCAACCATACACGTTGGGTATAGGTCCTTGGTTTGGAATGGGTGGATCTACCAAAGTTACTTGAAAAGCAAGCCACTGCTCCAGCGCTAGAACCCATTCAAGCGTAGTTTAGCTGCTTGTTGGTGTGGTGAGTGGAAGGAGAGGAGGCTTTGCAGCTCCCCTGCCAAAGTTTGTGTACTTACCTCTCTTGGAGAGCGAGGAGTTCAGTTTAGTGCTACGAGTGCAGAGCCTTCAGTTGTTTTTTCCATAAATATACAACAGCGAATCTGTGTGGGTCCAGAACCTGCCGAGTAAGTTCGTGGCCAACCCAGTTCCGGTTTGGCGTGGGGGGCGTGGGGCGTGGGGGTGGGGGGCAGGGGGCGAGGCGGGAAAGGCGATGGAGCCTGGAGAAAATACCGCCAACTGCTCCCTCCCTGACCGTCAGGCGCCGTCCAGTCAGTGCTCAAGGGAGGAGGAGTGAGATGCCCCCCGGCCCAACGGAAGTGCAGGTGCCTGCGGAGGGAAGTGAGGAGGGCATCTCCCGGGGGGTGAGATGCGGAAAGCAGAAAAGCAGAAAGTCTCCTCCAGCAGGAATTCAGGACTGACGGAGCGCGCACTTCAGAACGGGAGCAGCCAGCAGGGAGTGTTTTGATTCGCACTTCAGAAACTGGAGCAGGGACTGTTTTGATTATCGATCAATTTGGAGAACTAACTTTTATTGAACAGCACATAAAGAAAACCCTGAACTGGTTAGCCTTAAACTTTAGTTACTACCAATTACTGTATGTATGGATTGACTGAGGGTCCCAATGCAATTGCAAGCAAGCCCAGCGGAACAGTGAGAGTGGCTGCTCTATTTTTCCTCCGCGAAGCCCCGTTCAATAGTAACTTCTGTCGCAAGTGTTCAATCAACCTCCGGCCCCCACATTCCTGCCGCCGTGACTTGCCATCATGTCCTGGCTTTACTCGACTCGTCCCCTGTTCTGCACAAGAACATGGGACTTTGGACCAGGAATCTTTCCCCTGGCGTCCGCAGAACGTAGTCCACCGAAGAAAAGGCAAATGAGATTCGCCTTGTAATGAGCCGCTTGTTCGATCGAACATACAGGTAATGTAATGTAATGCATGGAAAAGTAGGTTTCAAGTTCTACTAAGTGGGTATTATAAATGCAAAAGTATAGTATTCATCATTTAGTTGATTACATAAATTAGGAAGAAATGTTGAGGAAAATAGTGTAGGGGAACTTAATGAGAGTGCTCTAAGTGAATATCCTTACATATAAATATGGTCATATTGATATATCACTATGCAATTAGCACTTACATACACATCACACATACATACATAAACATCAATATTATCGACATAAAGTAATCACATTCAATTTGTTGCACACATACATATCAATCAATATTATCAACATAAAGTAATCACATTCAATTTGTTGCACACATACATATCAATCAATATTATCAACATAAAGTAATCACATTCAATTTGTTGCACACATACATATCAATCAATATTATCAACATAAAGTAATCACATTCAATTTGTTGCACACATACATATCATTGTGCAAACCACATTGTATAGTTTAGGATTAGTCTCTACAGTAGCTAGTAAATGATACAATGGTTGGATGATTCACATGCTAGTGTGTAGATTGCAAGATATTAGCATTTGAAGTGACAAATTTCCTTTTTTGGGCCCAGCAAAAATCCAGGCAGCTACACTTCAAAAGGTCACATTTGTATGAAAAAATGTCCAAAATGGTGCTTACTCTTTAAGTTCATTTTTCAAGTCAAGTTGGCTATATGCTTGAAAAATTGTAGATCATTTGGAATCATACATTCAACATATAGGGAAAAAATAAAAAATAGAAAGGAGTAAAGAATGATTTAAAATACTAAATTCTTAAAAATTTATTTATAAAATTGAAAAATGCCAATCCAGTGGTTGTAATGTTGTAGTAAACAATCTACGTCCAATGTTTTTATTTTTTCCAAAAATATTGAAAACTGAGTTAAATAAAAGACTTCAAAGCAGGGTTGACGAATCTCAACGTCCGCCCCAAAATAGCATCCGTTTTCCGGACGTCCAGACGCACGGATGCTAGCGGACGCAGCGTCCCGACCGCCGTCGGAAAGCAGACGGGCGAGGCGGGGCGGACGGGGCGGACGCCCAGATCGTGCGGACCAGATCAGTCCGCGCGTCGATCGGACGGCCGTAATCGGGCGGACGGGCAGACAGGCGGAGGGGGGACAGGCGGACGCTGCGTCCGCCGGACCGCGAATGTCAGCGGACGCTGCGGACACAGCGTCCGCGTCCGGACGTCCTGTCAACCCTGCTTCAAAGTTTGTCTTAGAGTAGAAGTTCAATAATGACCCTCAAACTCTCACAAACTAAAACTCCTCATAACTTTTGACTCATTGATCAAAATCATTAGAAAAAATCTGAACCCTATGGAAGGCCATTAGTAAATTTGTTTTTGGCACCTCACAATGCAGTTACAAGAAAATAAAAAAATAAAATTTTAAAATTTTAAAATATTAAAAAAGTATAAAAACCTGACATGGCACAAGCAGTGCCACATTAAGAGGTTTCATTAAAAAATAAAAAATTGAGGAATTTCCTCTCTAATCACACTAAAGTAGCTACAAGTAGTTCCAAACTTGCAAAATTCCCGAGGCGTGAAATTTTTTGTAATGGGAATAATTCAAAGCTTTCCAAGTATATATAAATCTAGAGAACCAATTTCAAATTTTTAATTTAAAAATAAACGTTTTTTGAAGAAGATTCTTTTATTGCTCGAGCTGCCCTTTAAGCAATGAAAATATGTATTATACAATAACTTTCTAACCATGTAGTCAAAAATTATGAAAATTGTTGAGCCTTAAAGCTACTCTTTGGGTACATGTTGTGTTCAAATTTCAAGGATAATAAATAAATACTCCAATCATAGTGAGATGGCCAAATTTTCTATGTAGCCAAAAAATGCAATTTGGGCCTTTAGGAGTTAACAAATGTTGTATATGCAAACAAAACTCACATGATATTGTTATATGGAGGGCTACAAATGATATGAATAGGAAATTTTGATGGATGAACAGACAATAGATATTGTAGCAATGCATTTGGAGATGTCCATAGTTTATTCATAATTCTTAACCATCACAATATCACATTGTAACCCCAATTTAACTAATTATAGATTTATTTGCGAATTATGAACTTTCTTTGTAATTGAAAACGTATCAACTGCCAACTGATACTAATCTATATCTTTAAATTTCATATGATCTAACATGATGAGAGCTATCCATTTTAACTCAAAAATTTACATTTAGTTTATATATAGACTATATTTTTGTCATTCATCTTTCGATGCAATGTTATTTATGGACTATGGATTGTCCAAAATTAGTTAAATCGGGATTTTGTCTTAATTTAAGACGTTGAATTGATTCAAATATACCCTTGTACTACTAAGACTTGATATCTCATTCATGCAAAAATATTGAGACTCTTGGGTCAATTTTTAAACATTTAAAGAAACATAATTCTACAGAAATCATTTCTAAAGATATTCTATGATTCAAAATTTATATGATTGTTTCACTATAATATTTTACTTCTGTAGTTGAAAGAACAATTTCAGAAAAATAACTTAAATAAATAAATGATTTCATAATTTTACAAAATAAAATATTTAAATTTTTATACTTGAAGCATGCAAAAACATCATAATGTAGCAAAGATTGATTCAACCCTATATGTGCAATCCATAGGTCTCAACTAAAAGCTTTTATGCAAAGATAATTAATATAGAATTATCTTTTGAGGTTGTACTTTATAATACATCTTCACAATGTTGAAAATTTGCACCCCAAAGACCTTTAGAAATTAATTTCTCTACTATTCTTATATAATTGATTCTTCAAATTTTTCTACTTTATTTGGAAATTATTTTATAGAAAATCTAGTAACTGACTATTGTATATCTATAAGAACTATATTGAATTATTTACAAAGATTATATAGAGATAATTGGATGTATCATATCAACAAAAAATTTAATCTATGGCTTATATTTCAGAATTTAGAATATTAAAGAGTTTTTCAACCCCTAGAGTTTTTTCATGTTCATAGGTCCAAAATTGCTTCTAAATCTTAGTTTCCAAAGCAAGGCTAAAATCTTTATTTATATTTGTTTTTTAATAAATTCAAACAAAGTTTCCTTCAATTAATTTGTTAGAGTACACCTTCCTAAAATTTTGGAATATGAAACCTCATGAATTGCAAGATTATAATACTAGAATTTCAAGAAGAGTTTTCAACTCTTTCCAAATGTTTAGATTTCATCTTTCAAGCTTTTATCCCCAAATGCTTAGATCCTACAACTTGCAACTCTCTACTATGTGTTAAAGAAATAAGTTGGAAATAATTTTAAAAGTTTCAGCAAAAAAATTTCATATTCATGTTTGAGAAAAAAATAGAAAGTAGAAAGAAGTAGAAAGTAGTGAGTAGAAAGAAGTAGAGAATGATTTAAAATACTAAATTGTTAAGAATTTAATTATGAAATTGAATAATGCCAATTTCACTAGTTGTAATGTAGTAACAAACAATCTAGCAAATCTACATCCTATGCTTTTATTTTTTTCCAAAAATATTGAAAATAGAATTAAATAAAGGACTTCAAAGTTTACTTTAGATTAGAAATTATATAATTGCCAATAAACTAAAAATCCTTGTAACTTTCAATCCATTAATCAAAATGGAATGATTCAAATCTTTCTACATATATATAAATCTAAAAAACCAATTTCAATTTTTTGTTTCTTAAAAATTTGATTTTCTTGAGCTACTTGTGCTCCAAAAGAAACTACATCTTATTCAATAACTTAAAAAACCCAAAATGCCTAAACTTTGTTTCTTTGGCAACATATTAATTTTAGGTGGTTCACTTTGAAAAAAATTGTTTTTCATTGAAATTTTCACACAAGAAGTGCTTTAAGGAGTAGCTTTAAGATCCAAATTTTTTTTATAACTTTTGACTAAGCTTACATAGTTAAAAAGTTTTTGCATGATATGTAATTTTTAATGCTTTGTGAATAGTTGGATCAACTAAAAGAATTATATTTTTAAGAAATAAAAATTTGAACTTGATTTCCTGAATTTATATATATATATATATATATATATATATATATATATATATATATATATATATATATATATATATATATATATATATCTGTGTGTGTGTGTGTGTATGTGTGTTTATTACAACATTACAATTGTTGAAATTGGCATTTTTCAATTCTATAAATAAATTCTTAACATTGTAGCATTTTAAATCATACTCAACTTCTTTCTACTTGCTACTTTTTTCAAGCATGAATATGAAATAATTTTTTTTTGAAATTTTTTATAAACTTTGAGTTTAAGTACTTTGAAGTAGTTTTGGACCTAAAAACACTCTCTGTCCTTTACTAGGGGTTAACTATGTAGTCAAAAACTATGAAAATTATTGTGCCTTAAAGCTACTCCTTGACCACATATTGTATGAAAAAAAATTGGGGCATGAATATTAAAAAAATATTTGTTTGTTGAAATATTTGATATGTTATACAAATTTATTTCTTCAACATATTATGGAGATTAACAAGTTGTAGGTTCTACACATTTTTATGTAAAAATTGTAGAAGATTTAATCTAACCATTTGGGAAGAGGTGAAAATGATTCTTTTTGAAATCCAAACAACATGATCTTGCAATTGGTATGGGTTCTCATTTTGAAATTTTAGGAGTGTGTATTCTAACAAGTTAACTAAAGGATCCAAGTACATTTGAATTCGTTAATGAATAAATATAAATGAAGATTTTAGCCTTGCTTTGGATTTGAGTACTTTGAAGCAATTTTGAGCTAAAAACATCAAATTCATTTTGAGGTTAAAAGCTTGGCAAAGCCCCATTATCAAAAGCCCTATCAATCTTGTAAAAAAAACAGATTTTGTTACACTTTGCAAGCTTTGCCATCAGACATGCATTTCCCTCAAACCCAATTAAAAAAATGTGACCTTAAATCCCTAACCAAGTATTCAACAAAAAATTACAAAACCTATTCAAGGTTAATGGGAGATCTTGTACTTACCTTACAAGTACAAGTAGAAAAACTTTGTCCTAGTAATACTACAAATCTGTAAAACTTTGCATTGGGATAATTGCAGCTAAGGTCAATTTCGAACCCCGAGGCAGTAGTGACTCTTTCCAAGGGGCAAGGCCCAATTTTAAATAAAATTGAAACTACAGACAGTGTTCTTCCATCACTAAGTTGTTCTAAGTTTCTCATGGTACACTCATGGTACACAGATGAAGCCTCTTGTAGCATAATTGTTTTATCAACACCATGATCTATCATACTGCTCAGTGATGGAGTGATGCATTTTTTTTTAATTTTTTAATTTTTTTGAAACAATGAACCGGAATTTCAGTGATGCATGGTTTTAGAAGGACCATTCAAGTTCCCAGCCCTCACTGGGAACTGTGAGAAAATGCACTACAAAAAACAAAAAGTGCAAATGTTTTTTGTTTTCATTTCCTGCATGTGGTCAGGCACGTGCACTATTGTAGGGGTGAGCAAGCCATGAATCTCTTGAGGGCATCCCACCAGTTCTGTATGTCCCCAAATAATAATGAATGACTGACGTCTGCAGCAGCAAGGATGAGCAGCAGCAGCCACATGACAGAAGCCAAAAGGACAAAAAGCAATCAACAATCATCTGGAGAACAGCAATGACAAATGGTACCATGCCACAAAGGGTAGGGGCACTCTGGGGGGGGGGGCCAAAAGGGGAGGGGAGGGCAGGGCAGGGCAGGGCAGGGCAGGGCAGGGCAGGGCAGAGGGGTGGGGGCACTAACTTAAAACTTAATAAGCTTACCTTACCATATACGAAGTTTGGAAGTGTGCAGCGCCAAAACTGTCTGTGCTGGATCAGGTCAAGACATGGGATGTCACCATGACGCGCACGAGACTGCCACAAGGGTGTGGTGAGGTGGGTAACACCCCAAATCGCATCCTGCCTAGAACGGCGGTCATCACTTGGTGTACATCCAAAAAAACAATTATGTATGTATGTATGTAGAAGAAACTATGTTAAAGAAAACAGTTTTAGAACATCTACCAAAAAAAACTTTGACCAGCTTGATTACTCTTGCATAAGCTATTCAAATGTAAGGTAATAAGTAAGTATGCTCTAAAAGTGACTGCTCAAAAAGCCAATCATGACAAAGAAGTATATTTTGTTTTCTTTAATGTTCCAATAGTGTACATTTTATGAAGTGGTCGCTTTTAGTGATTATTGTGTTTCAACTTCAAAAATTTGTGACTAATTCCATGAAGGTCCAAAAAATATGAAAACGACCTGGGTTAGAAGCTAATTCCATTTTAATTTCTATGAAAATTTTATTAAAATTATTGCAAGGAGTTTAGCTTCTCCCCAAAGGCAATCAACTTTTATATGGTCCCTTTGAGAAGAGAGTATTGTAAGTTGTAGTTATTAATAAGTTGGAACTTCATTTCACTTGCTAATAAGAAAGTCAATGGAAATTGGATTTGTCTAAAAATAGTAACTAGGCACAATATCAAAAAGTAGCAATTTGGGGGGTATCCACCTTATCCCAAATCACCCTAGTCCAATTGCAAACTCTATTATTGGGTCCTCTTACATTGTAATGTCAACAACAAAAAATTTGGAAAGAGGTTGCATTAAGGTAGGAGGTTCTTAAAGCACCCGTTTATGATCTTAAAGTTAATTTGGTGAGTTTTTACTTCTTGAAATATTTTTTAGCAAATTATTCTTGAAAAACAATCCTGGAATTGGCATCTATTCTAAGTTGTTTCATATTTTTGGGAGCTTTGTGGAATTAGTCATGAATTTTTGAAGTTAAAATGCAAAGGTCACCAATAAACATCCACTTCTTGAAAAATGTACACTATTTACGTATTGCTAGTGCATTGCCAAAAAGTGAAATGTACCTTTGCGTTAGAAGATGCTTTTAGAGTTTGAGCCCTCAATTTATGGACATCCTACCTTATGACTTTTTTAGTGTAGGATTGGATTGAATAGTAGTGGTTTCATAACTTCAAGGATTATTTGAACTATGATGTTTAGACACATGGCATGAGGTCATTCATTATTCCACAATTTGAAGGCATGTTTTGAATTACCATTACAATTGTTTAGGAGGTTCAAAAGAACCACATTAGAGTTCAAGTGAGAGAGAGTATTAACCCCTGAGGGACAACTTACAATGGGAAGCTATGTGTTTTTGCTTTGACCATATATAATGTTTTTTGTTTTTACTAAAAATTAAGTTGACTAAAATACATGTGAAATAACCTTTGATTTGCCATTCTACAACAAAAAAAAATCATAAATCCAATTGTTCTAATTATACACAATGACCAAAGGAATGACTATGAGTCATCTTACTTTAAACTCTAATAATCCAAGGGGGATGTTGTGAGCTCCCAATTAGTCATTTTAGACTCATAGATTTTCTTTTTGTTTTAAACCGCAATTTAGAATAGATAAAAGTATACAAAAAGCCATAAAAAGAGTGTAGAACCGAAATAGGGTTGTAATATATCCATTATAGTATTTGGTCTAGATTTGATTGTATATGTAGAAGTCCCCTAAAACTAGTCTGGAAATAACAAGAAGAATCATAAGATAGCTAGTTTTGCAAGTTTGAGTCACATAGCTTCTTAAGGGCTAATTCTCCCTATGAATGTGACAATTTATGGCTAAGTTGGTTTGAGGGATCCACAACGAGTCCAATAGGTGGGGTCCTAGAGTTAGGTTTCAATTCCCTATTAAACCGATGAATTTCTAAGAACCCCCGATTGTTAGTATGTACATGCCACAACCGAAGAATGGAGCTGTGGAGAAATCTACTACCCAAGGATGGTATTCTAGGGTAAATCCCATGCTAGGAGTCCAACGGCAAAGTTAACTTCCTAAGATTCCTTCATCTATAGAAGATTCTTGCACCATCAACAACGTGAGGAGATGCCATTTTAGATCTCACTGATCGAGTGTACTAGGGACAAAGCAGACCTGCACGCCTCCCATGAGACTCCCTGAGAGGTCTCATGGAAATTCTCAACATCTTTTGACTTGCAGAAAACTTTCATCCAGGTGGTCAACTATTCTAATTTTCAATGGGAATTTTGTGGAAATTACCCAGGTTGCGGTAAAATCTCACTAAAAATTAGATTAGCTTGTTTTATGCTAATAATGGACTCCACCAAGTTTTGCGGCATTATGATAACAGCAAGATTCCGATAGAGGTCCAATTCCTTGAAAATTAATCACGTAGAAATACACCGCAACGTTGACTGGTGCTTTGAGAGCATATGATGGTGAATTGAAGTCATCAAGGGGACTTTTCATACTCCCTTGCACCTATTGGAGACCATAGGCTAGTTACTTTTCTCAAAATAGGGAACCACTAAGATTTGGGAATTTACTTCAACTTGGTTTTTAATCCACTCTAGCTTCAGTTGGGTTTTTGGTCTCGGTACGGGGGGTAGGGAGATCCTAGACTAAAAATGATGTTATGGAGCCAACGGCGCAATCCATTTGGCATTTGGAGTTAATCTCCAAAAGTTAGGATGTTGGTCCATCATGTGGTAGATAATTAAAAAGTTTAGCAATAGGATGAAAATCTTTGAAAATAAGGATGAAAATCCGAGTTGATAAGGTTACTAGTTGGAATTTAGGGGGGTGGGTCCTTTAAAACCTATTTAAGGGCCCCATTTTCCTCTCTAAAGTCACACCCTTCATTTTGTTGTTGGATCCATGGGTCCAAGTGATCTTGGAAGTTTTGGCATTTTAGGCCAAGAAAACTCTAAGGTGTTTTTTGAGCACTTTTGGCTCTACCCTTGTTGTACTTTCAAGAGTTTGTTGACGGCCAAGTGGTCCCTTCTATTTTATTAGACGAGTTGTGTGTAGTGTGTGGGGACATTGGAAGTTTGTTTTTCTTCCCTCAACACAATCTTGGGAACTAACTGAATGTTTGGAGTCTTATGGATCATACTAACCCTAAAGCAACCCCCCACCATACCTTGGTGATGCCGCTTTGGGGGGCCTTTAGTAAATAAAGCTAGGGACATCACCCGTGTTTAGAAAGTATCATTTGGTGTAGCCCGGTTTCTAGCTAATGTTCCTTGTTGTGTGGTACCCTTGAAAGACGGGGGAGCTTTGACCTTAGGCACTAGAAGAAGGGGCCCATTTCTTCAATATCCTTGAGAGACGGTATAGCTTTGGCCTAAGGTGTTAGAAAAGGAAGTCTTTTTTTATTTACCCTTAGGAGATGGCAAAGCTTTGGCTTAAAACATTAGGAAAGGACGTCTTTTTATTTACCCTTGGGAGATGGCGGAGCTTTGACTTCAGGTAGTAAGAAGTTTTGTACATTTTCACTAGAGTGGTGAAGTTTTGACCTCAGGGCTTAAAAGAAGTTTGGCATATTTTTACGAAATGCCGATTAAACTACTACGTTAGTTTCCAAATATCCATGAGAAGATATGCTTGTTAGTCTCCAAATATCCAAGTAGCAACTAGTCCAACATTTCCAATAAGCAGCCCGAGACCTCAAGGAAGGCAGCTCGACATCCCATAGGAGGCAGTCTAATACCTAAAGAGGCAACCCGACTACCCCAAGGAAGTAGCTCGATAATCCCAAAGGAAGACAGTTCGAGACCCCAAGGAAGCAATCTGATACCTAGAGGAGGTAGTCCGATAACCCCAAGGAGGCAGTCCAATATTCGGAAGAGGCAACCCAACCACCACAAAGAAGCAACTCGACACCCTAAGGAGGTAGCTCGACCATCCCAAGGAAGCAATCCAATAACCCCAAGGAAGTAGCTGAGATCCCAAGGAAGGCATCCCAACACCCCAAAGGCAATATTCCAAGACCCAAGGAGGCAACCCGATACCTTGAGGAGAAGGGCCAAGGCTACTTAGGGGAGAAGGAGCAGGTCAAGCCACGGAGAAGAAGGAGGCAAGCCAAGACTGCTCGGGAAGAAGGAGGGCCAAGGCTAGGCTAGCTTGGGGGGAGGAGGAACCCTAACTGAAAACAAACAAAACAAAATGAAGACACATAAATGAAACTGAAAGGAGGACCAGAAAAAAAGGGGAGGAGGAAGAGTACCTCTTTATACTGCCTTGTGCACCACCAATCTTCCCCACCACCGAAGTTGCTACCAACAATGGAGGAAGACTAGATGGTGAGGAGATGAAGTAGAGAACGAGAAGGGAAGAAGATGAATAGTTTCCTAGGCCCATGGTTGTCATAGTGGACGGACGTCTGGTTTGCCTGTCTGTTCGATTCGCTTGTCCGTTAGAGGTCCCGCCCGTCCAATACAGTCAACACATAGTTGACTTTCTGATAATGGAAAAATAGGCCACATGGATACCATGTAGATTAAGGAACATGCTGGGCGCGGACGAGATCATGAGGGCGCAGATGAGATCATCAGGTTACAAAATTAAAGCTGTCTGGACCGTCCGTCCGTTCGGTTCGGTTTGCCCGTCCGTCCCATCCGAATGTCCGATGACCCTAACTCGCCCGTTATGACAACCATGCCTAGGCCATGGATTAGGTAGGACTTAGGAAAAATCCATAGGAGCCCATTATAGCCATTAGAAGTGGATTAGGATGACACAAAGGGAAGTGCATAAGTAGGGGGAAGAACCCCATTAAGAGCTTGGATATTTGGATTTATAGTAGTAGGTGTATAGGAGGAAAAGAAGAGCCATTAAGAGCTTGGACATTCGGGTCTATAGTATAAGGGCCCATTAATTCCTTAGGCGGAATAGTATTAGTGTAGAAAGAAGGGGACATAAAGAACATAAAGGAGGAAGGGCATAAGCATGTCCATCTCCAAGTGAGAGGGTAATTTGGAGCTAAATCAAGGGGCATTCAACAATAGTAGGGAGCTTCTATAGAATTGGAGGGCTGCATGTTGACACAACCGACACCTTACCAAACCCTGGTAGTAACAAGGTAAACCACTAAGCTAGCATCAGTTGTTTATTTGGGCCATCAAGCAGGGAGTCAATGCAATTTAGGAGAGTCAAATCCCATAGTAAGCCAGTAGACAATTTAAGAGATCTAACCCCAATATAGCCAAGAGTGGAACATGATAGAAGATAGGATTCAAACTTAGAGGACCCCATGTAGGAAGTCACGTAGGTAGGACTTTAGAACTGTAAGATCCACTACGGTACCATAATACTTTGACAATTGATGGTGACTGGTTGTGTATCACTTGCATCTCTAGGCATTTCTTTCACTCATTCATGAAACTAGGAAACATTAGTAAGATCCATTGCTCGGAAGGCACAGTGGACCGTGCTCACAACACCCCTTAAATTAAAAGTGAATAAAAGCTAAGAACCTAGTTGTGTTCGCTTACTTACCAAGGGTGGGTAATCAAGCGCCTATAAATGTACTTTCAAAATGGGCTCAAATTGCCAAGAGCTTGAGCAATTTTTTGGCTCATTATTTCTTGCTATTAGATATGATGTAACCATAGGACCTTGAAGTCCACCTTGAGAGTGAGCACCTCAAAAAATTTCAGATAATTTGACCCCACATTTTAGGAGATATTTTAGTTTGAAGTTTTATTTGGGTTAATGAAAACAGAATGCAACACACTTTAAAACAACATATCTTTGTGAAAATATTTTGAAACGATACCCTTTTTGTGCTTGATGAAAGATAAGAAGGTTGAAAATTAATGTACATGTAAAATTTCACAACATTCCAAGCATTTTCCAATTTATAGCGGAGCTTGCAATGCCTGGGGGTCATTGAAATGAGAGTAGTGTTTGTAAGGGAAAAAAAAAATGGGACATTTGTCTTCTCCTTGAACTCCTTGGATTTGGACATTTTTTTTGGCTTTTTCAAGTAGATCTACCCTTCTTGAGTTGGGTAAGAATCACATTGGTTGGCTAGTTTTTTAATCCATGCTCAAACCAAAAAAAAAAAAAAAATGAGATGTAAATTTGCACTACACCACTTTACTTTGAAAAATTCCACGAGGCAAAGTTTAACTTAGAATTTGAGGAAACTACTTCCATTGAATTTACAATGCAATCTATTTTACAGAAGCATTTTTTAGTTAAGAAAAAACTCAAAATTTGAGAACGAGTAGCTTCCAAAAGAAGGGGAACGACCAAAAAAGGGTTGCTTGGGTCACTGGGGGTTAACTCTTTTGTTTGGAGGCCCCTTAGCTTTGTAAGGCTACACACTTGAATCTATCTAATTTAACCCTTAAAGTTCCTTGACTATGTTTTTGCCAAAAATACTCCAAAACTGTCATTTCTTATATAAGTTTCAAAATTTAGAAAAATAACATCTTTGGACATATGTAACTATAGGATCTTGTATTACACTATTTTGAAAAGATGTGGTAAAAATTTCAGAAATTTCCATTATGTAGATTGCAAGATATTAGCATTTGAAGTGAAAAAAAATCATTTTTTTGTCCTTACAAAAAATTGAACAGTTGGAATTTCACAAGGTCACATTTGTATAAAAAAATGTTCAAAATGATTGCAACTCTTTGGATTCACTCTTCAAGGCAAGTTGGCTATATGCTTGAAATTTTTTAGATCATTTGAAATTGTACAACATATAAGAAAAAAATAGTAAGTAGAAAGATGTAGAGAATGGTTCAAAATACTAAATTGTTAACAATTTATGTATGGAATTGAAAAATTTCAATCCCAATGGTTGTAATGTTGTAATAAACAATCTTCACCTACTGTTTTTATTTTTTTCCAAAAATATTGAAAATTGAGTTCAATAAAAAACTTGAAAGTTTGTTTTGGGGTAGAGAATCCATAACTATCCGCAAACTAAAACACTTCATAACTTTTGACTCATTGATCAAAATTGAATGATTCAAAGCTTTTAATGTATATATAAATCTAGAAAACCAATTTCAAATTTGTGTTTTTGAAAAAAATGATTTTTTCAGATCTGCCCGGATGGCTCGAGTTGAAAAACAAACTATATATTAGGCTATAACTTTTGACTCATATTTCCAAATGTCCTGAAATTTAGTGCGGATGAAAGATATTCCTCATCCACACCTTCTAATAAAATTTGGGCCCAAAACATGGAAATCTCTAGCCACATGCACTTGCCCAAAATTTCTATGTTGCCAAAAAATACAGTTTGGTCCTTTAGGGGTTAACTTATCATAGTGCCGTGTGGGTCACTTTCTTTGTGTGATTTCTTCTGAGCACCAATCACCTTGAATCCACCTGTTCAACTTACAATTTGATTTTGTGACGAGAGTACTATTCAGGAGTCTCTTCTGCTCCAATGACATGTAAGGCGAACCTTATTTTGGAATTCATGAGAAGGATCAAACAACTACCTTACCTATGATATATCTTAGCTATCTTACTGTACAAGAGGACTGTCTGTAGAGACTGTACAACATTGGCTCACTTTTTGAGGAAGGGAAGCCTCTCCTACTTTCCTGAGGGATGCTTCCATAGATGCAAAAGAGCCTTCTCCCTTTTGATCCAGAGCCAACAAATGGGAAGAATGAAAGTGAGAATCTTTTCTTTGAGTCATATTGTTTAAGGTAAACCGCTCCGATTTTAACCTTGTTAGGATGC
Organism: Pseudoscleropodium purum; assembly: GCA_963969395.1. Taxonomy (NCBI): domain Eukaryota; kingdom Viridiplantae; phylum Streptophyta; class Bryopsida; order Hypnales; family Brachytheciaceae; genus Pseudoscleropodium; species Pseudoscleropodium purum. The sequence continues at coordinate 7,640,422 of OZ017798.1, read as the reverse complement.
CGCCCCTATAACCAAGGTAGTCACCAAAATTCAGTTATTATTGGACCAATAACTAGGTGCACTCTTTTTTCCTACAAGTAACTATCAATGAAATCATCCATTGAACCACTTTGTTATTTCTCAGGTAGTAGATGTTTGTTGGACGTAATGAGAAACATCAAATGTTACTCAATCGTTGCATTCAACTCACTGCAGTTTCTTCACTGTACGTTTCATTGCAACTACTGTTAGCCATGCTAATCCTCAGGAGTTTCTTCAACCCACAATAGATTTTGCTGTCCCCACCCTGATTGCAAGCAAAGGTGTCCCATAACTTAGTGAACTTTCACTGTATGATATTCTAACTGGTTAACAAAGTCCACAAATCCAGGACGACGACGACGTCAGTCGTTACCTTAGTAAGTTACAATGTTACATTACACACCTCAATTCCTATCCTCCTGTCAGGCAGGTCTCGCAGCCTCCAATGGATTCCCTGATGACATACAAGAATTTTGTAACTGAAAAAAAGACATGGTTTTGCACCAACTGAAGTAACATAAGTTATTGATACCAATGAAAACATTCTTCACCAGTCGGTTGCAACTGAGAATTACTCCTTCAAAGCTTAACAGTGTAATAAGTTATACCCTGACCCTGACGTTGGAGTGCGATCATCATTCTCGTGTGGTTTTCTACTAACTTACAGCATGCTAGTCTCCGGTCAGTCTAATTTGATGGCATGAGGAATCTTTGGGATCGGCAGTCGGTCAGGTCAGGTCAGTGCAGACAATCGACGTCACTTCAGGGAAACTTGGAATGCAAGGAAGGCCTGCTGCCGCATAATCTTAATCAGGAAACAGCAGCAACAGGACAGAGGGATTTGAAGCATGAAGCATCAGTCATTTGGTTGGGATTTGGGAGGTGGAAGCTTAAGCTTACCCTACCTTACCTCCTCCCTTTTAGTGGACCCGGACTTTCAAATCCCAAAGCAGAGAGGAGATCATGATCATCAAACATTATTCATTGTTCAGATAGGAGGCTGATTGTTCACCAAGAGTCAAAGGAGGAGGAGACTCATGCATACTTAAGATTATGTCTTTCTGGCAGTGGTTAAAAATTCAACAAACAAGTTTTTCAAGGGGAAGGACATGTGTCTTACTCTGTAGTAATAAGCAGTTCAGTATGGTTTCCATTATAATTACCTTGAGAAAGTTTTGATGGTGTCTTGTCTTGTTAGTAGTTAAAAGGGGATTTTAGATTTTCTTAGACAACATTTTTGGAACTACGATGGGAATAAACCATGAATTTTCAAAGTGTTGAAAATAGGTGTTCTGAACCTAAGTGTGACTTAGTTTAGGCTCTTGTAAAGAGAGGTTGTACATTTTAATCAAAAATATTGGATGGGATTGTTTCAAAAAGGGGTCAAAATTAGGTGCTCTTACCTTAGAATAACTTTAAATCACATTAGAAGGATAGTAGGATGCCAATAGTTAAGTTTAGTTGCATAATGTGTATCGTATATGTCACTTCCCAACGGTCACATTAGCAAACTTCACTAAGCCCTAATGACTCTTCCAAAGCATCCTTGGCTCATTGCTAAAGTTTGACATACCCATTATAGATCTTTAACTCCAATGCATCCTTATCTACAATTGTCCAACATTTTAGTCTAAAATGTTGGATAATTATAAACATGGATGCATTAGGGGTGAGGGTCCAAAATAGGTATGCCAAACCTTAAAATGATATCATAATTGATGCCATGTATTCAAGAACTTTAGATTCCAAGATTCAAAATTGAACTTTTGATCTGAAGTTTAATTAGTATAGGTATTTTATAAATTTAGAAAGTTAATTTAGAGTTGTGATATAAAGATTTTGAGTTATATACACAATGAGATTGACTACTGCTATCACTTAGAAATAGAATTTGAAACTTAAAATTCTAAATCTCTATTATAATTTATTTATTTCAAAATATTGAATTAAAAAAATTTCATTTCATTGCCATAGATTTTGAAACATAAAACCCAATATATGGTTACTTTCAATTAAGGGGGACCAATTAATTTTTGATTTGAAGGTTATTTTGTGATTTCAAGAAAGAAGTATATTTTAAATACCAATTCCAAATCCTTTAAATCCAACTTCACTTTCATTGTTGTGTTTTTTCTTTCATTAATATTTAATGATTAATGGAATACATCTCTCCAATATAGACTACTAGACCCTCTATGGATTCAAGTTTTCAATCAATTTAAACATTGGGGTTATAAAATCAGGGATATGGAAGTTGGAAGTTGATAATAAGTTCATTCAACTTTGAAAGTAGAATGAGAATCAAAGTGAATAATATCCCAAAAGTGTAGTTGCAATATTACAAATTCAAACTTGCCTTCAATTTCAAAGACCTCCTAAAATATTGGAGTCTTACCTAATACAGCTTGTGACCAAAACAGGAAGATTGAACAAGGTAGAACATGAAACTCAACACTACAATCTAATAAGCCATATTAAGTTTCGTGTTTTATTTGGTTCAATCTTCCTTTGTCAATACAAACATTGACAGCACAGCAGTCTGAAGTTCTTAACAAATAACTCCAGCTATACCATAGCAAAGATTACGACGACAAAAATTGCACGGTACCTTGTAAGTCGTAACCTTGAAATTTTTACCTTGCTAGAATGGAATAGAAAGTGAGTTGCAATTTCAACCGAAGTGTTTGCCCCATCAGGTGACCTGAAGTCATTTTCAACCGTACAAAGATTACACAACTATGCCGCCTGTGCAAAAAAACGATTTATTCCAATAACCGAATCAATTAAATTGAAAAACTCACTCTAGACTTGGCGACTTTCAGCTGCATTTGAAACTTCCGACACAGAGATCTCGACGTGATGAACATTGGGCGAGGAAGTGGTGGTTCCCGGTGATACTTTCGCTGGACGAGACGCATTGATAGATGGATCCATCTGCCCTGAAGCAGCTAATATCAAACCTGCACATTGGACGTGCAGATTCAGTTACCAGAACTGCGGAATCACATGTCTAATCTGCTGAAGCCCAGACAGTATACAGTTGAGACAAGATTCCATGGTTAAATATGAGATTGATGTACGTCCAATCATGGTATACTGCTTGAGAATTCAATCCACTCTCAATTAGAACCATAAGTAGCTCAGCGACATTTCAAAACAAACAATAAACATGATTTTCAATAAGATTAGACTGTTTCAAGAGCTCTTAGACAGCATCGTGAAGAGAATCTCTCCTATGATTCACAGAGAGGTCTGCCTATGATCACTGTGGTCATACAGAAGTCTTTCTGTGATACATAAAGAGGCTTCTGTATGGTCATTAGAGAGGGAGACCTGTCTATTAATCATAGAAGAGAATCTCTTTATGATGTCGTCTAAATGTTCGTCAAATGATCTGATTATACTGAAAATGGCGTCAACAGTAATTGGAAAAAAAGTTCCAAGTAGGGGATGAAGATGCAAGATGAACAGACCCCAAAGACTCGGACAGACCGTGAGAAACCTAACCTAGGAAAACTGCAGAAGGTTTGCCAGGGCGCGATTTGAATTCTGGATGAAACTGGACGCCCACATAATAGGGGTGTCCTGGCAGCTCCAAAATCTGAACAGAAATTGGTGTACATGAAAGTTCAGAATGAGAAGCGTATAGTCATCGTTAGTTCTGAAAACCTGCTACTAAAGCTACTGATTGCAGACTACCCTGGTTAGCTGTGAGACACCGACATGCACTTCGAATGGTAATTATCTGTCTAAGCTCAGGAAATACCTCCATCCGACGTCCTGTTTCATCTTTGCCAACGAAGCGAAGTCCTGCGGCTTCGATACTGTCCACCATCTCTGGATTCACCTGCCAGAAAGGATTTACATGTGAGCAGTCTTTGAAAATAAACGTGTGAACACCTTGGCAGAAGATATGAAACAACCAACAAAATTTGGAATGATAAATGGGTAATTAATTACCTCATAACGGTGTCTATGACGTTCATCAATAAATTTTTCCTTTTGATACCTACAAATAAAATACACGGATTTAAAACGTCAAACAAAGTAGAGATCTTGATAGCTGGCATAATCATAAAGGAATTGGTCACAAAGCAAAACTGAAAAAAACATATAGCCCTCGCCCCAATGAATGAATAGATCAAAGCACCAAGTGCAAGCCACCTTTCACGTCAGTTGAACTCAGCTAATTGTCAAATGCAAGCTTAATTCGACCTCTCTCACTTTCCCTGTAAGAGTAGCTGAGGAAAAGAGGATAGCTTAAAACATACAATTTAGCTGTAATGCAGTCAGTAGTTTGAAACAATGTCTTGCGAGCTCCGAGTCTCATTGTGCCACCCATGTGTGTTTTGGAGACCTTCACATCCAAAAATCAAAACTTACTGAAAGTCATATCGAAAGGATTAATAATGTATGTCCGTCTCTCGTGTATATAACCCAAGTTTCAACGTCTTTGACTAAAATTAAAAAAAAAAATTCCAAGTCAAAAAGATTACGAGGACAAACCTCGGGCATGAAAACAACACATGGATGTGGTGTAGCAGAGTCAAACTCCGTGCTATTGGCATCCTTCATCCCCAGAACCTATTGGTCACAAAGAAATATTAGCAGAAAAATACTAAACTACTTACAAGCTCTGAAGTGTATATTTTAACCCCCGAGTAACCCCTAATTATCCCTAGCCAGCCAAAAGTGTCTGCTTCCAAATCAATAGGAGTTGAAATTCACCATCCAGGAGCTTCAGGATAATAAAAAGTACGATAGAAAGAAGAAAGTATACATTTTAAAATGAAAGTTACTAGTTCGCTATTATAGCTTCCACAGTGGATTTTCTGGTTTTAGCGTGGCCATGACATATCAATGACAATGTATGATAATTGGACATTACTGTGCTTCTGAAATAGAATTAACATATAAAGAGAGGAATGTGAGTAGCTTACATTCCTGGCGAACTCCACAACAGCAAGCTGCATTCCAAGGCAAATGCCTAGATACGGGACCCCATTTGTACGTGCAAATGTAGCAGCTAAAATTTTTCCTTCTACTCCTCTGTCACCGAACCCACCAGGGACAAGCACACCATGGGCATTCTGAGCAAGACAGAAGCCGGAAATTAGTACTTAACCTCTCAAGGTCCATACTAACATGTTGAGATACAATAAACGTAAAACAGATAAGGGGTGAGGGCAGGGCATAGATGATACCTTCAGAGTATTCCAAGCAGCAGCATGTGCTTCTGGTGTCTGCACAGGTATGAAGAAAACATTTAGCTTCCAAGTTAAGACTGCAATTTCAACAAGTTGGAAACGTCTGTCGTGCTTGGTAAGCCGAAATGCTAAATCCAACAGGGATAGTTAACTATACTTTCCTAGTATTTGAATCTTTAGATCTTCCTAGCCGAACAGACATGCAGTTTCATGCACTAAAATAGTACCTCCTCTTTCGCGTGATCCTCTAGATCAGTAGAAGCAACCCACTCCAAAACCAACTTTCTTGAACACGCAATGCATGCATGTTGGAGTGCCTGATCTCCAAAAAGACATAAACAGGAGTTATATACGAGAACTTTGAAGAAATTTTCAATTCCTGATTACTGAGTTCTCAATAAAATAGAGTCAAGAGAAGAGAGAGAGAAATGGTGATGCCAATGACGATGGGACTCAATTCTCTAACGGTATTCTACTCGAGAGATTAAATACGCATTAGGTACAGTCTCTTACAGAAACCGAAACTCAAAACAAATAAAAAGGACAACTGATTTCATCCCACCTTCAGGACTGAGAGATACGAGTCCGATAAACCAGTATACTTCCCAACCATAGCAATCTTTACCTGCAAGAAAACTTCCATAAGATATATTGAAAATAAAAGTAAAGATCAAATAATCATCAACCAAAGCTCTTGAAAGTGAAAAGTACCTCCTGTATTCACATCTAAAGGTCTTTAAGAGTACAGAATTTACTGGGATAGAAAGGTTGTCACATCGCTCTGCTCGCGCAGCCCATTTCTTCAAATCAGGGGGTGGCAGAGAACTGAACAACACGTAAATAGTGCACAAGTAAATCCTCAAAACAATATTTTTTCAAAAACAGAAGTCAACTGTAAAACTCTATGCTGTGGAACTTAACACAACAAACTAACCTTAATTTTAATTTATCGAGTATTGCTAGATGCCCTTGTTGTTCCTGTTCGTGGCAAACAATTCAACCTAGCTTCAGTAGGTCACAAGAGTCTGCTGTAAAATGCCATCCCCAAAGTGAATAAAATCACAACGAACCACCTTTGCCACGCACCTCGTGACTAAATAAAGAACCCAGTAGTAATGAATACATTTAGAACCTGCTTTTTGCTTATCGACCACTTAGCATGATGCATATGAGGAGCATGGTGCTTGACAAGTGCAAGGCAGGTGCCGGAAGAAGAGAATTCATACCCGAAGCAAGAGAGGAATGTGCCAGATGTTCGAGACATCGAATAGGTTAAGAATATGAGAAGCCTGCCGGACATCAACCACCACAATGATTCAAACTGTATTCTGCGAGAACTTTTATGCTATTCAAAGCACTTGAGACGCTAGATAAAAAATGAAAATGACATTCCTGACAGACATTTTAAGGCATTCTTAGCGAACAGTAATAAACGGACAGAGTAAATGTGTCCACACTTACTGGAACATGGCAAAATTGAGACAGCTTTTCCTTGGTGGCCTGCTCTAAAGGCTGCATCACAGACCCACGAAAGAAACCGTCAAGATTCCCCAGGCAAGTCTCGTGAATGTCAGTTAAATGACTCACGTGTCATTCATGTTCACTGGCCTGTTTTACATGTCACACATCTCCTGCTATATGGTGGAGGCTAATCATTTTGCTGAAGCAACAAAGCAGTGCATCCATGTATTGGAGAGATTACGCAAGGATATTTCAATGTTGAAAGTTCTGGTGGCCAATGAATATGAGATATGTAAAAGCAGCAGAAGCAAGCTGGGGCTCATCTCTCAAAAGAATGAACTTCTCATGCCTAGTAGAATTGTGACATGATGTTATAGGAACAGTGGCATTCTATGATTGTCATATAGGATTTCTGAAATTTTCAATCAGTGAGAATTATACTAAGAAACATATTGAGAATTGTAAAGAGGATTACATGGAAAGAGCCTTACGAAAATGAAAACTTCCTATTAGGGGTAGACACTTGCAATTAGCCGCTTTTTATCTAATCAACAGCCATCTATACCTATCCGAAACCAGAAGAAAGTTACCTGAGCACTCCGACACGCCAGCAAATGGGGAGTCAGACCCAACGCCCGAAGTTCCCGGACACTGTGCTGTGTTGGTTTTGTCTTCTGTTGAGCCATATAAACGTCTATAAGGTCTCCAAATCAAACTAATAATATGAATGATTGCAGATATGCGATATTAAAATTTCTGAAGTAGCTTAGAGTCCAAACTATCTATTTAAATTAGATGCACAACTGCAAACCACAATACACGGAAAGGGAACTGTTCTCTGACCTGCTCGCCCACCACACCCAAAACGGGAACTAAGCTCACATGAACCAAACAGAAGTTATCATTACCTGCAAGACAGGAAGTCAAGTGAGGAACCATTCAGCAGAGCTGTAACAAGAAAGAGGTCCAACATGAAAATCTAATGAACATACGAATAAAGTAAATAAAACCAGTGACTAATTGCAAGTGTCTCTCACCCCAAAAATATAGAAAACAAATCCTCAGTGCAATCCTGAACATTATCCTCAATATATCCTCACTTATTAAAAAAATTCAAAACCCCTATTTGACAATCTTGGAATGGCATGTCATAATTCTAATAGGCATGAAAGAATTCATTCTTTGAAATGATGGACCACAAAATGCTACTATCAATTTTGACACATGTTTAATTTTCATTGGGCACTAGAACTTTCTATACTATTGAACCGCTACTTGGTCTCTACACTCGGGGTAGAGACAATAAATGATCAGAATAATTACCAACTCGGAACTGGAATTGACGAAGAGCTTCAATGAAGGGCATGGACTCAATGTCACCTGCATAAAAATTCGGATTATCCAGTTTAGAAATTTCTTAAAGATGTCAAAGAAGAATAAGGTAAACGATGGACGCCATCATGGACCATATCCCAAGGAAAACAGCCTTTCAAATATTCTATAGGTGCATCAAATTACTTCGTACCCTACTGCTGAATTCTCACAAATACAATCACGATGCAGTTCCCATGCTCGAGAAGACTCTTCTCGTGGGCTACAGTAAACGCCTTTTTTCTGACCCTGGAGTTAGCATTTCGAAAATTTCTGGATTGAAGATAGGTGAAAGTAACATACCAACAACTCCCCCCAGCTCAATGACACAAACATCCGCGCTCCCAGAAAGCTCATCTACAGGCACTGCAGCAACTCGCTCAATCCAGTCCTGAATAGCATCTGTGACGTGTGGTACAACCTATTCCCAAATCATCACAATTTAAATGAGGGATGATCATATGAATTCATCTTTATAGGGGCAATGTCAAATGACTGAACTAGATCGATAGCCATAAATCCGTGATATAACAATATAGAGTCACTAAAAGTTGTTTCCTGCAAAAGCATTGTGTGAAAAAGCTGTCCAATTGTTAAAAATAAACTGGAACAACTCAAAATGCTAGCAGTATTTGAAAGAACAAATTGCGCAAAATTTTGTCTTTTAATGATGCAAACTTGGCACTTAAGAACTCATTACAATTGAGGAATTTACTGACCAAGCGGCATCTGAAAAATCCATGTAACACACCTGTACAGTTTTTCCTAGAAAATCACCTTGTCTCTCCTTTTCTATCACTGACTGCACAAACAAGGCAATCATATCATGTATCAGCACACCATAGCCGAACACTGGTTCCCCCTGAAGGTCCGAGATTTAATGGTTATCAAATGACCAATTTGAAAAAATATAATCCAAAGAGGATCAAATTATATACCCAGAATCAGTGAAGAACGTTGCATGTGTTGTTCAATGAATAAATAAAAATCAATATAACAAGTCCTCAATAGACCTACTCAAAAGTGCTAAGAAAACTTGAGAGGCCCCATTTCGGCTTCTACTGGTAAATCATAACCGGTAGCCTGCTCATACCTGATAGATTTTCCCAGTGGTAATATTATTCTCCCGTGTCAAAGTGACGTCCAAAAAGCGCTCATAGTTACCAAGGTCCAAGTCTACCTGCATGAGTAAACAATACAAGCAAGGCTAAGCAAGTTTCCAATTATATCTGATAAGGCACGCAAACTTGTAATTTTTTGAACAGTTTTTTTTCCAGTCTTAGGACATGATTTCAACATTTATACCACAGCCTTGATTACTAAATTTCTACACATAAGTTATGTCGAAACGACTTCATTCAAAATCACCTGCAAGCTGCCTTGCTTAAGTCCACTAAGACCTCTTTAATTGTCACAGCCTAGGAGCTTAAACTGCTCTTGATTATAGAGTTCTGTCACATTGTAACAACCAATAACGTGGACTGTAGAAATGACATTAAAAAAGTAATTGGAGTCAGGAAGGTGGTTTAAACCTTTTGGTCAAATTCCTTACAGACTTTGTGTGTATGCACCTTCTTCTGACATAACAGAACAGAGACCAAGTGTGGAGTGAGTTTGAACTAGGTATGAGTGAGTTTGAACTAGGTACGAGGGTTTGGTGAGAGAACAGAGGATGCAATCTTAGAGAATGAGATATTTAAGAAATTTGGGAGTACCCTAAATTATGCTGAGAACTCACCTCACCGCCATCGTCCAAAACAAAAACCTCTCCGTGTTCGAAAGGTGACATAGTCCCCGCATCAGTATTCAAGTACGGATCTGAAGGTACCACGCAAAACGAAAGCCTTTCAGTAATCGACCTCGCAATTTGGAATCTATGAACTCTGGTTCATCAGCTATAACCCCAAACCCTAAGAACCCTGAACCCTAAACCCCTGCACTGACAACTTGAACCCATGCAAGAGAAACCAAAGCGAGATCTCAAAATTAGTCTCGCCGGGTTCCCAGTTCACTACAATTTTAAATTTGCAGGTTTGCATTGAAACACAATTCTCAGTTTCAATGGATAACATACAAAAAAACAACGAGGTAGTAGAATTCAGTATGCAATGTGCTTACCAATTTTGATAGACGTGACGCGCAAACCACAAGCCTTGAGAACCACGCCTATACTACTGGCGGTGACTCCCTTTCCAAGCCCACTCACCACACCGCCAGTCACAACGACATACTTCATCTTGCCTCGGGTGCCCTTGCACCAAACCCTTAACAACAACTACAAAATGATGCGCAGACTTAGCTCAATTCCCATACAGTTGGCCGCAAAAACACACCAAAGACAAGAGTATTCCTCTTCTAAAAATAAAATATACAAAAAATGTATGAACTCTACTGTAGAAATTCTCACTAGCAGCTACAGTAACGTAACGTATGTCCTGCCCTTCGCTGGGACACAACCAGACGGAGTGTTCTCTTAATGTTTTAGGTTGATGGATGCTCGCGGAAATGGGGCATCTTCCAAGGGTCCCATTCACACGGCCTAAGGTACATTACAGTCTTTCTCCAACAGTCAATTGGGACCGTGAGGCAGGAATCATAAGTTCTTGTATGTTTCTCTGCCTCTGATGTACGCGCAACTGTTAGGGTTTACATTTTGGCTCCTGTAACTTGCTGTCCCTTGTTGCTCGTCACTCAAAAATCGATCAAAAGGTTGCGATTTCGTAGGGATTCGGGGAACCGACATTGTTTTTAGGAATTCATTCGAATGTCGATCGGGAATGTCATACCCAATTTTACGTAATTAGGTCAAATCTGGGGTCAGGTTTTCTGATAGAATTTGATCGTTTGAGTCACATTAGCTTGGACTATGACCTCAAGCTCTTTTGTTTGGAGCCTCGACCTGTGAGGTGTTCGTTTCTTATGGCGGGTGTCATCAACATATTGATGGTACAATCAATATTCTGAAGATGTTATGTTTGGAGTAGGTTTGCTTTGCAATTGCACTTGCCATTCCGTTGACATGTCGCAATGGTGGCATTTGAAGATGAAGATGTATCTCGTATGGGCATTTCGAAATTGGAAAGGGAGATGGCAGCGCTTTGTCCTCCATTCTCTGCAATGTTAGGCAAAATTTGATATACCGGGAGCTAGAAATTCAATAAACTCTTTGCAGTAGACGGTGTATGTTTAATTGAGAGAATGCATTAGAGGTGTACATTTCAGGGGTGGTGGCACCTGAGTTGCACTCGTTCTCATCGAGTGTGATTGCGTAAGCCTAGGAAGGTGAAAAATGGCGGAGCCCGAAGCAGACCCGGCCCCTGCAGCAGATGCGGAGACTAGTGCAGAAGGAGGAGTATCAGCGGAAGAGGAGGTAAAGCTTAGCATAAGTTCTGTTTATCATATATGTATTCATCTACAAGTCTGCAGTTTCACATTTGCATTTTTAAGGAGTATTTCAATTTATTTCCTAAATGCTTTGCAGGGACCACCCCCGCCTCCACCTCTTCCTGAATTCCCCATCAACTGGTCAAGGGTGGGTATTCGTATTGAGACTCTTCTGCCTGTAGACCCTGAAACGCTGGTGAACTCTATGAATGAAGTTGCGAGGCCTGCTTTCAGTATGGCCATTGTGGATGTCAACGTTTTGGTCACCGAGGTATGTACAGAAAAATGTAAAATTATTCTTCACTTGAAAATTGGAGGATTTTTTTGGTTGTTAAACTAGTCAATTGGCTAAAATTTGCAACTGCTACAAATGCAGGAGCTGGCGATTAATCCGCCGACAGAATTGGGGGAGAAATTGAAAGCTGCTCAGGTATTTGGGAGGGTCAGAACTATTGCTCACATCGTGATTCTTGTGCTTACAATTTAGCCCTTATAGACTTAATGATTTTTTAGCACGTTTGAGTGGTCATTTCGGGACTTTCTTTTGTTCAATTTTGTTTACTTTTAGACCAATGCGTGTAACGTTCTTTACTGATTTTGGTGATATAAAATTTGGCCCTGTTGAATCATGCTCTTCACAATATGTTGAATCAAATTGGTGGTTTTAAAACCATGAAATCTCGGTCTTTTTGGTTTTAATTTACTTGTTGAGCTCACAGATGTATGAAAGTGCTCAGCTTTTCTTGCCTAAAATGTCGCCGTTGAGTGGTTGCTCTTCCTTGCTTACAGTTTGGATTTGTGTTAAGATCTAAAATCTTTGCATTTTAGTTGCATTCTACCTCAGTTTGTAGGCATGAAGTCTACATATTGATATATCTCTTATTCTTTGGGGTGAACGTCCTACAGCTTTCTCATGGTTCTTTCATTGCTGTTTTCAGGAAACAGGAGAGCCAGAATGGCTAACCCCCGAACTTGTGAACGTGGTGCTTGAAGGTACCAAACGTGGCTGGATGATCGTCTCATACCGATCCTATATTGTGCTTGGTTTATCAGTATCTGAAGCTTTTCCTTGACTGCTATTTTAAACTAGTTTTGAATTGGCTTGGAATACAGCGAGGTCTATCATTGACAGAGATGAAGAGCATCGGTTAGAGGGGCAGCGGAGGATACAATACGCAGAAACTTGCAGGACGAACATAGAGGTCCACTTATGATAGATCTCTACTGTTGCCTTGCCAGCATAGGTTTCAGACATCGTGTAAACACAAGGTCAACTGCTTAAATATATGCAACAGGAGGCTAAAGTCAAAGAGACGGAAGCTAGGCAGCAACTTGAAGATGCTCTGAAGAATTTAAAAGAATTTGAGGCCAGAATGAAGGAGCTGGAAGCCAAACAGAAGGAACTGGAGCAAAGGCCGAGCTACTTGGAAGCAGCTGCAGCTGCCACGGCTGCCGCATTGGGAGGTGGTAGTACAGGCTCCAAGAAGGGCTCTGCTAAAACCTCGGCCAGGGGATCTGCGAAGGCACTGGCTAAAGGCTCTGTGAAGGGCTCTGTCAAAGGTTCTGTGAAGGGCTCTGTGAAGGGCTCCGTCAAGGGATCAGGTAGCTTTCTAGGCCCAGTTTTCTCAAATTATGAACACGAAGTTGTAGAAATCCCCTTTAATGTAACGACTTCCTTTTCATATGCATTGTCCTTACCATTGTGGCAGCATCTGCACAAGTACTTAGCCCAGAGGACGAAAGGAAGTTGTTGGAAGACAACATTGCGAAGATAAAAGCTCTCGTTAAGTCTTGTGAGAAAAAGGTATGGTTATTTTCGCCATCTTTTTTATGTATCAAACTCATCCCAAATGACCAAAACTGGCAGCTTCCAATTCTTTAGGAGTATAACTGAAAGCTTAGGAAGCTTCAAGGACGGTAACAAAATGTACCAATAGAAGAGATCGTACCCTACATCTTTGAACAACATAAATCAATGTTTTGAATTCAATTTACTATTAGCTTCCAAAGTGGAATTTCTGTTTCTATCTTGGCACTTCAGGGTTAACCCCTAAAGTACCAATTGTCTTTTTTCAACAGACACTTGAAAACTCAGGTAGGGTTGTACAGAGTCAATTTAGGTCAGATTTTCACAAAATTTTGGACAAGGTATGAACAGTTATTCATGCCCTATTACCTTTTAATTTGTGAGGTCAAAGTTCTTGAAATTTTTCCCACATATTTCAAATGTTTGTCTTTAAATTTTTGTCGTTTGGATTTCAAATAAAAAATTTCCTTGTTGCACAGGAAATCATCAAAAAATGACTAGTGTATTACTAATTCACTTAACCTCCTTGCATTACAAGGTGATTTAGGGTAAGCTAGACTTCATATTTGCTTCTGAAATTTTGCATTAGTGTACCTAGAAAGATTTAGAACTCAATGGTGGAGGGACTCAAATTCATCATGAGCAAAAATTTTACTCTATGAGCTCTCAAAGTCTGCTGACTCCATTTTGTAGGAATGAAAAAAAGTTTTTTTCTCACTTCAAACATTAAAATCTTTCAATCCACATGGTCAAATGGGTTGAAATTTTTCCAACACATTTTCATAGTAGTGCACTGCACTTTTGTATGGTTGAAGTTCCAAAACGAAGTTTTTATTTTCAAATTTGGACAATGCACTAAAATATGACAGTTTTTGACAATTTCTCTTGAAAAACACCCCCGATCCTATAGGGTTAAGATAAATGATGTCAATGATTTGCCAAATAATATTTCACAGCTGAGTTTCTTCTTCAGATGATCTTATAAGGTCCCTATGTATATTCCTCATTCATGTCAATGCGATGGATGTTTGCAGCTAACTTGGACCACGGAAGTGACCTGTAAGTGTTGCTGACAGATTAACACCAACAACACTTCCAGGTCATTCTTCTTTGTCCACTGGTTCGTAATTACCAAATATCAGCAAGACTGTAGGAGATACTTTACAGTTTATTGAATTAAGTAATACTCTCTCAGACAATCACTTTTTGTTGCAGGTGAAGGTGGCCGAATATTTGGACAGGAAACGGGAGGCCGAGAAGCTCAATCCCGTGTCAAGCACACGCATTTACTGGTGTTTGGGGTTGGGAGATACAGCGGAGGAGCTTTCCCGACAAGCCACAGCGAAGCACATGTTCAAAGCTATTTTCAACCTAGCAAAGAAGCCCCTGCCTCCACCACTTCCACCTGAGGAAGCTGTCGAAGTTGAAAGGGGTGAACCTCCAGAGGATGTTGCTCCTCCACCTCCACCTCCTCCACCACCACCTCCCGAGCCTGCCGAACTGACCCCTGTGCCGCTCTTCATAGAGGAACTCCGTGCCCTCGCCCAAGCCTCCAAACTGGACCATCCCTCCAGGAAAATCCCTGTACTGGATGTGCTATATGAGGATCTACCACCGCCCACAGTGGAACCTCCGGTATGACAGTCATTTACGATTTATGAATGATCACAACAGCTGTAGGATGTTTTTTTTACCTTTGACGATTACTAGTTTTCCAAATTTACTTGTGCAGTTTTCAGAGCGATTTTGTCCCGTAGTTGCTTACGCTGACATTGGAGTGATCGTTATTAATTTGACTCATGAGCACTAGATTCTAAATTGCACAAAGAGCAGATGAGGGGGTGTAGGAGTGAACCTGGAGGACTTGGCTGGTCCTCCTTGTCAACTGATATAGAAAGAGTACTTTTGGTATTTTTATCGGATTTCACTCTGAAACTTTTTAAGATTCTAATTAATCAAATTCATGTCTAGCAGGTTGAGGGTGCAGAGCCGACAGAGTCTCCACCCCTTCCCCCCGAGCCTCCGCCAGGTGATTTACCGTATGCACAACTCGCTAAGGCTGTGGCGTCTGGGATTGTGTGTTTGCAGCAACAATTTGAAGCTTTTTGTAAGCTCGAGTCAAGCATTACCGAAAATTATGAAATTCCAGAGGCTATTTCTAATAAGGTCGGTAGCTTTCTCCTCTGTATTGCATCTCTCCTGAGGTAAAGCAACTTCGAAATAATATGAAATAAATTAAATCTATTACTCTTAGTCCAGAGTTTGTTCTCAAAAGTGCACTGTAAGAATAGTTTCTCGCTGAAATCCAGACTAGTGAGAAAATTCTTCATATAACCAAATCAAACCAACTTTTCCCTTTTCGTTTTCCTATTGGCCCTCATGTTGCCGTTGCTCTCTAACTCTAACCGCATCCATCAAAAAGCATATAGTGGGCTCATGCTACTCTTTCTGGTCCTTCACTTGTTTTCTGGGGAGGTTTGTAGTTTGTTTTTTCCCAGTTCTCGAGTTTCTTGGCCGTTGAACCTTTGATTAGCCGCTAAACATTGAAGCCCAGTACTTCATAGTCCTGGGTACCTTTATCTGACATTACTTACAAGAACGCAGTGTAAAATCTTGCAGATGCTATGAATACATTGATTTGAAAGAATCTATGTCTAACGATCATTCTTACTATCGTCGTTGTAAAATGGCTTACCCCAGGATGTCAACGTGACGTATTACAGGGCGCTGCTCAATGCAGTCCCTTCCGAGTGGGTGAGCATCCCCGTGCTCCTCTATTGTATGGTCGAGCAAGTGGCTTACTACGACTGCTCTCTCGAGGATATGGAAGCCTTAGAGGTTGCAAGAAACAATCAGTGGTTGGCGAAGGGGTTTGATAACTCCATCCAGAGATTGGGTGTTGGCCGCTCGTGCATGCGTAGATCCTCCGATCTTCTCAATGAAATAATTGAGGAGATCAAGCTGAAGCAAGCTGAAGAAGACATGCAAACGGCTGGAGAAATGTTGACGAACTTCTTAAAGAATGCTGGTGACGAAGCTGAACGAAGACTTGAAGAGGCAGAGAATCTGGCAAAGGAAGCTGAGGAAGCAGCTGCAAAGCTTGCTGAGGAAAAAGCTGCTGCAATCGCCGCTGGAGGACGAGAGTCGTCAATAATCTCCATTGAGGCGGACAAGAGGAAGTCCTGCAGAAAGGCCTCGGGTTTGAAGCTTCTGCAGCAGGATGAAAAGATATCCTCAAAGTTAGAGAGGAAGTCTTCAACGGATGACAGGAAGTCATCAAGGAAACCGTCGGCTGTAGGTAAAGCTGGAGTGAAGAAATTGTCTCGAACAGGGTCAGGTCTGACGCATCGCGACTCGCAACGACGACCATCAACTAAACTTTGGGATCCGGCTGCTAATGAGATTTCAGAGCTCTTAGAAGAGTACGCACATCGACAAGAAGAGGAGGAGCATTCGCTAGTTGTTTACGAGTTCAGCCGAGTTGGACGGGTGGAGAGAACCCTGAAGCAGAAATCCCTTGGTGCCCTTGAATTTCTCGACTCTGTTAACGTTGTATTAGTTGAGAAGCGTATGCAGTCATTGCTTGGGTGTCCAGGTAATTGGTTCTATAAACTTATCATTCCAAGTTCCCACAGCTGCAGTTCTTAGCATCAATAGAACTTTTCCTTCGGAGTCTAGTAACGAATGTGTTTTATGTCTAGAAGTTGCTTCATTTGCGTTTGCATTACTTGATGCTGAAAATTTGCTATTTGAATAAATTTAAATATCCTTTTTAGAAATGAAGCTGAACCTCTCGTTCCACCCCTGAGTGCCCAGGCTAAAAAGAAAATCCACTTTGAAAGCTAAAACAAGAGTCGCTTAAATTTTCGTAAAAAAGTATAGGGAATGATTTATTCTCTCTATTTGTAGATTTTGTAAATCTCCTAGAAGCTTCGTAAATGGTTTATTTCAACTATAGATATGAAGGTGGCCATTTAGACACTTCGGGATTAAGTTGCTGTATGCCATCTCTGTTAGTGTACATAACACTCTGTTGACATGTTTAGTTGACCTTGTTTCTTTTCTTAGATGATTGCTATTTGTCTCTCTCTCATGCCACTGCATCACAACTGCTCCATCATCTACTGCTTTTGCGTGGAAAGCAGTCAATGGTCGTCTGATATGAGGTGTAGTCATTGTCAATCTCAGGTAAGAATCGGGCATCTATGCCCATCATTCCATTCTTGTCGGATGAAAAACGGGGTGCGTGCTTGGAAGCGTTGAGGTGGATTGTCGGAGGACAATCAGAACCTCCAACAAAGGAATTATATTCAACTCATAAACAAGCGGAAAAGATCCACCATGGCCGCTTTCCGATCGAGGAAACCTTGTGGAGGCCGGAAGTAGAGAAGGCCAAAACAGGACCTATGAATCTTGCTGCAATACAGAGATACAAGAAGTTGGTATGCTTCAAGCCGTACCCTCATATATGTACGTTCACAAGTTATTTACTTCAGTTTTGTCTGAATCCCATTTGGACCTAATTCCATGTGTGATCTGCTTATCAATAGTTATGTGGTCGTTTCTTGAGTATGATAGTAGGTGTGAGTAGTCTAGTATTTGCAAAGATGAATTCTCACTCCATTGGAGATTATGCTCTTGCATTCTCTTGTGGTTCGTAAGTCTCTCTCTCCCCCTGTAATGCCCTTCAGAAAATGTTCCTGGAGATGTTGCTACAAGAAGAAAAACGAGCTTTCAACTTACCAGATGATTCAGTAAAGGACCTCAGTGAGGGTGTGGATGACATCACCCCAAAAGAGGAGCCAGATGACGGTCTAACTGAGGAAGAACGGAGAGAAATCGATAAAGGAAACGATTTTCTGGCCGATTGTGGGTGTCAAAAAATCAAACCTCCAGAGAAAAAAGATTCTCTAAGAGCTCCACTTGAGTTGAATTTATCTTCGTTGTTGCTTCCATCCAAACCTCGAGAGATGTTTCTGCCGTTTCAGAGCATCATAGACCGGAGGTTTATGGAGGCCTTTCCTGATGGTCAAATGGGCGATATTTATGGGAGAGCAAGGACTCGCCTACCTTACAGAGTGTGCAGGTTTGACATTTTATTAAGTTCAGCACATGTGAATCAGGAGAACGTGAGAATTCTCTTATAAGTTTAGGGAAATTTTTTTCTTAAATTTATTTATCTTACTCTTTATTATCTAGCACTCTGTTTGCCCACCAAGTGTGAAATATTAACGTATCTGTATTCTGATTTTGTGTCAGCTCTTGTTTGTGGAGCTTCTATTAGTCCGAATTTAGATTTATTTCGTCTTAGAAATAAAAAGATGTAAGTAACAAACCGTGATCATGTCACTCATTAGCTCATATTTCTTTGTCAACTCCCACTGTTCGAATAGGTATGATAGGGATGAAGATTGCATACTTGAGGCTCTGTATGCTGATGAGAGAGACCATGTATGGCAAGGAGTGGCTGCGTCGCAGGTGGCGACCTTTCTTGTTATCATCCAAACTATTGAGATGATTGTTTGTGTTATGTTATTACCTTCCGTTATATGCTTATATAAGACTCTTCATGTTGAGATGTTGATTCCAAGGAGACGGTTTCGAGATTAGCAATTTAAGCGTCCTTGTCTTACATTCAACAGGGAAGTGTTGATCGAATGTGCTCGTGTTTGATTCTGCGCTCAGATCGGATTTGGTGATTATGTTGCCAAGATGGACGACCCATCGCCTGCAATGAAGGTCATCGGAAAGCATGCAACTTACGACGTTGAGGAACAGTATGCAATTGTACTGGAGAGGTTTAAATGCCATCTTACGGAAGATCAGGGACTCGTATGGACTGGTCTCCCAGCGAAAAGTGACATTCAATGGGAGCCTCAGACCACTGTCATCAAGGTAACTTTGGATTATACTATTATTCCTCGATTATGCCATTTGGATGATGACGAGTTCTCTACTTCTCGGATGTGGTTTCCATCTCTTAAAGTCATCTGGTGTCGAAGGAGAATTCTGTTGTGAACATTTTTTCTCTCTGCTATTCCAGTACTATCGCAGAATTTGAAGTGGCCGCATTCCAAAAGCAACTGTGCACTGATTGTCTTAACGCTAATCTGTCTATCTGTAATATAGTTATGTTAGTGCAGGCTGAGATATTACTGTCTTATACTAATTTTCCCCAAATTTTTTTGGTAGTGACACTAATTTCTCACACTAATAGGAGAAATCAGTGTCGTCATATATAATTATTTCAATATACAGCTAAAGTTTTCTCGAGGCTCGTCAAGTCGATGTGAGTGTCTGTATCACGTGGGATTGGAATTTTACCGCCGTTGATAAAATTCTTGTTGTTCTAGAATGCTAACTTCGTTTCTTATGTGTTAACGCCAAATTTGTTCTTAGTGTGCTTTTAGGATGGTCATATGATTCTGCTCCGAGCTTATGGCCCCGATGATAGTTCGGAATCTCCTACCGTAAAAAGCGTGTACGCATGCTTGAGAGATGGCCTTGTGGTCTCCTTTTTCATTGCTGAAGAAGGGACGATGACCATGCAAGTGACCAACCCTGAAAGTCAAACAATCGAAATCACCTCGAAGGGAATTGTTCGCATGTTTGCTTCGCATCTCCATGCAAAAGCAGAAGAAAATGAACATTCCGCAGGTAGGAAGCTTACATGCCATTTTTCTTTGCTATTTGCTTTTCAATCGACTGATAACTAGACCATCATTTGACTTTGCTAAATGGAAGCTCTCGACCCTTCAGAAATCAAATGGTAATGTGTGGAGATAGAATCCTATCCATCCTTAGTAACTCTGACCCTCTATCTGATTGAAGTGCATGTGAAGATGGCACGTGTCATGTAGCGGTACAGCTTGTGCAATTTGTATCTAATAGAAAACTTGTAACAGGGGGAGAAGCACCTGCCCCACCACCTCCTCCGTCTAAGGTTAGTTGTTGAACGACAACAGTCGTACTTATCATCTCAACTCTTAAAATATTCGCAATTTTTTTATCATCGAACGAAGCCACGGATTCTGAATTGATTGGTATTACCAACGTTCGAGACTTTCAAATATGCTGCACATGAATTGAGAAGCGACGTGCTTATATATTTAATGCACTACTGGTCCACACCGAGTGTAAGATTGCATTCTGTGCTGGATGGTGTTTATTCGATTGACAAGATCAAGCACACAGCTAGAGACCAGCCTTCAAATGACATTCACATGTAAAATTGTGCTTGCAAGATTTCTGGATACTGCTCTGAAGGGGTTGCCATTGCGAGTGTGAAGGATGCTGCTGCTGAAGGTGAAGAGGGAGCTGGAGGTGAAGGTGGGGAAGAACCAGTCGAGGAAGAACCAGTTAAGAAACAGACCATGCGAGACTTTCTTCTGAAGGAAAAGGGCGACCTAGAATCTTGGCGTTGTATATTACCTTCAGGAACCGTTGTTCGTTATAGGAATAATGGAGATGCTCAGGTAAAACTGTTCCTCATTTCTCATTCGTATGGAGAATCTTGCTTTCTAGTCCCAAAAGTTTGAGCTCCTGTGAAATTTTTCAAATGGGTTCATTTGTAATAAGACCCACTATTGAATAATCTTG
Source organism: Pseudoscleropodium purum (assembly GCA_963969395.1). NCBI lineage: Eukaryota > Viridiplantae > Streptophyta > Bryopsida > Hypnales > Brachytheciaceae > Pseudoscleropodium > Pseudoscleropodium purum. Next base: position 7,619,572 of record OZ017798.1, on the reverse strand, counting down.
CAGCGAAACTGTGTTGTACTATCAAACCGATGCATGGCATATCAATTTTTCTTTGATTTTCTTGTTGGATGACCTATTTTGTGCGAGTACTGTACCCATATGTCCTATTCGACCGGTATAATTGTCTCACAGGTCTTGTATAGACAAGGAAATGTGAGTGACTTCCATAATGACTATGAAGGGGGTGCCTGCTGGATAACCGCCAACAATGAAGGTTTTTTAGTTATCCAGGTGAATCTCTTTGCACGTGAACATGCTCAGCACGTATCTTGGATATTGATCGCCGTGGGTTTATGATATTTGTGGTGGTTGTTATATTTGACTTTGAATTCTTGATGCAACTTCAGACACTAATCTCTTAGCGTGTTGTCGGCATATTTGTTGCAGCGAGATCCTCCGGCTGGGGAAACGGCAGCAGAAGGAGAAGTACCTCCCGAGGGAGAGGTACTTCCCGTAGGTCGGTAGCCTTTTGCATTTACAACAGATAAATGCCATCCTGCCCAAGTTGATCATCGTTACAATATTGATAAATGATAATGGGGAGGTTGTTTACTTTGTCAGTTTTACAATACTTTGGCAATGACCATTTCAACGACATTGTGATCATTCCTCCTCGGAGTCGTTTTCATGATCCTGGTATGCAGCATTTGCTTGAACATATGAGGACATGTGGATAGTGAATTTGACCTGGAAGATTCTCTTTTCTCCATGAACTCGTCTGATTACCAGTGGACAAAATGCACATCAATTGAGCGGTATATGAACATTGTGGAGTTCTGATCTTAATGTGCAGGACCTGCATCTGGGAAGAAAGCATCCTTAAGGAAAGGCTCCATTAAAGAAGCGCCTGCTGCTGAAAAGAAAGCCTCCATAAAGACAGGTTCCTTAATGGATGTGCAAGATGAATTTATTCCCGAAGAGACTACCGGGCCCGTACCTGAACCCGTGAATCCAAACAGACCCATACTGACCCAGTTGCCAAACTTGAAAGTGGTTCACTTCTACGACCCGGACACCGGAGATGATGTCATGACGCGGGAGGATCTCGTGGTTGTCATCAAGTCTCAAACGAAGAAATCCACCTTCGTGCAACATGCTGACGGCACACAGATGTACAGTGAAGTCACAGAGACTTACCCTTCTCCTGAGCATGTCCAGTCACAAGGTGAGCTCATGATGGCTCAGATTACTGAGGTCTACCCAGCTAATCCACCTAGAGTTAAGGACGAACCCAAGCATCCAGAGGGAGAAGGGGCTGGGGAGGGGGAGGGTGCTGAAGGACATGAGGATGGTGGAAAGCGAGGAAGTGTAGCAGGCGAAGGCAGGAAGGGGAGTGTCGTGAGGGGAGAGAAAAAAGTTAGTTTGAAAGGGACAGAGAAAAAGGCTAGTTTGAAAGGAACAGAGAAAAAGGGTAGCATGACAGGGGCAGAGAAAAAGGGAAGCGTGACAGGGAAAGAGAAGGAGGGTAGCATTGCAGGAGCAGAGAAGAAGCACTCTGTTTCTGAAGCTGGAGTCCCCCCAAAGCCCAGCATAAGACCTTTGCTGCTTCTGCAGCCTCCTCCTCCGAAACCAGAAATAACAACAACTTGGCATGTGCACAAAGATGGCCTTGCAAAAGTGCAGGGCAAGGTTAGATTCTGTCTTATCTCTCTACTTGAATGCCCTTAATTTATTCCAATTGTGAGACAAGAAGCTCTTTTGGGATCAAATTCGCAGTACGAATCTTGATTAGTAGAGAACATTGTTCTTTTCGAACCTTGAAACTGTTTGAATCTTGCGTTCAACTTCAGTTGTGGAGGTGAAGCTGTGAAGGTGTGCCCTCTTGTTCTGTATTAATTTGGTTTCTCTTAATATTAAGTTCTTCATTTAAGAATTTCCGGATATTTTAAGCGCTTTTAAGTTGTCAATATGCTAGGAAGAGGGCCTACCTCCTGTGGCAGAACTGAAGGATGGTTTCTTTTGCCAAGACCAATTTCAATTCAGCTTTTCTTGTACACTACCCGTCCTGTATTTTTCTGGACTTAACGACTCTTCGTTTTTCTCCATGGTGCAGTTTGGATCAGAAATGCAACAATCTGGAGTATGTGTTGAGTTCAACACAGTGGATGGCCTCTATGCTGCCACGTGGTCAAAGGACGCTTGTCAATTAAGCCTCTCAATGCCGGGAGGAGCCACATTGTATGCAGTTGGAAACAGTGTCAGCTTTGATCCATCCGACGGTTCCAAAAAGCACGATCCATATCAAACTGAAGAGGATGATCGAAAACATGGACCCTTCGTGAACACCAATGGTGTTTACGTATTCGATATGGTATATCTTGTTCACTGTACCAGTTTTCCTATTTTAGAATTGAGATGCGTCATGTTCCAGAACTCATTAAATTTCAGGATATATGTCGATCATTCTGTCGTACAAAAATGATATCAGCTTTTGATTCTCGTTGCAAAAACATTGCAGGTTGAAGGAAGCTTAACTTTTACCGACAATGGAGGAGAAGGGTTCAAGACTTTCGGTAGAGGGACCGAGTGGGAGTCCATCAAAGGTGGAAAGACAGCAACCCAGGCTGCTGAAGAGGCGGAGATCTTTAAGTTTCTGCTATTACAACATGCAGCAGCCGTGCCTGAAGGACTTGATGCGGATCTTTATGCCCGCGAGCTTGCAAAGTACTTTCCAAATGATCCTCCTCCGAAAGATGGAGATCCGAACGCACCTCCAGCGGATCCAAATGCACCACGAACTTCTGTGATAGGTGAGGTTTTCTAAGTAAATCCAGGAAGTCTAATCCGATTGCTTACAGCAACAGATCTTCTAGCTTGCCCACCATCAGAAGTCTCTGCGTCTAATTCCAGTGTGGTCATTGATTGCTTGTAAATAAGGTGCAGATGATGACCGGCATATCACAGACCGACATGGCATTTTTAAGCCGGTCATATTTAGTATGTAGATCTGTGGAATTTTTATTCCATCGTCTTGTTGTGTAGAATCTGGGGTAGAGAAAAAGGGATCCATAAAAGGCGAAGCTCCCAAAAAAGGATCTGTAAAAGCCGATGCTCCTAAAAAAGGATCTGTTAAAGCCGATGCTCCTCGTAAATCAAGCAAAGGAAGCAAATTTGGATCTATGATTGTGGCAGAGGTACGGAACTTAGTAGAAAACATTAAATGCTGATATATTGTATTTAAATTCTTGCTCTTCAAGGTTTAGAACTTGAACACTATAACACTATTTTACCCTCTTTCCATTAATTGAATTTCGCTATGATTGAAGCACACTGCATGGACTCCATTAGAGGAAGCATTAAATTCTTTTTAATATATCTGTATTTGGTGCATTTTACTGAATGTCAATGTAGAGAGTTGGGGGAACCTTGCAGATCTCTGGAGAAGATGCGCAACCTAAGGAGACATATATCCCTGTTGATATATATGCAGGTTTCGAGTTGTCGCCACTTGGAGAACGTAGAACATTTCCAGGCTCGCGACCAGCAACGGCGACCCCCCCACGATCTGAACCTCCTGAAGAGGTCTTGTTGGGCCCATATCCGCGCCTCTTTGTCATTCATGAAGGAGGCCACGGTTACGAATTTCTCACGGACGAAATGTATCAGTTGTACGAAGTTGCCAAGTTTTACAACAAGCTGTGCACCAAAAATGTTGAGAATTATATCGTCTCGGACGAAGAAGTTGTGTTTCATACGTTTGTGACAGTTGAAGGGAAGAAACAAATGGGTCTGAGTGAGCTGGTTAAGGACGATGATAAAGCAGAACCTAATTTCCCACTTTCACTTACACTGCCAGCTTCGAGACGAGTCTCTCTAGCTGCTAAGCGGGTTCAAGGCAAGCAAAGAAACAATAAATTGCAGGATCAAACGAAATGCAACTGGCTTCAACTTCAGTTTACGTTACCAAAGATGCCGCGTGTTATCAACCCAATTATACCAGACGTTGACCCCCAGCAGGACGAGATTGGTCTTGTGTACCGCCAGATTGCGGAATTGCCGTATATTGAAGAGACCACGCGGAAGAAGTTTGACGAAATGTTGGAAGAGCTTGTGAAGTGGCAATGGGTCAATCTCGAATTACAAGAAATTGAGATTATCCCGGACACTAGAACTGATGAAGATATACTGATGGAGAGATACATTGCTTGCCGCATTAGAGAGGTAACTCGATTACACTTCTTGATATTATTTATCCCATAGAATCGAAGAATCCGCTGGTGACTGCATGTTACGTCATTCTTTTCTGTTCTGTCTCCCTGGAATGTAGGGAATACTCTAACTTCTCTGTGACGCCCCGCACTGCCTCTCAATATACATGTCATTTTGAGACCACTAAGTTAGAGGATACTGTTAGCGTCACTGGAAACATTTTAACATTTGTGTGAATTTTGGTAGGTCACTTCAGAACTGTGGAAAGACCACTTTGGGTATTAGAGCCAAATCTTTTGAGATCACATTTCTATCACTATGTATGCAGATCTCATTTCAAAGTTGGAGTTTGTAGACCTCTATAAGTGACAGCATACAGCTCCAATCCCATTCAAAAATCAGTGTCCATAGATATGTTGCGAAGTCATGCTTACATCAGTTGCAAATAAGTTCAACTAAGTGTATGAACAGATGAGTGGCTGTTGGTAACGGGATCAGACCCTAACGCCTTTTTGTATTCTCTACCTTAGATGTATATTTCTTGCCGGTTTTATGACCTTCCAATTCCACGTTAGAATTATATGAATTTCGAAGTTGACGTCTAAATTACGTAAACAACTTTCCAATACTGAACTTTTATGAAATGCATGGCAGAGCAAGAAATACCAAAAGCGTGAAACAATCAGAAAATCAAGACTCAATGTGCAAGGATGACGCACTGGAGGCAGTTGAAGTTTGAAAGGTTCGTGATATATTTTGCAGTCAGAAACAAAAGTAAATGACGGATGGAAGTTCTGAATGCCTGAACTCTCAGTGCATAATACACAAGCTCAGACTTGCAATGTCTGCTCGCGGATTATATCTTCGAGTACTGAGGCCCTTATTTTTTCCGAGTTTTGCTTTTGGATTAGTTTTGTTCAACCCAGACTCGTGTTTGCCAATCGTCCCGCAAGCAGACCATACCTGCTCTTGTTTGTGATATTTTAAACTATGTGCAGCGTCGTTGCTGATGAAGCGTGGTGCTCTGTAAGGACAACAATTCTGATCAGAAATTTTCGAATCTTGGCAGCAAGAGATTGGTGAAGCACGCAAAGACAAAGCTCGGGAATTCACATATATACTTGAGGTAAGACAAGTCTGGAGCACATTGTTACACTTGCTTGCTGGACCTGTTTCTGATTCTGTGTACAATACGTTGGCTTCTAGGAAGCAAACAGATTTAACACCTAAGGACCAAAGATTCATAGTCTGAAATGGCAAACATGATTGATGATGTTGTGAAATTAAAAAATTTTGGTGGGGCCAAATTTGACAGCACTGGAATCAGTGAATAACAAATATATGTATTTGTCAGAATATTAATAAAATTAATAAAATGAAAATCCCCCATATGACCTCAAAAGTGCTAGAAAAATCATGAGGCCTAATTTGAACCCCTTGGTCTGGGGAATGCTACCATATGAGAGTGGAGTGTGGAGTTTAGAGCGTAGAACTTAGGTTTGATGAGCCTAAAGCCCTTGGAAGGTGTAAGTAGGTACCCTATAACCACTGAAGGTATCCTATAACGACAGCTTATAGATAATGTACATTGATTCATACCATTAATTGTGACACTGACCTAATTGTGACACAAATTATGATGGCACCAAGGTTTGAGAACCAAAATGAAATAGGATCTCAGATGTGTCACAGTCAGGTCAGCACACTTTTAAAGTGTCCATAATAGGTGTTGTAACCTTAATTAATTCAAAGTTAAAGGATCCCGGAGTTTCAATGTTTCTCCCTTGTCGACAACTTTCGCACGTTTGACTGGGAATGAAAGGAGACTTATTTACTGAGAATGAAAAAGAGACCTGAATGATTTTAGTCGTGCCTATATACTACTGAAGCTGCACCTCCACGTAATCAGGTACGGCTAGTTATATGTGGACAAACAGACAGGTACGGCTAGTTATATGAGGGTAGTTATATGTGCCAAATGGACCCGCCCTTCAGTATACCCCTTCGTACTGGTCTGACTTAGATTTTACTGTTGGAGTCCTGTTCTCACATTTCCTAACAAAGATTTTGTTTTATGATTTTTGTCTCTTGGAAGATGCAAAATTATGGTCGTGCTGGCTCAAACCCTGAGTATACATTTTACAGTATGGTACACTTACTTGAACTAAGGACACACAAAGCTGGGAAACTGACTGACGAAAACTGACTGACCTGTAATCTGTGAAAGTTGGTAAATATAAAAAGTCTAGTTCTGATCTGGTTGCACCAAAAATACTTCGAATTCTGAAATTTTTATGGAATTCTTCAAACTGGTAGCTAGTTTCTCAAATACCTGTCATGACAATCTTGGGAATGCTAATCTGTCTAACAGTTCCTAACTGGAGAGTCATGATAAAGACAAACTAGAAACTGCGAACAGTATTATTTCTCCCAATTAACAAAATCAGATTGTCTGGCAGTCTGCCTCCAACGTCTGTGGCTCTGCAATGAGGGACTGACTTGGCTCCTACTTTTCCTAAACGTCAGCTTGGTGACGGATTTTATTAATTTGATTTGATGCACATTGCCGCATGGAAACACCCAAAAGTAGAATCCTGGCCCCAGCTGTTGTTCATTTCGGGTCAGATCGGGTTGTGCAAGCATGGAAAGAAGCCCCAAATCCTCGATCTGTGATATGGTATATAGCTTATAGAATTCATTATTGTCACGTTCCCAGTGATCACACTTCTGCAAACGTAAGAGAGTCAGCTGCTGACCCGGGACTATTTGTCTGGTCTTGAAAGGAGTGGGGAATTGGCGAGAAGGGCGGACTGGACTGTTTTGGAATTCTTCAAACTGTTGGGCACTGGATTGGTGGTGGTTGGAGAGTTGAAGTGTTGATTATGTCGCGCACTTCATCCGATTCCGGGTAAGATTGCTTGGAATTAATCCCGGAAAAGTTTCCACCTGCTCACCCAAGTAATTATGTGATTGTCAAAATGCCAGTATGTGAACTCTCCTTTCGATTTGTTCCGTGCCTTAAATAACGGTCGTGCACATAAAGTATTGATGTCTGTGAGTGAAAGAAGGCAACCTAGGCTGAACGACGGGTGCTTATTCATGGTAGACATTTTCCAGTCGTCGGGGACAGTGTCGTACCCATCCAGAATCCCAGTGAACACTTACACTGCCGCAACAGTATCAGGTTACGAAAATATTAATATATTCAGGAGGTGAATTGAGTAAGTCCTGTCGCGCTTTTTCATATCTATTGCCCTGGCCACTGATACGGTTGGCGGCTGAGGTTGTCGCGTTTGTTTTTTACTTTCATGAAGCAACAATGGCAATTGCCCTTTGCTTAGCAGGGGAAAAAGTACTAGACCAGGCCAGAAGATTCAAAGCGTCACAGAACCAGCCAGGACAAAAGTTGTCGAGTTTTTTTAGAGCTAGTTGCCTGACTGTGTTTGCTTCAAGTCAGGTGTGGCCGTGTCTTCCTGCCGGAACGTGTTGTCAAAGTATCTCCAAATTTTGTGGAAGTCTTGCTAATGTTCCAGCCTATAAAAGACTTGCACGCTTCAGATCTCTCTCTTCTCTCACTTCACGTTTGTATGTTGGTACGTTCACTGGTGTGAGAAACTACATGGACCCTGAATTCCTGACTCAACTCGCTGACAATGCATGCAATTCGTTTCCTAATGTAGCAAATCTTTGGCGCTCATTCCTATCAACTGAGATTTGGGGGGGTTGTCATTGCAGAGTCTGGTTACGTGTCGTGATGGACAGTCAGAGCACGCCTAACGATCAGCTCCCTGCTGACCCTGGTCTCACAGCTGAAGAAGATGCTACCATCGATGGTGGCGGAAACAATGGTGTCAGTCCCGAAGACATTGTGGACTACGTGCTCAACGACCTGCCTGTTCCATCACGTGACCAAGTCTTTGCAGATGATTTGGGAGACGATTTACAGTAACTGTGGAATCTGCATTCCAGGTCACTAGAATGCATTCCAATCGTTGTGGACGTGTGGTTGCCTGAGAGAGAAGGTACTGTATACGCGGTACCGTTTGGGGATGTTTATGAAAGTGTCCCCGCAAGCTATAATACTATGTTGTCGTTCAGTTGCGTGTGCAGCCCTTTAAGTTAGCTAGGTTTCTGCTCCGGTGCCGACTCATGGATCAGTTACAGGTTTCAGTAAGCTTGCACACTTCCATATATTACGTAGTACATTTGGATGTTTATGAAAGTGTCCCCGCAAGCTATAATACTATGCTGTCGGTCCGTGGAGTGCGCAGTCCTTTGATTACCTAGGCTGCCGCTTCGGTGCCGACACATGGATCAGTTACAGGTTTGAATAAGCTTGCACACTACTATATAATACATAGTACAGGGAGCTACATGTGTTTGAAGTAGATCAGAGTCTTTTTATCGTCCCCTTCTGTAAGTGAGGCTCCAATTTCTCCTACCACCAATATTCAGAGTCGTCTTATTGACAAGGTCTTGACTCTGAATCATGTGAACTTGGGTGAGCTTGAACTGCGGATATCGGATTGGATCCGGGTTCCGAAAGGTAATTGGACGTCATACTACATATTTCGTTTGTTTCGACTTTCTTGTGTTGTGATGTGAAATAAAGGATTTACCTTCAGGATGTGCCTGAAGCTTCGATTGCTGTGCACCAGGAGTGACACGCTCTCTGCAACTTATTAGGTGTATTTCAGTTTTGAATGACTTCTAGCTTGCATATGCGGAGCTCTGGCTTCAAGCAGCATAGCATAGTTGTTTGTTTGTTTCAAGAATTTCCGTACTAGAAAGAGTGGTCGAGAGATCTTTGGAGGGTTCAGAAGATCGTAACAGTATCCTACCCACGATCCCGCCCTCCCCTTGATTTCTTGACCAATCTTTGTGTTAGTCTTTACTTGTTTGCAAACTTGAGAGTGTTCTTCACTGCATCCTAATGTGCGTATTGCGAAATCGAAATGAAACTTTGATCATCATTTAGACTGCTACACCACCACGAAGAGGATGATCTCGGTTAGTGCTAACTTAGAGTGTGACTCAGCTAGCTTCATAGACTCGGCATGCCTTTCGACCAAAGTCTATGAGGTTTCATTGTAAAACTGGAGACGGTCGCTACTGACTCTCTGAAACTGCTTCCCTTCGAAATTCGACTACAAATCATCTCGGCACGAAGCTTATTCATCATTGTCTTAGCAACCTTGCAAATGCGAATATAAATGTGAAAGGATACGATTTCTCCAACCTGTTGACCGATTCTGTGTAGATGGGTTATTCCACTTTTGAGGAACTTGTCAGCAACTGCTACAGTGCTGTCGTCCCCTTCTGTGTAACTACTGTTGTCCTGGAATGCACCTCTTGTCATGCCCCAAAAGAAATATATACTCCATTGTGTTGTCATACCCTCGTCACTTTGGTCGCATGCAAATGCCAAATACCGGAATTTTTGGATTTGTTGGCTCTGGACTCTGCACCGAAGAGCGGGGGCTTGCACTTTGCATTGACATCAGCTGCATTTACAGTACATTAATGTGAGGAAGTTGAAGGTCACCTGTTGCAAAAGTGGCCCTGTTGCAAAATCAACTCTCTAAATTCTTGCCTAAAATGTGCATATCTGAACTTAAGAACCGAAGTTGGTGTTAAGTGAATTTATTATTAGCTCCAAAATTCATAGTTTATTCTAACGGTGTCCGAAGAGTACATGCTAAGAGAATCCGAAATCCTCTTTCAACTAACGTTCCAACAAAATTAAGACACTGTAATAATAGACAGCATTCTCAAATTCTTTTTGAGAAGCTTTTTCTGAAAACTACTCACTGTATGATATTAAAACCATAATTAATCGAATTAAATTTTCAATGCCATAACCAATGCAATTTTCTTCGTGCTATCTGGGTCCGTGTGACTTAGCTCCCAAAAACACTTATTTGCAATGGGACTTCCTTCCAATTGCTTGTTACGCAGTTCAGGTGCAATTCAAAGCAGAGGTACCGTACTTGTTGACTTGCTTTGTGTACAAAATATAATTCATGACCACTTCTGCAATCTGCATGATGGAATTGGGATAACGTATCTCTGCAACTCTTTCACAGGATATTGAGACAATCTTTAAAAAAACTGAAATTGTAGATTTTCACTTCAGTCTACAAACTTGAGTTGCAGTTTATTGAGTTTTTTGTTTTATTTTATTTTTTTCCCTTACCTTCCCAGTGTTTACTGAGTTGAAAACTGACTAAGTCTTTGGACATTGAGACTTGCACCCAGCCGACCACCTTATAATATGACCGTCCATACCAAGTTGCAGACCAAATTAATACTCAACCTTGTGTCTACGTTTGACCGAGCGCTATAAAGGTACAAACAGACCAAATATAATTTCTCCTACAAGTGAGAAAAAGCCTCGAAAACTGTTTAGAATTCAGATACCGGTATCACAATTTCACCACCTGTTTTATTAATTTCTGAGGCCCCTCCTTCCAAGTTCCAACCTGTAAGGTCAACACCAAGGGCGAAGAAAAGGTGGAGTAAAAAATTTAACCTTTTGGGTGGTTCTATTATTCTATAATTTTGAGCATTACACTCCTCGAGAGGTTTCAACAGTACCAAGGTCTGGAAATTGATGGAGAACTACTACACATTCAAGTTAGGTACAACCGTTGCAAGAGACATTTCAAATTTTCCCACCATCCTATCCCTTGCATGTTTCCAACATCGATCTGTTGCGTTGTGACAGTTCGTCCAACTGGGTTACCGAAAATGTATTTGTAGTTCACTTGAATAATGCTGCCGAGACTTGCAACGTCAGTCCCCCAATCAATTCGGATGCTCAGTCTGCTCTCACGGCGAAAGACGGAGCGCTCAAGAAAGACAAATTTCCTGCCTCTCCGTCCGTCGCTCGGTCCGCATTGAGTGAGTGAATGATTTTCAATTTCTTTAACATACTTTCTGTCAAAAGCAAGACAATCATCCGAATCCCATGTTCTCCGGCTTACTTCGCAATCCAGGTTCTGCGGCTTGGTCGGCGTAGTCAGTGAATTGTGGCCTGCTGACGGGGAGATTCGCTAAGACACTACTGACGTGAACTGCACTCCTCCGTCTCCTGCTGCCCAGAGCCGGCACCCCGCCTTCAGTTCAGTTGAAATCATGAGAGAAGAATTGTCAACATTCGAAATGTCTGATTCCCAACGTTAACTGAAGAAAGAGTCTTCAGTCTCTTTCCGTCCTGTCGTTTTTATTTATTTACATTGCAAATTGAATTTACATGATTGCAAATTGATTTTTTACGTTTTCTGGGGCGCAAACTTAACCCCTAAATTCCCATTGTTCCCTCGGGGGACAAATCAGATTTCGGGCAGGTTCCTGTGACCTCAATTTTTGGTGAATTGTTTTGAAACTTTCCCGTAAGATAGAAAAACTGATTATCTACATGGGAATATGATTTTTATTTCAATTGGTGCCCGGGAGAAAAAGTTATACCACAAAAAGCCTAAAATTGAACTCAGCAAGCATCACAAAAAAAATTGCAAAAAATCAAAATAAATTTTAATTTCTTTTTCTTTTGAAATGTTTCATTTTTGTCTACATGTGAAGCTTTGATTTGTTCTATTTGGATTAATAATGAGAAAGTTAAGGACAATCTTATTTTTGAAGCAATTTCAACATCTTCTAGAAAAAATAACTTGTAGGATTCATTTCTGAATGCAATTTTCACAATTTTCTACAATTTTTTTTTGGAGAATGTTTTTTTTGCTTGCTAAAACAATCTCACCATTTGGATTATTGTCTTTCAATCCCATCTTGGAGTTATTAACGATTTAGTTTTTTTTCCAATCTTGGACCTACTTCTACTTAGCATTTTTTTAGAGAATGAAAATCAAGTGTGTGTTTTTTTAATTTTTTTTCCTAGACTTTCAACTCAATTCTTCAGCATAAATTTTTTTTAATTCAAAGTCTATAGTGCAAAAAAATTCCACAATTGGTAGTCAAAGTCATTTGAAATTGCAAGCCAATGTTCAAAAAAACTTTCTTTTTCAATTTTGAATACTAATATCTTCCAAACTATACGGTCAAACTTCATGAAATTTTTACCACATGAACTAAGACAAGTGAAGTACAAGATCCTACGGTTAGATTCTAAAAAAATGATTTATTTTTGTTTTCTTGGGTGAACGCAACAAAAATGGCAGTTTTAAGTGGTTTTTGACAGAAAAATGGCCTTGGGACTTTAGGGGTTAAAGGAATTCCATTGCAAATAGGAAAATACAACTAACCAAGCTTAGGGATCAAAGCTAGACTGCGTCAAGTTAGTGCAAAAACTCCAAATTTTATCACCTTTGCAAACAAATGTAAAAGTGTGCCTCCTATAATTTTGGAGTGGTTCAATTTTTTTTATTGATGTCCATAACATTGGTAACCAACCTAAACCATTCCTCCTTGGAGATTGAATAATTCTTCCATAAATCCTTGAAAGAGAATTGCAAAGAATCATTGATTGATTGGCTCGAAAGTTGCAATACTAGTATCATTAGTTGATTGGGAAGTTGTAGATAATTATTGGCTAGTTGGGGAGTTGCAACATTGGAGTTTCTTGCTTGGGGGAGGGAGCAAAAGGACCCTTGGCGTTGGTTAATAATGTTATGTCATCACCAAGATAATATTCAAGGGCCCTCATTTCTAATGTGAATTCAAGATTTCAAAATTTTATAAATGCTTTCAATAAGATAAAAGCATCCAAAAATGCCACTTTTTCTTGTTCCTTGCTAGGTGGTGCCTGGTCCAAATTTTGATTTACTTTTGTAAAAATGTTAGCTTCTTTAAGAAGAATCCAACCCAAGGCAATTCATGATTTTTTTGACAGACCTTTTTTCTATAAATTTTCAAAGTTGAAAGCATAGGATACCTATTCATGCCACTAGACTCTCCTTAAAATGGCCACCATTGAAATATGAGATGCTTCAACTCCCACTTGAACTCCCATTAATTGCTTCAAAGAATTCTTCACCCATCCCATTGGTTGCTCTTCACACCTTGTGGAGTTTTTTGGATTTGGTTCCAAGTATAGTATAAGCTTCTTCCAACCTACGTTCCATCAAAAAATAGCTTGTGGAATTAGAAAATGGAGCTTTGGGTAGGTTTAGCTACCTTAGTTCAAGGTGCATTATGATTCCTTCATTTGTAAAAAGGTGGAAACATCTTCATTATCTCATTCATGCCGATAATGATGAACGAAAAATAAGTTATGTAGAAATGTCTAAATAAGCATCATAACATAGATCCTATCAACCAATGAAGTACTACAGTACATTTTGAACAAAAATTGTGAAAAATTGTGATTTGTAGTACATTGAGAAAATTTTAAATATAATATTTTTATTTTGAAATTCAACTCTAGAAAATTTTACTAGACTACAAATGTATGGATAGATTGTAAGATTATATCCTTTGAAGTTACATGAAAAAAATTCTTTTGGCAATTCCAAACTAGGTCGACAAACTTTGTCTATTCTTTAAATGAGATTTTTATACTATATGTAATTTTTTTACAATTGCATAATATAACTAATTAGTTATACATTGTAATATATCATTTATATATATACCAAATTTTAAAAGTGAAGAAAAACTCTCATCCCAATCCAACATTTCATAATGTATTGCCAAGTGATTTTGAATAAAATAGATCCCACTTATTTGCGTGCAAGTATCTAATAAGTTGCAATACTCAATGGTGTGAAGGTTCAAATTTGAATAGAACAAATATCTCACTCCAAAAAGGCTCGAAGTATGTGAGATAGTATACATACAAGCTCTTTGAGGTGATAGTGTAAAACCATGTACAAGCCTAATAGTAGGGTAGTCAAGGAATAATTTTTGTACATGTGGCATGTACCCATTGAACAAAAATCATTTCAATTCCCTACATTGAAACACTCAATATCCAAATTCACTTCCCTCTTTTTTAATTGATTTCTTTGTGTAACAAACTCTAAATTACATTAAAAAAATTCAATTTCTCATTTTTTATTTTATGTAAAACTTCTACATTCAATTCTAAACCCTAATCTCTTGAACAACATTTTTTTCTTCAATCACATGTCTCTTTTTCTTTCTTTATCTTCTTCATGTTGCTAAAATTCTCTCAAATGCATTAATTTGAATTCATTCTTTAAAATTGATTGTCCAAAAATTTAATTAAGTCCTTCAATAAATTTAGTTTCAATTATTTTTCTACAATCAATTACATTTTTATAAGTCAATCATAATGTATAATTAATAAATTAATGAAATTAATTAATTTGGAAATTTGAATATATTTGAATATAAACGAAGTCCTATCATTACTACCACATACATATATTACACGACCAAATTACACTCTTGTTGACTTTTGAAAAGGAATTTTTTTTTTTTTTAAATTGCATGGCTAGTGCAACTTTAACAACATTTATTTTCCTTGATTTACATTGCATGGCAAAGGATGGTTTTAGGTTTTTTAGTCTCATCCAACAATTGTTGTTTTTTCATTTGTGGGGAAAAATCAGTTGCATGACAATTCTCAGGAGATAGCTTGACAAAGATGAAAATAATTTTATTCCTATACTTCAAACATTATATTCTTATAATATATAAAACCAAATGTGACTAAAATGATGAAATGAAGTCATGACTTGGCTATAAAATTCTAAAGCCAATCAAAGAAAATGATGAAATGAAGCCACAAAATTGCCATAGATTCATAATGCCATGAGACAATAGCCATAAAATAAAGTCAATCATGACTATTGTTTCATATAATTTGTATGCCCCTTCACCCCCTTCACCTACAATTGCAATCTTTAAAAAAAAATATAATTTTGACCTTTGAAAGTGGAAGAATTTTTTCAAGTTCAAATTATTTATTTATATTTATTGTATAAATTTTTTTTTGTATTGTATTATGTTCTTGCCAACAATAAGAGTAAGAATTTTTTATTTGTTATGTTTATATAATCACTAACTAATCATACACCCATGTCACCCATAAAAAGAGGGTTTTGCATGGAGAATAGCAAATTCCTAGTAATAATTTCCAATTTTAGTCAATGCATCAAGAAAATTATAGTTTGGGACGATTTCACTTCAAAAGAATACCTTCTATCCTTGAGGGTTAAGGACCAATTTCACCCTTCAAATATCAATTATAATTATCTAATTACAATTTGACCTTTTAAATCACATATATAAATTTCAATTTTACACATTATTATACAAAAGCATATATTATCTATTGATATGGAAATTCTCATTAAATACATAAAAGATTATAACTATTATAATTTTTATAGCAAAGAGTGAAAATAAATTGATGAATAGAAACAAAATTATCAAATTAATTTGAGTTTTTGAATCCGAAAGTTGCAATGAAGAATAGCATGAAAAATACCAAATAAATTACAGAGTATTATTTTATTCTTTGAACACCCACATGTAAGTTATTACGCTCAAGTCAAAATACTATTATCAAAATAACTTTAGGTTGTTTATAATTGATGGTTAATTAAAATCTAAAATGGAAAAATTAATAGGATTTTCTATAAAATTTGATACTCTTAAAATATGTGGTGAAAATCATAGTTTTTATGATCTTATTAAATATAATTTATATGTGTATTGGTAATTAATAATGAACATTATATTTCACATATAACATGTATTGAAGTAATGGCTTGAATTTTATTAAAAGTATAAAGATTACAATGAGAAATAAAACCTAGAATTCTGGAACTCTTTGTATTACCTATAGAAGTTTGGGGGCTCCATTTTTAGCTCTGGAAACTTTAGCAATGGAAATTTAAGCCTCACAAGGATTGATGGATATTGAGTCCCAAAAAAATGGTCATTGAGACTAGCCATGGTAAATAGCTTGAATGTACACTTGGTTGTCAATGCATTTTTGCACATGCACCCTCATCATCAAAATAATGTAAACTGATGTCTTTGTAATGGCATTGAATGCAATATCCATTGCGTATGCTATTGTGAAGAATCCACATGAAGATTTGTTGTTTTTTGTATGCCAACATATTCAAAAAAGTACTATAAATTCATCGCTATCCATCACAAACATCCAAACTCCATCAAACTCTACCTCCGCAAGAAATTTGCCTTCATGAAAAGAAACCTACATTTTTGTAACATTAGACAAAAATGTGACATGTTTTAACAAACAAAATGATGTCACAAACTCAGAGGTAGTAGGTGGCAGAATTGTAGTGGACGTTGCAAAAAACATTTGGATGTCAGTAGAAAAACAATTTCAATGCTAAAGTTGACTATTATGTTGTGTAAGACATCCATAAAAACCTAGTTGTGTTTTTGGAGATGTTTTAAGAAACATGAAAGTGACACATCAATAAGGGCTTATTGTTAGACTACGGATAAGTTTGTAGAAGTTACTAAGGGTTGAGGTAAAATACTGACCTTATAGGAAAAAAAAAAAGGAAAAGCAACCACATAGTATACTTTTGTAAAAAAAAAGTGGCACTTGACACAACATTTGAGTAACGTGGTATTCCAAAAAGACAACATGGGATGTCATGTCATCATACTTTAACCCCTAAAGATAGGAGACTATGTTTTCACCAAAAACACTCCAAAATTGTCATTTCTGATACAAGCATCAAATTTTAAATGAAAAACATTTTTGGACACATGTAACCAAATAATCTTGTAATAAACTAATTTGAAAAGATGTGGAAATTATTTTAGAATTTCTCACCATGTAGATTGCAAGATATTAATGTTTGAAGTGACGAAAATTAATTTTCTGGCCTTGTCAAAATATGGGCAGCTGCACTTCACAAGGTCACATTTGTATGAAAAAATGTCCAAAATAGTGGTTATTCTTTGGATTCATTCTTCAAGGCAAGTTGGATACATGTTTGAAAATTTTTAGATCATTTGGAATTACACAACATATAGGAAAAAGATGGTAAGTCGAAAGAAGTACAAAGTGATTTAATATACTAAATTGTTAAGAATTTAATTATTAAATTGAAAAATTCCAATTTCAACAGTGGTAATGTAATAATAAACAATCTCCATCATACATTTTTATTTTTTTCAAAAATATTGAAAATTGAGTTTAATAAAGGACTCAAAAGTTTAATTTTGAGTACAGAATCCATAACTACTTACAAACTAGAACACCTCGTAACTTTCATCTTGTAAATCAAAATGGAATTATTCAAAGCTTTTGGGACACGTACATATAAATCTACAGAACCAATTTCAAATTTTTATTTTAAAAAAAATTGATTTTTTAAGGAATTTTTAGATTGCCTGTTGAACATTGAAAATTACAAATTATACAATAACTTTTAAATCATGTAGTCAAAATTCATGAAAAATGTTGGGCCTTAAAGCTACTCTTCAGGCACATATGGTGTGAAAATTTGAGCAAAAAAAACAAAAACTCCATTCCTAGTGAGTTGCCCAAATTTGCTATCTTGCCCAAAAATACAGTATTGACCTTTAGGAGTTAATGCCATTTGAAAATTTTAACACTGTTTTTTTAGATGTTTTTTGAGACTACAATTGAGATGTCAACTAAGATATCAAAATTTTCTCTAAGAAGTCAACTAAGATGTCAATTGAGACATCCAAATGCTTTCTACGACATCAATTCACGCAATGTTGTATTCATCAAGATGCTCATGTTTGGAATTCTACTTTTCATACAATTCCTTCGTTTTACATATCCCATGTGGTTTGTTCACCACTTGCATAAATAGATTGTCTTCTCATATCAATACACAAATAATTGCCAAATATGGTGTACTATGTGTTTGTGTATGACGTATTGTATATGATATATAGTGTAATGTACAGTACAAGGTGTTAAATAATCATGGTTAAGGTGCTCTAATACACCTTAAGCTTGACTATTGTATACTTTGTACTCAAATACACCTTCCACTTACACCAAATTGGGGGGAAAAAATCAAATATCCAAAAAATAGTCCAATGACCACCTACCATCAAGAATTTTTTTTTGATGGCAATGTGAAAAACTTACTTTGTGGACAATTTGTGAAAATAAAAAATGAAGAGGTTGTTTTTATAGAAAAATCAATTGTTCATCATAAATCCTCAAAGGCTATAGGGTCATTAGAAGATTTTCAGCCCTCTTGGAGGGCTATGAATTCCTTGAGCTGTCAATGTTGAGGGAACAACCCCACAGTAGGTTGCAAATGCTGCCTAATGTAGCATAGCAACTACCACGTCACCAAAAAAATTAAATTTTTTTGCTTTATTTTGCATTCCAAAATTTTCAAAATATTTATTTTTCAAAAAAACAAAATCTGATATCGTTTTTTCTTGATCTACCAAAGAAACAAGCCTAAAACGGCCTTCTAGCCTCCTAAATCTCTTCTAATGAATTTGAAGATAGACCACTCATTGTCAAATGCAAGAATTGTATTAAAAGTCACATTTTAAACTTCATTTAGGCATAGTAAAATAATTTATTTATTTTAATATTTGAACTAAGTTAATGTAGGAAATCAAGATAACTTTTATATCCAAAAGGATCATTGCAAGAAACATTGACCTATTTTCACATTACAATCAAAGTGACTCTCTTGTCATCCACTATAACTATTGAATTTCACATTGAATGCAAAATATTATAAAAATCAATTTCTAGCTAACTTGATTGTTATCATATTTTTTTATTGTTTTAGAAATTCTAAAAAATTATTTAATATTTAAATGTAAATTTTGTTAATATGTCACACTTTTGAGTTTAGGGTTTCTTTTATACTAAACACCAATTCAAATTAATGATTTTTGGTTGAAATTTTTATGGTATACTCCTATAGTAGGTAGGCATATTCATACTAAAGCGAATCTCAAAAAACATTATCTTATGTCCTCCATGTTTGTGCAAAGAAGCCTCCTTGTGCACGCACTTGTAAACATTAGAAATGGATTTGACATCATTTTTGTGGGACAATTTTTAGTTTTGTTGAAAATTGATTTTCCTATTTTCTATGAATTAAAATGTCCAAATAGTATTTTTTGGGATAAATTTTTGGACATAGAATTTTGATGAAGAAAATATATAGTTGGACATTTTAATTTGTGAAAAATTGAAAAACCAATTTTTAACAAAATTAAATATTGGACATTTGGGAGGACTTCTTGGTGATGGGTTTGACCAAAAAAATGAAGTCAAAACCATTTCTAATGTTTACAAGTGTGCAAACAAGGAGGCCTCATTGCACGATCACAAAGGACATAAAATAATGTTCTTTCGTATGTCCTCAGGTAGGGATATGTCTACCTACTATAGGAATATAACACAAAAATTTGAACCAAAAATCATTAATTTGAACTAGTATTTAGTATAAAAAAATCCTAAATCTAAAAGTATAACTACTTAATAAAATTGATTTTTTTTAATATAGAATGATTTCATGATTTTTTTGAAAAATAAGGTATATAATTGCAATAAAAAATTTTAGAAATTTATTTTTTATTTTGGCAATTGAGTTCATAATTCAAAAGTTATAGTGTTGGACACGAACTGTTTTTTCAAAATGCTACACAAAATAGCCAGTGTTTCTTGCAACAATCCAAAAATCTATTTTAAGTTTAGAGCCTCTAGTAAAATTTACACATAAAATTCAAAGAGCATGTTTGAAAATGCCCCAAAACATGTCCCTTCCAACCCCTCTGTGAAATTTGGCAGTAATTTTTAGTTGGAGTGTTAAAATCCCAAATGGATTTTTGAAGATGAAATTCATTTTGATTTATCACATTAACTTATTTCAAAGTTAAAAATCATATATTTCTACTATTCCTAAATGAGGTTTGAAATTTGACTTTGAATACTAAACACCAATTCAAATTTGACTTTGATTCCTACATTTGATTTAAATATGAGTAGTTGGGCTCCTATTAATCTTAATTTACATATTTTGTATGGATTGTTTTACCTACTACTATCCCACTTGTATAAAAAAGTTGTTCTTTTCATCTTTAATTTCACATAATAAAATTAGTGGCTATTGAAGCTAGTGGCCTTTAAAAGCTACTAGCTTCAAATGCCGCTTGGCCCTAACTACTTTAGTGACCATGTATGGTCGACCTAAAATTTTAGGCCCATTTTGGTACAGACACTTAAATTACACTGGCCATTTAAAAAAATTTAGATAGTTTTGAAAGTTAACTATTGAAATTTTTTATTTTTCACTGTAAAAGGTACATATTTGATTTTCAAGAGGTCTCCAAAGCCATATATATGTCCATTAGTGGAAGAATTAAGCTTGCTAATTTTACTTCATTTTCCAAGTTTGAGCAAAGTTTGCTAATTTCACTTGATTTGAGATTTCAAAACTTATACTTATTCATTTGCTTTGAAAATGGTCCTGATGGAAAGAGTAAAGTGTTTCCGTCATTTTCACCATTGAAAATTTAAATTTGCAAGTGTTGATTTGGAGTTATTTGTGATTTATACTTATAAAAAATATTGCATCTCAACAATTGCAAGGTGGATTGTGTAATGAATTTAATGGCTTTTCATGTGATGTTAGGTTTTTGTAAGTGCATTTTAATGTACTAAAACAATTTGTAGTTGTTCATGTTACCTCCAATCCCAAAAAACTTTTATGTGTAAATTTTTGAAACATTGTACAAAGGAGCAATATACTAGAAATAGAAAACTTACATTTCTCTTGTTATAATCTCACAACTCTTATGCAATTTTACACTCAAAATTGGTATGCATACTAATAAGCAAGCTCTTTAAACATCTATATGGTTTGATTTCGAAAAAAAAAAAATTTGCTTCATTGGGGTTAATTATAAGCCTATGCTCTTTTTTTTTTATAGTCAAAGCACACTTGAAAAGGCTTGGATATTTAGAGGTGGATTTGGCTTAATTAGACTTAATTGGACTTAATTTATTTCAAATGTCAATTAAAACCCCTATATTGTGTAGTCCTACTACACCTTGAATATCAAACCAAACTAATGATTTTCACAAAAATCAGACCAACTGACAATGCATTCTAGACACATTTGATAGGCATTCTTCTTGACTTTTAATAGCTTGGTTGGTCACTTAGAAGCGACTCTTTAGAGGCCTCAAATTTCCTCTAATGCAAAATATTTTGAACCTTTAAATTTTTTGCATATGATATTTAAATAATTCAATCTCAGGGGATGTTCACACTTGGTGTTGGAGGTGATGTTTGCAATGTGAATCCAATCTAAGAGTAGGTCTAAATTTGTTCCTAAGACCCTCAATAACAACCCTCTTTAACACCAAGTGAAAATAAACCTTTAACCTCTAAAGTCTTGAACCTCATTTTTTGGCAACATAGTAATTTTGGGTAGCTCATTACGGATGGAGTTTTTATTTTTTTTATTTTAAATTTTCACATAACATTTTTCCGAGGAGTATCTTTAAGGTCCAATAATTTTTAAAACTTTTGACTACATGGCTAAAAAGTTATTATATGAAATGTGATTTTCAACATTTGGCGGGCAGCCCGGGTAGCAAAGAAAACTTCTTCAAAAATCATTTTTTTCAAAAATTAAAATTTGAAATTTATTCTTTAGATTTATATCTACATGGAAAGCTTTGAATCATTCCATTTAGATGGATGAATCAAAAGTTATGAGGAGTTTTAGTTTGGAGTAGTTTGCGGATAGTTATGGAATTTCTACTTTGAAATAAACTTTGAAGCCCTTTATTTTATTCAATTTTAAATATTTTTGAAAGAAAATAAAAAATTTAGGTTTACATTGTTTATTACCACATTTCAATTATTTGGATTGGAATTTTTCAATTCCATGAAGAAATTATTAACAACTTAGTACTTTGAATCATTCTCTACTTCATTCTACTTACTATTTTTTTCCTATTTGTTGTACAATTCCAAATGATCTAAAAATTTTCAAGCATGTAGCCAACTGGCTTTGAAGAATGAATTAAAAGAGTAACCACCATTTCGAACATTTTTTCATGCAAATGTGACCTAGTGAAGTACAGCTGCTCGGATTTTTGCAGGGAAAAAAAAAGGACTTTTGTGAGTTGAAATGCTAATATCTTGCAATCAACATGGTGAAAATTTCTGAAATTCTTACCACATCTTCTCAAAATAGTTTAATACAAGATCTTATAGTTACTTGTGTCCAAAAGTGTTCTTTTTCAAAAATTCGGTACTTGCACTAGAAATGGCAGTTTTAGAGTGTTTTTGATGAAAACATAGTCAAAAACCTTTAGGGGTTAACTTAGTGTCAGAGTAAGGCAAAGACACCCTAAAGCACCACATAATCACATGCTCACAATGTGTACATCTCCAAAATCAATATGTACCTATTTCTAAAAAAAAATGGTTCTTAAACATTCACCAAAAAACTTTCATCCTCTTTAACTTTTGTATATGTATCCAAATAATTCATTCTTTGGTGCATTGAAATCTCCTATTAAAAAAATAGAAAAATTTCACCAATCTACGGTAATCATAGAAATTGTTCATAGTAGAGAAAGTGGTGATTTTATTTGTCCGAACCTTAGTTAATTGAACTACCGGTACGTGCCCTCCGGTTGCCATCAGGACAGTAGACATGGAGCGGTCCTGTACTGTAAGTCTTCACAGTCATTCTTCCCTTTTCGCTGAAAGAAAATGGAATACAATTCAATGAAAATTCATTTCAAATCGCCAGCAGTTGCATTGCTGCTAACGAAATAACAACTGCAGACTGTTATGCAAAATTCACCACATTTGGGAGCCTCAAGCAAATCAAACGAACCCTTGAAGCCGCCCAAGTGAACAATGAAAACATAAAACTAGATGAGTCTGCAGGACCAATACTGAATTAGAAAATATACTGTAATCACGAAACGAGAGCTAGAGTTTGCTTGTCTGAACTCTCAAGGCATGGCTGTCCGAGCTTGATCAAGATTTAAACTTTTGGTACTAAGTTAGACATTTAGTTACATGCATGACAGCGTTCGCAGGCTAGAAATCCTGACTTCCGTTGCTTGTGTATCTCTACATTAATTGCCAGCTGGCTACGGTTTTTTTTATTACTGACAGTCTGATCTGTGGTACGTATGGTCACGAATTCACGATCGATCGCGTGATGTTTATATTTCATTTTTTTTCAAATCTAGAACCGTTCCGCCTGTCCACTTGTGGCTCGTGGTTCTCAGTCTGTAAGTAAACTTAACTTGCCTCTGCAATGAAATTCCGTTTCGTTTCTTTCAAAAATTAAGAAAGGAAAAAAAACTTGAACATGGGTAGTTTCAATTCCCGAAACCACGTACACGGCACTCAAGTGACTGTCGGGACACGCCTTTCAGTTTTCCTAAGCAATTTTTCTTACCTTACTGCAAGTAGGAAATTTCTAGGCAGAGCCGGTCACTGACTGCATCAGTTGACAGTGGAATGCTCTTATCGAGAATGTTGTCTTATCCAGCTGCCTGGAATTCTTCCAGTTCCTTAACATTCTCAACTAGCTAGAATCTCCATCACCGCCTCGCCTGCACGCAAATCAGAGCTAGTCAACGAGCCAGACCAGCATATACACTGCAACTCATATATATACCTATCTAGAGAGGAATTTCTCGCTAAATACAATCTCCTAGCAGCTTCTCAGTCAACGTACAGTCATCATAACTTCTTCTAACACAAGACGTTTTCTTATCGTGGAGCTAGCTGGTAATTAATCCGGGAATTAATCTTTCTTACGTTTCTATGATTCTGTTGTCTTTGGGATTAGACACAAATCTATGTCGACGACCAAAGTACGTCGGAAAGTCGTATTGGATCTTAAGTTAGATCGAGGTCGCCGGTGTTTCCTCTTCCACAACCAGATGAGCTAGAGATCGAAGCCTCTGCCTTTTAATTTCCCTGCTGTAGGTGTTCCAGGAGGTGGTCCACACCGGGATCCAGACATTCATTCCGTCTTGCCGTTACTTGCTAAGGTATTGTGCAAGATATATAAACATGGGATTGCAGTTTGATAGTTAGCTTTGATCAATACTTTAATTACTGTGGAATCATTTTATTTGCTAGAACCATTTTCATTGGCTTCTTGGCACTAGCTGCTTGAAGGTCGGCAACTTGGATTGCTTTACCAAAGTCCAAGATTGATGTAAACTGTCGTACATTGACTGATTCTCCACCACAAACAAAACTGGAGGAAAGGTAGTACGTACTTGGAAGAATTATGTTTGAGTTGCGCCGCTTTGCTCCCCCACATTGGAACTTGTTCAGACTTCAAAGGTTCAGACCTAGCAATGAGTACGTAGCATTTCTTGAACTCCCAAATCCTTTTTTGAGTTTTTCCATGTTTTTGGTTTACATCTTTATTTTACTCCTAACTTAGTTATCTCGATTAAGCCCTTAAAGGTTTATGACTATGTTTTACTAAGAAAAAAACTCCGAAATTATCATTTTTTAGTGTAAAGAGCTTCAATGGAACTATAGAAGGGAAAAAAAAATCTTTTTGCATATTCAATTGTAGGATCTTGCATTCAACTTGTATGAGAATGTGTGAAAAAAATTCAAATACTTTGACAATGTAGATTGTAAGACATTAGTATTCAAAGTGAAAAGAAATATTTGTTTGCACCTTGCTTTATTAAGTTTTAAAACTTTGAATCCCTTTAACTTAAGTTTTTTGCTTCACAAACTTTTGAGGTTTAAATTGTCATGGTTGGAAATTGAGATGAAAATCTAAGGATTTTTTCTAATCAAATTAAAACAAAATTTCATAATTCAAAAATTGCTATGAAGTAAATATAAGATAGAAGGGAAAATTAAATTGTTGATAGTTCTAAAATGGAATTGAAATATATCAATCCTAACAACAAGATTATTGTTGCATGTAATTTACACCCTATGGACCTTTTTACAGACCAAGCATAGGAAAATAAATAGAATCTAATAAAATTAAGCAAAAAAAGGCAAAAAAATAATCCAAAGAAACATAATTTTACCAAATCTAATATAAATAAGAGAGGTGGTTTTAGACTAATGTCAATTGGAGACCCTACCACACTCCCAATTCAATTGGAGATCCTTTAGAGTTTTTCTATGTACACAACACAATACAAAGCCCCAAAGAGGTACATTGCACCATTGATTAAAATCATATACAATTGTTACAAAAAAATAATTCTACAATGAACATTCTTCCAAGAACATCCTAAACCATTTACATTCATACATTAATTGTCATTTATTTTTTGGCATCCATCAATTGTCCTTCTTATACATTCATTTAGAATATGTCATTTTTAAACAATCATTCATCTACATTCATCCATCATTTATTATCCACCTACTTCAGTCGTCAGTTGGCATTCATCTACATTCATCCA
This sequence comes from Pseudoscleropodium purum, assembly GCA_963969395.1. Classification (NCBI taxonomy): domain Eukaryota; kingdom Viridiplantae; phylum Streptophyta; class Bryopsida; order Hypnales; family Brachytheciaceae; genus Pseudoscleropodium; species Pseudoscleropodium purum. The sequence goes on along the minus strand of OZ017798.1, from coordinate 7,594,047 downwards.
AATATCTTCAACTGCCTATTATTTGATATGCATGTATTGTCTTTTTTTTTATCATCTACATTTGATTTGGATAGAGACACTAAACTAGATATCAAAAGGATAATTTCCTCCAAATTCCAAGATAAATTTAAAAGTAACAATATATTTTTAGTGCTCACTACTCATTTGTCATTGCTACTTGTTCATAGATTTGTGTTCTTTGTTTTAGGAGGACACGATTTGATACTAGAAAACTTGTTTTTATAGGTTTCCAATGAATATTGCAACAATTATGAAGGTTTGACGTCTTTTTTGAATTTCTAATGTGGTTGGAAATAATATTCATTAAATTTACATATAAATGATGTTCATTAAATTTATAGGTAGATAGAATTTTTTATTTTTGGTTTGATTAAGATAGGTTGGTAGATATTAGTGGAGCTGTGATTCATGAATAATTATTACTACAATAAAACATATGTAGTTTTTTTTTGTAGGTACTTATGACATCTTCTAAGAATACCTACCAATTCGAGGTTTATTTTAAACTCAATTATGGGCAAATGAAAAAAATAATTGTACTTTTTAATGTCACATTTTGCTTGCTAGAACATTTTTCAAGCACAACTTTGGAAATAATGCTCCAATGTCGGCATGTAGTCAGTTGAAATATATAGTGAAAGTGGATATAAACTTTTTCATCTTAACCCCTATAGAATTAGCATGTGTTTTTTGGTTGTATAGAAATTTTGGGAAAGCACTGTGAATGAGGATTTGTATATTTCAAGCTAAAATTTTGGCAAAAGGTGTAGATGAGGAATATCTTTCATATGCCCTAAATTTCATGATATTTGGAAAAATGAGTAAAAAATGAAAGCCTAATATGTTATTATTTTTTGTAAATGGGCAATCCGAACAAATTAGAAACAATCAATTTAGAAATAAAAATTTGAAATTGGTTTATTAGAGTTATATATATGTGAAAAGCTTTTAATCATTTCATTTTGATCAATGAGTCAAAAGTTATGAAGATTTTTTGTTTGTGAGCGGTTATGGATTCTCTACTCTAAAATTAACTTTGAAGTCTTTTATCCATTAGAAGATTTTTAAGGGCTCTAAAAGTCCATATTGGGCCTTTTTCCCCGCAGCTGTTCCCTGCAACAAAGGGAATGGCCTACTATCAAAAATTAATTAATTATTCAAATACAAAATAAAGTTGAAAAAAAATTTGGACAATGACATGGCAAGGTCTCGGCCATGTTAGACCACTACAACAATACAATTCCTTGCGTTCAGAGTGCATGATAACTCACACACATTTGGAACCCTTAAAAATCTTCCAATGTTACTCAATTTTGAATATTTTTGGGAAAAAAGTAAATCGGAGGATGCAAATTGTTTATTACAACTGATTGCAACCATTGGGATTGACATTTTTATTCTATGATTAAAATCTTAATAATTTTGTATTTTGAATCATTCTCTACTACTATTTGCTTACTATTTTTTTCCTATATGTTGTACAATTTGAAATGATCTAAAAAAATTTCAAGTATGTGGCCAACTTGTCTAGGAAAAAAATTTATAGAAGTACTACCATTTTGGACCTTTCCTTACAAAAAAGTGAGCTTGAGAAGTGCAGCTGCCCTACTTTTCAGAAGGTAAAAAAATGGTTTTAGTAAATTTGAATGCTTATATCTTGCAATTCATGTGGTGAAAATATCTGAAATTCTTACCACATGTTTTCAAGTTAGCACACTATAAAATCTTATAGTTACATATGTAAAAAAAAGATTTTTTTTCAAAAATTTGATACTTGTACTAAAAATGGCAGTTTTCAAGTGTTTCTAGTGAAAACATAGTCATGTAACTTTCGGGGTTAAGTAAAGAATAATATAAATTCTTTTGAATATTGTATGGAAATATTTCATACATATTTGATTTTCAGCAAATGAAATATTATTGATTGAAATACAATGTCAAATATTTAAATTCTAATAATTCAATCCAAAAATCTTTGAAATGTAATGAAGTATCTATCTATCATTATTATGATTTTTGGAGATTTTTTTGGTGTAAAATAAGAAGTAAATAATTGGATTAGTATTTCTATCAATAATGTTTCATACAGTAAAGTTAAAAAACTTATGAAGTTTTGACCAAATTATCCTTGGAAGCAATTTTTTTAAACAAAAAAAAACATTTTAAAACAAATTTCCATGCTTTCCACTAAAGAATCTTGTAAATTTTGTATTTTCATCGCAATTTGATTTTTTAATCAAAAATCTTGATTTTATTCAAAATAGTTTCAAGTTTGTTTTAAGATATTTTAATATATTCACAATGAGATATTTTCATTAGGTGCAAAATATTTGATTAAAAAAGTCAATCTCTTTCCATAATTTATAGTAATTTTTGTAATTACGTAGAAAATTTAGAGATCTAGTACAAAATATCTTGTATTTAGAAGAAAAAGATCTAAATTTTGAATATCATACATACTCATTGGATACATAAATATCTAAAAGCATTACCGCTCCTTTTTAAAGATGAATATTGGGTTTTAATTTGAATTTAGAAAGTTTTTTCTTAGTTCATTTTGGAATAAGAATCTCCATCTCAAAATAATTTGGTAACTAAGAATCAATACATTTTCTTACATTTTGTGTAAAAATATATAGCATATTATTTTTGTATGAAAATCATAGTGAAATTGTATAATTTCTTTATGTACTATATATCAAAATAATACAAGAGTGAACGTGAGACATTCCTTTCTAGAATTGTAAGACTTCTTCATTCACATATAATGCAACATTTTCTAATTGTATTATATATTTTAATTAAACTAATTGAATACATTTTTCAAATTAATATCCTCCTATAAATGTAATTTGTATAAAATAAAACACCTTTCTATCCTACCAAATTTAAAATGCCCTTCTTATGAAACATGTTGCTTTTCAAATACTTGCAAAAACTTGTGAAGATGGTTATAGTCCCTAGAAGTTTATGATTAGGTTATGACTATAGTCATTTTTAGTGCAAAGAGCAAAAATGAATTTTTTTTGTATTTCACCATAGGATCTTGCCTCATACTAGTAAAAGAATGTGCAATTTTTTTTTTAAAAACATAGATCCTATAGATTGTAAGTTGTAACATTTGAAGTGAGAAAAAGAGATAATTCGGCAAATTTGGAAATAAGGTTAGACTTCATATTCTCATGACTCAATCTATATAGAAATGAGATTTTTGGGGTCATGTTGTAAAATTGAGTTGAGAATCTACTAGTTGGACCCACCTACAATCTTCTCTCTTCTAGAAAGTTATTTTTGTTCACTAAGAAATCATTTAGTAGGAAGAGTTGCAAGATATAATGAAAAACTAAATTATTCATTATTTTATTATTGAATTGGAATATGAAAATCTCAATGGTGAGAATATTATTGCAAGTAATCTAAACTAAATTTCCATTTTTTTTTTCAAAAATTATAAAAATCAAATTAAATAATAGACATCATTAGTTATTTTTCTATAAGGTTCCAAAACTCTTTAAAAAACAAACAAATCTTCATATTTCTCGCTTTGCTAATCAACATTGAATGAATTAAATCTCAATTTGCAATAGTGAAAAAAATATCATGTACCAATATCTTTGAAAAGATGGTACATTCTATAACTTCAAAAAAAAGTTTCAACAAAACACTGTCAAAATTGATATTGTAGAAACCTATTTAAAATCCTAAAAATTGTTTCCATGACTTTGAACTATGAAAGGTTGATTTCTAAACAACATGGGTAAGCTATCACTCTTATTTTATTTTTTCAACATATTTGTACCTTTCAAAATATGAACATAATTTCTTCTTTCATTACCTTCAAACAGTTTCCTAAGTAGTTTGTTTGAACTCCAAATTAACCTCTTGATTTCAAGTCTTAAAGTAAGGACACCCCCAAAGTGTCAGGTGCCTAATTACATCACTAGGATCAATATGTACTGTACTTATTGTTGAAGTACCCCAAATTTTTGATCCCTTGTAAGTCGTAACTTGATAAGGATATCCAAATGATGCATTCTTTGGTTGATTGAAAGCGAAATTTTAGGTGTCCTTAGACTCCTTACCTCAAGGACCTCGAGGGGAGAAGGGAACTAAAAGTTCAAATTTCTGTCCTTGAAGAGGACGCCCCAGCCAATTCGCACTCTCATTCTCGAAGTATGATTCCACGATTCCACATATCCTTTGCATGGAGAACGAGATTGTAACCTTGAGATCATCAAAGCGATGTAGAAATATTTTTTCTTATCTTAAAGGATATTTGTTGTCGAAGGAGAGGCTATTGCCATAGCTGGGAAGAACATTTCGAATTTAGTTTTTCGAATATGAAATTAGGTCTTGAATTAGAAGCTTGAAATTAGGTCTTCGTCTTCTCGTTGTTGCAGCTTCAGTTGGAGAATCACGATGAGGAAAGTTCTGAGACGGCAACTTTTGTGATGGAATAGCGCACTCAATTTTCCCTCAGTTGAACACAGTCTTCGTTAGGAATTTGAATTCGATCTTGTTTTTTTAGGAAATGGCAACGCGGGCATTGAATGGAGCCCATGTTTTGGTATTGGAGGGAGTGACAATTACCCCGAGTATCTTCAGTACCACCACAGCTTGGAGAAGGCGAGGTACGAGAGAGATTGATTGGAAAAGGAAATTAGGGTTGCAGTCACAGTTGATGCAGTTTTTGGGAAGGCAGGGAATGATGAAGCCCGCGGCATTTGACGAAGGTCATGTTCAAGGTATGACCAGCAATCCTCGCCTTCAGCCCCGGAACGCGTACACCACTACTGAGAAAACCGTCGGGAGCCGGCAACCAAAGGAGTCGAACAAACGACGCTTGATCTTGCTCCGCCATGCCAAGAGCTCATGGGCTGACCGCTCATTGAAAGGTGAAATTCGAACGCGACTTAAGTCATTCAATATTCTCCTTCTTCATTTCCTCCTGAAGTTGACAGAAACTTGGATTTAGGTTAAGTGGATACTGGATAGTGCGAATGTATGATTAAAGTAACGAGATTGTGTAGGTAATTTGATAGCCCGGCAGCACTCCTACCAATATGGTCCACTGCTTAGGTTAGGGCTAGCTTTTGAATCCTAGTTTTGTTGCCTCTTGAATTCCTTCCCTTTTCATGTGAGCTTTGTATGCTTTCATTTGCGTGCAGCATTTAAGAGTGTAAAGATCGTGGGAGTCACTTCAATGACTAACAGTTTCAATTGTAGAGCATGTACTAGCTTAATTATGGGTTACCCACTCTCGTGGTGTCGTGGAAACCAGGTCGTGTTAAGTGCTCGAAGTGGCCCAAAGTGGCCACTTCTATAGCTACAGGAGTTGAAATAAGTCATATAGGAGACTTCAATGAAGGTAACTGAACATTTGAATAGAAAGAAGAAATCCACCATGTTTTGACAATAGAAGTATGGTTTGGAAGTAACCATAATCGACTGTTAGTTTCGTAAGTGGACTTAGTTTGGGAACTTAGGGGTTAGTACTGCTATGTTTTCTAGAATATCTCTGGGGGTTTAGTACGTGTTTGTTCTTATCTCTACGAATTGCAGATCACAACAGGCCGCTGAGCAAGAAGGGCCGTTTAGCGGCGGCCAACATTGCAAGCAAATTGGAAAAGCATAGCTGGATGCCTGAACTCATCCTGTGCAGGTTTGTTTTTGTTACCATTTGTTTTCCTAGTTGATTTTTTGTAAAATTGTCTCCTGAATTTTGGAGTCTGGTTTCACATTTTGAGCAGGATGGGACCGGGGAGGTTGACTGCGTCTTACCAAGGATGATAACAAGTGGTTTTGGATGCAGTGATTCGCAGAGGACACGGGAGACATTAGAAATTATGCAAGCACATTACGGTGACTTGACAGATGCAGAGGTTCGGTTCCTTGGCAGCTTCTACTCTGTGGCGGCTATGGATGGACAAACGGCCCAGCATATTCAGGAGAATGTACTGAAATTTACTCGAGATGATGTTACCACAATCATGTAGGTGTTACTCTAAATATGTCTTCTGGAATGTTCCAATGACTGAGTGTGGTTATGATGACCCTAGTTAGCTTCCTCTAGTGATGCTCTTGCTTTGGTGTATAAATTTGATGTATGTTTCTTACTAAAGGTGTGCATCGTCGGTTGCACAGGTGTATGGGCCATAATAGAGGATGGGAAGAGGCTGCCAGTCACCTTTGTGGCGTTGCTGTAGAGTTGAAGACTGCTAATGCCGCTCTTCTGGAAGCTCCTGGTGGTTCATGGAAAGAGGTAAGCAATTATTGTACTGATCTACTAATCTGAGGCAATGGTTATGCTTAAGAAATTTAGAATGTTGATAATGGAACTGAGATCACTAAAGAGATACTGCACTTGTTGATTTCGTTCTCAGGATTCAATGTTGGAATATTATTCTCAGTTCCTGGAGTTGAGGGATGGTCTCCAGAGTGGCACAGTTCAGTGTTGCTATTCAGTATTTGAGGAACTTCATTTTGCACACATTAGAATACGGCGATGATATTCAACTATTTATTTCAACTGGAAGCTTATTATTTTACCTATTGATATAGCTCTATATTGAATTGCACAAGGTTTTGGAAGACTATTCATGATAGTTTGTGCCCGCTTCTGCTCATGCTTACGTATTTATGCTCTTGATCATCAGGCATTTGAGAAAGCTGGAATGGGAGGCTGGAGACTAGTAGGTATTATGAAGCCAGATTCAACGTCTGATGTTGAATACGAGGTAGCATAGTTAGCACTTTCACATCCTTTTATCCTCGATTAGCATGGCAGTCTTATCACTCGCGAGTTTTGTTGTAGAAGGATAAGTTTGTTGCCAACCGAGACACGAGGGCTAAATTTAGCTGATCTCGTACTCACGACTTGTTCAATATGAGGCAGCATGGTGGTGGGAGACAATTCTTCTCCCTCGTTGTCAACTCGTTGAACTACATGTTTGAGAGTACCAACCTATGTGCACACTTTTTCAGAGTCATTCCCTTAAAAACAGAAGATTTTGCCAATATTCATTTAGTATCCGCTTATCTCTTCTTTCTCTTAAAACAAGTTCATATTTCAGAGTATGAGATGTGATAAACAGAATATCAAGTGACCGTCACAGTCTGCTCTGTTGCGCAGGATCATGACATACAGTGAGCTCATTTGAATTCCTCACCCTGACCCTGCTGCATCTAGGCTAAGGTTGTATCTACAGGATCACGCTCTGTTTTGAATCTTGTGCCTTTTGAGGCACGTCATTAGTGAATCCGGTAGTGCCTAATTACTGACGACAAATCGGCTCGTCCGACGCTAAGTGTATGGACTCCATGAACTCGGTGTCGTAGCGGAAAGGGAGGCTTTGGCTGGAGCTCATGGGCAAAAGATTGTTGACAACGCAGGTGGGTCCATTGTTAACTCGTTTGAACACATTTGGGTTGATGGGGTAAGCAGTACTGAACTGCCCACAGAAGGCCATGATTTTTTGAACGGAGCATTTGTGGTCCATGCATGTGTTGGTGATGGCTGCCTGGAAACGAGGAGTTCCTGTTCCAGGCATTTGGCGCTGCATAATGGAAATATCCTGAGGTCGGCATCCCGTGGGCGGTGGCCGACTTTTAATCACCGGTTCAGTTGGCTGAGTCCAGCTGCTGGTGATGGTGTATGATCCGACGTGGCTGTTGGGCTTGGTGAGATTGTCCATAGCCCATGCTCAAGATGAAAATGTGGAAGCAAGCAATACTGCTTGGAGCGTAAATCCGATAAAGGAAACTGCTATTGTTGAGAGTAGCTGTGACATTGTTTGCTTGAAGCTCCTCCTGTGCAACGGCTAAATAAGTCAGGTAACCAAAAACTTTGATAAATGTAGTTGTAGTAAGTGCTTTTAGTTCGCACAAGCAATTCTATGTTTAAGTATGAATCTAAGTACTATTTTTTTCTCCCAAATCAAAGGAGTAACTTTGACATTGTTGCTTGAAACTCTTGTGCAATTGCTAATTAAGTCATGTAACCAAATTTACTGGTAAATTCAGAATTAGTGATTGCTTTTGTTCTATGCTTGAGTATTAATCTTACTTTATTTCTATCCTAATACAAAGACTGATAATATGTAACCAAACCAGCGGAATGAAGTTCTGCGCTTGTGGAAATCGTGTCCTGTTCCAGCCAAGTTGGGTGGAACAGGACACAATCCCTACTAGAGCTGAAACATCATGGAAGCATAAGCAATATGCGCAAAATGCAAGCAGTGAAATTTCCACAGGCCTATAGGAAATCAAGTATAACTCCACTGGACATATTGGCACACCCCTCAAGTGCTTTGAGACTAGACATTTGTGCATGTTACTGTCTGATGTCTGCTTTGAGAACTAAGGTTGAATGATCCGGATTCTCACTTCTACAAAGGTGCACTGAGTATATGGTGTTGTTTGGCAGTGTCTTAAAATAACCATCAGTTGTTACTCTCGTTGCAAGCTTTGAATCTGTGGAGAAGACTGGGGATCCATTCAGATTTATTTCTTGTGTCAGAATCTACCTCTTAAGGTAGGCACTGAGTGTAGCACTTGCTATCTTTGTTCATTTCCCAGTGCATTCTTCATTCTTGTTGATTATGGAACCGAAGTTATTCATCCTCTGGGTATCCATTTAACATCAAATTTTGCTTCACTATGATGGCAACTTGCACATGCTTTAGTGTACTTAAGCATGCCTAGAGTGATGCATTATATCAATTATACCTATGCTACAAAATTAGTGATTTTTCTCAATCTTAAGGTGTGGATGCTTTTAGAGCATTCCTGCGGATCCAAAATTTCAGCTACAAAAATTCATAATTAATTTCGTAGTCTCCAAATTATAAAGGATTAGATTCAACTTCAATTTAAAATTGACTAGATTTACTGGAAATTTATTTCAAGAGGCCTAGCCTAGTCCTCCTGCTCCATCAGTTCTTAAGTTTTTGGGTCTTTCCTCAAAAAGATCAGTCTCATTCTTATCCAACCCATTCCATTTCTCTTCTCAGGCCAGCATTCCACACTGAAAAAGTCTGCAAACAGATACCTTCCAACCACCAGTGCAGTATGTTGAAGCATGATGGAAAGTATGTCAACCCCCAAATGTTGAAGGCACCACATGTGGATGTTGACAAAACTTTGAGGTTAAATGAAATCTTATCAAATTATTATTTAGTTTTTTTTCCATGGAATATTCTTTAAGCTCTATTCTTAGATCAAAAATCATATTTTGAAAATTAAATTAAATACAGAATAAGAGTGAAAATTTGGACTAATAAGGGAAAGAAAATTTGATATTCCAAATATTCACTACTACGACAAAATTCTTAGTCCTTTTTGGTTGTTTTTTGAGTTCTATGCTTAGTTTGTCCTTTCCTATTTTAGATAGACTTCAATGGATAAGTATGAAAAACTTCAAAGATTTATGATATAAAGAGCTTGAAGATTGTCCCAAACATTTGACAATGTTTCTTGACATAGAAAATCAGATAATATTATTCAATAGGCTTTGAAATTTCTACATGAAGATGCAAAATATCATCAATGATAGATGTTGAAAATTCAATGAGTAAGTAATGATAAGCAACATCAAAAGTGATCCACAAAAGCAACTATAAAGAATTCAAAGGGGTACTACCAATGAAAAGTGTGAGCATGCAATCATTTGAATAGATGACAAGTCAATACTTATTTATATTTTCTTGCATGTACATAAATGACACCCCACCTACATTATTGAATAATCTGTAATATCCAATATATGAAGTAAACAATCCATTGTTAGGTTCTCATCCAAATAGATGGTCTAGTGTCATCCTTAAAAAATTTTATCCAAAATTTGGAAGTACTATTGGGTTTTTAACTCAATTCAATTCTTGGAAACTAAAGAAAGTACTAATCCATACATTAGAAAAGTTCAAATGAATCAAAGAGTTGGATATTCTTGAACTACACAATGCCGAGAGTTACCAGCTTTTGTATAGCAGTTAGGCACTCTCGAGTTACAGTAGGACACAAATTTGATTGCCAGGGATTTTGTTTCTTAGAGGCTATCTTACATGAGACTTGCGCTTCACCTTGCTTCACTTATGCTTGAATATGAGGGTCTGTGAAGTACTGTTTTTCCATATTGAACTTCAGGAACTTTCTTGATTGATTATCGACTCTTTTCCTTTCGGAGGCAGAGACCATGTAAAGGATTCATGAAAGCTATGAAAAAGTGCTCAGCAGGTTAAAGTGGAGTCGTAAAGACTGTTTCTGAACAGAATGGCATTTTCAATAACACTAGTACAACCGTTGTAACATTTGCGACAACACCCTGTCGCACAACTGTCATAAACAGCAAACAGCAACTGTGCTTGTCAATCTCCTTTCTTAGCCTTCTTAAAGGGAACTGCCTCCGTGAACGGATGCGGTGTTGTTACCAGGCGTGCAAGAATGATGAAAGGGACAATGAGATACGGAATATATATCCCAATCAGCAAATTTTGAGTTGGAACTTTCTTCGCCAGAATGTCTGCGAAGAGGGGAAACTGCATAGACAACAATGTGGTGAGACAACATCTTCACAGTAATGCGATACACATAAAATTGTCCACGAATCATAAATTAAATGGTCCTCTCACTGCCAACCTGCTGGGAAACCAGAACAGAAAAATGTAACAAAGTACAAAACGAGCTAAACAGAGAAGTGAATTCACACTGCACGAGCTCCTGTCGAAAGGGAGGGTATATGTACCATAGTTGTTGCAACATGAGATGCGAAAATTATGCCGGTGATGCGGCCCCAATCTTTACCTGTGATCATCACATGCTCTCTTAGTAAACTAATCGGGACAGGAGTAGTGCAGAGGACCCCAGGTGTTCTGTACAATATTGAAGGCAACAAAATCCTATCTAGAGTATAGAGAACCTAGTATATTTATAAAAACAAAAATCAATGAGATAGCTCTGGGACAATTTTTTGCATACTTTTTATTTGACCCAAAATGCGACAGCCTGCACACCCATTCCAACCTTAATCACTTCACTCTGCATGGTACGTGATTTATGAAGGTCTGGGATGGCGTCTTCATCGGTAGGGAGTCTTTCAAATTAGCTAGCTGGTTTGTGCCCTAAAGGACCCGGGAAACCCAGCATACTATGTGTTTCCTCCTCTACGCCTGATGCTTTGAAAGACTCCCTGCTGATGAAGACTCCCAACACCTTGCGAGTACGACAGAGAGAATGTTCTGCAGCTCTCATGGCTAGGACCATTCCGCTTAGGGTTGAACAAAAAATTTACGAAAAACGCTTCCCTACGGAAGTGGATCACATTGACCTTTGACCCTTATGCCTAAGGTCCGCCAATCTACTAGTCTCCCTACTACTGTCTAAACGTTCCCACTTCGCAGAAATCTAAATGAAGATTCGCTCTTAATGTCAGAGACTTCAACATTCTCAAAGCACAAAATGGCGCACGACATTATAGCTGCAGCAATGCAGTTCCCTCTCTGTCTCTCTCTCCTGACTTATTCACATTGAATCCACCATTTCCTTTATATCCTAAATCTCCCCCAAAGCAAATGCATTACTCGAACAATGCAAGAAGAAATCCTTACCGACAATAAAAGCGTAGGAATTAAGAATGAGCAGCGGCAACTGAAACAGAACCTCCGCGAACACCAGACCCTTCAAGAAGGGCGGCTGGTCGCCCACCAAGTAATCCCCGGAATACTCCACATACAAGCGCGTCAAGTCGCGCAGTGGCTTTGGGACGAATTTGGCAGGCACAAGCACTTGGGACTCGAACAACGCCACCACGGGAATGTTCATCAACAGAAACGACACGAGGAACAGGTCCACCGGTCTCCTGCTCAAAGGCACAGATCGCCTCTCCTCGCCCATTGTTCCAATCCCAGAAAATCTCTGAAAAATCACAGAAAACTGAAATCACTCAAAAATCACGGAAAAATCGCATAACATCGAAATCTGTCAGACTCCAGAAAGCCGGCTTCACCTCTCCGTCCACGCTCGACATCCACAAGGCAGCAATGGCGCAAGGCTGGAATGGAGCAAGGCTATGGTTTTTTCGGACTGGCCGCCTCTGCTGCATGGTTTGCCGCAGATTCATCAATACTTTGAAGCCTCTGACGCTTGAATTCGGTTTTGAAATTTTGCACATTGTTGCCTCCGGCGTGCATGAGTCACATAAAGTAGGAGCACCTACAAGCGCCACTTTTTTTGATGCTCTCATCTCCAAGTGAAAATGAAATGAAAATGAAATTTTTTTACTTTGGTAGTGATTTCAAGAGAAATTCAATCCAATTTGTTTCATCAATTTTCCAATTTTTTTGTTAATATTCTGCAAAATTGTTGAAATTGAAAGCATAGGGAACCTATACATGCCACTAAACTTCCCTTTAATGGACATTCTTGAAGCATGAATTGCTTCAACTCCCATTGATTGCTTCAAGAAACATGTCAACTTTTATTGGTGGTAATTGAAAACTTGAAGTGGAATTGTAGGACTTTGTGGCACTTTTTCAAACCTTTTATTTCCTTTCAAGCTATGATATAGGTGATGGCAAATGGAAGGTGGTGATATTGGGTGCTCCTACCTTAAGTTAATTATGTTTGAATAAGTAATTGAGTATTGTTCTTATTATTAACACCTAAAGTTTCTAAAACCTACATTGTAATTTTAAACCTAGTTCTAACTAAGACATCCAATGGTAGTGAGCAAAAAATCTAATCCACTACTTTGTCTGCCATGGTATGGAGAAAAATTGCCATATCATCATGGATTTTATCTGTTTGATGCATGGCTTCACATTAGGAACCAGACATCCAGAGGAATTTATATTTGTGAAAGCTCATTTGTAGTTGCATTATTGTTCCATGAAGGCTCCTTCACATATCTTTTCTTCTTGAACAAATCACTTTTGTTCACTGCACAAAATATGGGATTACATCCTAACTTAATCTAAAACTTAGCCACTACAAGTATGGCTTCATTTTGAGTTTTGGTAGAAGTAGGTGATGACATGATGTTAACTTCAAGTAGTTATTCATCCCGGTGTGACTACTCTAGTAGATAAAAACCGTTTTTTGGTCAATGAGAATACTTGTTATTTTGTCTAATGGTACCAAACATCTTAGTCTAAGCTCGGCTATTTAGAAATTTGGTCAACTAGTTGCTATAAGTATACTTTTTGGTCTTGGAAGGGGGACGATAATTTTATGAATGACATTTTAAATTTCAAATTGAAAAATATAAATTGCATGCAATTTGGGTATTTTCTACAAATTAATTCATTTCCCTAGCCTCAACTATAATTTCTTATAATTCTTTTTTAAGCAATTTTTTAGAAGAAGCAGCCTAGTATAAAGTTTTCTTTATAAGCACCATTACTTCTTTAATTTTAGGCTTTTCTTTCATTTTTTACCACTTTATAATATGGTGCTTCTATAATATATTATTTGGATAAATTCATAAATTTTTTTAAGGATTTGGTAAAGAGTGTGATGTTAGAAAGCATTTTATGTTTATAATGGGGTCATAATAATGCAAAGTGCCTTATTATTTCATAGTCTAGATTTTTGGATTTGATTTTTGGTGTGATAGTTTTTTAACCCCTAAAGGACCAAATGCTGTTTTGGGTAATGGATCAATTTTGGGCAAGTGCATGTGAGTAGAGATTTCCATATTTTTGGCCCAAATTTTAATAAAAGGTGTGGATGAGGAATATTTTTCATCTACACAAAATTTCAAGACATTTGAAAATATGAGTCAAAAGTTATGGCCTAATATGTAGTTTGTTTCTCAATTCAAGCAGCTCAGGCAGATATGAAAAAATCACTTTTTTCAAAAATAAAAATTTGAAATTAGTTTTCTAGATTTATATATACATAAAAAGCTTTGAATCATTCCATTTTGATCAATGAGTCAAAAGTTATGAGATGTTTTAGTTTGTGAGTGGTCATGGATTCTCTACTCCAAAATAAACTTAGAAGTTCTTTAATGAACTCAATTTTCAATATTTTTGAAAAAAAATAAAAATATTAGATGAAGATTGTTTATTCCAATATTACAACCATTGGGATTGGCATTTTTCAATTCCATAACTAAATTATTAACAATTTAGTATTTTGATTCATCCTCTACTTCTTTCTACTTACTATTTTTTTCCTATATAATGTACAATTCCAAATGATCTGAAATTTTACAAGCAAGTAGCCAACCTGCCTTAAAGAATGAATTCAAAGAGTTGCAACCATTTGGGACATTTTTTCATACAAATGTGACCTTGTGCAGCTGCCCAGTTTTTTGTAGGGCCAAAAAAAGGCTTTTTGTCAATTCAAACGCTAATACCTTGCAATCTACTGGGTGGAAAGTTTTGAAATTTTTTTCACATATTTGAAAACTAGTTTACTACAAGATCCTATGGTTGAATGTGTTCAAAAATATTTTTAATTTTAATTTTGATACTTGTCCTAAAAATGGCAGTTTTGGAGAATTTTTGTTGAAAACATAGTCAAGGAACTTTAGGGATTAACCCAAGCACATACATCAAACTAAACAATGAAAAAAAAATTTGACATCTTCTAATTTTTATTGAATTTTGAAATTGCAATATATTCACAAACATTGAATGTACAAAAAATAATAATTTCAATTTTGAGCACTTAAATTTTATAAATGGTAAAGAATTTGTACTTGAAAAATTGTGTCTTTATTCAAAATAAAGGAAAAATAAAGTTTCCATATTTGTTTTTTATTTTTTAAATTCCATCCAAAATCTTGATCTAAAAGTGACGATTTTTTGCATAGTTGGAGTTCAAATGCAAAGGAATCTTAGGAATTAAATTACCTAAGTGTTTTTTTATTGTATATTCTTGGAAGTCAAAAGAGAATTTTTTAGGATTTATTTGAATGCGTTTTTGGACACTATATGAATAAAATATGAACATTGAAAGGATTGACAGTAGGTGCTTTGAAGTGACTACATGCTCCCTTAAATAGAGACAATAGATTTTAGGCAAGAAATATGTAGGGGGAGGTTTTAGAAAGGGTTTACCTAGAATTAGGTGTCGTTACTTTAAATATCATGCAAATTTTTCTATATTTATAAAAATCCATCTTAGATTTACTCTTTTTTTCAAAAAATGATGGTCAAACGTTAGAGTAGTGAATTTCAAATAGGCATACGTGCTTGAACTTTTGGTTTTACCATAAATACATTGAAGTTTGTATAGAAATACTATCGGATGTTCAAATGGTAAACTTTAGTTTTATTTATATGTATATTTCATTTTTGGCAAATATTGGATACACTAGATGTAGATAGGTGCAACCAAAGCCATCATAAATAAAGCCACCCAAATAAGCTTCAATTAGTGCATAAAACCATTTGTATGGCCTTTTATATACTTCAAAACTTTGTGTACCATTGTTAAGTGTTGTTTCATCTACAATTGTATTATTTTAATGAATATATAAGAAAAAGTTGAATAATATGTTGAGGTGCAGATTTCTTCGTATTCAAATTCAAAATACTTCTATTACTATTTTAAAAACATAAAAATATAAAAACTTAATCAAATGAATAATTTTTTGAAACGACTTCTACAAACTTCTACAATCAAAAAATAAATTAAATTTATCCTCAATGACAAGAATGTTGAGGCAAATAAGGGAATGCTCAATGTATTGAATCGCTTAATGAATAAAATTGAAACCTAAATCATTATTTTAAATTATTTTTTCAAAATTCAAGAATTCAAATACCTATATTAACTTAAATTGCTAATAAGGCCACATGATGGAGGTTAAAAAATAACTACACATTGGGCCTACTAACTTACAATTTATTTTGCTATATGATAGATACCTATAATGCTAAAACAACCCTAAGTTGTAGAAAATAACATGCCTCTCTATTTCCAGGGTTGACAAATCAGTACGTCCGCCCCAAAATAGTGTCCGTAACCCGGACGTCCGTCCTCACGGACGCCAGCGGATGCAGCGTCCCTCCCGCCGTCGGAAGGCAGACGAGTGGGGCGGCTTAGAAAACTCGTTTTGGGTTTTTTGTTTTGATTGTTTTCACCAATGAGAGATTGAGAGTGAAGTCATTTTGATTTTGATTTTTCTTATATTGCAATTGCAATTTAATAGAGTTGTATATCACTATTTATGTAAAAGCTAAAATATGAAATATATTTTTGTGGATGGGCGGACGGGCGGACGGGGCGGTCCCGGCGGACGCTGCGTCCACCGGGACCGCGAATGTCAGCGTCTGCGTTTAGACGTCCGACCGTCCTATCAACCCTGTCCATTTCCACCCTATAACTAGTTGTCATGTATACAAAAATGAACTACATCATAATTATAATTAGATGATTAATGTTTTGACAAATTTTCTAAATTGAAAGTTGTGCATGCCACCTCAAAATATTCATCACCTGGCAATAGGTCCACCATGCGTAGCCTTATGCACAGTAATTGGTCTAATTTGAGAGCACAATTAAGGGTTTCTTAATCCCATGCACTTGGGGTGCAACAAAAATTCTTTGGAGCAAATTTTTGGCACTAGTTACTTTAACATGAAAAAAGGATTAAGAAATGCGGATGAAATTGTCAAATCTCTCTTGTGAATAAAATAGTTTATCTCAATATTTTGATGAAAATTACTAATAATAGATGACTTTGTAGATGAACAAACACATATAGATGATTTTGTTCATTTTTTTGACACATGCATAAATTCTAAAGTCTATGTTTATCTACCAACAAAAAAACAAACTTTAAGGAACTTTTGATCTTGAATCATAACATTCTTCAATAAAGCAAAAGTTTCCCTTAATAAATCTAGAAGTAGAATACTTTGCAATTGTCATATATTAAAAATCTAACAAGGTAAATTGAAAAGGAACATTAATATCCTGTAGTCAAAAAGTAGTTATAAATAATCTTCTTCACTACAATAATTTATCTTATTGTTTAATTGAAGAAAGAAGACAATTTGTATTTAACTAGCTTGCAGTTAGTGGCTTCAAATGATTAATAAGGGAAAAATTGTCCCAATTTATAATACACTTAGTAAGCTCATTTGGCTTCCGGTTCTCAGAGAGAAAACTACTTCCACTACTTAATAGGACATAGTACATGTCTTGTGTTCTACTACCCAGCCTCATAATAGTGTAGGTACAAGTACACTCAAACCCTTACTTCCACTCGTAGCACTTCTTAGTATGACAATTGATTAATCAGGGCTGGTAACGCTAAGACACTAATGTTGTATAACTAATAAATAATGGATAGATGAATGTATAGGTTTTGAGAGTACTTTCTGCAACATCCTCCCTCGCTCGAAGAAACCCTAATTGATTTGTCATGGCACACATTGCAATCTTCCCTTCCGACTTTGTGGTCTTCTTTTAGGAATATGTTGATCACATGTCACTGGTAAGTTCGTCTTTTTTTGGCCTTGTAAATTTTAATTACCTCAACATTAATTGATGAAGTTTGTGGCTGATCCTCGTGTCGTTGTTGATGCAGATTCATATTCGCTTGCTTGGTTTGTGGGTCCTTGCTATAGGAGTTCATCAAATTTTTTGCGAAGTCTAGACTATGTGTGTATGTTTGTAATGTCTAATTTAGAGAAACAAAGAGCAACAAGGGTTTCGGGCCAAAGAAAAATCAGTCGAGTGTTAGCGAGAAGTAGCTAGGGTTTCTAGTTCAATGAGTGGAGAGAGCATCATCATGGAAGCTACAAATTCCACCAATGAATATTAGAAGCACCTCATTGCGCACCCAGAGGATTGGTGGGATAATCACCAGTTGCGGAAGAATCCTTGAGTGCCAGATTTCAAGCATAGGGTATCAAGGAAGGCGCTATCGTTAGACAATTCATAGACCCTAGATTGGGCTCATAATAAGTTTAGCAATGAATAGAAGCACGAGAGGTGATACCTGTGGTGTAGCAATTATGTGTGAAGTTATTTTGAGGGAGTGGCTTAGTCAGGAAATCCGCTTGTTATTCATGGGTTTGGACGTAGTTGACTTGAATTACACTAGCTTTGGCAACTTCTCTGACAAAGTGGTGCTAGATCTCAATATGTTTAGTCCTCGCATATAGAATTGGGTTTTTGACCAATTTTATATAGGATTGGTTGTTGTTGAGTAATATTATTGGCTCATTGATGTTGACCTTGAGCTCCTCAAGCAATCTTCTAAAATAAATGATGTCCTTCAAAGCATTTGTTAATACCCTATACTCTGCTTTGGTACTAGATAGCAAGATTGTTGGTTGCTCCAACTGACCATCGAGTTACCAAGTTTGTATAGAACGCCTGAGATTGATCTTCTGGTTTCAATGTCTCTTCTCCATTCGACACTGCAAAAGTGTAAAATGTAGTGTCTTCATCTGATGCCATAAGAATTCTGTAATCAAGGTTACCACTTAGGTATTGAAGTATTTTCTTGGCCACTTGGTAATGAGCAAGTTCAGGCTCTTGCATGTATTTCGAAACGTAGCCTACAACATAGCATATGTCAGAACATGTGATGCATGCTTATAACAAGCTTCCTACCAAGGACCTATAAGTCATTGGGTCAATCTTTTTTGTGCCCATGTTTGCTTGCAACGTTTCCTTTGGATCCATCGGCAACTTGGTGGAGTTGGAGCTTGTATTCCAAATTTCTCTAAGAGCTTGACTACATATCTTCGTTGGCTAATGAAGATACCTTAATTATGCTTGTGAATTTCTACTCCAAAGTACTCGTTGGCTTCATCAAGGTCAGTCATCTCAAACTTTTGCTTTAGGTCTACTTTTAGTTTAGCAATCTCTTCTTGATCACTTCTTGTGATGAGGAGATCATTTATGTATAGTAGTTGCAGAGACAATTTTCCATTTTTCTTGAGATAAAAAAAATTGGATCATTCTCACTCTTAATCAATCCACATTTTTGCAACTAAAAACTATTATAATCGTACCATACCTTAAGAGATTACTTGAGTCTATAAAGTGCTTTGTTGATTGTACACACCTTTGTGTTGTTTCTTGAGCTAGGGAAGCCCTCAGGAATCTCCATTAGAATCTCCTCTTCTATATTTCCATTCAAGAAAGCAATGATGATGTCCATTTGCAAAAGGGGCCAACAATGTTTGGCAGCTAATACCAAGATCAAGCGTATTATTGACCATCTGACAATAGAAGCAAACACATCATGGTAATCGATCCCCTCCTTTTGTTGGAAACCCCTGGCAACTATCCTAGCCTTGTATTTGATGATTTCTCCTTTTGAATTCCTCTTGATTTTGAAGATCCATTTTGTGATTCGACTTGTAAGGCCTTGGTGGGGGTCGCGGTGTTCTAAACAGGGTCCTTCCCAAAAAGCCTCGTCCCCTCATCTGCCAAGGAAAATTGCGTCCGTGATTCGGATATTGACTTCTTCCATGTTTTGTGTATGTTGCAACTAGGATTTATTCATCGCCAAGCAGTTGATTTTGATGCTCATGTCTATGTGATTCTACCAAGAGACTTGCGCTAAACCTCTCAAACGTCATGTTGGGGTCCAAATGGATGAATGTCTATATTGTGCTTTTGTATGTTCGTGGAAGTTTATTCATAACTATTTGATTGACGTTTCAATCAGACAATTGCTCCTCTATACTGCTCAGTCGATTCTTGATTTCTCGTGCCTTCTGAATGTAGTCTTCAATTGAAATTCCTTCAGTCATTTTCAACACTTGGAGTTGTTCCATAAGTATCAAGATTTGAGATTAGTCCCTTGAGTTGAACTGATTCTTTAGTGTCTTCCATATTAAGGCTGGATCGGAGTATTTTACAATCAAATCAATGAACTCATCAGTAATTGACAATAGGAGCAAGCAACAAGCAAGAACTTTTATTCTCCTCAATTGTCCTTCTATATACGCCTCTCTGTCAATGTACACTAGATAGTTTTGGGGTGTCTGCTCAGTCTTTGTAATGGCCTACTAGCCTTCAGTTTTAAGTATTGCCCTCATCTTAAGTGCCCACACGTAATAGTTTGACAAGCCTTTTAGCTTATCTCCCTCCTTGAATGCTAAACTCGAATTTTTTGCCATCTCTCTTATTCACCTTGATTTCTCTCTCTGATGTTTGGAGCAACACTACACACACATCTCTCTGTACTATCCTTTGTTCTAACTCTCATGTTTGCTTTCTCACAATTTCAATCCTGACTTTGGTGGACCTAACCTTGCTTTGATACCATGTTGAACTGAAGAAACAAGACAATCTATGTTTAACTAGCTCGCAGTTAGCGGCTTTAGATAATTAACAAGAAAAAAATTGTTCCAATTTATATTACACTTAGTAAGTGTAGATTAACTTGGGTTCTAAATAGGAATTTAAATACCTAAGCAATAGATAATTCGTTCCAAGGGAGGCTTAATATAATAGGTTTACTTCTAATTTGGTTTCTAATAAGTCATTGCAATTATAGGAATAAATAGGAAATAATGTTCCTTAACTACATCACAAATATTTTTCTCATACGAAAATACTAATTGCTAAATTTGTCACTCCCCTCTTAAAGGCCACAAAGGTTAAGAAATCTCCCAAATAAAAATTATCTTTTTAAACTTTAATCTTTAATCCTTTTTATTCTTTCAGCTTTTCATCATGCAACTCGGATATTCAGCCAACCAAATCAAATCACAATCTTTCTCCAACTCAGGCTAAGATCTACAGGTACAACTTGGAAAAGTTCACTTTTCCACCAAATTAATTTTGTCTTCCAACTTGTAAACAACTTTTTCTACCAACTTGGGCTTTACAACTTCTGAATTACAACTCAGCTGAATAAAACTATTGGATTGACAGATATTATATCTTCCATTGTCAACAAGTAAGTTTTAAAATCTCAGAACTTCACACATAAGCAAAACCAAATTGGAAACTAGACATGGCAACACTCAAGCTCATCAACTCCAATTAGGATTGTGAAAATTGACAACCACCATGCAATTCCAGTTTGAAATAACATTCTCATAGCTAGTTCAAAATAATTATAATATAACTTTAATTTCTTTCACCACTCAAATAAAGCACTCAACACTCAACTTTACTCATTGGTTCGACTTGGGATTTAGACATACATTACTATAGCAACACTAATATTCCGACTTGGATTTTCAACAAATAATTAATTAATTTGATATGCTTCCACAAATAAAACATCCAATTAACAATACACTAAGTACACCATCACACAATCATAATTTTTCAAATAGGCACTTCAAATATTTTTAAGACTCCCACATCCATAGCATCCAAAATTGATAACTCCATCTCTCATTAGCATAAACACACACAGACAAATACCAATTTAATTGCAAAATATTTTTCTTATTTCTGAATTAATGATCAAATCACCAACACAAGTTTATTAGTTAAGCTTCTCCAACTAGTCTCTCATTAAAAATATTATAATCTGATCATTCTACTCTTAATCACTCGCTCAAACTGGCCTGAAACTAAACACCCAATTGATATCTTCAATCTGCACCACTAATACTCCAAGTTCAGAATCTAAAAATTCAACAATTTGCTTCAACTTGGAATTTCTGCACACATTCATTGCTTCTCATTCACATTAAAAATAGACTTTCACAGATTTAACTTTTAACACACATTTCTCTAAATCAATTCTCAACTCAGAATTCTTCAAACGTATATTTAACTAATTATGGACAATTGCACAAATTATGGACAAATTCATAGTCCATAGCCACATTAAAAAAGGTAGAGAACATGCTTCAAATGATTAAAAAGTGTCGGCAGTCCACCCACACCTTGTTCAGAAGAACCGAGGGTACAAAAAAAAAGTAAATTGTTGTATTTTGGACCGGTTTTTATGCAATAGCAGAACCGGTGCCTATGACCGTGCATCCATCCCGTGCCCATTGACATATAGGCTGGCAGCCGATAAGACAGCACAGTAAAGTGCGCAAAACCAAAAAGCAGGACAACGAACATGAAAGATAGAGAAATGAGCAAATCGCCTACGCACTGAAGATAAAACAGTTGTAACATGGTCCCCATAGGAGATTCAAATAAATGTGATTTGTCAGCAGCCAACGGATACATATTAAAAATGTCAAAACTGACTAGTCATAAGACTTATAGTCACAACCTATAAGATATGAAGGCATACCCTAAAAGATATGAAGGCACATCCACAAATGAGTAAATATTGTGGATATGCATGTAATCATCCTGAAGTGAAAACATCCTGTTCAAGAACCATGCGATCGACATGCAGCGAAGCCCTTAGTATTGACTGGCAGTCGACACCTGCAGCGAGGACTCGGATCCGTCTAGCAATGTGATGGTGACACAACTCTAGAGCTAAACTATTGTATCGGCTGGCAGCCGATAGGTCCGAGGCGATATGTCAGTAATCCTCTCCGCCCTCGTCTGCATCTCTGTCCAAAGCTACCCCCGCGGCCTCCAGATTCGCAATAGCAGCAACAACGGATGCCTCTGGGATGACATGAGATGTGGGAGGTCCTTTCTTTGCATGTGAGGGCATTCTGTGCGAGTACAAGACAATGTTGACATAGACCATCTGCGGAAGACAGAGTTCCTTGTGCCATCTTCGGGTCCAGCACTCCCTCGCAATGAGCGCTTTTGACTCCCTCTTGGCTTTCATCGGAGTCCACCACTCAATTTTAAAATTACCATACGTGGGCTCCAGAGACATGTCCACACATTGGAGTACCCGTCCCAGCCAGCCAGCCAGATGATTGTTGTGACATGGTCGACAAAGAATAAAGTCTCCGAGCAAAACATCCCTGAATGGATTGAATCTCAAGCGCGGCCTGTCCTTCGCAGGTCCGCAGTATGGAGTGGGATCCCCTTCGTCCTCCGGAGTGGTGTCTACTGAATAATTCTCCTCCGCCCCCTTGTCTACAAAAGTCGACGTGTGATCTCTTGTCCAGTCAGAGAGCGGCCATAATCCTTCTTGAAGCAATGTAGGAGTTTGAGGCAGCGCCGAATTGATCTCTGATTGAATTCTTTCCCAATAAGCCACACAGCCTGCCATTTCCTGTGCGTACCGTCTATCTCTGGCCATTCCCGATTTCCAGAACTCAATGAACTTTGCTATTCCGTTTTTGATGAATGTCTGTTTCTCATTGCACTATGTAGCCTTTGCGACTTCCTTTTCTGCATTTCGCCTTCTGGTATTAATGTCCACATTCCCCCAGAGTGCCTTGAAAGGCACAGGTCGAGGGTCCCCCTGTAGAATATTGGGTTGTCCATTTTCGTCCGCTGTCCACATTTTGACAGGTGAGCTAGGAGGCAGCCATGAAGAATCTGTGGCCCTGAGCTTGTACCTCATGATCGGCCATCCATGATCCACACCATCCTCCACGACGTAGAACTTGAAGAGGTGTTTATCTCCGAGCCCGATGATTTTGTTCACCCCATCATGATGGAAGCCCTTGAAGTATGATTTGAAGTCCGCCACTTCTTGCACGAACTCCGGAATGAAGGCTACAGTCTTCTGTGAATCCATGAACGCCTTCATGAGATTCGCAAGTATGTATGTGTTCTTCTTTTTGATCAATTTAGAGAGATAACTGAAGTGCACATCAATGTCCTCGTGCGTATGCTCGACAATAAGGAACCCCACTGAAACTTCCTTGAATATGCGCCTGGCAGTGAGCAGTGAGCAGAAAGCCATGAGGAATCGATTTTTGTTGTCCTTTGCTGAATTGTCGAGTTGCAAGAACAGTTTCCTCGGAAGTGGGACCTGAGGTCGTCCTGGTCTCGCTGCGTCGATCATCATGTCCGAGGCCTGCGGGATTGATGAGTTGCATCTCGATTTCCCATGAAGTAGAGCCTCGAAGAAGGTGTTTAGCGGTGGAGTCGAGAAGAGGATCTTGGACTCCCGAACAGGTGGTAGTTCTAGGGCCCTGAGGACCCTGCAGATGGACGAAATTGTGAAATTTGAATCCCCAGGCCAGAGTGATGTGGAGTAATGTGCATACGCGCCATCTCCATGTCCATGTGTGAGCATTCTAGTACACGAGATTGGTATTTGCCCTAGCCCTGCGGTGGCCTTGGTGATGCGCTGCATCCTCGGAATGGCAGTCTTTGTGGTGTCCATTTTGTCATGAATAATGCAGAGGAACTCTGATGGATTTTGCACCGACTGCGCGGTCCATCCACTGTATACATTTCTACAAGCGCGCTGGTAATTGAGATGTCTCTCTCTGTCGTCGACTAGGGCCTGCCACTCATCACAACCTCTTGGATACTTTGCAATGAACTCTACTAGGAAGTCACATTCTGTGCATTTTGAGAAATTGCTCCCTACGGCCTTGACCTCTACATTTTTGAAATGAGCATTCCGAAGGCAGCTAATAGCAGACTGCGAGACCGGCTTCATATTGCATATTCCATTGACTTGAAGAACATGACTTCATGGATGAGTTTCCATGGAAGACTATAGAGTTGTATTGGCTGGTAGCCGACAGAACTGCAAATGACGGCCTATAGAAAGGAAAGATCAATGGCTTCTACATTCAAAGTCCAGACATGATTGTATCGGCTGGCAGCCGATAAAAGGACTTTTCTACTGTAGACGAAGAGGTAGATGATGGACTTACATAATTGACTTGTTCGCGCATGTGATCCCAATTCATTGCAGAGGGGAGGACCTTGAGATTGTTGACGTGTTTATTTCCAACCATTCTGAACTCGTTTGGCATTTTGTCGGCATTGTTGTCGATGATCGTTTTGAGGGTTGCTTGAGCTTGGATTGTTTGTGGCTGTGGCCATCGGGCCCCCGCATTTCCATGCGAGCCGTTAACGGATCCTTCCACGGCCGCAGCCTTGTAAACATGATAGGCCGACCTCAATACCTCGTGAATGATATACCATGCGTTCTCGCAGACGTCTGTATTTGCAAGAGTAATGAATTTTTTTCCTGGAATAACCCCTGCATGAAGCTGACTCTGCACCGCATACGCTAAATCCCTCCTACTCTCGAATGTACAAGCGAAGAACTTTCGTCGTATAGACCTCGTGTCCTCCCAGGGAAACGTCTGGCAGCATCTGAGCTTACAGCACTTCTGTGAGCTGACCTTACGTACCTCCGTCTCTGAGGTCTTCATTTGCAGCCTAGATTGGCTTTCGTGATCCTTGGGAATCACCCTTCTGCGCACAAAGCGGTATGGATTCCTCGGTACCCCCTGCATTCCGTTATCGTCCGACTCATTCAATAGAGCAGCCTCTGAGCAGAGCGTGACAATTTCAGATAGTAGCCTTCCACCCTCCAACCTTGTGTGTGTGAGCCTCCAGCGCATGGTTGTCATTTGCAGTTCGTCATTGTCCGATACGAACATGACCCCGACATACGTGTCGCCCAGGACGCCATCATCGTAGGCCTCATCTGGTAGGCAAACTTGGATCATGGCTCTTCCGAGAACCGAGAAGTCGTCATTGAGAAGTTCACAGTATTGATTTCTCCAAAGCGGTCTATCTGGAATTGGAAGCCCAGCTTGCATTCCATCCGGATGGCCATTATCTCCACTTGAGTATCAGCTCTAAACACGTCCGAATGATCCATGCTGTCAGCAACACTTGTGTCAGACACGGCAGTGCCAGAGGTACTGTAACCATGAACATCGCGGTGATCCTCTGCAGACCCGCGGTTGTCATCATCGGACGAATAGAGCCTATCATCTCGCTCGTCTTCATCTGATGCAGTAGGAAGTACTCGCTGTGTTCCCGGATCACATAATTCTACCTGTACATCGTTCGAACTCCCACCACTCTCGTAGTTACCATCGACTTGAGCGTGCATGAAATGGGTCGCAGGTTCTCCTGTCGGCTGGCAGCTGACAACCTTGGTTATTGGGACGGAGGTCTCAATTGGTCTGACCTTATAACCACTCCAGAGTATTTTGAATCCAACACAGCGTTTGAGTGTCATGAATTCAGGAATCTCGCAATAAGCACTCTGATCCTGGAAATCATCGACGACGTGCAGTAGCTTCACAACGAGGAAGAAGCTGTGTGGAACGCGAAAGCCTTCCCAGTAACCCTTCGGAGAGCATTGTACAATTGTACCTACACCAGCATACAGCAGATCCGTGCCCACAGTCTGCAGTAGTGAGACATCTATATTGACAGTGAATGACAGGAATTGTTGTATGGGTTTTTCATCTGTGACCACTTGTATTGGCTGTCGGCGGACACTAGCAGAAGAAGACCCTTCAGACTCTGCATGGGGATAGATGTTCTCTGCCTCCCACATGATTGACCTTCCCGAGCAGTGTCGCAGGAACACCATGTCTCCCTTAGGAAACGGAAGAGGCATATCGAGGTTATTTGGAACGTCTAGGACATGAACGCGTACAAGGTAGGGATCGCGGCTCACCACCCTTTCTACGACCGCCTTTCCGGAGTAGTATAATCCTTCCAGTGTAAGAGCCACAACAACTCCCTTCTTCATTTTCAGTCTTCCCGAGCCTCCATTTTTCGTGAATGCCTCAATAGGACTTGCACCCGATGTCCAGTCATCAGATCCACTCATGATTTGAAATCGGAGTCAGAACCCACTATGTCGGAATCTCTATCAGACCCGTGATGACCTTATCGGCTGGCAACCGATACGTCTATGTACCTGGTGCTTCACGACCTTCCTGGTACAGAAATTGGTATCGGCTGGCAGCCAATACCACTGTCCGTACGGTAAAGCACAGAGGCAGGACCGTACAGCTAGAACTTTGGGGATCATGCACGAAGCTAGATTATGCGCTTCCTATGATCTAGGCACTGTCCACAGATGCTCTGACCAGTAAAAATAATGAAATGGAAACACATGTGCAACCTGTCGCAGCTTAAAATTTTGATTTTCTTAGCATGCACCAAAATAGGAACGGATACTAGCCATTAGGGAACCGGATCTGATTAGGTGAAGAAGGAAAACTCAAAACTAGCACAGAACATGAAGTAGTGGGCCTCTTAGATCTAATCCGATCAGGAGTAATTATCGACGGAAACGGAATGCAACACGGATTAGGTCTAGGACCGGATTATGGGTGAACCGGATTCAAGACGACCAAACCGGAAATGGTCCAGAGACTATATAAGGAGGAGCCTTCGCAATTGCACCCCTTTTTACAAACTCGACCTTGAGCGCGTGTCGTAGAGTTTTTTGTGTTTGTGTGCTGCAAGCTTTGATTCCGGTTGAGATCGGAGAGAGAACGTGAGGAACAGAACCGGAACTTGAGTGAAGTCTTTGAGCAGCTAGATCCGCAGAGCAGAAGCTCGACAGTAGGATCTAGGGTTGTAGAGTAGATAGGATTTTGATTTGAGTTAGGAGTAAGAGCGGATCCGGATCGGGATCCGGCTCAACAGTATTAGGTTAGACCGGAAGTTGAATTAGGGTGGCGGCGGACCCCCACGGGTTTTCCGCTTCGCTTTGTACTTTTAGGGTTTTTACCCTTTGTATATAAATCAGTTCCTGCGATGGGAACTGGGAGTCTTCATTTTGCAAATCTCTTGTGCCTTTCCCTTCTCCTCATTGTGTGTCTTTCTCCAGCGCGACAGGATTGTATGATGTGGAGTTAGGATCGTGTGAGCCGGTTTGCGAGTGATTTCTCCCCTTGGTGTTTTCTTTTCCGATTCTATGTGCATGTGAGTAGGTATCTAAGAGTTGGGAGTGAACTTAGTTCCTCAGCACTTCTAGAGTTCCAGGTTCTGGGTGAGAAAGCCGTTGTTAGGCTAGGCAAATAGGGAGGGATTCCTTAGCTGTTGTCGCAGCTTAAAATTTTGATTTTCTTAGTATGCACCAAAATAGGAATGGAAACTAGTCATTAGGGAACCGGATCCGATTAGGTGGAGAAGGAAAACTCAAAATTAGCACAGAACATGAAGTAGTGGGCCTCTTGAATCTAATCCGGTCAGGAGTAACTATCGACGGAAACGGAATACAATACGGATTAGGTCTAGGACCGGATTATGGGTGAACTGGATTCAAGACGACCAAACCGGAAAGGATCCAGAGACTATATAAGGAGGAGCCTTCACTGTTGCACCCCCTTTTAGAAACTCGACCTTGAGCGCGCGTGGTTGAGTTTTCGCGTTTGTGTACTGTAGGCTTTGATTCCGGTTGAGATCGGAGAGAGAATGTGAGGAACGGGACGTGCGGCTAGGAGAGAGTGAGGTAGATTGGAGTGGGAATGCCGCCGCTACGTAGGTCTAGACCAACGAGTCCCTCTGGAGGCGAGGTGAAGCTCCGGAAAGTCATTCCGGTTATTCCCTTCACAAAGCCGGAAAAGTCTCAACTCATGGAGGATCTCACTTCTATGGGTTGCCTAGGGTTTGTCGAGAAACCCTGGGGTTTTAGGGAAGAGAGAATGGTCAAGGAGCTCCTCGGAAAACTGTCCAACCAGTTTGACAACACCGTGAGAGGAACTCCCATCTGCTGGAACGAGGGAATGTGGAGAGGTGTTTATGGTTTCTGGGCAGGAGGGTTAGGAATGGCAAACCGGAAGGATGAGTTTGTCCGAGGCAAGTTCCAGGGGGCCGTCAACCCGAAGGACGGATACGCGGTCGAGGATTGCGTGGATGACCGACACTGTCGGCTTCTGTAGTTCTTGGTTCCGGTCCTTCACCCGGAAAAGCTGACCAGGGTGACGATCACCCTCGGCAACACCATTTTCGGTGCCCTCAGTGGTACCCGGAAAGTGGACTGGGCACGGATCATTTCCGATCTCGTGACCCAGCTCGTTAGTAGAGTTGGGAAGAAGAGGGCCAGTCCAGTGTACCCTTACCTCTTCCACCTCTATCGGGAAAACCAAGTCCTCACCGACGTGGAGGAGAAGGTGTGGAGGACTCAAGAAGTCCTCCTGAAGTATGGGGAGTCGGAAACGGATGACGAGGCCGAGTCCGATTCCGGTTCAGACCGGGAGTCAAGCAAGGAAGAGAAGGAGCCAATGCCGCCCATCAAGCGACAGAAGTTGACGCCTCCCCACAAGCGCGGGACGCCTCCCGGTCACGACAGACCGGCCCCGGAAGAGAGACCGGAAGCCGAGAAGACGGTTTCCGGGGAAGACCCGGAAATGCAAGATCTGTTCAACGGCCTCATCAACCTCCTCTGCAACATCAGGGCGGATTGGGAGGTCAAGCACAGGACGCTTTCGGCGATCGGAAAGTTGGTAGATGCGCCACCGGACAGTAAGTTGGCGGAACAGGTGGCGGAGTGCATCACCAATCCGGAAGAGACCCGGAAACAGGAAGCGGAGATCCGCCGGTTGCAGGAGGAGGTGGACACCCTGAAGGCAACTCTCTTTGCCTATCAGGAAGACGTGACGGCCACCCGGGAGATGGCGGAGGAGACTCGGAAGATAGCCGAGCAAATCAAGGCCACCCTGGGAGAGACCGGAACGGCCGCCGCCAAAGCGAAGCTCTTCGACGAGAAGATCCACGAAGAGAAGAAACTATCCGGTTCCCGGATGGTCCGCATTCTCACCGACTTTGCTGAGCAGGTGGAGACGGCGAAGGTGGAGGGGCGGAAGGCTGCGGACCGGATTGAGGAAAGCAGCCGGAAGCTGACTGGAGCGACGTGCTCCAAGGGGATACATCTTTCGGACATCTCGCTACCGGATATCTTTCCGGACGCGACCATTCCGAAGGATAGGAAGGATTGGACTCCCGAGTCCAAGAAGTCTACACGGACTGAGAATCCGGGCACGAGACCGGATATTACAATCGACCTGGAGTCTTCACCCGGATCTAACCCTGCGGAGGGGGAACGGAACCGGAACTTGAGTGAAGTCTTCGAGGAGCTGGTTCCGGAGAGAGGAAGCCCGACAATAGGATCTAGGGTTGTAGAGTAGATAGGATTTTGATTTCAGTTAGGAGTAGGAGCGGATCCGGATCCGGATCCGGCTCAACAGTATTAGGTTAGACCGGAAGTTGAATTAGGGTGGCGGCGGACCTCCATGGGTTTTCCGCTCCGCTTTGTACTTTTAGGGTTTTTACCCTTTGTATATAAATCGGTTCCTGCGATGGGAACTGGGAGTCTTCATTTTGCAAATTTCTTGTACCTTTCTCTTCTCCTCATTGTGTGTCTCTCTCCAGCGCGACAGGATTGTATGATGTGGAGTTAGGATAGTACGAGCCGGTTTGCGAGTGATTTCTCCCCTTGGTGTTTCTTTTCCGATCCTAGGTGCATGTGAATAGGTATCGAAGAGTTGGGAGTGAACTTAGTTCCTCAGCACTTCTAGAGTTCCAGGTTCCGGGTGAGAAAGCCGTTGTTAGGCTAGGCAAATAGGGAGGGATTCCTTAGCTGCGTTAGAACTCCCGGGTGGGAAATCCGGTCGAGTGTCCGATCTCCTGTGAGGTCTTACCGCCTTAGTTGGCAAACGGAAGAGCTTTAGTCGATGTTGGAACGGACGAGTACACTTGTTACCACCTATCTTCGCACGGATCGGAAGTAGCATCAAGGTCGTTGTAGTATGAGAGGGTCGAGTGTAGGGTCTTTGTGTGACCTACAACCCGGATTGCTATCTGGGTTGTTGTGAAGGACCAAACCGGATCCGGATTAGCTTAGGAGTTTAGGAAGTAGGATAGTGGGTCTTCAGCCACTATAAGTCACGGAAGGAGTGGTGGGCCTACCACTCTCAAAATCAAGCAGTGACCCCTCTGATGGTGAAACAGAGGCAAAAGCAAACCGGATAGAATTACGGATACATGATGACCATCCGGACCGGATTGGTCAGGACGGATTTCCAGGACCGGAAGTTGTAAGATCCTGGGATTTGGATATTTGCACAGACCGGATAGTTAGTAGGATCGGAAGAAGGAGTAATCCGGTCTAGAGTTATCTAGTGTGGTGGTATTTCTGGTTCTAGATCTAGGACCGGAAAGTAAGATTGGGATACTGACTGAGCTTAACTACTTAATAGAGCTAGATACTTCACAGGATCTCGTGGGTTCGATCTTTAGAGTCACTTAGTTATACTCTAAAGCGATTTTTGTGAGTATAATGGGGAATTTACCTGCCCTGTGCTGCGACACAACCAAATAGGAAATCCTGAACCTCTGTCAGGCAACTAATTATCGAGAATGCTCCTGACTACTACTGCAATTAGAATCCTACTGCAATTCAAATGTAGCTTGGAGCAATTCAAATCCTACTGCAAATCCTACGTAAGCCTAAACGCCAAATAACAACTCTCGAAGAGCGCTTCCTGAACCCGAAGACTATTCAATGCTGCACTGAACTGAGGTCTACTGAATTCCCTGTCACGTTGCATTCTTCATAAACATTCCACAACAAGCCACTGCAATTCCCTGACGGTTCTTGGACGCTCTGAGTGCGTGTGTGGGGCAAATGAAAATGAAAATGGAAGTCCTCCAAGATCTGATCCTAGGTGAGCAAGCCTGAAACTGAATTTGGCGCCTGAAATTTGAATCTGGAAGAGGATGAAGTTGTGGTGATTGCAAGAGAAACAAGTCCGTGCATCGGGAGATCGTGTTGGGAAACGTACGCATCTCTGCAATGAGTGTTCGTAACTTCCATGTACTGTGCTGGATGTGGAGTACGTGCTAACGGATGAAAACCTACGATAGATGAAATTTATGGAAGAACGAACTCGGTTTGTCATGATTGCGCCTATTGGCTGGCAGCCGAGGGTTTAGAAGGTATACACCCCTGGCTACTTTCATTTTCTCTCATTTGCCATTTGCGTCTCCTGCTCTCTCTCTATCACTCACTCTCACTCTCACTCACTCACACTCACTCTCAGCCTCACTCACTCTCAGCCTCACTCACTCTCACTCTGCCATTCTCCCTCCTTTAGTCCGGCTTGCAGCTGACATCCCCTCGCAAAGCAAAGCAGCAGCCGATACATCTTAGCGTAGCCGATACGCATTTCTGGCCAGCCGACAGTGAAGGAGAGTGAGGCAAGCGTGCTTTTTCAGCAGCCGACAAGTCATCTTCAGCAGCCGATAAGCGACAGAGTCCATTGGCGATGGCATCCTCCGATTTGGCGACTGAGAGGTACTTTTCACTACATGTATCGGCTGCCAGTCGATACACTGTCATTTGCTATATCATATAGGATAGCCATTGAGATTCCGAAGCACCTATTACTTGCTCTATTGGCTGGCAGCCGACATACATTGCAGCACTCATTAGGAGCCTGAGCTTAAGCTATGTCGGCTGGCAGCCGATATGATCCCGGGACGGTTGACTTAGGAATTTCTAGAAATGTCTTCCGACGATAGGGTTTAGGGACTGAGAGGTTGTATCGGCTGGCAGCCGATATAGTGGATGCACAAAGTGAAGGTGCATAGTGTGAGTGTACTGAGAATTCAATTGTATTGTTCTGTAGGAAACCGACTCTCTTGGCCTGCCTTCTAGGTGAGCAAATCCCAAACTCTCGGATATTGGGAGACGGGTATCCACCGAGGGCAACATGGCGAGCGATCGAGGCCATCCAAGAATGGGGTCTGTGTTGGAGGCAGTTACCCAACACGACAGTGGAGATCGTATGCTCCTTCAAGCTGAAAGGGAACATGACCCCTAGCAAAGGAAGTGTATTGTCCGTCATGGCTGTTGGTGATTTCGTGCACGTCATGATATGCTTGATGCCACTGGGAAGTACGGATGGAGTTGCCGATTATTTCACGGTGGAGTTGCCGGTGAACAAGTGCACGGAGGAGGTCTGTGGACAGAAGTCAATGTCGATGGGCATGACATTCGCGGGAAACACGCCGTCTAGTGCAGAGGACCTCATCCAGGGCTAGGAGTGCTTGAAGATAGAGCACGATGAACACAATGCGTTCATCGCTCGTGAGTTGGAAAAGGGGAAGAAAAAGGTACCCTCGGCGAGGAAGCAAGTGGCGGCGCCAATGACTGAAGTTGCTGCAACTGATCTACAGGACACCGGGTCGCCCAGCAAATCAAAGAAAAAAGCGAAGGCCAGGGACGACCCCAACAAGCCACTGAAGCTGACACTCGACGAAGCACTCCGGCGTGGAAATCATCTCACAACCAAGACGAAGGAGAACGAGGTGAACACTATTTACCACGCGTTGGAAACGGGGCTCCTGCACGCGTTTCCTTACAAAAAGCAGCGTCTTCCGGGGGTCATTCACTCGGACAAATTCCACATTGCACCGGACGAGTTGAAGTACCGGAAGATTGCAAAGGACCGACTTGGCTAGGTAATTCGACGATCACTTCCATCCTTTACTGGTTTTTATCTTCCCATATAATGTATCGGCTGGCAGTCGACATCTGTAGCTGGTCTTTAATATTTTGGCCTTCTCTCAATTCAGGTGAAGACCATGTACAAGGGATACGGGTCCATTAGGAAGAAGCCGGAAATCCATGGGATTCCTCTGAAGCGGGCTCCACTGCCAACGGACAAAGGGCTAGACGCCGTGATGGACGAGTGTTCCGGGAAGGAACAGACTATTGTTGTCGACGGCATCTCAATGCCGTGGTGGAAGGCGCCAAATGTCCACTGGTATATCATTGGTGGGCAACACATAGTGACGGCCTGTCGAGAATTGGCCGAGCAATATCCGGACGGCTCTGAAGCCAAAACCGACCTCCTGGAGTTCGAGGTCATTCCGGTATTCAGTAGAGACCCGGACACACTCGTCAGAGTCTCCAATGCCCTCAATCTCAACATCGCAGAGAAAGTGGCAAAGGAGACCTTCAGATCCTACGCAGAGATGGGAAGAGCGGCGTGGGTGAAGGCGGGGTGCCCAGAGTCGCATCGTGGAGGTGGAAAGCCGTCAGCAACATTTGAGGTAATTTCCACGCACCTTTATTTTTTTCTCCCTTTTGATTAATATATTATGTATCGGTTGGCAGCCGATACCATTCTCGCATGTTCTAAACATTGCGGTAGAACTCCTCCAGGCTGCGAAGCTGAAGGTGATGGCGCACTTCGTGGATGAGAAGGTGTCCTCCAAGTTGCCCCTCATCTTCATCAAGGAGACCACCTGGGTGCTATGGACAAAGGTCTTCGATGCGTGGGAGAATGGGGAGCTTATTGGAGATGATGGGACTGTGCCGAATCTCCTCGTCAATCGGAATTCGGAAGCCGCTCACTCACATCACCAAAACGGATCTCACGCCAACGCTAGGGCTTCGGGATTCGGATCTGTGCGAGCTAGGGCGGAAGATCGTTGCACTTCGCGTGAGCATCAAGAACACCGCGAAGGCCAAGTCCTCGGGGAAGATCACTCTCTTCGATTGGTGCAAGGACAAAAAGCTGGACAGGATCGTCATGAACGAGATCATATCGACCAGGAAGAAGCATCCCCTTCCCTGCAAGGACCAGGGCTGGACCCCATATACTAACGAGGATTGGATGGAGCTTGCTGAAAAGGAGGGGTACTCAACGGCCGTAGTCCGAAACGTCTGGAAGGACATGATGAAGTTCACGGACGCCAACAACTGATTGAAGGGGCGAGTGAACCCTATGAATCCAACGACGGACAAGTCGACGGATGGCAAGGCGCCGGGGGTCTTCTTCACGACGTTGGCGAACTACGCCAAAGTCGAAATGCCTCCGATGCTTGGGAAGTCCGCCGAACTGAAATATGAATGCTATGTCGGAGAGAGTATTCCTAAGGTGGTCAACTTCGTCCGTCAATCAAAGGGAAATATGGCGCTGGAACCCGAGGACAAAAAATTCATTGTCCTCTTTGAGTATACAGATATGGGGGAACCGGTTCCAGTGAACAAGAACGATCTGCTCGATCTAGCACTGGCCGCTGAAATCCTTGAGGTGGACGGTCCGAATATCGAAGAGACCGAAGCGTACATCCCCCTGCCAATGCTCCTTATCTGGAACTTGCGTTTCCGAGATTCTGTCGCGACGGCCTCGTACTCGTCCTCGTCCTCCTGGTACTACCATTCGGTGTACTATCAACCATCTCCCCGTGGAGGCTTAATTTCAGAAGGCGGAGATTGAATCCATGCCTTTGGTCACTTTGTCCTTGACCTTCCCGAAGCCCGAGGACAGGTCCAGTATTTTCCCGGTCTTCAAGCGCTTCACTGGGATCAACAAGGCGCTCGACTGGTTCAATGTCGACGTTGAGGGCGAGGTCGACTGGAATGGGGGGATGTGCGGGGTTGGTCATGGACTTCTAGAGAAATTGATGAAGCAGACCCTAAAATCCAAGGATGCCACCGTCATCAACATCCGGGGGGGCGGGAACATCACGGAGATCGCTCTGGTAAGTTTTCTTATCCCTTCCTCACATTTGCATTGTTTAGAGGAAGTGAAATCCTATCGGCTGGCAGTCGATACAACATGTTACTCACTTGTACTCCATGGGTTCGCAGAGGAATGGACGGGCCGTCATGGAGTTTGTTCGGGAGGAGGACGGATTGCAGAAGGCCACGGAACGTGTGAGGGGAATGAACCTCGTCTCCTCGGCTTCCTTGGGACCTTCTTTAGGGACGCCTGCGTTGACAGACCCGTCAGACCGGGGGGGCGCAAGCGGATCGGGGCAAGTGTCGCCTGCGGCATCACATCAGCAACCGCAGCCAATCTCGACCCTCAATCTGACGGAGACTCTAGGTGGCGCTGCTCAATCTCAACAGCCGTAGAGTCAGTCTCAGGAGCGACCAGCACTTCAGACGTTTCAGATTGACTCAGACAGTGATGGCCCCCCGGAAGAGACACTCATTCGAAGGCAGCGGCAACGACGTCCTTCATCTCCGCGGCGTTCTCTCAATCTCCCCCCGGCTCCAAATTCGAAGCCGCACGGGATGCTCCGACCGGAAAATTCATCGATCGCAATGGTCGTGGACTTGCACGTTCAGCCACCGTCAGAGGAGATTCGCAGGATTCTACAGGCTCTAGTGGTCAGTCCTGCGAGAGAGCCTCAAGTGGGAGTCACTACAATTGGCCGCCCGGCTATTGCAGCTGACATTAGTATCGGTTGCCAGCCGACACCCATGGTGGTTTCCCCGCCTGAACCACGACAGGGAAGAAGCAAGGGGGCCACGCTCGAAAAGGAGTTGGAGTCGGCGGACTCGCGGAGGTCAACTCGGGTTCAGCAAAAGCGGAAACGACCAAGTGACGAGGAAGACGGTGGCGTGGCGGCGCGGGAACAGGACTTCCCAAATGAAGCAATGTCTCCCGCTCGATCTCAGAGGCAAGCTCAGACTAGAGGTTCATAGGCGATAGACATGCTCCGCGATGTTTGTGGAGTATCTAAAATAGCTCATGTATACGTAGCATTGCCTGGCTCAGACTTGTGCGTAGACTTGTCAGTAGGAGCCTTCATCTCGGCAGACTAGAGTACTTATGGACTGTGTCGGCTGCCAGCCGATATAGTGCACGAATGTTTTGTCATGTACCTAAGTTCATTGCATCTCATGCTCTATGTATTTCGTTTTGCAATGCAGATGATGACTCCAAAACTTCTGAGAAATTCCCCGCCACCACGTTTGAAGGTGGGCAGGAGTGTGACAAACCAGCTCTAGAAGAAAGGGCAGGGAACACGTCTAGTGCTGGCCCGTCTCAAGTAGCAACTCCGAAGTTGTTTCTTTTCCTTGAGGTTCAGGGAACTCTGCTCTTTTATGAGCCCCTCATTTTAAAAGGGAAAAGTATGCATCAGAGGTCGCAAATAAGAGCTTGACGAGGTCTTCAGGAGTTCATCAGGTTCTGTAAGGGTTAGGACATTCAAATCGTTTATTGGTCGCATTTACCTAAGAAGACTCTTGAGCAGCGTCTTCATAACCTGAAATGGAAGGCGCCGGATATCGGAGACGATTACCTGGCTTTTGGACAGAAGTACTGTAACGAGAGTGCTTATCGAGACCCTCAGAATCCCACACGACCAATTTTTCTGAAGCGTCTCGCAAGGATTCTTGGGTCATCCTCCTTGTACGATAATGGGGCCACGATCAACAACTCATTGATCGTGGATCACGAGCCCTATCGGAACGTTTTGAATTTGCCATATAGTGTGATTCATCCACCCCCGGTTACTATGTATTCGGAGAGTTCGCTGAAGGGTGGAAAACTGCCTTATCTCTAGGCGACGCTCATCCCGTTCATTGAACGGTTTTTGTCTTCGGGACTCATGGTCCCAGAGTTCTGTCAAAAAAACTCTTCAGTTGGGATTGCACGTTGTATGCCCGGCTCTCCACTTCATAATCAGTTCGTGAATGTGACATCACTATATCAAAAGGGATTCGAGGTGCCATATTCACTGGAGGAGCTGCAGGCCATGGGAATTCCTAGCCCACGGGACCTAATGGAGGAGGCGTAGTGTATCGGCTGCCAGCCGACACATATTTTTGTAGATTGTATATATTCTCTGTAGATAAAGGAAGACGTCTAGAGACTACATCTTTTGTGTACATTATTTTCTTTTGTATTGATTAAACAATTTTTTTGTAATGAAGGCATTTCAGTCCGATTTTTCCTAAAGCTTGCGCATGGGACACTCACTCTCAAAGCATTCAAATGTTTCCTTTGAGAGTTTCAGCATTAGGTCTTGGTCATTCTAATCAAGTGATCGCAATAATATAAGTGCAGGCATTCACTCATCTGTGCACAATCTATCTGGCACCTTTTGTTTGTTTCTCAATATGAATTATTGGCTGCTGTCTTGTGTCAGGCCGCAGTATCGGCTGCCAGCCGATATCAACTGGCTTGTCTTCTTTCAATGGATGTTGATGTTGTATAATCTTGTAGCTACTAACTCATGTTTTGTTCAGGAGTCCAACGTGGGCCATCCACAGTCGTTCAAGAAATGTGTGGTTCTATGCGTCACGGGACTACTTTGTTATCTCGACCCGAATATTGAGGTGGACAAGTCGGACCCGCACAGAAATGTCATTAAAAGGCCAGGGCTAGTTGCAATGTTCATGACACTGTTTGAAAAGTTCCACGTAGGAATTTGGTCCAGGATGCCAATAGTTGATTTTAGGCCTCTGCTTGCGCACTTGCTTCCAAAACATATCAGAGACAACCTAGCGTTCGTTTATGGCAGAGAGTACTGTGTAGATAGCCAAAATTTCCCGTGGTGCTACAAAATGCTCTCAATACTTCACACTAAGAGACCATCCAGGATGACATGCTTCACAGACCAAGTGCTCATGGTCGATGTGTGCCCACTTTCGCTCAGGAGGACGCCAGATCCGGCGTGCTATATTCCGCTACCATTTACGGGGGATCTCAATTTCCCGAATATTAGTAGAATTATCCCGAACATTTCAATGGATATTATTCCATTCATTTATCCCATGTACGAGCATGAGTCAGTCTCGGAATACATGAAAGGCGCAATCAAACCGGGACAATTACACTATGAAGTTGCACAGTCAATCAAGTACGGGAAGCCAAACTGGAATGAAATATTCTGGTGATTTGCCCTACATGGTGTCGGCCGCCAGCCGATACCCTTGCAAAGTGGAATCGGGGGGGGCTTGAATACCTTCCAATCTCGTCCCCTTTACCTTATTCACAAATTTGAACTGCTTTATTGTCAACGCCAGTCTTATCGAATCGACTGCCTCTTCAAGACCTATTCTCTGGAGTTTTCTGGGGGGGATATTGGCTACCAGCTGATACGAGCAATTCAGTTCATTGGATCGGATGGACTCAGGGTTTAGGGTTTAAGAAGGAGCATTCGTTGCTCTTCATCTTACAGATGGCTGCCATAGTCGATTTTCATAATTTACATAGTGCAAACACTTTCATAGATCTAGGTGCTTTAGAGAATGATGTTAGGAGTCGATTGGCAATATTAGGCACCAGCCGATACTTTGTTCCAAATTTGGACACAACATAGGAGCTTATGAAATTATTGATTTAACTACTAATTGTAGGCTCTGAACTCTATCATTGGCAGGGTTGACACGACGTCCGGACGCGGACGCTGTGTCCGCAGCGTCCGTTGACATTCGCGGTCTCTGCGGACGCAGCGTCCGCCGGGACCGCCCCGTCCGCCTGTCACCCCGTCCGCCCTGCCCGTCCGCCCCGTCCGCTTTGACGGCCCTATTTCCCCCGACCGCCCTACCCAAACTAGCCCGCGGTTACTTCCTTAATCTTTAAACAATTTAAAAGATTATAAAGTTTGACCATGAGTCCATGATAGTCTTGAAACTATGAAAAAATTCCAATTCATTTTCAGAAGGCAAACTAAAAAAGTTTGTGACTTCAAATATATATATATATACTATTTAAAAAATCGAGATCAACACAAATACAAACATAATCAATATGGGCAAAATGTATTCAATTTAATGTAGAATACCATACATTGTGCACATTTGGCTAATTGCACATATAATTTTTTTCATTCCAACTCTATATTTCTAAACTAATTTTTAATGCCTATATAACCTATTCAACTATTACTTCTGCACTACCAATCTAATATAAATGGCGGAAATGTTCATCTGGCATCGGCCAACAATATGTATTAGAAAATCGCGTAATCACATGGGCCAAACTAGTATTTTCATTGTCAGTCTTCGAAGAAATGCGCTTCAAGTAAGCATAAAACACTTTTGCAAAGTCATGAAAGGCAAATTGTGTTGCACTAGGTGTTTTTTGTAGCAAGTTGAAATACGCCTCTGACATGTTGTTTCCATTCATCCGCCGAGCAATTTTTCGAATGGCATACTCTTCCGACTTACGTGAATACATCGGAATGACTTCCACATCTGCACCTGCTTTATGCAAATATGAAATACGTGGATCCACCCACCATCTCCTCTACAAAGTCTGTTTCATCTCATTTGCTGATGTAAATGTGTACAAAGACTTCATTGGCGGAGAAGCTAAGGTGGTCATGCCCTAATCGCAAACTCCAATGTACACACGTGACTCATCCTCTGGAAAATGCAACAAGATGTTGTCCGGAGAAAGATCATTGTGCAAATGTGCAGCAAGATGCACTACATACATTATATGCATAAACGCCCATGTCAATTCCGTGCGCTTCTTCTGATATCGTCCTAAATGGTGAGCTTTTACAACCTCCTCTTCGGTTGGATTCGTATACATCAAACGGATTTGAATGTTGTCTGGAAAGTCCTTATCCATATTCAACATTTGTCGAAGAGTTCTACCATTCCACCAATACGCATAACCTTCACATGTCGTTCCGTGCATTGCAGTAAACCGTATCACACCCGCGTGTGGAATTCGAACAGCCATTGATTCGTTTTGATGTTCTAGCTTTGCAAGATCGGGTCGAGTTTGGTGGTGAATGGATTTCTTTGCCGCGAACTCCCAATGAGGAAGTATTCTTGGACATCCTTCAATACGAACCTTTCGAATCGTTGCATATCCACCTCTCATCGTTCTATCATCAACAGCAATCACGCGTGTTGTATCTGGAAGTACTATGAGGTGTCGTCTGGTCCTTTCCGCTTCAGCAACTCCATCATTGCTTTTCCACCAACCAATTGAACCAACTCGATTGTGCGTTTTGGCAAATGGAGCACATCGCCCCCTAAATAAGTCCGCTTTTAGAATCACTTCTTCAAACTGGGCGTCATTGGGTCGATATTCCTTGCCATATTTAACCAAAATGACTTTGGAATTCCACAAAGCGTCATGAACCTTATTCTCCAAACATTCGGTGAAATACGTTTTATGCATTTCGTCATGCCATTTCGCCACATTCAATGCATCCAACAACATCTGTGTCATGTCTACCTTGAATTTAGACACGCACTCTTCTTGATATCTGATGTACTTATTGTCTAAAGACAATGTTGTTTCCGATTCATAAAATTGAACGATGCGCTCAATCATGAATTTTTTGCATTCTTCCGAAGGACTTTGGCGAGCTACCTCCAAGTTTGATGGTCCCTCTCCATGTTTAAGCTTTGCAACTTTCTTCTTCCCCTTCGTCATCGTGACAAATGAAATTGATATAGATCAAATTTTTTAATTTGAAATTTAATTCACGCGCAAGTGTCCAAAAAATTGGCAACAAGGAGGCCCCAATAAATCACTCTTGCCTTGCCTCGGAAAGGAGTCAATGGAGGATGAACCTCCAAGCTCTCCGCTCCACCTTGCATTCACAAGGGGCAAAGCAAAAGTGACAATGTAGACGGCCCGTCCGCCCTTCTTATAAGGGCGGACGGCCCTAAACCGTCCGCCCGATCGGACGGGCCGGGGGTGGCGGACGGATCGGCCGTCCGCCTCCCCGAAACCCTAGAGCCCCGTCCGCCCGATCGGACGGTCCGAGGGGGCAGACGCATCGCCGTAACGGGGCGGACGGGTATCGGGGCGGACAGGGCGGTCAGGGCGAACGCCGGATCCGACGGATAGGGCGGACGGATATCGGGGCGGACGGGGCGGACGGGGCGGTTTGACCCTAAAGCGACCCTAAACCCATATTTTGCACGATAAACAAAGGTCTTCATGGCACTGTATAGTTCAACTAACTTTTCATTCATTCAATGTAAAATTTGAAATTAAAAAAGGTAGCCTTCCTTTATGACCAAATTTATGAATTCTTGGTAAATGATATTTTTGTACAAAGATATGAGCTAAAATGTGCAAAAATTCACGAAAGGATTGCGACATTTAATATATGTATCCAAATATTCACGTTGCATTGTGTATAAAGCAATTGTAAGAAGGTAATTGAATAAAAATTCTACTATGAAATTGAATTAGTTGACGTCTAATCACTTAGTAAACCGCTAAATGTCCAAGTCCTTGCAAGTATGTTTTGGCTATCGAAAAAGAGCATGGACTTATAGTTATCCCCAATGAAGCAAATTGTTCTTTTTTCAAAATCTCATGGTATAGATGTTTAACCCCTAAAGTTCTTTTCACTAAAAACACTTCAAAACTGCCAGTAGTAGTGCAAATACCAAGTCTTGGAAGAAAAATACTTTTGGGCATATGTAACCGTAGGATCTTGTAGTAAATTAGTTGGAAAAGATGTGGAAAAAATTTTAGACAAATCCACCATTTGGATTGTAAGATATTAGATATTGAGTGTTTCATTTAAGGGGGCTACTCAATTATGTCTATTAATGAACAATTGGTAGGCTAACAAACCTAACTTAGCATGTATTTTAATATTTGTTGCAATTGTTTTAGGATTATTATAACATAATACTATTATAATATTCTTATAAATGATATAGTACTAAATCATTTCAAAATCAACAACATTTGAACACAATCTATCAATCTTGTCTTCCATACTCCTTTAATGATATATATATATATAAATATATATACATATATAAAATATATTAGATAAATCAACATGAACAAATCAATGATTATATATTTCATAGATCTATTCTTCATCAATCAAATAAGAGTGCATGTGCAAATATAGACAAAGATGGTTTCTCCATTTGTTCCCAAAAATTAAATAAACAAATAGAGAAAGATATGAAGTGAATGTTACTTGGAGAATTGAAGGGAAAGAAATTGAAGTACTCAATTGCATTTTATTAAATTGGAAAATTTCATGTGGATGGCATGAATTAATCTTCATAGATGCTAAACTCATACGAGTTACATTTCAACATTTATGATTTATGCAATTGATTGAATTGAAAGCTCTTGTAATTACATTTTCAAATTTTCGATTCAATCATTCAAATTTGCAATAGTGATTTATGATAGATTTATAACTTTAAATGTGAAAGCATTCAATGCCTTTATGCGTTTGTTCATCAATATATTAATTTTAAATAAATAATATATATATTTTATAACATATGCATAAACCATTGCATTAAAAAAAAAAAAAACTAAGAGCCAAGCCAAATAGGTTGGTCAAATGAAGAGAACAAGAGAACAAGAGCCCTACGAGAAAGCAAAGGACAAAAAATATATATCAAAAGGATTCAAAGGAAGGAACAAGATGCATTCTTGCAAGACCGTAGAATACATAATGAGATAATGATTTCAAAATCCAAACACAAATATATTTTCTATTTCAATGAGAGTAAAAAATGAACTCCCTTGCTCTCAAAGATTGTACAATGTACACGTTATACAAAACGAACATATAACAGAAAGAGTAGAAGACATCGTTTATCATGATTGAAAACTGAAATGATTTTTTCTTTCTATGTAGAATATTTTATGAAATGTAACAATGTATTTAATTATCATAGTAATTGGTAGAAATCTTTGTGCAATACATAGAAACATTTCATTCATGTGGAATTTTTTCATTTATTTAGGATTAAAATTGAAGTATTATACTCTACAAAGTACAAACCGAAAACAATATCATATACCTAAGTTCAAAAGTTTGCAATTGTTTCGTGAATTCATTTTGAAAACTCAAACAAAGAAATATTTTATAATCAATATCTTGTTCATTTGAATCATTTCAAAATTCGAATTCCGAATTCAATTCCTATTTATAATAGAAATTATGTTTGTCAATTTTTTAGATCTTTAAACAATGAACCCTCTTTTTTTTTAAATTAATATTTAAAAACAACTGAAATAAGAATATTGGAATTACCCTTCAAAATAAATATAGCACATGTATAAGTGTATAATGTATTCTACTCAATCAACTCAAGTAACGAATTTTTCTATGTTTTTAAGGAAAAATATAGCCATATATGATTTGAAAGTTAAAACATTGATTCTTTTTCTTTGTTTTCAAATCTAATCAAAATTTCATTAAAAAATATGAAAGACTCGATGTTCATTTGAAGATCGTGATGCACTTTTAATGAGAAATCACAACCTTTTATTAAATATCATGAGGTTGAAATCCATTAAACTGTTATTCTAATTATGTATTGGGGCCTTTTTTTAAATTTCCATTTGCTTATGATGAAAAAGGAATTGATTATTTCTGCAAAACATTTGATTTCCTAATGAACTTTAAAAAAATCCCCACCATCTTCAGATCTTCTCAAAACCTATTTAGAAGGATAATATGAGTAAATAATCCAAACACATTTAACTTAACCACATTCCCCTCATTCGTAAAACAATTTAGAGGAGAAAAGAAAAGGTTTAGGGTAATTAGGGTATAGGGTTTACATTTTTTTTTTAAATAAAATGATAAATCAATTACATTGATCCTCATTTAGCAGTGATTATTAGGCTGTTTTTTTTTTGAAATGTTACCGCTCTTTTTGAGTTATATCGACCTCTTAGGATGCTCCAATGGACAGCTGGGCGGACGCCGGCGGCGGTCAGTGTTTAAGTGGGGCGGTCGGCGTGTCCAAAGCGCAGACGACGTCGGAAGGCGAACAGTGCGAACAGTCCCGTCCGACCGCCCCGTCCGCCGCGTCCGACCGCCCGTCCGACCCATCTAGCCTGTCTGCCCAACCGCCTCGTCCGACCGGTCCGTCCGCCCGCCAGCCCGCCCTGTTCGACAGCCCTATCCGACCCGTCCGACCGGTTCGTCCGCCTGCCCTGTCCGCCCCGTCCGCTTCAACCCCGTCCGGGCCGTTTCTTGTTTTTGAATGGAAACCCTAAAAATGAACCTTTAATTTTCTAGAGGGGACTATAAATGTTAGAAGAGAAGCTTTGGTATTCACTCTCGAAAAACTGAACGCTAAGATTTCCAAGGGCTATGAGCTTCAATTTATTGAGTCTCTTGCTTGGTAATGCATAGTTCGGTGGACGGGGGGGCTTTGATTTTCAAAGCTTTGTGTGACTAATTTCATTGATATTGT
The DNA here is from genome assembly GCA_963969395.1 of Pseudoscleropodium purum. Classification (NCBI taxonomy): domain Eukaryota; kingdom Viridiplantae; phylum Streptophyta; class Bryopsida; order Hypnales; family Brachytheciaceae; genus Pseudoscleropodium; species Pseudoscleropodium purum. The sequence goes on along the minus strand of OZ017798.1, from coordinate 7,549,340 downwards.
ATACATTGTCACGTTGTGGGTTTCAAATTGAAAACATTCTATTGGTTTCTTTTGAAATTGAGGTAAAACATACACTTGTCAATATGGTGGCCAAACCGACGGGGGATTTTTCTCCTTGGTTTAGTGTGCAAGAGGGTGGTAAAGTAAAATGTAGGCTTTGCAAAGCGAGCATGTCAAGGAAACTCAACCGTATGTTCAGCCACTTAGGCTATTCTGGGCTTGAAGGTGTACGTGATAAAGGGGTGAGCCTTTGTCCACGATTATCAATGGCAGTTCGAGATTTATTTCGGCATTGCGAAGGAGTTTTTCCAAGACGCGTTGTAATGGACAATGTGGATGGCAACCCTGGCCCTTCAAATGTTCAAGAGTTTTTGGCCGGAAAGGCTGTGTCGCATTCTGACTATGAAGATTCTTGTCCAGCGTCCAAAGAATTGGTATCAATGGTATGTGCCACAACTGAAATGACTTTGAGTATGGAAGCTTCTGGTGAACGTGAAACCCTGAGGGCATCAAGTTTTAAGCCTCAGAGGCAAGGTAGCTTAGTGAATGGGTTTGAAGAAGGTCATAGACGCAAATTACATTCAATGTGGGCAAATTTTTTTTATTCGGCGAACATACCATTTTCCGTGGCTCGAAATCCAGCTTTTAAAGAAGCAGTGAAGAAAACGGCTGCATTTGGTAGGCCATACATTCCTCCCTCATACCACGACCTTCGGTACAAATTGTTGAATGAGGCGAAGACCAACATTCAGACACAGTTGAATGCACGGACTAAAAATAGCATTCGAAAATTTGAAGCAACATTGTCCATTGATGGATGGAGCTCGGTGACTAATCGACCTCTCATCAATGCCATGCTTGTATCATCCGCAGGTGAAGAATTTCTTGGATCTGTAGATACAAGTGGTTGTGAAAAAAATGCGGAGTACTTGACAGTTGTGTTGGAAAAGTTCATTGAACAAATGGGGTCCAAGAACGTCGTGTTAATAACTACGGATAATGCTCCCGTGAATCCGTCCGCATGGGATGTAATATCTACAAAATATCCTCATATTTTTTACCAAGGGTGCGTGGTACATGCATTGAATTTGTTGTTGAAGGATTGGGTTGCACAGAAATGGATTGCTTCCAAATTGGATAAAGGAGTTCTTGTAGCTAAATTTATCAGGAAGAGACATATGCCGCTAGCTCTATTGCGAAAGTATTCGCCAAATCTTGGTCTCTTGATGCCTGGGGATACAAGGTTTGCCTCTAAATTTATCATGATGGAGCGTTTGACAAAATTGAGAGGAGCATTGGAACAAACGGTGGTAGATCCGCAATGGATTGAATATGTACATACTCTCAAGAAGAAATGTGGAGCTAAAGTCCAACCAAAAGACTTGGCCTTAGCGGTGAAGAAAATTGTTTTTGATGACCATTTTTGGAATCGGTCCATCAATTATGTGGAGATGGTTGAACCAATCATATGTGCACTCCGCGATTTGGATTCAAAATCACTATGCATGGGGAAGGTGTTGCATATCATGAGGAAGTTAGAGAAGCACGTGAACGGATTACAAAGTCCACCATTTTGTTTGCTAGAAGAACTTACAATTCCATTGGTACAGTTTTTTTATGCCCGAAGAAAAATGGTGGACAACGATCTCCAATCAACCGCAGCTCTTTTGAATCCATACCTTTTTCATGACAAAGAGCTAGCGGATGACGCAGATGTAATGTCAGGATGTAAAAAAGTTTTGGAGAGAATATGTAAACCGGATGAATATGCAGCAATGTTGAAGGAATTTGTAGCTTTTCGACACAAGGAACCTCCATTCCACAATATGTTGAATCCGGGAGATCAAATGTTGTCCGCACATGCTTGGTGGGATTTTGAAGGTGCATGTGGCAAGTTTATAGCTCCATTAGCGAAGAGGATATTGGCTCAACCAATGTCATCATCTTCATGTGAACGAAATTGGAGCAACTATTCTTTTGTTCACAACAAATCTCGAAATAAATTGAAGCCGGAGAGAGCAGCGGATTTGGTGTACGTGTATATCAATTCCAAAACATTAAACGCATCGAAGGAAAAAGATGAAAAAAAATGGTATAATGATAATGTGGATCCGATGGAATCAGAGGATTCAGATAGGCCGACGTTAGAAGACGATGATGACAAGGATTTGGAAAGGGCCTTTCAGCTGTAGATGGCGGAGATGACTTCAATCGTGCGACAGCATGGGGAGATGAAAACGTTATGCAAGACTTTCCCGATTTGGTGAATGATATGCATGATTATCATCTAAACCGCAAGGATGTCGTTCCCGACAATGCAAACGATGCATATACCTTTTGTGAAGACGAGGACAATGTAGGGGGAGAGGAGAATCTACCTTCTTTAGCTACATATTGCAATGGAATGGGATTCTTGAATAGCGAAAACATTCTATCGGAAAAGGCAAACGCTATTGCCAAAGAGGTGAAAATCAATGAGAATGCTATTGGTGATGATGAGAGAAATGAAGAAGTTTTAATTTCTCAATCTCCATCTGTGGCATTAAATGTAGTGCAAGGAAACGACAAAAGAGAAGATGTGGTCATGGAGGTGGACGTTCCAAAAGATGTGGGCAACAATAGTGGTGATGAGGGGGAACCAAATATTGCGGTACAAAAAAATAATGATTCACTTGGGATGGCAGTCACAAATTCGGCAATTGTGAAGAGTGATAAAGGAAAGGAGCCAATGAAGTCAATTTTTGAAGTACCAAGATCTAGTGCTCTTCCACCAATACCATTGAAGTCTGTTAGCACACGATTGAATGATTCTCAGAGCTTTGGATATGGAAAACGCCTAATGAACATTTCCAAAGAAATTTCTACAGGCGGTAATCTACGGAAAGTAGTGTCATCACCTACAAGCCTAAGTGATACGGATAGTGATCGGATGCCATTGGCATCTTTGCGTGCTCGCATTTTAGCAAATGGAATGGCGCAAGAACCGATCAAATCAATAAACGGCACTCTATTACTTCAAAAGAAAGCCAAAGTGGAGATAACCGTTCATGGACATGTCAACTCTACATCGAGATTGATGGTTCAAGAATCGAGTAACGTGAAAGCGAAAAGAGAAATGCAACCTTTTGCTATCTCTCCAGTGAAGAATAGGACCCCTCTTGATGAAAATGTTGCTACTTTGTCAAATAGAAAGAAAAGAAAGGTATATTCAAGAAGCCTTTAATCGTTCTGTCAAAGTAAAAAAAGAAAAATTAAATTCGAAAGAAGGGAGTAAACCTACTTCGAGAGAAGACTTGAAGGAGACAACGATACTTGATTCCAACAATGAAGATGACTCCGACAATGAAGATGACTCCGATAATGAAGATTTTGAACGGAGAGCTGCAGGAGAGAGTAGTGGGGCTAAGGTTAGAGGAGATGTGGATTGGCGTCCATAGGAATTGTGGAGATGTGAATTTAGATGTTTGATTGTTTAGTTGCTTATGATATATGGAGCTCATGTTGACAAATGACAATGGTTTTTTCAATCATTTTATTATAAAATTATTTTTTTATTGATGATATACATCTCGCTGGATTTTAAAGTAATTTTGTTTCTAAATCAAAATGAAATTCAACAAAAAAAATTAAAAATATATTTCATATTTTAACTTTTACATAAATAGTGATATACAACTCTATTGAATCGCAATTGCAATATAAGAAAAATCAAAATCAAAATGACTTCACTCTCAATCTCTCATTGGTGAAAACAATCAAAACAAAAAACCCAAAACGGGTTTTCTAAGCCGCCCGGCCCCGCGCGTCCGCCTTCCGACAGCGGGAGGGACGCTGCGTCCGCTAGCGTCCTTGCGTCCGGACGTCCGGAAAACGGACGCTATTTTGAGGCGGACGTAGAGATTCGTCAACCCTGATTATTGGCCGTGTATTGTGGTACTTTGGTTTGTTTAGTGGTTGCGTCCATTTCTGTTCATTGCTTATGACACACAAATCTATGCATTCGACTATATCGGCTGACGGCTGATTTATTTCTGGACTATGGATTTGTCCATAATTAGTTAAATATCAGTTTTCATCAAATCTTCACAATTCTGCACACCACATCGCCATTCACTACCCGACAAACATCCCGACTAGGACACAAACTTGACACATTGATCCGACCGTGGACCACATACACACAATTCCCAACTTGGAATCACACACACAAACACAAGAACACGATTAGACAATGCAAAAAAAACGAAAATACATAGTCTGCACTGACTGGGACTCGCATTGGACTTCGCTCGACAGTGGGTAAAAGAAAATGAACTCCAAATCGGACTTAAGAGAAACTCCCGGACAACCTGCAGACAGTCACCAATTTGGTAGAGAAGGCCAACTGAAAATAGTCACCGATTTGGATCACATCCCAAGGACAATATCACTCACTTGCTTTCATCCAACTCAGCTGACACACCTAACAATTCACCAATCAACCATTCTCCTAATTGGAATTTCAAACTACTTTTAAAACACTCACTGACCTGACTTCCAACTTGGTAAAACAAATCACATTCAATTGACTCAACCACCTCCAATTTGGATTCACACATACAACCAGCCATTGACAAGACATACTCCAAACCTAGACAACTTGGACACAACAACACGCAAAAACACCCAAATTGGTTCCCAAACTCACCATTCACATCAAAAAGACCCTCACTTTACTTCAAAAATAAGAACAAAAATTGGCAACTTTATAGTCCCAGTCGGTTATCTACAGTAAGTTCATTTGGCTTATAGTTCTTAGAGAGAAAACTACTTCCACTACTTAACAAGACATAGTACATGTCTTATGTTCCACTATCAAGCCTCATAATGGTACAGGTACGCTTAGACCCTTATTCCCACTTGCATCACTTTTTAGTATGACAATTGATTAATGAGGGCTGGTAATATTAAGACACTAATGTAGTATAACTAATGAATAATGGATGGATGAATGTATAGGTTTTGAGAGTGCTTTCTTCAACACTTTTTAGTGCATATGGCACTAATTTATCAATGATACACAAGGTAAAGAATGAACCCAAAGTATCTTGTTTTCTATAACTTTTTTAGTGAAACATAAGTGAAAACAAAGAATCACTCACGTCTTCAAAGCAATTCCAATAAAACAATGAAGTAGCAACAAAAAAGACTCTTGATGAACAATTCCATTTAGGTTGACCTCTAAATGCTTAAACTATAAAGAAGAAGATTATTTTTTATTAAAATAATAATTATAAACAATTATAATTCTTCAAAAATGTCAATTTCATTGATTCATGAATGTAAAGCATTCTTTCTCTTAATAATTGATATATTTTATAAGTTTCCTTAAAGTTTCTTCAATGAATATCAATTGAATGAAGTGTGCTTTCACTACAAGGAAAATAGGTTCAAAATGACAAGATTTTAAGACAAAATTGTCAAGATTTTAAAATGACAATAAGCATATGTTGGCAACATACTACTATCAACTAACAAGAATTTTATCAATTAAATTTTGTAAGATGGGAGGATAGAGAGGTTGTTTTTATAGAGAAATGTATTGTTCATCAAAAATCCTAAAAAACTATGGGATAATTTGAAGATGAGAGCTTGACCGCTTATTGTCAAAACATAGGAATTTTGTTCAAAATAAAATTTCAGATTTCATTTAGGTATAGGGTGTTTGCAAGAAAGGCCATTGATTTTTTGTAGTGTTTTGCCAAAACTATAGTTTCTATGCTCAGTACTACAAGTACTATGAATATTACGAAATAAAACAATTTCAATTGTTGATAAAATAAAATCAATGACTAAGAGTACCATTGTGAGTACTATGAATACTTGTAAGTAATAAAATAGTACTATTTGAAAAACAAACAAATTGTCTTGGAAAATAGATTCAATGACATATGAATTAATAATAATAAAAAATCATGAACCAAAAAAATCTAAAAATTGGCAATTTTTGAGGACTTGATGGTAATCAAATTTTATCAAAAAAATGAAGCCAAACACCATCTTCATTGTTCAAAAGTAAGTGCGCAAGGGCCCCCTGTTTGCATGCATGTGGATGACATAAAATGATGTTTTTGAAAATTCTTTTTGGTGGGCACCTACCTCTCTACTCTCTAGTGTGAGAATACTACCCTAAAATTTAAACTTTACATCATTAATTATGGCTAGTCCTCAATACTAAAAAACCCTAAATTGCAAAGTGTGACAAATTAGCTAAATTGAAATTTAATTATACATTTTTTTATGAAATCTTTTGAAAAATAATAATTCTCTTTATGAAAATGTTGGCCATCTTCAATAAAAAAATTCAAATACATGGGCTTCATTCTTCAAATGTTATGGCCAAACTAAACTTTGCAACTCAAAGTATGACAAAAAATAGTACCACCTTTTCTTGCAACTACCATATAATAGAAGAGAATAAATTTTTCAGAATACTTTGAACTAGAAAAAAAATTTGGGGAATCAACTTAAGTTTCACCTCCAAAAATACATTTTAGATTTAAATCCTCCAATCAAAATTTATGGACAAAATTCAAAGACAATATAAGAAAATAATGTCCCTTCTAAATCCTCTCTAAATTTTTTCCATAACTTTTGATTGGAGGATCTAAATCTAAAATAGATTTTTAGAAGTGAAATTTAAATTGATTTTCTAACTTTTCTTAGTTCAAAGTTTTTTGAAAAAATATATTCTACTATGCCTAAATGAGGTTTGAAATATTCTTGCTTTTTGAGTTAAATATAAATGGTTGAGATTGTGCTAATTCCAATTTATATATCCTATATGAGCTGCCTTACCTACCACTATGTTATCCTTCTTGAATAAAGAGCTTCTTTATTCTTCTCAACACATTTACAATAAGAGGCTTTTGAAGGTAAGTTTTTGAATGTAAAGCCAAATTTTGATTAGTAATATTTTTGAGTGGTAAAGCTCAATTAATTCATTTTTTAGGAACAATGTAGCAAACTTCGGCCATGAGCTCAAAAATCATCAATTTTCTTGACAATGTGGGTGAAAATTAGACTGAAAAGGTTTTCTAGAGGCCTCAAATGTCCTTTGATGTAATAGAAATTTTTATCAAAATTGACAGAAAAATGACACAAATCCATTGATTGAATGACCAAATCAACATGTCCAAATTGACAATGCAATTGACAATATAATGTCAATTTTTATCACTGTGGACAAGAAACTTCTTATAGTGTTTTCAAAACATTCATCATTCACCAATGGATGACTGAATATTTAGAGGTGAAACAAATAAAATTTAGTAAGAATATTTATTACTAGTAGGTGAATGTAGGTCATAGAGATCCTAAGCCTTAATACACATGAATGTCGTGTGTTAGAACACCATTGACTATTCAAATGGTTGTCTTATCCTCTAAAGGTTTTTGACTATGTTTTCACTAAAAATGCTCCAAAATTGCCATTTCTAGTACAAGTATCAAATTTTAGAAAATAAACATTGTTGATCACACATAATTGTAGGGTTTTGAAGTATGCTAGTTTTGAAAGATATTGAAAAAATTTCAAAATTTTTGTACAATGTAGATTGCAAATATTAGCATTTGAAGTAGCAAAAATCATTTTTTTGGCCTTGCAAAAATATGGGCAGCTGTACTTCACAAGGTTACATTTGTATGAAAAGATGTTCAAACTAGTGGTTACTCTTTAGATTTACTCTTGAAGGCAAGTTGGATACATTCTTGAAAATTTCCTAATCATTTGGAATTGTACAACATATAAAAAAGAATGGAAAGTAGAAAGAAGTAGAAAATGATTCTTAACACTAAATTGTTAAGAATTTAATTATGGAATTGAAAAATGCCAGTCGTAATGGTTGTAATGTTATAATAAACAATCTTTATCTTCTGGATTTTTTTTCAAAAATGTTGAAAATTGAGTTAAATAAAGAACTTCAAAGTTTATTTTAGAATAGAGAATCCATAACCACCTGCAAACTAAAACTCCTCATAACTTTCATGTCATTAATCAAAATGGAATGATTCAAAGCTTTTCACATATACATATAACCAATTTCAATTATTTTATATTAAAAAAGTTATTTTTTAAGAATTTTTTTGAGTTGCCCATGCTACTTGCACTTTGCTAAAAATAACATATTATTCAATAACTTTTAAACCATGCAATTTAAAGTTATAAAAATTGTTGGGCCTTTAATCCATAAACACCTAAACTGTAATTTTTTGGTACATAGCAATTTGGATAGCTCACTATAAATGAAATTTTTATTTTTTATTTTAAATTTTCAAGATTATATGTGTCCAAAGAATAGCTTTAAGGCCCAACAATTTTCATAACTTTTGACTACATGGTTAAAAAGTTATTGTATGATATATATACTTTTCATTGTTCGGTGAAAAGCCCAAGTAGAAAAAAACATTCTTTAAAAATCACTTTTAAAAAAAATTAAAACTTGGAATTGGTTCTTTACATTTATATGTATTGAGAAAGTTGTGGATCATTCCATTTTAATCAATGAATCAAAAGTTATGAGGAGTTTTAGTTTGTAGGAATTTGTGGGTTGTTATTTAATCTGTACTCTAAGACAAACTTCAAAGTCCTTTATTTAACTCAATTTTTAATATTTTTTGGAAATTTAAAAAAAAAATGGATGTAGATTGTTTATTACAATATTGCAATCATTGGAATTGGCATTTTGCAATTCCATAAATAAATTGTTGACAGTTTAGTACTTTGAATCATTTTCTACTTCTTTCTATTTACTATTTTTTCCTATATGTTGTACAATTCTAAATTATTAGAAATTTTTCAAGCATGTAGCCAATTTGACTTGAAGAATGAATTCAAAGAATAACCACCATTTTGGATATTTTTTCATACAAATGTGAACTTATAAAGTGCAATTGCCTATTTTTTGCAAGGCCAAAAAAAGATTTTTATCACTTCAAATGCTAATATAATGCAATCTACAATTCTATATAGTGGAAATTTCTAAGTATTCTTGTACATCTTTTCAAACCAACATACTAAAAGATCCTATAGTTATATGTGTCCAAAAATGATTTTTTTTTTCTAAAATTTGATATTTGTACTAACAATGGCAATTTTGGAGTAGTTTTGGTAAAAACATAGTCGAAATCTTACAAGTATTAAGCTACTCCTTGGAGACATGGTGTGTGAAAATTTCAAAGAGAAAAAAAAATTCCATTCATAGTGGCCCCCAAATGCTATATTTTCAAAAAAACATGTTTAGAGCTTTAGGGGTTAAAGTAAAGCCTAAACTTTGACCTTTTCTCATTTGAAGAGAAAAAGGTTGCTAGAATAACCTTTTTTTAATTTTGTAGTGACAATAAATCCTCACCTTCACTAATGCAACAAATTAGTGTAATATTTATTTTGTGTTAGTATTACAATGAACAATTATGATACAACAGGCTTCGTCTTTATAGCACTAGCTCACTTTTCAAGTTAGACCTTCTTTATGGCAAACTTCTTTGAAAGTTGCCTATGCCAATGTAAGACCTCTTCCTAGAATCAATAAATTATCTCTATGTGCATGACCTCAAAAGAAAATCTCCTATCATTGTTTAACCCTTGGATGATGAAGACCAAAAGTGCCTGATGAATGACTTCAAAGTTTGTTGTAAAAAAAAAAATGCACCTATTGGTCTAATAGTTGGGGCATTTTGGTGCCTACCTTGGTCATGGGGTCCACATCTTTAACCTTGTAACACTACCTGCACATTAACCCTTAAATGACAGACCCATCACCATTGATTTCAAGCCTCATTGCCCATCACTTAGTTTGTTGCCATTTTGAAACTAGATATGTATGAAATTTTTTATATTTATTTTTCAGAGATGAAATTACATGTCTTCAGTACTTCACAAAGAATTTAGATTTTTTCATGAAAAATTGATTTTATTGAGAATTTTTGAAGATAAAGTGAAGAAAAATCACATCAATTAGAAAATTATTTCAATAAACCTGAAAATTTCACAATGTGCGTACATTACAATGAAAAATATCATAGTGTAAATTCAATTTCCATGTCATTCTATAATTAGAATTCAATAGACATTGAAAATACATCCAAAATTCAAATTACAATCAAATATTCAATATTCGAAATTTTTCCAAAATTCAAATTAGGGTACAAACTAGAGTAGATGACCTTCATTTTGTTAGTTGGGCTCAAACTCAAGAAACATCATTTTTGTGGAGAAATTTCAGATTTAGAGCAAGGACCAACAACTTCTCTAAATACACTAAATTAGCATATTTTGTGATCCATTTTCTTTTTAAACTTCTCATTTATGTGAAGATAAACATTGGCAAGACTACAAACTCAATTGGATGATAGAGAATTCTCTTATATAAGACAAAAGTGCAACTATTCATCCTTGGAGTTTTGTTGTGAAAAGGAAACATCATCAACGGTAGTTTGACTTCTAGTGAATACTTTTCCAATTTTTTTAATGATTGATTCCCATTGGTATTAGAAAATGATAATTTCTTCAGAGACCAGCCCATCCTTAAAGGGTTAAGGGTTAATGATATTACGATAATGTCCAATTCTGATTGAATGATTTTAGGGAATTTGAAAGCCCACAATAGGTCGTTTGGCATTTTCCATGTGTGAATCTCATGGGGAAGAAAATCAGGAGTCAATTAAGGCGGTGAAGACCGAGTTCAACTTGACTTGCGACCTCATGGTCAGCACACTTTATAGTAATCTAAGTGCTGATGAGGACAAGCTTACAATTCAGGGCCTCCCGATGCCGGTCCTTAATACGGTCCTTAATTAAACGTCGTCAATTCAATGCTGTGGATCGGAATTGACTGGAAATGTGTGTATTGAGCGTTGCTCCTCATACACTTCTATCCATGTCAAACAAGGATGAGTGAATATTCTCTACATTTTTGTATGACTTTCTGTACAGTTGACTTGTATTGGAAACCATGGAAGTTTTCTCTCTTCCTCGAGACCTCGACCTCGACCTTTCCATTCCACGATCACTGTGATAATCTTCAGTTTTTAGTGTGACCCAGCTTGTGAGTGAACAAGGGAGTAGTAGGCTCCACCCCTACCCCTTGAAACTAGATCATTGTGATTTCCCTGCTCAAGGATAACGCCCTCATGTAAAACTGCAATTGAGTCTGCTTGACGAATCGTTGACAACCTGTACACATAAAAATAAGAGAGAAAAGTTAGTATCCTACTAGGATGTTCGAAGCTGGTCAAATGGAAAGAACCTCCAAGTTGTGTAACGGAAACATCTATCAATGACCAGATTCTCAAAATGCCTATTTCATGAGCTCTAATTCACTCCTACTTTTATGAGTGATTTGCAGCTATTTTGTCGATGAAGCAATTCCTCCAGGTTCGCCACAGCAAATAGAATCTACTTTCAATCTGTCCGTATTGATGTTAATGATGTCGAGCTTTCATTATAGTGGTCCTCTCAAAAGCATCACAATCCTACCACATTTAGTGTTTTTTCTCTGGTGCACTAATTAATTGACCTCAGGTGCATAGGATCCAGGTGGGTGCCATGTGTAAGTCTCTGCGTGTTTATCACTATTGACTCTCATTTAAATTTCAAAATCAGCAAATATATGGAAACCAGCCTCTGACTCGATGCGTACCGGTGGGCAACAACAATGGTCGTTCGACCCACTGTCACCGAATCCAATGCATCTTGCACAATTCGCTCTGACTCTGCATCAAGGGCACTGGTTGCTTCATCCAACAATAAAATTCTTGGATTCTTTAATATTGCCCGTGCGATTGCAATTCGTTGCTTTTGACCACCCGAAAGCTGTAAGCCACGCTCCCCAGCAAATGTCGTATAACCATCTGGAAGTGAACTGAAATTTTCAAAAAACCCACACACGGTGTCAATATTAGTCTCAGGTTTCCACACATCAAGCTGAGGGCAATCTGTTTGGGCATCCAACATAACAAGCAGCTACGAGAGGCTTTGACCCTGTAAAGTTAGAAATTAATGTATTTCAGTATTGTATTAGCACTGTTGCACTACTCAAATTCACTGCGAATGCAAGACCTCCTTCCGATCCCTTCGGTCTAGAGCCAACAGAAACTAAGAACGCAAAGCATAGTAGTGGTCAAGAATTTCAACCTGATGAAGTTGTGGGCATTCGCGGCAGTGGCAGCTTCAATGATCTCAGCATCAGTCGCTCCCTCCTTCCCATAGCCAATATTATCTCGGATTGACATTGCAAATAGGGTTGGTTCCTGGTTGACCAAACTCATATGGCGTCTGAGGGATTGCAAGTTCACTTTTTTCAAGTCTTTTCCATCGATGTAAACAGTGCCCTTCAGTGGATCATAGAAGCGCTCTATCAAGCCAACGATCGTTGATTTTCCACTCCCACTTTGACCAACCATGGCCACTGTTTGTCCAGCGTGGATTTGAAGATTAAAGCCTCTGAACACCATGACATCAGGTCGAGACGGGTATGCAAAGTAAACGTCCTTAAATTCAATCTCCCCCTCAACTGCATCCACTCTCTCCGCGTCCCGAACATCAGAGTCGATTTCAGTTTTCCGATCCAGAATCTGGAAGACCGAATTTATTGCAATTGACGCCTTTGCAAAATCTGGTGTTAAAGCACCCGCCTCCCCAATGACGCGACTAGTGTTGACAAAGATCAAAAATACTTTGAAAAATTCTGCGAATGTGCCCGTTCCCTTGTACCTTAATAACCCTCCGTACCAGTAAACCAAGGCCATGGCAGCGAAACTGACAAGATTGGCTACTCCCAATGTAAGCCCTGCAATCTGGGAACGACGGAACTGTTGCCGTCTTGGAACTTCGAGTTTGCTTTCAAATAGGGCTTGCACTTTCTCTTGTGAGGAAAATGCGGTGATCGTGCGATGTTGCGCGACTGCTTCACTCGCTACCTGACTTGCTTCAGCTTGTGCAAGTGCTGTTTTCTTCGCAAACGTCATTAAGAGCGCCTGTATCCACAAATGAAACATTCGAGTTTATTCCAAAGATAACAAAGTAATATCCTCCCTCTGGAATACTCTAGGGAAAAAACCTTTCCGGTCCTAACTTACAGCAAAAATATTTAACAGAGAACAGTCATGCGAAAATGAAGGGAAAAAGTATGCTGAATTACCTTCTTGATGTAGTAGCAAAATATGACTAGAGGATGTAAGAATATAATTAGAACCCCAAATCGCCAGGCGATAATAAAACATAACATCCAACTTATAAAAACCATACTCATTGATCCTGTGATCAGTGATATCCGATCACCAATAAGAGACCTCACCTGCAAAACAACATGTGAGGTAAATACAAGATACATTTTGAGCACACATTTGTGGCTTCATCATCAATCACCCTTCACGTAAAGACAAAAGTGCTGTAGAATTGACGTAATTACCAATTGATAAACAAACTAAGGCACAAGCTAACCCAAAAGCTCATGTAAGGACCAATAAGCATGGACTACATACATATAATATAGTCAAAAGGGTGAACATGTACCATGTTTGCATCTGTTGCAAGGCGGGAACACACCGAGCCACTCGAATTTTCATCCTTATCAAACCAACCAACCTCATACTGCAAGATGGATCTCAGCATTTCCACTCGCACACGTTTGGTCAACTGTTCACCCGCAGATGCGAAGTTGTAATGTTGGAGAATATTGGCTCCAATAAAGAAAACTGCTAGTGCAACTAGAATCCCTGCATATTTCCTGATACTGTGCCAAAGCTCTGCATCACTCAGGCCCTTATAGTAATCAACCGTCAGAGAGGCAATGATGAAGGCGTAAAATGGATTCGTAAAACCAAAACCAATGCATCCCAAAAGGCCCAGCACACCTTGCTTCCATTCAGGTTTGTTAAGAATCAACATGCGTGTGAATGATGGAGTCACTACTTTACTCTTAGCTTCAGGAGAAACATCTCGTTTTTTATAAGCAGATTCTCCTAAATGTTCTTCTGGGTCATGCAACGGTGTAATAACTCTCTCTACAGAGGTCGAGGTACTGTCTCCTGTAGCCTCTCCATTCTCGAAGGATGCCTCGGGTTCTCTTTCAGAAGAGATCGCTGCCTCACCCTGTACAGTCAACACACACAGTTTACACCAAAGGAGTCTAAAATTTCAAAGAGACGGATTTTTGTAGAGATGGCCAACTTACAGTTTCACTAGACGAGGACATTTTTAATTAATAACCAATCCTCTCTTTTTGCTTTCTATTTTGACACTGTGTTCACCATATTATATATACTCTTGTCTCTTCATCATTGATCTACAATGATACAAGGTTCTCATTGTGATTATATTATTATCTTGAATAAAGAATCCAAAGTTGAAAAATAGCACATCCTTCGTCACTTCTGAGGCTCAGTTTGCGTGGCTTAGTATGCGGTTTTTCCATAACCCCAATGGAGTCATTTCTGTGGAGGGGACAATCAAGCATTAAATATGGACACCATAATTATATCTCATTATCTTGGCCTTCTTTGGAATTTTCATGGCCTTCATTTAGACCCTCCAATGAGCATGAATGCATGATTGAAGATGATCCAACCAGTCAGATTATGTCCGGTAACATGAAGGTTAAGCCTTGTTCAGCAATTGGCATTGCTCAGCACTCTCGTCAAGCCTCTATTTTCACATTACTTAGTCCATAACCGGGATCTTCATTCAATTTACCCAGTAAATTACATGCAGAACTAGTGCTTAGAACAAATCGTTCATAGATACGATTGATTAGGTTTCAGCATGTGAGTCTGTAAACGGCCAAGAACCGTACCTTGCCGTAGTTTTGTAAATGAATTAGAGAATAGTACACGCCTGTTTCGCCCTTGTTCAGAAGAACCTCGTGACTGCCGGTTTCAACAATTTTACCGTGCTGTAACACTGCAATCACATCAGCATTCCGAATTGTTGACAGTCTGTGAGCAACGATTATTGTCGTGCGGTCCATGGCAGCTCTTTCAAGGGCTTGTTGGACAACTTTTTCGGATTCCGTATCAAGAGCACTTGTTGCCTCATCAAGCAAAAGAATAGATGGACTTTTGAGTATTGTCCTAGCAATGGCAATTCGTTGTTTTTGACCGCCTGACATTTGCACTCCCCTCTCGCCCACCTGTTACAGTGGAAAAAGAAAGTACGTTGGTGCAATGCACACATTGAATCCTACCAGGGACAAGGCCTTGGTTGTCCTTACAGGATCTATCTAAAAGGACCAAAGCAACCAGCCATATACTCAATACATTGACCATGTACGTAACTTTTCTGCAACCGAAACCAACTAAATCTTACCTGCGTCTGGTATCCATTAGGTAGCTTTGAGATGAAGGTGTGCGCATTTGCTGACTTTGATGCTTCAACGACCTCCTCCATCGTCGCTGATTCTTTACCATATCTGATGTTCTCAATTATAGTTGTGGCAAACAGTGCTGGCTCTTGGCTCACTAGACCAATTTGTCGTCGCAACCACTTTAATTGAATATCCTTGATGTCAATGCCATCAATCAATATTCTGCCGGCTAATGGGTCATAGAAACGTTCAATGAGTGCAATCACAGTAGATTTTCCACTACCACTACCGCCCACGAGTGCTACGGTTTTACCTGAGCACATAGCCAGCCCATTGTTAGTCAAGAGTAGTTGAGACTACATGCTTCGAAAAGTACCTAAGTGTGCAGTTTGGAATCTTACAACCCAGCGACTAACTTTCAGAATTCTGCATTTCCTAAAATGCTAGTATATCACTTTAAATTTATCACATACATTAGAAGTCGACGTCTGCTAGTAGAATGAGGACGTGCAAGAGAAACTTACCAGCAGGGATGCTAAGGCTGAAGTCTTTGAAAATTGGAGCTTCCATTCGTGAAGGATACGCGAAGTCAACATTGCATAACTCTATATCACCCCGCACACTTTCAAGTGTTCCACCGTTCAAGTCTTCAATGTCTATTGGAGGCACACGAGAGATCATTTGAAAGATCATAAAGGCTGCAACACGACCCTCCAAAAAACATTTGATGTTGGGTGTAATACTCCCTAGTCCTCTGCAATGTCAAAGTGGTAGACTCTAGTCAGACTCGCTGTGATTGAAGATCTTCACAAGCAGTGGGTACCAGCCTGACAGGTTCCCATATCATATATATGCTTCTTACATGTAGTGAGTATAACCTTAAACCCGCGGAAACGAAGAGATACTGACGGCAATCATTAGGCCTAACTTCACAATTTTTCCCGGACGTTCTTCATTGTACGAACAATATGCTCTTCAAATAGCAACTCATTCAAATGAACTAAGGGGAAAGGGTCCTTGAGACATACAAACCAGCATAGAGGACTATGAATGCTGCAAACACCACCTCTCCCCCTGATGCGTAGCCATTTGTGACATTGTAAGTCCCGTACCAACACACAAATGCCCAAATCAAAAACGTCTGTGCAGTAAGACCAATGGCCAGCCCTTTAGCCAATCCTTGTTTCTTTCCCAAACTTACTGTTGATTCGAGTGAGTCAGAATAGGCTTCTAGAGTTCGTTTCTCTCCCACGAATGAATACACGGTGCGTATGGATGAAATAGCTTGTTGGGCGAGATTCCCAGCGGTTCCGTAAGCTATTTGAATCCGCACAGCCAGACCTAAGAGCGCTCGGCCATACATTATTCCGGGAAGGAGCAGAAATGGAAGAAAAGGGAGAACGGAGAGTGTGACGCGCCAGCACAGGACAAAACCAACTACTAAGCCACCTACAAGTAGAGCCAGATTCTGCACCGTGTTCCCAACCTGTTTACAGTAAAGTACAAAGATGCGCACCACTTCAGCACTTATCTCTCCACTGTACTTCGTAATTGCATAAAAAGAGAGCATAAAAATATTTCAATATTATCAAATCGATTTCAAAGAGAAGGTGGGTGCTTAAAAGATGAACGATGAGGCCAGTACACATGAGATGCTGCGAGTAATACAGACCATCTGCCGTTGACGAGTATCTACCTCAGAACAAGATGGTTCCTTTCAATGTCTCTTCAACTTACCTTTTCACTAATTGCATCTTGTATCAGTAGTGTGTCACTGGAAACACTTGCCACAATAGCGGCTGTATTGCCTCCTTCTGTATCAAAATATCCAACATCTTGTCGAAGAATTGCATGCAGATACTTAGCACGGATGCGTCCAGCCTGCCGTTCTCCCGTATACATCCAACACCAGACCTCTACATCTCAAACAAGTGACACCAATTAACTAAAGATTTTATCGAGGAACTTCATAATTGATCGGTGCAGGAAAATCGTATGACAGGAACACAGCATGCATTCAGTTATTCTTTACATACAAAACGATAAGGGTTCTTTCAGGTGAAGGGATTTTGAACACGTACCAAAATATGAAACTACCAGTGAGAGGATCGAAACGTAGACGAGATAGAGTGAAAACTGCCATGAGTCAAGTATAACACATTAGTCCAGCTCACGAAGTAAAGATGAATAATCTGTTTTGACTTGAACGTTATAACAAATGGTCAAACAAATTATCGCAAGAACTGGTTGTCACAAGTGCTCAAATTGCAAGAATTGAGATTGTAGAAGCTCCATAAACCATTTGTCGGACACAGATATATCAGGCGAGGCACGGCTGAAAAACGACTTGACAAGTAACTTTGATCATATACGTGGCAGACAATCGCAATGAAGGTAGCAATCATTTTCTTTCCTTCCTGGTGGAAAAGAAAATGGAGCTTACTTTGCAGATCTCGTCATAACTATGTTTAGGACTTTGGGTTGCCAAGCCTGCAAAATGGTTGAGAAGTTTGCTCTGAATGAAGGCAATAGCTGGCCACGTACAGCCATCGAAGATTGCCATAATCGTCCCAAGAAACATTAGGAGTATGTCTAGGCGATCGGCATACTTGAAGAGCTTGAAGAAAGGTACTAATTGTTTCGTGACGGTCTTCTTCTCAGTGGCTGCTCTTGTACTCGAAGGTTTTGAACTCCCACTCTTACTCTCAAAATTGGAAGGCGCCAGCGCACCGGAAAGTTTGTCTACTTTGCTGTCATGGAATCCATTCTCGACGCTGCCTTTCGCCGCTTCTTTCTGTAAGGACTCTGTAGAACGGTGTTCACCGTTCACGGTGCCATGTAATTCAACGTCAAAGTAGTCGTCGGAATTAGAATTCATCATCTTGGCGTTTGATGCAATCCGGGAGGCGACATCTTCTTGGAGCTCGTATGAGACTCTGTGTCTCGAGAAATCTGTCAATGACTTCCGTGCAGATACTGATACCCCTGATTGTTCCTCTGAATCTGAATCGTCTAAAACTCTTGCAATCGGAAATAATTGCCTCTCACCACTATTGTCCATGGCGAAATGCAGGCAGACTGAGTGCAAACGAACTGTTTTCAGAGCCAATCACTTGTATCAAGAAGTTCGGGAAGTAGATAGCAAGGGCGAGTCAACTTTCTTCGTCAGCGATGTATTCAAGTCCAAAGGATGTTATCACCGTAGAATGGTTGGTGATGCTGTGACATAAAATCACTGCTGTCTTCAAATTACCTCTGCAAACCTTTGTTGACAGAGAATCCTACGGCTCTTGAGCATCGACATGCTAAGTCACTCACGTATTCACAGAGCACAAGATACAAGTATCTGTCTTCAGCAGAGTTCTGAAGAAAAGTCAGGCTTATGCTCAAGAGATTCTTGTTGGTTTGCTACTTCCAGATCAACTGCTACTTCCTCCGACTTGACAGACATCCAAGCTTGACTTACATCTAGACGAGCGCACCTAGCTTAATCACCTCAGCAGCAGCTTTGGTCAACTACACTCACCAATTCTATTGCGCTCCGTCAAGACGTCCTTCGCGGTACTTCTCTAAACTTCCAGTTATTAAAATTAACCAAAGGTGGGAAACTCTGATTCGCACTTGGAAATGAGTCCAGGGCAATTGCCGCAGAGTCTATCCATGAGCGAAATCGAGGATTCCAATGGACTCATCATCAGTTTGCAGTACATTCTCGATCCAGAACTAACTCGGGAGGTTGCACTCCCAAGCTGCAATCCATGGCATCATTGTTCAGTCTTTTTCAACAACGTTTCACTTGCAATTCTGTGTATATACAAGTTCATCAACGGAATATTTTCATCCTTCCCTACACGTGTCTAAATCAATTAAACTATGCATTACACGACCTCCGCGAAAGCAACAAACGTCTGAACCTCAATAACAATCACCGCCGCGAAAACGATAGATAAAAAACAAAGCAAAAAACTCATGAGCTGAGGCTTGGCAAGAGAACTTCAAGACATCTCAAGAAATTTGCTAATGTAACGAGCAGGAAAGTAACGTGGCCGTGGAGTTCAGAGCCGAGAACCAAAGTCTCTCCCGCAGCACTAATTAATCCAAAGTTTTCGAATGCTGATCACCCGAAGGAGAAAATTCGAACTCGCGAGATGATTATATCTAAAAGACTGACTTCCCGAACTAAATAAATAAGAACCGGCGCATTCCGAAACAGCAGTCTAAAGCCTCACTCCACTTCGCCACACCACAACCCCGACACCACAGTAGTACAACTGACTGCAAATGCGAATTCGCACAACATTTATGAGAGCCTCCATTGTGCGAGCCAAACTCTCGTATATTCCCTTTCGAACAGTAAGGAAACTAAGATTCGCCACTCGAAAACAGGTTCACTACTTCTGCTGCAGATGAACGACAATGACGTAACACAACCATCCGCCTCGCAACTACGCTAAACCTCCGCCACAAGCAGTCAGTTCAACGGCTATACGACAACCGAGTTCGCCGCTCTCGTCCAACCTCCGCCAGGAGGACTTCGTTCAAGGAACAAGAGACAAGTGAACCAAGTTCTTTCTCTCTTCTCTCTCTCTCTTTCTTCAAACTCGCAAACAAACAGAGCTTAAGCTTAATATAGTGCATGAGGACGAAAACAGTGCACGTAACAAAGAAAACTAATCTCTAGCTCGTTCGTGTTCGCTGTCCAGAAAGCGACTCACTAGCACTACCGCTTCTACCGTACAATATAATTGGCGATGAAAGGCACAAGATGCTCCTGTGAGCTCGAACTAAATTAAGATAGTAAGATCAAGTTCAAAAATCGTGATAAATAATAGTAACTCCTCCAATTATAACTCCTCCATGATGCTTCAAGTAGTGAGATTTTATTTTTTTCATGTATAAATAACATTAGATGTTCTTTGAAACTTTTTCAATGAATATTAATTAAATATCAACTTGAATGTAGACCATCATTCTAATTTTGCTCACATTGGGCTCACTTACCTTAGTAGTTCAAGGATTTTTGGCCATGAAATCTAATGTTAAGAATCTAAAAAATTGTAGGCTCGATAAGAAGTTAGAAGTGCACGCCTTTTATTAAAATAATGATAAAAAGTTGATATAAATCATTATATATGCTTAAACAAAATTGAATTGCTACCTCTGCTTTACCTTTTTTCAACTTATCTTACAAGATGTTCTAATGTGACACATAATAAGAATTTGATTGATTAACAATTTGGTTAGTAGTGTAGAAAATAAGTTAGTTCTATCATTTTTGGAATTAAAATAATGCACAATTATTGTTTGATCCTACTAAAATAAAATCTATAGTATAACAAAAATAGTCTTATTTGGGGGGTTGGCAAGTCCATGAAAACTAATTTTTTTTTCTTTCCCAAACTATTCATTGGATTAATAATGATAAATCTTTCTTGCATTTGAACAATACGAGACCTGTAATTGATTGGCAATATGTTCAATTGCATAGGTGACACAACCAAGAAATCCATCATCCAAAATTATGCCCTTTTGTTTTGACAAAAGTTTGAAGATAAATATTGGTTTGTAAACTAGTTGATCTAACCATGTAGATATGATCTATGGATCATATTTTACAACTATTGTTTTAACTTTTAAGAGCTATCATTGAATTATTATTCCTAGCTACATTTTATAATATATCTTCACAATTTTGGAAATTTGGACAAACCCTAAGTCATCAAGGGATCAAACAACAAGACAAGCCTATCATGCTTCATTTCAAGTGAATCTTTGGCAAAAAATGACTAGGATTTTTTTGGAATGTTTTGATGCATTGGATTCACTTTTCTTACCACTAGTATATGGGAGTCTTTTAATTCTTGCAATAAACAATAATTTTGCGCAAGTCTAGTAAATAGTTTGTTCCAACATTTTTTTCAAGGTAAAAATTTTTAGTAAAGCTCTAAATTTTGACCCTTCTTAAAGAAGTTCATAGTACTAATAAGATTAACTAGCCTATAACAAGCAAAAGACCCAACATAGATACCTATAAAATGACTAATTAAAGTCTTGCATCAACCCATGCCAAACTTCTTTTTTTCAATGAATGAGATTTTGGCTACTTTAAGTTGAGTTAATGGCTACAATTAATGTCTTGAATGATGGAGTTGGAGTGATTAGTAACTATGATAGGAACATTCACTTTTTGAGTATAAATTCATAAAAAGAAGTGATTTTTTTAGGCCTTCATCTTGTGGCCATGCTAGGAAATATTATGATTGCTTCTTGTAAATAAGACGACCATCATAGATACACTCTTTGGGACCAATTGGGCATCATACTTCAAAAATTCATAACAAGTTTGAGGATTGGAATTGGTTGAGGAGTCATACTTCAAAAATTCATAACAAATTCAAGGATTGGAATTGGTTGAGTCATAAAAGACACTTTTTTTCAGGGTAACTTAAAGTCTCTTTTTCAAGGATGCAAAAGGAACCCCTGCCTACCACATTGGTAAATAATGTTATGTTCCTTAACACTGCCAAAAAGGAGCTAATCTTGTCCAAATTTAATTCAATGACATGCTGTCAAAAACACGAGAGCTACAGTTAGAAAAAGAAAAGCCTCCGCGCGTGGCTCCCGAATTCCTGCGGCCGGGTCAGTCGGCTTCGAATTTCCCAATTCTTATGCATTTCAAGATCCTATGGAGGATTCTGCGGCCCAAGTTCATCGACAACTGTAGTTAAGTTAGTGCTCTACTGTAGTTAGTGAGGTACTGGTTATTGGCGCCTTTGGGCTAAACTGAGTTCAAAATGGATGAACTTACGAAGTTATCAGCAGCTTAATCATTTGTGGCAATAATTCGCAATAAGCGGAGCCTCATCTGGTGACTCGTGACTTGGGGAGACGAGAATTGCTTTAACCCTGGAACGCCCAGGGAGCCATTTCGTGGCTTCTGGATGATTTCAGTTGGTCATAAGAAGACCTCAACAATAGATTTTTCATCCATTCTTTTTTTTAATGACCTTGTACGTTGAGTTACAAAGAGTGTCCAATGGAGTTTTTCGTCCATTTGATGTTTATTTCTATATAATTGAGAAGTAATGAAAAAAAACGGATGGCAAAATTTGCCATTTCAGTGTATTTTGGGAAATTGAGTAAATCTGAAATTTCTCCTTGAAAATGACTTTTTTTGAGTTTGAGTCCAACTAATGAAATGAAGGTCTTCTACTCTAGTTTCTACTCCAATTCAAATTTTGGAAAAATTTGGAAAATTGAATATTTTATTGTAATTTGAACTTCAATTGTATTTTTAATGAGAATTAAATGAGAATTATATAATGACACAGAAACTAAATTTACGCCATGATGTTTTTCAATATAATGTACACACATGGTGAAATTTTCATATTTTTCGAGACAATTTTTTATTTGATATGACTTTTTTTCACTTTTTCTTCAAAAATTTGCATAAAAAGAAAAATTCTCAAAAAAATTTAAAATTTTCATGAAGTATAGAAAACATGTAGCTTCATCTCTAAAAAATAAAAATAAAAATTTTCATACACATCTACATACAAAGTGGCGACAAACTAAGTGAGGACAATGCCATGTGAAACCAGTGGCTATAGGCCCAGGCATTTCAGGGTTAATATACTTTGTTGCAAACTTTACAATTAATAATATCGATTTGGATTCTTTCTATCTCTTTTAAATCACTCTTTGTTCATGACATCATTGGAAATTGAATTTTACTACAAAATTCCAAAAATAATTGAATTTTAACCCATTAAAGTAGGGATCAATTTAATCCCTCAAAGCCTATACAACCATTTTCAAGAGAATAGTTTGGAATTCAATAGATTCAATGAAAAATTTAATGTCTTCTAGTTTTAACCTTGTTTTTAATCTTGTTTTTA
This sequence comes from Pseudoscleropodium purum, assembly GCA_963969395.1. Classification (NCBI taxonomy): domain Eukaryota; kingdom Viridiplantae; phylum Streptophyta; class Bryopsida; order Hypnales; family Brachytheciaceae; genus Pseudoscleropodium; species Pseudoscleropodium purum. Next base: position 7,526,098 of record OZ017798.1, on the reverse strand, counting down.
ACCATGTCTTCAAATTGCTATGAAATAATTTTAATTTTCAGATTCTTTTTAAATCTATAAAGTGGATAATAAACTAGAGTTCTTGTACTCCTTTTAATAAGTGAATACCAAAAACAAAAGACATCATCTTTATCCTAAAATCAAATTTAAAATAAAAGAGATAAGCAATTTAGGACAAATGAAGAAAACAAAAGGGACTAGAATTATGGGATGGAGGGAGTAAATATGAACACACCACATTTGCTAAAAGGCACTAGTAAAATAAATAGAAGTAAAAAACATTGTAGAACAAAATTTTAATATAAAACAATTACTAACATTATGCTCTTGCATTTTTTGAAATAACTTGAGTATTTATCAAAGGGCAAACCAAATTTCAAAGTAAATTATTTTATGAAACATCATACATAACAATGACAATGAACTCAAAAGAAAGAAAGAAAATTGGACAATTAATTAACCAACCCCCATCAATCCTAAGAAATGAGAGCTGTTCATTTTTTTTATAAAAATTACGCGCTTGTCAAATTATAAAGAGGGAGAGGGGAGGGGGGGTGAATTGAATAAAATCTAGTTTATATTACCTTTGATTGGGGGAGTTCAATTATTAAAACAAAATTAAAAAAGGAAACAAAATCTTAAGCTCATTGTCATTGTGACAATTTGTCACATTGAACTCAAAAGAGACACTTGTGTCTCAACAATATTTCTCAACAATCTAATTTGGGAAGGAGGTGCTAAAATTTAAATTTCCACTACAAATTTTGAAAGATCCATGTTATATCAACCCAATCACAAGATGGCACGTGATACTTTAAAACAAGAATAAAACAATTTATATTGAATTGGACCTTCAAGTTACATAAATCCTTTTGACACTAGTGCCAAGTTCAAACAGGTGATTTGAGAAAGTGTGAACAATGACACCCCGACCAAGCTACTCTTTCATCCTTAGTCCCCCATCAAATACTTCCCCGTCATCATGTCATTGAATATGTTTTCTAATTTACTGGATGCAACTTTAGACCAACCAAGAATGCTAATCTTTGCAACGCTTTCCTTTTACCACCAAAGTAGTTTGGAGCCACATACCCCAAACAACTCCAAAACTTCTCAGTTTCTTTTGTGTATTGACCTGGCTACATTGGTTGGTGACTTGGCATATTGAAAAAGTGGGCAAACCCTAGTTATGAACACTTCACTACACAAGGGTGCTATTTAAGCCAATGACCTTTAAAATTATTTTGTCGTCCCTCGTCTGAAGCGGACCCCGAACAGCCAAAGAGACAGAAGGGAGGGGTCCCGAGGCAATGGGTCAAGTTATTAATGGGTCCTGCTGACGTCAACGCCTCCACCTCAGTGTGACGTACTCCGATGACGTCATCAGGAGACAAACGACATTTTTCCCTCTGCATGATTTTTTTCTGTGGCATTGTCGATTCCTCTGGCTGACGGAGTACATCTTGCGTGACGTCATCAAATATATAAATAACTAACGAACTCCGGTTGTCTCACATGCTTTCTCCAGTTCACTTCACTGTAAAAAAGATTTGACGACAAAAATAAAACGACATGGTCCTGACGTCAGCAACAAGTTTTTAGGAATTTCCATTTTTTTCCGGGTTGTATTCCGCCAATTCCATCCTATCCGAGGTTGGGTATTTCAGTTTGTCTTTTATTTATTTATTTATAAAAATTATAGCAAATTCAATGTAACCCTAGTGGATCAAAATACATTATTTAAAATAGCATAAAGAAATAAGGAAAATCATCATTCAGTTGGTTGACACATGGGCGGGCTGTCAAAATCCGAAATACTTACGCTAGTTCGCTTTACTTGAAGTGATCTTTTATTCCGCCCAATGCAATGACAACACTACGCGTGGCATGCAGCCCGTCCACCTCAGCAATGTGTCATAATAACCAAGGAGTGGATGTTTTTAAGTTACAACCCAAAAAATCCTCAATTCAAAGGCAAAAAGGGTTGGAACCTGTCCAAGGAAATTGAACCACCCAGCCCGTCACTGATATTTTGTATATTGTGGAGATAGTAGAAATGATTATTTGCTTTCATTTGCATGGGTCATATGATAGGGTAATAGAGGATGAGGTTTGGAGGAAAATATGGAGTGCATAAAAGGAGGAAAAGGAAAAGGTGATAAATTTCAATTTTAATAGAATTGATGTACATTAATTGTTCAACAACACACAAACCCAAAGCACTTGATTTTTACATGGAATCTTCATGAAACTAACTTCGTGAGGTGCATCTATCACATTTTGAATCACAATTTGGATTTATAATTTCTGAATTGAAAAGTTTGATAATTGTTTTTTAATAGTAGTATTTTAAGGTTGTCCATGGACTAGCAAGAAAATTGACTTTTTAGTAAGTGCTAATGAAAAACATGTGTGAAATAGCCATTGAAATAATCTACACATAGTTCACCAATGTGCCCAATTCTACCAAGTGTTGGTAAACTTGATTGGTTAATTATCACATGCATGTTTTTTCTATGAGAGGTTACATATATACATTTCCTTCATTTTCAGTCATTCAATATTTTCAAACATATACTCTCTTAGGAAGTTTGTGGTATATCTTCAAATGTTATGCAATTACACTCTAATTCATCAAGCCTTAACTTTTATGTAAGGTAAATATACCTATTACCACAAAGATTTTCTATCTAGATACCTTAAAGAAGCTATTTGTCAATTCACATATTTTTCAAAAATTGAGAAGTTCAAGAGAATCCATTTCCAAATAGAATCAAGACATTATGAGAAGAAATGATTTTTTTTGTGATTTTTCAAAGTTTGTTGAGTCTAAATTGGTAAAGATATGTTGCACCACACAATGATGTACGTGTCTCTTTTTGAAGTGCATTCATAACTTCTTTTTTTTTTTTTTATCAATAAGGCCAAGGGTCTATTTGCATCTTTGAAAAGGAGGACCCCTATCTAAATAAAGTGAATAAAATTGTCTATAGGAAGATTCACTAGATGTTGGGTGGGGGACTAACGACATCGCTGGTTGTTTGACCATACAATATACCACCAAATTAATTGGTAATATATTAGATTGTTTTCCTTTATACTACCAAAATGTCCCCCACCAAGATGCTTCCTAATTTTCAAATTCTACTTTTTTTTTAATACATGTACAATTTTTTCATACTCATATGATTGATGTGAACTTATTGCGTATTCCATTGCGTACAAGACATTGATCTCTTTCTTTTCTTTCTGAGGATATGTGCATGTAAACATGGATGTTGTTGTTGCGTAGAGGAATTTGATACCTTTACAATAGAATGTTGTCGTTTATTTTGGGTGGGTGGTTGGGTGGATGGATGGGTGATCATATTCTATTCCATTTCCACTGTTGCAGAATGGATGACTACTTAACTTATATTGGAGTAAGTCTTGGTAGTATGATATTCAGTCTTGAAGATGACAAGATGTCACTGTGTAGCATGTGCCTGCTTGGCCAAACTAAATTTGAACAGGCAAAAGCCAAAGGCATAAACTGACAAGGGAAATGATAAGTATGCAATTGTGCGTGGCAGGACTGCTGAATGGTTGGCCTGGGGAGACATGAAATTGAAGTATCTGGACCTAAAAAACAAACACTTTTTAAAAAAAAAACAGCAATTCTGAACACAATTGGGGGAAATCAATCATAACTTACATCACAAATGTAACCTTGGAATGCTGGGATTGTCGATGTGGAAATCATCATTTGGGGCACCTTGCAAATTGTATACTTAACCCTTAAAGATGTTGCGACTGTTTTTTGTTGTGGCTGTTTTTTTTGTCAACAAATGACAAAGAATCTTTCTATGTAGGATACAAGTGCAACTATTCATTCTTGGAATTTTGTGTGAGAAGGGGAGGTCTTCTACAATAGTTGACTTTCAATAAGTGTTTTTGCATTTTTTTTAAAGTAAAAAGGGATGATTTCTATGGTTACCTTCTCTTAATCTATCCTTCAAGGATTAAAAAAATTCAAGAGCACTTGTTGCAAGTCAAACTACTATGCAATAGCTCACTTTTTCAAGGGTTAACAAATGAAAGCAAAAGCAAATGCAATCGGTTTGAATTTTTTTTGAGTGTGTATGAATATACTATAAATTTTCAAAGTTGAGGTCATAGAAACACCTATTATTGATTCTAGACTACCCATAATTGGACATTTTTTGGAGTATAAAATGCTTAAAACTCTCATTAATTGCTTCAAATAACTCTTCCAATTCCACTTATTTCTTTTGAAACTAATTATGAGTTTTCAAAAGCACTCATTGGAAAACTAGTGTTGAATTTTATCAATTTCATGATTCTCGAAAGATTGCTCTACAAGTAGTTTGTTTTTGTTACATCCAACATCACCATCATATAAGAATCATGAGTAATCTTTGTTGCATAGGGATTACAAGGTTACAAGGTCATGAACTAATTGCTATTTGGATAGTGCTACTTGCTTGTGATTACAATGTTATTAAGGTCATCAATTACTTGTTATTTTCCATCAAACTCATTTGCTTGTCAACTTTCAATGCACTAGTGAAGGATAGAGCTCCATATTACCTCCTAATATAGCTGCACGCATGGTATCAATGTTCTTTCATAGTCATGGGCATTAAAGTCAAATTACAATTGTGAAGAGATAGAGAACCATTTTCTCATAGAAAATCAGACAATTTAGAATACTAGAAAGTATGAAGGAAGTAACTTACTAAATTGATTGAATTAATTGTAGATGAGGATCCTTGTACAAACTCCAATGCCTTCTAAATACCACTCAAAAGAGTCAACACTCATATAAGCTACGTGGAAGTGGCGAGCAACATAGACAAGTTGATTGGATTTGTATGATTTCTATATGTATGTAGGGTTTTTTCAACTTTTTCTTGATATTAGAGCACTAATTCTATGTCAATGTGAAAGACTTCATATTTAGAGACAAAAAGTGAAGAAAATTACGGCCACAAAAATTGTGATGCTTTGCCTAACCTCACACAATTAACCAACACATAGAGTCAAAGAAGGTTAGCACAAAGAGCTGCAATTGAGAGGAGACCCAAAACATATCCAACTACAATAAAAAAAAATTTTAATCCATTTCAATGTATCCATCAATACTTTTTCTAAATACATAGTGATGACATGTAGCATCGTGGTTGAGTACATTAATTAATGAGTGGGTACCTTCACAAAATTGCAAGACATTCTTTTGCAAGGATTGTCTTATATGGATCAATAAACAATTATAAAGAATTATATTGTAGCTTGTGGCACATTATTGGTGTTGTAAAAGGGTGAGGATTTCTTGGTAATTTAATATATCATTGATGAATCACACTTCCGAGTCTCCATCTAGTATCTTCAATTCTTGCGACTATAGTAGATGCTAATTTAACCTCTGAAGTCCCATATATTTCATAAGGGGACACTTGATAATTTGGGTAGGTTCTTGTGATCTCAATTTTTTGCATAATTTTTGAAATGTTTTTTTCAAGGTAGATAAGGTTTTAAAAAAAATATGATTTAAAAAAAAATTCAATTAGTGTCCAAGATTTAAAGTAAGTCCACTTCAAGCTTGAAACAGTTGAGAGTGGGAAACAAAAAAATTTGGAAAAAAATTTAGGTTTTATTTTTAATAGATTATATATTGTCTACGTAGAAATATCTTATTCAATCTATTGGATAAGTTGTGAGAAAGTAATGGAGCATCTTGTTGTGTGGGCGATGAGAGCATACTATTGAAAAATAATGTATTGGACTTGTTTTTGACTTAATTTTCACATTTTTCAAAAACGAAATTCTACATGGTTAACTTCGATTCTTAGAATAATTTGACCGTTGGGATTATTGTGTTTCAATTCAATTTTAGATGTATCAACAATTTAGTTTTTTCATAATTATACTGTAGTTTGAAGTCACTTTAGATGCATTTCTTCTAAGTGATTATTTAAAATTGGAAGGATTGATCCCACAGTCTATTTTTCACTAAATAATAAATGATTTGGTAATTATTAAACAGTTTTTTCTATTAAATTTCATCAATCCTTCAAATAATCTTAAAAAGTGAATGGTTCTCTTCATTGCATAGGAAAAAAGAGCTCATCACTTTTCATAGTGTCCCTATTTTGATGTAAAATTAGAGGAATGAATTAAGAATAATATATATTATTTAGTAGGCATGTCCTAGGATCAAATTATCTTTTCTTATATGATGAGGTATCTTTTCCTAGTTTTATTTTTCTTTGAATTCAATGAAGTATCTTATTAACTTCAAAAACCATTTGGCTTAAAAAAATTTAGTTATTTTTCACCAAAGGTGATGATATAATATGCTTGCTTGTACTGACTTTTACTTAACAATATTTAAAAAATGAAAATCAAATTTCATTTTTGAATTTTCTTGTGAACTCTCAATGCAATATTCAACATAAAAATTTAGAAATTTAAAAAATTTTAATAGTGCAAAATTTCAAATTCAAAAGATTCAAAGTCTTGTTATTTAGTCACACATGGTGCAAAAAGATCAATTTTCTTAACTTTAAACACAACTATCTTGCGATCTACATGGTCAAAGTTTTTGAAATTTCTCCCATAAATTTTCATACTAGTCTAGTGCAAGATCCTATAGTTAAATATGAAAAATTATATATTTTTTCAATTTTTTACTCTTTGCATTAGAAATAGTAGTTTATAGCAATTTGAACGAGGATAAAGCCTTAGGACATTAGAGGTGAATGCATTGGTATTTCATAAGTGAATTTCATATAATCTTTATGTGATTTTCATATAAGGTATGAGACCTACTTGAATAACTCTATAGTGGTATTGTACATTCCAAATTTTCAAAGGTATTCTAATGATATTTAGTGACTACAAAGTGTCACAAATAGGGCCTCACCCTTTAATTTGACATCTTTCTATTATAATCTTCATATAACTTTCATGTGAATTTTATATGAATTGAAATTTTAGAAATTCATAAAAAATGTTATAATTTTAGGGTACTTATAAACATTTATCTTTTCATTTTTTACAAATGGAACTTCCAATTAAATTAAAATTAAATTTATATGAAATTTGCAGCTAGAGCAATGTTTGAATTTCATACATATAGGATAATGTCAAGTTCATATGACAATGTCAAGAGGCTTTCTTTCCTTATGCAACTTCTTATTAGTATGCCTTGTGCCATTGCTACAATATAATAAAGTAAATTTTAATATTTCAAATTCATAAAAACTTCAAAATTCAATATCTTCTTACACTATAGGTTTTAATGCCACAAAATAAAACCCATACATCCCTTCTTGCAAAGAACCTCATAAATGTATCTAAAATGTGACCATAGAATGCACAATTCTAAAGATCTTGCCATAATAAAGTGAACAAATAAATAAGACAAAAACAAAACAAATAGACTAATTTAATGTATGGATTGACTCTAGGATTCTTGAACGTGATTGTAGCATTGCAATGTATGAGCATCCAATATTGATCCTAAATACTAATACCTAAAATATAAACATGAACAACAAAGGAGGCCTAAATCCTAAACCATTGTTATGATAGAGATTGCTAAATAACTATCATTTGATTAATCCACAAATTTGTATGTTCATAAAAAAAATTGAACATGTATTCTACCTATTTTATGTGTGATTTTACTATCAATTTCTACTGTTGTATTGAAATGAACTTTAGAAATAAATTTTTCTAAATTTTTTTGGCCAAAGTTATTTAATTCCACTATAATAAACTTTCCTTTGTAATCACAAAGAAATTGATTATTCCTCTAATCAAATTCTATCCATTTTCTATTTAATCACAAAAAATGGAAATTTTGAATGTTTTTTCCACAATAACAAACAGTCCAATATTATACCATACCCAAACTTAGGATTGATTTTCACTACGATATAAATCTAAGTTCTACTAAATTTTTATAAGTGACTAGTTGAAAGTTAAAAAATATAATTTATAGCTTCATTGTAAGTCCCAAGTCCTAAGTTTTAATTCACTCAGAATACCTTCATTGCATTTAAAAAAGGGTTTGGGCACTAAAATGTTGAAACTTAAACAAAGAGTTGGAATTATATTTTGGCTAGATCCAATTTTTACATAAAGTTTCAACTATAATTTTTTATATATATAAATTTGAAAAAAATAACACCAAATCAAGACATTCTTTAGGTTAAATTTGTATACAATTTGTATACTATAGATTCTAAAATTTAAAACTTAATGTATTTGGAACATTTAAGTTGTATTTAAAAAAAATTAAATTGGAAATTATGATAATTTATTAATTTATTGTATTCAATTTGCAAACATGCTGGTATTTTTAGATTTTATTAAATTATAGGTTAATTGAAATTAAATGTTTTTTAATACTAAAGTTATATTGTTTTTCAAATTATTTATAATACAATTAGACTTTGGAGAGTTTTGCCAAATCAACTAGTACATATCAAATCGACACCTCAAAAAATGAAAATTATACATCTTGGGTTAGCCATTGTTCTTCAATAAGAGAGAATTGACCTTTTCATTGCCTCCAAGAGGGTATGTAGAAAAAATTACCTCCATTTTATAATGGTTAATTTTGTATTTGATCTTGCTTTGAAAATTTGGAATCTTTCACTTCAAATATGAATTCAAATTTTCAAATTTTACCATTGGTGATTAATAATAAGTTCAAGTATTTTTTGACACTTGAAAAAGGTGCAATGAGTTACTATTATTTTTCCATAGAGATCTTCTAGTCCATTAGAACACCACCCATATGAATGAAAGTGAATGCAATAAGATGTGTATATTTCAAATATATTAGTCCCCTCTAAAGATAGCAATAGAAAGTTATATATTTTTGATTTGACCACCTATAATGTATTTTTTTTTTCATTGAAAAAAGAGTTGACTTGAAATATGTGTGAAAAACTCTTTGATTTGTTGTTCTATTGCAAAAGAAATTATAAATCCAATTAGTCTAGATTTAGGCATCAACTAAAAAAACAATAATGGGTCATCCTTTCTTAACCCCTAAAGGACCAAACTGCGTTTTTGGACAACATATTGATTTTGGGTAGCTCACTACATATGGAATTTTTTTTTTCTTTGAAATTTTCAAACAACATGTGCCCAAGGAGTAACTTTAAAGACTAACAATTCTTATAATTTTTGACTACATGGTTAAAATGTTATTGTATAATATGTCGTTTTCAATGCTTGGTGGGAAGTCCAAAAATTTCTTAAAAAATCATTTTTGTCAAAAATAAAAATTGAAAATTAGTTTTCCAGATTTATATTTAAGTGGAAAGCTTTAAATCATTCCATTTTGATTTATGAGATGAAAGTTATGAGGTGTATTAGTTTGCAGGGTAGTTATGGATTCCCTACTCTAAAACAAACTTTGGAATCTTTTCTTTTTTTAAATTTCCAGATTTTTGAAAAAAATAAAAACATATGATGTAGGTTGTTTATTACTGCATTACAATTGTTGGAATTGGCATTTTTCAATTTCTAATTAAATTTTTAACAATTGAGTGTTTTCAATTATTCTCTATTGTTTTCTATTTACTATTTTTTTCCCATATATTGTACAATTCAAATAATCTAAAAAATTTCAAGCATGTAACCAACTTGCTTTGAGAGATGAATCCAAAGAGGCACCACCAATTTGGACATTTTTTTATGTGAATGTGACCTTGTGAAGTAGAGCTGCCTAATTTTTTGCAAGGCCAAAAAAAAGATTTTTGTCAATTCAAAGGCTAATATCTTGCAATCTATAAAGTGGAAATTTCTGAAAAATTTTCTATATCTTTTCAAACTAGATTACTACAAGATCCTTGGTTACATATGTCCAAAAAATAATTTTTTTCTATATTTTGGCATTTGCACTAGAAATGGTTGTTTTGGAGCCTTTTTGGTGAAAACATAGTCCAAAACATTTAGGAATTAATCACCAAGCTGATTCACACACAATCCAAAATAAAAAATAAACTAGATATTGTTCAAGAGCTAGGAGGCTCAAGAGCATTATAGAATATAAGAGCATTTGCATTGACACTCGCCAAAATTTTGGCACACTAAAAGTTTACAATATTTTTTTGCGATTCTTCAAAATTCCTCTTCCCTAGTCTTACTCACCAAATGTATGCTATATATATATATATATATATATATATATATAGTCAATTCATCAATCACCAAGTAGAATATAGGATAAAATTTATTGTAGTAGAAGTACCTACTAATGGCTTCATAGATTAACCTATTGTGGCCAACAATTAAATGCATTGTTCAATGAAAAAGATTATTTGTTTGTACCTTCTCATCGACTCAACTCTCTTCACTTTTGGCCAAGGGAGAAGTGTCAAAGCTAACCATAATAGATAAAACTATAATGGATTCGGATGAAAAATCCACACTTATGTTTGCATACATTGAACTCAATTTCTCAATGAATTTCCCATATCCTACAAGTTAAATTGCTTAAGTTATAAAAAATAGGTACTTCTACCTTAAATTAGAGTGCAATGATTTCTAGAGGCTATTGCTTTATTCATTGCTAGGATTGACTCCTATGAAAATCTTTTGAGGGGCCCAAAATATTTGTCATTTGTATTAGATTGATACATGCTAGTACCAAATTGCAAATGCTCTTATGCTTGATTTAATAATTCATCACAAATATCCATATCTATGACCTTTTTCAAATCCAATGGTATAAAATGCATGATTGAAGGCATAATGAATTCAACACTTTTCTAACAATCCAATGGAATGGTACCAAATGAACTTAAGAATGTCTATGCCCATCTCGTGCTCCATGAAATTGACCGTGACAAAAACGTAGGATGTTAAATCATGCCTAGGAAATGGGCCCAACATGGTAAGTTGGAGGTTTATTGGGGTACAAGTTTTTAAAAGCCCCTTATTTTGAGCCATGTCTAGATTATGTTCTAGGTGCTTCCCAGCGAATTTGGGGTCTCTCAATCCAACTATGAATTCAGAATTTGAAAAAAAAAAATTGTGTGAAAAAAAAAAATTCCTGCGTTTTCCCCTGGGGTAAACTCAGCCTGCTGGGCCCATTTCCTGGGCATGATTTAACGTCCTGCGGCAGAAACCTCTGATTCAAAAAGTCCCATACTTACTAAGCTACAAACAGCCAGTTGTTCAGTCTAATTTTGTGCTCTAATTGAAAGGAAAATTGGCCTAGTTTTGTTAAACTTTTTATTCCAAAGACCTAGATTCTTTTTATAATACGAAGGTTGATGTCGTTTGAATTTTTTACTATTAAACAATGAAGCGATTTGTTAAAAGGGTTGGGGGTACAGGCAGTTCCTGGGGGATGTCTCATGTGGTGGATCCTTGATTGGATTTGTAGGATCTCCCTCTCCCTGTACAGTACTATACAGTATCTGTTCCCACTGTACTGTACAGTAGTGAGGTCTCCTTCTGCAGGAGCTTCCTCAAAAGTGAAATTAGATTTTAAGAAAAAAAAGGACCAAAAAAAGAAATTGAAATTAACTTAGGAGAAGTGAGAAATTCAGAAGATGTTCAGTTGCGGTCAAAACTTGAGGGGATTCAATGGAAATGGTCCATGTGTTAAAAAAATACAACAGGAAAACAACAAAAAATACTTGCTAGGGAAGCATACAGTACCACAAAATTTAACTCTATAAATGCCTCAATCCATCCTTGGATTTTTGCACCATTTTGCTTATACTTATGCATGAACATATATTTTATATGGCAATTTTATCAATCTTTTATAAAAGAAAGGTCAAGTTTTAACCCCTTAGCACCCAACTCATGTTTACTAAAATCTAGACCCTTCCTCAATTCATTCCAATCAAACTACCACCCAAAAAGAAATTCATATAAACTGATTGTATTAATTGGTGATGGAGACAAGCCTTAAGTTAGAGGGAAAGGATGTCTTTAACTATACCATTGAAAAGATTATAATAGTCAAACAAGGAAATCTTTCAATTTGGAGAGGCCATATTTAAAGTATTGAGGGAACTTGGAGGTTAAGAATTCAAGAATTGTTTTGGAAAAATGAAAAAAGAATGGGATGAAACACTAAAGTGAGTACTTTATTTATCATTCATAATAAGGATGTTGGAGCGCGAAGGGGGTAATAAGGTTGGTAATAGGCATCCAAATAAACATTCATCTTAAAACTTTGTAGGATAGAAAGTTTTTTCAATGTTGTTTTATAACAAAATGCATTGATATAGTATAATTATCACATTTGATATGCCCATGGATGTTGTTGCAGTATATACACAAAAGAAGAATTTGTTTGATTTTTTGAAGGAATATTTTTATGCCTTAATAAAATATAATTGGAAATGTTACAATTTATTTTTATTTTAATATTAAAAGAATATAGATATATGTTTCTGCATAAAACATGCCAAATATAAGTACTTTCCATCTACTATAGAAATACATGTTGTTAATATCAAAGACCTTTTTGTCATGAGTAGAAACCATTTTGTTGAGAAGAGAAATTTTGCCTTAGTAAAATGTTGAGTTGACATAGCCCAAAACTACAATCTAGTTCCAAGTATTTTTTTGAGTATTAGTTTGAAACATTTTGAGCCCCTTTTGGTGACTACAATAGGAACTTCCACCTTTTTCTTTAACTTTTTAAAATCCAATGAAAATCCAATGGAAAAACAACAAGTACAAGTACAGCCAAGCTCAAAGGCTAGACAATGCATAAGACAAAAGAATAATTAGGAAAGGAACTATGGGAACATGCAAAAAATTGACCTTGTCTATTCGGAATAAACTTCCATTTTTTGAATGTAAATTCATAGCAAGAAGTGACTCTTTTAGACCTTCACATTGTGGTTGTGTCAAAAAAAATATTATGATTGCTTTGAGTGAGAAAGAAGACCATTATAAATACACTTTCTTTTGTTGGTTTTGGAGTAGTCCACAGACTCTTTGGGTCCATGATGAATAGCACACTTCAAAAATTTATAACAAATTCATTCTTTGTTGAAAAAATTTATAATTTCCATTGCTCTTGTTGTTTCTCACACTTGTCTTTATGTGGGAAAGAATTGACCCTTAAAAGATGAGCTCATGACCATGGACAATCCCTTAGCTTTTCACATCGTGTAAAACATTGACTTAAAATAATCCAAAAGCATTAATTGGAAGTCAAACTACTATACAAAGACCTCCCCTTTTGATACAAAATTCCAAAGATGAATAATTGGATTTTTGTCCTACATAGAAAGATTCTCTCTTATTCATCCAACAAAAAATGGCCGCATCAACCTTAGAAGGTTAAAAAATTTGAGCAATGGCTGGAGGGCAAACTCTCCTGCCCAGAATGGGCTGTTCTACCTCCGTAGAAGGGGGAGGTATCTGGAGGTATCTGGTGGACATGACACGTGTCAAATACAGGTCCTGCACAGTCAGCCCAGCATGAATGATGGCTGTGGAATTCAACTAATAAGGTATACCGGTCGCACGGGTCGTATCCAATCTTGAATAGCGGGCGGGGTACCGGTACCATCAGTGAAGTCTGCATGCGCTCCTCAACCCTGCCGTATGATGACGCACCAATTGGCGACGCACTCATATGACGTCATGCCGGGATTTGGAACTGCCCACATGCTCTGATTGGTCAGGAATTCCAAAGTCAGTCGTTGCTGGGTTGGCATAATTGTCCGATTTTTTGTTTCCCATAATCCCGAAACTTCCGTCCTGGGGTACCCCTGTGCGAGATTTGGAGGTTTGTGAATGATTTGGCAGCTATTCTAAAAGTATGGCCACACTTGGACTTTGTCAAGAGGGAGCAGTTTTATCAAAAATTCCATACATCTTCATCCAAAAATTAGTAGGTCTCTTTTACACCTCATGTTCATGGAATATCAAAAATATTTTCATAGAAATTGTTCACAATCAGGGGGAAGGTTTGTCAAATTTAGGCTTTAGGCTCTCAAATTTGCATAGTATTTTATTTTGTAGTACTTTAGGTTTATACTTGTAGGAGGGTAGGGTAGTAGCAATGTTAGTATTCAACATCATTGTTAGTTTGTTGTTTGGTAGAAGGTGTTGTGCCTTGAAATTGCAACTTGTGTAGTGGAATTTTTTTTCTTGTTTGATAAACATGGGTTTTCTATGGGATAGAAAACACACACAATTGACAGAATGTCTATGAGGGTAGAATGACATTTTTGATTGGAAGCGCTTAGTAGAAAAGAGAAGAAAGAATCATTGAAGAAGACATTTGTAGAACACATGTTTTCTTGAGCTCTAATATTTCGTGGTGTATTTCTTCACTACTACAAATTAGGGTTTCAAGTATATAATTCTCTTGCAAATTCGTTCATGTGTCAATGTTAGTCTATCAGTTGTGTATGTTTGATTAAATTGAAGAAATGTAGATAGGAAGGATTCATAGCACATTGTCTTTCAATGAGGATTTTGAATTCCACACAACTAGTGATGTGACCTGTGATGTGATTTTGACTTCCTATCTATAAATTTTGCCCAATTTTAAACATTGATTTGGTTGGCTTTCTTTGATCACTCCACTAATATTGTTGCATTGTTTCTACTTCTATTGGCAATACAACAAACGCGTAAGGTTGTAATGTGAATTAGATTTTTAGGTCAAATCTAAATTTACAACTTGGTTTTTTCAATTCTTATTAGAATAATATGATTATGCACGATGGATTAAAAAATTTTGTTTTACAAAACCTAGTGTCTTAGCTATGGCTAGTATCCTGAACTACCAGTGATAAGAAGTTCTATCTAGCATTATGGTGGTTCATTTCGCATGCACAATATTCAAGCTTGTAAATGGCACTAATCTATTCATGTACTTAACTTTATTTGTGGTAAGAAATTTGATTGTTTTTGTTATTATGCAAGAGACTATGAATTCCATGAATAATGAATTGTTATATGAGATTGTGTAGTAGAAAGGACAAAACCTAAAGAACATTAGAAACATTTCAAGTAACTTTATGGACTCTATGTTGTGGTTGGGGATATTGATGGCACCCATATATACATTACCAAACCTACACACAACTAGAAGATTAAATTCATTATAAATTGCCAAGCCATAGTCAACAATAGGAAGAAATTCTTGATCTTGACCTAAGTATGTGAGATTTTATAAATGATGCTCATGTTTGTACCAATTTGTATAAACAAAGGTTGTCTTTGTACTATTTGGGAATGTACAACTTGTTTGATGCTTGCTATTATAAATAAGGGGGGGTCAAATTTCTACTTGATAGTAGTGCCTATCTCTTACTGCCATGACTTATAGTTCTCTACATAGCATTAGGAAAAATCTGAGCCCTAGAAGGGTTGTTAAGGTTTGTTTTTTCGGCACGCCATAATGCAAGTTTAGAAAACTAAAAAAATAATTTTCTTTGAGAAAAAATTATTAAAAAATTATTAAAACTTGATGTGGCAATGGTGTTGCACAAGTAGTGCCACATCAACTGATTTCATTAAAAAATAATAAAAAATAAAAAATAGTTTGAATTCCTCTTAAATTACACTCGAGGGGTTCAAAACTTGCAGACCTCCTGAGGGTTGAAATTTTTTGTAATGGACTCTATAACCACATCATATTTGAAAGCTTGTTCAAGAAAAAGCTTTAGGGGGGAGGATACATTGTAAACAATGCTTTTGGTAAATTGAAGTAAACCTTCCAAGGGTTCCTAGTGAAGTTGGAACTATGTATAATGTTCATCCCATACATTATTCTCTACTTTCCCAAATGTGTTGATGTTGGATGCCAAGGTAGATGTTGAAGTTTTAGAGGTTGTAGTGTTACAAAATTTTGTGCAAATGAGTTTGGAATAGCATAAGACCTTTATTGTAGAATGCTTTGTATAGAATTTAAAAAAAATTTAACCTTAAAACGACGCCAAAGACATGAAATAAGTAATGAATGACTTTGCAATAAATAAATAACCAATTTTTTATCCAAAAACATTATGGTTAGACTAGAAAGCATGGAAAGTTTTGTAAGGCATCAATTGTGTTTATTTGAGATTTTTATTTATTTAGAAGTATAGAGATTCAATTATTACAATAAAAGGCTCTTCTAGGGCAACTATGGGGGCGGACTTGCCGATACCATAAATTACGCATGTGGGTAGTGTGAGCTCCCAATTAGTCACTTGAGACTCATAGATTTTTTTTGGTTTTAAACCACAATTTGGAATAGATAAAAGTATACAAAAAGCCATAAAAAGAGTGTAGAACTGAAATAGGGTTGTAACATATCCATTATAGTATTTGGTTTAGATTTGATTGTATACGTAGAACTCCCCCAAAACCAATTTGGGAATAATGAGAAGAATTGCAAGATAATTGGTTTTGTAGGTTTGAGTTACACAACCTCTTAAGGGTTAATTCTCCCTATAAATATGGCAATTCTTGGTTCAGTTGGTCCGAGGGATTCATAGTGAGGCCAATAGGTCAGGTCCTAGAATTAAGTTTCAAATTTCCCATTAGACTAATAAATTTCTAAGAAACCTTGATTGTTGGTATGCAAGTGCCACAATCGGAGAATGGAGCCGTAGAAGAATCTACTATCCAAGGATAGTGTTCTAGGGTAAATCCCATGCTAGGAGTCCAATGGCGAAGTTGGCTTCTCAAGATTCTTTCATTTGCAAAAGATTCTTGCACCATCGACAATACAAGGAGATGCCATTTTGGATCTCACTGACTGAGTGTACTAGGGACAAAGCAGACCTACATGCCTACTATGAGACTCCTTGAGAGGTCTCATGGAAATTCCCGGCATCTTTTGACTTGCGGAAGACTTTCATCTGGACGGTGAACCGTTCTAACCTCCAATGGGAATTTTATGGAAATTATCCAAGTTGCGGTAAAATCTTACTAAAAATTAGATTATCTTGTCTTATGCTAATAATGTGCTCCACCAAATTTTGCGGCATTTCGATAGCGGCAAGATTCTGATAAGGGCCAGATTCCTTGGGAATTAATCATGTGGCAGTACACCACAATGTTGACCGGTGCTCCGGGAGCACACAATGGCAAATTAAAGTCAACAAGGGGACTTTCCTTAATCCTTTGCACCTATTGGAGACCACAGGCTAGTTATTTTTTCCAAATTAGGGAACCACCAAGATTTGGAAATTTATTCCAACTTGGTTTTTAATCCACGCTAGCTTCAGTTGGGTTTTTGGTCTCGGTGTAGGGGAGGGGAATCATAGACTAAAAATGATGATTTGGAGCCAACGGCGCAATCCGTTTGGCATTTGGAGTTAATCTCCAAAAGTTAGGATGTTGGTCTAGCATGTGGTAGATAGTTCAAAGTTTAGGAGTAGGATGAAAATCTTTGAAGATAAGGATGAAAATCCGAGTTGATAAGGTTACTAGTAGGAGTTTAGGAATGGGGGGAGTGGTCCCTTGAAACCTATTTAAGGGCCCCATTTCCCTTTCTAAAATCACCCCCTTCATTTTGTTGTTGAGTCTATGGGTCCAAGTCATTTTGGATTTCCTTTTGGCATTTGAGGCCAAAACTCTCTACGGTGTTTTTGGAGTACTTTTGTCTCCTTTGTTGTTTTATCTCAAGCTTTGGAAGGACCCTTGGGGCCCTTTTATCTTGCCTTCATGTATCCTTGTGTGTTAGGTGGTGGAGTCGAGAGTCCGTTGTAGGGTCATGAGTCATTTTTGTGGATTAAGAGTCTTCGTGTCTTGTACTAATCCTAAAGCAACCCCCAATTGTACCTTAGCAATGCCGCTTTGGGGGGCCTTTAGAGTGTGATGGGTGTCTTTCAGTTGCATGGTACGATTAATCCCTTTTCCTTTCAGGACATGCTTTTGTGGTAACTAACCTTTTCCAAAAGTTGTTCTCATCCAGTGGGCCCCCTTTTGGAATGGTGAAGCTTTGAACCCCCTTAGTGTAACCTTGTTAGGAATTATCCCATGGCCTTGGTGTAGTACCCCTGTGTTTGAAGGGCCCCTTTGGAGTAGCAAAGCTTTGAACTCCTAGGCTATAGTACAGTCTTACAAAGTGAGTTAAAAGCTCCCATATGACGAAGTTATAAACCCCGGAGTGCTCCAAAGTCTTACAATTGGTGTTAAATCCGACTCACGGCAAAGCTTTGGATCTTTTCAACCACATGGCTCCAAAGTCTATTTTCCAAGACATATTTGGAAAAATCCAGAGTTTAGCTTCCAAGATTAGTGGCATAGTTAGAGGAGAGGCACCATATAGCAAGTTGGTTGATTTTAGGAACATTGGGTCATCTGCTGAAGTTTTGATTTGTCGCCCAGGTTCTACCAAGTTCGGTTTAATATTAAATTAATAGGTTCCCTTGAGGGAACCTAAGAAAAATAGGATTTGAAAGGAAGGCCAATGTACCAATAAAGAGGGCCCAGGCACCAATAAGGAGGCTTCAAGGCATTAGTAAAGAAGGCTAGAGGCACCAATAAGGAGACTTTGAAGGACCAACAAAGGGAACCCTAGCGGCCCTCGAGTGGGTAGGCCGGTATCATTTGGGTACTAAAGGAAACCCTAGCGTCCTAAGGGACCAGTGAGGGAGCCCAGCGACCTCCGAAGTGGATAGGCGGGTATTGTCTTAGTAGGAAGGAGACCCCAATACCCCGAAGGACCTGCAAGGAAATCCAACGACCCTCGAGGGACTAGCGAGGGAGCCCAAAGACCCCCAAAGGGAGCAAAGGCAGATATGAGGGCCTCCAATAGTCATGGGTCTAGGGAGAGAAGGTTGGAGGAGGGCTGTGGGCCTAAGGAGAGAAGGTTGAACGAAGTCCGTTAGGTCCAAGGAGAGAAGGTTGGAAGAGTCAAGGTCTAGGGAAGAGAAGGCCGAGCCAAAGCAAGTGGTGTGGGGAATTTAACACAACGGAGGAAAAACAAGTGCAAAACAACAATAATCCAATAAAAGAGAGGAGGGGTTAGACGAGGTCACCTCTACATATCACATGCACACAACTGGTCACGTCCAATCCTCCCCCACCAACTCAAGTCTATCACAAACAATGAAGAGAGGTTAGTGGGAGAAGATGAAGTAGAGGAACAAGGGAGAAGGAGATGAATAGTTCACTAGCTCATAGATTAAATAGGACTTAGAAAAAATCCATAGGGGCCCATTGTAACTGTTAGAAGTGGATTAGGATGATATAAAGGGAGATGCGTAAGAAGTGGAAGAGCCCCATTAGGAGCTTGGGTATTCAGATCTATAGTTGTAAGTCCCCTATGAATGCATTAGATGGAATAGTCTTATTGTAGAAAGACAAGTAGGAAGGGAAAGAGAGAAAGAAAAAGGGAAAGAAAGGAAGTGGAGGACAAGGAGGAAAAGCCCCTTTCTCCTCCATCAAGTGGCAACATGGAACCAATTCAAGGGAGCAACCAATATTTAGCAAAAAGAGGTCCTCATGGAACTCGGAGAGGTTCACCCAAACATGGAGGAACTCTCATCCAACACTAATAGAAAAATACAATGATCAAATCAACAAAACTCAATCCAAAAATGTTGATTTTTTTTGTTGATTTGGACATGTTGATTTGGATACTTTTAAACACAAAAGTGTTGATTTTTTAACAAAAAATTGTTAATTTTTTGTTTATTTGGTCATATTTTTTTTAATAATTATATATTTTTTTCCACAATTGAGTAACCAATCTTAAGATGCCACATGGCAATGCCACATAGATAATTTAAAAACATCCATGTGGAGTTGCCAAGTGCCACCCGCCACGTGGATGGCCCTACATGCCACATGGCAAATGCCACTATGAAGGTTTGAACTTTGAACCTCGCAAATGAGGTTCAAAGTTCAAACCATTGCACCACTTGTAATTTCACATGATTACAAGTAGTGCAAAAACTTATTTGTGTACTTTTTTGAATTTTTTCTTATAGTCACTTCAAGTCACCAGACTTTGTGTCAATTTTTATCTTATAAATAGATTTTTTTTTTTAAATTTTGCACTAACAAAAGTTGGAAAATTGAGCTATCTTTTACTTTCAATAATCTGTTTAAGATTTTGATCTTTCAATCAAAAGTTATGGACAAATTTAGAGCAAGTGTTTAAAAATGTAAAATAATGTCCATTTCTACCCTTCTCTGAATTTTGTCCATAACTTTTGATTGGAAGATCAAAATCTCAAACGGATTGTTGAAGGTGAAAGATAGCTTAAGCTTACAACTTTTTATATTTCAAAGCTTTTGAAAAAAGTTCATTTACAAGATTGAAATCACCCTAAAATTCTGTTGACTTTATTAAACACCAAATTATGTGGTTATTTTATTCTTAAATTTACCTTGTATATTGAAGATTCCCAAAGATTTTTAAAGATTTTTAAAGATTTTATTTTTTTCAAAAGATTCTAAAAGATTTCAAAAAAATTAACAAATTTTTGTTGATGTGGTAATTGCACTATCCAAATTAACAAAAAAATGAGACTATTTTGTTAATTTAGGCACAATTAACAAGAATTTGTGAAAACAAATGTTTCAATATTCTAATTAATAAGAAATTGTTGATGTTTTGTTAATTTGGGCATTGTTTTTCTACTAGTGCAACCTTGGCAGTTGTGAGGTAAGACACTAAACTAACATTAGTCGTTCACCTAACTTATCAAGTAGGGAGTTGGTACAATTTAGAGGGATAGAATTGCGTAGGGGACAGGTAGAAGGATTAAGAGGCTTAACCCAACATAACTAGGAATAAAACGGAATAGAAAAAAAGGCTCAAAGCTAGGGGAATGAACATAGAAAATTGTGTAGGTAGGTTTTTAATACTATAGGACCTGTTGCGGGACTATAGTGCTGTGACAATTGACAGTTACTAGAAGTTGCATTGGTCGCGTCTCTAGACATTTCTTTGGTTTATCTACGAAATTAGAAAACAATAGTAAGATCCATTACTTGGAAGGTATAATGGACCGCATTCACAACACTCCCTTAAATTAAAAAATGGATAAAAGCTAAGAACTTAGTCATATTTGCTTACTTACCAAGGGTGGGTAATCAAGCGCCTACAAGTAGCTACATTTATGAGAAGGAAGTTGACAGACATTTTTCCAAAAGTTTTAATAGTGTAAAAGGCAGCACGCCTCACTAGTTGGTCCCGTAATCCTTGTAGGAGGACAAGCCTTTGGTAATTGGTTGATACAATGACGCTAACAAAGATGCTAGCAACTACTACAAGGTTGAAGACAAAAGATCTCTAAAAATGTATCATTATTCTTTGTAATAGCTACCTATGAGTGTTTTGATCTCCATCCGTGAGACCAAACATATACAACCAGGTTCTGTGTTAATTCTAAACTCTATAGGTGACTAGGTCTATAGTAATGAGCTGCCTTCCAAGCAATGGAACTTTTCACTAAGTCTACAGTTAATCCTAAGTGTGAATTTTCAGAAAAGAAAGGAAGTTCTAGGGTTAATACTAATGTCTAATGAATTTCTAATTTTCTATGCTTCCAATGTTTCGTCCTACCCGAAGTTAGTCAATAATTATCCAAATTTTAAGTGGGGTTGGTTTTGGAGTCCTAAGATTTAATCTTAATATATTCTAAAAATTATTCTATTAGAAGCTAGCTTTTCTATTTTTAAAGGGTTTATTTCTTTAATCTTTTTGGTTGATTTATTCCTATCTTTTTTAGTCCTAATTTCCTACCTTAGTTAAATTAATTCAACTACTTCAAGTATTTTAATGGAGTTTGGAATTTTAAGTGAATTTTGATCATTAATGGTTCATTAAAATTCACCTTGGTCTTTTTTGTCTTCCTTCGTTGAAAAAATTAAACTTCTAATTTCTTTGTTGATTCTATCTCTAATTTTTTAAGTGTTAATTTCTTAATTAATTTCTTAATTAAATTTAACCACATGTAGTGATTAAAATTTAATTGTTAGATTCTTGTTGGTTTTTATCTTTAATTGTTATTTGCTTTAATGTGATAATTAATTTTCTATGGTTTAAAAGTTAATGCATAAATTAATTTTTGCACCCAAAGTGAAGGTTATTTATGAGAAATTTTAACCGTTGACTGGTTTGACAAATTTCAAATAATTCTTATTTACCGTTGGAAATTCAAAACTTAACTATGTTTCTAACCTTTTTTTTGCTTTTATCTTTAATTTTTCTCTTGAAATTCAATTCTAGGTAGGTTTTAAGATGTTTCCAAAATATTCTCTTGGATGATTTTCTAATTTTTCATCCATTGTTTAAACTAACTTCATTCATTCACTACTTCTTTGATTTTTATTGGAATTTTATAGTTAACATTTTTTTAGAAAGCTATAGGAATTTCCTATGGGTTTTTCAACTCTAATTATGTTTTCAAAATAATTCTAGGGTCTGATTCTACTTCTACTTTTGGCCCTAGTTGTTAATTAAACTTAAAACTAAATGGAGAATTAAAACTCAATTAGAAAGTGGGGATTAAGCGCTCACTTTGACCTCATCAATTGTTTCATACTCAAGTTGTATCGCAAAGTCCATACCTTGGTCGTGCGTACGTTTCATTCACTCTTTATTTTCAGTTATTAACATTTGAGAATTTGTAGATTAGTGATTATTCCACATGTTCTTTTCCTTGTTCTAATTTCAAATGTCTTTTCATCTCTCTATCTTAGTTTTGATTCTTCCTAGACTAATCTTATCCAAGGATATCCTAATTCTCTTCTATTTTTAAAAATTTATGATAATTGTTTTAATATCTCTATCTTTTTTAATTTATTCTGCCATACTCTATTCTAATACTATCTTTTCTTTTCTTTTTATGTGTTTTTCTTTTAAGGCCTTATTTTTCAAAGGCAAATCTTAAAAAATCTAATCTTTTAGAATGTAACTAACCTATTTTGAAGTCAAATTCAAGCCAACTAAGCCAATTCTAACTTTTCCTTGATTTAACTAATTTCTAGAACTTCTTTAAAGTCAAATGATTCTTTAAATTGTTTTTTATTCATTGATTTTGGCTCCTACCTTAAACTATATTAAAGAAATGCTTTTAAATCTAAAAAGAATCTTACCTTGACTTTTTTGACTTCTCTCTTTCTTTTATAACTTTGTATTGGCTTCAAGTTTGCAATTGCAATTCAAATCCTTCTTTCTTTAATTGAGAGCTCATGTATTTGTAATTGATTGATGATTTGATGCTTATGTGTTTAGTCCCAATTCCATTTTGTATTGGACTATAAGGAATTAACAATTGGACAGAATGAGCCTGGATTATGAAGGCTAAAGATAATTAAACTGGCTTGTTAGGCTAAGCAACTGTGACTCAGCTATTACTAGTATGCATTCGAATGGTACCTACTTGGCTTACTAATTTGAACTATGGCTTGAGGGTTGACCTCTTTCTACTGGATTGACTCCTATTTGGCTGAACTCGGCCTCCCTGTTGTAAAATTCAGACCCTGGTTGTTGATTTGGAACTCTAGCTTATTGATTTGGCCTCCTTATGTGAAAAATTAGCGTTGGTTGTTGGTTTTGGTCTTCTTGTTGTGAAAATTCAGTTGTGAACTTACTAATTGAACTCTAACTTATTGACTGAGGCCTCCTTATGTGAAAATTTAGCCCTGGATGGCTGATTTTGAACTCTAGCTGCTGATTTGGCCTCTTCAAGTGAAAATTTAGCCTGAGATGGCTGATTTAGGTCTCCTTATGTGAAATTCAACCCTTAGATGGTTGATTTTGGTCTCATTGTTGTAAAATTCAGTCCTTGATTTGCTAGTGAACTCGAGCTTACTGATTGAACTCTGGTTGCTGATTGGGTCTCCTACCTTCTTGGCACATATTACTAATCATATTTTTTTCTAGTTTTTTGATAAAACTATTATATGGTGGTTGTTGTCAAAGTAGTTTTCAAACCCAAACCGGGGTCTCCGTATGGGGACCCTTTAATCTAATAGAAGCATGAAAATTCGACGAAGGTGTGAAGCTTCATTGTCTCCGGTTTAAGCCTGTTTTTAAGACACAAATACTATAGAAAAGTTATATTCATAGGCACAGCTTCGCCGTATTTGAGGGATTAACCTCAAATTCTAACACAATTTTGCAAGAGTTCCGTTACATAAGACCTATGAGAGGTTGGTGTCAACCAATTTTTTTCCAAAATAATACTCTTTACTCTCTCCAACCTACAAATTCTCTACCAAATCTTCAGAGAATATTCTCAAAGGTTGGAAATTCTACACAAAAGTTTTAATAGGAACCAAGTTAATATATGACTCACTGAATAAGAACTCAAATTAGAAAATTTAAGGGTTCAAGCTAATGGCATTGCCAGAATTTGGCTTAAATAATCCTTGGGCTTAGTATCTAAACTCAAGAAACATAAAGATTTTCATAATAATTCAAAAATACAAAGATGTCAAGTGTTTCAAAGGGATCCCTATGTCCTTTGAAATGGTTTAAAAAACACAATGAATTGCAAGAAATACAAGGATCTTGGACACTCACCAAAGCTTCCTTGACAAAGTGGCCTTGTATGGCCTAAACGAAAAACGAATTGAATGCTTGTGTTGGTGGGTTTAAATCTATATTTAACTAATTATGGATAATTGCACAAATTATGGACAAATTCATAGTCCATAGCCACATTAAAAAAGGTAGAGAACATGCTTCAAATGATTAAAAAGTGTCGGCAGCCCACCCACACCTTGTTTAGAAGAACCGAGGGTACAAAAAAAAGTGGATTGTTGTATTTTGGACCGGTTTTTATGCAATAGCAGAACCGGTGCCTATGACCGTGCACCCATCCCGTGCCCATTGACATATAGGCTGGCAGCCAATAAGACAGCATAGTAAAGTGCGCAAAACCAAAAAGCAGGACAACGAACATAAAAGATAGAGAAATGAGCAAATCGCCTGTGCACTGAAGATAAAACAGTTGTAACATGGTCCCCATAGGAGATTCAAATAAATGTGATTTGTCAGCAGCCAACGAATACATATTAAAAATGTCAAAACTGACTAGTCATAAGACTTATAGTCACAACCTATAAGATATGAAGGCACACCCTAAAAGATATGAAGGCACATCCACAAATGAGTAAATATTGTGGATATGCATGTAATCATCCTGAAGTGAAAACATCCTGTTCAAGAACCATGCGATCGACATGCAGCGAAGCCCTTAGTATCGGCTGGCAGTCGACACCTGCAGCGAGGACTCGGATCCATCTAGCAATGTGATGGTGACACAACTCCAGAGCTAAACTATTGTATCGGCTGGCAGCCGATAGGTCCGAGGCGATATGTCAGTAATCCTCTCCACCCTCGTTTGCATCTCTGTCCAAAGCTGCCCCTGCGGTCTCCAGATTCGCAATAGCAGCAACAATGGATGCCTCCGGGATGACATGAGATGTGGGAGGTCCTTTCTTTGCGTGCGAGGGCATTCTGTGCGAATACAAGACAATGTTGACATGGACCATCTGCGGAAGACAGAGTTCCTTGTGCCATCTTCGGGTCCAGCACTCCCTCGCAATGAGCGCTTTTGACTCCCTCTTAGCTTTCATCGGAGTCCACCACTCAGTTTTAAAATTACCATACGTGGGCCCTGGAGACATGTCCACACATTGGACAGGGTTGTCAAGACGTCAGGACGCGGACGCTGTGTCCGCAGCGTCCGCTGACATTCGCGTCCTGGCGAACGCAGCGTCCGCCAGTCCCCCGTCCGCCTGTCCGCCCGTCTGCCGGGTCTGCCCCGTCCGCCCCTTCCGCCCGTCCGCCCGTCCGTCCGCCCGATTATGGCTGTCCGATCGAAGCGTGGACTGATCTGGCTGCACGATCTGGGTGTCCGCCCCGCCCGTCCGCTTTCCGATGGCGGTCGGGACGTTGTGTCTGCTAGTGTTCGGACGTCCGGAAAACGGACGCTATTTTGGGGCGGATGTTCAAATTCGTCAACCCTGACATTGGAGTACCCGACCCAGCCAGCCAGGCAGATGATTGTTGTGACATGGTTGACAAAGAACAAAGTCTCCGAGCAGAACATCCCCGAATGGATTGAATCTCAAGCGCGGCCTGTCCTTCGCAGGTCCGCAGTATGGAGTGGGATCCCCTTCGTCCTCCGGAGTGGTATCTATTGAATAATTCTCCTCCGCCCCCTTGTCTACAAAAGTCGACGTGTGATCTCTTGTCCAGTCAGAGAGCGGCCATAATCCTTCTTGAAGCAATGCAGGAGTTTGAGGCAGCGCCGAATTGATCTCCGATTGAATTCTTTCCCAGTAAGCCACACAGCCTACCATTTCCTGTGCGTACCGTCTATCTCTGGCCATTCCCGATTTCCAGAACTCTATGAACTTTGCTATTCCGTTTTGATGAATGTTTGTTTCTCATTGCACTTTGTAGCCCTTGCGACTTCTTTTTCTACATTTCGCCTTCTGGTATTAATGTCCACATTCCCCCAGAGTGCCTTGAAAGGCACAGGTCGAGGGTCCCCCTGTGGAATATTGGGTTGTCCATTTTCGTCCGCTGTCCACATTTTGACAGGTGCGCCAGGAGGCAGCCACGAAGAATCTGTGGCCCTGAGCTTGTACCTCATGACCAGCCATCGACGATCCACACCATCCTCCACGACGTAGAACTTGAAGAGGTGTTTATCTCCGAGCCTGATGATTTTGTTCACCCCATCATGATGGAAGCCCTTGAAGTATGATTTGAAGTCCGCCACTTCTTGCACGAACTCCGGAATGAAGGCTACAGTCTTCTGTGAATCCATGAACGCCTTCATGAGATCCGCAAGTACGTATGTGTTCTTCCTTTTGATCAGTTTAGAGAGATAACTGAAGTGCACATCAATGTCCTCGTGCGTATGCCCGACAATAAGGAACCCCACTGAAACTTCCTTGAATATGCGCCTGGCAGTGAGCAGTGAGCAGAAAGCCATGAGGAATCGATTTTTGTTGTCCTTTGCTGAATTGTCGAGTTGCAAGAACAGTTTCCTCGGAAGTGGGACCTGAGGTCGTCCTGGTCTCGCTGCGTCGATCACCATGTCCGAGGCCTGCGGGATTGACGAGTTGCATCTCGATTTCCCATGAAGCAGAGCCTCGAAGAAGGTGTTTAGCGGTGGAGTCGAGAAGAGGATCTTGGATTCCCGAACAGGTGGTAGTTCTAGGGCCCTGAGGACCCTGCAGATGGACGAAATTGTGAAATTTGAATCCCCAGGCCAGAGTGATGTGGAGTAATGTGCATACGCGCCATCTCCATGTCCATGTGTGAGCATTCTAGTACACGAGATTGGTATTTGCCCTAGCCCTGCGGTGGCCTTGGTGATGCGCTGCATCCTCGGAATGGCAGTCTTTGTGGTGTCCATTTTGTCATGAATAATGTAGAGGAACTCTGATGGATTTTGCATCGACTGCGCGGTCCATCCACTGTATACATTTCTACAAGCGCGCTGGTAATTGAGATGTCTCTCTCTGTCGTCGACTAGGGCCTGCCACTCATCACAACCTCTTGGATACTTTGCAATGAACTCTACTAGGAAGTCACATTCTGTGCATTTTGAGAAATTGCTCCCTACGGCCTTGACCTCTACGTTTTTGAAATGAGCATTCCGAAGGCGGCTGATAGCAGACTGCGAGACCGGCTTCATATTGCATATTCCATTGACCTGAAGAACATGACTTCATGGATGAGTTTCCATGGAAGACTATAGAGTTGTATCGGCTGGTAGTCGACAGAACTGCAAATGACGGCCTATAGAAAGGAAAGATCAATGGCTTCGACATTCAAAGTCCAGACATGATTGTATCGGCTGGCAGTCGATAAAAGGACTTTTCTACTGTAGACGAAGAGGCAGATGATGGACTTACATAATTGACTTGTTCGCACATGTGATCCCAATTCATTGCAGAGGGGAGGACCTTGAGATTGTCGACGCGTTTATTTCCAACCATTCTGAACTCGTTTGGCATTTTGTCGGCATTGTTGTCGATGATCGTTTTGAGGGTTGCTTGAGCTTGGATTGTTTGTGGCCGTGGCCGTCGGGCCCCCGCATTTCCATGCGAGCCGTTAACGGATCCTCCCATGGCCTAGCCTTGTAAACATGATAGGCCGACCTCAATACCCCGTGAATGATATACCATGCGTTCTCGCAGACGTCTGTATTTGCAAGAGTAATGAATTTTTTTCCTGGAATAACCCCTGCATGAAGCTGACTCTGCACCGCATACGCTACCTCCCTCCTACTCTCGAATGTGCAAGCGAAGAACTTTCGTCGTATAGACCTCGTGTCCTCCCAGGGAAACGTCTGGCAGCATCTGAGCTTACAGCACTTCTGTGAGCTGACCTTACGTACCTCCGTCTCCGAGGTCTTCATTTGCAGCCTGGATTGGCTTTCGTGATCCTTGGGAATTACCTTTCTGCGCACAGAGCGGTATGGATTCCTCGGTACCCCCTGCATTCCGTTATCGTTCGACTCATTCAATAGAGCAGCCTCTGAGTAGAGCGTGACAATTTCAGATAGTAGCCTTCCACCCTCCAACCTTGTGTGTGTGAGCCTCCAACGCATGGTTGTCATTTGCAGTTCGTCATTGTCCGATACGAACATGACCCCGACATCCATGTCGCCCAGGACGCCATCATCGCAGGCCTCATCTGGTAGGCAGACTTGGATCATGGCTCTTCCGAGAACCGAGAAGTCGTCATTGAGAAGTTCACAGTATTGATTTCTCCAAAGCGGTCTATCTGGGATTGGAAGCCCAGCTTGCATTCCATCCGGATGGTCATTATCTCCACTTTGAGTATCAGCTCTAAATGCGTCCGAATGATCCATGCTGTCAACAACATTTGTGTCGGACACGGTAGTGCCAGAGGTACTGTAACCATGAACATCGCGGTGATCCTCTGCAGACCTGCGGTTGTCATCGTCGGACGAATAGAGCCTATCATCTCGCTCGTCTTCATCTGATGCAGTAGGAAGTACTCGCTGTGTTCCCGGATCACATAATTCTACCTGTACATCATTCGAACTCCCACCACTCTCGTAGTTACCATCGACTTGAGCTTGCATGAAATGGGTCGCAGGTTCTCCTGTTGGCTGGCAGCCGACAACCTTGGTTATTGGGACGGAGGTCTCAATTGGTCTGACCTTATAACCACTCCAGAGTATTTTGAATCCAACACAGCGTTTGAGTGTCATGAATTCAGGAATCTCGCAATAAGCACTCTGATCCTGGAAATCATCGACGACGTGCAATAGCTTCACAACGAGGAAGAAGCTGTGTGGAACACGAAAGCCTTCCCAGTAACCCTTCGGAGAGCATTGTACAATTGTACCTACACCAGCATACAGCAGATCCGTGCCCACAGTCTGCAGTAGTGAGACATCCATATTGACAGTGAGTGACAGGAATTGTTGTATGGGTTTTTCATCTGTGACCACTTGTATCGGCTGCCGGTCGACACTAGCAGAAGAAGATCCTTCAGACTCTGCATGGGGATAGATGTTCTCTGCCTCCCACACGATTGACCTTCCCGGGCAGTGTCGCAGGAACACCATGTCTCCCTCAAGAAACGGAAGAGGCATATCGAGGTTATTTGGAACATCTAGGACATGAACGTGTACGAGGTAGGGATCACGGCTCACCACCCTTTCTACGACCGCCCTTCCGGAGTAGTATAATCCTTCTAGTGTAAGAGCCACAACAACTCCCTTCTACATTTTCAGTCTTCCCGAGCCTCTATTTTTCGTGAATGCCTCAATAGGACTCGCACCCGATGTCCAATCATCAGATCCACTCATGATTTGAAATCGGAGTCAGAACCGACAATGTCGGAACCTCTGTCAGACTCGTGATGACCTTACCGGCTGGCAGCCGATACGTCTGTGTATCTGGTGCTTCACGACCTTCCTGGTACAGAAATTGGTATCGGCTGGCAGCCGATACCACTGTCCGTACGGTCAAGCACAGAGGTAGGACTGTACAGCTAGAACTTTGGGGATCATGCACAAAGCTAGATTTTGCGCTTCCTATGATCTAGGCACTTTCCACAAATGCTCTGACTAGTAAAAATAATGAAATGCAAACACATGTGCAACCGAATAGGAAATCCTGAACCTCTGTCAGGCAACTAATTTCCGAGAATGCTCCTGACTACTACTACAATTAGAATCCTACTGCAATTCAAATGTAGCTTGGAGCAATTCAAATCCCACTGCAAATCCTACGTAAGCCTAAACGCTAAATAACAACTGTCGAAGAGCGCTTCCTGAACCTAGAGACTACTCAATGCTGCACTGAACTGAGGTCTACTGAATTCCCTGTCACGTTGCATCCCTCATAAACATTCCACAACAAGCCACTACAATTCCCTGACGGTTCTTGGACGCTCTGAGTGCGTGTGTGGGGCAAATGAAAATGAAAATGGAAGTCCTCCAAGATCTGATCCTAGGTGAGCAAGCCTGAAACTGAATTTGGCGCCTGAAATTTGAATCTGGAAGAGGATGAAGTTGTGGTGATTGCAAGAGAGACAAGTTCGTGCATCAGGAGATCGTGTTGGGAAACGTACGCATCTCTGCAATGAGTGTTCGACCCTTCCATGTACTTTGCTGGATGTGGAGTACATGCTAACGGATGAAAACCTGCGATGGATGAAATTTATGGAAGAACGGACTCGGTTTGTCATGATTGCGCCTACCGGCTGGCAGCCGAGGGTTTAGAAGGTATACACCCGTGGCCACTTTCATTTTCTCTCATTTGCCATTTGCGTCTCCTGCTCTCTCTCTATCACTCACTCTCACTCACACTCACTCTCAGCCTCACTCACTCTCACTCTGCCATTCTCCCTCCTTTAGTCCGGCTTGCAGCTGACATCCCCTCGCAAAGCAAAGCAGCAGCCGATACATCCTAGCGCAGCCGATACGCATTTCTGGCTAGCCGACAGTGAAGGAGAGGGAGGTAAGCGTGCTTTTTCAGCAGCCGACAAGTCATCTTCAGCAACCGATAAGCGATAGAGTCCATTTGGCAATTGAGAGGTACTTTTCACTACATGTATCGGCTGCCAGCCGATACACTGTCAATTGCTATATCATATAGGATAGCCATTCAGATTCCGAGGCACCTATTACTTGCTATATCGGTTGGCAGCCGACATACATTGCAGCACTCACTAGGAGCCTGAGCTTAAGCTATGTCGGCTGGCAGCCGATATGATCCCGGGACGGTTGACTTAGGAATTTCTAGAACTGTCTTCCGACGGTAGGGTTTAGGGACTGAGAGGTTGTATCGGCTGGCAGCCGATACAGTGGATGCACAAAGTGAAGGTGCATAGTGTGAGTGTACTGAGAATTCAATTGTATTGTTCTGTAGGAAACCGACTTAGGAATTTCTAGAAATGTCTTCCGACGGTAGGGTTTAGGGACTGAGAGGTTGTATCAGTTGGCAGCCGATACAGTGGATGCACAAAGTGAAGGTGCATAGTGTGAGTGTACTGAGAATTCAATTGTATTGTTCTGTAGGAAACCGACTCTCTTGGCCCGCCTTCTGGGTGAGCAAATCCCAAACTCTCGGATATTGGGAGACGGGTATCCACCGAGGGCAACATGGCGAGCGATCGAGGCCATCCAAGAATGGGGTCTGTATTGGAGGCAGTTACCCGACACAACAGTGGAGATCGTATGCTCCTTCAAGTTGAAAGGGAACATGACCCCTGGCAAAGGAAGTGTATTGTCCGTCATGGCTGTTGGCGATTTTGTGCACGTCATGATATACTTGATGCCACTGGGAAGCACAGATGGAGTTGTTGATTAGTTCGCGGTGGAGTTGCCGGTGAACAAGTGCACGGAGGAGGTCTGTGGAGAGAAGTCAATGTCGATGGGCATGACGTTCGCGGGAAACACGCCGTCCAGTGCAGAGGACCTCATCCAGGGTTGGGAGTGCTTGAAGATAGAGCGCGATGAACACAATGCGTTCATCGCTCGTGAGTTGGAAAAGGGGAAGAAAAAGGTACCCTCGGCGAGGAAGCAAGTGGCGGCGAGAGTGACTGAAGTCGCTGCTACTGATTTGTAGGAGACCGGGTCGCCCAGCAAACCGAAGAGAAAAGCGAAGGCCAGGGACGACCCCAACAAGCCGCTGAAGCTGACACTCGACGAGGCACTCCGGCATGGAAATCATCTCACAACCAAGACGAAGGAGAACGAGGTGAACGCTATTTACCACGCGTTGGAAACGGGGCTCCTGCACGCGTTTCCTTACAAAAAGCAGCGTCTTCCGGGGGTCATTCACTCGGACAAATTCCACATTGCACCGGACGAGTTGAAGTACCGGAAGATTGCAAAGGACCGACTTGGCTAGGTAATTCGACGATCACTTCCATCCTTTACTGGTTTTTATCTTCCCATATAATGTATCGGCTGGCAGCCGACATCTGTAGCTGGTCTTTAATATTTTGGCCTTCTCTCAATTCAGGTGAAGACCATGTACAAGGGATACGGGTCCATCAGGAAGAAGCCGGAAATCCATGGGATTCCTCTGAAGCGGGCTCCACTGCCAACGGACAAAGGGCTAGACGCCGTGATGGACGAGTGTCCCGGGAAGGAACAGACTGTTGTTGTCGACGGCATCTCAATGCCGTGGTGGAAGGCGCCAAATGTCCACTGGTATATCATTGGTGGGCAACACACAGTGACGGCCTGTCGAGAATTGGCTGAGCAATATCTGGACGGCTCTGAAGCCAAAACCGACCTCCTGGAGTTCGAGGTCATTCCGGTATTCAGTAGAGACCCGGACACACTCGTCAGAGTCTCCAATGCCCTCAATCTCAACATCGCGGAGAAAGTGGCAAAGGAGACCTTTAGATCCTACGCAGAGATGGGAAGAGCGGCGTGGGTGAAGGCGGGGTGCCCAGAGCCGCATCGTGGAGGTGGAAAGCCGTCAGCAACATTTGAGGTAATTTCCACGCACCTTTATTTTTTTCTCCCTTTTGATTAATATATTATGTATCGGCTAGCAGCCGATACCATTCTCACATGTTCTAAACATTGCGGTAGAACTCCTCCAGGCTGCGAAGCTGAAGGTGATGGCGCACTTCGTGGATGAGAAGGTGTCCTCCAAGTTGCCCCTCATCTTCATCAAGGAGACCACCTGGGTGCTATGGACGGAGGTCTTCGATGCGTGGGAGAACGGGGAGCTTATTGGAGATGATGGGACTGTGCCGAATCTCCTCATCAATCGGAAGCCGCTCACTCACATCTGTCGCAGCTTAAAATTTTGATTTTCTTAGTATACACCAAAATAGGAACGAAAACTAGTCATTAGGGAACCGGATCCGATAAGGTGGAGAAGGAAAACTCAAAATTAGCACGGAATGTGAAGTAGTGGGCCTCTTGGATCTAATCCGGTCAGGAGTAACTAACGACGGAAATGGAATGCAACACGGATTAGGTCTAGGACCGGATTATGATGATGAACCGGATTATGATGGTAAACCGGATTCATGATGACAAACCGGAAAGGGTCCAGAGACTATATAAGGAGGAGCCGATGCCGCCGATCAAGCGACAGAAGTTGACGCCTCCACACAAGCGCGGGACGCCTCCCGGTCAAGACAAACCGGCCCCGGAAGAGAAACCGGAAGCCGAGAAGACCGTTTCCGGGGGAGACCCGGAAATGCAAGATCCGTTCAACGGTCTTATCAACGTCCTCTGCAACATCAGGGCGGATTGGGAGGTCAAGCACAGGACGCTTGCGGCGATCGGAAAGTTGGTAGGTGCGCCACCGGACAGCAAGTTGGCGGAAAAGGTGGCGGAGTGCATTACCAATCCGGAAGAGACCTAGAAACAGGAAGCAGAGATCCGCCGGTTGCAGGAGGAGGTGGATAACCTGAAGGCAACTCTCTTTGCCTATCGGGAAGACGTGACGGCCACCCGGGAGATGGCGGAGGAGACTCGGAAGATAGCCGAGCAAATCAAGGCCACCCTGGGAGAGACCGGAACGGCCGCCGCCAAAGCAAAGCTCTTCGACGAGAAGATCCACGAAGAGAAGAAACTATCCGGTTCCCGGATGGTCCGCATTCTCACCGACTTTGCTGAGCAGGTGGAGACGGCGAAGGTGGAGGGGCGGAAGGCTGCGGACCGGATCGAGGAAAGCAGCCGGAAGCTGACTGGAGCGACGTGCTCCAAGGGCATACATCTTTCGGACATCTCGCTACCGGATATCTTTCCGGACGCGACCATTCAGAAGGATAGGAAGGATTGGACTCCCGAGTCCAAGAAGTCTACACGGGCTGAGACTCCGGGCAGGAGACCGGATATCACAATCGACCTGGAGTCTTCACCCGGATCGAACCTTGTGGAGGGGGAACGGAGCCGGAACTTGAGTGAAGTCTTCGAGTAGCTGGTTCCGGAGAGCGGAAGCTCGACAATAGGATCTAGGGTTGTAGAATAGATAGGATTTTGATTTGAGTTAGGAGTAGGAGCGGATCCGGATCGGGATCAGGCTCAACAGTATTAGGTTAGACCGGAAGTTGAATTAGGGTGGCGGCGGACCCCCACAGGTTTTCCGCTCCGCTTTGTACTTTTAGGGTTTTTACCCTTTGTATATAAATCGGTTCCTGCGATGGAAAATGGGAGTCTTCATTTTGCAAATTTCTTGTGCCTTTCCCTTCTCTTCATTGTGTGTCTCTCTTCAGTGCGACAGGATTGTATGATGTGGAGTTAGAATAGTGTGAGCCGGTTTGCGAGTGATTTCTCCCCTTGGTGTTTTCTTTTCCGATTCTATGTGCATGTGAGTAGGTATCGAAGAGTTGGGAGTGAACTTAGTTCCTCAGCACTTCTAGAGTTCCAGGTTCCGGGTGAGAAAGCCGTTGTTAGGCTAGGCAAATAGGGAGGGATTCCTTAGCTGCGCTAGAACTCCCGGGTGGGAAATCCGGTCGAGTGTCCGATCTCCTGTGAGGTCTCTGTCGCAGCACAGGGCAGGTCAATTCCCCATTATACTCACAAAAATTGCTCTAGAGTATAACTAAGTGACTCTAAAGATCGAACCCACGAGATCCTGTGAAGTATCTAGCTCTATTAAGCAGTTAAGCTTAGTCAGTATCCCAATCTTACTTTCCGGTCCTAGATCTAGAACCAGAAATACCACCACACCGGATAACTATAGACCGGATTACTCCTTCTTCCGGTCCTACTAACTATCCGGTCCGTACAAATACCGAAATCCCAGGATCTCACAACTTCCGATCCTGGAAATCCGTCCTGACCAATCCGGTCGGGATGGTCATCCTGTACCCGTAATCCTATCCGGTTTGGTTTTGCCTCTGTTTCACCATCAGAGGGGTTGCCGCTTAATTTTGAGAGTGGTAGGCCCACCACTCCTTCCGTGACTTATAGTGGCTGAAGACCCACTGTCCTACCTTCTAGACTCCTAAGCTAATCCGGATCCGGTTTGGTCCTTCACAACAACCCAGATAGCAATCCGGGTCGTAGGTCACACAAAGACCCCACACTCGACCCTCTCGTACTACAACGACCTTGATGCTACTTCCGATCCGTGCGAAGACAGGTGGTTACAAGTGCACCCGTCCGTTCCAACATCAACTAAAGTTCTTCCGTTACCCATACAGGTGGTGAGACCTCACAGGAGATCGGACACTCGACCGGATTTCCCACCCGGGAGTTCTAGCGCAGCTAAGGAATCCCTCCCTACCCGCCTAGCCTAACAACGGCTTTCTCACCCGGAATCTCAAACTCTAGACGTGCTGAGGAACTAAGTTCACTCCCAACTCTTCGGTACCTACTCACATGCACCTTGGATCGGAAAATAAACACCAAGGGGAGAAATCACTTACAAACTAACTCGTACTATCCTAACTCCACATCATACAATCCTGTCGCGCTGGAGAGAGATACACAACAAAGAGAATAGAAAGGTACAAGAAGTTTGCAAAATGAACAACTCCCAATTCCCATCGCAGGAACCGATTTATATACAAAGGGTAAAAACCCTAAAAGCACAAAAAGGAGCGGAAAACCCGTGGGGGTCCGCCGCCACCTTAATCTAACTTCCGGTCTAACCTAATACTATTGAGCCGGATCCGGATCCGGATCCGCTCCTACTCCTAACTGAAATTAAAATCCTATCTACCCTACAACTCTAGATCCTATCGTCGGGCTTCCGGTCTCCGGGGCTAGCTCCTCGAAAACTTCACTCAAATTTCGGACCCGTTCCCCCTCCGCAGGATTCGGTCCGGGTGGAGACTCCAGGTCGATGGTGATATCCGGTCTCGTGCCCGGAGTCCCAGTCCGTGCAGACTTCTTGGACTCAGGAGTCCAATCCTTCCTGTCCTTCGCCATAGTTGCATCCGGAAAGAGGTCCGGTAGTGAGATGTCCGAAAGGTGAATACCTTTGTCGCACGTCGCTCCCGTCAGCTTCCGGCTGCTCTCCTCGATCCGGTCCGCAGCCTTCCGCCCCTCCACCATTGCCGTCTCCACCTGCTCGGCGAAGTCCGCGAGAATCCGGACCATCCGGGAACCGGATAGTTTCTTCTCTTCGTGGATCTTCTCGTCGAAGAGCTTCGCCTTGGCCGCTGCCGTTCCGGTCTCTCCCAGGACCGTCTTGATCTGCTCGGCCACCTTCCGAGTCTCCTCCGCCATCTCCCGAGCGGCCGTCACGTCTTCCTGATAGGCGAAAAGTGTTGCCTTCAGTTTATCTACCTCCTCCTGCAACCGGCGGATCTCGGCTTCCTGCTTCCGGGTCTCTTCCGGATTCGTGATGCATTGCGCCACTTGTTCCGCCAAGTTGCTGTCCGGTGCAGCACCCACCAACTTGCCGATTGCCGCAAGCGTCCTGTGCTTGACCTCCCAATCCGCCCTGATGTTGCAGAGGACGTTGATCAGACCGTTGAACGGATCTTGCATATCCGGATCTCCCCCGGAATTGGTCTTCTCGGCTTTCGGTTTCTCCTCCGGGGCCGGTTTGTCTTAACCGGGAGGCGTCCCGCGCTTGTGTGGAGGCGTCAGCTTCTGTCACTTGATCGGCGGCATCGGCTCCTCTTCTTCCTCGCTGGACTCCCGGTCTGACCCGGAATCGGATTCCGCCTCGTCATCCGTCTCCGACTCCCCATACTTCAGGAGCACTTCCTGCGTCTTCCACGCCCTCTCCTCTATGTCGGTGAGGACTTGGTTCTCCCGATAGAGGTGGAAGAGATAAGGGCACACTGGAGTGGCCCTTTTCTTCCCAACCCTACTAACAAGCTGGGCCACGAGATCGGAAATGATCCGTGCCCAGTCCACTTTCCGGGTACCACTGAGGGCACCGAAAATGGTGTTGCCGAGGGTGATCGTCACCCTGGTCGGCTTTTCCGGGTGAAGAACCGGAACCAGGAATTGCAGGAGCCGACGGTGTCGGTCATCCACGCAATCCTCGACCGCGTATCCGTCCTTCGGGTTGACGGCTCCCTTGAACTTCCCTCGGACAAACTCATCCTTCCGGCTCGCCATTCCCAAACCTCCTGCCCGGAAACCGTAAACCGCTCTCCACATCCCCTCGTTCCAGCTGACGGGAGCTCCCCTCACGGTGTTGTCAAACTGGTTGGACAACTTTCCGAGGAGCTCCTTGACCATTCTCTCCTCCCTAAAACCCCAAGGTTTCTCGGTAAACCCTACGCAACCCATGGATCTGAGATCATCCATGAGTT
This sequence comes from Pseudoscleropodium purum, assembly GCA_963969395.1. Lineage (NCBI taxonomy): Eukaryota > Viridiplantae > Streptophyta > Bryopsida > Hypnales > Brachytheciaceae > Pseudoscleropodium > Pseudoscleropodium purum. The sequence goes on along the minus strand of OZ017798.1, from coordinate 7,488,426 downwards.
CAGCCTTTTCCGGCTCTGTGGAGGGAATAACCGGAATGACTTTCCGGAGCTTCACCTCGCCTCCAGAGGGACTCGCTTGTCTCGACCTACATAGCTGAGGCATTCCCGCTCACATCTACCTCACTCTCTCCTAGCCGCACGTCCCGTTCCTCACTTCCTCTCTCCGATCTCAACCAGAATTAAAACGAACAGAACATAAATGCACAGACGCACAAACGACAAAAACTCAATCGTGCGCTCAAGGTCGAGTTTCTAAAAGAGGGTGCAATAGTGAAAGCTCCTCCTTATATAGTCCCTGGACCCTTTCCGGTTTGTCATCATGAATCCGGTTTACCATCATAATCCGGTTCATCATCATCATCCGGTCCTAGACCTAATCCGTGTTACATTCCGTTTCCGTCGTTAGTTACTCCTGACCGGATTAGATCCAAGAAGCCCACTTGTCGCAGCTTAGAATTTTGATTTTCTTAGTATACACCCAAATAGGAACGGCAACTAGTCATTAGCTAACCGGATCCGATTAGGTGGGGAAGGAAAACTCAGAATTAGCACGGAACGGGAAGTAGTGGGCTTCTTGGATCTAATCCGGTCAGGAGTAAGTAACGACGGAAACGGAATGCAACACGGATTAGGTCTAGGACCGGATGATGATGATGAACCGGATTATGATGGTAAACCGGATTCATGATGACAAACCGGAAATGGTCCAGGGACTATAAAAGGAGGAGCTTTCACTGTTGCACCCCCTTTTAGAAACTCGACCTTGAGCGTGCGCGGTTGAGTTTTTGTCGTTTGTGCGTCTGAGCGTTTGTGTTTTGTCTGTTCTGCTTCCGGTTGAGATCGGAGAGAGGAAGTGAGGAACGGGACGTGCGGCTAGGAGAGAGTGAGGTAGATGTGAGTGGGAATGCCTCAGCTACGTAGGTCGAGGCAAGCGAGTCCCTCTGGAGGCGAGGTGAAGCTCCGGAAAGTCATTCCGGTTATTCCCTCCACAGAGCCGGAAAAGGCTGAACTCATGGATGATCTCAGATCCATGGGTTGCGTAGGGTTTGCCGAGAAACCTTGGGGTTTTAGGGAGGAGAGAATGGTCAAGGAGCTCCTCGGAAAGCTGTCCAACCAGTTTGACAACACCGTGAGGGGAGCTCCCGTCAGCTGGAACGAGGGGATGTGGAGAGCGGTTTACGGTTTCCGGGCAGGAGGTTTGGGAATGGCGAGCCGGAAGGATGAGTTTGTCCGAGGGAAGTTCAAGGGAGCCGTCAACCCGAAGGACGGATACGCGGTCGAGGATTGCTTGGACGACCGACACCGTCGGCTCCTGCAATTCCTGGTTCCGGTTCTTCACCCGGAGAAGCCGACCAGGGTGACGATCACCCTCGGCAACACCATTTTCGGTGCCCTCAGTGGTACCCGGAAAGTGGACTGGGCACGGATCATTTCCGATCTCGTGGCCCAGCTTGTTAGTAGGGTTGGGAAGAAAAGGGCCACTCCAGTGTGCCCTTACCTCTTCCACCTCTATCGGGAGAACCAAGTCCTCACCAACATAGAGGAGAAGGCGTGGAAGACGCAGGAAGTGCTGCTGAAGTATGGGGAGTCGGAGACGGATGACGAAGCGGAATCCGATTCCGAGTCAGACCGGGAGTCCAGCGAGGAAGAGGAGGAGTTGATGCCGCCGATCAAGCGACAGAAGCTGACGCCTCCACACAAGCGCGGGACGCCTCCCGGTCAAGACAAACCGGCCCCGGAGGAGAAACCGGAAGCCGAGAAGACCAATTCCGGGGGAGATCCGGATATGCAAGATCCGTTCAACGGTCTGATCAACGTCCTCTGCAACATCAGGGCGGATTGGGAGGTGAAGCACAGGACGCTTGCGGCAATCGGCAAGTTGGTGGGTGCTGCACCGGACAGCAACTTGGCGGAACAAGTGGCGCAATGCATCACGAATCCGGAAGAGACCCGGAAGCAGGAAGCCGAGATCCGCCGGTTGCAGGAGGAGGTAGATAAACTGAAGGCAACACTTTTCGCCTATCAGGAAGACGTGACGGCCGCTCGGGAGATGGCGGAGGAGACTCGGAAGGTGGCCGAGCAGATCAAGACGGTCCTGGGAGAGACCGGAACGGCAGCGGCCAAGGCGAAGCTCTTCGACGAGAAGATCCACGAAGAGAAGAAACTATCCGGTTCCCGGATGGTCCGGATTCTCGCGGACTTCGCCGAGCAGGTGGAGACGGCAATGGTGGAGGGGCGGAAGGCTGCGGACCGGATCGAGGAGAGCAGCTGGAAGCTGACGGGAGCGACGTGCGACAAAGGTATTCACCTTTCGGACATCTCTCTACCGGACCTCTTTCCGGATGCAACTATGGCAAAGGACAGGAAGGATTGGACTCCTGAGTCCAAGAAGTCTGCACGGACTGGGACTCCGGGCTCGAGACCGGATATTACCATCGACTTGGAGTCTCCACCCGGACCGAATCCTGAGGAGGGGGAACGGGTCCGGAATTTGAGCGAAGTCTTCGAGGAGCTAGTCCCGGAGGTCGGAAGCCCGACGATAGGATCTAGAGTTGTAGGGTAGATAGGATTTTAATTTCAGTTAGGAGTAGGAGCGGATCCGGATCCGGATCCGGCTCAATAGTATTAGGTTAGACCGGAAGTTAGATTTAGGTGGCGGCGAACCCCCACGGGTTTTCCGCTCCTTTTTGTGCTTTTAGGGTTTTGACCCTTTGTATATAAATCGGTTCCTGAGATGGGAATTGGGAGTTTTTTTCATTTTCCAAACTTCTTGTACTTTTCTATTCTCTTCCTTGTGTGTCTCTCTCCAGCGCGACAGGATTGTAGGATGTGGAGTTAGGATAGTACGAGTCGGTTTGTGAGTGATTTCTCCCCTTGGTGGTTATTTTCCGATCCTAGGTGCATGTGAGTAGGTATCGAAGAGTTGGGAGTGAATTTAGTTCCTCAGCACGTCTAGAGTTTGAGATTCCGGGTGAGAAAGCCGTTGTTAGGCTAGGCGGGTAGGGAGGGATTCCTTAGCTGCGCTAGAACTCCCGGGTGGGAAATCCGGTCGAGTGTCCGATCTCCTGTGAGGTCTCACCACCTGTATGGGTAACGGAAGAACTTTAGTTGATGTTGGAACGGACGGGTGCACTTGTAACCACCTGTCTTCGCACGGATCGGAAGTAGCATCAAGGTCGTTGTAGTACGAGAGGGTCGAGTGTGGGGTCTTTGTGTGACCTACGACCCGGATTGCTATCTGGGTTGTTGTGAAGGACCAAACCGGATCCGGATTAGCTTAGGAGTCTAGAAGGTAGGACAGTGGGTCTTCAGCCACTATAAGTCACGGAAGGAGTGGTGGGCCTACCACTCTCAAAATTAAGCGGCGACCCCTCTGATGGTGAAACAGAGGCAAAACCAAACCGGATAGGATTACGAGTACAGGATGACCATCCCGACCGGATTGGTCAGGACGGATTTCCAGGATCGGAAGTTGTGAGATCCTGGGATTTGGGTGTTTGTACGGACCGGATAGTTAGTAGGACCGGAAGAAGGAGTAATCCGGTCTGTAGTTATCCGGTGTGGTAGTATTTCTGGTTCTAGATCTAGGACCGGAAAGTAAGATTGGCATACTGACTGAGCTTAACTGCTTAATAGAGCTAGATACTTCACAGGATCTCGTGGGTTCGATCTTTAGAGTCACTTAGTTATACTCTAGAGCGATTTTTGTGAGTATAATGGGGAATTGACCTGCCCTGTGCTGCGACACCACTACTTCACGTTCCGTGCTAATTCTGAGTTTTCCTTCCCCACCTAATCGGATCCGGTTAGCTAATGACTAGTTTCCGTTCCTATTTGGGTGTATACTAAGAAAATCAAAATTCTAAGCTGCGACAGTCTCACCACCCGTATGGGTAACGGAAGAACTTTAGTTGATGTTGGAACGGACGGGTGCACTTGTAACCACCTGTCTTCGCACGGATCGGAAGTAGCATCAAGGTCGTTGTAGTACGAGAAGGTCGAGTGTGGGGTCTTTGTGTGACCTACAACCCGGATTGCTATCTGGGTTGTTGTGAAGGACCAAACCGGATCCGGATTAGCTTAGGAGTTTAGGAAGTAGGACAGTGGGTCTTCAGCCACTATAAGTCACGGAAGGAGTGGTAGGCCTACCACTCTCAAATGTAAGCGGCGACCCCTCTGATGGTGAAATAGAGGCAAAACTAAACCGGATAGGATTACGGATACATGATGACCATCCCGACCGGATTGGTCAGGACGGATTTCCAGGACCGGAAGTTGTAAGATCTTGGGATTTGGATATTTGCACAGACCGGATAGTTAGTAGGATCGGAAGAAGAAGTAATCCGGTCTATAGTTATCCGGTGTGGTGGTATTTCTGGTTCTAGATCTAGGACCGGAAAGTAAGATTGGGATACTGACTGAGCTTAACTACTTAATAGAGCTAGATACTTCACAGGATCTCGTGGGTTCGATCTTTAGAGTCACTTAGTTATACTCTAGAGCGATTTTTGTGAGTATAATGGGGAATTGACCTGCCTTGTGCTGCGACAACGGTCCCAGAGTTCTATCAAAAGAACTCTTCAGTTGGGAGTGCACGCTGTATGCCGGGCTCTCCTCTTCATAATCAGTTCGTGAATGTGACACCGCCATATCAAAAGGGATTCGAGGTGCTATATTCACTGGAGGAGCTGCAGGCCATGGGAATTCCTAGCCCACGGGTCCTAATGGAGGAGGCGTAGTGTATCGGCTGCCAGCCGACACATATTTTTGTAGATTGTATATATTCTCTGTAGATAAAGGAAGACGTCTAGAGACTACATCTTTTGTGTACATTATTTTCTTTTGTATTGATTAATCAATTTTCTTGTAATGAAGGCATTTTCAGTCCGATTTTTCCTAAAGCTTGCGCTTGGGACACTCACTCTCAAAGCATTCAAATGTTTCCTTTGAGAGTTTCAGCATTAGGTCTTGGTCATTCTAATCAAGTGATCGCAATAATGTAGGTGCAGGCATTCACTCATCTGTGCACAATCTATCTGGCACTTTTTGTTTGTTTCTCAATATGAATTATTGGCTGCTGTTTTGTGTCAGGCCGTAGTATCGGTTGCTAGCCGATATCAACTGGCTTGTCTTCTTTCAATGGATGTTGATGTTGTATAATCTTGGAGCTACTAACTCATGTTTTGTTCAGGAGTCCAACGTGGGCCATCCACAGTCGTTCAAGAAATGTGTGATTCTATGCGTCACGGGACTACTTTGTTATCTCGACCCGAATATTGAGGTGGACAAGTCGGACCCGCACAGAAATGTCATTAAAAGGCCAGGGCTAGTTGCAATGTTCATGACACTATTTGAAAAGTTCCACATAGGAATTTGGTCCAGGATGCCAATAGTTGATCTTAGGCCTCTGCTTGCGCACTTGCTTCCAAAACATGTCAGAGACAACCTAGCGTTCGTTTATGGCAGAGAGTACTGTGTAGATAGCCAAAATTTCCCGTGGTGCTACAAAATGCTCTCAATACTTCACACTAAGAGACCATCCGGGATGACATGCTTCACGGACCAAGTGCTCATGGTCAATATGTGCCCGCTTTCGCTCAAGAGGACGCCGGATCCAGCGTGCTATATTCCGCTACCATTTACGAGGGATCTCAATTTCCCGAATATTAGTAGAGTTATTCCAAGCATTTCAACGGATATTATTCCATTCATTTATCCCATGCACGAGCATGAGTCAGTCTCGGAATACATGAAAGGCGCAATCAGACCGGGACAATTACACTATGAGGTTGCACAGTCAATCAAGTACGGGAAGCCAAACTGGAATGGGATATTCTAGTGATTTGCCCTACATGGTATCGGCCGCCAGCCGATACCCTTGCAGAGTGGAATCGGGGGGGGGCTTAAATACCTTCCAATCTCGTCCCCTTTACCTTATTCACAAATTTGAACTACTTTATTGTCAACGCCAGTCTTATCGAATCGACTGCCTCTTCACTTCAAGACCTGTTCTCTGGAGTTTTCTGGGGGAGATATTGGCTACCAGCTGATACGAGCAATTCAGTTCATTGGATCGGATGGACTCAGGGTTTAGGATTTAAGGAGGAGCATTCGTTGCTCTTCATCTTACAGATGGCTGCCATAGTCGATTTTCATAGTTTACGTAGTGCAAACACTTTCATAGATCTAGGTGCTTTAGAGAATGATGTTAGGAATCCGTTGGCAGTATCAGGCGGCAGCCGATACTTTGTTCCAAATTTGGACACAGCATAGGAGCTTATGAAATTATTCATTTAACTACTAATTGTAGGCTCTGAACTCAATAATTTGCCGTGTGTTGTGGTACTTTGGTTTGTTTAGTGGTTGCGTCCATTTCTGTTCAGTGCTTATGACACACAAATCTATGCATTCGACTATATCGGCTGACGGCCGATTTATTTCTGGACTATGGATTTGTCCATAATTAGTTAAATATCAGTTGTTTCAAACCACCGTGGAGATTTGATCTTGAGCGACCAAAGGACACAAAACAATCACAAAAGGGGTGCAAAGGGAGTTGGTGGGAGCCCTTTTATATGTTTTTAGGGCTCCCATTTATCTCCTTGTACGGGAAAAACTACCTAAGTATACTAAAATCTACTAAAAATCACAATTACTATGCCTAATTCTATCCTACTGTTGAATGTCCTATAACTTTTGGAAAAAAACTCCAAATGCAAAATGAACTTTGCTGTTGGCTTTAGAAGACCCTTTTTAGCCATGAAACCTTTTAATCTCCAACTTCCAAGTCAAAATTCTCACAAAAGACAATGTTTTCCAACCTAGTGAAAAAGGTGGAAAAACTAACTTTTGGAGTTTGTGTTTTTTACTAATTTTAACTAGCCAAGGTTGTTTAAAAGGTCCAAAACTATTATGTAAGAGTCCCAGATGACTTAATTTGGTTTCTATATGTTCGTGGTTAGCTAGTCAACTGCGGAATGTTTTTGAAATTTCGTTAAATTTCGTTAACGCCGTCGGTTCGGGTAGTTATCGATGTTGGAATGTCGTGAAACTTGATTAGGTTTTTATCTATATTAAAACACACTACCCTAATTTTTAGTGGGATTTTACCATCACCAGATGTATTTATATGTATTTATATGAATTTCTAAAAATTTCTTGGTCCTCGGTGATTTCGGTTGACTTCCCATGGAGTCATGTTTCGTAATTCAAAAAATTATGAAACTTTTTGGATAACTTCTAGGAAGTCTCCAAATACTTTGTGCTAATTTTTAGGTCCAACTCGCATTCTATCTAGGAGAAAGAATTTATCATGTCTTGGTTTTAATTCTTCTGAAGAGGAATCATTTCCGTATTAGAGAATCTTGACGACCTGGCTTCATTATTATGTTCTTGGCATGTTTCCATGCTAGAAACACCTCTATGCTTGTTGTGATCACTTACTTGTAGCTTTTATGGATTTTGACTTGTAAAATCATATATAATGACTTTTTCCCCTTCTTCATCTTTCATCATGATTTCCTTCTAATCTTTTATTGGGGCTTCTAAGTTACTAGGGAAGCTAGAGTAACTTCAACTCCACTAATTTTAATCATTCTTTGTTGCATGTACCTTACTGTCAAAACTCTATGTAGCTTTTACTGAGTTTTTGGTCTTTGTGTGTTGACCAAGATTGGAATTACTTCCAAACCATAATCTAACACTTAAACATCTATTCTAGATACTTAATATTTGTAAAGAGCATATTTGGGGCATTTTCAATGTACTTGGGGGTTAACCCCATTACATGTGGTTTTGTACCAATTTCTCGTAAAGTCACTCAAATGGCCATTTTGACCACAATTTACTCATAAAAATGAATAAAAAATAGCAAAAAGTTGACCCTGAGTCCTAGGTGACATCCTTGGGGCTCACACTACCTTCAAATTAAAGTCTATGAACTTCAACATGTAATATTTCCTTGAACAACAATAGAACTTGAGCTTCAAATGTTTGTAAGCTATCTTCACTTTAGTGCTAATGAGAGGCAATAAGATAGCATGCCAAAATCTACCCCTTCTTCTCCACATACCTTTTTTGTGTGCCTTTGAAATTCAATCTCTTTTATAGCATTTGATAGAAGCTTACAATGTTGAATCTTGGTAGATTGAGTATATTATTGGTCTTATGACGAAGAGTTATATTGTAAACCTACTAAGACTTAATAAAGATATGCATAATTGTTTTGATAGGTGTTTACAATGTCTACATTAGTAGTTTTATAGTTGGTGTGCCAAAATATTAGGTAAAAAAAATATAGATCTGAAGGAGACAAGGAAGGATTTTTTCGAGAGTTCTATTGTATATTGTAGTACCTCTTTAATTTCGGCAAAAATTAATTGTTTTTAAAGATATTGTAATTTTAGAAAATTATGATGATAATTGCTGAAAATCTTGAAAATTTACAACAATTGATTGCCGGAATCAATGGAAATAGGTGAGTATTTATGGTTTAGTAATCTTGCCATAATCATAAACAATTAAATGACCAAGTTGTTCTAGAAAAAAAAAATAATCAATGTTAGTAAGAAGGTACAATATAAAGTCTAGTGATCATAAATCATGTATCCATAAAGATAACAAGATCATCAACCATTAAGAGATTTGTTGTTGGAAACATCAAGGAATTTTTTCATTGACACTATGTGGCAAGAAAAGATGGAGAGGTTGTTTTTATAATGAAATTCATTCTCTCTCATGAATCCCCAAAAGATATGGGATAATTTGAAGATGATAGTTGACCTCTCATTGTCAAAAAATAGTACTTGTGTTTAAAGTAGACTTTTAAATCTCATTTTTGCATAATAAAATAATATTTTTCAAAAAAACTTTGAACTAAGAAAAGTTGAGAAATAAATATAACTTTCATCTTCAAAAATCTATTTGTGACTATGAGCCTCCAAACAAAATTTATAGACAAAATTCAAAAGGGATGTTTGAAAATATCAAAGAAAATGTTCCTTCCAATTCCTCCTTGAAATTTGTCCATAACTTTTGATTGGAGGATCAAAATCTCAAAAGGAGCTTTATTTTCTATATTAAATTAATTCAATTTTTAAAAAAAAATTTGTTCCACTATGCCTAAATGAGGTTTGAAATTCTACATTGAACACATTTCTTATTTTTTATTTCACTATGAACGTTTGAGCTCCTACTAATCCTAACTATTTACATATCCCACATAGGTTGTTTTACCTCTTATCACACAATTTGTATAAAGATCTTGTCTTTACAAACTTCACATCTATCAATGAATTACTTATTGGAGCCACATGTTGAATTTTTTTAATTAACTTAGTATCTAGGATGATGAAAATTGCAGTAATTAATTTTTTTCTATTGAAATTAAAAAGTCAAATTTTATTAAATATTTGGTAGAGGGTGCCAAAATCGAAGAGGTACTACAGTAGTGTGAAGAATTATCTATTCTTTCCGAAAGATCGAATGTGAGTAAGAAGGAACAAGAACATATTTTTCTACCATTTTAGCTAGTACATTCGCTGTCTAAGCATCATTTGAATGTCTTCAATACCCATCCATGGAAGTTGAACAATTGCTAAAGGCATGTATGACTTCAACCAACCTCCAATACTAGAAGGAATTTTGTTAGGATGAAGGCAACGTGGCAATGATGATTACATTGTTGAAGAGAAGCTTATAAACAAACAATCTTGCATTCAAACACTCCTCTCTATTCCTACACATTCCAATTGTACTATGATCATTTTTTTAAACTTTGTACAATAGTTGTGAAGATGTTCTCAATAGAAAAAGCATTTGCCAAATAGGATAGTGCTAGAATCAAAGGAAAAGAATATTCATGTTTTACTTCCCATATTTGCTAGTTTTCCAAATTGACTACTTGTACGAGAGAATAAGAGTATCAAAATTAAGTATAATATAAACTATAGTTATTAAATCAAGAAAAAAATAGTTAAAGTAATAAATTCTCCATTCACTACAAAGTCTTTGTTGAATTCATAAAAATACACTTGTCATTGGTCAATCCCTGCTTCAAAGATACCTTTAATGATTGCAAATGCTAGTAGTGTTGTAAAAAGTTGAAGGGTTTGTCAACAAAAAGAAGATGCTATGTTAGTATGCAAAGAATGAAGTATAATCATGAAAGTTCAAATGTATATGAGTTGATTTTAAAATAAAGCATTTCCTACCCCATCAACTCAAATAACTTTCATAAGTGTAATATACACATGTGCATAGAGACTTTTAAGAAAGAAAAAAGAAAAACTAAATAAATGCATTAGATGTTAAATATGAACAACATCAAAATACCTACAAATTTTTACAATATGCATATGGCTAACTAAGAGCACTGCATTAATTCCATCATGAAAGTATCACATGCACTAAAAAATGACAATATCCCAATTACAGATATTATAGTCAGTTATTACTAGGATGCCAAATTATTAGATTCTTTGTATATGCTTATTCTCAAATGCAAAATATGCTTTACACTTTCTTTTGTGATTGTAATGACAACAATTTAGTTTGTGTTAATTGTGGAAACATGGAAACTCCATCCAAATAGGATTAAGTTAGAATAGGGTTAGTTAGACTCATAATTGTTTATTTTTTTGATAACCTATAGGTATTTTTGCTACCCTTAGACTATTCTAGAAATAGTCAGTTTCCGGAAAGCTATAATCGTTGCTAGTGTTACGAAAACGGATCCAATCCGGATCCGGAATTTGGAAGAGTCCTGCATATAGGGAACCTACATTCTAGGTTTTCGGCCTAGGTAACTAGGGTACCGTTATGGAAATGGTCCCCATTCCATTCTCTGCTAGAAACGGTTGGCTGAGTGGTAGGTACTTAAATCCCACCACCATTCCATTCTTCTTCCTCTCTATTTGTTGGATTCTTGTACGTAAATAGTTGAGTGAAAGAGTGGAGAAATAGCGATTGTGTTAAAGAAAGAATGGAAAGGTCGATGTTGTTTGCATCGGATTAGGGTTTTGGGTGTCGGTGACTCATGGCCAAGGGCAGCATTCTGGTTGCTTGTAGATTAATAGTGGCAGCTTGGATGCTTTATCCGGTTGTTTTGTCTAATCCAAAAAGCCGAGATCAGTTAGAGGAGGATCTCACACGTATTGGGTGTTCTGGACTTTTATATAAACTATGGAGCATCAAGAATGAGGAGATGATCCAATAGCTCATCTATAGAGTTGTGCATTAGTATGAGTTGATGGTGAGAGGTCAACCCGTAGCATGGACAAAGGATGTTTGGGTGGACACATATTCGTTCGCAAAGAATGGATCCAGATTAGTGTCTAGATCTGACAAGTACGTGAGCAGAAAGTTTAGGGGTCAGGCTCACTCAAAAGGAGGGTTTTGCCATTAGTGATTATAAGGACGAGAGGCATAGGCGAGTGCTTGAGTTCCTGATTCCCATAATGTATCTAGAAAAGCCTACCTAGGTTACGGTTTTTGTCACCAACACCATCTTTGGAGCAATGGAGGACCGGATCGTGAATTGGAGAAGGGTGATTTCCGAAATAGTAACAAAACTGGCCAATCACATATTAAGGGTAAAGCAAAGCCCTATCAGCCCATATCTGTTCCACTTCTATAATCACAAGGAGGTTCTAAGAGCTCCGGAAGTAGTACAATATAAAACTGGACTTTAGATGTTGAAATACAACCTTACAAATGAGGAGGAAGAGTTGGAAGGCGGGAAAGCAAGACAACCCAAAGAAGAGGAAGTTGTCGATCGCAAGCAATAGAAGTCCACGGATTTGGTTGCCTAAAAGAGGCTGTCGACTCCGAATAGAGGAGAGCCAATCCAGAATCTGGAACCTCGCGAAGAAATAGATTTCTTCTTGACTAGATTCCAGTGGATGCAAAAGGCCTAGAAGATGCATAGTAATATGGTGGATTTCTTGATCCTCATTTCGGGCGAGTTGAAGGTGGGGACGGACAAGATTCTAAAAGAAATCTGGAAACGTCCGAATTTGGAAGAGTTCTGAAGGAAAGAAGAACTGATCCGAACCTTGGAAAGAGAGGGATTAGTACAAGTTCCAATTAGAGTGGTCGGAAGCAGAATTGAAGGTGGAGAGGTAGAAAGAGATTGATGCTCTTTGATTTGTTCATGGCCTAAAGGAGCGGATCATGGTTCCAAAACATACAACAATGAAGGTTGAGTTCTACACCACCTGGTTGGAGAAGGAAAGCTATATGATTGGATCCAGGATGGTGAAGATCTTGGTGGATTTTGAAGTACAGATGGAGGCATCTTGAAGGAGATACATGATTTACTGGGGTACTTGGATCCGGAAAGGGATATAAGCTTAGTAGGGTTTCTGAACGTCCCCATTGATATTTTTCAGGAGTCTTTGGTCAAGTCAACTTCTGTCCGGCAAACGCTAATCCGACAAGTACTTAAGTTTCTAGCTCAGCTACGGTCGGTAGGGCTGAAGTCAATTTGACTCCAACTGCAAAACCTCTAGTCAGTCAAATACAGACCACCGTAGCAAAACGAATAGTACTTGAGCTGGAGAAGGAAATAAGTGGGAGGACCATTTTGGCAAGGCAAGAGGTCCTTGCTCCAACTCCTCCTCTAGCCAAGCAAGAGATGATTGGAAGGATTAAGACACCAAGGTCAATTGTTCGAGGCAATCTGGACACTCGGATTGTTGGAGTGACGAATCCAACTCGGACTTATCTAGAAGACTTCTTCCACATGTGGCAATAGTCACCCAAGTGAGGATGTATAGAAATCGATCTAAGTTATTTAGAGTAGGCAAAGAAGCCGGCAATTGACCAAATCGAGGAATTGGAGACGTAGATGTTGAAGTCCTGATTTGAGGAGGAGATAAAAGAAGATGAAGAAGAATTACATTCACCCATCAAGCGTAAGCCTTAGACCCGGGCAGTTGTATAGAATACTCTAGTGAAGGCCACGGCGAAAACCCCAGGCAGTTAAAGTGGGAGAAGTTTGAAGAAGGCGTGTCGGGGGAGGTAGCTCTTAGGTTGTCTCCACGTAGTTAGGATTTTTATTTTTAGATTCTGGAATAGGTTTCCCAAGCGTGGGCCCGGGTTCCGGATTTCTAGGGACAGTTGGTTGTGAACTTTCTGAATATCCTAGGATATTCATTGAATGGTTGCCCTAATTTCTGTAGTGCCTTTTTGGCTTTTTAGGAATTGACTTTGGTTTTGGTTTTTAAGGGTGGGTAGATTTGTTGCCCTCTCATTCCATCCTAGAGCATTTTCAATTGTATTTCATTTTTTTTTTAAATCTGAGCCCCTTGGTGTGTATTTTGGCTCCATTTTTGTGTTCGGATTGTGTTGGTTTGTTATTTGGAGCATTGAGATGTAAGTAAGACGGGTGAAGAGGAATCCAAATTTGGGGTAGTTGGATTAGATTGACAGAGTACTATTGTATTGGTGTTAGATTTGTGATGAAGGAGTTGCATGTGGTACCTTTGAACTATCAGAACGGTAATCCGGTTATATTGAAGAGTAGTGTGAGTGTAGATCCAGAATTGGAAACAAATCCGTGCGGAGATTAGCGATTGCTAGCGGAAACTCCCACAGAAGGTTTGCCAACTTTGGAATCCATCTTACATCCAGAAAGACTACCCCCCTATCACTTCCGGATGCTTGAGATTTGTTATTGTAGTAAAGAATGAACGAGGTCTTGAGTGACCTACATTCCGGATTGGCCATCCAAAATGTTGTGAGGATCCGGGTCTTCTTTCCGTGCTACAACACCTTGATTACTTGGATGTTTATTTGTTTTTGTTAGCTTAGTAAATGTGAGAGCCAAAGTGGTGAAGTCCTTACCCCTCAAAAGATCAACAATGGCCCCTCCGATGGTAAGACAAAGGAATTAAAAACCAATATATTGAAGAGTTATAATTGGAAACCGGGTGAAACCGGATCTAGATTGGAATCCAAATAGTAGTTGAATCCGGAAAAAGTCATGAGAGTAAATATAGGACTTGAAAAAGATCATGTCAACCTCAAAATCAAAGTAGGAGTGCTATAGCACACTTTAAGAAACCTATATTTTTTATAACAGATTTTTCTAAACATTCACATGTTTTCTTGTTAACAACAATGTTAAATATAACAATAAAATGTCACATTTGATGTTGTTATTAATCCCTAAAAGACCAAGGTGTATTCTTAGGCAACATAAATTTTTTGGGCAGGTGCATATGAATGGAGATTTCTATATTTTTGGTCCAAATTTTAATAAAAGGTGCAGACAAGGATTATCTTTCATGTGTACTAAATTTCAAGACATTTGGAAATATGAGTCAAAAGTTATGGCCTAATATGTAGTTTGTTTTTCAACTTGAGCAGTCCGGGTCAAAAGTTATGGCCTAATATGAAGATTGTTTATTACAATATTACAACCATTGGGATTGGCATTTTTCAATTCCATTACTAAATTATTAACAATTTAGTATTTTGATTCATTCTCTACTTCTTTCTACTTACTATTTTTTTTCCTATATGTTGTACAATTCCAAATGATCTAAAATTTTTTCAAGCATGTAGCCAACTTTACTTGAAGAATGAATTGAAAGAGTTGTAATCAATTTGGACATTTTTTCAAGCAAATGTGACCTTGTGAAGTGCAGCTGTGTGATTTTTTGTAGGGCAAAAGAAGACTTTTTGTCAATTCAAACGCTAATATATTGCAATCTACCAATAGAAATTTATGAAATTTTTCCACATCTTTTCAAATTATCATATCACAAGATCCTATAGTTGGATGCGTCTAAAAATATTTTAAATTTTTTTTTGGTACTTGTCCTAAAAATGGCAATTTTGGAGCATTTATGTTGAAAACATAGACAAGGAACTTTAGGGATTAATATGAAAACATGTTGATGTCTAATAAAATCTGTCATAGAAAACACAAAGTTTTTAAAGTGGCATAGAAGGAATAATTTACAAAAGAAATGCAAAGATAAGAATTAATGTACTATTTATTGGTGCCATTGCAAATTAGGTGTGTGCTACAAGTTATGCTACAACTTTGTAAGAGTGGGTATCAAGTTTATTATCCATTCATAGATTTAAAGTGAAGAAAAGAATTCCAGTTAACCATGAAGTTATAGACTAGAGGAGTATGAAATTAGAGAAGAGTTGAAACACTACAATATTGAATATAAAATGGAAAAAATAATTCAAAATTAAGTCTAAATTCATGAAATTACATACGACCAAAAAATGGGATGATGTAGAAGAGTGTAGAAGCATTGTAAGCATAATCCACATGAAATTGCAAAAGCTCAATGTAGTTCAAAGTCATCTTTCCATTTTTAGGACCTTTGTAGCTGTTATAAAATGACTTCAATTTGACAAGTTACTTAGAAGCAATCCCATGTCTCTGAAATCTATATTTTATGAAGATTTTTTGTTATGAAATACTAGGGGTTGTTTACCAACAGGTTCTTTATGTCCTACATCTAACCTTCTAAAACATTGGTGTTAACCTACACCACCTCAACAATTGAGTAGGCTTCGTAGACACTATAACTTACTTACCTTGCTTTTTGTTGCTTAATATGAGCATAGCTCTTTTTATAAAGTTTATGCTCCTTCAATGTATTATTTTCTCATGTACAACCTAAGTTTGTTCCCCAATTGACATCCATATGTGCATTTGTTTCTACCTAGTTGTAAGTCTATGGGGTGATTCCACAGTGTTCAAGGCACGTTGTTATAACCCATGCTTATTAGCTATAAATTCAAACATGACATGGTACTCCATGCCGCGTGCATGCCCCATGCTTAATGTTATAGGTCCTGTATTTTATAGTAGCATTAGAGTTTGGGTAGCTAGAATTTTGGTAGTTTAGTATTTCAGTGGTAATCTTTTATATTTTTGGATTACAATCTTCTACACTGTTATTTTCCATCATGTAATTAAAAGGTTTTGCATGAGATTATTGTAAGAATATGTTGAACAAATTTTAGAAAACTTGAGGTTGTGGAATGTGAGATTAATGCATTTGAATTAGAAAAACAATTGTTTTCCCAACTTGCTTGCATGGAGCTTTGGAATTTAGGTCTTTTGACTAGCAACTTGCTACAAAATAGCTTAAAACTACAATTCATAGAAATCTTCTAATATGAAATTGAATAGTACAATGTAAAACACTAGAAACCTAATACTATAATACATAAAGATGGCACCCTAAACTGCAATTGAGGAAAAATTGTTGGAATTAGGACAATAAGAAACCTACAACAATTTCTTTAAAGCATTTCCAAAGGAACAACCCTAAAGCTATAGCAATAATAAGCAACTTCTATATTCTTCACTGTAGTAACATGGAGAGCAAAACCAAAAGTCTAACTTCTACAAGAGAAGCAGAAATGTAACTCAAATCTGCCTAAAATCCTAATAAATGCCCTAAATCTTAATATGAGGTTGGAACACTAAGCTAGTGTAGAATATGGAGCCAAATCATTGACACTAGCATGGAACATGAGGCCATGTACCACTATACATGCCCCATACACGCAGAACCTATGGGGCATGGGATGCTATGTAATGTGCATGTCCATAGATGATAGGCCATGTTACTTGCGCTAAAATACTATGTTAGAAACATTGTGAAGTTATCTACTTACTATAGGGAATTATTGCGAGATTAAAATCAAGCTCGCAAAACATGCACCTAAATGTCAGGCGAGCAAGAATCAAAATCAAGCTAACAAGAGCCAAAAAGGGCCCAAATTTTTTATAAAAGTTTATTATAAAATTGTTGAAATTTAAAAGTTCAACAAGAATTCAACAAAAAAAAATCAACAAATTCAATCTTTCCATGTATATATAAATCTAATTTATTGATTTTAAACTTCTATTTTTGAAAAAAATTAAAAAGAATTTCCAAGCTCCCCAAGCTATCCATTGAACATTGAAAATTTCATATTATACCAAAACTGTTTAACCATGTAGTCAAAGTTATAAAAATTTGTTGGACCTTCAAACTACTTTTTGGACACATGTTGTCCTGCATGTTTTGTGAAAATTTGAGAATTTTTATTTTTTTGCTTGTAGTAAATTGCCCAAAATCATTGTATTGCCAAAAAACAATGTTTGGTCTATTAGGTGTTAAAAAGCAATGGTGTAAGTACTACACAATTGCATGCTAAAACAATACCAACTTCACCTTTAATAAAGTTTAGCTAGGTGTGACCATAGTTTAACCCATAAAGGACTTAAGTCCTTATAGAAGTAAAAATAGATTTTGAGGAAGCTCCTATAGTCTCAATTTATGCTCTAATTTTTTTCTTAATTTTTAAAAAGATAGAAAACCAAAATAGCTTTTGGGAAATATAATTTTTTTCAATCTCTGCCTAGGAGTAAAAATTATGCCATTCTAAATACAATTTACACATTGCTAAGCAACAAAAAAAATCCACAAAAACTTAAAATAATTTTTTAAGATTTTCTTCTTATAAAATATATTTTTGTCTACATGGAAAGCTTTGATTGATTCCATTTGGAATAATGATGTGAAGGTTATAGAGCATCTTCTTTTATAAGCAATTATAATATCTTTTTAAAATTATTTTTAAACTCAATTTTCACAATTTTTCAAAAATAGGTCCACAAGGTTTAGTTTTCTTGCTAAAACAATCTCACCTTTGGAATTATTCAGTGTATTTCAATTCCATCTTAGAAATATTAACAATATAATTTTTTCCTTCTATTTCT
Organism: Pseudoscleropodium purum; assembly: GCA_963969395.1. Taxonomy (NCBI): domain Eukaryota; kingdom Viridiplantae; phylum Streptophyta; class Bryopsida; order Hypnales; family Brachytheciaceae; genus Pseudoscleropodium; species Pseudoscleropodium purum. The sequence goes on along the minus strand of OZ017798.1, from coordinate 7,470,680 downwards.
TACTTAGTTCTATTTAACAATTTTTCTAAGAATGATAATGAAGTTTTTAAAAAAAATTCTTTACTTTCGATTTAATTCTTTAATTCAAACTTTGTAGTGCAAAAAATTTAAGTCAAAAAGGTTCAAAGTCAAATAATCTAGTAACTCAGTGCAAAAAAACTTGTTTTCTTCCCTTCAAATACAAATATCTTTCAACCTATGCATTCAAAATTTCTAAAATTTTGTCCTCACATTTTTACCCATAGTTAGATATGTAAAAAAGCCAATTTTATTAGTTGTTTGCAATTTGCAATAGAAATGGCAGTTTTGAGTGTTTTTTGAGAAAGAAAAGACCATGAACCTTAAGATCTTTACATATAAAGGTAACATTCATACCAATGGTGAAATAAAAGAGTAGTATAAATTTTAACCTTGTTAGGTTAATAAGAGTTCAAATCTATCAAATCTAATATAACTTATGTGCCGCTTTTAGGTTTCAAGGCACATTAGAATTTATTTTCAATTGTTAGTAAAACTCAAGGCTATTTAACAATTATATTAACCATTTAAAATCTTATTAGGACTCTTTTGGTGTATATCTGTCAAATTTATAATTTATAATCATACATACACTTCCAAGAAGAACAAATTTTATAGTATATTGTCAAATGAAAGTGCTTTCTCATTGAGCTTACAAATAAATTGTTGAGAGAGTATAGAAATTTATGAAGTAAAGAAATTTGTTTCAAACCACTCACTCAACAAGCAATTTAAAAGAGTCAATAATTTCTAAAATTAAAAAAAAAAAAAAAGCATATTACACTTACATTGAAGTTGTCACAAGAGAACTTAAAAAGCATAATTGGAATGCTCAAGTACAAGCATATTGATTCACCTTAACCCTAAGGGATCCAAAGGTTGTTGTTTTAACCCTAACATGAAAAAATTATGAAAAATTCATTCATCACTTTCCAAGAATCCGTGCAACAGGAATGTCCAATTGCTAGTAATTAAGTATTGCTCACTTCACAAGTGCAGTGTAGGAAAGTTCATTCTATTAATTATATTCAATGGAGTCTAGTGCCTCACAAAAGGCATAGTTTCCAATGTCAAATGCTCAACAATCTCCACCCATGGAACCTTCAAAGTCGTCTAGGGTACTAGACACTGAGATGCAATGTAGCGTCACAATGGAACTTATTATCGACAAGCTGAAACTTCTCAATTACGAGCTCGAATTCTGCAATTGCAGGTCCCCTCCATGGCCTCGACTTCACAAATTTTATTTTGCTTTACCTTCAACCAATCATAATGAGCAGTTTTCCTACTTTTCTACCATGGTAGCTTGGCTCTTTGGATTGCTTGGTTGCCAATTTCCCCCACCTTCTGAGGTGGACGACCCTAACGTCACATGCTCCAAAATCATGATGGAACTCATGAACTTAGGCTTTGCAGCTCCTAATTGGCCACCTACTCGACTCAAACAAGGCTACGGAGATGCAGTTTGCAGCGTTTTAGATGCACTCTGCAGTTTAGTGCTTGACGCCATCAAATATGAATTCACTCCCGTAACTCACTTATACCAAGAAGACTTCCTACAAGACGATACATCTCCCAATGACAACCCCTCTGAGCTCTACATTCCCGATGAGCAAGGTGATGACGACATTCCACAGGAAAATACAATAATTCCACAAGCTTCAAATGACCTAAACACGACAGAGAATGCAATTCACAAGTGGAAATTGGGCCTCGAACGAATTGCTCCGCAGCTCCACAGCAGTGTCATTGCTGAGGCCAATGATTGGAGAACACATTTGGATCGCGCAAAGAAACTCTATGAAGACACATTCTCCCGATTCAACACCGGGAAACATCAGTTCAAAAAACTAGAAGAAGATGTAACGGCTTCCTTGGATAAGCTTGAAAGCCACGAAAACTTTATCAACCATGAATTTGAGTCCCTGATTGCGGAGTACGTGGCCGTGAAAGGGCGTCTCTCAGGGTTGGAAGAAAAGCGGAAGCAAATGAAAGAAGACGTGGCAAAATTAACAAGTGAACATGCCAAAACGTTGGAGTCGCTGGAGCAAGTGAAACACAAGACAGTGGTAAAAGGAAACGAAATTGCGGACATGTCGCCGATGCTACACATGAAAGCCGCAACGCAGAAGCTGAAGACAGAGCTTCGAGACATGGAAGTGCAAATCGGAGTTCTAGAACACTCACTTCTGCAAGCGCAAACCAAACGGGCTCTCGAGGAAGCCAAAATGTAAAAACTGGTCAAGGACGTGAGCATTGCAAAGGAATTGAAATACAAACCCTAAATGCTTACCTATGTTGGATTGAATTTAGATGTGTTGTATATATGGAAATTATTAATCCTTAATCCCTAAGCACTCTGACATCCATATTTGAGATAATGAAGTGACTGTTTTGGATCAATGTTGTGTTCAATTATCTTCTCAATCAAAGTAACATTTGAATCTATACAAAATGACCTTTTTGGAATTGAAGTAAATAAATAAATATTATGTAGGAAAAAAATACAAGATTAAAAGACATACCATGTTTATCTATAATTGATTTATGATTTCTCAAAATTTATTCTACAATTTTTTGAATGAATTTCCAATGTGATTTTCCTTCAAGATCCAATGTATTTGAGGCTCATGTCCAAGAGTCTTGAATTAATACTAAAAAATCAAAATTTGCAATAGACATCCATGTACAAATTTTCTTCAAAATTAGATTTGAATTGAAAAGGTTATATTTTGAAGTTTTGAAAATTTTTATAAAAAAAAATGTAAGAAAAAAAAAAGAATCTACAAAAATTGAAATGGATGAAAAATTAGAGATTATGTATTTGGGACATGTTTGCATTCCTTTGTAATTCAAAATTTGAACCTTTTGTCTTCAAAAGATTAAAAGACATTTTAATAGATCCTTGTTGGATAGTCTAAACATGGATTTTGGAATCTTTATAATATGAGCAAGATGAAACTTGTGCAAATTCTAAAGAAATTTTCAATGCAAAAATGGTAAATTTAAATTGTGATTCAAAATACAAAATGTAGCTTGATAGATGTATATCTTGGCAACAAAGAGAATGATTTCAAAAATCTAGAGATGGATTGGGGTTGATGTTTAATATTAAATACAATAATTAGAAATTATGCATACAATCAAACTTATTTTGTGGTTCAGCATTAGAAGAGTTTATTATAGAATTGGCCTACAGATAGTCTATTTTTAGCCCTTAGTTTTTCAAGAAGTTTATATAGTATTGGTTGCATTGCAATTTTGAAACTTTTGTTAAATATGTATACAATGTACATTCATTGAGTGCCTAAGATTTTAAAATTTGACTATTAAAAGTACGTCTATTGACTTTTGTTTCAAAAATTATAAGAAAATATTGCTTAAAACCTAAGCTTATGCAACCAAGAAAAATTAAGTTTTTAAAATCCTTATTTTAAAGATTTTGGTTGGTTGGATCCATTCTTATGAAAATTATTTTATTGCATTCTATTTTGGTTTATGAGGCAAAGAGATGAAGATTCTTATATTGTAGGCAAATAGGATAAAATCAATAATATGTGAAGTTTCATTTCAAAACTCAATTTTTATAAATTGTCAACATTTTTACGAATGGAAAATTTATTAGCATTTTTTCATTCATCCATCAACTGACTCTTTGTTCTAAATGTTTTTTATTTTGAAAATGTTCTAAAATTGCACTTCTTTTCAAATTTTGAGATTTGATTATAAACTAAATTACCTTCAATTTGATGTAATATGTCTACTTGAAGTCATTATAGGCAATTAAACTATACTAATGTTTTATCATAAGACACCAAAACCCTTTACTTTGATTTCAAGCATCATAAATTTTCAATCTATACTATACTTTTGTATAAAAATATATAAGCATTGTCATTGCAGTATCATAATTTTCAAAATAATTTCTATTAGTAATTCATTTGTTTCAAAATAATTACATTTATTTTGTTTTTTAGTTCGATTTGAAATAGTTTGAACCAAAATGACCTAGACAAATTTATTTAGTTGTTCAATCTGCAAATTGATGACAAAAAAATATTGAACATTGATGTGCAATGTCTCTATAATATGGATTCCAAGCCATTACATGCAACTAAGCTAAACTACCTCCATTCCAACAACAAATGGAAGCAAGTCCATTTGTCTACTATGGAGCAAGTCTACTATGGGCAAAATCATATTAGTGGCATACATTCAAGTTTTGAAATGTACACCAATAATATAATTTTGCACATAGTAGACTTGCTCCCATTTATCTTGGAATGGTGTAATTTACTTTATTTGCAAATCTTAAGTTAGAAGATGCAAAAAAACAAAATAAGCCTAGATGCTACACAAGAATAAGAGACAAACAAAATACATGCCAATTTTAATCTTGAAATGATGTGAGATAATTGTCTTAAACTATATACCACTTGCCCATCAATGTAATATAGGTAAATCTAGAATTGCACCTTGTCTAAAAACACCATCATCACTTTCAATAGATCTCCAAAATCAATATATGCCTATGTTGAAGAAACAATTTTAGAAAATCTATCCAAAAACTTTTACCTTGCTTCATCATTTTTGCATACAATATCCTAATGTTGAGTTCTTTGGTGTGTTTAAACCTCCTTTCATAGTTTCACTTGGTACAAGAGAATATGAAATTTTGACAAGTTTAATAATAGTAACTAGGTACACCAACAAAAATGGTGGCTAAGGGGTACCTACCTTAATTCCACTAACTTTAAAAAAACATCTTGCTCAAAACCTTCCTCTATCATCCATTGAAGGCATGAGTATGGCTCTCCAAAAAATTGCTAAGAAAGTTGTGTACAAAAATTTGTATCCATGACTTGGCAATTTTGAACACTTTTGCAATTGAAGTTGCATTGAAGGACTTGTAGTTTGAAGAAATTCAATTATCTTGTTTGTAAAATTTCATTTATAGAATGCCATTTGTTTGAAAGTGCTCACTACCAACATTCTTTAATCATAAGGTTATGGCACAACTATTGATATCATCAAAAGCTTCTATTCCAACTACTTTTTGTGAAAAAATGATACTTAACTTGAATTCAATATGGAATGATTCCAAAATACACTTGTATTATTGTGAAGTCATACTTTGCTTGTCCATCATGTCTACTACCATAACTTTTTTAAGTGTAAAGTTAATGGATGTGAAATTTATAACAAAGATTATTATCTCTTTAATTATAATATATTTTAAGATTTAAAAAAAATTAATTATTTAAAATCATTTTTGCTCATTTATCACATTTTCTTGATTTGGTTTTGAAGTATGGGCTTGTTTTCTTGTCTTAGTTATGCAAAACACTTGATCAATGTTGTATTATTGTAAATGTATAAATTTTTTTTGGCAGTGTTCAAAAGCGAAAGCAATTTTGTCTATATAAATGTCAACTTTGATTGGATGAAATTGATTGTCTTGTACCTACAATGTAAAATAATACAAAATGAAACAAAAATTGAAATAGGTTTTAGAGATTCATACTGTGGTTTCATTTTTTTGAATGGCATTATTATTTATCAATTTTTTCAAATTAATTTTTATCAATATACCTTATAAATAATTTATTTATCAATATGCTTCATAATGAACAATTGGTTTCTATACCTTGAATTAAATTTTGATTAATTTTGATTCTTTAAGCCTTATATTTTAATTTTTCAAAATGCCCCTCAAGAAATTATTGGTTATTGACTTATTGTTTTCTATTATAAGAATCTTGTACATTAAATTGATGATGATATATATATATATATATATATATATATATATATATATATATATAATTAAATTTTGAATTAAAATTTAAAGGTTGTGTAGCCTTCAAACCCTTATCTCCATTATTAAAACTATATGAATGCAAAGTTTGTAGCAATTTAATTTTCAACATCTTTTTACAAGTCTTTTATAACTATTGTAATTTGAAAATATATATTTGTCTAAAAACATGAAATAACATAAGCAAATAATTTCATTATCAATCAAGAATGAACTTAATATAAAAGGCTACATTTGTCTATTTAAAATTACAACCCACGTATAATTTTTTTGTTTATGTTACAATTCTAGAATATTTTCAATGACAAATGTTTAAGTTTAAATCAATAATTTTTATTCTTAAAATCAATGATTTTTGTAAGACCAATATTATTGAATTATAAGACCAAGAATTTTTTTATAATACATGCATTAAAATATTTTTTTTTGAATTTTCATAATATATTTAAAAAAAATTTAATGATAATATTTGCTTACTTCCAATAAATTCAAGTACATTCTACTATATAATTTTTTTTTCAAATTAAAACTTCTTTGTAGATATACTTTGAAGACCATTCATTTGAACTTCTATGTAGAAACCATAAAATAAACCATATCATTCGTCATATTTGATTTGTTCAAAATTCACATTTGTATGGGATTGTAAACTAATATACTGAAAAATTCTTCAAATTTCTTCAAATTTCTTTTACTATTTAACAATTTTTAAATAAAAGATGACCTCTAATGTTTTTTTTCTTATTATCATTGAGAATTCAAGCATTATTTACCTTAAATTTTTTTCAAGTATAGCAAAAAATATCATTATTGAAATTTTCTAAATTTATTTATTATTTGAAATAATTTTAGATATTTAATTTTATTAATGATTTTAAGATAATATAATTTCAAAAATATAAAATGTGTCTACCTTAGAAATTTTGAATCTTGAATGAGGTTGCATAATTGTAGATTTCTTTATAGCTACTTAACTTTGAAGGTAACCATCTTAATTATGTGAATCAATCATTGAAAATTTGATACATGATTGATTTTTGCTTTGTTAAAATTAAAAATATCATAATCATATTTCTGATTAGAAGGTTATAATGAAAGATAATGAATTTCATATATTTTTAATTTGTTGAAATGAAAATATTTCTTTAAAGAAAATCTTTTTTCTCCAAGTAAACCAACATTGGAATTTGAACTTTTATCCCTAAAATTTAATAAAAATGGAAAACCTTTCAACCTATACATCACTTGTTTTGAATGTGTCATTATATTTCCATTAAATTCTTCTTTTGAGCTCCCTATTTTCCTTTCACATCGAAAGCTTTTAATTTGTTCAATAAAACTTTGGTTTTCAATGGTCAAACATTCTTGTGATAATTTAAAATTTAGAGATTTACATATAATTTCAATAAAGTCAAAAACATTCATTTCTTTAGGCTTCTCTACATACTCTTTTTCAAATAGTAGAATCTTTGTTTGATTTTTAATTATGTCAAGCATAATTGAAAAATTAATAGCTGTAGTTTTTGTTAAATTTTGTAGGCTTGAAATTTTGATTTAAGTTGAATGTTTTGAATGCAAAATATTCATTGTTTTGAATTATTTTTTGACAATTTTGTGAATTTACAAGTAGTTTTAATGAAGCAAAAATAGTCACTAATTTACATATTTCAAAATATTGCTTAGTGTGTTGAATTGTCAATGTAATTACATATTTTTGGTGTTTCTAATTGGTTTTTGAGTGATTCTATTTGGATAGAGGTAATTGCATTTTTTAGAAAATTTTTGATGTTGCACCTTGACTTTGTACTTATATCATTTTCATCAAGTGCACATAGACTAATTTTCAAATTCACTTTTGAATTATTGTTTAATTATTCAAGTTTCTTTTCATTTATATATTTTTTAAATAGTTTATATAAACAATAATCTTGAGTATTTTCATTCCTAATTGAGATATTTTCAAATTTACTCAAAATGCTACAAGATAGTGATATTAGATTATTTTTTACACTCTCACTAATATTTAAATAATCTAATGGAGAAGTACATGCTTGAAGATATTTATGATTGTGTATTGTGGTATTGGATTGACCAATATCTCTTTGAACATCTTTCCTCTTTGAAATATTTTTACAATTGCGATCTACTAGTTTCTCAGCATTGTGACAAACAATGTCTTTGACGATGTTTTCATTTGTACATAAATAATTTGCAAATGATGTACTAGAATCAGACTCAATGGAGCTATTTTCAACACATTCACATTTGAAATTTTGTTCATTGATCTTATCATATTGTATTAATTCCAAAGGTGAACTTATGTCATTAGTATCAATGCAATTGTCTCTATAAATACATATAAGTGACTTTATTTCATTAGCATTGATATCATTATCTTTATAAATATATAAGAACACATATTGGGGTAAATAATCAAATTGATAATAGTCATGAGTTGTTTTTCTAATATTCATTTTGTTGTCAAAATCTTGAATGAGATTATGAGAAATATATGCCCTTTTCATGGATTCTTCATTTTTATAAAACTCATTACAAATAACACCATCATGAATTTCAAATGCACAATTGTTTTTGAAACAACCTTGCAAATCTTCATTTAGTGTTTCAATCAAATTACTTTCTCTTGTTCTACAATCTTTTTCTTCCCCTACATCTATATTATTCTTATAGTAAGAATTACAATTGTAACCTTCATCTAGATTTGTTGAGAAATTTGATGAGAAATTTATATTATTCTCATTGTTTTTATATTTCATTGTGTTTGAAGTATTATCTTTCCAATCTATGTAGAAATTAGAAAAATTTGAGCTATTAGAAAATGTTGGAAGGTCATGTGTATCAATTTCAACTTCCAAAAGCCTTACTTGAGAACTTACCTTTGTTGTACATTGAAGAATAATTTGAACTTATTCAACATTTTCTTTCATAGAATTTGGATTAGTGTTTGTTTAAGAATCAACAACATCACCAAATTTCATGATGGGATATGTTTGGGTCATACATTGTACACTTTTTTGTCCCACCTTATTTTGCAATATACCATTTGATATGAGGCATTCCAATTTTTTTCCAAAAGATTCATCAATGGGTACCAATGCAATATTTTTACAAGTACAATTTATGAATTTGTGTTCCAAATCATAAATTTGACTCATTTGTGTAGTATTAACATTGAAAATTTTTTTATCACAAAAATTTGTTGAACTATTCCAATTGTATAATTGTATTTGTCAACATAAACTTTATCCTGCAATAATTCTTGGGGTTTGATACTTGGTGCATCAAATTCTTTGGTACCTTTATTTGAAAAGTAATCATTTTTGCATTTCTCTAAATAAATGTAATTTTGGGGTACTTCTTTATTTATTTTTAAATGATTAGTTTTTCCAACTTGATCATTTTTAAACTTTTTAACAATACAATCTAAACTTTCAATTGTGCTTTGTGATGTTTTTTGGATATGATGCAAAGACGGTATAATTTCATCATTCATAAATATTTTAGTGTTGATTGTATTATTGTTAAATATTGATATACGAGAAATGAGATTTGGAAGATATTCTTTGTTTCTTACATTGAGTATTTTTTCAAACAAGAATCTTGAAAAAAACTTGAATTGATTTTTTGCACTTCACTTCTAGTCATTGATGTTGAAGATGTTGAATGTAAATCTATTTTAGACTTTAAATTTGCTTTTTTCTTTTCTAAATTTATTTGAATAGAAGATGGTTCCAATAATACTTCTTGAACCCCTTTTTGAAGATAGTTTGATATAAAATCTTTATAGCAAAAATTCTTCATTTTTTCATCTTCATAAAATTTAGCTAAATTTGTATCTCTAAGTTGATTTTTCCCTTCTTCTAGAGCCATGTGACATTCAACTTGTGGAATTTCTCTTAGAATATTTTCTTTTGAAAATAATACATCAACATCTTCTAAATATCTAGATTTTTGTAAATATGTGTCAAAGAAAGGTATAATAGTTGAATTTTTGTTTGATTTATTTTCTATACCATGAACATGCTTGTTTTTGGTTTCAATGAGATTTTCTTTGCTTTCATTTAAAGGCTCAAATCCATATTGTGTTTTTGTATTTATGTTGTGTAAATATGACTCTATAATTTTTCTAGCATGGATTTCTAGATCACTTGGATTGTGTTTATCATGAAGTGAAGGATTGAATGAATTTTTAGAATTTATGTGAGTTATTTGTTTGTGATGTTTATCATATTTTTTTAACCACAATGGTTCAAACTTTTCATGATTATTGTCTTGGGTCAAAGTTTCCTTTGTTTTATTATATGAAAATAAACCATTAGATTTAGAAATTTCATCACTATTGATATGTGTATTATCTCTTTGCATATTATATTTTTTATATGCCTCAATAAATTGCATCTTCTTTTTACTTGTCCTCTGATTTTTGATACAACAAAAAAATTCTCTTACTTCATCCAATAACATATTCAATCCATCGTCGCCTCTCTCTCTTTGTACATGTTTTTTTATTTTCTTCATCTTTTTGCCCTATGGTTTCAATATTAAATGAATTGTAATCATGAAACCTTCTTTTTGGATTAATTGGACTATGAATATAAGATATCCTTGTTCATACATTGATTTTACTACATTCAATTCCAAAATGTTTATTTTTTTATTTTGAAATTTTAATTCTTTTATAAAATCTTTATTTTTAGTATTCTTAGGCAAACAATATGGTTTTGGAACATCATTTACATTCTTTTGAAAAGATTTTTCTTCTAATTTTCTTCCATTTTGAATATTACTTTGAAATAGTCTAGTTGCGCTTGAAATTTTTTCTAGAAGTTTAGAAGTGTCTTTCTTTACATATATTGAAGAAGTATGAATATTTTTGTTTCTTATATTATTAGATTTTATATTTTTAACTATAACATTTAATTCATTTGTATCTTGAAAACTATGGCAATCATGTGCAATGTCATTTTTCACAATATTATGAATTGTTGTAATTATTTGATTGTTATTAGGATCTCTTTTATTCATATTTTTTTCAGAATTATGTGATTGTCCTTTATAATCAACATGCTTTTTATATTGATTTACATCTTTATATTTGACAACCTCATCATATTCACCTAATTGATTTTGAGATGAATTTTGAATTGTATGTAATTCATCACTTAGAACCAATTGATTTGGTTCTACATTTTGAACTATTTGATTTGAATTTAAATTATTCACTATTTGGTCTGAATTTGTCTTTTGAACTTGTTCACTTGAATTTATATTTTGAAGTACTTGGTTTAATTCTACATTTTTGTCTATTTGGTTAGAATTTACATCTTGAAATAATTGACATTCATCTAATTCTTGAAATGGTTGATTTGATTTTGGATTTTGAACCATAAGTACTTCATCTTTTTGAATTGATTTATTGTGGTCTACATTTTGAGCTTGCAATATTTTTTCCTTTGAAAATTCTTGGCATTTTGACAATGGCAATTGACATGCATTACAATTTGAAAAACTAAATTTTGTACATTCATTACAAATTCCATCAAGATTATCTAATTTTTCTTTTGTAACAACTTTTGGTATCTTGCTTCCTCTTTTTTCTGAACTTTTATCAATCTTCTTCTGCTTTCTTGATTGAGATTTTGAAACTTTTCAAAATCTCTTTTGGTTTTTTCTAAACCTTTGCTATTTATATTTGAAACACTTTTTGAGTCATTTTGAAAGTCAAGCATCACATTTTCATTAGAATGCAACAATTCAATCAAAGCATCTTTTTCTTTTGTCGAAATTTGCTTTTTTGGAATAACCATCTTTGGGAGGTGATTTTTGCTTATCGTTTTGAACAATGCATCACTTTTTAGATTTGGAGCACTATTTATGCTCCTTAGAACAAAGATTTCACTCACATTTACATTTTTTTCATTAACATGGGTCAAATCTCCTTTTCCAAATAAATTATCTTTTTTTACATTTTCACCATATAGAATTGTAGATGACCTAGTAGGAAATGTATTAATTTTGTCTTTAGTTGTAGTCTTTGTATCAAAACTAAAACACATACTACTTGTATTTTTCTTCAATGATCTTGAACAATATATTTTGTTAAGTCCACCGTCAATGAAGTTGCATTTTGATTCATCAATTTGATTCTTTGAAGGGCTTGATTTCAAAATTCCTAAAACATTAATATATAATTTACCCTCAAATTTATTTGTTGAAATGTTTTTGTTTAATTTTTCATTTGTAAGAATAATTCCATCCATTTTCTTGTTCTTGATTCTTTTATGTATACTTTTCCCTTTTCTTTTTTTGTAAGATTTGATAACATTATTACAAAGGCCAAAGAATTTTCAAAGTATTTGTTTATATGAAAAATAATTTATAGTTGTCAGATCATTAACATTAAGGAGTAGAGACCAACAAGCTACACCAAAGCAACAAAAATATTCCATCAATCAATATATTATATCAACATGTTTGTAAATTTTTTTAATACCTTTTCTACTTTGAAGTTCGTAGGATTTTAAATTCTTATAGATCATTCATTAGAATAGACTTCAAAATGGTTTGTTGTTACAAATTTGAATCCAAAACAATGGCTTGAGCATTTTTAATACTTCTACTTGATATAGATTTAAGCTTATATAATTTTTGGAGTCTCATTAATTTCAATGTTGAGAACACTCCCAAAATTGATTCATTCTTTAAAAAAAAAAATTTAGAATATAAAATATACAACATATAAAAACCATGGTCTTAGAAAGTATCCAAATTATTTTTAATTTTTTGCGATGAACTTATAATTGAATATCTTGGTATGATTAATTCTATATTGAATTAATGTGTATAAACATTATATCAAATATTAGTTTACATCTTGAAGAACTTATTTCACACTTTTTTTTGGAAAATATGAATAATTAGGTTTTATTATAATTTAAACTCAATTGCCATCAATAGTTATTGAGCAAAGGTTTTGAATGAAGGTTTTAACATTTGTTTTGCACTCTAGAGGCTTTGCTAATAATGATTTTCAACACTTGGTTACATAGATATCAAAGTCAGAAGAAAATCATTGTAGAAACCAACTTTGGAGAACAACGTGAATCTTTTGTTGCATGATTCAATTTACCTATAAAGCAAGGACTTCTATGTCATCTACTGTAGTAGATTTAAGGCCTTACCTTGTGTCAAGAGGCAAATGCGTCATGTGTGGCATCTAGGAGTTGGGTCCAAATTTTTGTCCTAAACTTTTTTTTATGTAAAAATGACATTAGCAACCAAATCATAAAAAAAGAAAATTAGATGAATCCATGATAGAAATTGTTTCAGCCCTATAGATGATCCAAGTCAATCATTTCAAACAATTATATTGGTTTTTTAATATTCAAAATAAAAACAACACCTAGGCCCTTATAAAAAGTGGATCTCTTATCCCCTAAGTGCTTTGAAGTCTATATTCTAGATGATAAACAAGGTGCTATTGGACAATGTTTCATCCCAATAAGTTTTTCATTGATCCAAAGTAATACTAAATTCTTTTAAAGACAGCCTTCTTTCATATTCAATGAAATGAAAATGGGGTAATTAATTGTACATTGCCATTTACTATTAATGCATTGTCAATTATTATATACTTAAACCTTGAGTTCACTTTGTGATTTCACTAGTCATTAGAACCTTTCTATATCACATAAAGAATCATTGAATTAAAGCATGCATAGTAAGTGGTTTTATAAAAACATTGCCTAACAAATACTAGAGCTTTGTTTCTCTCTACACTACTAGTGATGACTAGTTGGAAGTTTAAGGGCTCAACTATTTTTTGCGGAGTTGTTTGAATCCATTTCCAAATAACGGTATTGGATCACTAGAAGGAGATCGCGTTTTTTTGGACATGTATAGTAATGTATGCAGATCTTTAGTGAAACATTAGGCATGTATATTGTGGATGCACAAAAAAATCTGTCAAGATCAACATGGTAAAAACACAAGAAAATCTGAAAAAACATGCCCTGCTTTTAGAGAAATGTCACAACAAACATGGTTAAAAAATTGCCCAAAGTGTGCCACGTAGTAGCCACATAAGCGCCACACAAGCAAGCAATGCCACATAGGATTTCTTTTTCATTTGACTTAAAGATGAGGTGGCAATTGACATTGCGCTTGACATCATGTTTTTTGAAAATTTTCATATTGTTTTCAATGACATCAATTTTAACCTCTAGACATTTTTTGAGATGTTTCTTAAGACATGAATTCTGATATTAGCTTAGATATATGCCATATATAGTACATTATTTATATATATCATACACAATACATTGTATACAATATATTATACACCATATAGAATACACCATATTGGCAATAATACTGAAAGACTTGAAAAGCCTTATTATAAGTATTTAGACATGAAAAGGCAAGTTATTTATGCAAGAGTTGTGGTAGGAGGGAAGACAAACTATATGGGACATCTAAAATGTCATTTTTTTTATTATTAAAAACAGAATTTTAGATCTAAGTATTATGGTGAACACGATGTTATTTTGCAAAAAATATCTAGACGTTACAAAGGATGTCTTAGTTGACATTGGAAAAAACATCTTGTCATCATATAAGACATCTCTATTGACATCATAAAAAACATCTACATGCGACATAGGACATCTTAGTTGACGTCTACTATGACAATGTTAAAATTTTAAGATGGCATTAAAGCATGTTGATGTAGCATGCTACTTCATCCTCTTTGGGAGCCATGTTACTCAAATGCCAATGCAAGTGCTCTTTTTTGGGAAAAAAATGCTATGTGGTTTGCTTTCATCTATTTTTTTTACATGTGGTCACCAATTTCCCTTAGCCCCCAAGAATTTCTATAAATTTGCTTGCAGTCAAATTTGAAAACCCTTGCTAATGTGTGCAAGTCATTTGTAGTCTTTCTATCATTCTTCTTGTCCTAGGTCAAATCTAAAATGTTGGTCCGAACAAAAACTATAAGCTCTAGGAATTTTCTCAATTTTTTAAAATGTATTATTGTGAGCGCTTTTTTACCCACCTTTGGTAAATAAGCAAATACAACCTGGTTCTTGGTTTTCGCTTTAAATCCTATGGGTGTTTTAATGTCAGTCTATTGTGCCTTCCAAGCAATGGATCTTTCTAAACTTCCTACTCCTATGATTGGAGGTAACTTCCTTCCTCTAACCTCTTACTTTGGTATCTAAGTATCTATCCTAAGGTTTCTAATTAAATATTTTTTTTGTCAAGGTTTTAAGTTTCTTTTAGATATTTACTAATTTTAGGTGATTGAATTTGGATTCTTGTAGACTATAATTTACCCTATTTATATTAGTAAAGAACTTTGACTTGGAATTCTCTGAGTAAAAGTTATGAAGGGATGAAGTTTGACCGCTAATCGATATTTTAAACTTCATCCATGTTTTCTTACCAACCTTTTATTCAAAGTTGACCTCTTTTTTTCTTGACTTTTAATTGTTTTAACCTTTCTAAGTTTCCGTTCTTCTTCCTCTTGAATGAATTGAACTAACTTTTATCCAATATGGCTCAAAACTTCATCTACAAATATCTTTGTCAATTTAACTTGAAATGCTAAGTGTAATATAATTTTGGAAACCTCTAGACAAAATCTACTCTATAAATCATGAACTCTGAAGTAAAAAGATAATCCGAAGATCCTAACTTGCCCTTGAAGTTTCCGCTATGTGGAAAATTACTTAACTTTGAAAATTCAAAGGAAGAGGATGAATTAATTACTTACCTCCAAACTGGGTTAATTATTAAGGTCATTGTATAATCCTTGGTCTCCATCATCGGTTGCCATCCTCCATCTGTCTTTGGTAATTTTACCTACGGCTTAAAAACAAAGTAAAATTACATGTTTCAACGCTTGTAGCAATACTATCTCATCTTTCCCTTCTATCCTATTTCTTCCCCTTAAACACTATTTACTCCATTATTGTATCCCAAGAGTTGACTTGGATGTTTGTATACAATAATGTTGTACAATTATTGACCCCTTGACTCTTATCTCTAAGTCAACTCCTTATTCTATCCTTTCAAAGATTAAGTGGCTCCCAATGACTTCCAAGGATTTTTTCCTAATCCCCTTGAACCAAATTGCAATCCCAACCCCCTAATTTATACTTCCACCTCCAATTCCTCTTTCAATGGCTAGCCTTTTCTTAGTTCTCTTGTTGATTGTCTTCAATTACAATCTACTTGCTCCTATTTATTTTGTTAGTTTGTCTATTCTACTCTATCTATTTATTTATTTTCCCTACCTTAGTGTCTTATTTCCAAGGTAGGATTGTTTGTTAAAAAGATTAGCCTTTTCCAACCCAAATTCAGAGTCTAAAGAGCCCCAACTTCAGAGTCCAGGGAGCCCAACTTCAGAGTCCAAAGAGCCCAACATCAGTGTCCAAGAGCCCAGCTCTCCTTAGGGTCGGGGGTGTACAGAGCCTCAAGGTCGGAGAGTATGTGGGGCCTCCCCCTTCTTTCATATTTGGTGTTGATGTAGTGGTCCTATATTAGGTAGCCCCTCGTAGCGTCTTAGTAGGGAGCGTATAGAGCCTCGGAGTTAGGGGCGTACAGAGCCTCGGGGTTGGAGAGTATGCGGGGCCTCCCCCCTTCTTTCATATTTGGTATTGATGTAGTAGTCCCGTATTGAGTAGACCCATGTGGCATTTTTAGTGTAGATGTGGCAACCTATATTGGGCAGACCCCCATAGCGTCTTGGCAAGGAGTGTGCAGAACCTTAGAGTCGAGGTATATAGAGCCTTGGAGTCGGAGAGCATGCAGGGCCTTCGATGGCTAGGGAGTGTACAACGTCCATCTCCTTCCTTGAGTTAAACTTGACCCCCTTGGAGGTCAACCTTCTCTAGGTTTTTTGGGCAAGTTAAAACACTAACTAATACAATAGAAAAAGGGGTTTTGGGTTCCCCTCCAAGTTTTGTAATATAAGGTACTATCTAAAGAGTAAAAAAAGTTTGAATAATTTAAAGCTAAAGCTTCACCGTGGGAATGGAACTTTGTAAACTTCTACTAAACTCTAAATTTCAAAGCCAAAGCTTTGCCGTGAGAATGGAAACTTCTGAATTTGGACACGACAATGTTAGTCAATTTCAACAAAATAACAAGAGGTTCAAAGGTGGCTACACGCACTACAGGTCCTCCTAAGCGGCATCACTAAGGTACAGAGGGGGAATTCTCCAAGATTAGTACAAAGACTCAAGACTCACAAAGAACATAAATGCAAGGACTCCACAACATATAAACTCAAGTCAATTCTTGGAGGGTGTCGCAGCACAGGGCAGGTCAATTCCCCATTATACTCACAAAAATCGCTCTAGAGTATAACTAAGTGACTCTAAAGATCGAACCCACGAGATCCTGTGAAGTATCTAGCTCTATTAAGCAGTTAAGCTTAGTCAGTATCCCAATCTTACTTTCCGGTCCTAGATCTAGAACCAGAAATACCACCACACCGGATAACTATAGACCGGATTACTCCTTCTTCCGGTCCTACTAACTATCCGGTCCGTACAAATACCGAAATCCCAGGATCTCACAACTTCCGATCCTGGAAATCCGTCCTGACCAATCCGGTCGGGATGGTCATCCTGTACCCGTAATCCTATCCGGTTTGGTTTTGCCTCTGTTTCACCATCAGAGGGGTCGCCGCTTAATTTTGAGAGTGGTAGGCCCACCACTCCTTCCGTGACTTATAGTGGTTGAAGACCCACTGTCCTACCTTCTAGACTCCTAAGCTAATCCGGATCCGGTTTGGTCCTTCACAACAACCCAGATAGCAATCCGGGTCGTAGGTCACACAAAGACCCCACACTCGACCCTCTCGTACTACAACGACCTTGATGCTATTTCCGATCCGTGCGAAGACAGGTGGTTACAAGTGCACCCGTCCGTTCCAACATCAACTAAAGTTCTTCCGTTACCCATACGGGTGGTGAGACCTCACAGGAGATCGGACACTCAACCGGATTTTCCACCCGGGAGTTCTAGCGCAGCTAAGGAATCCCTCCCTACCCGCCTAGCCTAACAACGGCTTTCTCACCCGGAATCTCAAACTCTAGACGTGCTGAGGAACTAAGTTCACTCCCAACTCTTCGGTACCTACTCACATGCACCTTGGATCGGAAAATAAACACCAAGGGGAGAAATCACTTACAAACTAACTCGTACTATCCTAACTCCACATCATACAATCCTGTCGCGCTGGAGAGAGACACACAATGAGGAGAAGAGAAAGGTACAAGAAATTTGCAAAATGAAGACTTCCAGTTCCCATCGCAGGAACCGATTTATATACAAAGGGTAAAAACCCTAAAAGCACAAAAAGGAGCGGAAAACCCGTGGGGGTCCGCCGCCACCTTAATCTAACTTCCGGTCTAACCTAATACTTTTGAGCCGGATCTGGATCCGGATCCGCTCCTACTCCTAACTGAAATTAAAATCCTATCTACCCTACAACTCTAGATCCTATCGTCGGGCTTCCGGTCTCCGGGACTAGCTCCTCGAAGACTTCACTCAAATTCCGGACCCGTTCCTCACTTCCTCTCTCCGATCTCAACCGGAAGCAAAACAGACAAAACACAAACGTCCAGACGCACAAACTCCAAAAACTCAACCGCGCGCTCTCAAGGTCGAGTTTCTAAAAAGGGGTGCAACAGTGAAAGCTCCTCCTTATATAGTCCCTGGACCCTTTCCGGTTTGTCATCATGAATCCGGTTCATCATCATCATCCGGTCCTAGACCTAATCCGTGTTACATTCCGTTTCCGTCGTTAGTTACTTCTGACCGGATTAGATCCAAGAAGCCCACTACTTCACGTTCCGTGCTAATTCTGAGTTTTCCTTCCCCACCTAATCGGATCCGGTTAGCTAATTACTAGTTTCCGTTCCTATTTGGGTGTATACTAAGAAAATCAAAATTCTAAGCTGCGACAGAGGGACCCCAATGTCCTTCAAGAGAGCTTGAAAAATAGCAACAAGGGGCCCAAAATGCCTCAAAAAATAAGAGAATTTGGCAATGTGGCTTAAATGGCCAAAATCCAACGAAATATACCCAAATGAACAAAAGTGGTTCAAAAATGAACCTATGGGATGATTTGGAAGAGAGATGAGAGCCTTTAAATACTTTTCCAAGGGCCTCAACCCCCCCCCCCCCCCCCCCCAATTCCTACTAGGTAACCTTATCATTAAGATTTTCATCCTAATCCTTTTGATTTTGACTTTTACGTTGAACCTAATTTCTAACTTTTGGAGAAATGCTTCAAATCACAAACGAATTGCGCCAATGACTCTAGAAGGCCATTTTTAGTCTTAAAAAATCCCTACCCCCTTTTCCAACCTCAAAAATCCAAAGAATCTTAACAATGACTAGAAACTCAAAACGGGTGAAAACCCAAGTTTTGGAGTTTTCACTATTAGTCAAAAGTAACTAGCCTAGGCTTCTAGGTAGGTTCAAGGGATTAATAAAAGACCCTAATTTTGTTTTATTTCGATGTTGTGTGCTCCCAATACGCTGGTCAACTTTACATTTGTTCTTCAAATTCACCGATTTCAAAGGATGTTGTTAATTTTGGAACCTACTACTATCAAAATGTCATGAAACTTTTTGGAGCACTTTATAAACATAAAAGAAGACATAGTAATTTTTAGTGAGATTTTACCACACCCATGGTAATTTCCACACATTTACCATACCGGATTTTAGTGGTTGACTACTCAGAAAAAGATCTAGGATGATCATAAAAAATCGAGACTTTTTGGGGAACCTCTCATGGAGCTACTCAAGAAATGTGTAACTTTACTTTCTTAACTTGTACATGTGGAAAAGATGTCCGAATTCTGCTACCTCCTTTAAATTCTATTGAATAAGGAATCTTCCATCAAAAAGGAAATCTTAGCAAAGCGATTGCGCTGTTGGACTCTTAGCATGATTCCATTTCAAATCATTGTACTTATGTTGTAAATGCCCTTCGTTGCTCCAGTTTGAGTTTCTCCACTTATAGGCTAACAATTGGGATTTCGACTATTTTGTCGATGGAATGGAAAAACTGAAACCTATCACGGGAAATCTATCTTAGGGTTCTCACAAGATTCGTTCAGACTAGTTTTAGCCAATTTGTATCTCATTGCATGAATAAGTGTAGATAATTGGGTAGTTTCTATTAATTCATTTACTATGTACAAAAGGTGGTCTTCTATCCTATTTACATGCAAGCTCGGATTATATTTGTATAAATTTGGTGTAAAGTGACTAGGGGGCATATTGGCATGTGCAACATAGGTTCTAGTCCAATACACGTTTCAAGTCTTTTATCACCTAAAACCACAGTCAAAACATATAGGAAATCAAAAAAATAAATATTGAATCCTAGGTGATAAAATCAGGATTCACAGTTATACATCTTGTAAAATCAAATATCTATTGTGATTTTCTCTACAGAATGTACTTTACATCATGCTAATTTAAAAGAGCCCTCAACAATAGAAAATGAAGATTTGCAATGGACAACCTTATACAAAATGTTGAATTAAAAAATCATAATCATTCATCATCAAAATCAAATGTTTAATGTTGAAGCTACATTTCAAGAAGACATTACTCTTAAAAATAACTAATTAAAATAGTGAGTACTTTAGGATTTCTTTTACTTTAAAGTTTTGTCAACACCAAAATGTGGTGCCTTTGCATTTTGGATTTACATGTCATAGACATACAAGCAAAAGGTGAATATCTACTTTTATAATACTATTACTTTATCCATATTTTAAAGATAATTTTTTATTAATGAAATAATAAAATTGGATAGAATTTTATTTTATAGGAGAAGAATTGCTTCATTGAATTTCAAGATGATAACAAAATTGTTTCTAAACATGCCTAGAAGAATTTGCACTAGAAATATTGAACATGGCTATGATATAAAAAGTGCAACATCTTCTACTCTATTTGCAATCCAATTATTTTAAAGTCTTCAATGGAAAAGGAAATAAATGCAACATACAATAGAAGTGAGTGCAAAATCATTGTTTTATTTTCAATTTTCTTTATTGTTTGGAAGAAGATATAAACAATAATTACACTATAAAAATGTTCAAAAAATTCTCAAAAAATAGCTAAGCTTCTAGCTTCTTTACATTATCAAATTGTTGCACCTTGGTGTATGTGTGAAGAACACAATTTTTATTTATCAAACATGCAAATGGTTCAAATTGAGCATTTTTGAATTTGGAACATAGTTTTTTTTCTTAAAAAATTATAAATTTTAAAACTTGCTTTTTTAAAGCAATATTTTGTATATTTTTTCCCTGCATTTTCCATCACTATTCAACTGTATATAACTTTTACAATTGGATTCTTCCAAACTTGCATTTTCAGACATGTAATCTATCTTCCAAATGCTTTACAGTAAAAATATTAAAAATTAAAAAAATTCTAGAAGTCATTGTATTCCAATACTAATTCCATTTTCAACCAAGAATAGTAGGTGTTATTTGCAATTGTCCTTCAATCCAAAGTCATAGTGCTTGAAGAAAAAAAAAATAAAACTTCCCATAATGCAAACATATGTGTTCAAAATAGCAGTTACCAGAATTTCAAGAATACATATATATTTCACTCTATGAATTATGGAGCATAATATAAAACAACTTTTCTAAAAATTCCAAGGCCAATATTTTGAACCATTTGCATGTCCTTAGTTAAAAATAATTGATTTTACTCCTAAATTTCCAAGGCCAATTTTTTGTTAAAAATGGCTCAATATTACAAATTCAACTACATTCATCCAAAAAAATCTAAAAAAAATAAATTAAGAATCAAACTATAGGATTTTGCACTTCACTTGTCTCAAATTATATGCTCAGAATTTCATGACTATATTAATTAGAAGATATTAAAATTCAAAGTTAGAAAGCAAAGATTGTTTGAATAATAGCTTGCAATATTAGGTGATGTTGACTACCATTTGTAGAATTTTTTTGTAGTATAGACATTAAATTTAAAAAATATTGTGTAGAAGTATTGAATTCAAAGTCTATGGAAAAACTTTTAAAAAAAAATCATTTTCATTCTTTAAAAAATTGTTAAGTAGAAGTAGGTCCAAGATTGAAAGAGAAACTAAACTATTAATATCTCTAAGATGGGATTGGAGCACTACAATTCTAGTGGTGAGATTGTTTTAGCAAGCAAACTTAACCTTCTCAAACAATTTTTCTTTTAAATTTGTGGAAACTAAACTCAAAAATGCATCCTATAAATTAAGATTCAAAGAAGATGCTTTAATAGCTCAAAAAATAAGATTTTTCATAATTTTCACATAATAAATCCAAATGCAATGAATCAAAGCTTCCCATATAAATAAAATTATAATATAAGAGAAAAAACTTCATTTAAAAATTAATGTAGAGCAAGAAGATTTCCACCAACCACACCTTAAAAAAAAACCTTTTGTCCCATAAATTTAGGTCCTAGGCGTAGATTAAAATAAAAATTAAATTTTTAGAAAGCTATTGTTTTTTTTATTGTCACAAAAAGTTTCAAATTATTATAATGAATGTTGAGACTATAGTAGTGATCCCAAAATTCATTTTCTTCTTAGGGACGTTGGGATATTAGGGCTTAATACACGTTCTTTACTTCAATGATGACATATTACTCACAATTAGAAGTAATTTTCATTGCTATCTTGAACTCAATATTGCATTATTGAATCATAACTTAACAAACATTGACCTTTCATAAGAGTCTTCCAAGTAGTTTAACATAGAACACTTTTAGAGCAATCATTTGTTGAACATGCATGTATATGCATGAAATATTATTTTTGCCATTGGTTAACAATAAAATATGTCTGCATACTACACATTTTTCTTTAAAGACATGTCAATATGTCATGGATTGCATTCAATTGCTCATAATTTAGAATGTTTAATTATGAGGGACTATTTAGTGTTAGGCATGTCTTCTCCTATTATTTTGTCATTCATACATATTGTCACATGTAAAATTTGGAAATGTGCATTGTGAAATGAAAAACTAATTTATGAACATTCTATAAATATTACTTATTACTTAAGAAGACATTTAAAATATAAGTATGTACAACGGTTATCAAATTCAATTAAAAATGTAATTGAGAAAGGAATACGTAACAAGTGAGCATGAAATTTGTAGAATTTCCCTTCATGTATAAGGGCTCCAAAAAACACATATCAATGGAGAGAAAATAAATTCTAATATATTAGATTAGTTCTTTAGAGCCTCTTATTTATACTATTTGTACTATATTGAAAGTAATAATGGAAAATGTTGAAGAACTACAAGTTATGCATCCATCTATCCAAGTCTTTTTGAAATGGTAGGAAGGAGCTACCCCTACTTTCTGTTTTCCACAATGGAGCAATGTTTGACATGATTCCATAGTAATTTTCCCTCTTTCCCTAGGTTATTCACAATGAAATAAACCTTCCTTGCTAACGTGGCATGTCTATATTTTTTTGGACATTTAAAAAAAGTGCATTTGTTTTCTTTAATGTCTCACTAAACATTCCCGTCATAGAAAACATGAATTGGTTATACATGTGACATACACACATTCTTAGAAACATCCAACTAAATTCAACCTCCTATAACCACTACTACATATTTGATCTCATGTTTTTCAAAATGTGCTCATCTGCTTAAAACATTAAAAAAAACACAAGCTCCTTCTAGTGGATATTCCCTCCTTGTAACATTTCTTAATTGTTCTACATAAGGGAAAGACAAATTCATAAATTACTGTGTACTATATTTTGATAATTTTTGTTCCTATTTCTTGATTTGAATTTTATTTGTAAAAATGATGATCAATTTTGAACTTGTGGCCAACTAATGACATGATTTTTAACAAATCTACTCATTATTATAATTAGAAAATTAGAAAATTAAATTTAACTAGGGCTATTAAATTATAAAATTTAATATTTTATTGAATTTGAACTTTGGGCCTATAACCATGGAGTATTACTGTTTTAAATTTAGAATGATACAATAAATTCAATTTCCATCTTAATATCGACATCAAGTAACTTTATTTTTCACTAATTTTCTTTTATTCTCACTATTAATTCATTCCTATTTTATCATTGAAATGAATGTTGTGAAGGTTTAAGATAAAATAAATAAAGAGGTAGAGCCTTGAAATTTTCAATCAATTGTCATCGGTTGTAATACAAACAACAGTGGAACCCTAGTTCATAAATTTATTTATTTCATCTATCTATTCAATGAGATGAAAATTACGTACAAAGGTTCAAGACATTCAAGACAAACCATAGTCAATCAAACAATTAAGACATTCAATTTCTTTTTGTCAATTTCATCAAATAAAATTTTAAAAACAAAATATATACACAAAATATGTATATGAATTTTCTTAAACTATCTGTCTAGAAAAGTTTATCAAATCCATTTCAAAAAATGGATTTGTTGGGGGTTACAAATATTAAAATTATAAAATCTAGAGATGTGGTAGGGTCTACCTAAGTTAATTCTTGAAAAAGATATATATATATATATATATGGATACATATATAAGTGTGCATATATATATATATATATATATATATATATATATATATATATATGTATAGGGTTGTTGACAAGGATGTGGATTATATTCCATATCGTTTATTAGTGTCTATTGGAATTTGTGTTGGTTGTTGGACTTTACTTGAAAATGAATCTAAAATCATTTATAATCTTGAACTAGGCTTGGACCAAAATGCCAATAGTTAACAATAAATTGAAGATTTCATAACCTTCGTGCAAAGAAAGTATTATATGATTAAACATTGATCGGTGTCAATGACTTGATCAATCTTCAGTGACAATCTTAATGCCATATATGGGTTTGTAAATCTTTGTAAAGGAAAATTGCAAACACATTTGTCTATCTTCATCAAATGCATTTTTTATTGTTGTAGCAAACTCTAAAACTTAGCTCAAGGTTGCATGTAAATAGTTTACAAATAAAAATGATCATATAAATGCCAAAAATGATCGGCAAATTGTGACAAGGGTTTTGTAAATTTGATGCAATTCAATTTAACCAATATGTTTCAAAACTACAGAAGCTCATTTTTTTAATACAATTTGCTACTCACATTACAAAAAGTTTAGGCCCTATGGATGGTTGTTTGACTTTTGGCAAATGTGCAAATACAAAAAATATATATTTAAATAAAATAAAATAATAAAATAATAAAATAATAAAAAATTTAATTGAAAATCCAATGGAACACACTATCTAACTTTCCCTTAATAGTTTCTCTATGAGCCAATCTGAGCTAATATTTTTTGCAATTGCACATTCTCATATAATCAAATAGCCCATCTAAGGCCTAAATTTTTTTGTACATAATGTAAGTTCAATTTGATTCTTTTAGGACCCTATACAAAAAAATCCTTCTATATTTACAATTTTTAAACCTCACAAAAATCAAACTAATTTCTATTCATATGAATCACTTCCCTTCAAGTTTATCTTCTTTATGGTCAAAAACAAATCTAAAACTAGGGCTGATATGTATCAAATTGCACTTAACCTATCTTTATATGAAAGACACAATTTTTAAAATTTACACCAAATTGTAGGAGTATGAAATTTGGATTTGGTAAGGCATTTTTGGACCTTTTTGTTGTTATCTTCTAACTTTTAGAAGACACATTAGGAGTAGAATGAAGCCTACTAAGGGCTTCAATATTGGTGCTTAAAAAAATGTTACTCGAAGAACATCTTTGGAATGCTTGTGAGAGAGAGAAGACCATGCCACATGGCAAATAATCATACACGTGTCTAAATAAGAGAGCTCTAATTTTGTACTCTCGCACGTTTGCCTATTTTGGAACCTCGATATTGAGGAAGCTATAGAATTGGCAATTAAAGATTCAAAATGGAGTGTAGAAGGGCAAATATTGACATTGATTGTGTCTCTTGTTGGAGCTTTAGTGCATGAGCTTATGGTGCAAATTGCTTAACAAGTTTTTGCAATTGAACATTCAATGGTAGTATAGTTTGAAGCAATTTAGGGTTTGTTTTGGAGCAATGAGGTTTCAAAGCTTTGTTCAAAAGATACAATCGCAGCACAGGGCAGGTCAATTCCCCATTATACTCACAAAAATCGCTCTAGAGTATAACTAAGTGACTCTAAAGATCGAACCCACGAGATCCTGTGAAGTATCTAGCTCTATTAAGCAGTTAAGCTCAGTCAGTATGCCAATCTTACTTTCCGGTCCTAGATCTAGAACCAGAAATACTACCACACCGGATAACTACAGACCGGATTACTCCTTCTTCCGGTCCTACTAACTATCCGGTCCGTACAAATACCCAAATCCCAGGATCTCACAACTTCCGATCCTGGAAATCCGTCCTGACCAATCCGGTCGGAATGGTCATCCTGTACCCGTAATCCTATCCGGTTTGGTTTTGCCTCTGTTTCACCATCAGAGGGGTTGCCGCTTAATTTTGAGAGTGGTAGGCCCACCACTCCTTCCGTGACTTATAGTGGCTGAAGACCCACTGTCCTACCTTCTAGACTCCTAAGCTAATCCGGATCCGGTTTGGTCCTTCACAACAACCCAGATAGCAATCCGGGTTGTAGGTCACACAAAGACCCCACACTCGACCCTCTCGTACTACAACGACCTTGATGCTACTTCCGATCCGTGCGAAGACAGGTGGTTACAAGTGCACCCGTCCGTTCCAACATCAACTAAAGTTCTTCCGTTACCCATACAGGTGGTGAGACCTCACAGGAGATCGGACACTCGACCGGATTTCCCACCCGGGAGTTCTAGCGCAGCTAAGGAATCCCTCCCTACCCGCCTAGCCTAACAACGGCTTTCTCACCCGGAATCTCAAACTCTAGACGTGCTGAGGAACTAAGTTCACTCCCAACTCTTCGGTACCTACTCACATGCACCTTGGATCGGAAAATAAACACCAAGGGGAGAAATCACTTACAAACTAACTCGTACTATCCTAACTCCACATCATACAATCCTGTCGCGCTGGAGAGAGACACACAATGAGGAGAAGAGAAAGGTACAAGAAATTTGCAAAATGAAGACTTCCAGTTCCCATCGCAGGAACCGATTTATATACAAAGGGTAAAAACCCTAAAAGCACAAAAAGGAGCGGAAAACCCGTGGGGGTCCGCCGCCACCTTAATCTAACTTCCGGTCTAACCTAATACTATTGAGCCGGATCTGGATCCGGATCCGCTCCTACTCCTAACTGAAATTAAAATCCTATCTACCCTACAACTCTAGATCCTATCGTCGGGCTTCCGGTCTCCGGGGCTAGCTCCTCGAAAACTTCGCTCAAATTCCGGACCCGTTCCCCCTCCGCAGGATTCGGTCCGGGTGGAGACTCCAGGTCGATGGTGATATCCGGTCTCGTGCCCGGAGTCCCAGTCCGTGCAGACTTCTTGGACTCAGGAGTCCAATCCTTCCTGTCTTTTGCCATAGTTGCATCCGGAAAGAGGTCCGGTAGTGAGATGTCTGAAAGGTGAATACCTTTGTCGCACGTCGCTCCCGTCAGCTTTCGGTTGCTCTCCTCGATCCGGTCCGCTGCCTTCCGCCCCTCCACCATTGCCGTCTCCACCTGCTCGGCGAAGTCCGCGAGAATCCGGACCATCCGGGAACCGGATAGTTTCTTCTCTTCGTGGATCTTCTCGTCGAAGAGCTTCGCCTTGGCCGCTGCCGTTCCGGTCTCTCCCAGGACCGCCTTGATCTGCTCGGCCACCTTCCGAGTCTCCTCCGCCATCTCCCGAGCGGCCGTCACGTCTTCCTGATAGGCAAAAAGTGTTGCCTTCAGTTTATCTACCTCCTCCTGCAACCGGCGGATCTCGGCTTCCTGCTTCCGGGTCTCTTCCGGATTCGTGATGCATTGCGCCACTTGTTCCGCCAAGTTGCTGTCCGGTGCAGCACCCATCAACTTGCCGATTGCCGCAAGCGTCCTGTGCTTGACCTCCCAATCCGCCCTGATGTTGCAGAGGACGTTGATCAGACCGTTGAACGGATCTTGCATATCCGGATCTCCCCCGGAATTGGTCTTCTCGGCTTCCGGTTTCTCCTCCGGGGCCGGTTTGTCTTAACCGGGAGGCGTCCCGCGCTTGTGTGGAGGCGTCAGCTTCTGTCACTTGATCGGCGGCATCGGCTCCTCCTCTTCCTCGCTGGACTCCCGGTCTGACCCGGAATCGGATTCCGCCTCGTCATCCGTCTCCGACTCCCCATACTTCAGGAGCACTTCCTGCGTCTTCCACGCCCTCTCCTCTATGTCGGTGAGGACTTGGTTCTCCCGATAGAGGTGGAAGAGATAAGGGCACACTGGAGTGGCCCTTTTCTTCCCAACCCTACTAACAAGCTGGGCCACGAGATCGGAAATGATCCGTGCCCAGTCCACTTTCCGGGTACCACTGAGGGCACCGAAAATGGTGTTGCCGAGGGTGATCGTCACCCTGGTCGGCTTTTCCGGGTGAAGAACCAGAACCAGGAATTGCAGGAGCCGACGGTGTCGGTCATCCACGCAATCCTCGACCGCGTATCCGTCCTTCGGGTTGACGGCTCCCTTGAACTTCCCTCGGACAAACTCATCCTTCCGGCTCGCCATTCCCAAACCTCCTGCCCGGAAACCGTAAACCGCTCTCCACATCCCCTCGTTCCAGCTGACGGGAGCTCCCCTCACGGTGTTGTCAAACTGGTTGGACAACTTTCCGAGGAGCTCCTTGACCATTCTCTCCTCCCTAAAACCCCAAGGTTTCTCGGCAAACCCTACGCAACCCATGGATCTGAGATCATCCATGAGTTCAGCCTTTTCCGGCTCTGTGGAGGGAATAACCGGAATGACTTTCCGGAGCTTCACCTCGCCTCCAGAGGGACTCGCTTGTCTCGACCTACGTAGCTGAGGCATTCCCACTCACATCTACCTCACTATCTCCTAGCCGCACGTCCCGTTCCTCACTTCCTCTCTCCGATCTCAACCAGAATTAAAACGAACAGAACATAAATGCATACACGCACAAACGACAAAAACTCAATCGTGCGCTCAAGGTCGAGTTTCTAAAAGGGGGTGCAACAGTGAAAGTTCCTCCTTTTATAGTCCCTGGACCCTTTCCGGTTTGTCATCATGAATCCGGTTTACCATCATAATCCGGTTCCTCATCATCATCCGGTCCTAGACCTAATCCGTGTTACATTCCGTTTCCGTCGTTAGTTACTCCTGACCGGATTAGATCCAAGAAGCCCACTACTTCACGTTCCGTGCTAATTCTGAGTTTTCCTTCCCCACCTAATCGGATCCGGTTAGCTAATGACTAGTTTCCGTTCCTATTTGGGTGTATACTAAGAAAATCAAAATTCTAAGCTGCGACAGATACTCTTATTTAACTCTGTGGACAATGAGGAAATTAGATTCCTACTAAGATTGAAAGGGGTTCTTGGAAGTCATTGGTACCAAGTAAAAGAGGTGAAGGTCAAAAGATGCCTTCCAACATGGTAGGAGTAGTATTTCAAGTAATTATAAGGCAAAAGTGATAAAATTTCAAACCATAGAATCATTTGTTTATTCTATACTTGTTCAATACATGTATATAAAGAGGAAGTTGGATTTAGATCCAAGTGTAGTGATTTTCCAAACTATTCTTTATAATTGTCAGTACCTCTTTTAATTTAATTTTTGTTACTTTTAAATTTAGTTGTGTTTTAGGTTTGTAGTTGTGACTATAAATACTAATGAAGACTAGTATAATATAGTATTTTATAGATTTGTATTCCTCCAACTATTAGGATTGGGTGTACCCAACATCTATTATGGGAATCATTGTGGTTATATATGCATGCAAAGATAAGGGAATTGCAAAAGGGCAAGTGGACACATTGAGAACTTTTAGAAGATAGAGTCTTTTTTTATAGTGCTTCTTATTTTTCTATTCAACCACCTAGACAATAGAGATTCGGTAGACTTAAATCTATATTGCTTTGTCGCAGCACAGGGCAGGTCAATTCCCCATTATACTCACAAAAATCGCTCTAGAGTATAACTAAGTGACTCTAAAGATCAAACCCACGAGATCCTGTGAAGTATCTAGCTCTATTAAGCAGTTAAGCTCAGTCAGTATCCCAATCTTACTTTCCGGTCCTAGATCTAGAACCAGAAATACCACCACACCGGATAACTATAGACCGGATTACTCCTTCTTCCGATCCTACTAACTATCCGGTCTGTACAAATATCCAAATCCCAGGATCTTACAACTTCCGGTCCTGGAAATCCGTCCTGACCAATCCGGTCCGGATGGTCATCATGTATCCGTAATCCTATCCGGTTTGGTTTTGCCTCTGTTTCACCATCAGAGGGGTCGCCGCTTACATTTGAGAGTGGTAGGCCCACCACTCCTTCCGTGACTTATAGTGGCTGAAGACCCACTGTCCTACTTCCTAAACTCCTAAGCTAATCCGGATCCGGTTTGGTCCTTCACAACAACCCAGATAGCAATCCGGGTTGTAGGTCACACAAAGACCCCACACTCGACCCTCTCGTACTACAACGACCTTGATGCTACTTCCGATCCGTGCGAAGACAGGTGGTTACAAGTGTACCCGTCCGTTCCAACATCAACTAAAGTTCTTCCGTTTACCAACTAAGGCGGTAAGACCTCACAGGAGATCGGACACTCGACCGGATTTCCCACCCGGGAGTTCTAGCGCAGCTAAGGAATCCCTCCCTACCCGCCTAGCCTAACAACGGCTTTCTCACCCGGAATCTCAAACTCTAGACGTGCTGAGGAACTAAGTTCACTCCCAACTCTTAGATACCTACTCACATACACCTAGGATCGGAAAAGAAACACCAAGGGGAGAAATCACTCGCAAACCGGCTCGTACTATCCTAACTCCACATCATACAATCCTGTCGCGCTGGAGAGAGACACACAATGAGGAGAAGAGAAAGGTACAAGAAATTTGCAAAATGAAGACTTCCAGTTCCCATCGCAGGAACCGATTTATATACAAAGGGTAAAAACCCTAAAAGCACAAAAAGGAGCGGAAAACCCGTGGGGGTCCGCCGCCACCCTAATCTAACTTCCGGTCTGACCTAATACTGTTGAGCCGGATCCGGATCCGCTCCTACTCCTAACTCAAATCAAAATCCTATCTACTCTACAACCCTAGATCCTATTGTCGGGCTTCCGCTCTTCGGAACCAGCTCCTCGAAGACTTCACTCAAGTTCCGGTTCCGTTCCCCCTCCGCAGGGTTAGATCCGGGTGAAGACTCCAGGTCGATTGTAATATCCGGTCTCGTGCCCGGATTCTTAGTCCGTGCTGACTTCTTGGACTCGGGAGTCCAATCCTTCCCACCCTTCGGAACGGTCGCATCCGGAAAGGAATCCGGTAGCAAGAGGTCCGAGAGGTGTATCCCCTTGGAGCACGTCGCTCCAGTCAGCTTCCGGCTGCTTTCCTCAATCCGGTCCGCAGCCTTCCGCCCCTCCACCATCGCCGTCTCCACCTGCTCAGCAAAGTCGGTGAGAATCCGGACCATCCGGGAACCGGATAGTTTCTTCTCCTCGTGGATCTTCTCGTCGAAGAGCTTTGCTTTGGTGGCGGCCGTTCCGGTCTCTCCCAGGGTGGCCTTGATCTGCTCGGCTATCTTCCGAGTCTCCTCCGCCATCTCCCGGGTGGCCGTCACGTCTTCCTGATAGGCAAAGAGAGTTGCCTTCAAGGTGTCCACCTCCTCCTGCAACTGGCGGATCTCCGCTTCTTGTTTCCGGGTCTCTTCCGGATTGGTGATGCACTCCGCCACCTGTTCCGCCAACTTACTGTCCGGTGGCGCATCTACCAACTTTCTGATCGCCGAAAGCGTCCTGTGCTTGACCTCCCAATCCGCCCTGATGTTGCAGAGGAGGTTGATGAGGCCGTTGAACGGATCTTGCATTTCCGGGTCTTCCCCGGAAACGGTCTTCTCGACTTCCGGTCTTTCTTCCGGGGCCGGTTTGTCTTGACCGTAAGGTGTCCCGCACTTGTGGGGAGGCGTCGTCTTCTGTTGCTTGGTGGGCGGCATCGGCGGCTCCTCCTTATATAGTCTCTGGACCATTTCCGGTTTGGTCGTCTTGAATCCGGTTCACCCATAATCCGGTCCTAGACCTAATCCGTGTTGCATTCCGTTTCCGTCGATAGTTACTCCTGATCGGATTAGATCTAAGAGGCCCACTACTTCATGTTCTGTGCTAGTTTTGAGTTTTCTCTCTTCACCTAATCGGATCCGGTTCCCAAATGGCTAGTTTCCGTTCCTATTTTGGTGCATGCTAAGAAAATCAAAATTTTAAGCTGCGACATGCTTCTTCATTTTGAATTATCCAAGTAGCCACTGTTAGATATGGTTACAACCAAGGTATACGGAGAAAAGCTGAGGCAAGATTTCCATCAATCCATGAAACCTAATGTGGGAAGTGTAGTTCGTATTTTGCCTACTTCACAAAACACCCAGAACTATAGTATAGAGGTTCAATCTCCAAGGAATGATCAAATAGTCTAACATAGTGTGACTAGAGTCACTTGTATTAATAAGAGTAATCGTTCAATGTTGATTCTAAAGAGTAATAACATTAACATAACCCATTGTTTCTAGGAATTGGGATCACTCAATTATCCAATAACTAATTTCTGTCCGACACACATGGATGCACAATACAAGTATGAAGTCTCAGTCTTATCCTAAGGTGTTGGTTCAAACAAGAAACACGTTTAAGCGAAGGAAAACATTAACATATAGCTTTAAACAAACAAATCTTCAATTTCCTGTTGCATTCGCTTAAAGCTTAGGCTCACAATATCTGCTTATAGAGTCACTCATCATTCATCAAATCACAAGTTAGTATAACAATTCATCACTCTTTAGTATCTCAATACTTTGCTTATAGCATCCTTCAATTAAAGTGCTTTAAGCCATTCTAACACCACAGTTAAACTGTACACTCCCTCAACCAATCAGTGCATTGTAACATTCTCTCACAGCTTTAAGCATTATATAACTCATTACAAATGCTTCAAAGCAATTTCTCAACAATAGTCTCCTACAGTTGCTTAAGCATATATCCCTCTTTGATTAGCTTAAAGCAACTACACATTAATCATCATACAACACCTTGCTTTAAGCCATAATGTAATTCAGTCTATATACTTGAAGCGGACTTCCCATCAGTAAACACAAGGTATATCGCTTAAGTGGCCATCACTGTACCGTAACATTATACGCTTAATCGAACACATATTGATTCAATCAATCAACCAAGACATCACATCAGACTGCTTAAAGCTACAACTCAACTTCCACTCAATTGATTTGCTTCAAGCTTCAATGAATTCACACAATGCTTAAGCAATTCCACAATTATAATTTATAAAATCAAAATTAAATTACAACAGCAACAACAGCTTTAAGCACTCCAGTATACAAATTCCTCTTCACAAAAGATTACACAACAATCAATTATGCCCAATCACTGGGACTTACACACAATTATCAAATATATGCTTAAAGCTTTATTACAAAAATACTGAACAACAGTTCAACTGGAACACATACTCACACAAACACACACACATACATACGACTAAACA
Source organism: Pseudoscleropodium purum (assembly GCA_963969395.1). NCBI lineage: Eukaryota > Viridiplantae > Streptophyta > Bryopsida > Hypnales > Brachytheciaceae > Pseudoscleropodium > Pseudoscleropodium purum. The sequence goes on along the minus strand of OZ017798.1, from coordinate 7,437,115 downwards.
CAATAGTAAGAAGTGAATGAAGAAGAAGAGCTTCAAGCCATATAATGCCGGCTGAGGCATCCCTTCAAATCAAACTCGGTTAAACCATTAATAACTAAAAACTCTTGCACTTCTTGGAATCCCATGGCAATACTAAAAATCAATAACAATTGATCATCTATCACCATGAGTTTCTATAACCAAGTCTAATTTGATCTCCATTCACACATAAAACCAAAAAAAATTATTTATTGAACAAATTTACATGCTTACAGGAAGTAAAAACACTCATTTGTTCCAATTTATGCCTATAAGAGTATTGGTCAATCTTTTTGCTATTAATATGGATATGTACAAGACAACAACCATATTTGTATTCAAACGAATGACAAATAAGTTGTGTGCATCTCTAATGGACGGAGGTTGGAATTTGAAGATAACAAATGGACTAATATAATCAAAACTACAATTCACCAAGCTTCTCTTATTTTTCGATACCAGTTCTCCAAATCAACATTATAAGCTAATTTTGTTTGCAATTGAGAAATGATGGTTTCAAGATCTACTTAGGTGGCCATCAATCAATTTGAGCTTGTATAAATGGTTAATATTAATTATAAAATGAGAGACTACAAACAAGAAGTGGAAGTTGGATTCTAATGGTTATGCTTTGATATTTTGCAAGAGGTTGTAGTATAAGAATTATGGGAGGAAATGCACAATAGTTTTAAAGTTTTGTTAATTCCATAATTTTCTCTAATACTAGGGTCTTGGAGGTATTAATCGATAGATTTTACTAGCTCGTAAGGGTTTTACTATTGAATTTCATCTATAGATGAGGAGGATGAATGGGGTGTGATCTATAGAAGCGGTTGGATTAGGTCATGTGAATCAATTGAAATCTATTGTGCAACAAAGGAAACATTTAGTTTGGAAGAAAGTCTAGAGCTCTTGTGGTAGTGAAGGTCGGTAGTGTGTGTGAGCGATAGTTCTTTTTAGTTTTTTAGTTTGTGCTATTATATTGGTTTGTATCTGGTTCTATGGATGTGGTATTGATAGATATCATAGAGTGAGTTGGTGAAGAAGTCTGAAACAATTGTAAAAATTGTGCAGAAATATAAATTCGAAGTTGAATAGAAATTTGGAAGACAATTGTGTGTTGTTCAATTTGATTTCAATTTGTGAATGTGTGCTTGTTTGATCTTGTGTGGTTGGAATCTATTGTGATTTCATGTGTGATGGTGATCTATAATGTGTGAATTTTGATTGTTGTGGAAAATGTGTAGAAATGGAGATGAATCGATTGTAGTTGCTATAATTTGGATTGAACGATAGATTTATGAATTTAATTATAGAAAGTTTATCTATTATGTGATGGAGAATTAATGTTGGTTGATGGTTGATTTTAGAATGTTATCTTTAGTACAAGACCGGGAATTTAGACCATAGCAGTTGATGGGAGAATTAATAGAACATTGGACCAATTGGTGTGAAATAATAGCTTCATAATTGAGATGTATACAAGTGTAAAGGAAATGATAGGAATCCATAGAAAGAGTGATACATGCACATTTTGCTATAAAAAGAATTATTCAACAAATTTATGTAGAAGTTCTATAGTTGATTCAGCAAAGCAATTGGGACTAGTGCAAAAGGAGGCGAATCCTAACAACCAAATATCTATCAAAGTTGATAAGACTAAATTGGAGAATGAAGTTGTGGTCAAAGCAAAAGAATAAGGAGCAATAGATCTTGGTTGGTGAAAAGAGGAATTAAGCTAGAGTTTTTAAGAAGTGACATTGATGACTGTTGATAAGTTTATTAATCCCTCAAATTTTGAGTGGCAAATTCTCAGTAGAATGAAACAAATCTCAATATTTTCTAAACTAGGGATTTGTAGAATAACAAGTTTGCATACTTGTTGCATTCTCCAATTTTCAAAATTTCAATGTGGGAAGTACTTAAAAATTTATTTAGGAAATGTAGTCTAATAGAAAAAGGGAGCAAACATAATTTGTTTACAATGAAGGAAATAGTAGGGATGGAAAAAAACATTTTCTTGGACATTTATAGTCTTTACTTTGTACCATCAAACTAGGCCTGGACAAAAAAAATTCAAATTTTTAATTTTAGCAATTTTAAAAATACAAAAATCCAATTTGGTGTGATTAAGAATACAAAAATAATTAGAATGATTCCAAAATTTTTGGGGATGTTTCAAACAATATGCTAATGATATCAATTGTTAAATTTTAAAAAATGATGCATATATAAATTTTTAAAATTTTTGTAGGATCCGATTTGGTCAGTTTTGGCTTTCTACTCTTTTTGTTTGAAAATGTCTACAAATTTGGGAGAGTTTTTAATTTTTTAATTTTTTAAATAAATAAATAATACATTTGCCTTAGATTCTAATAAAAAAATTTTGGAGGGTAGAAAAGCATTATTTATCATCTTATTTTTTTTTCCCAAAAGTTGCATTTTTTGCCTAAAGAGTTGATCATCCAAAATTATTATAATCTAAAAATTCAACAGTCAATATTTTCCACAATTGATTCCATGCATACTAGACAAATTATGCTTCACTTTTATATGGTTAAAATTAAAAATTTCAAACACATCCATGTATAAAAAAACATCAAAATGGGGCAATTCATTGAAAACCTCCATTGTAAAAACATTGTCAGGCTTTAAGGGGTTAACCTTGGCCTAATACAGTAAACATGAATCTTTATCTATTGATTACTTGGGCATGGTCACATATTCCCTAATCTTCTATTGTGCATTACTTGGAATTAATTAATTTTCCCAAGAATTATTGTAGTGCACCCATACTTCCCTATGAACGAACTCAAAACTAAAGGTATTTCTTAGTATTCATTCATTAAGTAAAAACCAAACCTACAAAGGCTTTACCTCAAATTTCACCAGCTATAGAATCAAAGTTTGACATGTGGATTGTTGACCATGACCAAGCAACCAAGGTCAATGGTAGGAATGAAAAGCACTACACAACATCTAATGTATTGTCACCAAAGAAGCTACGACTCATTGCTAGACTCTAGAAATTGAAGTGTACATTAGTTTGATCAACAATAACATCTACAATGGTAGGACCTTGCTTTTGACTAGTAGAAGATTGTGGAACCCACCTACTTTCTACATAGATGCATTTAGCTTGCTATAGAGCACTGTAAATTGTAGTTGATGAATTCAATTGAAAAAAGCTTGTCATCCTGTTGCTACAACATCATCTATGTTTAATGTAACAAAGTCAAAAGTTTTGATGGCAATTTCTTTATTTCAAAATTGATGTGCAATAATTTTGTACCAATTTTGGAAAGTTTGTATGAGAGGTCTTTTTTTATTTTTGCCACCACAATATTGTGTGGCGTTGGTCCATTGTTTTAGCTACGTGATGGCTTGCCTCCATTCCACCACAGTTCCAAATTGAGAGACAAAGAGATTGCCATATCATTTTGGACAAGAAATATGATGCATGTCTAACAAGTATGTACTACAACAAAGATAATAGGTTTAGTATTTATATCAACTTACAACACTAAAACTTTAAGAAAATTCAAACTCATTCAAACCAATCAAAAATCTAACAAATTCCATCAACTCCTTTATACTAACCCAGTCTATAGAATAGCAAGCACGAACTAGAGATTAAAATTATGGACTAAGCTACATAATAAAACATGTCAGTATTATTCTTCACCATTGACAAGAATAATTTGATCCTTGTGTGACTAGCTAGATTTTTTCCACTTTGTTAGCTGGGTCGTCTTATATTTTACTCTAAAACATGTGTTTAGGCATCTAGATTGATTTCCACACACCCCAATGATGGATTCTCAACCAAATGTGGGTATTCTTACTAAATTAGCCATATTACCAATGCAAATTTTTATAATTCCTTTAAAGATGCTATTTCAAATTTTTAAAAAGCACAAAACAAGGTAGATAATAGTTGATGCTTGCACATCAGTTAAACAATAAAAGTAAAGAGTCAATATTGAAGAACTAATTCAGGAAATAAGGTATCAAAATGTGAAAGACAACCAAGCTCTTAATGTCAGAGCAATCTTTAACTTCACCATATCAAATGTTAAAGAATCTACAATTGCCAATTGAGTTGAATGTTTGTTTTTCCTCAAATAATACCCCTACAAAACAAAGATTAGTACAAAGATGCAACATACATTACATTTACTAAAGCATTAAAAGCATCTATTTTAGGATTTTTTTTCTTACCACATAATGCGTAATGTGAATATGTGATGTTCCCTAAAGCAATGAATTTATAACCTGCTGCAATTTTAGTTTTGAAGTCTCCAAAAGATTGCTCATAAGTTAATTATAGTTGACTAAAGTAAGAGTATAGGTTGTCAAAGGATTTTCATAGTTCAAGTTGGTTTTGCTTTGACTAAACCATTATTAATATAATTCTTCTCTGTGTTAACTACATCAACATAAAGTTTTCAAGGGTGATTAATTGTGAGTGTCCATTTTGTCAGCGGGGACTCTTTTTTTTTTCGTTTGTTAGTATTTTGAGTGAAGTTTATTATACAAAAATATCTAAAAAAAGTGGAAAGCCCAAATAGGTATGACACATGCCATTATAGTATTTAGTCCTTAATAGCAGGGTTGACGAATCTCTACGTCTGCCCGAAAAAGGTGTCCATAACCCAGACGTCTAGACAGTCGGACGTTCGTCCACACGGACGCAGCGTCCTTTCTGCCGTCGGAAAGCGGACGCCTCAGCCGCGGCGGACGGGCGGGGCGGACGGGATGGGCGGATGGGATGGGCGGACGAGTGGGGCAGACGGGCGACTGCGGGACGGTTGGAATAGGGCGGTCGGGGAAGCGGACGGGGGAGATGGTCAGCGGTCGGAGCAGTCAAGCGGTCGAGGCGGACGGCAACGTCAAGAGCGGCGGACGCTGCATCCGCTAGACTTGCGAATGTCAGCGGACGCTGCGGACACAGCGTCCGCGTCCGGACGCCCCAGACATTCGACCGTCTTGTCAACCCTGCTTAATAGCATATTTTTTCCTAAAAATGTAACCCAAATCCTGCATGTAAATAGGGTAGAAATCCAAAAGTTGTACATATTGTAGTCATTTAGTAGAATTGTCCAACTTGGCTAAACTTGCCTTCCAATTGACAAAAATATGATTAAATTGGTCAGGAAAAACATATGTGAGAACCCTAAGTCAATCCTAGAGAGAGGTTTCATTTTCCCTATTATATTAATGAACTAGTAGAAACCGCAATTGTTAGCCTATAAGTGAAGAAAACTCAAGATGGACTAGAGGAGGGCATCTATAATGTAAGTACAATAGTTTTGGATGGAAATTATGCTAGGAATTCAATGACAAAATCAATTTGCCAAGATTCCCCTTTGTATGAATGATTTTTTGTTTGCCAAAAAGTAAAGGAGACAACGGGATGTGATTCTCCTTCTTTGAATGTGCAAAGTAAGAATATGACTTTGCACATCTTTTGTAGAATTATATTGGAGGTTCTACAAAAATTTATGGAAGTTTCTAGTAGTCAGAAAATATTCTTTTACATAGTCAACCACCAAATTTCACAATGGAAAATTCATGAAAATTATCTAGGGTGCAATAAAATGTCACTAAAAATTGAATTAGCTTCTCTTATGCTAACAACAACCTATAACAAGTTTAAAGACATTTTGATAGCCAAAAGATCTAAAACTGATAAAATTCTCCCAAGATTAGCAAATTTGAAGATTACGATGGAGTTGACCTATGTACTAGGAGCATATGAAATCTAAATGGGGTCCAAATTAGGTCTTTATTTACTCCCCTCATACCTACTTACAACCCTAGGCTAGCTACTTCCTCCGGAAAAGTCAACCTCCAAAAGTTAGATTTTTAAACCTTTTGGAGTTTAAGTTGGCACTAGCTTTCGATGACTTTTTAGAGTAAGAAAAAGGGGTTGGGTTTGATGTAAGAATAAGTATAGCCTTCTAAAGCCAGTGGTGCAATCCGTTTGTGATTTGGAGTCTTTCTCCAAAAGGTAGAATTTAGGACCAACATAGAAAGTCAAAATTTGGAGATTAGGATGAAAATCTTAGATGATAAAATTGCTAAGTAGTAAAAGAAGGGGGGTGAGTGACCTTGGAATTATATGTAAGGGCATTCATTTTCCTCTCAAAAAAAACCCTTGGTTCATTCTTGAACCCCTTGTTACACTATTGAGTTCATTTAGTTGAATTTGGGCCATTTAAGCCAAGTTGTCAATATTTGTGTGTTTTTGAAGCATTTCAAGCTTTGTTGTTGTTGCTTTTTAAGCTTCCTTTGAAGAACATTGGAATCCCTTCAAAGTTGGTTATTGTATACACTTGTTGGAGTTGGTTATTAACTTGTTGATGTATATACAAGTTTTTGAGTTTTATTGAAGTTTTTAGAAAGTTTCTAAATTTTGTATAAATTCTAAAGCAAACCCCCTCCATACCTTAGCAATGCCGCTTAGAGGGGCCTTAAGGATGGAATTTGAAGTGTTTGTACTAATTTGTGTATTTCCCTTTGATGTCGCACTGAAACATGGTTGTACTAATTTGTTTTGTACTCTTATTTTGTACTAACAAGTCATTGTGTTAACCTAACATGTATTGTACTAATTCACATACTTTAAGTCGTCTATTTATGCTTTGGGCTAAAATCTTAGTAGTAAATTTTTCAAGTGTATGATTCCCCAAGTTGTTCTGTAGTACTAGTTTTTATATTGCTCCTTGAAAAAACAATTTGTATTTCCACCTTCCCAAAAATTAGAACCAATTTTGAACCAAAGCAAGAACCAAATTCTAAGTGCCCAAAGCCGGCCGCCAAGAGCCTGACTACCAAACTACACAAACATGCACCAATTACATAGGGATGGGTCCAGTCTATCACAACCAGCCATGTGGCGACGCCACCTCACTTTCTAGATGAGGAAGGGCCCTATGAACCACAACTCACCATGTGGCATCACAAGAGCTTATGACTATGAGAAAGAGAACTAGTGACTATGGAAGAAGAACTAGTAACAAACTATAGGAAGGAGAGTTGATAGCAATTGTTTAGTCTATATTAAACCGATTGTGTAGAATGAACTCCTAGGCCGTACCAGCCATTTGAAACAAAATTTGCATTTTTCTTTTGTAAACAAAAATTGAAGGTAGAAGTAGAAATCTAAACTAATAATCTCAATAGCCATATAAAAGTAGATAGTAGGAGAAAAAAAGACATAGAAGTAGGGATTAGAAGAGGAAGTAGAATAGAAGAGTCATCAAACATCTTTTCAATTGCCAAAGAATATGATATAGAAGAAATAGGAACTTCAAGCAAGAAAAGAAACTTAGAATGTTTCTTACAACTCTACAATAGAAGCTCCAAACCAAATTGCAAATAGGAAGAAGGAAGAAGCAATTAGAATTGGAAAGGCAAGTATTGGAAGTTGATAAGGTAGAAGGAAATCTTAGAGAAGTGTTGAGAACCATTAGAAGCAAGAATTAGGAAATAGTTGATTAAGATAGGGATAGGAAGTTTAAGGGTCAATTATTATTTATAAATTCAAAGCATTAGGATTCTATTCCATCAAAATTCAATTACTAGAATAAAGTATTATAGAAAAGGAAAAAGGTAGTTAGAAGTAGGAAAAAAAAGAAGGTAATTAGAATTTTAAAAACTTGTATTAATTCCCTACTTTCAAGCGGGGAGAAAAATTACAAGACAACATTAAACATGGCAGATAGGGAGTACCTTGAAGAAGTTCTCTACAATATTGTGGACAACATCCAATGTGAGATGAGTTTATAATTCCTCTATTTTCTTTCGAATATCTTTGATTAGCCACTTTTAACTCTTAGCTAAATTACAAGTTTAAGTCAAAGTGTTAACATTGTATCTCTTCCAAAGTTTATATTTGAAATTTTGTAAAGTCAATCCAAGGGTTTCCAAAAACATAAAATATTTAGGAATCAAAGTCAAAGTGAAGAAGATATAGGTAGATAGTTTGGTAACTAGATTGAATGAAAAATACCTAGGAATAACCAAAAGGAAGAAGAGTAAAAAATTAAGAATTAGAAACAACTTAAAACTCAAAAGTGAAATTCAAAGTTAGTTTTGGAATTTAAGTTAGCAATAGATAGCGAATGAAGTTTTAAGCACCGATAAGCAATCAAAATTCATCCATAAATAACTCTTGATGAGAAAGGTCAAATTTAAATAGCATTTTAGAAAGTTTAGATCAACATCTTTAAGGAACATATATATAATATCTAAGAAAAATAACTAACTAGAATACACGTAAAGCATTAAAAAACAAGGAAAAGGATGATTAAAATAACCTAAACTTTATTGAAGAAAGAATTTAAGGCCAGGGTTGTCAAACTGGACGGACAGACCGTGTGTCCGTCCGTCCGTCCGGGACGTCCGATTGAAGTTGTGTCCGTCCAAAATGGTCAACGGGCAGCTGACTTTTAGCGGATGAAAAATCACCCAATGGAAACGAAAATCGTCAACACGTTGTCGTGCTGCAAAACACTGCATTATGTAAAAATGTGTGTTTATTTAGATTTGATTGGATTTGAATTAGCGGTTAGTTGTTTAGAAATTTAAATGACCAAGTAAAAGGTGGGGTCGTGGTGAGAACCACGGTTTTGGGGTCAATGCGGGAGCTTGTTAACGATATTGGGGTGCCTGCATCTTGTCACTATAGCTCAGGGGTAGGGTAGCGGGTCGGCTGTATTTTCCTGCCTCACTAGCAGTGCCAAGCCGCGGGTTACCCGGACCAGTCGACGAGCTCGACGGGGATCGAAACCCGGACCGGTCGGTTAACCATCGACGACTTTAACCAGCCGACCAAGTCCACGACTTGGCGACTGGTTTCGACTATCGAACGGTTTTGTTACTTCCATCGACCTGTCACTTCACCATTTGGCGTTTATTTTTCCATCTAACTAGTTCCGTTACTTATTTTACCCTTATTAGAATTTTACTAAGTATTTGAGTTGATTTGGCCTTGTTACATAGTTGGAAGGTGAAGACTGTTTCACCTTCTTTCTTAAGTTTTACTTCTAGTTAGAAAAATAAAAACCAAGCCATTTGGCTAAGGTTTGGAGGTCCACCCATGTGAAAGTGGTATGGGCTGGTCCATGTGGGACTTTGGCATCTAGGAAAAGACTTGGGAAGTTTCCCGAAGTCGGTTTGGTAGTGTGGAGTTGGAGTTTTGGAGGAGAATTGGGAACCGAATGTTTGGAGGGGGAGATCTCAGTGTGTGTGGAGAATTTTGTAATGAAATTTGGAGCTTTTGTGTATCATGTTGTGATGTTTCCGAAAAGTCCTTGCTTGATTGATTTGAAGTAGGCATTTGAGAGTTGTACTTGTTTGAGTGGAAGAGGGTCTGCTGCCTCCCATTTGAAGGGGCAAAGACTTCGATCGACCAAAGAAGACGGACAGGTCTCTTGTTTGCTTTGAGAATTTGAGGAAGTGTAGAAGAGTTTGTTAGCTTTCTAAAAAGCTATCATTTGAGTTATTTGGAGCATTTATGAGTGAGTTGTGAGTGTCGAAGTGAGGAAGGGTCTGCTGCCCTTGATTTTAAAGGCCAAAACTTCGGGAGTCCATGGAGGTTGGACAGAGTGTTAGATTGAATTGAAATTTGGAGGGAGAGTAGAAGTTTGTGTTAGCTTTCCAAAAAGCTATCACTCACCTGATTCGGACCTTTGGAGTGATGGTGATGCATGATCGAAGTTCAGCCCAAACACTGAAGATTTGAAGATAGAAGAATCGTGTGTTGTGGCTTGTGGCTTGTCATTCCTAGCCGGTTTTGGAGGCTTGTTGTCATTTATTGTTATTCCTAGCCGGATTTGGAGGCTTGTTGTTTTCAAATTTGCATTGTAAACCTGTTGCGAGCCGTGGTTATCCAATAAGCGCTCCATTTTGTGTTTGTGGCGGCGAAGTGGGGTTAATGGCCCACATGGTCGATCTTATTTGTTGTTCCCACTGGTGAAAGGCGTTTCCTGGTCACCGTGGGTTTGAAGTTTAGGATCCTTTCCCCCGGACAGCTCAGCTCGTGGTCTGGCTGTCCCGTTTTTCCCGTCCGAAGCCGTGGTTTCTTATCACATTCCCTAATCCCTGACCCATTTAGAGCCATCACAGGATAGGCCAACGGGGAGCAGTTCCGAGACGGCAAAGAAGATTCAACGACCAAATTCACGAACATTTACGACAGTGTTTCACTGCGACAGCGTTTTGTTCAGACAGTGTTACGATCATTCCTGCGCCAATTCTAACCGCAGCCAGAATCCCCGTGATTTCCTGAGGCAGATCGCTCTCTACCCGACAACGTGGCGTCCAGCGTGGCATTAGGGCGGGGACGTATTCTAGGGCGGGGACGTACTCCTGGGCGGGGACTTGTTCTAGGGCGGGGACGTATTTCGGGGCGGGGACGTATTTCAAATCTAATCCAACAAATTTGACTGAAAAATTGATAATATTTTGCTTGTAATTGAATTTAGAAGGAATTTTGGATTTCCCCTTTCAAAATTTGTAAAAAAATAATGGAGATAACATTGATGAATCTAACCATATGGATGGAATCTAAAACTCTAAATCTATAACTTTCCTTTGTATGTGACTTTCGAAATATTATTTGAAACCACACATTATAACGGTTTTTTCCAAAATTCTCAATTCTAGAGATGACTCTGGACGTTCATGGGATAATGTTGGATCTTCATTTAGCCATTTTTCACCTGGTTCATATATTTAGAAATGGTGAAACATCTTGTCTAATTGAATATAGTCTTCTTACTTTTATATCTTACATTTTAACTCCTAAAGGACCAAGATCATTTGTTTGTCCAAAACCACTCAAAATTGCCCCTTCTGTTGCATTCATCTAACAAAACAAACAAACAAATAAAAAATAGAATCTAATTGTAGGATCTTATACTTTACTTGACTGAAATCATATGGTAAAAATTTATGAAGTCTTTGGTAAACCTAAACCGTAATCCCCCCCCCAAAAAAATTATTACTCCACGCCCTTCTAAACCTAAACTAACACACTCCCAAATATTTTTTTAATCCATCAATTTTAGCCAAATGCAAAAACAAACCCTCCCTATCTTTTTCCATTGCATCAAGTCCCTCTAACAATAAATCCACGGTCCCACACACTCCGAAATTTTTGAATCTTCCACCAACTTCCACCAAATCTAAACCCACGTACTCCTCTCCAAAAATTCAATCCAACAAATCCCTAAAAAATTAAAATCTTAAACTTAAACCCTCTTTTTTCTGTTTTGCATTCCACAAAGACTCAAGAAACCTAAACCCCAAGTCTGGAAGTCCCCAACATTTCCATTTTTTTCTTTCCATAAAGACTCTCCAAACTGAAATCCACATGCTTTGAAATTTTTCTTAATTCTCCAATTCACTCCCTCCCTCCAAGACTAGAACTTTTGACTGTAATACTCCCAATTTTTTGTATTCTACAAATTTTTTCCAAAACAAAGCTCACACTTTTTTAAAGGAAGCCCACACTTGTTTAATTCTTTGCAGGAATAAGTATTGTTTTAGTTTTAGCCAACATTATACCCTCCAATGAAATAAAGTAATCCTATTTGTTTCAACTTTCAAACTGTCCATATCTCCCAATCTTCCAAGCAAAAATATCGGGAATTCATTTCACATCTTTTTAAATTAGCATACTGCAAAATCCTACCGTTATATGTGTTTAATTTTTTTATTTTATTACATTTTGGTCCTCGCAGTAAAAATGGCAATTTTGGAATGTTTATAGTAAAAAAATACTCCAAAATATTAAGTAATTAAGGTAAACGCAAGTGTCAGAAAATTTTTACTTTTTTAAAATAATATAATTCTCGGATAATTCCGAGTACATAAAGCATGTTCAAAGAACTCACACTACATCCTTCATAACCTCTTCTTCTTCTACCACCTCTTCTAGAATATATACGACTTCTAAACTCCTATCTACGATAACAACATTCTGGCATTAGCCAACTGTACGGTGGTTTTCTCAATGTCTCCAGAACATCTCCTATAGTTGCCCGATCATTCACATCTTCCTTCTGCAAGCTTTGAAGATGTGTTTTAAGTAATGCATAATTCATGCATTTTTCTTTAACGAAGTACTAGGAATTCCACTCCTCATTCCAAATCTTTTGTGCTATCCATCCTGCGGAATATGTATCAGCTGCTACACTATATAGATGCCTTCGTTGCATCACTTCCAGCGAGTTCTCTGAACCTATACTTCCGTATATATAGAACAATTCTGGAGTAACAAATTTTTTCACCTGCTTCACTTTCGCTAGCTTTTCCATGCTGTCATAGCCATATTTTGATGGCTCCTTCTCCATAACTCGGCTTGATATTCCCCAATCACATATACCAATGTATATTCTATTCTTCTTCCAAGGGTCAAAATGTAGCAACACATTGGATGGAGATAAATCGTTGTGCATGTAGTTCTCATTGTGACATTTCCAGACTGTCACAAGCAAGGACAACGCCAATGCAACGCGATTTTTCCTATACGTTGCAACCCATTCCAGTTGCGCTTTGCTCAGCTCTGAGTCGTGTTGCTTAACAATGTCTTCGATTTCCAGCACCTCAGAAACCTTGTTGTCCATATTCTTCCAAAAACTTGCCAAAGATCCACCATTCCACCACAACGAATAACCGGCCATTGTTTTGGGATTCAAATACGAAAGTCTAATGATGCCCGGATGCTTCACGGGACATCCTCCAGCCTCATTTATGATTTCCAAACGTTTTTTCTTCTGATTCTCTTCTTTGAGACGTTTCTCGGCAAAATCCATCCACATTGGCATGTTGTTCAGTCTTGTGATGTGCACCTTCATCACAGTCCCATACCCTCCTTCCGCTGTAAATCCCGGCATCTGTACAACTTTTATTGAGCTGTCAAGCCACTGAAACGTTCCACTAACGCAGTGCGTCAATACAGCATTCTCCATCGATTCCTTCCATGGTAATTTTCCTCGTGCCCGTGATTTTGAAAAACCTTGGCAAAATGTCTCGATCATCGATAGTTTTGCAAAAAGTTCCTCGTCTGCAACATCCCAGTCAGTTCTATTCTCCTTTTTATTAGCATCGTAACGCCATTGCGTCACGATATTTGTTGCCAAAGCCTTCACAGTTTTTTCAAGCCACTCCGAAGCTAACCAATAATCTTGGTAATTGTTGAAGTCTTCAAATGATTCCATAGTCACTTCAATCTCGTAACGTAGCTTCTCCAAGAGTTCATGGTAACCATTTTCGTTCTTGTTGACGTACTCCCTCTCCAACATTGCTAAACTCCGTCGTCGATAAAAATCCACACCTATTGATCGTGCCTTTTGTGTGTACTCTATCGGAGGCCAATCGGGTCGCGCCGGTTTTACTTTCTTATGACTTGATGATGTCGGATGCGAAGATGATGACGGTTGAGTGCTCTGCTCGGCAACAACTATTTCTTCGATGGGCACATCCAAGTCCCAGGCCATTGGGCGTTTCCCCGTCGAACCACTTCCTGATGCAGCCATAGTATTCGAAAAAAATTCGAAAATCTCCCGTACAAATAAAGCGCCACACCTGTGCACCCTCCGACTCACTGTATAGGCCGCAAATCGCGAACTAACACGTGAGGCTAAAAGTGAAGGCCTGGCAATGTCAAAATGAGCAAAAAAAAAATATATAGGGAAGGCAAAAACCACTTCCCTGCCCACCCCGCGAGTACGTCCCCGCCCTGCCCCCAGTTCGTCCCCGCCCTGTCGCGAGTACGTCCCCGCCTATACCCAGTACGTCCCCGCCCCTGCCTTGACGTCCGCGCTCCCCGGTATAAAAGGCCGTGCCCGCCTCCTCACTTTCTGCCCTCTGAACTCCCTCGTGCGCCACCTCTGAGCTGGTTGTCTGGGCGTCTCAGTGGGCCCTACATCACATTCCACGTCATTTTTGTTGCACAAACATCGTGCGATGGACACATCACCACGGATGACGAAAAACGAGCGAGACAAAACAAGAAAGAGAAGTGGACAGGTACAGAAGAAGCGGATGCATGTTTTACGAAATCCGTTAAAAATTGCTTTCAAGGGGTGGGAGGAAGTACAGGACCCGTGGAGCATGGACACGTGTGCGGATTACATTGAGTGGTGTCACATCGACAAGGCCTTTCCTGAAGAACGACACCACTACCACCGATACTTCCACAAAGCAAATTTGCGATATTGCATGAATGATGCATTCAAAAATCGGTGCATTGAAGTCTACCAAGTCCTTTACAATAGAGCGAAGGTGGAGCGCAATGAAGTTCACTTTTTCATTGCAAGAGGAGTACACGCAGAGGTCACGCTAGGGAAGAGGGTGGATTGGTCAACCATCAAGGAGAGAGGTTCCAAAATAAAAGTTCCTCATCCAAGCAATGGACTAATTCCAATGGGTGTTCTAATGTTTCCTGAAGGTGGGTTGGGGCACTTGAAGACAATCGTAAATCCCTCTACAGCTCATGATGACACCGAGGATTCTACGACAGATGACGATTCAGATGGAGCACGTACTCCACCGCGTCCTCTGACGGCCAAAGGGGAATAACGTGGTAGGCGGAGGAGGGCCCTACAATATGCTCGAGATCCTCAACCTCAACATGAAATCCAAAATGAAGTGCACGAGGAAGTTTACGCACAACCCACTGAAAATAGAAGAAATGTATATGATACAATCTCGGCCTTGAGGAACGAACTTGCTGAAAAACACGAAGAAATTAATCGTCTGCACGATTACAGGCACACGTCGAGGGCGGTGTTGGAAGAAAAGAACCAAGTCATCAGCAATCTTAGACAAGAAATTGCACGATTGGAACATGCTTTAGAGCTTGCTACATCAAGGAATTAGTTAGCAATATCCAATTACATAGCTATCTCGAGGTTTTTAAATTTTCATGTTCTTTTTTAGTTCTGTACAGTTGTGCTCATGTAATGAGACAATTTTTATCAATATATTCATATTCTACGGTATTACCCATCCAAAATACAAAAATTATTTTTGGCTAAAGACGTGTCACTTGCAAAATTGGATTGCTTCATTTCATATACATTTATTGTGTTGGTTTAGGGTTCATACTTATTTTTACTTAAACATCTCATATCTTGACCATACTTTTGTAAAGTACTGAACTTCAAGGATGTTTGGTTGAATTTTTTATGAAACAATTCTTTTTGAATTTTTGAATTTTTAATAACATACCCAAAAATTGGCTTTTTGCACAATGTCTTTTTAAAAAATAACCCTGGTCCATTAGGTGTTAATGCAATAAATAAAAAATTTAGAAAAAAAATTAAATTACATAATTCATATAAATATTAATTAGGGCGTGAATTCTAATCCAGCAATGTGTACATTGAAATGTGTCTTTCAATATAATTTTTACTTTTTTTACTTTTTTAATTCTATTTTGTGATCTAATTGTCAAACTTTTGCATTCATAAGAAATTCATTTTGCTCTTTTGCAAACTTTTAGACATTTCATATGTATACAGTGCCATTTTAATTTTTTAGGTGTGTATTTGTATTGTATGCACATTCCTTATGAATTGAATAGCTCCCGTTTTTTGTGAGTTAAAGTGTAATCCCTAAAGGGCCAAGGCCTTATCTAGCCCAAAAACACTCAAAACTGCCATTTCTATAGCAAAGACTAAGAAAATATTGAAATTCATTTATTTTCACATCTAACCGTAGGATATTACACCTGACTAGTATAAACTAGTGTGGGAAAAAAACCAAAAATTGTGATTGAATAAATTGCAAGATATTTGCGTTTAAAGTAGAAAAAGCAAGCTTTTCCACACATTGAGCAACTGGATTTTTTGACTTTGAACATTTTCAACTTAAAATTTTTGCACTACAAAGCTCCGAGCTTTAAATCTTCATAGTGGAGATTAGAGTTCAGAGTCCAAAGAAAAAAAAAAAAAATGAAAACTTAATTTTCATTCTTAAAACAATTGGTAACTAGAAATATGTACTAGACAAAATGAAAACCTAAAATATCAATATGGGGTAGATGGAATTAAAATGCACTAATCCAATAGGAAGATTGTTCTACAAAGTAAATCAAACCACGCAAATTTATTTTCTTTGGAAAAAATGCAAAGCATGCATTGACAAATGAATCGTGCAAGTCGTTTTTTCCAAGAACATGCTGTAATTGCTAGAAAAACTAGAATGTCCATAACTTCCTCATAACAAATCCAAATGAAATTAATCAAAGCTTTCCAGATAGACAAAAATTTAATCTATGAGAAAAAAAATTCCGCAGAAAAAATTCAAAGTATGCCGAAAATTTTTTGGCTGACCGAACTGCCTCTTGTCCACTATTTTGAGCTTATTTGGGCATAATTTTTGTTCCCATACACCTATTGAAAAAAAATTATATTTCCATGAAGCTTATCAATTTTTTTCTCTGAAAAAAGGCATTGTGAAAAATCTGGACGAAAATTCAGCCCGTACATACTTGCCCAAAAATGCATTTGTCTCCCTTAGGAACAATGGGACTTTTTGAATTCATAACTCCCAAACCCCCAAACTCCTTCAAAGGTGTCATGATTCGACTTTGGACACTTGGACGGGGACGTTGGGCTGGGACTCAGGGATTCAAGAAACCAAAAACATTCTAAAGTTGCATTACCAAGAAATCATTTCCAGTTGTATGCACCTTAAACTTTAAAAATGAAAGTAATATGTAGGTCATAAAAAGAGCATTTTTATTTCATATGTGTCGCACAATATGGTATTGAAAAATTGGACAAAGTCAACAATGTAATCAAACAAAGTTCCACACATATAATAGTAGCTAAAAAGATAAAAACTAGCAGCCTTTACATAGCTATATATTTACATTTTTCCAAATGCTTGAAGTACGCAAAAGTGCACTTAGTCCAAATGAACTAGGCTATTTGCGGTACCACTTGTACCGGCCTCGGTGTCATGCATCCCGGACATTGGAATATCATCTTCATTGGAGTCCAAACGAAGTTGCCGCATTGCACCGCGTGTTCGTCTTGCTGGTCCATCCTCCTCCAGTAGGCCCCTCAGAATTTGAGATTGTTGAAGTTCTTGAAGAGCTATACGAGTTCCCGGACTGTGTTCTTCTAGCAAGAAGTCTACAGCATCATTTTTGAATTGCTCTCTCCATTCAGATTCAGACATCATCACTCTTTCTCGTGCGGTAGGAGGTACATATTCACCAGGATCCACAAGTTGAACTCCGTTGTCATCGGTGATACGTTGTCCGTCGTTGCCCCAAATCCAACCCTTTGGATGTGGTCCAAATCGAAATTGATGCTCATTTCCATCCCAATAGCCAATGAAGCATTGGTAGAAGAAATTTCTTCTTCCTTCACTAATAGCGTCCGTGCCTTTAATCAAATTGTGGCACACACGAACAACTTCAGTTGGGTTTGATTCCCATCCCCAGTTGTTGGAAAGCCCAGAGACCTCTAAAGAGTGATACTTATAACGCCAATTCCAAATGAGGTCTTCTCCCCATTTCTGTGGATGATCTGGAGCATTCATTACATCAAATTCCCAGCTTGGCGGCATATGCTCGTACAAGCCAAATAGCTTGTACAAACGCTCATGGAAAGGAGCCTTGCAAAGTACGCAACGCCTTCGATTGACCATTAATGCAATCAAACAAATTGGATGATACAAATGCTCACATGTGCCCAATTGGAATCCACCTTCGGGGCCAAAGGCATTCAAACACATTGGACATTGTGTACCATCGAACACAAAGCTCGGTGGTTTTGGCCACAACAATGTACTCGGTTTAGTCACATGGGCAGACCTTTCATTTTCAAAATCCCACCCATTTCGAGGCCAATCAATGATGGTCTGATTTCCAACTCCAACTTTGGTCTCCATTTTGTCCGAGAATAACTCATCCATTAGTTCCCATGATGTTAAGCCAAAAACACGTTCTTGATTGTGCACTGCATAATGATTGGCAATTTTCTTCAATTCTGCTCCCATTTGTCGGTTCTTGTCCATAGTAAATACACACGCCAACTTCCACTCATAATACTGTGACACCAATGCATCCAAATGTTTCTGGAGCTCGACATTTTTTCCACGAAGCACTTCTAGCTCTTCGGCACCTACAGTAAAGTGAGACGGGTGACCAGCTTTGTGCAGACCTTCACCAACGTGGCCTTCGCTGAATACATTACCAGCTTGTAGAGCTCTTGTAAGGCGGGCAATTTCTTGGGACTGTCGGTCAATGACATCGTTCTTTTGTTGAATCTCGACCTTCAACTTGTGAGTGTCTTCTAACAAGTTTTGAATTTCCTTTCTTTTTTCGTTGAGGTTACTCTTCAAGGCTGGGATTGTATCTTCTTCACTTTCGACAGCTTCATTTGGTAGCCGAAGATCTTCTACTTCCATTGAATCTTGTAGTCGGTCATTTAAAACTGCTTCCGAGACAACTTCTTCTGTGCTCATTTCCTTCTCCCTTCTTCTTTTCACCCGATGTTCCACTCTATTACCTAGAGCACGCGGTAGAGTGCGCGTCCCGTCGGAGTCATCATCAGGAGAAGAGTCACTGGTTACATATGTGTTAGGGGGCAACTCAGTCAATGGCCTCACGAACCCCAATCCGCCGTTAGGGTACCTTCGTACACCCATTGGAATCAATCCATTGGTGGAATGAGGAACTTTTATTTTGGAACCTCTCTCCTTGATGGTTGACCAATCCACCCTCTTCCCTAGCTTGACCTCTGCATGTACCCCTCTTGCAATGAAAAGGTTAATTTCATTGCGTTCCACCATTGGTCTATCGTATAACACTTGATAGACTTCAATGCAACGATTCTTAAATGCGTCGTCGGTACAGAACCTCAAATTGGCCTTATGGAAGCGACGGTGATAGTTGTGCCGGGCTATGGGAAAAGACTTGCCAATGTGGCACCATTCAATGTAATTGGCACAAGTGTCCATATTCCATGGATCAGGTTCATCTTCCCATCCCTTGAATGCCAACTTCAACGGATTGTTTAAAACGTTCATCCGTTTCCGTTGCTTCTGTCCAGTCCTCTTTCTTGTTCTGTCTCGTTCGGCCTTCGTCATCTTCACTACAGGGTCCATCACACGGCGGTTTGGGTTGAAGTAAAGAGCGTAATATAAAAAGGACCTCACAAGGACGCCTAGGCAACCAGCTTAGAGGTGGAGCACACGGGAGTTTGTGAGGCAGTTGCTAAAAGGGCGGGGACGCGCATATATACTGCTGGTCCGCGCTATCAGGGCGGGGACGTACTTGATGTCAGGGCGGGGACATACTCAAAATAGGCGGGGACGTTTCTGCCCTGGGCGGGGACGTACTCGTCGCTGGCGGTAGGTGGAGAAAATTAGAATAAAAAAAAAAGATTTTGGAAGATTTACCTTGTACCTTGCATTTAATGTCACTCATCTTTTATTTCATGTGAGTTGTCAAAGACCCGTGAAGCTCCCATCATCCAAGAGAAAAATAAATTAACATTACTAATAGTTAAAAGGATAAATAAAAAAAATTGTTAAACCCTAAACCCTAAACCCTTAGCCTAAATCCTGAACCATTTCATAGCACAATAAAAAATGCTCACATTTCATTCAATTTCAACCCTTGTATGATGAGTCCAACAAATTTTCATTTGATTCTCAAACATTTTTATATCCCCATATATGGTAATTCCGTTATTTTCTTCATTTGTTTCTATAGCTTATATCCCGTCGTTAAATTATTCCAATTTTTTATTTATTTGAGTCTCTCTTTTGTTTATAACCCCACATATGGTTAATCCAATTTTTTATTTATTCAAGTCTCTCTTTTGTTTATGTCCCCCTGTATGGTTAATTCAAACTTTTATTTATTTGAGTCTCTTGTTTGTTTATGTCCCCCCATATGGTTAATCCAATTTTTTATTTATTCAAGTCTCTCGTTTGTTTATGTCCCCCCATATGGTTAATCCAATTTTTTATTTATTCAAGTCTCTCGTTTGTTTATGTCCCCTCATATGGTTAATTCAATTTTTTATTTATTTGAGTCTCTCGTTTGTTTATGTCCCCTCATATGGTTAATCCAATTTTTTATTTATTTGAGTCTCTCGTTTGTTTATGTCCCCTCATATGGTTAATCCAATTTTTTATTTATTTGAGTCTCTCTTTTGTTTATAACCCCTCATATGGTTAATCCAAATTTTTATTTATTTGAGTCTCTCTTTTGTTTATGTCCCCTTTCTTGGTTAGTCCAATTTGTTATTTATTTGAGTCTCTCTTTTGTTTATCTCCCCCCCCCTATACGGTTATTCCAATTTTTTGCCCATTTGTTTGTCTAACTTATTTATCTACCCTCACATGATTATTTCAGTATTTTTTTATTTGGTTCTCTGAATTATTTATCTCCCCTTACATGATTATTCGATTATTTTTTTCATTTCATTCTCTAAATCATCTGTCTCACCTCACATTTTTATCCCGAAATTTCTTTCATTTGATTCTGTAACTTATATGT
The DNA here is from genome assembly GCA_963969395.1 of Pseudoscleropodium purum. Lineage (NCBI taxonomy): Eukaryota > Viridiplantae > Streptophyta > Bryopsida > Hypnales > Brachytheciaceae > Pseudoscleropodium > Pseudoscleropodium purum. The sequence goes on along the minus strand of OZ017798.1, from coordinate 7,416,555 downwards.
CTTCCTCCATGCGATGCATCTCGTAGTTATTTTTTTTGGTTCTCTAACTTCTTCATGTACCTTCATTTCGATAAACCGTTCATTTCTTACACCCATATATTCTACCATTTTTTTATTCTCTCATTTCTTCCTTCCATTTTTGTGCCACTTTTTAAATGTATAGCCTTCCTTTTAAAAAACCGGTTGCAATGTCTCTCTATGGATTCTACATATTTCTGTCCAATCCTTAATGTTGTTGCAATTCTCTTTGTCATTTTTTTCCAATTCACGCGTAATTTATTTGATGTTTCCCGTTTTTGACGAATTCAACGTTTCTTCAATTGATTTGTTATACACAATTTCTTAAATACTAAAACCGCATTTTTTGTAGCATCTATCTTTGATATTTAGAATGATGTAGTGAATGAGTAATTAATGCTTGAATACTTCATATCTTAGGAAATCTGCAAAAATGGGGGGCAACTGTAGAGTGCAAGTACAAGTATTTGAAATGTCTTCCCTCGAAGGTTTTGAGGAGGGAAACCCAAAACTGATTTGAATCTCTCCCCCGCCTAGCGTCCCCACGACTACGTCCCCGCCCATACAAAAATACGTCCCCGCCCCAACGTCCCCGCCCTGAAGTCCTTGCCCGAACGCCTTGACGCGTGGAATCGGGAGTGCGGGAGTCGGGAGTCCCTGAGTCCCCGCCCTAGCGTCCCCGCCCTGACAAGTACATCCCCGCCCTGACGTCTTTGCCCGAACGCCTTCTGGGGCGGGAGTGCGGGAGTCGGGAGTCCCTGAGTCCCCGCCCTAGCGTCCCTGCCCGGACAAGTACGTCCCTGCCCCTACAAGTACGTCCCCGCCCTGACGTCTTCGCCCGAACGCCTTCTGGGGCGGGAGTGCGGGAGTCGGGAGTCCCTGAGTCCTCGCCCTAGCGTCCCCGCCCTGACAAGTACGTCCCCGCCCCGACAAGTTGTCGCAGCTTAGAATTTTGATTTTCTTAGTATACACCCAAATAGGAACGGAAACTAGTCATTAGCTAACCGGATCCGATTAGGTGGGGAAGGAAAACTCAGAATTAGCACGGAACGTGAAGTAGTGGGCTTCTTGGATCTAATCCGGTCAGGAGTAACTAACGACGGAAACGGAATGTAACACGGATTAGGTCTAGGACCGGATGATGATGATGAACCGGATTATGATGGTAAACCAGATTCATAATGACAAACCGGAAAGGGTCCAGGGACTATATAAGGAGGAGCTTTCATTGTTGCACCCCCTTTTAGAAACTCGACCTTGAGCGCGCGGTTGAGTTTTTGTCGTTTGTGCGTCTGTGCGTTTGTGTTCTGTTCGTTTTGATTCCGGTTGAGATCGGAGAGAGGAAGTGAGGAACGGGACGTGCGGCTAGAAGAGAGTGAGGTAGATGTGAGTGGGAATGCCTCCGCTACGTAGGTCGAGACAAGCGAGTCCCTCTGGAGGCGAGGTGAAGCTCCGGAAAGTCATTCCGGTTATTCCCTCCACAGAGTCGGAAAAGTCTGAACTCATGGATGATCTCAAATCCATGGGTTGCGTAGGGTTTGCCGAGAAACCTTGGGGTTTTAGGGAGGAGAGAATGGTCAAGGAGCTCCTCGGAAAGTTGTCCAACCAGTTTGACAACACCGTGAGGGGAACTCCCATCAACTGGAACGAGGGGATGTGGAGAACGGTTTACGGTTTCCGGGCAGGAGGTTTGGGAATGGCGAGCCGGAAGGATGAGTTTGTCCGAGGGAAGTTTAAGGGAGCCGTCAACCCGAAGGACGGATACGCAGTCGAGGATTGCTTGGATGACCGACACCGTCGGCTCCTGCAATTCCTGGTTCCGGTTCTTCACCCGGAAAAGCCGACCAGGGTGATGATCACCCTCGGCAACACCATTTTCGGTGCCCTCAGTGGTACCCGGAAAGTGGATTGGGCACGGATCATTTCCGATCTCGTGGCCCAGCTTGTTAGTAGGGTTGGGAAGAAAAGGGCCACTCCAGTGTGCCCTTATCTCTTCCACCTCTATCGGGAGAACCAAGTCCTCACCGATATGGAGGACAGGGCGTGGAAGACGTAGGAAGTGCTCCTGAAGTATGGGGAGTCGGAGACGGATGACGAGGCGGAATCCGATTCCGGGTCAGACCGGGAGTCCAGCGAGGAAGAGGAGGAGCCGATGCCGCCGATCAAGCGACAGAAGCTGACGCCTCCATACAAGCGCGGGACGCCTCCCGGTCAAGACAAACCGGCCCCGGAGGAGAAACCGGAAGCCGAGAAGACCAATTCCGGGGGAGATCCGGATATGCAAGATCCGTTCAACGGTCTGATCAACGTCCTCTGCAACATCAGGGCGGATTGGGAGGTGAAGCACAGGACGCTTGCGGCAATCGGCAAGTTGGTGGATGCGGCACCGGACAGCAAATTGGCGGAACAAATGGCGGAGTGCATCACGAATCCGGAAGAGACCTGGAAGCAGGAAACAGAGATCCGCCGGTTGCAAGAGGAGGTGGATAAACTGAAGGCAACTCTTTTTGCCTATCAAGAAGACGTGACAGCTGCCCGGGAGATGGCGGAAGAGACTCGGAAGATAGCCGAGCAGATCAAGGCGGTCCTGGGAGAGACCGGAACGGCCGCTGCCAAAGCGAAGCTCTTCGACGAGAAGATCCACGAAGAGAAGAAACTATCCGGTTCCCGGATGGTCCGGATTCTCGCGGACTTCGCTGAGCAGGTGGAGACGACAATGGTGGAGGGGCGGAAGGCAGCGGACCGGATCGAGGAGAGCAGCCGGAAGCTGACGGGAGCGACGTGCGACAAAGGTATTCACCTTTCGGACATCTCTCTACCGGATCTCTTTCCGGACGCGACTATGGCGAAGGATAGGAAGGATTGGACTCCTGAGTCCAAGAAGTCTGCACGGACTGGGACTCCGGGCACGAGACCGGATATCACCATCGACCTGGAGTCTCCATCTGGACCGAATCCTGCGGAGGGGGAACGGGTCCGGAATTTGAGTGAAGTCTTCGAGGAGCTAGTCCCGGAGACCGGAAGCCCGACGATAGGATCTAGAGTTGTAGGGTAGATAGGATTTTAATTTCAGTTAGGGGTAGGAGCGGATCCGGATCCGGATCCGACTCAACAGTATTAGGTTAGCCGGAAGTTAGATTAGGATGGCGGCGGACCCCTACGGGTTTTCCGCTCCTTTTTGTGCTTTTAGGGTTTTTACCCTTTGTATATAAATCAGTTCCTGAGATGGGAACTGGGAGTTTTTCATTTTGCAAACTTCTTGTACTTTTCTATTCTCTTCATTGTGTGTCTCTCTCCAGCGCGACAGGATTGTATGATGTGGAGTTAGGATAGTACGAGCCGGTTTGCGAGTGATTTCTCCCCTTGGTGTTTATTTTCCGATCCTAGGTGCATGTGAGTAGGTATCGAAGAGTTGGGAGTGAACTTAGTTCCTCAGCACGTCTAGAGTTTGAGATTCCGGGTGAGAAAGCCGTTGTTAGGCTAGGCGGGTAGGGAGGGATTCCTTAGCTGCGCTAGAACTCCTGGGTGGGAAATCCGGTCGAGTGTCCGATCTCCTGTGAGGTCTCACCACCCGTATGGGTAACGGAAGAACTTTAGTTGATGTTGGAACGGATGGGTGCACTTGTAACCACCTGTCTTCGCACGGATCGGAAGTAGCATCAAGGTCGTTGTAGTACGAGAGGGTCGAGTGTGGGGTCTTTGTGTGACCTACGACCCGGATTGCTATCTGGGTTGTTGTGAAGGACCAAACCGGATCCGGATTAGCTTAGGAGTTTAGAAGGTAGGACAGTGGGTCTTCAGCCACTATAAGTCACGGAAGGAGTGGTGGGCCTACCACTCTCAAAATTAAGCGGCGACCCCTTTGATGGTGAAACAGAGGCAAAACCAAACCGGATAGGATTACGGGTACAGGATGACCATCCCGACCGGATTGGTCAGGACGGATTTCCAGGATCGAAAATTGTGAGATTCTGGGATTTGGGTATTTGTACGGACCGGATAGTTAGTAGGAGCGGAAGAAGGAGTAATCCGGTCTATAGTTATCCGGTGTGGTGGTATTTCTGGTTCTAGATCTAGGACCGGAAAGTAAGATTGGCATACTGACTGAGCTTAACTGTTTAATAGAGCTAGATACTTCACAGGATCTCGTGGGTTCGATCTTTAGAGTCACTCAGTTATACTCTAGAGCGATTTTTGTGAGTATAATGGGGAATTGACCTGCCCTGTGCTGCGACACAAGTACGTCCCCGCCTTGACGTCTTCGCCCGAACGCCTTCTGGGGCGGGAGTCGGGAGTGCGGGAGTTGGGAGTCCCTGAGTCCCCGCCCTAGCGTCCCTGCCCTGTCAAGTACGTCCCCGCCTTGACGTCTTCGCCCGAACGCCTTCTGGGGCGGGAGTCGGGAGTCCCTGAGTCCCCGCCCTAGCGTCCCCGCCCTGACAAGTACGTCCCCGCCCTGACGTCTTCGCCCGAATGCCTTTTGGGTCGGGAGTGCGGGAGTCGGGAGTCCCTGAGTCCCCGCCCTAGCGTCCCCGCCCCGACAAGTACGTCCCCGCCTTGACGTCTTCGCCCGAACGCCTTCTAGGGCGGGAGTCGGGAGTGCGGGAGTCGGGAGTCCCTGAGTCCCCGCCCTAGCGTCCCCGCCCTGTCAAGTACGTGCCCGCCCTGACGTCTTCGCCCGAACGCCTTCTGGGGCGGGAGTTGGGAGTGCGGGAGTCGGGAGTGCGGGAGTCCCTGAGTCCCCGCCCTAGCGTCCCCGCCCTGACAAGTACGTCCCCGCCCCTCTCTAGTACGTCCCCGCCCTTGTATAGTACGTTCGCGCCCTTACGTGGAGTTCTACCAGCCACCAGGAGGGAGTATATAAGGACGAGTAGGCAGAACTAAAGGCACGTTTTCCCTTGGACCTCATCATTCTCGGACCTCTCAGAGCTCCTTGATAGAGTTTATTGGGTGGAAAGCGGCCTTGGTTCTCGGCTGAGGTGATGTAAAAATCAATTCAAGTAGGGAACCGACGCTAACTACTTTTACAGGTACAAAGTTGTAGAAGACAATACAAGCACAAGTGAGGAGTTCCAACTTGTAAGTTGTGATGGCGACAAATCGAAAAACCACAAGAGAGTGGGAACCGTGGTATGATTTCTCTATTGATGGATCTAAAGTCACATGTGTCTTTTGTGGCGGGACAATGGCTTACAAATGGGAGCGTGCTTTTGCACACTACGGTTATAAAGCAAAAAGTGAGCGAGCAGTGTGTTCCAAAATACCTCGAGCGGTGAGACATAAATTTGCCAACTGCGTTGGATTTGTTCCACAACGCACAAATTTGGAGGACCCACACGACGTTGAATCAATTCCGAGCGATCCATCCATAGCAGCTCCAAATGTTGCCACGGAAAATATAAACGAACATGCTCGGAATGAAGGAGAAAGAGGGGGAAGAAGGCGTTTGGAGGTTCTAAATGAAAATGAAGACCAACTACCAACATCAAACAGTGAAGCAGCATCGAATTTCACAAGATCAAGATCATTACATCAACAACAAATGGTAGATGCCTTCAACATTGCAAAGAGGAAAGAGTTGGATGAAAAGTGGGCAAGCTTTTTTTATGAGGCAAATGTACCCTTCAACATTATAAGAAATCCTGCTTTCATTGAGGCAGTCAAGGCAACTTCTTTGGCACGATTTGAATATTCTCCACCTTCGTACCACCAATTGAGAACAAACTTGATTGAACCGAAGAAGCTACAGATTGAGAATGAGATATCTGCAAAAACAAGTTTTGCAGTAAAAAATTATGGGGTAACGATTTGCACGGATGGTTGGGACGATGTAAATCGACGGCCTCTCATGAATGTCATGATGTCATGTCCCGCAGGTGATGTGTTTATGGGGTCCATCGACACTACAGGGCAGAACAAGACAATGGTCTATATAGCAGACCAATTGAAAACCTTCATCGAGAAAGTGGGTCCCAATAATGTAACTCAAATTTGTACAGACAATGCGAGTAACATGCTCGGTGCAATGGATGACGTAGTTCGCACATATCCGCACATCTTTAAGCAAGGGTGCGCGGCACATGCACTGGATTTGTTGCTTGAAGATTGGGCCAAGTTGCCGGATTTCAAAGATTTAATAGCAAGGGCAAAGACAGTGTGCAATTATATCAGAAATCACCATGCAACAATGTCAACTTTCCGGGAGTTGAGTCCAAAATTATGTTGCAGCATTTCGGAATAGGCAAAACGGACCGCAGAACCGGAGGGACGCAATGTGCGTACTGAATACCATTGATGATTTAACATTTTGGCAGAGGTGTAAAAATTACGTGTTCATTGTGGAAGACGTTTTGAAGGCCTTGCGTGTGTTTGATGGACGGGAACCAACTATGGGCAAGGCATGGATCACAATGCACAGGTTGCGACGACATGTTTTTCAACTCAGAGAGGGTCCTTTCTTCCTTCCGGATCACCTAGCTACGGTCATGGAAGAGACATTTGAGGAGAGGTGGAACATGTTTTTTACCGACGTGCACTATGCCGGGGCATTGTTGAATCCTTATATCAAGGACAACCCAGCTCTAAGGGAAGATGGAATGGCCCTTCGTGCACTACATCGGGTTGTTCAAAAAATGAAGGATGTGGTGGGTGTGCGTTTTGATGACGTCATACAAGAATATGTGCAATACGTGGAGGGTGAAGGACCCTATAGTCCTGACGCATCACTGGACATTCGGGAAGCAAAGTTACTTCCACATCGATGGTGGAAAGCAATTGGAGATTGCTTCTTGTCCAAAATTGCGAAGCGTGTTTTAGCCCTTACATGTTCAGCATCGTTTTGTGAACGAAATTTCAGTATGTATTCCTTCGTCCACAACAGGAACAGAAATCGTCTAGCAGTGGAGAAGGCTGAGACTTTGGTATACATTTATACCAACAGTCGCGTCCTTCGTCAAAAACCTGGAGCAGATCCAGTTCGTTGGTATGATTTGAACAACGTATCAGAGGATTCGGATCCGGATGAACTTGGACCCATTCTAGTCGATGAACCTAACCGCCATCGAGAATTTGATGCTATGCTAGCGGCAGAAGAAGAAGAAGACGACATGGAAGCGAATCGGCCACCACCTGCACCCCAAGCAAACCCACATGGTTGGGGGCGAGACATGGACCACCGCGAAGAAGCAAGAAACTATTACGGGGAAGAAGATGATATGGAAGACAACATTCGTCATGAAGCTTGGGGACCTTGGGCTCCCAATCCTCGTCTTAGTCCATCTCCTATACATCAGGAAGAACAAGAAGATGAAATTGGTAATGAAGTAGATCCTTTTGTTTTTCCTGTAGAAGAGGATGAAGCCATAGTTGGAGATGACAATGTTCAAAATGACGACAACGACAACGATGAAGACAATGATGATGACATTCCTCCACCTCAAAACAATCGTGAAAATAGAGATGATGAAAATGGTGGAAATGGTGGAAATGGAGGAAATGGCACAAACCCTACAGTTCTAGACCATGAAGGGCCTATTGAGGATGCTCCAATGATTGTAAGCCACAACAGGCTGGGCGGACCTAACAACATCAACGCAGATGTACATAGACATTTGAGAGCGAGCCTCGAAAATACAAGGACAAGTGAGACCATCGACATAATTGAACCAACTGGTAATATTCCGAGGCTATTTGATGTCCAACGTGTACGAAACAGAGGAGGCGCTCGAGGAGTCGATCGTATCCATCCACCCTCTTCTGTAGCAATTCCTAGTACAATGCAAGAGCATCGTACGTTTGTGCCCCCTCGGCAACATTCTTCTCCGAATATATCTGGAAATTCCAATCCCAAATCTTTTCAAGAAGGGTTACGCTCAGTGGGAGATGGAAATGTCGTAGTGGATAATGCTCCCAATATCGGAGCAGATGGTAGACCCTCTGAAAGCACTGTAGTCCATGCGGTGGGTCAATATACTACTCGCGGTTCTGGTGGTCGTGGTGGTCGTGGTGGTCGTAGTGGTCGTGGAGGAAGAAACAATGATGGAGACCACGGAGACACAGTGTCAATAGCTCGCAAACGTCCGCATCGTGGAGTCGGAGTCAGGTTAGCTGAGCAACAAGTATTGCCATTTTTGCAGACTTATACTCCGGGACCTACATCCTCAACCCCAGCATTTGTGATTCTTGGAGGCCCAGTTATAAATTCTGATGTGGAGGACCCAGATGCTAGAAGACACAAAATGTTGCGGTTGAACCGTAGTGGTGGAAATAGAATCACGGAGGTCCGCAATGAGAACTCAGAGTTTGAAGGTCAACAAACAGACGGAGATGAACATGTTGGAAGTGAAGATTATGCAGACGGGGATGATGAGTACGACGAGGACTGTGACGAAGCCCCGGATGACGACGATTTGCTCATTCGCCATGTTGAGCGAGCAGGCCCTTCTACTCAAGCAGTTCGCCAATCAAGTCGTTTCAAAGATGTAGGCGAACCATGAGCACACGTAGGACATGTAGGCAATTCTTAAAATGACCTATGTGTAAAGAATGAGTAGTAAGTTGTGAGGTAACAATATGACAGGAGCACAAGTTGACAAAGTCTGGAAGTCTCATTTTCATAGTCATGTTATCAGATTATGTATGGACGAAATCCCAGATTATTTGTGTTTTTCGCAAAGAAACATGCATATATATTGCTTGTAGCTTGATGTTGTGTGATGCATTTGAATTATCTTGTCCATAGCCATGACTTTGTAAGAGGAAACTCAGGAAAGTGAAATGTATTAATTTCTCATGAAATGAATAATTTAATGAATTCATAGAATTGTAGATAATTGGAATATAAAAGTAGTGGTGTATGTAAGCATTGACTACTTCTTTTTTTTTTCTATCAAAAGCAGGAGTTAAGGTAACCGAAGCCCAAGGGGCCATAAAAGCAATCACTTTCTATTTTTTTTTAAAACAAGAAATAAAATTGTGTGGTCCTTTGGAGAAAAAAGAGATCATCCATAAATAGTGACTAACAATGGTTTGGTAATTAAAGTATTTTACTTTAGAGGATAACAAATGGGGCACCAAAACATTCACTCAGATATCTTTTTTGATCAAAGTAGGTAGAGTAATTAAAAGGTCAGCAAAGCATTGTCTTTTCGGAAATAATATAGAAGACTTTAGAATAATCCCAAACACGCCTAGACACGAATACGTCCCTACCCATACCGAAGTACGTCCCCGCCCAGACAAAAGTACGTCCCCGCCTCATCATGACGTCCCCGCCCAGACAAAAGTAAGTCCCCGCCTCACCATGACGTCCCCGCCCAAACCTAAGTACGTCCCCGCCTCTACGTCTGCGCGCTGATTGCAACGTGGCTGGCCACGTCAAAAAGGCGCGTGCCGATTGCAACGTGGCTGGCCACGTCAAACACTTCCGGTCAGGAGTAGGGAAAATTTTGATTAGGGGCAGAATTTCCTGCCCGAAGTGTCCGCTTAGGGTTGGACAAGTCCGTCCGTCCGTCCGTTTTGTCCGTCCGTCCGGGACGTCCGGTGACCCTGAAGCGTCCGATTTGACAACCCTGTTTAGGGCTAGAATCATGAAGTAGAAACCCAAATAACCTAGATTTAGTCCCAACTTAGGAAAAGACTAAAAAACATAGAAGAAAACAAAGGATGAAGTTTAGATGAGGAAATGGATGAAGTCAACCAAAAGTAGTCCATACAAGTTCAAACTTAGAACTAAAGTAGAGTTCAACAATCTAAAACTAAGGTTCAAAACTCAAAGTCAATTGAAATAGAAAACAAGTCTAAAATGGTGGATGAAGTTCATATGGCCTCTTAAAGGCTAAGCTTCATCATTGATATCTTTTGCTAGGAAGGTTGGATAGGCTTGTGTTTTATATTTTCAGAAATGGCATGAGAAGACCTACCACTTCAAGTTGATAAATTTAGATTATAAATATCTCCATTCCAAAACTACTGTGGCCTATTTAGCTTTGACCTTATTAAAATAGAAATTGCAATTTACCTTATTTTCTTTATTTCTATTGCAAGTTATGAATGTTTAAGAAGTTAAAAAAAAATTCATTTTTTGAAAGGCACAATGGATTGATGCTAGGCACCCATAGATTAAAAATCAACTCTAAAATACTAGAATCTGGTTGTATTCGATTATTTACTATGGGTGGGTAAATAGTGTAAGAGTATAGATGTCAAAACAAACATATACTATTGAATAAAATATAATATTAATCCAGAAATTAAGTTTACAATGAATAAGTGTTATTTATATACTAATCTCTGTCTAGCTTTTACTTTAACTAACTAAAAGTAAACTTTAAGTTCTATCTTTGAACTGAAGTTATCTTAGACTAGCGAGTGTATATCCAAGCTTCTAACTGGGCTTAGCCCATGACATATGCCTCCTCCTCCTCCGTAACTAAGAAGGGAGGAGAAGATCTGCCCAAGGAACAACTAAGCCTGCATCGTGCAAAGAGCGCTCATAATCATCCAAGGCCACTACATCTTGCAAATGACGTAATGGTTCCCAAGTGGGCTCGGGCCAGCCAAGCCATTTCACAAGTAATTGCCAACTACGTCCTCGGCGCTGATGTCGCAATACCCATTCAACTGTGTACTCGCCGTCATTATCAGTAGTGGCATCTAAAGGATCTAGTGGATTGTGCAAAACAATACCAGGCTCATTATCATGTGCCAATTGAGAAGGCAAAGGATCCGCTCCTGATGTCTTAACCAAACTCACATGGAAAACAGAATGAATACGGGAGGAGTATACAAACGAACCGCATGTGTACCAACACATTCAAACACGCGATAAGGAAGGGCAATCCAATCGAGCTTCTTGATCGGCCGTGTTGTATTGATGTTCTTCAATTTCAACCAAACACGGTCACCCGGACGAAAGACTTTAGCCACGGAACGTCGTGCGTTAGATTGACGTTCTTGATTTTCTTGCGCAATTGCCATTGTTGTTTTCGCCATATCAGCACTATGACTCCATTGCTCAACAAGCTTAGGTCCCTTCTCCGCCGGTAATAAGGAAGATCCTTGCTCCTCAAGTATGGTAAAATCCATGAGAGATTGATGAAAGCCGTGAGTCATAAAAAATGATGACATACCTGTGGACTGTTGTCGCAGCACAGGGCAGGTCAATTCCCCATTATACTCACAAAAATCGCTCTAGAGTATAACTAAGTGACTCTAAAGATCGAACCCACGAGATCCTGTGAAGTATCTAGCTCTATTAAGCAGTTAAGCTCAGTCAGTATCCCAATCTTACTTTCCGGTCCTAGATCTAGAACCAGAAATACCACCACACCGGATAACTATAGACCGGATTACTCCTTCTTCCGATCCTACTAACTATCCGGTCCATACAAATACCCAAACCTCAGGATCTCACAACTTCCGATCCTGGAAATCCGTCCTGACCAATCCGGTCGGGATGGTCATCCTGTACCCGTAATCCTATCCGGTTTAGTTTTGCCTCTGTTTCACCATCAAAGGGGTCGCCGCTTACATTTGAGAGTGGTAGGCCCACCACTCTTTCCGTGACTTATAGTGGCTGAAGACCCACTGTCCTACTTCCTAAAATCCTAAGCTAATCCGGATCCGGTTTGGTCCTTCACAACAACCCAGATAGCAATCCGGGTTGTAGGTCACACAAAGACCCCACACTCGACCCTCTCGTACTACAACGACCTTGATGCTACTTCCGATCCGTGCGAAGACAGGTGGTTACAAGTGCACCCGTCCGTTCCAACATCAACTAAAGTTCTTCCGTCACCCATACGGGTGGTGAGACCTCACAGGAGATCGGACACTCAACCGGATTTCCCACCCGGGAGTTCTAGCGCAGCTAAGGAATCCCTCCCTACCCGCCTAGCCTAACAACGGCTTTCTCACCCGGAATCTCAAACTCTAGACGTGCTGAGGAACTAAGTTCACTCCCAACTCTTCGGTACCTAATCACATGCACCTAGGATCGGAAAATAAACATCAAGGGGAGAAATCACTCACAAACCAACTTGTACTATCCTAACTCCACATCATACAATCTTGTCGCGCTGGAGAGAGATACACAACGCAGAGAATAGAAAGGTACAAGAAGTTTGCAAAATGAACAACTCCCAATTCCCATCGCAGGAACCGATTTATATACAAAGGGTAAAAACCCTAAAAGTACAAAAAGGAGCGGAAAACCCGTGGGGGTCCGCCGCCACCTAAATCTAACTTCCGGTCTAACCTAATACTGTTGAGCTAGATCCGGATCCGGATCCGCTCCTACTCCTAACTGAAGTTAAAATCCTATCTACCCTACAACTCTGGATCCTATCGTCGGGCTTCCGGTCTCCGGGACTAGATCCTCGAAAACTTCACTCAAATTCCGGACCCGTTCCCCCTCCGCAGGATTCGGTCCGGGTGGAGACTCCAGGTCGATGGTGATATCCGGTCTCGTGCCCGGAGTCCCAGTCCGTGCAGACTTCTTGGACTCAGGAGTCCAATCCTTCCTGTCCTTTGCCATAGTTGCATCCGGAAAGAGGTCCGGTAGTGAGATGTCCGAAAGGTGAATACCTTTGTCGCACGTCGCTCCCGTCAGCTTCCGGCTGCTCTCCTCGATCCGGTCCGCTGCCTTCCGCCCCTCCACCATTGCCGTCTCCACCTGCTCAGCGAAGTCCGCGAGAATCCGGACCATCCGGGAACCGGATAGTTTCTTCTCTTCGTGGATCTTCTCGTCGAAGAGCTTCGCCTTGGCCGTTGCCGTTCCGGTCTCTCCCAGGACCGCCTTGATCTGCTCGGCCACCTTCCGAGTCTCCTCCGCCATCTCCCGAGCGGCCGTCACGTCTTCCTGATAGGCAAAAAGTGTTGCCTTCAGTTTATCTACCTCCTCCTGCAACCGGCGGATCTCGGCTTCTTGCTTCCGGGTCTCTTCCGGATTCGTGATGCATTGCGCCACTTGTTCCGCCAAGTTGCTGTCCGGTGCAGCACCCATCAACTTGCCGATTGCCGCAAGCGTCCTGTGCTTGACCTCCCAATCCGCCCTGATGTTGCAGAGGACGTTGATCAGACCGTTGAATGGATCTTGCATATCCGGATCTCCCCCGGAATTGGTCTTCTCGGCTTCCGGTTTCTCCTCCGGGGCCGGTTTGTCTTGACCGGGAGGCGTCCCGCGCTTGTGTGGAGGCGTCAGCTTCTGTCGCTTGATCGGCGGCATCGGCTCCTCCTCTTCCTCGCTGGACTCCCGGTCTGACCCGGAATCGGATTCCGCTTCGTCATCCGTCTCCGACTCCCCATACTTCAGGAGCACTTCCTGCGTCTTCCACGCCGTCTCCTCTATGTCGGTGAGGACTTGGTTCTCCCGATAGAGGTGGAAGAGGTAAGGGCACACTGGAGTGGCCCTTTTCTTCCCAACCCTACTAACAAGCTGGGCCACGAGATCGGAAATGATCCGTGCCCAATCCACTTTCCGGGTACCACTGAGGGCACCGAAAATGGTGTTGCCGAGGGTAATCGTCACCCTGGTCGGCTTTTCCGTGTGAAGAACCGGAACCAGGAATTGCAGGAGCCGACGGTGTCGGTCATCCAAGCAATCCTCGACCGCGTATCCGTCCTTCGGGTTGACGGCTCCCTTGAACTTCCCTCGGACAAACTCATCCTTCCGGCTCGCCATTCCCAAACCTCCTGCCCGGAAACCATAAACCGCTCTCCACATCCCCTCGTTCCAGCTGACGGGAGCTCCCCTCACGGTGTTGTCAAACTGGTTGGACAACTTTCCGAGGAGCTCCTTGACCATTCTCTCCTCCCTAAAACTCCAAGGTTTCTCGGCAAACCCTACGCAACCCATGGATCTGAGATCATCCATGAGTTCAGCCTTTTCCGGCTCTGTGGAGGGAATAACCGGAATGACTTTCCGGAGCTTCACCTCGCCTCCAGAGGGACTCGCTTGTCTCGACCTACGTAGCTGAGGCATTCCCACTCACATCTACCTCACTATCTCCTAGCCGCACGTCCCGTTCCTCACTTCCTCTCTCCGATCTCAACCGGAATTAAAACGAACAGAACATAAATGCACAGACGCACAAACGACAAAAACTCAATCGTGCGCTCAAGGTCGAGTTTCTAAAAGGGGGTGCAACAGTGAAAGCTCCTCCTTTTATAGTCCCTGGACCCTTTCCGGTTTGTCATCATGAATCCAGTTTACCATCATAATCCGGTTCATCATCATAATCCAGTCCTAGACCTAATCCGTGTTGCATTCCGTTTCCGTCGTTAGTTACTCCTGACCGGATTAGATCCAAGAAGCCCACTACTTCACGTTCCGTGCTAATTCTGAGTTTTCCTTCCCCACCTAATCGGATCCGGTTAGCTAATGACTAGTTTCCGTTCCTATTTGGGTGTATACTTAAGAAAATCAAAATTCTAAGCTGCGACACATGTTCATGTCCGTAGGACCCACCATGCCTATCTTGCCGTCCACGATCTTGAAGGCTTCTGCGTGTTCCCTCTTGCATTTGTTGTTCAAATTCAATTCGTTCTCATTCTTCTATCCGCTCGTGTTTAACTCCAAATGTGACAGGCGCTTGCATATCATCGTCATCATCGTCATCTATCCACGCATCTTCAGCATCTCGTAGAACAACTGAAGGTTGTTGTAGATAACCTCGATTGGATCACTCTGGCATGCAATCGCTTGCACCCCTCCACTGTGTATCTATAACGGAATCCGTGCGCGTATAGTTCTCTACATTGCAACCTGTAGCAGTACGCCAGTCCACGTCCTTGTGGAGTACAATCTCTGCCCAAACCATTGCCATAACATTATAATTCATTATATTTGGTTTGGCGCTTTTAATACCAAGAACTCGATGCACTTGTGTGTATCGTTGTTTGAAGTGCTCACTTTGGCACGTAGACATTTGTCCTTCCCAACGTGGCGCTTGGTGCTCTACACGTTCACGTTGCCAAAGTTTTTGAATGTGAGTCATTTTCACATACTTTTTGCACATTGAGCAATCCCACACTCTTGTTGGTTCTTCTTCCCATCCCGGTTCACCCACGCACAATGGATCGGCCCAAGCATCCCAATCGAACAATTGGGGTCTTCCCTTTCGACTACTTTTTTTGGGTGTTCTATCTTTCGGCATGATGAAGCTAAAGCAAAGAGAATGAAACAATTAGAAAGCTTAAGAACCAAAATTTTGATTTAATTAATTAATTAAAATTTTACAAGCGTGAATTTTGTGAAAATTTGTAACAATGCCACAACAATCGTTCACTCAAAGCGGAAGGGGCGCATAGAGCTTCCAATGTACTGGTCCGCCCACTCCAAAAGAGAATGATTGTTCGGAATGAGCCGTCCGCCTCCCCATATATATGCGGACGCCCCGAGGCGGACGTCCAGATCATGCGGACCACATGAGTTCGCGTGTCAATCGGACGGCCGTAATCGGGCGGACGGGTATCGGGGCGGACAGGGCGGACGCCCGATCGGACGGACAGGGCGGACGGAGGATGGGGTAGATGGGTATCGGGGCGGACGGAGGATGGGGTGGACGGGTATCGGGGCGGACGGGGCGGTCGGGCCGGACAGGGCGGACTCTGAATCGGGCGAACAGGGCAGATGGATATCGCGGCAGACGGGGTGGACAGGGCGGATGGGTATCGGAGCGGACAAGGCGGACAAGGCGGACGGCTCATCTTAAACCCTAAACCTAATGAAGCAAATTGTTTTTTTTTCAAAATCTCACGGTAGAGATGTTTAACCCGTAAAGTTCTTTTCACTAAAAACACTTCAAAACTGCCAATAGTAGTGCAAATATCAAGTCTTAGAAGAAAAATACTTTGGGGCATATGTAACCATAGCATCTTGTAGTAAATTAGTTGGAAAAAATGTGGAAAATTTTTTAGACAAATCCACCATTTGGATTGTAAGATATTAGATATTGAATGTTTCATTTAAGGGGGCTATTCAATTATGTCTATTAATGAACAGTTGGTAGGCTAACAAACCTAACTTAGCATGTATTTTAATATTTGTTGCAATTGTTTTAGGAATATTATAACATAACACTATTATAATATTCTTATAAATGATATAGTACTAAATCATTTCAAAATCAACAACATTCGAACACAATCTGTCAATCTTGTCTTTCATACTCCTTTAATGATATATATATATATATATATATATATATACATACATAAAGTATATTAGATAAATCAACATAAACAAATCAATGATTATATATTTCATAGATCTATTCTTCATCAATCAAATAAAAGTGCATGTGCAAATATAGACAAAAATGGTTTCTTCATTTGTTCCCAAAAAATAAATAAACAAATAGAGAAAGATATGAAGTGAATGTTACTTGGAGAATTGAAGGGAAAGAAATTGAAGTACTCAATTGCATTTTATTAAATTGGAAAATTGCATGTGGATGGCATGAATTAATCTTCATAGATGCTAAACTCATACAAGTTGCATTTCAACATTTATTATTTATGCAATTGATTGAATTGAAAGCTCTTGTAATTACATTTTCAAATTTTCGATTCAATCATTCAAATTTGCAAGAGTGATTTATGATAGATTTATAACTTTAAATGTGAAAGCATTCAATGCCTTTAGGCGTTTGTTCATCAATATATTAATTTTAGATAAATAATATATATATTTTTTATAACATATGCATAAACCATTACATTAAAAAAAACAAAAAACTAAGAGCCAAGCCAAATAGGTTGGTCAAATGAAGAGAACAAGATAATAAGAGCCCTACGAGACAGAAAACAAAGGAAAATAAAGAAAATATCAAAAGGATTCAAAGGAAGGAACAAGATGCATTCTTGCAAGACCATAGAATACATAATGATTTCAAAATCCAAACACAAATATATTTTCTATTTCAATGAGAGCCAAAAATGAACTACCTTGCTCTCAAAGATTGTATAATGTACACGTTATACAAAACGAACATATAACAGAAAGAGTAGAAGACATCGTTTATCATGATTGAAAACTGAAATGATTTTTTTTTTCTATGTAGAATATTTTATGAAATGTAACAATGTATTTAATTATCATAATAATTGGTAGAAATCTTTGTGCAATACATAGAAACATTTCATTCATGTGGAATTTTTTCATTTATTTAGGATTAAAATTGAAGTATTATACTCGACAAAGTACAAACCAAAAACAATACCATATACCTAAGTTCAAAAGTTTGCAATTGTTTCGTGAATTCATTTTGAAAACTCAAACGAAGAAATATTTTATAATCAATATCTTATTCATTTGAATCATTTCAAAATTCGAATTCCGAATTCAATTCCTATTTATAATAGAAATTATGTTTGTCAATTTTTTAGATCTTTAAACAATGAACCCTCTTTTTTAAAATTAATATTTAAAAACATCTGAAATAAGAATATTGGAATTACCCTTCAAAATAAATATAGCACATGTATAAGTGTATAATGTATTCTACTCCACCAACTCAAGTAACGAATTTTTCTATGTTTTTAAGGAAAAATATAGCCATACATGATTTGAAAGTTAAAATATTGATTCTTTTTCTTTGTTTTCAAATCTAATCAAAATTTCATTAAAAAATATGAAAGACTCGATGTTCATTTGAAGATCGTGATGCACTTTTAATGAGAAATCACAACCTTTCATTAAATATCATGAGGTTGAAATCCATTAAACTGTTATTCTAATTATGTATTGGGGCCTTTTTAAAAAATTTCATTTGCTTACAATGAAAATGGAATTGATTATTTCTGCAAAACATTTGATTTCCTAATGAACTTTGAAAAAATCCCCACCATCTTTAGATCTTCTCAAAACCTATTTAGAGGAATAATATCAATAAATAATTCAAACATATTCAACTTAACCACATTCCCCTCATTCGTAAAACAATTTAGGGGAGAAAAGAAAAGGTTTAGGGTAATTAGGGTATAGGGTTTTAGAGTTTAGGGTTTACATTTAAAAAAAATAAAAAATGATAAATCAATTACATTGATCCTAATTTAGCAATGATTATTAGGCTGTTTTATTTTTGAAATGTTACCGCTCTTTTTGAATAATAATGGCCTCATAGGATGCACCAATGGACAACTAGGCGGACGCTGTCGGCGGTCAGTGTTTAAGTGGGGCGGTCGGCGTGTCCAAAGCACGGACGGTGTCGGAAGGCGGACAGTGCGGACAGTCCGAGTGGACGGGGCGGTTGGACGGGGCGGTCAGTCAGGGCGGTCGGACGGGGCGACGGGCAGACACGAGGTTTGGGGCCGCTTCGCGCGGTCCGGGGCAAGTCCAACAGCGGACGGCTATAAGGGTGGAGTGACTTTCATTTCTTCTCACTTCAATTCTCCTTCGGTGCCAAGTTGGATGTGCTACTATTGCTTTATGCGCTAGTTGCTCCTACGGGGTGGAGAGTTGGGGTCCTCTATCTTTTGTTACTGTGTTGCGGTTGATGCCATCACTTTTGACTATCACGTGAGATTTTTTATTCACTTCAATTGGTTATTGAATCCAATTGACAATCATGAACGGCGAAGGTGATCAAAATATGGATGGGGTGACTCCGGGAAGCGAAGCCAAGAAAAAGAGCAAAGTGAAGGGGGCTACGCATGACCTTCGGCTTGACATTTTAAATGACCCTACAATTAAAGCAGAGAGCGGGTGGGAAGATGAAGATGCAGAGTATTGGACATAAAAAATGTGCAGGACCTATGTTAAAATGTACCACATTGACAAGTTGTGGCCTTAGGAGTTGCACAAGAGTCATACACGGGATTTTTGTTGTAAACCATGGACTTGCAACAACAAACATTTTGTCCATCGATCTGAGGAGGTGTGGCGTGTTCTATTCGGAAACAAGCGCAGAAGTAAAGGCTATATTAATTATAGCGTGGTGTGTTCTATTCGGAAACAAGCGCAGAAGTAAAGGCTATATTAATTATAGCGTGGCGTGTATGGTTTACGCGGAACTTATATTAGAGCGCAAGATCGATTGGAGCACGTTTTCGACGACAGTAGCTTGCCCACTTCTACTTGAAGCCAATCAAAAGGACATTCCCGACTTGTACAATTCAGAGGGAGAAACAAAAAAAATATTAAAAAATACTATTGAGGTGAAAACGGATGGTGTGGAGAAAGCCTCAAATGTTGAAAAATTACAGTCTGTACAATCTCCAACAAAAGCAATCAATGAAAGCTCTTCAAAAAATGTGGGGAAAGATGTGGAGAAAGATGTAGAGGCGCAGGAGGGTGAAGTCTTTTCCACAACTCCAACACGTTTGACATTTACACCAAATGTTGCGGCACAAACGCAAACGGAGTTTGTAAACAAAGGCAAGGTTTGCACGGAACGCGGGGAAACTTCAAAAAGTAAAGTAGACGAAGTCTTGGCGGAGAAAGTGGCAAAGGTTAATGCTACAATTGATAGTCTGATAGCCAACAATTGTTTTGATAGTTTGGTCTACAAATCTCCGCCTGTGCATCAAGGCGTTGAATCTAGTCCAACGTTAAGTTTAGAAGACAAAGTACATACGACTCGTGGACAAGGCGTGACGATTGATAATATATCTTCATTATGGAGTTCCGAGCGTAAAAGGCGGGCGGAGGAGTTTCCGTTTACAGCGGCATTGCCAAGTCCTCTACATCGAACCTTGCAAGACATGTCCAATCCAAAACAATTGGAAAATCTTTTGAAGCTCTCGGTTCAGTTTGCTAACCTTTATAAAGAAATAGGCGGATTGTCTAACCCCGATGATGGTGCTACTGCTGCTCCAATGAGTCCACTTGCAGATCCAAAGAATGTTGGACATATACTTGATACAGCTTTCAAGATGACGATGTCAACTGAATTTTTAGCGCAAGTTGCTCCGACTTTTATGAATTTGGCCAAGGAGTTTTCTTTCATAGCACCAGAGATGTTGAAAGGTGCTATAGCATTTCAGAATCTCACGAAGACTTTCGGACCACTTTTCGAAGAAAGAGATGTTCACATACTACAATTGGTAGAATATGAGAAGAAAATTGCTGACTTTGGAGGAGTGGAAGCAAGGTGCAAAGTGTTGGAGTTGAAATTAAAGACTTCAGAGAGTGAGGTTGAACATTTAAATCAACAATCATCGAGGCAAATGGAGGAGTTGATGAAGATGTGTAAACGGATTGCAGAATTGCAAGGGACCTCCAAGAATTCAAGTGAGGTTGCAATCTCACTAGTGATTGTACTCGGAGACAGTCAAGAGATTCAAGAGAGTGAAGATAAGCTCTCTCTTCCTTTTGATAAGGCCGAAGCAAGCGACAACCCTGCCATTGTGAATGTACAAGAAAGTCACGATATGAGCATGTTAAAAGCGACACAACAACCATCAATGGAAAAGCTTTCATCCGTTTACGTGAATGCGGAGACGCAAACGGAGAGTTGTGACTTTGAAGAGTTGAAGCATAAATTGGAGGAGGCAATTGAAGCAAAAGGAATCGTTGAATCCAAGTTGAATCGATTGCAATTGTCCTTGGATTTGAAGAAGTTTATGCCATCTAGCGGCTTGGAGTCTCGATGGTTAGCATGGGTACAAAGACTCCAAGACAGACCCTTTGTAGTATTTCGAGCAATGGCAGGTCTTCAAACATTGGCAATGGAGTCGAATAAAAATTGCGATGCCATTCAAAGCTCTTTGAGTTGGTTCAAGACTATGTTTGACCAACATCCTTCTAAGGGATATACGGAGATCACATGTTGGGGAGACATGGATGCCATGTTTGAGCGGTTAAACCAAACAAAGAAGGACCAAGCTCCACCCATCAATTGGGCCTTAGAAGTAGAGGAAGGATGGGTCCCTTACAACACACTTTCAACACACATCAATGTGAAAGACAAGCGAGTGGTGCATGCTTGTGATCCAGCCTCTCCAATCTTGGATGGTTGTTGTAGCCTTTGCCAAGGCCTCTTCGGACCGGAAGGTGCGGTAACCATGGGCCAATGTTGCCACACTTTCCATGTCACTTGCATTGTGAAAGCATCACTCATTCGTTCGGTGTGTGCCGAGTGTCGTAATCCATTGAGTGCTAGGTTCTACAAAATGTTTGGTATCTTGGAAGCTATGCCTCCAGGCCACGAGTACAATCGTTGGAATCTTCCTCTTGATCAAGCGCCGTACAAATTTCAAAATTATCAACATTGGAGGAAGCCAATCCGGTAGAATGCAAATGAACAGAGGCATGATTTGTACGAGGAATCTCAGCAACCATTGGATTTGGATGTGTGGATGACTTACAATAGAGAGGTGGAATTGTGGGCTTGAGGAATCGTAGATGACGCGGCCCATGAAATGTTTTGTCGCAACATGGGGGGACATTGGAGCTTGCAACGCGAAAAGTTCTTTCGTTTTCCAGATAAAAAAGTGGAGAGAGGACCAGAAGACAGTTGGGTGGAGGTGAACCATGAAAAAGAGTTCGATGAGCAGTATAAGGCATACGACCACACCCTCGTAGGTAGGACCCCTTCTATTGTCGAAGTTGGAAGAGGCTACAAAAGTTCGTGCTGTCTACGATACAAATGGACTAACAAGCACAGGACATTCATCTGTAGATGTGGCAGCAGCATTTGATAGGCGCATTGGCGATATTATAGGGCATTGGAAGGCTTTCCTATTGGATGGAGACTGCCTCACAGTATGGCAAGGGAAAGGAGATGATGAAGTTGTTCAAGCGATGGTAGATCGTGTGGAGAGCAACTTGAAAACCTTGAAGGCAAACGAAGTCGATTTATCACCGAAAAGAAAACAAAAAAGGAAGTGTAAAGAGGACGATGACTTCTCTCCGGAAACCAAGAAACAATTTCATAAGGTGGACATCGAAGTTCAATCTGGAGGGCGAATAGTCCGTCTAAGTCAACAACGGTCAACTCGTCAATCATCTGCTAAACTCCTCGGTACAGCAGATTTTTCTTTTGTTTTGGGAGAAGGTAGTAGTCCATCCGGTGGAAAATAGGATTTGAGGAGAATTTTGTTTTTTAAAAACAATGGTCCTTTCATTGTTTAAAAACAAAAAAGAATGTGAAAGATTTAGATCTTAAAAAGATCGTATAGGATTCAATAGTGATATTGGAACTATGTTTTCATGTATTTTGTTTATACATATATATTTATATATAAAGATACTATATTTTCATTTGCGTATAAAAATATTTTTATATGTACATCCTATTTTACGTGGATGCATTCATTTTTGATTGTGTAACATTCAAATTACATAACAATATAAAATTTTCTAATGACTAATGGCAATGCGAAGTCCGCCCTGTCTGTCCGCCCCGTCTGCTCTGTACGACGGACCGCCCTGGTCGTCCGCCCAGCCCGTTTGCCCCACCTCGCGCGTCCGCCTTTCGACGGCGGGAGGGGCGGTGCGTCCGCTAGCGTCCGTGCGTCCGGACGTCCGGAAAACGGACGCTATTTTGGGGCGGACGTTGAGATTCGTCAACCCTGATTCCAGGCCACGTATATTCGCGTGCGAGCAAGTCTCGTGTTCCTTCACAACCTGGATGTCCAGCCAATGGTGAGTCATGAATAGACTGAATCAATCGCATTCGAAGTGGTTCGTACGCCGGTATCCATATTCGTGCATGCCAACGTAGCCGATGGGCTCCATCTACAAAGCATTCACTAATTGTGATCAGTAGGCCCCATTCTTTTGGTAGTTAGCGTTCGCCATCCATAACAGCCTTCCGCATCTTCCAATATTGATGATTCGTTTTGAGTCCAACATCCCACAATGCAATCATCTTTGCGTCTGCAAATGGACATATGGGACGTGGTGTCATCATTGACTCCGTAGCCACGATTTCCTTTTCCGAATCCGCATCGCCATCTTTTATCCATGCGGATTTTGCAACCACTTTCAAAGCGTTACCATCTCCTTCCAATAGTTGATGATGTCGGTTCATGATCCGATCATCATTCATATCGTTGGGAGTGTCTTGTTCGTGACGAGAAATTGCGTCCGATTTGACTGCGCGCACCTTCATGGTCTTCTCCACGTCTTCTTTTTTAATCTTTCCTTGGGCATCACCCTTCTTTGACGAACAATCATTCGCGCGGTGGCCACGCTTCAAACATAAAAAACATCAACCTTCATGTCGGCACTTCTCTTGTTCATCTAGCGTTAGGCGTCTTCGAAGCTTTCCTACTTGAACGGTAGGCGTCCAATCCATCTCATCTCCATCGGGCCACACGCGATTTGTTGTTGCCATCGGAGATGCACGGCCTTTCTGATATTGAAGGCAATCGAGTTGAGAACCAACTACCAACAAAGCCTGCACAAAAGTGCCGTAGTGAACATACGTGACGGGCCCGATCATCGCGCGTTGCATCTCCACGTTGAGAGCACCTCGAAGATATCCAATTTTCACCATGTCAGGAACCATGGTAAGCTAACTTTCACCAAGCTCTTTCTCAAATTTGGGCAAAAATGTTGCAAACGATTCTCTGCATTGCTTCATCGCCTGAAGCCTATTCAACGCCCACGCCGCTACATTTGGGTCGATAAAAACGCTGTCAAGATGCTGAGCAAAAGTTCTTGCATCACAGTCCGGTTGGTTTTGGTAGAATGATACTACCATCAACTGCACTTTTGCCTCCATCCTAGTGAACAAATACGTTGCTTGGTCTTGGGGTGTCCCGAGTACTACCTCATCAATTCGAAGCTTGTTATCAGCTTTGACCTTCTACATCGGGTAGCTCTTCCGACTACCATCGAACTTCGAGATGTCCAGCAATCGTTTACGCAACGAAGGAGCAGTAACTCCATACTGCTGTTGTTGCAAAGATTGCGGCATCATCTGTGACGAAAATGGACCTCCCAATTGCTTTTCAGCAAGTTCTGAACGCAACCTCATAATCTCCCGTCGATAGTCCTCCTCCGTATATTCTTCTTGCTACTGCTGCTGCAAGATCTCTTCATTCTCCTCGTTGAAAAGCGCGCTGTCTTCCATCTCCAAAAAGTAGACACGCCTCAACCAATGTCCTCAAGCTTCGCAAAGCTTTCCTTTGCGTCCCAGTTCTGTAGTCGTCTCCTATCGTTACTACGAGGGTGGATAAAGTCCTTAATCAACTCGTCCAAGTTTTGCCGTTTGAAAAGCAAGGGTAGATTAAGCCCCTTCAAAGAGAGAGAATTTCTGGATTATATAAGAGTATAGATGTCAAAACAAACATATACTACTGAGTAAAATATAATATTAATCTAGAAATTAAGTTTACAATGAATAAATGTTTACTTATATACTAATCTCTGTCTAGCTTTTATTTTAACTAACTAAAAGTAAACTTTAAGTTCTATCTTTAAACTGAAAGTTAACTTTAAGTTCTATCTTTGAACTGAAGTTATCTTAGACTAGCAAGTGTACATCCGAGCTTCTAACTGGGCTTAGCCCATGACAAATAGGTACTCACACCAACATCTATTGGATTGTTAACAAATAATTTCAAAATGGTGGCACCACAAAAGGAGGGCTTATTGGATACATTATTACATTTTTTTATAACTCTTTAGACTTGAAAATCATCACATTTCTCCCATGCACTCCCATTAAGGGTACAACATTTTTGCATCTCATCTACAACAACTTTCTCCAATTGAAAGTAGCATTTTGAAGGTCTAGATGTGTATAAACTAAAAATAAACTATCTTCTCAATGAATTTGTTGAAAGTATAAATATGTAGAAATGCACTTCATCTATAGGTCTAGAATATCTAAATTGGTTTCCACTTTCCAGACACAGATTTCCCAATTAATGATTTTGCTGAGATGTTTTTGGAAAATAAACCATCATACCAATTGCATTTTCTACTATTCATTGCAATGGAAGTTTGGGTAGAGATTCCTACTATTGGCTTCACTCGATCTTGATTGCAATACACACATGATTGTCTATAGGGCCCTATCTTTAAACATATAGTCTTCAAGCATGCATTTTATAGTCTTCACTTCATATCTTTCTCTATTTGTTTATTTATTTTTTGGGAACAAATGGAGAAACCATTTTTGTCTATATTTGCACATGCACTTTTATTTGATTGATGAAGAATAGATCTATGAAATATATAATCATTGATTTGTTTATGTTGATTTATCTAATATATTTTATGTATGTATATATATATATATATATATATATATATATATATCATTAAAGGAGTATGAAAGACAAGATTGACAGATTGTGTTCGAATGTTGTTGATTTTGAAATGATTTAGTACTATATCATTTATAAGAATATTATAATAGTGTTATGTTATAATATTCCTAAAACAATTGCAACAAATATTAAAATACATGCTAAGTTAGGTTTGTTAGCCTACCAACTGTTCATTAATAGACATAATTGAATAGCCCCCTTAAATGAAACATTCAATATCTAATATCTTACAATCCAAATGGTGGATTTGTCTAAAAAATTTTCCACATTTTTTCCAACTAATTTACTACAAGATGCTATGGTTACATATGCCCCAAAGTATTTTTCTTCTAAGACTTGATATTTGCACTACTATTGCCAGTTTTGAAGTGTTTTTAGTGAAAAGAACTTTATGGGTTAAACATCTCTACCGTGAGATTTTGAAAAAAAAACAATTTGCTTCATTAGGTTTAGGGTTTAAGATGAGCCGTCCGCCTTGTCCGCTCCGATACACATCCGCCCTGTCCGCCCCGTCCGCCGCAATATCCGTCCGCCCTGTTCGCCCGATCTAGAGTCCACCCTGTCCGCCTCGACCGCCCCGTCCGCCCCGATACCCGTCCGCCCCGGTACGGCCGTCCGATTGACACACGGACTGATGTGGTCCGCATGATCTGGACGTCCGCCTCGGGGCGTCCGCATATATATATGGGGAGGCGGACGGCTCATTCCGAACAATCGTTCTCTTTTGGAGTGGGCGGACCAGTACATTGGAAGCTCTACGCGCCCCTTCCGCTTTGAGTGAACGATTGTTGTGGCATTGTTACAAATTTTCACAAAGTTCACGCTTGTAAAATTTTAATTAATTAATTAAATCAAAATTTTGGTTCTTAAGCTTTCTAATTGTTTCATTCTCTTTGCTTTAGCTTCATCATGCCGAAAGATAGAACACCCAAAAAAAGTAGTCGAAAGGGAAGACCCCAATTGTTCGATTGGGATGCTTGGGCCGATCCATTGTGCGTGGGTGAACCGGGATGGGAAGAAGAACCAACAAGAGTGTGGGATTGCTCAATGTGCAAAAAGTATGTGAAAATGACTCACATTCAAAAACTTTGGCAACGTGAACGTGTAGAGCACCAAGCGCCACGTTGGGAAGGACAAATGTCTACGTGCCAAAGTGAGCACTTCAAACAACGATACACACAAGTGCATCGAGTTCTTGGTATTAAAAGCGCCAAACCAAATATAATGAATTATAATGTTATGGCAATGGTTTGGGCAGAGATTGTACTCCACAAGGACGTGGACTGGCGTACTGCTACAGGTTGCAATGTAGAGAACTATACGCGCACGGATTCCGTTATAGATACACAGTGGAGGGGTGCAAGCGATTGCATGCCAGAGTGGTCCAATCGAGGTTATCTACAACAACCTTCAGTTGTTCTACGAGATGCTGAAGATGCGTGGATAGATGACGATGATGACGATGATATGCAAGCGCCTGTCACATTTGGAGTTAAACACGAGCGGGTAGAAGAATGAGAACGAATTGAATTTGAACAACAAATGCAAGAGGGAACACGCAGAAGCCTTCAAGATCGTGGACGGCAAGATAGGCATGGTGGGTCCTACGGACATGAACATGGAACGCGAGAATCTGAACATGGAAGAGGTGGTTCATACTCTGGTTACGATCCTCAAAATAGATATGAAGGTGGAAGAGGGAGCTATGGATCCACGCATTATAGTGGTTCAAGTGCAGTTGGTTCTCGTTATGGCACTCCCCCTGAAATTGGCTCTCTAGGTGGAACAGGTAGCTATGGCAACACGCACTATGGTAGGTCTTCTGAATCTGGTTCATATTATACGACACCCACTCAAGTGGGCTCTGAAGGTAGTAGAGGAAGCCATGTAACTCCGCAGTATAGTTGCTTTCTTCAAGGAAGCGCCCAATACTATCCGGGATCAACTAAAAGTGATTCATACAGGCATCATGGGGCCTCTTATTACGGGGCTTCAAATGAAAGAGGATCAGAGCCTACTACTCCGGTTCCTCCTCCCACTTTTGGAGGTTCAAACTATAGACAAGGAGGTGCACCGAGTGGATATCACGGAAACTACGGAGGTGGTCCGTTCATTGGAGTACAAAGAAGAGGCAGCGGTCAACAATTTGAGTCCGATTCAGATTCCGAATAAAAAAACATGCAAGTATATAGTGAGCATGTGTTTGCTCGATTTTCTCATTTTTACTCTCACGACAAGTATAGAGCACTAGATTGGTAGAAGTAGTACAAAATTTTAAATGAATAGAACAATTTTGAACAACAATTTTGTTCACTTTTTCAAAAAGTGTTGTGTAATAGTGTACACCAAGTATGTATGTAGGCAAGCATATTGTTGAAGACATCATTGTATTATTTTATAATAGCGTTGATGTATACGACTATAAGTGACTTTGATAAACAATAAAAATATGAAGAAGAAATGTAATTTTGTAAGAGCCATATTATGTCTATTTTTGAATTTAGCATTCGAGGTTAAATATGTACTAGCATGGTGTGTATTTTGAACTTATTGTTGTGTGTTTATTACATTTAGAAACTCGTAAATGGTATAAATGTATTTCTAATTAATTTATGAAAGATTAAATTATTTGAATATTTGAAATTTTTTTATTTTACATTCAACGATTGCTAAAAACTAAAATGATTTCTTATTCGTATGAAGAAATGCCCAAATTAGACAATTAGTGGTTCTTCTTTAGATTCTATTTTCAAATATGAAAAATAAATCGGATCGGGCGGACGCTTGATTTGTCCACCCGTAGCCGTCCGATCGGGCGGACGGGGTTCGAGGGTTTTGGGGAGGCGGACGGCCGATGCGTCCGCCACCCGCGGCCCGTTTGATCGGGCGGACGGTTTGGGGCCGTCCGCCGCGACTCGTCGAATCGGGCGGACGCCAGATTTGCCGCCCGTGGCTGTCCGATCGGGCGGACGCGGATGTAGGGTTTCGGGGAGGCAGACGACTGATGCGTCCGCCAGCCGCGGCCCGTCTGATCAAGCGGACGGTTTGGGGCTGTCCGATGGGGCGGACGGGCCGTCCGCCGCTGCCTGTCGGATCGGGTGGATAGCTGATTTGTCCGCCCGTGGCCGTCCGATCGGGCGGACGGGGCTCGAGGGTTTCGGGGAGGCGGACGGCCAATGCGTCCGCCACCCCCGGCCCGTCCGATTGGGTGGACGGTTTGGGGCCGTCCGCATTGTCACTTTTGCTTTGCCCCTTGTGAATGCAAGGTGGAGCGGAGAGCTTGGTGGTTCATCCTCCATTGGCTCCTTTCCGAGGCAAGGCAAGAGTGATTTATTGGGGCCTCCTTGTTGCCAATTTTTTGGACACTTGCGCTTGAATTCAATTTCAAATTAAAAAATTTGATCTATATCAATTTCATTTGTCACGATGCCGAACGGGAAGAAGAAGGTTGCCAAGCTAAAACATGGAGAAGGACCATCGAACTTAGAGGTAGCTCGCCAAAGTCCTTCAGAAGAATGCAAGAAATTCATGATTGAGCGCATCGTTCAATTTTATGAATCGGAAAGAACATTGTCTTTAGACAATAAGTACATCAGATATCAAGAGGAGTGCATGTCTAAATTCAAGGTAGACATGACACAGATGTTGTTGGATGCATTGAATGTGGCAAAGTGGCATGACGAAATGCATAAAACGTACTTCACCAAATGTTTGGAGAACAAGGTTCATGACGCTTTGTGGAATTCCAAAGTCATTTTGGTTAAATATGGCAAGGAATATCGACCCAATGACGCCCAGTTTGAAGAAGTGATTCTGAAAGCGGACTTGTTTAGGGGGCGATGTGCTCCATTCGCCAAAAAACACAATCGAGTTAGTTCAATTGGTTGGTGGAAAAGCAATGATGGAGGTCCTGAAGCGGGAAGGACCAAACGGCACCTCATAGCACTTCCAGATACAACACGCGTGATTACTGTTGATGATAGAACGATGAGAGGTGGATATGCCACGATTCGAAAGGTTCGTATTGAAGGATGTCCAGGAATACTTCCTTATTGGGAGTTTGCGGCAAAGAAATCCATTCACCACCAAACTCGATCCGATCTTCCAAAGTTAGAACATCAAAACGAATCAATGTGTCGCAGCACAGGGCAGGTCAATTCCCCATTATACTCACAAAAATCGCTCTAGAGCATAACTAAGTGACTCTAAAGATCAAACCTACGAGATCCTGTGAAGTATCTAGCTCTATTAAGCAGTTAAGCTCAGTCAGTATCCCAATCTTACTTTCCGGTCCTAGATCTAGAACCAGAAATACCACCACACCGGATAACTATAGACCGGATTACTCCTTCTTCCGATCCTACTAACTATCCGGTCCATACAAATACCCAAACCTCAGGATCTCACAACTTCCGATCCTGGAAATCCGTCCTGACCAATCCGGTCGGGATGGTCATCCTGTACCCGTAATCCTATCCGGTTTAGTTTTGCCTCTGTTTCACCATCAAAGGGGTCGCCGCTTACATTTGAGAGTGGTAGGCCCACCACTCTTTCCGTGACTTATAGTGGCTGAAGACCCACTGTCCTACTTCCTAAAATCCTAAGCTAATCCGGATCCGGTTTGGTCCTTCACAACAACCCAGATAGCAATCCGGGTTGTAGGTCACACAAAGACCCCACACTCGACCCTCTCGTACTACAACGACCTTGATGCTACTTCCGATCCGTGCGAAGACAGGTGGTTACAAGTGCACCCGTCCGTTCCAACATCAACTAAAGTTCTTCCGTCACCCATACGGGTGGTGAGACCTCACAGGAGATCGGACACTCAACCGGATTTCCCACCCGGGAGTTCTAGCGCAGCTAAGGAATCCCTCCCTACCCGCCTAGCCTAACAACGACTTTCTCACCCGGAATCTCAAACTCTAGACGTGCTGAGGAACTAAGTTCACTCCCAACTCTTCGATACCTACTCACATGCACCTTGGATCGGAAAATAAACACCAAGGGGAGAAATCACTCACAAACCAACTCGTACTATCCTAACTCCACATCATACAATCCTGTCGCGCTGGAGAGAGACACACAATGAGGAGAAGAGAAAGGTACAAGAAGTTTGCAAAATGAAAAACTCCCAGTTCCCATCTCAAGAACCGATTTATATACAAAGGGTAAAAACCCTAAAAGCACAAAAAGGAGCGGAAAACCCGTGGGGGTCCGCCGCCACCTTAATCTAACTTCCGGTCTAACCTAATACTGTTGAGCCGGATCCGGATCCGGATCCGCTCCTACTCCTAACTGAAATCCAAAATCCTATCTACCCTACAACTCTAGATCCTATTGTCGGGCTTCCGATCTCCGGGACTAGCTCCTCGAAGACTTCACTCAAATTCCGGACCCGTTCCCCCTCCGTAGGATTAGATCCGGGTGGAGACTCCAAGTCGATGGTGATATCCGGTCTCGTGCCCGGAGTCCCAGTCCGTGCAGACTTCTTAGACTCAGGAGTCCAATCCTTCCTATCCTTCGCAATAGTCGCGTCTGGAAAGAGATCCGGTAGCGAGATATCCGAAAGATGAATCCCTTTGTCGCACGTCGCTCTAGTCAGCTTCCGGCTGCTCTCCTCGATCCGGTCCGCAGCCTTCCGCCCTTCC
Organism: Pseudoscleropodium purum; assembly: GCA_963969395.1. Taxonomy (NCBI): domain Eukaryota; kingdom Viridiplantae; phylum Streptophyta; class Bryopsida; order Hypnales; family Brachytheciaceae; genus Pseudoscleropodium; species Pseudoscleropodium purum. The sequence continues at coordinate 7,385,662 of OZ017798.1, read as the reverse complement.
ACCATTGCCGTCTCCACCTGCTCAGCGAAGTCGGCGAGAATCCGGACCATCCGGGAACCGGATAGTTTCTTCTCTTCGTGGATCTTCTCGTCGAAGAGCTTCGCTTTGGCGGCAGCCGTTCCGGTCTCTCCCAGGACCGCCTTGATCTGCTCGGCTATCTTCCGAGTCTCCTCCGCCATCTCCCGGGCGGCCATCACGTCTTCCCGATAGGCAAAAAGAGTTGCCTTCAGGTTATCCACCTCCTCCTGCAACCAGCGGATCTCTGCTTCCTACTTCCTGGTCTCTTCCGGATTGGTGATGCACTCCGCCACCTGTTCCGCCAACTTGCTATCCGGTGGCGCACCTACCAACTTGCCGATCGCCGCAAGCGTCCTATGCTTGACCTCCCAATCCGCCCTGATGTTGCAGAGGACGTTGATAAGACCGTTGAACGGATCTTGCATTTCCGGGTCTCCCCCGGAAACGGTCTTCTCGGCTTTCGGTTTCTCTTCCGGGGCCGGTCTGTCTTGACCGGGAGGCGTCCCACGCTTGTGTGGAGGCGTCAACTTCTGTCGCTTGATCGGCGGCATCGGCTCTTCCTCTTCCTCGCTCGACTCCCGTTCTAACCCGGAATCGGATTCGGCCTCATCATCCGTTTCCGACTCCCCATACTTCAGGAGGACTTCCTGAGTCTTCCACACCTTCTCCTCCATGTCGGTGAGGACTTGGTGTTCCCGATAGAGGTGGAAGAGGTAAGGGCACACTGGAGTGGCCCTTTTCTTCCCAACCCTACTAACGAGCTGGGCCACGAGATCGGAAATGATCCGTGCCCAATCCACTTTCCGGGTACCACTGAGGGCACCGAAAATGGTGTTGCCGAGGGTGATTGTCACCCTGGTCGGCTTTTCCGGGTGAAGAACCGGAACCAGGAATTGCAGGAGCCGACGGTGTCGGTCATCCTCGCAATCCTCGACCGCGTATCCGTCCTTCGGGTTGACGGCTCCCTGGAACTTCCCTCGGACAAACTCATCCTTCCGGTTCGCCATCCCTAAACCTCCTGCCCGGAAACCATAAACCGCTCTCCACATTCCCTCGTTCCAGCTGATGGGAGTTCCTCTCACGGTGTTGTCAAACTGGTTGGACAGCTTTCCGAGGAGCTCCTTGACCATTCTCTCCTCCCTAAAACCCCAGGGTTTCTCGGCAAACCCGAGGCAACCCATGGATTTGAGATCCTCCATGAGTTGAGACTTTTCCAGCTCTGTGGAGGGAATAACCGGAATGACTTTCCGGAGCTTCACCTCGCCTCCAGAGGGACTCGCTTGTCTCGACCTACGTAGCGGCGGCATTCCCTCTCCAATCTATCTCACTCTCTCCTAGCCGCATGTCCCGTTCCTCACGTTCTCTCTCCGATCTCAACCGGAATCAAAACAAACAGAACACAAACGCACAAGCGCCAAAAACTCAACCGTGCACGCTCAAGGTCGAGTTTCTAAAAGGGGGTGCAACAGTGAAAGCTCCTCCTTTTATAGTCCCTGGACCCTTTCCGGTTTGTCATCATGAATCCGGTTTACCATCATAATCCGGTTCATCATCATAATCCGGTCTGTCGCAGCTTAGAATTTTGATTTTCTTAGAATACACCAAAATAGGAACGGAAACTAGTCATTAGCTAACCGGATCCGATTAGGTGGGGAAGGAAAACTCAGAATTAGCACGGAACGTGAAGTAGTGGGCTTCTTAGATCCAATCCGGTCAGGAGTAAGTAACGACGGAAACGGAATGCAACACGGATTAGGTCTAGGACCGGATGATGATGATGAACCGGATTATGATGGTAAACCGGATTCATGATGACAAACCGGAAAGGGTCCAGGGACTATAAAAGGAGGAGCTTTCACTGTTGCACCCCCTTTTAGAAACTCGACCTTGAGCGTGCGCGGTTGAGTTTTTGTCGTTTGTGCGTCTGAGCGTTTGTGTTTTGTCTGTTCTGCTTCCGGTTGAGATCGGAGAGAGGAAGTGAGGAACGGGACGTGCGGCTAGGAGAGAGTGAGGTAGATGTGAGTGGGAATGCCTCAGCTACGTAGGTCGAGGCAAGCGAGTCCCTCTGGAGGCGAGGTGAAGCTCCGGAAAGTCATTCCGGTTATTCCCTCCACAGAGCCGGAAAAGGCTGAACTCATGGATGATCTCAGATCCATGGGTTGCGTAGGGTTTGCCGAGAAACCTTGGGGTTTTAGGGAGGAGAGAATGGTCAAGGAGCTCCTCGGAAAGCTGTCCAACCAGTTTGACAACACCGTGAGGGGAGCTCCCGTCAGCTGGAACGAGGGGATGTGGAGAGCGGTTTACGGTTTCCGGGCAGGAGGTTTGGGAATGGCGAGCCGGAAGGATGAGTTTGTCCGAGGGAAGTTCAAGGGAGCCGTCAACCCGAAGGACGGATACGCGGTCGAGGATTGCTTGGACGACCGACACCGTCGGCTCCTGCAATTCCTGGTTCCGGTTCTTCACCCTGAAAAGCCGACCAGGGTGACGATCACCCTCGGCAACACCATTTTCGGTGCCCTCAGTGGTACCCGGAAAGTGGACTGGGCACGGATCATTTCCGATCTCGTGGCCCAGCTTGTTAGTAGGGTTGGGAAGAAAAGGGCCACTCCAGTGTGCCCTTACCTCTTCCACCTCTATCGGGAGAACCAAGTCCTCACCAACATAGAGGAGAAGGCGTGGAAGACGCAGGAAGTGCTGCTGAAGTATGGGGAGTCGGAGACGGATGACGAAGCGGAATCCGATTCCGAGTCAGACCGGGAGTCCAGCGAGGAAGAGGAGGAGTTGATGCCGCCGATCAAGCGACAGAAGCTGACGCCTCCACACAAGCGCGGGACGCCTCCCGGTCAAGACAAACCGGCCCCGGAGGAGAAACCGGAAGCCGAGAAGACCAATTCCGGGGGAGATCCGGATATGCAAGATCCATTCAACGGTCTGATCAACGTCCTCTGCAACATCAGGGCGGATTGGGAGGTGAAGCACAGGACGCTTGCGGCAATCGGCAAGTTGGTGGGTGCTGCACCGGACAGCAACTTGGCGGAACAAGTGGCGCAATGCATCACGAATCCGGAAGAGACCCGGAAGCAGGAAGCCGAGATCCGCCGGTTGCAGGAGGAGGTAGATAAACTGAAGGCAACACTTTTCGCCTATCAGGAAGACGTGACTGCCGCTCGGGAGATGGCGGAGGAGACTCGGAAGGTGGCCGAGCAGATCAAGGCGGTCCTGGGAGAGACCGGAACGGCAGCGGCCAAGGCGAAGCTCTTCGACGAGAAGATCCACGAAGAGAAGAAACTATCCGGTTCCCGGATGGTCCGGATTCTCGCGGACTTCGCCGAGCAGGTGGAGACGGCAATGGTGGAGGGGCGGAAGGCTGCGGACCGGATCGAGGAGAGCAGCCGGAAGCTGACGGGAGCGACGTGCGACAAAGGTATTCACCTTTCGGACATCTCTCTACCGGACCTCTTTCCGGATGCAACTATGGCAAAGGACAGGAAGGATTGGACTCCTGAGTCCAAGAAGTCTGCACGGACTGGGACTCCGGGTTCGAGACCGGATATTACCATCGACTTGGAGTCTCCACCCGGACCGAATCCTGAGGAGGGGGAACGGGTCCGGAACTTGAGCGAAGTCTTCGAGGAGCTAACCCCGGAGGTCGGAAGCCCGACGATAGGATCTAGAGTTGTAGGGTAGATAGGATTTTAATTTCAGTTAGGAGTAGGAGCGGATCCGGATCCGGATCCGGCTCAATAGTATTAGGTTAGACCGGAAGTTAGATTTAGGTGGCGGCGGACCCCCACGGGTTTTCCGCTCCTTTTTGTGCTTTTAGGGTTTTGACCCTTTGTATATAAATCGGTTCCTGAGATGGGAACTGGGAGTTTTTCATTTTGCAAACTTCTTGTACTTTTCTATTCTTTTCATTGTGTGTCTCTCTCCAGCGCGACAGGATTGTATGATGTGGAGTTAGGATAGTACGAGTTGGTTTGCAAGTGAATTCTCCCCTTGGTGTTTATTTTCCGATCCAAGGTGCATGTGAGTAGGTACCGAAGAGTTGGGAGTGAACTTAGTTCCTCAGCACGTCTAGAGTTTGAGATTCCGGGTGAGAAAGCCGTTGTTAGGCTAGGCGGGTAGGGAGGGATTCCTTAGCTGCGCTAGAACTCCCGGGTGGGAAATCCGGTCGAGTGTCCGATCTCCTGTGAGGTCTCACCACCCGTAGGGGTAACGGAAGAACTTTAGTTGATGTTGGAACGGACGGGTGCACTTGTAACCACCTGTCTTCGCACGGATCGGAAGTAGCATCAAGGTCGTTGTAGTACGAGAGGGTCGAGTGTGGGGATCTTTGTGTGACCTACGACCCGGATTGCTATCTGGGTTGTTGTGAAGGACCAAACCGGATCCGGATTAGCTTAGGAGTTTAGAAGGTAGGACAGTGGGTCTTCAGCCACTATAAGTCACGGAAGGAGTGGTGGGCCTACCACTCTCAAAATTAAGCGGCGACCCCTCTGATGGTGAAACAGAGGCAAAACCAAACCGGATAGGATTACGAGTACAGGATGACCATTCCGACCGGATTGGTCAGAAAGGATTTCCAGGATCGGAAGTTGTGAGATCCTGGGATTTGGGTATTTGTACGGACCGGATAGTTAGTAGGACCGGAAGAAGGAGTAATCCGGTCTGTAGTTATCCGGTGTGGTAATATTTCTGGTTCTAGATCTAGGATCGGAAAGTAAGATTGGCATACTGACTGAGCTTAACTGCTTAATAGAGCTAGATACTTCACAGGATCTCGTGGGTTCGATCTTTAGAGTCACTTAGTTATACTCTAGAGCGATTTTTGTGAGTATAATGGGGAATTGACCTGCCCTGTGCTGCGACATGACAAAAATCTGGCGCCGCTGCCGGGGATTCTAAAGCTATCGGCTTTATTGCGGTACAGAAGAAGCTGAGTCAGTAGTTCGTCTTTTCCGTGTTTTCATTTCTCGGATTGGGTTTTGTTTTCCGGCTGAATCTGGAAACTAACTCATGAGAAGCGGAATAAGGAATACGAGAACGTCCGAGCGATTGAGAAGAAGAGAACGATCGGAAGAATCGCCTGAACCGGATCAGAGTGAACCGGATCTGCAAGATCCGGTTAACCGTCCGATTTTCGTGTCTGCATCTGCAGGAGAAAGCGAGAATCCGAGATCTGGTCATACGCCTTCAGTTTCCGATCTAGATCCGGAACCGGACAGAGAAGATCCGTTCCTCGAGGACGAAGACGTCATGACTCGATTGAGATACAAGCGTTTTAAGGGTGATGGAAGCCAAGATGCGGATGACTGGCTGTGCGAGTTTGAATCTACTGCACTCGCCAACCAGGAAAATGAGGCGGCCCAGCGAAGAATTTTCCAAGGATTGCTCAAGGGAGAAGCTCTTAAATGGTATCAGGATATTTCCGATCCAATCCGGAATAACTGGGATCAGTTGAGAACGGATTTCCTGCAAGCTTTCCGGGAGGTAGGAGGAGAAGCCAGAGCCTTGGGACGGCTCAGTACACTAACGATGAAATCATCCGAATCCGTGCGGAAGTATGGCCAGAGGGTGAAGGCGCTGATCCAGAAGCTGACCACGGAGATCGCTCCTAGTCTGCAGGTGGAGTGGTATGTTGCCGGATTACCCGAGTCTATGGGATTTCTGATTCGTCAGACGCGGCCTAGGACACTTAGAGACGCCATGGATGCTGCGGCTAATTACGAGAATTCCGCTCAGTCACTCCGGAAGTCCTTGAGAAGGAGCGAGAAGCAAGAAAAGGGGAAGAACAAGAAAGGCGACCGGAAGTTGAAGCATCGTAAGAAGGTTTCCGATTCGGACAGCAGTTCCGAGAGTTCTGGAACGGAAGTTTCCGATCCGGATTCATCGAGCTCGGATGAGGAACAGAGTGTTTCACCTCCCCGACGTTCGCACAAGTCGAAAGGTCAGAGAGAGAAACGGGTTGTGAAAGTGAAGATGGAAGATACGGATTCCAAGAAGATGATGAAGAGCATCCAAGAGTCTTTGGAGGCTATCAAGGTCAACATGGCTGAGAACCGGAAACCAAGACGGATCGTTCCGACTTCTCGATCCAATGTCTGGTGCGGAAGATGTGGAGAACCGGGTCACTATCCAAGTGAATGCCAGCGAGCTGCCCAGAAGCAAGTTCACTATGTGTATCCGGAAGAAGATATCTACTACACCGTAGCAAACGAGGAAGAGGAGGAGATCTACCAAGTGCAGCCGACCTATGGTAGAGGAAAAGGGATCACGATTCCTTCCCGGTCCAACATGTTGAACCGGAACTTTTTACCGGGACCGAGTCAGGGGTTGGTAATGCAGCAGCCCGTGCGAGCCCTTGGTTACCCGGATAGACAAGTGGTGATTTGTTATGGCTGTGGAGAACCGGGACATTATGCCAACTCGTGTCCTAACAGGGGACCAGGGCAGGGTGCTCCTCGTACTCTTCCGTGCCAGAATTGCCAAGAGTATGGGCATCAGGAGGAGCAGTGTTCGAAGCCCATACAGCCAAGACCGGTTTACAAACAAGTTCAAATTCTTCCAAGGGAGCAGACCGCGCTCAACTATGGCCACTCAGCCGGAACGGAGAATCCGGACAAGTGACGATGCGAGGTGGAACTGCCGGCGGAGACGGAGAGCTTGGTAAACCGGGTATCGACCCGCAGTTCCACCAGGAATCAACCCGAACGAGCTGTAAGGGGAAAGAAGAAAAAGCAGAGGAGGAGGCAGAAATCGAGTAGTGATTCTGATCCTGTTTTTCAGAGACGGAGTCCAGAACCGGAGGAAGTTCACTTTGAGGAAGGGGTGGACCGGAACCGGATTCCGATCGACATCAGTGCAGAGATTCGGACGGAAATCTCTGGACCGGATGTGGTGACGAGTAAGAAGCAGGTTCGTTTCAGTAACACCCCAGTGGTTATCAATCCGGATATCCGTACTCATGAGTATGACATCATCCAGGACATCCGAGATCAACGGGCGAATGTTACGATTGGACAGCTCCTGCACGACAACGTGATGTACCAGAAGCTGATCCGAGATAGCTGGACACGGAAACGGAAGAAGAGGGTGAAACTCCCAGCGGTGGCAGTTAACTTCTCCCAACCGGAAGATTCCGGGGCTCCAGAGATCGGTGTGGAGATAGAAGGATGCCTGATTCCAAAGGTTCCCATCGATGGCGGATCTGGAGTCAACTTGATGTTGGAAGACACGGCATTTGAGTTAGGATTCACCACGATCGAAGCGACGGATCAAGTCCTTCGTATGGCGGATCAATCCCGAGTACATCCGGTTGGCAAACTTTCGCAAATTCCAACCCGGATTGGAGGAACGGATTATCTGCTCAACTATGTCATCATCCGTGTGCACAAAGGAAGACCTTTTCCTATGTTACTGGGTAGACCTTGGTTATACTCTGCCCAAGTACTGGTGGATTGGGGAAACAAGGAACTGGTGGTCGGGAAACCTTCCATCCGGATACCTTGGTCCACGGAAAAGCATTTAGGAGAAACCAGCGACTCGGATGGTTACACATCGGATTGGACGGATTCGGAAGAGTCGATTCCAAGCTATTATGTGGATCCATTCGAACACAAAACGGAGAAAAGTTTTGGGTTCTCTAATGCTGTGTTGGAGCATGATCCGGAGAAGCCTAGCAGTACCATGCTGGAAGATCGATCCTTAGGAGAGTCAAGCGTTCCGCTCACAGCCGAGTGGATCACTCGACAGATCCAGGATGGAAACCTTCTCGCGGGTGTAAGTGAGGAAACGATGAGACCAGAATGGGGAAATTTAGTTTCCGTTCCGGAAGAGGTTCACGAAGAGAAGATCAAACCGATCGTCTCGCCCATCGATTATGAGCAGGAGGAGGTTGAACCAGGCAAGTGCTTTCACTTGAGCAAGCTCATGCAAAGCACGGAGAAATCCGGTTACGTTCAACTTCTCCAGGAGTACCTCGATATTTTTGCATGGGAGCCGTCTGATCTGAAGGGAATCCCCCCTCACTTAGGAGAGCATCACATTGACTTGACGGAAGGATCTATTCCGGTCCGTCAGCGACAGTACCGACTCAACCCGAAGTACTCGTTAATGGTCAAGGAAGAAATCGACCGGTTATTGGAAACTGGATTCATCTATCCGGTGAACAATTCCGAGTGGGTTTCCCCTATTGTGGTGGTTCCCAAGAAGTTGGGAACGGATGGGAAAGTTAAGATCCGGGTGTGTCAAGATTTCCGGAAATTGAACACAGCCACAAAGAAGGATTACTTTCCCCTTCCATTTACTGACATCATTTTGGACCACGTGGCCGGACACGAATGTTACAGCTTTTTGGACGGATTTTCAGGTTACAACCAAGTGTTCATCCGACGGAGGGATCAGCTGAAGACCACGTTCACGACAGAATGGGGAACTTTCGCATTTACCCGGATGCCGTTTGGCCTGTGCAACGCACCCGGAACTTTCCAACGGCTGATGATGGACATTTTCAAGGATTTTCTCCGCCATTTCATTGAGGTCTTCATTGATGACTTTGCAGTTTTTAGCGACCGGAAACTTCATCTCGAATGTTTGCGGAAAACGTTTCAAAGGTGCCGAGAAACCAATTTGAGATTACACCCCGGAAAGTGTTTTTTCGGAATGAGTTCCGGAATTTTACTGGGGCACGTGGTGAGCCAAGCCGGATTACAAGCGGACTTGGAGAAGGTGAGGGCGGTTCTATCCTTGCTGCCTCCGACGAGCGTAAGGGAGATCCGTGGGTTTCTAGGGTGTGTGGGCTACTACCGTCGATTCATTGACGGATACGCCAAGAGGGCCATCCCTCTCACGGAACTACTCAAACAGGATACGGAATTTGTGTGGACCGGAAAGCGACAGCAGGCCTTCGATGATCTGAAGACTCAGCTTGCTAGAGCTCCGATCCTTTCCGTTCCGGATTGGACAAAAGAGTTCCATGTCACCATCGACGCATCCGGTTGGTGTCTAGGATCCATTCTTTGGCAGTTCGACACGGAGAAGCGTGAGAATCCGATTTACTATGCGAGCAGGCAAATGAGTTTGGCGGAACGAAATTACACCACCACAGAACGAGAAGCTCTGGCGGTCGTGTATTCTTGCAAGAAGTTCCGACATTATTTGCTAGGGTACAAGGTAATTTTTCACACAGATCATGATTCCTTGAAATACCTCGTGAACAAACCGGATTTGTCAGGTCGGATTGCTAGATGGATTTTGCTTTTACAAGAGTTTAATTACGAGGTCGTAGTGAAACCCGGAAAAGCAAACTCGAACGCGGATTACCTCTCGAGACAAAGAGGACAGGAATCCGTGGCGGATATTTCCGCTGAGTTTCCGGATGAGTTTCCGGATTCTCTGGAGATTCCGGTTGAAATGGAGAAACCGGATTTTCCCTTGATAGAAGTTTTTCACCTAAGCAACGAGTCTGTTTCGGAGTTCCGGGATATCATTAGCTATTTAGTGAATTCCAAATATCCGGAACAGATGAGTCTAGAGGAGAAAGAAATCTTTCAGAGAAAAGCGGCTCCTTATACCATGATTAGGGGAGTCCTTTTCAAGTTAGGGGCGGACGACGTCCTTAGGCGATGTTTGGAACCTTCGGACCGGAAGAAAGTCATCCGGGCACTCCATTGCGGGAGTTCCGGAGGACATTTTGCCTTTGTTACTACGGTGAACCGGATCCGATCCGCCGGATACTGGTGGCCGTATGTACACAGGGATGTGAGGAATTTTGTTCGGAGTTGCGATCAGTGTCAGCGGACAGGAGCACCATCTTTCCGGAATCATTGGCCGCTCACTCCCATAATTCCCTTAGCACCGTTTGAGAAATGGGGGATCGACTTTATTGGACCCATTTTTCCGGTCAGTGCTAGGAAGAAGAGGTACATAATCCTAGCCACAGATTACGCGACCAAGTGGGTGGAGGCCAGAGCAACCCGGAAAAACGATGCCGAGACTTCCGCGTCCTTTTTGTTTGAAGAAATCCTCATGCGATTTGGCCACCCACTGGAGTTGGTCAGTGATAGAGGAACCCATTTCCTCAATGACGTCATCTCCGACCTAACTGCCAAATATCTTATCAAGCACCGGAAGACGACTCCTTATAATCCAAAGGCGAATGGATTAACCGAGCGGGCGAACGGAATTATTGGGAAGATCTTGAACAAGATGGTTTCCGCTCACAAGACGGATTGGGACCGGAAACTACCTTCGGCCGTGCATGCGTACAATACGGCGGAGAAGAGCACAACCGGAAAAACGCCCTACTTTTTGGTCTTTGGTCAAAACACAGTTCATGGGGTGGAGTTAGAAGTGGAGACATTCCGTGTCCTGGCAGCCCGGAATGCGGAGACCAGAATGGATATACTTCCGCGACTCCTCGCGATTGAAGAACTGGAAGAAACCCGGATTGCAGCTCTTGAGAGAACCATGGAAGTGCAATTCAAACGCAAGAAAGATTATGACCGGAAACTTCCAGTTGATCATGGAATCCAGGAAGGCGGTCTGGTGCTAGTTTATGACAACCGTCACAAAGAGTTTCCAGGAAAATTGCATACCCGATGGATGGGACCTTTCCGAGTCATTCAAATTTTTCAAAATGGGTCTTTGCAACTTGCGAATTTGCAGGGCCAGTGGCTTGACACTCGTGTGAACGGATCAAGGGTGAAAAAGTATTCGGTGGCTACTTCTTCGACGGAAGGTCAATGATGTTCGCGGGGACGCTCACAGATGAGGAAGGGGTAATGTCGCAGCTTAGAATTTTGATTTTCTTAGAATACACCAAAATAGGAACGGAAACTAGTCATTAGCTAACCGGATCCGATTAGGTGGGGAAGGAAAACTCAGAATTAGCACGGAACGTGAAGTAGTGGGCTTCTTAGATCCAATCCGGTCAGGAGTAAGTAACGACGGAAACGGAATGCAACACGGATTAGGTCTAGGACCGGATGATGATGATGAACCGGATTATGATGGTAAACCGGATTCATGATGACAAACCGGAAAGGGTCCAGGGACTATAAAAGGAGGAGCTTTCACTGTTGCACCCCCTTTTAGAAACTCGACCTTGAGCGTGCGCGGTTGAGTTTTTGTCGTTTGTGCGTCTGAGCGTTTGTGTTTTGTCTGTTCTGCTTCCGGTTGAGATCGGAGAGAGGAAGTGAGGAACGGGACGTGCGGCTAGGAGAGAGTGAGGTAGATGTGAGTGGGAATGCCTCAGCTACGTAGGTCGAGGCAAGCGAGTCCCTCTGGAGGCGAGGTGAAGCTCCGGAAAGTCATTCCGGTTATTCCCTCCACAGAGCCGGAAAAGGCTGAACTCATGGATGATCTCAGATCCATGGGTTGCGTAGGGTTTGCCGAGAAACCTTGGGGTTTTAGGGAGGAGAGAATGGTCAAGGAGCTCCTCGGAAAGCTGTCCAACCAGTTTGACAACACCGTGAGGGGAGCTCCCGTCAGCTGGAACGAGGGGATGTGGAGAGCGGTTTACGGTTTCCGGGCAGGAGGTTTGGGAATGGCGAGCCGGAAGGATGAGTTTGTCCGAGGGAAGTTCAAGGGAGCCGTCAACCCGAAGGACGGATACGCGGTCGAGGATTGCTTGGACGACCGACACCGTCGGCTCCTGCAATTCCTGGTTCCGGTTCTTCACCCTGAAAAGCCGACCAGGGTGACGATCACCCTCGGCAACACCATTTTCGGTGCCCTCAGTGGTACCCGGAAAGTGGACTGGGCACGGATCATTTCCGATCTCGTGGCCCAGCTTGTTAGTAGGGTTGGGAAGAAAAGGGCCACTCCAGTGTGCCCTTACCTCTTCCACCTCTATCGGGAGAACCAAGTCCTCACCAACATAGAGGAGAAGGCGTGGAAGACGCAGGAAGTGCTGCTGAAGTATGGGGAGTCGGAGACGGATGACGAAGCGGAATCCGATTCCGAGTCAGACCGGGAGTCCAGCGAGGAAGAGGAGGAGTTGATGCCGCCGATCAAGCGACAGAAGCTGACGCCTCCACACAAGCGCGGGACGCCTCCCGGTCAAGACAAACCGGCCCCGGAGGAGAAACCGGAAGCCGAGAAGACCAATTCCGGGGGAGATCCGGATATGCAAGATCCATTCAACGGTCTGATCAACGTCCTCTGCAACATCAGGGCGGATTGGGAGGTGAAGCACAGGACGCTTGCGGCAATCGGCAAGTTGGTGGGTGCTGCACCGGACAGCAACTTGGCGGAACAAGTGGCGCAATGCATCACGAATCCGGAAGAGACCCGGAAGCAGGAAGCCGAGATCCGCCGGTTGCAGGAGGAGGTAGATAAACTGAAGGCAACACTTTTCGCCTATCAGGAAGACGTGACTGCCGCTCGGGAGATGGCGGAGGAGACTCGGAAGGTGGCCGAGCAGATCAAGGCGGTCCTGGGAGAGACCGGAACGGCAGCGGCCAAGGCGAAGCTCTTCGACGAGAAGATCCACGAAGAGAAGAAACTATCCGGTTCCCAGATGGTCCGGATTCTCGCGGACTTCGCCGAGCAGGTGGAGACGGCAATGGTGGAGGGGCGGAAGGCTGCGGACCGGATCGAGGAGAGCAGCCGGAAGCTGACGGGAGCGACGTGCGACAAAGGTATTCACCTTTCGGACATCTCTCTACCGGACCTCTTTCTGGATGCAACTATGGCAAAGGACAGGAAGGATTGGACTCCTGAGTCCAAGAAGTCTGCACGGACTGGGACTCCGGGCTCGAGACCGGATATTACCATCGACTTGGAGTCTCCACCCGGACCGAATCCTGAGGAGGGGGAACGGGTCCGGAACTTGAGCGAAGTCTTCGAGGAGCTAACCCCGGAGGTCGGAAGCCCGACGATAGGATCTAGAGTTGTAGGGTAGATAGGATTTTAATTTCAGTTAGGAGTAGGAGCGGATCCGGATCCGGATCCGGCTCAATAGTATTAGGTTAGACCGGAAGTTAGATTTAGGTGGCGGCGGACCCCCACGGGTTTTCCGCTCCTTTTTGTGCTTTTAGGGTTTTGACCCTTTGTATATAAATCGGTTCCTGAGATGGGAACTGGGAGTTTTTCATTTTGCAAACTTCTTGTACTTTTCTATTCTTTTCATTGTGTGTCTCTCTCCAGCGCGACAGGATTGTATGATGTGGAGTTAGGATAGTACGAGTTGGTTTGCAAGTGAATTCTCCCCTTGGTGTTTATTTTCCGATCCAAGGTGCATGTGAGTAGGTACCGAAGAGTTGGGAGTGAACTTAGTTCCTCAGCACGTCTAGAGTTTGAGATTCCGGGTGAGAAAGCCGTTGTTAGGCTAGGCGGGTAGGGAGGGATTCCTTAGCTGCGCTAGAACTCCCGGGTGGGAAATCCGGTCGAGTGTCCGATCTCCTGTGAGGTCTCACCACCCGTAGGGGTAACGGAAGAACTTTAGTTGATGTTGGAACGGACGGGTGCACTTGTAACCACCTGTCTTCGCACGGATCGGAAGTAGCATCAAGGTCGTTGTAGTACGAGAGGGTCGAGTGTGGGGATCTTTGTGTGACCTACGACCCGGATTGCTATCTGGGTTGTTGTGAAGGACCAAACCGGATCCGGATTAGCTTAGGAGTTTAGAAGGTAGGACAGTGGGTCTTCAGCCACTATAAGTCACGGAAGGAGTGGTGGGCCTACCACTCTCAAAATTAAGCGGCGACCCCTCTGATGGTGAAACAGAGGCAAAACCAAACCGGATAGGATTACGAGTACAGGATGACCATTCCGACCGGATTGGTCAGAAAGGATTTCCAGGATCGGAAGTTGTGAGATCCTGGGATTTGGGTATTTGTACGGACCGGATAGTTAGTAGGACCGGAAGAAGGAGTAATCCGGTCTGTAGTTATCCGGTGTGGTAATATTTCTGGTTCTAGATCTAGGATCGGAAAGTAAGATTGGCATACTGACTGAGCTTAACTGCTTAATAGAGCTAGATACTTCACAGGATCTCGTGGGTTCGATCTTTAGAGTCACTTAGTTATACTCTAGAGCGATTTTTGTGAGTATAATGGGGAATTGACCTGCCCTGTGCTGCGACACGGTCCTAGACCTAATCCGTGTTGCATTCCGTTTCCGTGGTTAGTTACTCCTGACCGGATTAGATCCAAAAGGCCCACTACTTCTCGTTCCGTGCTAATTTTGAGTTTTCCTTCTCCATCTTATCGGATCCGGTTCCCTAATGACTAGTTTCCGTTCCTATTTTGGTGTATACTAAGAAAACCAAAATTCTAAGCTGCGACACAATGGCTGTTCGAATTCCACACGCGGGTGTGATACGATTTGCTGCAATGCACGGAATGACGTGTGAAGATTATGCGTATTGGTGGAATGGTGGAACTCTTTGACAAATGTTGAATATGGATAAGGACTATCCAGACAACATTCAAATCCGTTTGATGTATATAAATCCAACCGAAGAGGAAGTTGTAAAAGCTCACCGTTTAGGGCGATATCGGAAGAAGCGCACGGAGTTGACATGGGCGTTTATGCATATAATGTATGCAGTACATCTTGCTGGACATTTGCACAATGATCTTTCTCCGGACAACATCTTGTTGCATTTTCCAGAGGATGAGTCATGTGTGTATATTGGAGTTTGCGATTGGGGCATGACCACCTTAGCTTCTTAGCCAATGAAGTCTTTGTACACATTCACATCAGCAGATGAGATGAAACAAACTTTGCAGAGGAGATGGTGGGTGGATCCATGTATTGCATATTTGCATAAAGCAGGTGCAGATGTGGAAGTCATTCCGATGTATTCACGTAAGTCGGAAGAGTATGCCGTTCGAAAAATTGCTCGGCGGATGAATGGAAACAACATGTCAGAGGCGTATTTCAACGTGCTACTTAAAACACCTAGTGCGACACAATTTGCCTTTCATGACTTTGCAAAAGTGTTTTATGCTTACTTGAAGCGCATTTCTTCGAAGATTGACGATGAAAATACTAGTTTGGCCCATGTGATTATGCGATTTTCTAATACATATCGTTGGCCGATGTCAGATGAACATTTCCGCCATTTATATTAGATTGGTAGTGCAGAAGTAGTAGTTGAATAGGTTATATAGGCATTAAAAATTAGTTTAGAAATATAGAGTTGGAATGAAAAAAATTATATGTGCAATTAGCCAAATGTGCACAATGTATGGTATTCTACATTAAATTGAATACCTTTTGCCCATATTGATTATGTTTGTATTTGTGTTGATCTTGATTTTTTAAATAGTATTTATATATTTATATTTGAAGTCACAAATTTTTTTAGTTTGCCTTCTAAAAATGAATTGGAATTTTTTCATAGTTTCAAGACTATCATGGACTCGTGGTCAAACTTTATAATCTTTCAACTTATAAGAGACATTGTTTTAATAACAAATCGCGAACCATTGCACTTCATTTAACATTTAATTGTTTAAAGATTAAGGGAGTGACCGCGAGGCAGTTTGGGTAGGGCAGTCGGGGGAAATAGGGCCGTTTGGGCAGACGGGGCAGACGAGCGGGGCGGACGGGGTGGTCCCGGCGGACGCTACGTCTGCTGGGACCGCGAATGTTAGCGGATGCTGCGAACACAACGTCCGCGTCCGGACGTCGTGTCAACCCTGGAAGCCTAATTGTATGATGTTTTCTAGAGAAAGAAACAATTCTCATCTACAATGAAAAATTAAAAAAATATTCTTACCCTCCTCTTAGTTTAGTTGAATTCAAACAAACATGCATTTGTCTTTTTGATTTATAAACTTGACTTCAAACACAATATGTATATGATGCAAGATTCACGAAGTAAAAACCTCACAAATCCTTGTTTTGTACGTAGAACTTGAATTCAATTTGACTAATTAGAAGGTAAGCTCCCATCATTCTACAAATATTTTGTACAACAAACCATCACACAAAGAAGTCTTTCTAGTGAGTGGTAAATAGTAAATTAGTTGTAATTCCTATTGTATCCAAAATAATGCATCAAATGGATGCCTACGCATTCCTAAGGAGAGACGATATGGAGAGCATTGTTTCTCACAATGAACATCATGGACAAAATAATCTATTGTATTACAAAATTTAATATTTTCCAACTTTTTTTTTGCCTTCTTTTCCAATACAAACATAATGCATAATTTATTATACCATTAAATAATCAAAACACACATAAAAGTGTTAAAAGAGTTCTTGTCCCTGCTTTGATTAAATTACCGTACTAATATCCTCTTTGAGCTTTTTCTATCCTCCTTTCCTAAACAAACAAAATGTATCGTTTTTTCCATATAAGTAATCACAATATGCATACAAAAAACATATTAAAGTGAGTAGGTGTCCTTGCTTCAGAGTACACTAAAGGTTAATTACACCAACACCAACAAATATCAATGTACCCAACATTGACAATCTTCACATGCCTTGTCCTCCCATCTCTACCAAATCCACTCTACGCACAACAAAACCATCACTTCAGCAAACCCTCAAGGCTTTTACAATTGTAATCAACCTTACCCACTTCAATTGCATCACCGACAACCACAAGTTTTGGTTAGGAACCAAGCCTTGAGCCTTCACATGCAACAATTGAAAAGATGAGTCATATTTGTTACTTGGGCATAATTTCACAAATCTGACATCCATGGTAAAAGGTTTACAAGAAAGAACTAGTATAGTTCTATGTTGAACCTCACATCTATTTATTTCTTGTAGCATACAAAGGGTCTTTAAATAAGACTTCAGACTTCAAGCGTAGTTTGACTTTTATTCATTAAGAAAAAAATCACCATCTCAATTTAGATTTTGGACACTATGAAATGCATTGATTAAACAAATTTGACGTTGGAACACAAGAACCATAGAGTGGTAAAGGCCTTATGCTTCACATGTGTAAATTGTAGCAATAGAAGAAAAGGCAATTAAATACAAAGACCTAATGAAACACTAAAAGAAAACAAATAAAGTAAAGATCATAGCATACAAAGAAGTTGAACAAAGTTTCATTTAATTGATTTGTATTCTAGCCTCAATAGTCTAATTTGTCCCTAGATATTGCTTTCAATTCCTACTCCTATACAACCCCATCAATTGATGCCTAGTCCAAATGATTTGGTTGTTGTCCTTTAGAAAGATGACTATTATACAACTTAGAAGTTTGTCTAACCTTAAGGCAAATTCTAATAAATGATCATAGCTATTTGAAGTGTCTAAGCAAAGAGATAAATCAATAGGGTACAATGCATTCTAAGGCGTGGTATCACTCGTATTCCAACCACTCAACAAGGCTTGATTGAAAACCTTGCATGCTTTGTCTACTAAAGAAAATAACTTAGGGATTAGTATTTCCCGCAAGCAAAATTCCAATAAACTATCACATCTAATCCCATCCGGATGCTCTATCTATAGAAGTATAGAACTTGTGAATAAGTGTTCCTTGCAAGCCAAACTCCTATAAACTATCACATCTAATCTTGGCCTAAGTAAGAGTGTTTCTATTAAGAATGTACCAAATGAATCAATCTTGAGGCTTGGATTCTCACTTGTATTCCAACTACAATCAAGGCATCATTGAAACCTTGCATGATTTGTTTGCAAAAGCATAAAATTCAAGAATCAATCTAACTCTAAAGCAAATTCCAATAAGCGATCACATCTAATCTCCAAAGTAGAAATAGTCTTTGCAAAGAAATGTACCAAAAGTATACATTCCAAGGCTTGAATATTTACTTGTATCCCAATCACAACTATGCTAGATTGAAATACTTGCAAGCTCTATCTTGGGAGGTGTGAGCTTCTAATTCATCATTTGGGACTCATAGATTTTCTATTGTTTGAAATTGCAATTTAAAGTAGATAAAAATATACAAAAAGCCATAAAAAGAGTGTAGAACCGAAATAGAGTTGTAACAGATCCATTATAGTATTTGGTCTAGTTTTAATTGTATAGATAGAACTCCTCCAAAACCAGCCTAGGAATAGAGAAGAAACTACAAGATCAGGGTTGACAAGACGTTCGGACGCGGACACTGTGTCCACAGCGTCCGCTGACATTCGCGTCCTGGCGGATGCAACGTCCGCCTGTCCGCCCGTCCGCCCCGTCCATCTGCTTGTCCGTCCGCCCGATTACGGCCATCCGATCGACGCGTGGACTGATCTAGTCCGCACGATCTGGGCGTCCGCCTCAGGCGGTCGGGCCGTCCGCCCCGCCCGTCCGCTTTCCGACGGCGGTCAGGACGCTGCGTCCATGCGTCCAGACGTCCGGAAAACAGACGCTATTTTGGGGCGGACGTTGAAATTCGTCAACCTTGTACAAGATAGCAGATTTTATAGGTTTGAGTTACATAGCCCCGGAAGGACTAAATTCCACCATGAATGTGGCAATTCATGGCTAGGTTGGTTCGAGGGATCTACATCAAGGTCAATAGGTTGGGTCCTAGGGTTAGATTTTGAATTCCCCATTGTAGCGATGAATTCCCAAGAAATCCTAATTATTAGTATATAGGTGCCACAAACAAAGGATGGGACCGTAGTAGAATCTACTACCTAAGAATGGTGTTCTAGAATAAATCCCATGCTAGAAGTCCAACGGCAAAATTGGCTTCCCAGGATTCCTTCATCTTCAAAAGATTCCTACACCATGACAATTCAAGGAAATGACCAATTTGGATCTCCACTGACTAAATGTGCTAGGTGCAAATCGGACCAGCACGCCTCCCATGAGATTCTTTGAGAGTTCTCATGGAAATTCCCAACATCTTCTGAATAGTAGAAGAACCTCTCCTAGGCAGTCAACCGTTCTAACCTCCAATGGGAATTTCTTGGAAATTACCTAGGTTGTAGTAAAATCTCACTAAAAATTAGACTATCTTGTTTTATATTAATAATGCACTCCATTGAATTTTGCGATGTTCCAATAGCGGCAAGATTCCAATAGCGGCTGGATTCCTCGGGAATTAATTATATGGCGAGGTCCCCAAAACATTGATTGACCCTCTGAGGGCACATGACGGCGAAATGAAGTCAACAAGGAGCCTTTTCTTTCTTTTTTCCACCTACCGGAGACCACAGGGTATTTCTTTTTTCAAAATAGGAAACCACCAAGAGTTGGAAATTTACCACAACTTGATTTTTACTCTATGATGTTCTCTATTGGGTTTTTGGTTTCAGTATGTGGCGTAGAGGGGTCATTGATTAAAAAACGGTGATGTAGAGCCAACGGCGCAATTTGTTTGGCATTTGGAGTTAATCTCCCAAAGTTAGGATGTTGGTCCAATATGTGGTAGATAGACAAAAGTTTAGGAGTAGGATGAAAATTTTTGAGAATGAAGATGAAAATCCAAATTGATAAGATTACTAGTAGAAATTTAGGGGGGAGGTGTTTCCTTGGAAACCTATTTAAGGGCTCCATTTCCCTCTCTAAAATCACCTCTTTTATTTTGTTATTGGGTCCGAGGGTCTAAGTTGTTTTGGATATTTGTCATTTGAAGCCAAACCCCCCAATGGTGTTTTTGGAGCACTTTTGGCTCCCTTGTTCTATCTCAAGATTTTGGAAGGTCCTTAGGGGTCCTTCTACCTTGTCTTTAGGTACTCATGTGTATTGAATGGTGAAGTTGGAAGTCCTTTCATGAATTTGTGAATTACTTGTGTGGTTTGGGAGTCTTTCGACATCTTGTACTAATCCTAAAGTAACCCTCCACCGTACCTTAGCGATGCTCCTTTGGGAGCTTTTAGTGTGTGAATGCTGACCTTAAATGAGGAATGTATTGTATAATTAACCTTTTGTTTTGCCATTGATATACTTTTGGAGTAAGTAACCTTCTTCCAAAGTTGTCCTTGTCAAGTGGGCCCCTCTCCAAGATGGCAAAACTTCAAACCCTTGTTGTGTATCTTCTTTAGGAAACATCTTGTTCCCTTTGTCTAGAGTGCCCTTGTTGAGTGGCCCCCTTCCAGTACGGCAAAGCTTTGAACCTATAGCTAGAGTCAAGTCCTATAGTGTGTATTAAAAGGTCCCATACGGCGGAGCCACAAACCTTCAGAGCATTTCAAAATCCTACAGTTGGTATTAAATCTAATTTGATGGCAAAGCTTTGAACCTCCATGGCACATAATTCCAAAATCTAGTTTCTAAGACATTCTTAAAAAAGTCCGAAATTTAGCTTCCAAGAGTAGGGATAGATTTAGAGAAGAGTTATGGTATACCCAATGGCCTTGGTCAAGTTAGCGCCTTACTAGTAATTTGGACTTAGTCCCCTGAATGGTGAAGCTCTGGTTGGCACTAAAAGTTCAGTTTCGCATTAACTTAGTGGGTTCCCCTGCGGGAACTCGAGAAAGAGGATTTGAAAGGAAGCTAGCTAGTACACGGCTAGCAACCCAACTGAGAGAATCTAACAAGCCCAACCCAAAAGACTCCAACAAGCCCAATCAAGAGACCCAACAAGCCTAACCAAGAGAACCAGTGACCTAATTGAGGTACTTGGCAAATCAAGCTTAAGACCCCAACAAGTCAATTCGAGACCATAGCAAGCCCAATTAAAGTACCCAATAGCCCAACTAAGAGAACTAGCGGTCTAATTGAGGTACCCAATAGTCGAGCTTGAGACCCCAACAAGCCCAACTAAGGTACTCAATAAGCCCAACCAAGGTACCTAACAAGACCAACCAAGATAGCCAACAATCCAACTGAGGTACCCAATAGACCAAGTTCAAGACCTGGCAGCCCACACCGAGATATCCGACAGCCACGTGGAGGGCCAATATGTCGGGGGAAGAGGTTAGTGTGTTGAGGGGGAGAGATCAACATTTGGGAAGAGGTCCAATGACAAAGGAGAGGTCCAACATCGAGAAGGAGTCCAACAACAGGTGAGAGGACTAGCGATCAGGGAGAGGGCCAGTGTTCGGAGGTGGGAGGACCAATGTCTAAGGTGAGAGGGCTAGTTCTTGGTGGAGGATAGGTCCAATGTGTGGGAGGAGCCCCCTAAAATAATCAAAAGAAAAGGAGGAAAGAAGCAAAACAAAACAAAAACAAAATATGAAAACAAAAATACAATAAGGATGATATGAACATGGAAATGTAGTGAAGAAAAAGGGGGACCTCCCTACACTACTTTGCACGCAAATTGCTACCTCCAAGCTTCTTTCACCATCCAAAGCCAGCACACGTAATGGAGGAAGATTAGAAGAGGAAGAGTTGAAGTAGAGAGCAAAGAAGTAGGAGATGAATAGTGTACTAGCACTTAGATTAGATAGGTTCTAGAGGAGATCCATGGGGATCCATTGTAGCCATTAGAAGTTGGATTATTATGACAAAAAGGGGGATGCATAAGAAAGGGGAAGAACACCATTAAGGGGCTTTGGGGTTTGAAGCTATAGTTGTAAGACCATCATGAATGCAATTGGTGGAATAGTGTTAGTGTAGAAGAACACGGGAGAAAGAAAAGGAGAGGGGGTGGCTAGCTTAAAAGGAGGTAACATTTCTTGTAGGTCGATGCAAGATCTTTGAATCAACGAATGGCTACAAGTGACAATAGCCCATGAGGGGATAGGCATGGACAAAATCATTTCCAACACCGGAAGCAATGAAGTAAATCATTAATTTAACCTTGGAAGTTTCATCTTAAGTAGCATTGACTTTCTTCTAGTTAATCCCAATCCATGATTAGTGAGCAGAGGGTGGTAGATATTGGGAATGTGAAATTATAGACTTATAGAATAGAGAGGAGAGCCTAGGTAGTAGAATTAGAGGTCCAGACTTAGAATTAATAGTAGAACCATGAATTAGCGTTAGAAACAAAACCCATAGCATTACTCAAAATTAAAGTAGGAAGTGGGTTGGATTTTACAAAAAGAATGTAGGAATTCCCAATCTCTATTAGTGGAAATTGTTGGGATTATTGTCAACCATCCAAACATAGGGGAGGTACATGGGACTATAGAATTTCACCCTTAGCCACAATAAATTGAACATTGACATTTAGTTGGCAAGTCACATCACCGCGTCTCTAGGCATTTCTTTTGCCCATCCACAAAACTAGAAAACATTAGCAAGGTCCATTACTTGGAAGGCATAGTGGACCGCGCTCACAACACCCCTTTAAATAAAAAAATGGATAAAAGCTAAAAACCTGGTCATATTTGCTTTCTTACCAAGGGTGGATAATCAAGCACCTACAGGGTGCATTTCACATCTTGAATGTAATGCAACCCTTACAGAATAAAGCATTATCTAATTGCAGACTGACTTGGAATTTTGTAAAGTAGAAGTGTTTAGATGCACAAAATCCGTAATTAAAATGAATGTTGACTATAATGAAAGAAATCTCTATGATACATGAATCCGAAATAAAAGAGATTGCTCCGAGAAAGTCTTTGCATTTTTTAATCAATTGCCAATGCCAATGGTTCCAAATCAAGAAGCCAAAGCTGATTGAGCAATCATTACTAATCAAGAAAAATATTTGAACTTTTTTCATCCACTACCACATGGTAAACAAACTAAACAATTGTATTTTTAGTTTGCTCACATCCAACATTGCTACAATCATTCTCTGAAGAGGAAGTGGCATTCTCTACTCTCTAGGCCTCCTTTTGCTCCTAATAAGTAGTCAATACTTAAAGCTCTTAGTTTTGAAAAAATATGAAGTCTTTAAAGCATGGGCTACACAATAGACTCTAAAGTGGCAGATGCACAACTTAAACTTGGAATCTTTGCAGTAGCTTGTTGACATAGTTCTTGAGTTTTTTCCAATGATCTTCAAATATTTTAGATTTTATTGAAGCTTCTATAGTCTTCTCAAGCAAAGATGGATCTATGTTTTCCCAAAAGTCAACATAATCATTATAAAGAACTTCATTAGTCTTGGTCCACCATAGACAATATTGTTGATGACTTATGGGTTGTTACCAATGTCAACAATCTAACAAATAATTTCTAAATCAAAATTGACATTGCAACATCATAGTAACATTAACTAGTTACAAATATGATCAAATTAAATTAAGAACACCACTAGCTTTCATGGACCCATTATCATCTTAAGTTTTCAAAAAGAATACAACAACTATTTAAATATTTTGACAATCAAAATTGAAATTGTAAAGAAATTCTTGTACATACTTTGGCAACTCTAATGGAGTTGGGGGTGATATTTTGGTTGTAGACAAAACTATACAACCATATTAGAAGAAGATGGTTGTCTAAATGAAAAGGGTTATTATTATGTGAGCATAGGAGTGTGAGCCCATGAGCCTAGAATACTTTACACCTATGTTATAGGTGTATATACTATAGAAACCGTCTATGATTATAGGATATATATATTACAAATATCCATATTTATAGGTGTTTTTGATACATACACCGTCTATAGAGTGTGGTATCTATATTATAGGTACCTATATTGTAGGCTCAATGCTCACAAGCTCGCATTCTTAGGCTCACATACTAGCACCATTGTCTAAATGAAGGGTTCCCCTTCAAAAACTATTGTGCATGCCATGTATTAAGTTCTTTCTAATAGTAGTATTGAAAGTTAGAGGCTTTTCTATTGCTACATCATAAGGCTCACGTGTAAGAGCTTGGGTTGCTTTCTAGTTAACAATTATGATGTGATTATACCTTACAAGAATCTTCTCATTTCTATGCCCTATGATGTTTGACATGATTTCTTTTGGTACTTGAACTATTGACATTTTCTAATTGCAATGACCTTGCTACTTTTGTTGGTGAAATGTCCTTCAATACCAACAATATGCATCATCTATTTCAACCAACCTCTCCGTATACATGCATCAATTGGAACCTTTTTCTTGAACCAAAATTTGACTTCTTGCATTATGAAAGGGGCCTAATTAAGAAGAGAGGTCTGGAGGTCTTGCAATCATGAAGCATGCATGTGCACTATAAGTACAGAAAAAGTCTCTAATACATCTTAACCCCTGAACGGTCCTCGAGTTCTAATTCTATGCCACCGAATCTGTTGCATATGCTGATCGCCCAATTTCCAAACTAAGTCTGGAAACGAGAAATTAAGATTTTAGTTGTTCAGATTGTTTTTGGATATTCTTCAGGTTATACCCAAATTTTTGTAAGGCACAAGGTTGCCACACTATGCAGAATTTCAAAGAAATAAGTCGCCCTACTCCCTGTACAATCTTGTACACCTCGTTTCTTATTTATGAAAAATTCTCTTGTGATACAATGGCAAATTGCTATGGTGGGTGCCTTCACAATTTTGCGGGAGGCGAGTACAAAATTTTTTTACTGACAATTCAACTTAGATGGAAGATTGAAGAATAAAGACAAACTGGGCGTTATATGCATAGGGTCCGGGCTGCGGGCTGCCTAGAAATGCGACAGGTGAATCCCAAATACCCTCCAGGACTGACATCCATATTGGTGTTGTGATCATGTACGACGTATCACCAAGGCAACATGGTAGCAAAATGTGGGCTATTTGAGATGGTGGGAGAATAATTGGTTTTGCCAAAAAACCACCTAGCAATGCTTTACAGAAGCATAACAACAATAACTACTCCGACTGATACTAACCACACTAGGGTGACAATCCGGCAATAGAACTCCGCATCAGACTTCCAATTCAAAAATAAAGAAATAAAGATCTAAATGTACCGCACTTTGCATTCAAGGAAAATAAAGTAGAAATTCCCTTCTCAATGGAAATTGTCCATTTGTTTCAAAAAAAAAGTGGAAATTCTATATCTAGTGATGCCAACAAATGTAGCCTTCCGACTACATCAGAGGTACTTCTTCCTCCTACAAAATCCCTACAAGAGCTGAGAGATGCTACACATCTCCTAGCCTTCAACCAAAAATTTGACACATTTTTCTTTCACTTTCTTTTCTAAGTGCCTCTTGACTACAAGGCTTCATGAATGGTATAATTCAGAATCGGGAATCCTACTTCCTACCGAAAATTTATCCGAAATACTACATAGTGCCACCCTGTGCACCTTCTTCCGCCAATAGCCCCGCTCTCCTGCTTCATCCTACCAACAGATGTGGCCACATTTGCCAAACTAAAACCGCAATTTCATTGGGTCTCCAAAGATACATACTCCCTAATGTATTGTATGTCATTTCAAGTATTTTCTTCTCCTAGCACTACTCCACGAGGTATTCTGATAAGTGGAACACAACATTCGATGTGTTGCAGTAGTGCATTCAACTTTGTTGTATCACCAAAACCCTAAATCCAGCATTCTCCTTTGCAAATATGTGAAAAACTGACACCTATGGCCGCAAAGGGCCTCCAGGTCGTTCAAGGATTAATTATATAAAACAACTAAGCTTGAAAGTGCTCCTATCAAAAAATGCTTCAATGACACTTTATAGTTTTTGAAAAGTCTTTTATCATATTTAAAGAATATAACAATGAGAGTTTTGATTAAGATAACATTCATCAAAAAAAGATGTGGAAATAGTAATCTCATACATTTAATCATGAGATAAATTATAAACAACAATATGAAATTACAATTTCATACATAAAAATAGAAGAAAATTGTGTAATACCTGACTACTTGAGATAATCTTTTCTTCTTTCATCTTTTCCAAGCAAAAAATCAAACACTAAAAAACTTTGTAATTTTGATCCTCTTCAAATAAAAAACATTGTAATATAGAAGTTCTTGTGGCTTGGCAAATATCAAGGTTGATAGGGCATCCAAACGTCTATTAGATGCAGATGTTGGATCCACAGTGTCTTATGACATTCGAAAAAAAAAAAAAAAAAAATCATTGTCCACCCCATTCATCCACCCACCCCCATCCGCCATGCCGTTCGCAAGATTTGATGGTCTGCATTCGCCACCCGCAAGATCTGACAGCTTAGATCTATCTACAAATAAATAAATAAATTATTGTTTGCCCTATTCACTTTCTGACAGCACTTTAGATGCTGCAAACGTAAAGTTCAAATGTCTAGACGTCCTATTTTTGGACGTGATTTTGCCTAGGATGTTGAACTTTGTCAATCCTAGTAGATATCAAAATTGCCAGCCCATTGTTATTTTCCATAACCAAAGGCTACATACCAATTACCTAGTTCATAGCTTTTGTGCATCCATTCCACCTTCTAGATTAATCTCTAAAGGTCCAAACTACGTTTTTTGACAACATAGCAATTTTGGGCAACTCACTACAAATGGAGCTTTTAGTTTTTTGCTGAAATTTTCACATAATATGTGCCTCAGGCAAGGTTGATGAATCTCTACGTCCCCCGAAAAAGGCGTCCGTAACCCGAATGTCCGGATGGTCGGACGTTTGTCCGCACGGATGCCAATGGACGTAACGTCCCTCCCGCCGTCGGAAGGCGGATGGGCAGGGTGGACGGGCGGACGGGGGCGGGGTGGACAAACGAGGCGGACAGGGCGGGGCGGACGGGGCGGGACGGGCGGGGCAGACAGGTGGGGCAGACGGGCGGACGGACACAGGTGGACGGGGGCGAACGGACGGGGCGGACGCTGCGGACACAGCGTCTGCATCCGAACGTCCCAGACGTCCGACCGTCTTGTCAACCCTGGCCTCAGGAATAGCTTTAAGGCCCAACAATTTTCATAACTTTTGACTACATGATTCAAAAATTATTACATGATATGTAATTTTCAATGCTTAGTGGGCAACCCAAAAATTTCTTAAAAAATCACTTTTTTCAAAAATAAAAATTTGAAATTGATTTTCTAGATTTATACATATGTGAAAAGCTTTGAATTTAGGAGATGAAAGTTATGAGGTGCTCTAGTTTGTGGGCAATCATGGATTCCCTATTCAAAAATAAACTTTGGAGTCCTTTATTTAACTCAATTTTTAATATTCTTTGAAAAAAATAAAAAGATATGATGTAGATTGTTTATTACTACATTACCACCATTGGGATTGGAATTTTTCAATTTGATAATTAAATTCTTAACAATTTAGTGTTTTGAGTCACTTTGTACTTCTTTCTATTTACTATTTTTTTCCTATATGTTGTGCAATTCCAAATGATCTAAATTTTTTTGAATATGTAGCCAACTTGCTTTGAAGAATGAATCCAAAGAGTAACCATCATTTTGGACATTTTTTCATACAAATGTGACCTTGTGAAGTGCAGCTGCCCGTATTTTCACAGGGTCAAAAAAATGGTTTTTGTCACTTCAAATGTTAATATCTTGCAATCTACATGGTGGAAAATTCTGAAATTTTTTCCACATCTTTTCAAAATAGTTTACTACAAGATCCTATGATTAAATGTGTCCAAAAATGTTTTTCATCTAAAATTTTGATGCTTGTATTAGAAATGGCAGTTTTGGAATGTTTTTGGTGAAAACATAGTCTCCGACCTTTAGGGGTTAACCTTAGAACAATCAAACTCATTGTCAAAGTGCAATGGCTCAAAGAAATGGCCATGAAATGTCAATGAATTTGCATGATTAATGTTAGGAAATTGTTAGTGTGTATGATTGAAGTAACCGCAAGATCTAGAAAATTAGGAATGAGATTGTTACACTATAAATCTATATTGCAAAAAATAGTAAATGACGTGAAGGTCAAGAGGTTTGACCACTAAGAAATGGGCGTTGACTTTTATGTTCACATGCTTAGTGCAGTAGAAATCACATCACTACAACAATGGAAATGCTAGGAAAATTACAAAAAAAACATGTAGTAGACTAGTACTCTAATAGAGAGAATATGATCAATAGTAGGAGACGATGTAGATCAATAACAATGTGCAATGTTCAATAGAATTCACATCATAGAATTTGCAATGCAAAGGCCTTTGAAGTGAGAAGAAGAAAGCTACATTTTCAAGCAATGCACTACAACCTATACTAAGTGCTCGGTCAGGAAGCTAGACACAAATGCATCACCTACATGCCCCTATTGACAATTAATGCAATTTCTTAAATGACTAAAAAATCCCATTATTGTATGCATTAAATAATGGAAATGTATTACATGCAGCATCATGTTGACTACAATTGCTTCTATGCACCTATTTGTTAATCAATTGCATAAATTATTAAAATTAAGATTGAAGTGAAAGAATAATGCCCAAAGCTTGCAATCCAATTATAATGTTTAGGCCTGGAAAGTGTCATTCCAGTACAAAGTTTACATTGGGTACTCTCAAATTTCTCCCAAAATCAAACATGTTTCACTTCATATTTTTATTTTTCCCAATTGCTCTTAGTTATGCACTCACCATCATTACCAACAAACAAAGAATCCACCTTGCAACTTCCACAAAAATGGATGGATGAAGATTTTCATTTCTCTCACTTATAAGTCTTCTATTCCATTTGTTGTTCAATTTTTGGACATCCGAGTGCTTCAAGGTTAAAGGACCTTGAAAGACATTGCAAGCCCCACATACATTTTGAAAGTCAAACCTGAATTTCTACATAACCCTTAATTTTAAATGTTTTAAAATTAAAATCAAGAAAATATAGCTCTAATAATCTACTTCTTCCTCTATTTTCTATTTTTTTCAAAATTATGAAAATTGTAATTTGGTGACACTTTGTAGATAGCATCTTGAAAGCTCAAAATACACTACTTCTAAATTTTTTTTCTATTGAATTTCTCTTGGTGTCATCTCAAGACTCAAGGAGTAAATCAATTATACCATGATGTATTTTTTTTTATTTTATTTTAAAGTTCATACTATTTTAAGCACTTTGTAATTACTATGATTTTTACAAGGATTTTTTTTAAATCATATAAAAATCTATCTGATGTTTTTAATTATGAAAACAAAAGATTAAGTCCTAGATATATATTACTACATGCAAAAAATAACAAATTTTTTAAATGTGTATTTTATTGTAGAAATATAATGAAGTTTAACTAAACCCAGATATAAAATGTCCTTTAAGGAATAAAATTGAAGGAGATGTCATTAGAAGATTTTCAACAACTTTGGAGGGCTGCGAGTTCTCTAGGTTGCCAACGTCGGGGGAATATCCTTGCAATTGTTACTTGACGTGTCATGGCAACTACCACATCACCAAAAAATGAATTTTAAAATGAATTTTTTTTGGTTTTTTCTTCCATTCTAAATTTTTTTTTAATTTCAAAAAAAAATTTGAAAAAAAACAAATTGACAACGAAAACAAGGTTGGGAAAACAAGCCTAAAACAGCCCTCTTGACTCTCTCAAAATCCTTTAATGGATCTTTAACACCATATAAGGTAAAGCTATCTATAACATGCAAAATGATTGGTTTGCCTTGTAGTCTTTTTTTATAATTTAAAAAAAATCACATAAAGATAAATGTAAAAAATGGGGAGAACAATTGAAATTTTATTTGTTGACAAAGTATGAATTTGTTATAAATTTTTGAAGTGGGTTGCCTCTACCCCAAAATCAACAAAAATTGTATCTACAGTGGTCATATTACCCACCTAAAGGAATTACAACATTTTCTAACATAGGCATAACATGAAGGCCTAAAAAATCACTTCAAGTGATGAATTTATATTAAGAAAGTGGAAGTTCCTATTGTAGTCACTAATCATTCCATCATCATCATCCAATACATTCATTGTAGCTACAAACTCAATCTAAAGTAGTTCAAATCTCATTTATTGAATAAAAATTGTCATGTATTGATACAAGACAATAATGGATCATTTCCTAAATGTTCGTCATAGGTGGTTTACTTGTCATAGGTTGGTGTACATTGAAGGAACATAGCCTAGTTAGTAAAATTTAAAGAAAACAAAACTTTGATGCTATTATTTTTATAAATCTTTAATCTCTAAGGTTCCTTGATTATTTTTCACCAAAAGTGTCTCAAACTACAACTTTTTAGTGCATCAAGCATAACTGAAGTATTGAAACATTTTTAAAATTTTGATTGTACACATTTGTAATAGAATACTATAGAAAAATGTGCAAAAAAAATTTAGACTATTCAACTGTGTAGATTGTAAGATTATAACATTTGAAGTTAGAAAAAAAGAAATTTTAGGCCCTAACTAATATGGTCAACAAAATTTGACTCAATTTTATAGAGAAGGAGGCAATATTCAACTTTGAGGATTAGAACCATTGGATAGGTAGTTTGTTAGTTACTTGCTTGCTAAGTTTCAAAGATAATGGAGGTGTCTAATGAATACAAAAAATCTTAGATTGGTAGAAGATGTCTAAATAAAGCAACTATATGAGGAAGATTTCAAATTTTTGAAAAATTCATCTTTTAGAAGAATCAAAATCATGACAGTCAACATAAATTTCTTTTTTTCTAAATTATTGGGAAAAAAATCTCATGAATTCATCCTAGAATTTGAGCTAATGGTTCTAAAATTGCCATTTTTAATGTATAGAGTGGAAATTATAATTCTTTTAAGAAAATTCATTTTTTTCAAGTATTGTTGACCTAGACTACTATGAGAATGTGTAGAGAATTTCTAGCCTATTCAACTTCATGGATTGCAAGATATATGCATTCAAAATTGATGGAAAAAATACCTTGCTTATAAACTTGCTTGATTATTTACCTTTTCTATTAGCTTGTTGACCAAATAGCTTGTAAACTTTTGAGCCCTATAACTTTTGATTTGGGCATTTGATCAAGAAAAAAATTTATATTTTCACAAAGCTTATAGCCTTATACAAGCTCATATCTTTGGTAAAAATTTCACTTTCATCCATTCAAAAATAACTTCGTATAAACCTATTAGAATCTTCAAAAAGCTCCACAGAAGCTTCTTGTCTTTTAGGGGTTAACTATTTTCTAAAAGTTCATCCATTTTATTGTTTGGAACTTGAGTGGATTGTTGTGCTTATTGAGAACTACCAAAAGTAAATTTTTTTTATGCTTAAATTTATATATAAAATTGAGCCTATTTTGGCACTTGAAGATCACTACAACATAATTGGTTAGATTTAGATAAGTTTTACATTATATTGTAAATATAATAGGAGACATCTTTCCAAAAACTCCAAATTCTAATCCTAAATTTGAATTCAAAAGAGCACCAAAATCTCAAAAATTGCAAAAATAAACATTTGATAGAAAAATGTTCATGAACAATATTTTATTTTGAAAACTATGAAAAAAATTACAAAAAATGTTAGTGAAATTTTTTTCTATACCTATCTTGTGAATCTTGAATTAAAGAAAGGTTGTATCAAAAAACTCACCCCTCATAGAAGGTCTACAAGTACTAAAAAAATAGTATAAATATTTCTTGCAACTACCCTACAATTAACAAATCATATCAATATTTTACCATAGTAAGGTAGCTCACATCTTATTTTAAAAACACTTCTCTTTCTTGTTTAGAATAAACAAATAACTCACACAATTTGATACATGATTTAGCTACACTAATTTATCTTATTAGTGTATATGATACTATTACCCATTTCACATTATGCAAAATTAATACAAGCTAAGCTAAAATACTATTGTATTGTACTAATTTCCAAAAACACAAGAACTGTATGACCATGAGGCTCTGTTCTAGATATTATGGGGACTAATCGGACCCCATATTACTACTCCAAGCAAACCCTAACCATGTTGTGTAGTGTGAATGTGGTTCTAGATGAGATTTGGAAACTTGGATTACGAAACCTCCGTCGTGAGGAACCAGTTGCTGCCATAGTCTCTGTCCAAAGCACAAAAGCCCCAAACTAAAATTTCAGTAACACTAATTGTGACCCCTCAGTAATAGGAAAACTCCACGTCCCTGGCCGTTGCGTTGACTCCGTTTGCCCGTGATATCCGAAATTCTGAATCACGATACAATCAATTTCATTTCATTTCCATTTCCAAAGGCTTGCTTCAAAACAAAATCAGGTGACTCACGCCATCAGCCATTCCACAAGGCCTAATTCGATCTCAGAACGTCCCTCACTCCATGAAATGAAAACCTCAAGTAAGCAACTGAAGACGTGTTTCAACACTCCACTACTATCAACTGAGAACCACGAATTTGTGGGCCGCTAATCACAAGATTATTCTCTACGTATCCTCCTCACGCGCGAGCTCACAATCACTCCGTGGCAACCCAACTCACATGCTCCCTATGAGCCCCCCAAAACGAAACCACTCCCCCAGCAAAAAGAAAGAGAAAATCAGTCTGAATCGACCTTCTCCAACACTTGAAACAAGCTCAAATTAGTTATAAAACCCATCAACGAAACCACATTCAAAGACTCAATTTCAAACCCAAAATCTAGAGAAGGAAAAAAAAGAAAGGAATACTTGGGTGTTGATTACTTTGATAGCTTGCTTAATTAGCTTTGTCGTTTGCTTTGTTGCTTGATTTGTAGACAGTGTGATTGTTGTTCGATTTGTACTTTGCTTTGTTGTTTGCTTAGTTTGATTTGCAGTTCTATTTGTTGTTTGCTTTCAATTGTTGTTTGCTTTTGTTATAGAGCCGGACCTGTCCTCCTTTGAATCGACTCCCCGAATGTCGATTCTGTAGCTCGATCGATCCCGTCCCTGCATCTAAATTCCCAGCCACCTCGGGATCACAATGTCGGTGATAGTGGAGCCCACTTGCAATGAAATCGAGTACACATTTCTTGGTATTGCAGTGACGAACAATTGCAACAAGGGCAACACCCATTTGCGGGACCATGATTTGCGGGACCCTTCTCTGGCCTTGGATGAGCGAGCGGAGGAGAAGAAGGCTCGGTCCAGGCGGAGGACGAGAGCCATTGCCAGGAGGCTTGTGAAGGGCGTGTTCAAGTTTCCTTTGTGTTGTCGTCCTTCCACCTTGGGAGACGAGGACGACGAGTTCACTGTGACAGAGTACAGCAAGCATCTGCCTTACGCTCCACGTAAGGTGCCCGAGGCTTTGAATCAACTGGTGCCATACAAGGCCCCGGAAATAAGGAGCCCGCATCTGCCTCATGTGCAGAGAAAGGTGCCTGCTCTGGGCAGCCAGCTGCAAAGAAAGGTGCTCTAATTCTTTGCCGTTTCAGTTTTCGGTTATCATTCTACAGTCAAACCTTTCATCTTGCATATTGAGGAACATAATGGTATGAGTTTCCATGAATTCTGCACCCAAACCTCTTTCGTCTTACCAATTGAGAAACACAATTGCATGAGTTCTCATTATTCTACAGTCAATCCTCATGGTTCGTCTTACCAATTGCATTTTCATTCTACACTTTCACCTCTTTATTCTTAGCAATTGCGAAACTTTTATTCTGCACTCAAACCTCTTTAACCTTATTAGTTGAGGAATTCAATTGAGTTTTCATTCTATGTACTACACTTAAACCTCTTCCTCTTACCATTTCAGGAACACAATTTAATGAGTTCAATTTCATTCTACAGTCAATCCTCTTTGTTCGTGCTACCAATTATGAAAGACATTTAAGTTTTCATTCTACAATCAAACCTCGTAGTTTCGTCTTAACATCTTGGATCCCAACGAATGTGTGACAAGTGTGTACTGTCAATGATATTGTGGGAAGTGTTCTAACTTAGACTCATTTTGGAGAACTGGTCATAATGAGGAGGTTTGAGAGTAATCCAACAACATTCAAAAAATATTTAAATAAAACTCTCTAGATTTGGTCCGCGTGTTTCATTCATTTTCCAAATAATTGATCACCTGTGTCAAAGAAGTCATACACTTACCAAGATTCACAGTTTGTGCATGGCGTTCATCTGTCACAAAACAAAATTAAAGTTCTCCAAGGGTTTGTGAATACCAAGGAATCAAGTGTAAGTTTGGGTTGAAATGTCTATGGGAAATATTTGTTCTAATTGACTGATTTTAAGTCGAAGAGTTATATAAAGCTCAACTGGAAACCAATCCGTTTCTAGTTCTCATGTAGGAGAATTGTTTTCAAATAGTGCTCTTCAAATGTCTTCAATTCTTCCAGAAGTTAAAGAACTAACTGTCCGATGGGCTGGTAACTTGTTGGCTGTGGCAGGTGATCATATACCCCCCCAATTCGGGATCGATGATAGCCATGAATGGCCAATGGAAGATCGGCTTTGAAAATGCTAACAGGTCAGAGGATTAATTTCCATCTACACCTAAATAACACGGTTCTGTGACCAAATCTTTCAATGGTTCACACTGTCCCAGAGGATTTATTAGCACTCTCAGTCAGTCATTGGCAACCAATACTATTCGCTACTGAAAATGCAAACTCTTGTATTAAATGCAAACAGTGTTTGTCACGATTTCAACCGCATAGTTTTTCGTTCGTTCGTTCTTGCTAAACCCTGATGACATCCAAATCTTTTCTCAATGAAAACTTGACGAAACTTTTTGGGTGGTGTTGCATTGCAACGGGCCTCACTCTAGTTTGTTTGAATTAACCAAAATACTGACCACAACGGATGGTACCTTGTTGAGCATTGAATCTGGGAAATTGAGAGACTCTGCATATCGGTAGTGGTCTTCTGCAAAACCTTCAACTTATGGTGGTCCTTCTGTTGTTAACTTTGAAACGGTGGTACCTTACTGCAGGTGGGAGAGCCCATTACAGGGATGGTCACTCACAGGTGATGCATACTTGGGAGTCGGAGAACCTGGTTTGGACTTTGACAGCAGAGAAGACGCCATTTCTTATGCTAAAAAATATGGCTGGTCTTACAGGGTACGTACTTACTTACTTACTTACCCCCTCGGCATATTGTTGCTTTACATTCCCCAAAACTGAATGCATTGAGACCAAGTCATTGGAATATTTGCATGATTCCTACATTGGTCAACGTACGTAATGCAAGATTTCAGTGATCAGATCGATAGACTGTCTCTCTAATTTTGCAGGTTGACGGTGAGATTGTGAAACATCAGCGTAACAAATCGATTGGGACGTTTGGGTGGGTGGAACTCATGAGACCTGCCGTGAGGGCTTGACTTGAACCCTTGTATCAACATGAAGAAGAAAATGAAACTCCGCCCAAACTGAAATGAAGAGTCTATTAGATGGAGGCAGTTCTATCTCCGTTGGAGGCAGACTCTAGTAAGTATTGTTGTGTAGTTTAAACTTTCGCAATTCACGCTCCATCACCTACCTATCACAAGTGACGGATCTAGTACAGTATCAATGTAACTGTAGGCTCGCCTGTGACAAAGCATACTCTGAAATTGGAAGTCAGATTGTAGGTGCAACTTTGGCACAAGATTAATTGTTAGAACCGAGGGGGTTTTCATTTCATGCATACTCGAAGATTCCTCGAGCGGAGAGAATGGGAATTTGATGCCATGCCCTGCCGGCAGGAAGGCCTCGAGCTTGGCAGGTTAATTGGTTGCCAAGCTCCTCTCGTGGGAGATTCAGGAGTAAAGAGAATTTACATACACTCGGGCGCATTCAAATCATTCCTGTGTAAAGAATTACTCCCTCCGTCCTGAAATGATTGTCCACTCAGAATTTTCATGTTTTTTTAAGGTTGTTTTGAGTAGGTCAAAAAAATATTTCCTTGTGGATAATTTTATTGAGGTTGAAATGAACACATGCAATGTTCTTCATTGATTCCAGTGATATAAAATTTGCGACCTTCTTTTATTATGTTTTTCACAATATGATCAATGAAACTGGCTCAACAAAATACCAACAAAATTGTAGACAATCATTTTGGGGCAAATCGAGGGAGTAGAAGAATTGATGTCTCAAAGGTGTACCTTTTTCCAAGTTAGAAAACATTGGAGCTATAATTTTGCAATGTAAGGAAACTGCTTAACAATTTGCAATAAGGCATTGAGTCAATTAGTTTGGGAAGAAGTGTTGGTTAGTTCATTGGTAGCTAGTAAAGTTAGGGAAAAAAAAACATTTGCAATTGGAAAAAAAATGGTGAAAAAATCTATAAAATTTCTATTTAGAGTAAAAATTAAAGAAAATAATCAGACTCCATACTTGAAAAAACAGTTCAATATGAGGATTAAATAAAAATAGTTGATAAAACTCAAAAAATATCATCAACCTTCTTCTAATTACATTTATTTCTTTAGCACTAAGCATATTCTAACAAGAAGTAACCACATGCTTGACTTATTGTTTGAAATTTATGCATCATTGTCTATATATTGAATATTTTAATCATTTAATCTTAGAAAGTTGAATTTATCTTAGTGATGCATCACCTTCAAAAACTTGTGGTTTTGCATCTTCAAGATCACAATGTGTATGTAGGCAATTTATACCTCTTTTGAGCTAATTGTCATTGTATGATATTTTATTACAATGAGCTCAAAATCATTTTTTGTTTAAATTAATGACTACAATTCATTCACTATATACTTGTTAAAGTATCCCCCCATATTTGTATTTTTTCAAAAAGTAGTTGGAATTGTATTTGATATGGGATATGTAGGATTGTCAAATATATTTTATATCTATATGAATTTATAATCCTTATTCCATAATCTATATTCCTTCTACGTTTTGTATTTGTGTTCCATAATTATATTTGTATAAATATAAAATATCAAGATCAAGATCATTAGCAAGGGAGTGTGTGTTCAAATTTTCTACTTTGAGATTAAAGACTCAAATTTTCAAAGAAGAATTTTAATCAACAATTGAGGGGGTTCACAAGGTGGTTTGAATTTTCCTTTGCCAAATCTCATAGTTGTGAAATTTGATTAGAGGGGGCCAAATATGTGTTAATTAAGGTTGTGTTTACCTCTTTTGAGTTCATTATTTACATGAAGAATTTTTTTAAATATGGTAAATAAGATTTTTAGAGGTTTTCTAATTCAATGAACAATAGATATAAGGGGAATTTTTGGCATCCTAGTAAATTTTCAATGGTTTTTAGAATTCATAGTTGTTTAGTGTATACAATGTTTTGCAAAGAAATATACAATGGACATTTATTTATAGATCCTTTTGGATGTCTAAGATGATTTGTCAACTTGGAAGTTGACACAATTGTCACCTTGGCACTAATTTAACACAACACCTATTTGAAAGTGACATTTTGTTGATCTTACTCTCTTAAAGTTCAAATGATTTCCTAAATGATGAGATTATTAGCAAACATTCCTACCCAAGAGAAATTCAACCCAAGTGGTTTTGTAATTTTGTGATGCTTTAGTAATATTTTATAAATGATTCAAAATTGAAAACATAGAAAGTCTATACATACAACTAAATTCATATTGAATAGACACCCTTGAACACAAATTGTTTCAACTTTCATTGGTTGCTTTAGAGAACTCTACACCTCTTATAGGTTGATGTTAAAAAGTTGTGGTCATTGTGAGTCCTATAAGTATTTCTTCAAGGACATTTTTTATAAAAGGTATTGCAATTAGGTGTTCAATCTACATGTAAGGATTACCAAATGCACCAATTTGAAAACTTGATGTATGGATAAATTCACCAAAAATTGAGTCCAAAATTTCCACCACTATTTATTTTAATGTAATGTTCATAGTTTGTTGGTTTGTTGCAAAAGTTACTTTGAAGGCCTACAATATGGTATAGCCATTAAAGTATATGCACCACCAATCAACATTGCCACAAATGTAACACCTATATTTAAACTCCAAAACATGTTTTTTCTTAAATGTTGATTACATAAGATATAAAATCAATAGATAAAAGTTTATAAGAGCCTATTGCATAGTACACCTAAAGACAATAATTTGAAAATTCATAACTTATTCATACAATGTCCAAGTAATACATGCTAAAATACATTAGAATTGTCTTTCAATTCCCATTAAGATCTTGTACAAATTATACATATGTAACTTTACTTAGTTTTAATTAGTACCAACAATACTACAATAGATGTGCATACATGTATGATTAAAATATGTATTTTGCATTAGTCACTTGCTCCCAAACCATTTGTTGTTTGACTATTATTTATTTCAAATTGTTTAAAATATTTTTTTACTCTATAATGCACAATTTTGGTACTACTATAAATGATGGTTATTGGAAATAAAAATCGAACTTTATTAATTTGTGAATGGATATGAAATTCATGTGCAGATAGAATATTTCTATTATTTGTATGCACATGTTTTCACTACCAATTTTGGAAAATCAAATAAATTATTAAAGAATTTGAAATTTATTGATCTTGAGTGGAACAAGGAATGAAGTGAATTCATGAAAATATTACCTTAAAATTTCAAAAGTTATAACTTCATTCCCTCAAGATAGAAATTTCACATCAATTTGGATTATAGTAGTCACATTTTAGCTTCTTTCAATTTAATCTTTCAATATACAACTAGATATTTGGGTAGGTTTCTATGACATTCATTTTGAATGGATTTAAAAAGAATTTAACATAATGGAGTGAATGTACAAAACATTAGTACTATTTTGCATTATACTTGTAGTTTTTAAGTTGTCACCTGAATTGTCATTAGTCATAACTTTTGCAAGTTGAATGTACTTGAAATTTTTGTGAAGATCAATATTTAAACAATAATTAGAGAAAATAATTCAAAATAATTCAAAATAATTTTGTATTTAAATTTCAATTTAGTTAACTTGTCACATTTTGCGATTGTTTAGGGGTTTTTAGTATTGGGGACTATCCAAAATTACGGATCTAAAGCTAAAATTTGTGCAGTCTAGTTCTATACTAGAGAGGCATGTGCCTACCAATAAGAACTTTAAAAAATATTATTTTATAACCTCTAATTTAATGCAAGTAGGGCTCATTTGTGTGCGCAATTCTGAACATTGAAAATGGTTTCAAGATCATTCTTTTAGTAAAATCTCTTCATCATGAAGTCTTCTCAATTGACAATTTTTACTTTCTTTAAAAAAGAAATTTAAAATTTAAAATGTCAAAGTATCAATTTTCATGAGATTTTGCACTTTTTTAGTTCTCCTACTTAAAAAAATAATTTCCATGTTTTTCCTTTTTAGGGTACCTTTTCCTTAAATGGTGTATACATTAAACATTTTTTTTGTTTAAATTTTTTTCTCTAATTTTACAATACTCCTGAAATAATTGTAAGTACTGTAGACAATGCAACAAAAACGGTCAGTGGTCCTTGCATTCACCATGGGTAGAAACATTAGTCGTTTGGCAGTATGTTAAATTTTATTTAAATCACATGCCTAGATGGTTGAATACTTGAATCATACTAGAATATATTGCCCAAATTTTTTTTGGTGATGGCATGCAAATTGGGGCTACATGCCTTAGATTTTCTTGTTCAATCACAAGTATGTAACTAATATGATATTGTAAGCAATGATGGTAAAAAATCTATGTATAGTGCTTCCAACTCATTGTGATAGATTCAAAACCATTCATTCAAGGTCTATTGAGTCTATTAGGCTAACATCACAACCTCGTAGAAGCCCATTTCCATCATTTTCTCTATAGTTTCCTATGATCTTGATTCATCCACACAATTGCAAGAAATGTTGGATAGGCCATTTGTATGTGCTAATCTAGTTAGACTAATTATTAACAAGAGCTCTCTCAAGATTCCCTAAATTTTAGGAGCTTTTCTAAGAAGCTAAGAAGCAAGAGAAAAATTGCTTCTCTCTTATTTTGGCTTTCAAAAACAAACTAAGAAAATCACCCATTAGATGAGATTTCAACCCTTTAGAGGGTTGTGAGTTCCCCTACACTCAACTAGGTTCCCACTACCCCGTAGCAACTGCAACTACCATGTTATTTTTTTTTAAATTGAAATTTTTTTTTCAGTTTTTTATTGCATTTTTTAATTTTAAAAAGAATCTAACAATGGTCATTCCCGGACTGCTCCGGACCTAGACAGCCCTCTAGACCCCCCAAAGAACATCTAATGTATGAAATTGGAAGACTTTGCCACATACCTTACAATCCTACATTTTCCTCAAACTCATTGATCATCTCTTTGATGGTTGGAAAAATGAAAGAGAACATTTGGCTAATGTTTACCTTGCCAAATGCAAGAACATGGCATTAATTTTGAAAGGACATGCCTATAGCTACAAATTCTAGCTTCAAAATCCTTTACTCTATTTTCTTCCATTTTGCAATTTATATGAATGAAATTATTTATGTTTATTTTTCAATTATGAAATTATGTCTTCTATCAATTGAAAAATTTAGATATTTTTTGAAAATTTGAAATTAGTATAAAATTTTTAAGGAAAAAATGAAGAAAATTCATATCAAATAAAAAGTATGCTCAAAAAATATGCTTAAAAAATCTAAATTTTTTACCATAGGTGTATATTATAGTGTACAACATCATGGTGTAAAACAAATTTACCACGTCATTTTAAAAGAAAATCAACAAACCATGGATATATGCCTAAAGTTCATATTATAATAAATGATTGAATTATAATAATATTTTAATATTTCCAATTGTATTACTAATCAAACTTGATAAATTTTATTTCATTGTTTGGGCCAAAATTAAAAAAAAATCTTATTATGGCTAAATTCACATGAACAATAAATCACAAAAAGTTACCCAAACATTACAAAAAGTCTAGGCCATTTGATTTTGGGTGGATGTAAATGTACAACAATTTTTTTAATATATATTTTTCAATTTTTATTTCAATTTCAATTTTTTCTTAATTGAAAATCTCATGGGGTTCAAAATTTGACTTTTACTAATAGTTTTTCTACAAGATAGTTTTGACTAATAGTTTTTCTATACACACAATTACATGTAGTTAAATAGTCCAAATGAAGCCTATAATTTTTGTAATGATATAGGCATGTGATCCATGGATTAAGTAGCTTTTGCTTTAGAAAGTCAATAATACCATTATGAAAGGATAATTATACAACACTATTCACTAAAAATGTATTCAAGCAATTTTTTAAAAAAATTGAATGAAAAATTGTTTTTTTTCATCTTGTAAAACTCCCTAAAAGTCATCCAAAGGACACAAACATCCTCAACAATGTTCCAAGGTTAAAATTTACATGGAAATAGGTTCTAAAGTAAAATCACTTCATAATATTTGTGTACTTTTTGGCGCACTTATTAAAAATACTTTAATATAAGATTAGACTTCCATTAAAATTGTCAATTGATGCTTGAAGTATAATGAGGAATATTTGAGACCATGCATGGGGTACAGTAGGAACATATTAGAGTGATTATTGAATATATTTGCAAATGATTAAGACTAGCCATATTAAGGACAATTTTAGTTGTTACCATGTCATTAAAATAAATAAACTAGTTTTGACTACCTTTATTACTTGGAAGGTGCTTTTGCATCATATGTAGACAAAGTGTAATTAATTTTGGTATACTTTAAAGACTACAATATGTCCCTTTTGAGCTTTGTACAAGTAGTGAGTAGTGATGAAAGTGGTCAACTATATGCAAGTTTCAAGGGTGGTTTTCAGAGGTCTATTCACTTTCTACTTGGAAAATTATGAAGCTCACACGGATGGAAGTTCCCAAAAAATATACTTTTTTTTTTATAAATCCATGATTTTCATTTATTAAACAAAGAAAAATATCCCCCCTAAAGACAACTTGCAAATATGTTGAATTCTTTGTTTTCCTCATTTTAGGTGTTTTCACTTTAATTTTGTAAACCTACAATGGTGTTGTGGATACTAAGTGTTCATTTGGATGACTTTACTTTAGACTATAGGATAGAAAAAAATATTTTTCATCCAATTTAGAAGAGTAAGTTGCTCGTGTACATTTTTAGTAAATACTATTATAAACTCCCCCATTATAGTATTATTGACTTTTCTAGAGAAGAACATGTTTAATCCATGAATCACCCTTGTAGTGTATTAGTTTGGCCATTTATTGCTATTTACTTTTAATACAATTTTTATCCAATAAAAAGATTTTTTTAAAATTGAATTAGTAAGTTCCAATATTTTTAAGCAAGATGAGTTTTGGGCCTATTACCAAAGATTTTTTAATTTTAAATTTTAGACAAATGCAACAATTTTGGTTTATACCATGATATTATACTATATATTATACATCTATGGTGAAAATTTCAGATTTCTTGAGTATAATTTGTATGTAATATGAATATTCATCACATTTTTCTTAAAAAATTCACAATAATTTCAAAAAAATTCCCCATAAATTTGAAAAATTTATGACTTCAACAATCATATGATTTCATCTCTAAAAAAATATATAATTTTTTTCCATTCTACCTAGTTGCAGAATGGAAGTAAATAAAGTGAAGGATTTTGAAGTTTGAAATTGGTGGTCATAGGCCCATCCTTCCAAGGTTAAAAGGACCAAGTGAGGTTCCAAATTATGGTTCATACTTTGGAGGGTAATTTAGGTGAGTAATGTATGTTCACACTTGGTGTTCAAGAGTGTAATTATTGCAGATCTAAGGAATGAATTCAAACCTACTTTTGGACGGGATTCACATTCCAAACATCTTCCCTAATACTAAGTGCAAACGTATCTAACACCATTATATTCTACCTTCTATTTGTCTTTTTTTTATAAATTTTACATCATACAGTAGGACTGGTGTACTGGCTATTTTCCACTAATTCTGCTGATATAAAAAATCGGCCCTGTTTCAATACTGTTCTTCACGTGTGCTGTGGCCGGCGAATTGAATTGGACGTTTTTTCGTTTTTTTTAAACAAATGAATGCGATTTCACTGCAGAGAAAAAAAGGAACAACAAGGAACCAGCCACAGGTGGCCTGGCACGGGAGCACAGAAATTGGACGTTTTCAAAACCCTGAAGTCGGTCTTCAACCTTTAGATGGAGGAATCAGCATCGTATTCTATTCGCTCACATTGATGGACCCAGAATCAAGTTGTTCTTATCTTACAGCTGTCACACACACTAAAAAAACGATATGTTACACCCATATAAATATTTAATGGTTTTCGAGCGAGTTGACGAACTGTAGTGCAACAAATATCTGTGCATGCCATGCACTCTTTATAATTATTATATATATTTCACATTTCACAATTCCCCTCTCCAGTTCCTCCGAAAAACTGAATGACCCAATCATGCAAATAAATAAACGAAATATTGAATAATTCATAATTGAACCAATGATCAACATTTCCAAAGACTTATGTCGCTTCTGACACTTCCTGACAAAACCAGCCACTTCAAAAATATTATTCGATGATCCAGAATAACTGGAAACACAGGCAGAGAGATACTTACGGTCTCATGAATTTACGGCGCCCGAAAAGAACTGAACCCGACAAGTTGATAAAAAAAAAGCCACTTGTGTCCACTTCGATAAAACAAAGTCACTTGTGTCCACAACTGGTACTGGAAATTCCAATTAAATGCCTATCAAACCAGTTTCAGGTCGGTCAGTCTTCGTAAGCTAATTAAGTTACACCCAGTCGAATACAGTACAAAACAGAGTAGGAAGCCCCAAACAAGAAAATCTACTAACTAAGGTACACAAACCTACGACTTATTCTATAGTTTACATGTACAGAAGCAACAGCGAGGAAGATGAAACTAGAAAGCTGCGAGAAGATGGAGACGGCGATGGAACTAATGCACAGACAGGAGTTCCAGACTTCCAGAGCTAATACACGTGTATGCAGAAGTTGCAGAAACCAGTGCAAGCACAGACAGGAGTTGCAGAACTAATGCACATACAGTGCATGCAGAAGTTGCAACTAATGCATGCACAGACAGAAGCTGCTGAACTAGTGCATGCACAGACAGAAGTTGCAGAACTAATGCAGATCGACGACAGACGCCAGTTGCATCCCGGCCTTAGTTTCGATCCCATCCAAACGCATTGAGGTCCAGGCGACCACCCGAGCGCGACAGGAGCGAGGATCCATCACCAGCACGGAACGAGTTGTGTCCATTGGAGTCGAGATCGGCAATGAGACCAGCGGCACCACCGCCTTCGTTGGCAAGACCATGGCGGCGAGGAGCAGGCCTCTCAAACGCGGAGGACATGGCGCCATTTTCCAGACGTACGAAGGTTCCGTGAGGGGACCGTCCACTGTTGCCCGAGCCTCCTTCTGTAATCCCCCAATTCAACCCCATGCCATACTATAAGCCACTGCAGCCACCAGCTAGCATTGATACGTACATTGTTGGATGGATTATGCAGACTAGCTTCCCCGGCCCTTCCATTCGATCATTCTTGCAGGCAGCAATACGTCACATGCTGCAGACTTTACGTACTTCATGGCCGGAACCCTGCAAGGACGGCAGTGAGCTCATGGCCACCAGGTCCCATGCAAACACCGCTGCAATTCATTGCCTTGATCGCCCTCGGCCCAGGCCTGGCTAGCTAGCTAGCTGCACTACTCTCCATTCTATTTAGTGCTATTTAGTGTTATTTAGTGTTGGGGGCTAATTAAGGCAAGTTAATTTTCAGACAACTTAATTACTGGAACGTGCTGCTACAACCAAGTTGAAGGGATAATTAATAAGATTGACCCCACTCCACCCCACCCCACCAAAGACAGAAACTTTCATTTGTTTCCCCAAAGAGCCAAGCGATTGAGCTTGGGCAATGGACACCAAGAAAAATTG
This sequence comes from Pseudoscleropodium purum, assembly GCA_963969395.1. Lineage (NCBI taxonomy): Eukaryota > Viridiplantae > Streptophyta > Bryopsida > Hypnales > Brachytheciaceae > Pseudoscleropodium > Pseudoscleropodium purum. The sequence goes on along the minus strand of OZ017798.1, from coordinate 7,341,217 downwards.
AACTAAAAACCTCAAGGCCAACAAGCTCAACCATCATCAGCTATCCCGTATGGGTAGTTTACAGAAATTCTGGTCTGGGTATATTTTTGACCTATTAAATATTAGTTGCACTAGTGATTATTCGTCACATGTGTTGTAGTGATTCCACCAACTCAAACAATAAATCGAAACCAACAAGAAAATCTCCGGTGACCATTTTTACGCTACTATTGCGGTTATTCAGGCGCAATTTATTTCGATTTGGATGAGATTTAGCGGAGAAACGCCTCGCAAGGGTAGTTTTCTCTCAGTATCACTTCGCATTAAGAACCGATTGCACCATTGAATGGAATGAAGGATGTAGCAGTGGAATCGATTTTCGCGAACATTAACAAGTTAATGAAGAGTTTAGAGTTTACGTTTTTTCCATACCCGTGAATTCGCCGCCATTGTTGTGTTGCTCCGCGATGGGGTGGACCGTGAGATTGGTGAGGAAGTTTTTCTGAGACTCGCTGATGGGCTGCTGCTGGAGCATGTTGTGGTTTGCCATTGCCGGAACCCCCACGACGTCGGGTGGCCCCCCCGGGGGGAGGTTATTGTTGCTGTTATTGCTGATATTGTTGTTGATGTCATTGCTGCTGTTGTGTAATAGCTCAGGAGGGTTCAAGCCTGGCAAGTTGAGTGACTCGAAAGAGGGTAGGCCGGGCAGAGGCTCGCAGATGACCTTGGTGGCGAGCTCCGTGAGCTCCTGGTGCGCGGCTTTGAGCACGGGCGAGGCGGAGGTGTGATCCGCCAGGGTCTCCTTTGCCTTCTCCAGAATCGACTGCAGGTACTTCCCCTGCGCCTCGATCCGCAGCTGCAGGTGACGCTGCACTTCCAGCTGCTCTTGCAGCCGTTGCTGCACTTCCAATTGAAGTTGTCTGGCTTCACTGCTCGGCATGCTGCTGCTGCAGATAGGGATACATGTTTGGCACAACTGTCAGCTTTCTCTGGAGTTTCGAGGTTATGGAACATTAGACGTCGTCACACGTCACAGCCGGCCCCTCGGGTAGCTTTTCAATGTGTTTTCAAAAACTGTGACGTTTAAGGGTTAATCTACTTTGAAGAAGACACGCATTCACAAGACGACAGCATCTTGGATAATTCCCATATGGGAATTATGCATGCATGTGCGTCTTATCCCTTGCGTTTGCTGTGGTTCTATGGGTGCAAATGTTTTCTAGGTGGTTATATACTATTTGCATCTATATGAATTGTCAACATGGGCAGGGGGAAAGGAGGCCCTGCCATCTTTTATGAGGATGGTCCATGTCATTGCATGAGAATTACACATCAGGGAAAGGAAATGGGAATTCAAATTAAAGATGACGTTTACTGTGGTTTTATAACTCAAAGATTCTACGCTGTGGACTTCTGTGAAACCTCACCAGAGGGTGGAATTTTCCTCTTGAAGGAGGTATTTTAAATGAAGTGGGCACTGACACCGTAAAAATGCGAACCCTATTGTCATCGGAGGCAAATGGATCTTGCTAATTACCAACATTACTACAGAAGATTTGAAGCGATTTGTCAACGTACTCTTGGGGTTTTTGCGTGATCGCAAGTTTACTGTCAGATGCACCATGGCCTGTTCCCTTCAGGTGTGGAGACCCTGAAAAAATTCAAAACTCAGTAAGAAGTCATGTACAAGATAAATGGAAATGAGAGCTGACATAAATTTACCTTCCACAAAATTTGTAGATTGAAGGGTTTCTTCATGAATTACCGTCGCTGTTTGCTTCATGCGGGTCTTTCTGCAGCTGCTTCCCAAGTCTGAACTTCTGCAAGTCGAAAACAAATAATTCCAGTGCCCATAATTTAGACAAAGCCCGTACCATCGAAACCAAGAAGCAGTACGAGATTCTCTTTTTAGTTACCAGTTATCCAAAAGTACTGATCATTGATGTGTGGGTACGTAGTACATGGCAGAGATCTAACCTGCAGATGGCTTTTCAAATGGTAAAGGGTGAGGCCCTTCACGCCCATCATTCGCATCACAGACTTGGGTGTCGCCTCTACACAAGAACAAAAATTTACATACTAAGGAAAAAAACAAAAACAATACGAAAGAACGTGTACATACAGCAAGCTGAAGTACACACTAAAATGTATGCAAGTACTACCGACAGGCTGCATGTGTGACCTAGACAAACACTGTGTCAACTCAAACATTGTGTTCACAACTTCAGGGCTTGCATACATTACTAAAACGACCATTGGTATCTCTAATGCTTTTTCATTACCACGTACACTTGATTAGAAGTTTAGAACTAGGCCTGCTATGGACTGTGAGTGACAGGACTGGGTGGACCTAAGTCCGACTCTAATAGACTCGTCGTTCATTGACACGCCATGAGATTTTAATTCGAAGCACTGGCCCTGTGGAGTATTCTTTCACTCATTGATGCGTAAGATCCCCTCAAGCATGCATACATCCCTTTTTCGAATCGAATAATATTAAATTATGGACAATTTGTCCATCCCCATAATGCAGGTGCGCAGCTTTAGTACACTCCACATCAAACTTCAATCATAGCAGTACCAAAGAGAAGCCACTTTAGTCCACTTGTTGATTGATGGAATTTCAAGTGTGGAGGAAGGATCGGAGATGGCACTTACTGTCGGCACCACCGAGTTGGTTCACGGCGTCCACAAAGCGCTCATGAAGCTCCGCAGTCCATCGAAGCCGTGGCTTCGGGTCTGTAGGGCTGAATTCACCAGCCATGACGTGGGCGCCATACATAGAGGATCTGTCTTGGTAGGACATGGTCTGCGGTCTGTGCGGGATCAATCCAGGGCTGGTGTACTTCTTCATTTGATACATTGCCAAGTTACAACTCAGTGCGAATGATGGTTCTTCTTCGATCTATCTGTGTGCTTGAAATTATCTTGCAAAAGGGGCAGCACTAGCGGAGGTAATTACTTCCTTCCAAAGAAAAAATGTTCCTTCAGTTGGCAACTAAATTTGAGCCAGGAAAAAAACTAATCTGAGGTGGACTACTCCAGAACCTATCTAATGGTGAAAGGGATCATTAGCACCCGTGACTGCGGCAAAGGTTGTGATGATCTGGGAAGAGAAAGAGGAGAGGGCTAGGCCTGATCTAAGAGATGACCTCGCCGAAGTGCATCACCGAAACGGGCTGGCTGTAAGGCGCTATTGTGATTTCCTTCACAGCAATCTCCTCGGAAGGTTCCACTATCAATAATCTCTGGAGTAAGGCGGTGAACAGGACGATGTTGAGACAAGGACCATGACTACTACTGTAATGTACCATATGCTGGCACCACGGGAACAGAAGCACCTCGGCAACGGGGTCGGATCGATCAGCTTGCCAATTCGGACACAGCCAAGCCAACGATATGAGATCTAGCCCAACGAACTCTCGACTCCAACACGAGAATATATCACTTCAGTCGCCGACGACTTTCATATCGGATATGTACCACGGAATCATGGACGCTTCGCAATGCACAGGCGAGGATCACCACCGCGTTTACAATAGCGATGGAATGGAACTTATTCCACGCCTGCAGATCTACCCTTCATCGAATTGCGGGAAGCTTCACGACCACACCACAGTATTCCCGGCGACCTGCTCCTTCTTCTTCTTCTTCGTCACACTACGGAAACTTGCACCCCTAGCAGGAATTGAATGCTCTTAATGCAGACGGCATATGCTCCTTCAAGTTCGGCCAGCACAACGTCTCAATACTAATACTCAGCTTCCTCACAGTCGAGGTTAAGTTGCGACCTTTTGGATTGATAATTCCTGTAACGGACATGCATACCCTTCAGGAGACTATCGATCTAGCCCGTGAAGAAAACGGATGCAGGTGTCTCTGCCGCTCCGACGAAACCTTGATATCGTCTTCCAGTAGCAATTTCACAACCCGCTAACACCACCGCCCCAAGACTGGAAACCAAGACTAAACCCCAATGATCGTACACCCCCCAATCTCGATCCCAGTTCAGAAAATCACCCTCAAGACCACAGTTTGGATCCCTCTGCGAGTGAGTGAAGACTCACACAGCTTCCCAGGGATTCAAAGTTGCAAGAATTTGGAAACCCAAGACTGTGAACCCCAATGATCGACAGCCCCCGGCCAGCCAGTGGAGATCGAAATCACCAACAAGCCCCAACGCAAGACGTCCTGTGGACCCCAATGGTTGCCAGCACCCGGCCAAATCTCGATCCCCAGTCTACCAAATCACCACCAAGACCACGATTTGGATCTCTCTGCGAGTGAGCAAGGACTACCTTCGGTCCGACACCTTCCCAGGGAATAAAAGTTGACAAGGGAAACAGGCAATGTAACGGACCACAGTGACGGACCAGCTCAGGCTAGGTCGGACAGTACTATACGTTACGTGTCTGTCTAGATTTGAGCCTACGGCGACTGGCTCCGTCACATGGTGCAGGACCAAGAGGAATGGACCAAGCGAGAGCCGGCAGAGCCAAGTCGCTGGATCCGATCGAAGCTCGAGTGGCAGATTCGATGATGGCAAGCTAGAGAAGGACAAACTGGAGCGAAGCGGAAGGAAGGAAGACAGTTTGGAGGAGATGGGCGAGAAAAGAGAGGAAGGGGAAGAGACGGGACGGACTGGTGCAAGGACGACGGAAAGTTGGGTTTCTCGTCGGGCAGTCGGGCAGTGTGTGATATAAACTTGCCGCACTCAGGGTTTGAAACCGGCTCTGGACCCAAGGGGACAAGGCTTTAGCAATTTCTGCACCGACAGAAGTTAATTACACTAATTACACTCAGTTTGGAAGTTTGAGTAGTTAATTGACTCGTAAAGCAAGGCAGTGTTGTAAGAGCATCACCAACTGCCTTGCAATATGCAGTGGATTTTTGGCTTGCAAAATGTGAAGCCATCCACTTTGCAAGCCGGGCGGTGAGCTACACCCTAGCTATGACCTATTAACAAGTCAATGTAGATGGGTACATGGAGATCAAGAAACTAAACCAATTTAGAATTGTAGCTTCAACTACGAATCATCTACAAGCATATCAAGGAAGTGCCGCAATAAGTGCCGCAATGTTTTGTCTCATTCGCTAAAGTACGCACAAGCTCTGCAACATTTTGTCCAAATCTATTTTGCAACCTATTAGCAAGCCAGCTGGAGGTTGGCAAAAGCACCTCCTTTTGCAAGTTGTGGACAACTTTGCTAGCCGACTTGTTAGTAAATCATCTGCTTTGGGGGATGGATGGAGTAGTTTCACTAGTCATTATTAATAAGTCATCCATTTTGCAAGATGTGTGGGGATGCTTTAAGGATATATTCACATGGAGTATCAATGCTTGCTTCTAATTAACATTAACAATTTTTCTTGCGATGAAATTCCATTTTATTGGTTTCAAAAAATAATAACAATAATTGATGTCAACGCCCACTAACCAATCACTTAAGTTTTCACCACTATATGTGATAGTCTTATTTTTGTTCCAAATCTTTTTTATACAAGAAAATAGGTTTACAATAAAATGTTCCAAAAATGGATTTTGAATTTTTTTTTTTAAGTCATAAATTTTTGAACACATAAATATTAGAATCCCCAAAACAAAGATATAAAAATTTTTGAAATTCAAAACAATGCATACTCAATTGTGATTAGTGTAGTATCCAAACTAAAATCAATTACCAATATATATGTCACCATCCTCAATGTGGCATTTAGCAATCACATCCTCTTACTCACAAATTCTAAGTTGTGAAACCTAAATTAGTTTCTAGTACTTTACAAATTGTTGATAGGATTTTAACCCCTAAATTCCCATTGTCCCCTCGAGGTACAAATCAAATTTCGGGCAAGTTTCTGTGATCTCAATTTTTGGTGAATTGTTTTAAAACTTTCCTATAAGATAGAAAAACTGACTATCTATGTAGGAATATAATTTTTACTTCAATTGGTGCCCAAGAACAAAAGTATACAACAAAAAGCTTGAAACTGAACTCGGTGAGCCCTACCAAAAAAATTGCAAAAAATCAAAATAAATCTTAATTTTTTCCCCTGAAATGTTTTCTTTTCATCTACATGTGAAGCTTTGATTTGTTCTATTTGGACTAATAATGAGAAAGTTCAAGACAATTTTGTTTTTCGGGCAATTTCAGCATCTTCTTGAAAAAATAACTTGTAGGGTTCATCTCTGAATGCAATTTTCACAATTTTTCACAATTTTTTTTAAAATGTTGTGTTTAGTTAATAAAACAATCTCACCATTGGGATAATTGTCTTTCAATCCCATCTTGGAGCTATTAACAATTTAGTTTTTTTTCCAATCTTAGACCTACTTCTACTTAGCATTTTCTTAAAGAATGAAAATCAAGTGTTTTTTTTAAAAAAAAATTCCTAGACTTTCAACTCAATTCTTCAACATAATTTTTTTTTAATTCAAAGTCTGTAGTGCAAAAGAATTTCACAATTGGCGGTCAAAGTCATCTAAAATTGTAGTCCAGTGTTCAAAAAAACTTTCTTTTTCAACTCTGAATGCTAATATCTTCCAATCTATACGGTCAAACTTCATGAAATTTTTACCATGTGAACTAAGACAAATAAAGTACAAGATCCTATTGTTAAATTCTAAAAAAATGGGTTTTTTTGTATTCTTGGATGAATGCAGTAAAAACGGCAGTTTTGAATGGTTTTTGATAGAAAAATGGCCTTAGAAATTTAGGGGTTCATTGGTAATGGGTGTCTCAATGTTTTGTTGGTGGGAATGTAAAAGTGAATTTCATTAGACTGATGAAGCTATTTACATGGATAAAACTTCCATTGTTCATCTATGACAATGTGCATTCATCCAAAAGTTTGAAGCATCTCAATAATTTCATCTATTGATAATATAGAAATACATTGTTAAATATCTCCTCAAAACATTTGCTTCACTTTAAAGCAAAATTATAGCTCCAAAAAATATTAATCCACACCATACTGAAACACTTCATCCAACCTAATCTTTAAAGGACATTCCATATTCTTGTTTGGTCAAAGTTCATTAGTTTTCTATGTTAAAATATATCTTTCTAAAATTTGATATTTTTCTTATATAGTAAAGTATATCCAAAATTTAACTTCATTTTTTTGTATTTCAAAACATTGAAATGAAATTTATATATTTTTTTAAGAAAATCTTTGTAAAAATAGTAGTAATTAAAAAAATGTTTACAATAGTATGAACTTTTTAGCAAAATTGAAGATCATGATAAAAGATCAACACCATGGTGTAATTGATATACTTCTCAAGTTAACACAAAGAGAAATTTGATAGAAAAGTTCAAGAGTGGTGTACTTTAAACTTTCAAGATGCTACAAAATCCTCAAAATCAAAGTGTGACAAAAATTACAAGTTTTAATAATTTTGGAAAATAAAAAATATATATTTTTGAAACTACATTTTTTTAGTTAAACTCCAAGACATGTAAATTAGCAAAAACTACATGTAATTGAGTTTTAACCTATAACTATGCTCTTTGGATAAGTTTGTCCTTTAAGGGTTAGCTTTGGGCCAACTAAGACTTGATATTATATGGTCTTGATAATCCAATTGAGTGCACTAACCCCAAATTTTTTACCTTGGTAAATATCATCATATGTCTCTAAAACATACTAAAAAAATGCCCCTAATCTTTCTCATTGACGTAAATTGTGTAATATAAATGGATGAGTATATATTTTTAAATGCATAAAAATCAAATTTTACTATTGCTTTAGCCTTGGAACAAAGTACCAACCCTAAAAATAGTTGATGGATGACTTTTTAGACCACTATAGAAATGAAAAATACACTTGAAACTGTCCCCCTAAGGACACAACTAATCCAAAACTACCATCATCATTATGGGTACATCTCCAAAATCAATATGCACCTACTATTTGGACTAAACGACTTTAAACCTCTATCCAAAAAACTTTGATCCTTTGCAACTTTTGCATATAGTACCCAAATGCTCTATTCTTTGGTGCATCAAAGAACTCTTCTTTCACTTGCAAACATGGAAATTTGATTAGTAATGATAGGTGCCATAGCAAAAAAAGTGACATTTTTGGGAGTACCCACCTTAGCGGTCCCCCAATTGGATCATTTTGGCAAAGTACCTTGGTGACAAGGAAGGTCTCCTGAAACCGCCACTTTTTTGCTTTTGTGCTCAGTCACTATCACTACTAGAGTGATCGAATTTTTCATTGATTTTCTTGTTGCCACTTGAAACGAGGTTCCAGTGCACCCAAAGTACGCGACATTTAGATATTGTATGCCCAAGTTAGGAAGGAATCAACTTTTGTTCTCCAATAGTTTCTTCCACTCATGTACATAATTGATTTGGGAAATGTACACTGATTGAAGATAGTGGTTTAGGGTCAGTGGCCCCTCTTATGTCTTGTCTTATGTCTTGTCTTTCCAGGGCTGGAGCTCCACATGACGGAGCCAGTGCTGGGTCCTTCCCTTCCCTTCCCGCTTACCGACGGGTGTGGGCAGGCGGGCAGGTGGGCAGTTTGGAGAGGAAAAGAAGGACCGCCAGGGGAATGAAATAATAAGAAAATCATTTGGGCGCCCCGTCACGGAGTCACGGCGGGCGGGGCAGGCTCCGCTTTTAGTGGGGGGAGTGAATGAGTGGCAGTCCCCGCCTGGCCCAGATGGGTCGGGCCCCTGCCACGGCAGCCGGAGACGGAATTTGGAATGGAATGGCAGGCAAGGCAGCGCAGCGCAGGGCAGGACGCCCTTCCCTCGAGCTCAAGCTCAAGTGTCAGAGCGCCGACCATGAAGCCGCGCTTGCCCTGAATCCCCCATTCCCTACGTCAGGTGCAACTGGGGGGGTGGGGGTGTAATGACTTGAATTCATTCGGATTTCAATCCAGACGGTACGAACACTACAGGAGTTAAGTAAAGTAGTGGCATGGGGGCCAGGGAGGAGGATTGACCCCTCTATTGCCACGTGTTTTACCCTTTCAGAAAACACTGGAATATTTGATTTGCCACATATGATAAAATTTGCAATTTCTGAAGTCGGATTTGCAATCACAGACTCCAACTTAGCTGATGGGCATGATGAATTACAAAATCTTAAGGTACTTTCGCACCCAGTGTTTGGTGACACTGATTTTTAAAACAGAATTCATATGTACGAAGACGAGAAAGCCTTATTTAATGGAGAAGCATTTATTGGAGTGGTTCCGCAAAATTTGAGTTATTAAAAGTTATCGAGTGTTCACATATGCAAAAGTAGTATAAGCCAACCTTCACAAAGGCTGCATTTTCGTCTGTAGAATCCTCATTCACACAATTCATCCCAAAATCATGGATAATTAAGGTATCTGTTAATGTTTAAGTCATTTGACCATCTATCATCATCACACTACTAAAATCATAACTCCCTCTCTAATATCATAAATGTTACCATTAATACTAGGGGCTTGTGCTTGCTATGCTATGCATTCATTGTATTACATACTAGTAAAATTTTGATATATTTGAATAGAATGCATGATAATGATTTCAATAAATCTTTAAAAGAATTATTTTAAAAATTTTGTAAAAATATTTTCAACCATGCATACATAGAAATTATGTTTTCACACAATGTGATATTACAGAAATAAAGTAGCATTTTGCAATTCCTTTTGCAATATCACTTTTTACAAAGGGTGATATTATAGAAATAGTGTAGTTGTTGCAATTAAAGTGATATTAAAGAGGATCCATAGGATGATATTATAGAGGTAGCAAATCCATTGCTTCTCTTGGCTTTACACTTCTTTGCACTTCTATGATTTTGTGCTTTTGTGAACTTTGAGCTTTCATGATTTCAATTTTCTATTGCTACTACCAAATGATTTTGAGAAATTTATTCAATTGAAGTGATTTTGGATTCCACAACAATTAAGTTGTTCACAAAGTTTTTGAGATTTACAAGTTTTTCTTTTCAATTCTTCAATTTGGATTGCCATTTTTTGTAACAATGGAATCAAATTTCTAATGCATTCTAATGTGTGTGTATCTTTTATAGTATTCACCATTGCATATGTTTTATTCATCATTCAATAAATTTCTATTGTACATTTTAGTATATGCTTACTTATAAAAATAACAATACAAAGATTTTAGTCATTTTTATTTGGAGATTTATTGAAATTTTTGTTCTACATTCTATCTAATACATAAAAAAATTTATAAAATTCTAATGATGAATGCATAGCATAACAAGCGCCAACTGTTAGTTCTACTAAAAAAAATTAGATAGATAAGTGAAAGAATTACTTCATTGTCACTATTGGGATTGAAGGGTGGAGGTATCACTTTTTATATTGAAATCGAATGTCTATCATGAATCTTCCAAGATGATGGGATAATTCAAAGAAGAGAATTTAACCACTCATTGTCAAAACGTGGGAATAATTTGAAGGAGATTTTTGGACCTCATTTAGGCATAGTAGAATAACATTTCAAAGAAAAATTTGAACTAAAAAAAGTTGTTAAATCAAGTTAAATTTCATCTCCAAAAATCCTTCTGAGATTTTGACCTTCCAATCAAAAGTTATGAACAAATTTCAATAAGGGGATGTTTGAAAATGTAAAAGAAAAAAATGTCCCTTCCAACCTCTTATTGAAATTTGTTCATAACTTTTGGTTGGAAGGTCAAAATCTCAGGAGGATTTTTGAAGATGAAAGTTAACTTGATTTAACAAAAAAATTTAGTTCAAATTTTTCTTTGAAATGTTATTTTACTATGCTTAAATGAGGTCTAAAATTCTCCTTCAAACATTATTCCTATATTTTGAACTTAACCATGAATGATTGAATTCTTACAAGTTCTCTTCTACATAACTTATATGAGTTGTTTTAATTGCTACCACCCCATATGCATATAAAGAGCCTCTCTTCCCATTTTAGATCTAGAATGATGGGGTCCTCTTGAATTTCAACCTTGAAATTTGCCAATTAAGAAGTAGTGTTCTTTGCTTAATCACCTGTGTGAGGCCACTTTAGCTAAAAGTAGCTTGACACTTGTGAAATCCACATTTTCAGAAGATACAACAACTTCAAATGCAGACTACTTTATTAGTAGTGGACCAAAGAAAGGACATAATTAAATACTTATAATATCGCTCTTACCTCGTTGCCACATCACTCGCTGCGTAGGATCGGGTGATACCAACGAATGTAGATGCGAACGTTCAATAAACTTTTAGCTAATACCATATTGTAAGAACCCTACTAGGGCCAGGTGCAAACATACCTTAAGCAGCACAAAATAGGAGGTAATTTTGACATTTATCCTCTGGTAGGGCAATAGAGGGGTCAATCCTCTTAGTCGTGGCATGGGGACATTTTTCAAAGTACTGTAGGATTCACAACTTTTCTAAATATGAGGTAGAAGTGCATATTTCAAAAAACTTAAGCATTTCAGCCTCTATGATGTGGGAAAGTTTTGGGGAAAGTGACTTCAATGTGTGCATAAATAAGGATGAGAAAGAATACAAATTGAAATAAAATTCTCCAAGAATTAATATTTTAATGAATTTAATTGTGGATTTTTCATCTAGACCTATTCCGGTTTTATAGACTCACCTATTTTGGTTTACTTTGGCACTTTTTCCTAAGTCAAGAAAGAAAAGAGACGAATGGATGAGAAGGTACAAACAATAAATCTTTTACAAATAAATAGTGCATTCAACTATTGTCTGTAGTAGGGCATTCTATGCAACCATCATGGGAGGCCTGTCCAAAATAGGTTCTTCTACCATAAGGCAACTTTGCCTATGACAAGCAAAATGGGAGCAAACTTATCATAGGCAAAATTATACTAACTTAGTGGCATATATTCTAGTCATGAATTGTGTACATTCTAGTTATGAAATGTACACCACTAGAATAATTTTGCTTGTGTTGGGCTTCCTCCCATTTTGCCTTTCATATGCAAAGTTACCTTAGTTAGAGTAGCAGTTTAGAGTTCAAAATAAATGAATGTGATTGAGACCTTTGAATAATTTTTTGTTTATGTTTTTTGGTATTGGTCTATAAATTTAACTTCAAGAGTCCCTAAGCCCTTAATTTTTAAGAAAATTAAAAAACAACTCAAAACTATTATTTCTATTGCAAAGAGTGAAAAATTCTTAAATTTTTTTTCCTTCATATCTATCCATAGGTCCTTGCACTAGAGTAGTGTAAGAATTTGTGCAAGAAATTTTAGAAACTTTGATTACATAGATTGCGAGAAATTTGCATTTAAAGTGAAGAAAACAAATTTTTGTGTACCTTGCTCAACTAGATTTATTACTTTGAATCTTCTTAACTTAAGACTTTTGCAATACTAATTTTGAATTTCTAAATATTTTTATATTGAAGAATTGAGGTGAGAGTTGAGGTAAAAAAATTCTAAAAGAAAGGGACTTGGTTTTCATTCTTTAAAAAATTGTTGAGTAGAAGTAGGTAAGAGAATAGGTCTAAGATGGAATTGAAACACAATAATCAAAATGGTAAGATTGTTTTAGCAAGAAAATTAAAGCTTGTCAAACTTTTATTTTTAATTGTGAAAATTATGCTTAAAATAAATCCTATAAGTTTTTTTTCCGAGTAGATGCTTAGATCACCCAATAAACAAGATTGCCCATAACTAGACAAATTGAATGAATCAAATCCTTTGATGTAAAACAAAATTTTGAAAATTTTATTTTGAATTTTTGTGAATGAATTTTGTATTGCTCAAAGATAAATTTGTTTTGGACTTATTGTAGCATAACTTTTCTCAGAGGCACCAATTCAAATAAAAACTATATTCCTAGAAAGCTACTGTATTTTTCTAACTTCAAAAAATATGACAAAAATTAAGACTATAGGAACCTACGGTATATCCATTTTTTCTCGTGAGAGGACAATAGGACTTTAAGGGTTAGGTTATAGTAAGCACATACTACTATTTTGAATGGGACCTAAATACATTTGATCCCAAAGTTTTTAAGGTGTGATTTTTTGGGATACAAAGTTGGATTTAAATTGGAAAGAAAGTTCAAAATAGTTTATGTTTTTTTGGTAACTAAAAAGAAATGGGCGTTCTTGCTATGTAGAATATAAGGATTTTCCTAATAGTAAGAGGTATCATGTAGGAAATATTGTACAAAGGAAAATGGTACTGACAATTCTTGTATACAATGACTTCAATAGGACATTGATAATGGAAGGAAGTTCCAAGTCCAATGTCGATTTTTCATATGCATTGACATGCAAATCAAGAATATCATTGGGGGAACAAATTTGTACCACTCATTCTATAGAATCCTAAATTTATTGTTTATATGTTTTTAGGATTGAAAACAAGGTAAATTTGTTTTGTATTGGTAGAAAAGGTTGTGCATAGTATATGATTGTGGTGATCATGAGCCCAATTAGTAACCTTCATTTTTAAGGTACCGTATAGAATTTCTCCTTTGATGTGATGCCAAAAAATTGACTCACGATACCAACTAGTTTCATTCATGACCAAATAAAATGAGAAGCATGTCTATTAATGTTACCTTGTAAAGTCCAAAGTCCCTTTGTGGACATTTGGGATTTGGGGAGGTTCATGTGACCTCAATTTTGACACGATTTTTTGAAACTTGTATTGAATATAGAAGAACACATTAGCGTTATGGCCTTATGGGAATATATATAACTATTTCAATTGATGTCCAGGATCAAAAGTTATTCCACCCAAAGTCCAAATAAAATGAATCAAATCTTTCCAAGTGGACAAAAATATAATCTATGAAATATATATAGTGATGCAAAAGTTATGGAGCTTCTTATTTGGAGGACCTTTATAGCATCTTCAACAAAAAATAACTTATAGGATTCATTTCTATACTCAAATTTCCAAAAAATTAAAATAAATTTTTTTCTCAAGGTACAATTTTTTTTTTTAAACAATATAACTATTGGTATTAGTGTATTTCAATTCCGTCTTAGAGCTATAAACAATTTAGTTTTTTCTTTAATGTCAAACCTACTTCTACTTGACAATTTTTGAAAGTATGAAAATAAAGTCTTTTTTTTCAAATATTTTTATCCTAGATTCTCAATTCAATTCTTCATCATAGAGATTCTTTACTCCCAACTTTGAAGTGCAATATTAAAATTTAAGTGGGTCCAAAGTTGTATATTTTAGTCACACAAAGTGCAAAAAAATTGTTTTCTTGACTTTGATACAAATATCTTGTAGAGTACATAGTCAAAGCTTTTGAATTTTTTCCCACATTTTTATACAAGTCTAGTGCAAGATCCTACAATTAGATATGCCAAAAATATAATTTCAAAATTTTTGTTTTTTGCAATAGAAATAGTAATTTTGAGTGTTTTCTAATGAAAAAATGGCCTTGGAACTATAAGGGTCATTGTAGGAGGTAATCAAGTTGTTCCACTTATACACTTTTGTTTAGTTGGAATTTTTTTTAAATCAAAAATTGAATTTGGACAATGCATTGAAAATTGGCAATTTTAGTCTTTTTGTCCTCCAAAACACCCTCTAGCCTTTAGAGGTTGGGAATAGTCTAATGTCAATAGTTGGTATTTTTATGACTTCAAATTTGAAAATTTGTAGTTTATTCACAATCTTTAAAAAAATTTCAATCTAATTGCATTTGTTTTCACTTCATTTGCTAACATATATACATATATATTGGTGTAATTTTTTCCCCAATTTGTGTTTAAAGATGTTGAATATATAAAAAGGTGTTTGTTTTAGGTGAAGATACCTTACATGCATGCTAAACCACAACAAGTATGAATTGATTTTAGAACTTATGATGCCAAAAGGTATTTTAAATCCCTTCTTTGGGCATGTAGGATCCACCTTATCAAGTAGAAAATTAACGACTTGACAAAACTTTGCAATCCTTAACGTTGATTTTTCATTTCTAAAATTCTAACCTCATGAGCGTGAACTTGAAGTTGTAACTTCTTGCATTTCAAATTGTGACTCTTAGAATTGTATGATGTTAGAATTTTGAGCTTTCAAATCATTAAAAAAAATTGGAGACAATTATTTTTCCATTTAATTTTTTTATGATTCCACATTATAACATATAAATTCCAACCTCTAAATCATTTTAATGTTGATCATACTTGCATAAAATGATGGTAGTTTACCCAAGATTATAACATCATCTCAAAAACCATTGTGAATAAAGAATTTGTTGGAAGTAGTTCAACTATCTATGTATCTTGGACATATAGCAAGGCTTATTCTTGGTACTTTTTTCTAGATATAGACTTTATAAACTATCACAAATAAAGCAATTGATGAAAGAGTCCATTCGTAAGCTAATAGTATCAATTCTCTTTCATTGTTGATGCTTATTCTAAATGCTTCTTGAAAGATGAAGGTACAAATGCATTTGAAAAAATAAAACTTGTATAAAAGAAATAACAAATTTTACTTGATTTGTCTAAGAATAGTTATGTTTAGTTTTTACATTCAAATTTTATTCTCTATTTCCTTGCCCCTACACAATAGTGCCTTCAAAAACTCATTACATCCTATCTACTAGGTTATCAATGATATGCTCTTTTCATATGAATGCATTGTGTGTAATAACAATGTTGTCCCAAATGCTTTTCTAACAATGTTTGAATGACTTTTTTGATATTGACTATCAATGAATAAAATATGTACATCTAAACTTATCTCTTTCTCAATTGCATTCTCTATCTATATCTATCTAAGAAATCAAAATTGACGTGTAATGTATATCTAACTAAGAAACACAATTGCAAAGGCATGATTATGCATGTTCTTTGAGGCCTTATGTATACTTAATTAGACTAATTGAATTCAAGATTTTATTTTTGTCACATGTATTTCACCAACTTGATTTTTATTTATTTTAAACTCACTATAGGTGGTCAAAGAAAAAACATATTGCTTCTCATTAGGGGTAGTCACACCTTCTTCATTATTTGTGCATTCTCTAGAGGATGTGCATAGGGTGACTTTCCATTGGCTTCCTGTTGTTTTTCCACTGCAAAATATATTGTTTTTACAAAGTTTTTCTACATTCGTTATTGTGCTCCTAAAGTGTATATTGAGCATGAAGAAAATTTCTTCATTTAAGTATATTCTTTTGAGTTCTTGCTTGCTATGTTTTTACCTTCATCGTGTGTTCTACACTACCTGCACATTCTACGGCTTCAACCTCCAAACATCATCAAAAGGGGGTCACACCTTCTTCATGGTTTTAGGCTCCTAATTGGCTCTTAGTTTTTCTCCTGAGCTTTTCATTCTTCAACAAAACTTTGTCTTTGGAGAAGGTGTGACTACTTCTATTGTTGTCCCTAGGAAGGATTATTCTTGTCCATTTAGATTCTAATGTGATTCTTTGGATTTCCTACATGATTGCAATGGTAAGCAATAAGTGTCCCTTCAAATTATGGAATAATAAATGAACCTTTTCCATGTGTCACAACTTCATGGTGGTGTTCTTTAAAGTTATAAAACGATAACTTTTCAACCCAATTCCTAAATTTTCAATTCCAATTCCATACTAAAAGAGTCGTAATGCAACCTCTTACAATTTTCATCACATTAGAATGCAAGATGGCACAATTGGATTCAAAAGTACATAGGGGTTGCAATTGGGTTTGGGGGCAATCATAACATTGTTAACCAACTGAAACCATTCCCCCTTGAATTTCAAAATAATCCCTCCTTGGATCCCTAGGAATGACTTTAGTTTCATCTTGAAAAAGAGTCATTGATTGACTAGGAAGTTGAACAAAATCATTGGCTAGCAGAGAAGTTGCAGAGAGTCATTGGCTAGCTAGGAAGTTGCAACACCAGAGGCTTCCACTTTCTAGGGGAGAAAAAGGGAACCCTTTGCATTGGTTACTAATGCCTTGTGAATTCTGGGTATCCCAATACTTTCGCAAGCACCAATGTTCTCCGTTCAGTTAGACGCCCTCGAGGACAAGTTGGACTACATCATGACTCAAACTGATGGGACCATTTCTACCTCCGTCAGATTCCCAAGCATCTTTTGTATCATTTTCCCCGTGCAATGAACCCCACTCCATCCCGGAACTTCCCGTCCTGCTCTTGCCTGGCCACTTGGCAAGAGGGTGCTACCGAGTCAAATGATCTACTGTACGCGACTGCATGACTGTCCTTCATCAGTAGTCTTTCTTTCTAGCTCGAAAGGGATCGGAGGAAGGGAGGCTGGTAAGGTAGGAGGACTGATTTTGATAAGGCCTTCAGATTCTGGTTGGCTAGAACCCCACGCGCAAGCCAATCCCTTCCCTTCCCTTCCCTTCATGCCTGGAATGATCTCCTTCGAGTCGCGTAGGGTGGCAATCACAGGAGCACTCACGAAGTGCAGCTACCCAATTTGTCGCTCTCGGTGGCTGTAACTTACACAAACGGACGGAGCTTATATTACACTACGAATATAATAATAACTGAAGTATATATGGAAAGCGCTTATATTACGTCCGGTCCGGTTGTCCGTGCCGTGCCGTGCCTTGCTGGAAACGTCGCTAGCTTGTCCTGGCAAGAAGCTAGGTAAAGCCTTCGATTCAGTGCGGACTGTAATCTGCTTCGGTCCTTCCGTAGCTAGGGTGGCAATCACAACGAAGTGCAGCCACCCAGATTGTCGCACTCTGCAGACGGAGCTTATATTACACTGCGAATATAATAACAACTGAATAATAATATATGGAAAGGTCCGGTTGTCCGTGCCGTGCCGTGTGCCCGTGTGCCCGTGTCTTGCTCGAAATCAGCTTCAGTTGTCCCGGCCAGAACTTTTAGCCTTCGATTCAGTGCGGACAGTGGATCGGAGGAGGAGGAACAGTAAACTCAGGTTACAAACCAAGCTAGTCGGGGGCCCAGCCAGGGACAAACGGAAGCTCTGGCCAGGTTGGATATAGTTAAGACGAAGAAGTTAATGGGCTCTTGTCGATCAAGAGATTTCCAGTGATGAGTGAGCTGCGTGCGTATCAGCCCAACTTCGGAAACAGCCAGCCAGCCAGCCAACCAGCGGCAGAGATGGGCTTTGTTGTTATGCCAGGGCGGCCAGGGGTTCTCTGCATGTCCTATCATCATCATCATCAGTGTGAATGCCGAGTAAGGTAAATGATTTGCTCAGCGACCCTGGAAGAACGGACTCATAGCCACTCATTTCAAGCCTCACTGTCCGTCACGTGTCCGTCACTTTGTTTGCTTGCTGCCATTTTGCAAAGAGATAGGAATTTTATACTGAAAAATTTTATACTTAGTTTCAGAGATGAAGTGGCACTTGTTTACTGGAAGTCGTAAATTTTTCAAATTTTCTGGGGATAGTAATTTGAAGTAGTTCATATCAAATGCAAAATATACTTGAAAAATCTGAAAAAATCACCATACCAAATCTGTAAAATTTCCCAATTGAAGTAGAAACTTCACTTCACAAGCTTTGTTTCAGTAGATGAACTCCATTTTTTAAAATATAATATTTATGACTGAAATTCACATCAAAGTAGAGAGCAAGAAATGGCCAAAATACACTAAAGGGGAATTAAGGGGAATCCATGAATTAAGCATCTTCTTTTTTTGAAAAGTCAATAATGACGTAATGAGGGAGTTTGGAATACTATTTAGTGAAAATGTTCTCAAGCAACTTCCCCCCTCCAAAAAAAAAATGAAAATAGTATTTTCTTTTTCTATTGTACAATGTTAGATGAAGTTTAAGGACATTCTGCATCCTCAACAATATTTCAAGGTGAAAGTTGGATTTCTCCATCAAAACTACATCTAAAATCATCAAAATATCAATAAATATTTTTGTTGGATCTTGTTGGGAGTCAGATGGGAATTTCACTCCTAAAAGATTTATGACTATGTTTCACCAAAAAACCCTTCAAAATTGCCATTTCTAGTGCACAAAACAAAGATAAATTGAATACTAGTTTTTTTCATAGTCAATAGTAGGATCTTGCATTAGGCTTGTATGAAATCTATGGAAAAGAAATTCAGGCACTTTAACAATGTAGATTGTAAGATATGAGTATTCAAAGTGAAAAAAAGAATATCTCTACTTGCACCTTTCTAAACTAGGTTTTTAAAATTTAAATTCCCTTAAAAATTTTATGGTGGTAAATTGAGTTGAAATTTAGGAATTTTTTAATTAAGCATTTTCATTGTTAAAACTTTGTTAAATAGAACCCTTCATAACTCTCACATCTCTAATCCAAGTGGAATAAGTCAAAGCTCCTTGTGTAGGCATAAATATATTCTTTCAGGAAATAAAATAAAAAATTTAATTTCAAATTTTTGTGTTTTTTCCTTTGTTGTCTAAATTTATTTGTTTTGTATTAAAGACTACTTAACTTTTTTTTCATGGGCACCAAACGAAATGAACATTATATTTCTAAAAAGTTAGAACATTCCCTTAACTCTAAAGAAGTTTTTAAAAATTAAAGTAAAATTTTACATGCTAGACTTTGCCCTGAATCCTAAAAAATTCAACCTAAGACTTTGAAGTTCGAACCTTTCAAGGTTAAAATTGTATGTGTATGCAATTTTGGACAACATATGAATAAATTATGAATTTTTAAAATAGTGAAAATATATGTATTCAAAATTGACCCTAGCTAGAATTCTAATTTTGAGAGGACTTGTAAAGTTTGAAAATTATTAGAAGATTTTTGGGGCCTCTAGATGCTTGCGAGTTATCATAGCCTGCGAACGCAGGAAATAGGTTCGACGCAATGGTCTGACCCTGCCACATCATTGACCAATTTTTTTTTAAAATTTTCTTTTGCATTTGGAGATTGAAAAAATATTTTTTTATTTTTTTATGAAATTTTTTTTTGACAGTGGGCCGTTCCTCTCACTGTGGGGGAACAGGCCCGAAACAAGCTTCTGGACCCCCCAAAACTCTTCTAATGTTGCCATACCATTTCATATTTTTTCTTTCTTAATTCTTGAAAATCTTGGCATCTTTTGGGTGGATTACAAATGATTTCAAGAGATTCTTACAAGAGCTAGTACATGAAATGATTGAAGTACATTCAAGTATGTTGAAAAGGAAAATTATATCTATTCTTTTACAATGTGATTGGCATAGTCACTTGATGTTTCATGATCTTTGTGCAAAGTTGTGAATCAACTCATGAAAAGACACCAAGTAGAAGAAAAAAACTTGCAAAAGTATAGATTTTAAATCTAGAATCTTCACAAACCATATTTAATTATGTCCCTAAAACTTTAAATGTATTGATTTCTTCCTACAAGGACCTCTTATTTATTGAGGCTTATTATTCCATTTTAATCTTTTAGATTTTTTTTAATAGGTACTATTTCAATAATTCAAAGTCCAAATATGGTCTAAATTAAGAATATTGTTTGTGCTTTTCCAATGATAGTAATCTCAAGATTTAATTTTACACCAATAATTAGATAGTAATATATTTGTAGATCTCTTTTGGTATAAGATTGATGATGCATTGAGCTTTATGACATGGGATGCCTATACTACCATATGAAAAGATATCAAAGATTGATGCTACATCAAATTTCTTTAGATGGATTGTAGGGATCCCTTATTGAAAAGATCTCCTTATTTGTATACCATGGATAGCCATTACATATTTTTTGGAGGTCTAGAGGGCCGTCTTAGGCTTGTTTCTGGCATTGTTCCCTTAGCAATCTAGGGATGGCCATTCTTAGAATTTTTTTAATTTAAAAATAAAATAATCTAAATGCAAAAAAAAGTTAAAAATGAAAAAAATGACATGGTAGTCTCTTTGCCATGTCAAGCAACTGCTGCGGAGTAGTTTGCAGAGTCTAGGAACCCAATAGAATGCAAGGGAACTTATAGCTTTTTAGGGGTCTGAAATTTCATCTAATGTTACAAAGCCTATTTCATTAGATTAGGTTAGATTGAGAACAATAAAGTAGATCTCATTAAAATAATTCAGGTTGTAAGATCCTTGTAGATTGTTGTAGGTTTGAAATATTTAATATTGGAGATCAAGTAAGGTGAAAACACCCATTCCTGTCCCTATCCCTATTTTTGTCTAGTAGAATGCCCTTAAAGTGTCCCTCCATTTACATGAATGTGTCTTCCAAATGTTTGATTCTTATTGGTTGACGCATTTAAAAAACACATTATGTATTCTAATTTGTTAAGAACTAATTTTTGCACGGTTCAAATTTAGGTGTATCTATAGAACAAATCCAGTACAATAGTCTAGAGACTTGCGACTTTGAAAAATCATAGAAATTACATATCCCATCCGAAAATTCTATTTTCTTTTAATATTCATGATTTTTACTCACTAATATTACAAAATATTATTATTATTTTTAAATGCCTCCTAATATGCTGAATTCCTTAAGGGAGGGTTTTAGGTGTTTCTACCTTATCATAGTTTGGATTCAAAATTTCCAAATGGTACCTCCATGAACAGTGAAATTAGGTTTCTTCTTACTAATTTCTTGACATTTCTCACTATATAAATATCTACTGTCACTGTATAAGGATGCCATAATTTTCATCAACCTAGAGCCATTTGTGTGGGATAGGTTGATGCACCGGCAATTCTGATAGTTGCATGGACCTCCACGTAGACAAGCAGTGAGTCATGAGGTATTTTTTGGGGGTAAGGCAACCTGATTGATTGTTACAGCAACCTAATTTCACTAAAACTATGTGTACGTAAGCTCAGAGGATCTCATGATTCCCGGGTGACCAAAATTTTAAAAAAACCCAGAAAATTGATGGAGTGTTTCATTTTTGCTTGAGCCCCCGCCACCCAAAGAAGATGGGATATAATCATCCCCCCAGTGGCTGCTATGATATGAACAATCTCATCATATGAACTTCAGTTATCTTCTCAGATATGAGCAGGGCATCATTGGCACTGCCATAACTTGGGAAGTGATGAGAATTCCAATTTTCATGATTCTCAGGGATCATGACTGGGGGTGGTCTTATCAGGGCCTGATTTCACAACTACAATAACTTAGTGTGCTGGGCTTTCAGAATATGAAGCTGATGGTCCAGTACTGTTACACATCAATTGCTTTCTTTATAATTGTGCTAGGAAAGACATTTACAGACTTTGAATTCTTCATGGGCCAGGATTTCCTCAGTGACCCTTCCTCTTCAAATATAAGTTACACAGACAGTAGAGTTAAGGGAGCCAACCCATTTCCAACCACTTAAGCAATTATGAGCATGTGGAGTGTAGATATCTTGAGTGTAGGGGAAATTTTCCTTGATGTAGGAATAGAGTTTGGAAGGATTAATAATTTTCTAGAATTTTTGAACCCAAAATATAATTATCATAACTTCTTTTAATTGAACTGCATTGTACGACCTATACCAATTCTATGGACTTTTCTATTTACAACCATAGACTAGTTGTAGAATTTATCAACTAAGGACTAGTTGCAATATTGAGAACCTAACAACCAATGATAATGTGCCACAACTACTTTGGGAATTGTACCACAATTTCATAGAAAGACATTAGTCAATAGGTTGGAAACAATGTGGGGTGATAAAAAATGGGTCGGCTCTTATAATCATAGAATGTATACAATGTGGGACCAAGAACTTAACTTTGGGAAAAACACAGGACAAAACTCTTTGGAGCAACAAAATTGAGGTCTGATGAAGTTTGGTGTTGTATTTCTTTTGTACTATTTTTTCAGTTATACCTTCCTCTAACACTCTTGTTTCAAATTGGAGTTTTCTTTACAATTAACTCTAGTATTTGTATTCCATAAGTTAGTCCAGTACAAAAATATATGTATTGTGCTTGAATAGCAACTTGGGCACTTTGGTGCTATATAATTCATTAAAGTTTTAAAATATGCTTAAGCACTTTAACCCCTAAAGTTCCTTAACTATGTTTTTTGTTTTTTAAATTCACTTCAAAATTGTCATTTTTAGGACAAGTACCGAAATTTTTTTCAAATTTTTTTATGGATACATTCAATTGTAGGATCATGTCATAAGCTAATTAAAGAAGATGTGAAAAAAAAGTTCAGAAATTTCCACCATGTAGATTGCAAGATATTAGCATTTGAATTGACAAATATCCTTTTGGGGGCCTTGCAAAAAACTGGGTAGCTACACTTCACAAGGTTACATTTGTATGAAAAAATGTCCAAAATGGTGGTGCTTCTTTAGATTCATTCTTCAAGGCAAGTTGGCTACATGCTTGAAAAATTCAAATAATTTAGAATTGTACAACATATAGCAAAAAAATGTAAGTAGACAATAGTCAAAAATGATTCAAAATACTAATTTGTTAAATATTTAGTTATGGAATTGAAAAATGCCAATTCCAATGGTTAGAATGTTGTAATAAAAAATTTCCACCAAATATTTTTATTTTTTTCCAAAAATATTGAAAATTGAGTTGAAATAAATGACTTCAAAGTTTATCTTAGGGTAGAAATTCCATAGCTACCAACAAACTACTAGCAAACTAAAACACCTCATTACTTTCATCTCATTAATCAAAATGGAATGATTCAAAGCTTTCCACATACATATATAAATTTAGAAAATCAATTTCAAATTTTAAAAAAAAATTGATTTTTAAAGAAGTTTTTTTAGCTGTCCATGTTGCCCATCAAACAAACAAAAAATTACATATCATGCAATAACTTTTTGACCATGTTGTTAAAAGTAATGAAAATTGTTGGACTTTAGAAATACTCCTTGGGCATATGTTGTATGAAAATTTTAAAGAAAAAATAAATAAAAACTTCATTTGCAGTGAGCTAGCCCAAATTACTATATTGCCAAAAAACGCAGTTTTGTCCTTTAACCCTGAAACACTTGGGCCTACAGCCATTGGTTTCACAAGGCATTGTCCTCACTTAGTTTGTTACCATTTTGTATGTAGATGTGTATGAAAATTTTTATTTTTATTTTTTAGAGATGAAGCTAAGTTACGTGTTTTCTATACTTCATGAAAATTTTAAACTTTTTTGAGAATTTTTCTTTTTATGCAAACTTTTGAAGAAAAAGTGAAGAAAAAATCATATCAAATAAAAAATTATCTCAAAAAATCTGAAAATTTCATAATGTGTGTACATTACAGTGAAAAACATCGTGGTGTAAATTCAGTTTCCATGTCATTATATAATTCTCATTTAATTCTCATTAAAAATACAGTTGAAGTTCAAATTACAATAAAATATTCAATTTTCCAAATTTTTTCAAAATTCGAATTGGAGTAGAAACTAGAGTAGAAGACCTTCATTTCATTAGTTGGACTCAAACTCAGAAAAAGTCATTTTCAAGGAGAAATTTCAGATTTACTCAATTTCCCAAAATACACTGAAATGGCAAATTTTGTCATCCGTTTCTTTTCATTACTTCTCAATTATATGGAAATAAACATCAAATAGACCCAAAACTCCATTGAACACTCTTTGTAACTCAACATACAAGGTCATTAAAAAAAAGAATGGATGGAAAATTTACTGTTGAGGTCTTCTTATGACCACATGAAATCATCCAGAAGCCACGAAATGGCTCCTTGTGGGCGTTCCAGGGTTAAGGGCTAATTGTTATCAAATCTTAAGACAATAGCACTTGATTGAGGATGAGTATACACTCTTGCGGACAAATAAATGAGTTTTCACCCATACGTTGTAGGTTTCATCCATCCATTTCCATGGATGTGTAAATAGCTTCATCACTCCAGAGAATATCTCTTTTCTGCACTGCCCAAAATAAATGGAAATTAAAATCCTGAACCCTCACCACACTCTGCTAACAATTCTAATATTGGGATTATTCGCCAACTTTGCTGGGCCAGTGGGTCTTTTCCACGTGGCAAACCACATGTGATATCAGTCATCAATGGACCAGACCGCCTTGCATGAAAACTGCCCCAATTCCTTGACGACCCTCAATTTCATAATTCGCTGGCAGTGGTGGGCCCAGTTTCAGTGCAGCACTGATTATTACAATCGTATTATTTAAAAATTTAAAAATGAAGAAGATGATCACTGGGCTTTCATTTTTAGAATTTGATTGAAATTGACAATTTTTATCTGAAATGCCAATTTTTATTAATTTTAATTTTTTTTTGTGGGTCAGTGCCATCTTATCAATCCACAGCACCGACTCTTTCTTGGTTCTTTCGACTTAAAAAACTTTGAGGAAATGATGGACTTCAAGGTCGGTAGTCTGCTCTTAAAGCGACCATTTAAGAGCTGATTGCCTTATTGGGGAAGCTAAACTCTTTGGAACAATTTTTAGTAAATTTTTGTAGGAAGCAAAATGGAGTTGACATCAAATCCGAGAGGTTTCATATTTTTTGGACCTTCAAGGAACTAGTTATGAAATTTTGAAGTTGAAAAGTGATGGTCACTAAAAGCAACCAACTCTTCAATTTACACAATTGGTACATTGAAGAAAGCAAAATGTACCTCTGTATCATGATCGCTTTTAGGGCATGGGCACTTTTAGAGCAAACTATTGTAGGGCTTTTATTTTCACTTTTGTAAAATCACCTTAGTGGTGAAGTTTTGTAAAGTTATAGAGAGGGAAAGGCGACAAAGTGGCTATTGTCAATGAATTTAAGTGGTGACATTTACATTTACAATGTATAATTTTATAGCAACATAGGATTTTGGAATATTGAATCTATGGTGACAAACTCTCACAAGTTAGTGCATTGAAGGCGATAATATACACATATTTGGTACAAAGATGGCAATTCAAGAGATTTTTATCATGGCAAGAGTGGCGAAATTTTTGGACAAAATTGTTACATGGTGAAAGAATGTTTTTTAAGCAAGAGCATTCCAAAAAATAGAAACTTGCTCACTAAAAATGTGCACAAACTAAAAAATATAAATTGTAGATTCTCCACCTACTACACAAGACATCTACACACACTTCGATGCTTAAGTGAGAATGTGCACAAACATTCTACAACAGGTAATTAAGGAGAAGTAGCTAACCACATGTATGAATAGTGAATGCAATGCCAAACACCTAAAACTTGTACACAAACAAAGACACTCCAATGTCTAAGTAAGACACTAGCTCCATCAATTGAACTGAACAAAAAAGTGGCCTATAAAATACATAAGAAAGCCAACATGTTCACAACTCCATAACACATGCAACATTCAACATGCCACTTCTAATGTGGTCACAAGTATGAAGAAGAAAACCAGTGGGATTCATGCACTAAATGCAACACAATTACAAACAATTGCAGTAATTATGAAAAAAGGCAAACCGCATTAGGTCAAGTTACTCAAGTAGTTGACTCAAGTATAGCTGCAAGTTCAAACAAATAGCAACTTGACACAAATCAAAGCTTTTATCCACCCTAACCTTACCTACATGAAAGTCTAACCCTTAAGAGGCTATCATGCATTCCTTGTACCTAGGCATGGGACAAATAGCATCCTCTCTCTCTCTTTTGCATTAAACCAATCTTCAAACACCTTTTGATAAGGAAAACTTTCCAAAGTGAATTTTTTTAAGAGCACATGCTAACTACAACCTCTAAATTTTCTACCAAAGTAACTCTCAATTTGGATTTGAGAAAAGAAATGGACGAAAAGGTCTTCTTGTCCTTCACCCAACCTATGACATGTGTTACAACAATCTCCGCCAACTTTGTAAACTTTGAGAAGTTTATGGTGAGATTGTTGTTTCTATTTAGTACCCTCCAAACTTGCGTAAATGGATTGAGGTTAAATAGAGGGAACATTGTTGCCTAGGCATTTGACTTATACATTTTGAACAAACCTTGTTGAAACATTAGGAGGTCACTGTTTAACAATGGAGGTAGCAAAACCTTTGCACTACCTTCCCTGAGGTTTTTCCCATGTTTATAAGCATCCATCAAAACTTGAAGGTGGGCATTAAATTGTTGTTTTGCATTGCTATCACACTAGTATTGTGGATACATAATACCCAATGCACTCATTACATTTTGAACAACAAAACGGTGGTCTAATTCTTGAATCAACTTGGTTGCGGCATCTGTCAAGAAAACAAAAGGCAATTCCGAATTCAGTTCATAGAAAAATTACAAAAACAAAGTTGAATTGAAGAATAAATTTCTAGTTCACAAGGCAACTTTAAATTCAGTTCATAGAAAAATTACAAAAGCAAAGCAAAATTGAAGAATAAATTCCTAGTTCACAAGGCAACTTTGAATTCAGTTCAATTGAAATCAAAAGCCAATCCCGAATTTTCAAAGAAGTGATCATTCATGCAATCCCACAGTTCACAAGGCTATCCGAAATTTTCAAAAAGTAATTTGTCCCAAATTAGACTTCAACAATTATAAACTAAAATACAAATGCAAATCCTACAGCCATGGATAACCACAAATGATAAAAGTAAAAGAAAACAATAACAAAAGAAGGCAAAGACAATAAAACCTTACCAATACATTCTCCTTTAACTTGCGCCACTAAATTTGCCCACACAATTTAATCAACATGGGCCAATTGGTGCTCTGCATGTATTTGTTTATTGTGATAGACAAAAACCAACACTACAGAACCATGAGGTCTCTCATCCATTTTAGATGAATTTGCTTGTGGCTATAGTCTAACAAATTCTGGAAGGACCAGAACTCATCCATTGAAAAAGAAGTGCGTAGATACTCATACATTATGTGCAAAGAAGCATAGCAAATCTTAATTGCTACAATGAAATTGCAAATGAAGATGTTGTGTTTTTGAGCGAAATTCACTAGATTATCTACAACATCCATGAGTGGCAATAAGGCACATATACCTAGCATTGTAGAGGGGTCCAACAAGAGATGAAGGCAAGCTTGTACAAATGAAAGCAAGCAAGGCAAATCAAGACATTAATTAGAAAAGAGCATAAATAAGCAAAGTTTTAATTAGAAAACAACCAATTACTAAAAAAAGGTAGTAGTCAACAAGAAAAGCGTAGCACCAAAACAAAGCTAAAACACCTCATAGAAACAACTGACAAGCAAAAACAAAGGAAAAAATACAAATACAAATGAAGAAAGGTGATTACCTTTGCTTTGTCGTTTTGGTCTAGATCTCCGATCATTGTGTAAATGAAAGTGCAAGACTTTGAGAGTAGGCTATGTAGTAGTTCAATGAATGACACCTAAGAAATTTCAACTTGTTTGAGAATTTCAGCCCTTTCATTTCCATTAATTTTGCTAGTGCTTTGAATTGGGTGAATCTCTTGGAATTGTAGTTGAAGTAGGCATAAGTAACTTGCAACACTTTACTTATGGATCCAAAGATCCCTAAGGTCTCCAATGCCTTGAACGCAAGGTTACATTTGTGAGCAATACAATGAACGCCATGGGAAAATGGAGAAAACTTCTTTTTAATTTGCACAATAACACCCGTACACAAGCTAGAGAGGTTAGAAGCAACATTGTAGCCAAAGTTGATGAGCTTTTCAACCACAACTTTTGTCTCTAAGCTGCCCCTAGTCACCACAACCTCAACAATCAATTTAGTTAAGTTCTCAACATTAATAGTACAATCCACTCATTGCATAGCCACAAGAAAAGGACCCTTATCCAACTAAACACAACATAATAGTAGATAGACAAATAAGAGGCATTGTCTACAACTGTTACCTCATCTATAGTCACTACCAAGAAGTTTGTCTTGTTGACAAGTTTGTGGATCTCTTGGACAACAACCTTGTCTATGAAAGACACTATAACCCAACTACTATTATCACACCAATGTACACTTGGTAAGTCTAGGACTCCTAGCAACTTATACAAACTCTAATGTGCCTCATACTCTACCATTGGCCGACCGCTCTACAATGCTTGGAGTAAAGTAACAAACTAAACTCTTTTCCTATAGGATTCAACTATTGTACAATGGTTAATCTATTCCAAAATTGATGTCAATGCGCGAGCAACATAGAGTTGCATGTTTTGCAGTTTTACATTAGGTTGCAATGTAATGTTTTCTTTTTTTCACACCATACTACAAGAGGTCTTTCTTAGCCGTGCTTTTTTCATCATGCTTTTAAAATGTATCAAATTTTAGAGCCATGATGCAAGCTTTGCAATCAAATTCACTACAGACCTTGCACTTAACCATGTGAAGAATACTGTTAGTTGCAAGCATACCCTCGGCCCAAGGAAATTTGGCTTCCCATTCAGTTTGAAATTTCATGTGTATCATATCACTGTTGTGTAAGGCTCTTAGAAGATTTGGACTTGCTCCTCAAAGTTGTCCCCTTCTTTTGTGGTAAAAAATTGCCTTTGTCATCTTTTCCATCTTTAGCATCGGGGATCTTTTTGGATCCACCGTTGTCCTCCAATGAATCAGAAAGTAGAACGACAGGTGATTTAAAACTTATAATTTTAGTATCTCCAAAACGAGACCTAGAGGAAGATTGTGGCAGTGTGTCAATGGACACAACATTCGCTCTTGCGGATTGGGAAGAAGGATAATAATCCAAACTATTTGATTCAGCCCTGGGTATGTCAAAAAATTGTTTGTCCAAACACATTGCAAGTGGTTGTTCAAATGCATCTCTATTGGTGTTGGCAAAATACATTTGGAGTGTCGTCTTCTTAGAGGCCTTCCACCGTGCATCAGCCACGAAGAGGCGCTTCACTTGCTTGTCTCAATGCTTCGCCGCAGATGTCAATTCCGAATTTGTCGTTGCCATTTTTGCAGCCCGCGTTGCCGACCTTGTGAAAGATTCATGGCATCATTTGTCACTAGAAGTCATGATTAGTAATTCAAGGATGCCAACATAGAAATCTATAAAGTGAATAAGAGAACAAACAAAAGACAACAAAAGAGAAATGAAAATTTTGTGAGTTAAGCAATGTGCACCTTAAACCTGCTTGCGCCTACTTCATTGTGTCCATTACCAGAACCCTACAATAAACAAGATTCAATCAACAAAGTAGTGGAAATCAATCCACAAGATTGACACAAATGCACTGAATCCTCAATTCTAACTGTAGGCCCTCAAACCAAGCTGGCGAATAGACCCAAGAAGCGTAGAAGGAGTAGTCGGAACAAATCATGAAAGAGAACAGAAAGGGGCAAGCACGAACCATGAAGAAAAGTTGTAGGTGGCGATTTGTGGAATTGAAGGAGAGTTGAAGGCGGTGAAGTGGTCTTCAAGGGAGGTGGAGGATAGGTAATGTCACCAAAGCTTTTGGCACACTCTAATCCTATAGATGGCGACCCATTGGGTTTTGAAGCCAATGGTGCCGAGTATATCTGGCGACCACGCATGTGAACCTACCTTTGTTGGTGCCCTTGTGGCTACCAAGATATCAACCCAAGTGCCAAGGGACTGAAAACTTAAAAAGAAAGAAATTATTTTGCATAGACCTTTTGCAAAGGCAGATGCAAAATGCAAAATGGTACTTACAAGTCTAATTTAAAAGCCCTAAACTATTGTACTTTCAACTATTTTAGAAAACAAAATGAAACTTTAGAAATCTAATTTTTTATCTCTCAACTTGAAAACCTCAAAAAGGCTTTAAAAGTCATTTTAAATTACAATAATTCTTCTCCAAATAAAGAACAATACTCCTTTCCAGGGTTGACAGGACGTCCGGATGCGGACGCTGTGTCCGCAGCGTCCGCCTGTCCCCTGTCCGCCCGTCCGCCCCGTCCGTCTGCCCCGCCCTGCCCGTCCGCTTTCCGACGGCGGTCGAGACGCTGCGTCCGCTAGCGTCCGGACGTCCGGAAAACGGATGCTATTTTGGGGCGGACATTGACATTCGTCAACCCTGCTCCTTTCTGAAAGAAAATATGTCAAGATTTTATAAAACATTGTATTTATAATAATAGATTTATATTTGAAGAGTCTAGAACAAAATTTTCAAATATAAAATGACATTAAAAATTGCTTTGAATCATTATATTCTATACTATTAGTTATACCTTAAGAGAATTTTATAATTTTCAACCTTAAAAGGATCAAATGTTTTTTTTTTGTCAATATAGCAATTTAGGGCTGTTCACTATGAATGAAATTTTTAATTTTTTTCTTTAAAATTTTCACACAACATGTGCCCAAAGAGTAGCATTAAAGCCCAACAATTTTCATTACTTTTAACTACATGGTTAAAAAGTTATTGTATGATATGTAATTTTCAATTTTTTGGGTTAGCATAGACAATTCATAAAATTTCTTTAAAAATATTTTTTTTCAAAAATAAAAATTTAAAATTGATTTTCTAAATTTATGCATAAGTAGAAAGCTTTGAATCATTCCATTTTGATTAATGAGATGAAAGTTACAAGGAGTTTTAGTTTGTAGGTAGTTATGGAATCTCTACTCTAAGATAAACTTTGATATAACTTTCAATTTAATATTGTATTAGAGGAGATTTTCATATGAGCTTCATAAGATTAAAAATATCAATAATTTTTTTAAATTTATAATTAAAAAATATGACAATCATAAATTTTTCTAAAACTATTTTAACTTTTGGATTTTCTTATAAAACAAAAAGGTTCAAACCTCTTTAGATTTCAATTAATACCTTAAGATAGATGGTCTCTTTGGCTTTATTTGTTAGTTTGTTAAGTTAAGATCTTCAAAATTGTGAATCTCTCGGTTGCATTCTTGATATTGTTATAGAGCTCTTGGAGAAAAGGGGTGCATAGGCTTTGTTTTGTGGTGTTTGAACTTATGGCATGAAAATTATTGAATTTCAAATTTTTTATTAATTAAAAAATTAGAAAATTATTTTTACTTTTATTTTGACCATGGCAACAATACAGGGCACACTATTTTTTTTGAAGTTGCAATACTTTAAGAGTTATTGAAATTGCAAATTATATGAAGTTCATATGAAAGTCATGTAAAAATTACATCTAATGCGATATTGAAGTTCATCGCCAAAGATTACATAAATGTAATATGACAATAAATAAGGATCTTTTAATTGAAAGATGATCCACAAACTAGACAAATAAGAGCATGCTTTTGTTTCTATGGGAATCCTAAAAGTCTTTTATTCTACACATCTTGTCTTCAACAACTTCATAGAATTAAAAGGCTAAGGAATCTATTAATATGTTTTTTTGTTGAGGATATAACATTGTATAACCAAGGCAACAAACCTTCCTTTGTTGTAGAGGTATTATACCTCCTTGGATGCATGGGAGAAACTTTCAATTAATTCAAAGATTGGGATTAATAAAAGAGTCATATAACATAATTTTATTCACTATATAAAGGTCCCTATGCCATTTCAAAGATGCAATAGAAATCCCTACTTCATCAATAAGCAATATTATAGAAATCTATACATTTTGTTTACAAAGGTGAAAACCAATACTTGAGAATTCTTACAACCAATTTACACTAAATATTGAAATTAGATTACTTTAATATTTAGGTTGCCTTACCCCAAGAAAATTACTTTACTAGCCATCAAAGTCAATAAATATTTCGACAATTATTTCCATTTGTACACATGGAGGTTCATGAGTCCCAATTACAACAATATCCAATTCAAAAGTAGTACATTTTTGCATAGTAAAGATTTATATAGAGTCGTGCAATGGTTCTTTCCATTTGTTAAAAAAAAGAAAAGAACAAAAAAAATTATGTAGTGTCAAATGTTGAGAAATTAGTGTGAGGCAGCCTAATTTCAATATTTAGTAGTTTTACATGGCGCCAGTTGAGGAAACTAACATCCACCTTCGCATACTCGAAATTACATCCTCCAATTACGTTTCGCTCTGATCCATTCCCTGATATTCAAGAGAAATCTCGTGACTGATCCTCGGTACTTAACCCTCGGTTCGATTCAAATCAAGTCACTATACTTGAAATCTGCAAACGGTAACCTACTTTCCAACAAATACAATACCGATAACAAGAATTAATAAGCTTCCAAATTAGAAATCATACCTGTAAGTAGTCAAATTTCAACTGTCCTACAAGTTCCGTCCTGACATCTGGTTAGGATGTATGTAGGTCCCATCAAGGATCCAATCATAAACTTCACAGAAGACCTTGTAGGCAATTTTATGAACTGCCCTGCTCATGAACATCCCTAAAAACCAACTAAAACTCAATTGCATACTGTCAATGAGAGTCTCGCAAAGATATCTAGCAGTCGAAAAAAAACATGAATAGGACTTCACTTTCGAGTCATATACAACCGCCAGAATGCCCTCCAAAAATAAGAGCATCACTGATTCTAAAGTATTGATCAAGTCAAAATAGTGACACCTCATATCGTATATCCAAAATGATTGCCCATGCCTCCTGTGAGGACTAAAAAAGTGATGTACGTGCCAGGGTAATTTAAAGTGATATACGTACCAGTTGAAGAACCCTACTCCAAAACCCAGCACGCACTCGTCTCATACAACGGTTACAAAATTCAAGCAAAATCGGACACATTATCAAGCATTATATGATGAATTAGATCCAGGTATAAGTAGTGACAAACGTAGAAAAACCACTACGTCGTAACTCGTTGAATATTCACCTGACGAGCAAGATTGTGTGACAATTATATACCTGATTTTAAGATAAATATGCAACTAGAGATACACTGATATGGCTGTGATAACAGCCATCACAGCACACTTGATGCAGCAAAGCAACCACAGAGCCCTCCTTCCGGAGATTGGTTGATTGCTTCTACTCTACTCCTACAATACGAAGAACCTTCATAATTCAAACTTCTGATCTCCGGGTCTGCATAGACGTGAAACAACACACAACAGATCTCCAAAAATACATCGGCAGTGATAAATCTCCGTCATCGGTTGCCAAATTACTTTTCGCTTGTCATATCTTCGACATCAAGTTCAACCGCCAAAACTGGCGAATCAGCATGCATAGCATCATCACTGCCATAATGCAAGAGGAAGGAGTTCGTCAGTATACACATTGATATGCATTCCAGGAAATGTCTATTCAGGATTTGCTTTATGTTTCTGCAAAGTGGGTCTCATCCTACAAGATCCTTGAGCGAAGACATCAGCGAAACGTAAATATGGTATCGCGTCAAAGAAACGAATGCTATTGACACCATTTAAGTTTCTGCAGCGTTGAATACAAATGGCTACAAAAAAATAGGAAAAAGTGCGCATTTACCTGTTCACCACAAATCCATGATCAACTGGAGAGCGAGTGCCATAAATCGCCCTCCCAACTATATTACTTAAGGGCAAGGGACCAAAGCTCCGACTGTCCCTGCTTTCCTGCAAGCAAAAAAGACGCACTCAGATCGTTTTCTGTGTTCTGCTCATGCCCACTTTCGGTATACACCCCCGGTCGGTAGTAAATAATCTGCTTTCCGAGATAGTAGAACATTCCGATGCATGAAATTTCTTCCGATGCTCCAATCTATACTGTAATTAATTTAATGCTAAAATGCATACAGACTCATGTCTACATTAATGCTTCCTGTGCAGGTCTCCAGTACAAACATGCTGATTAAGAAAAGACCGGTGTTCAATATGGTAAGTTAAACCCTAAAACATGACACCTGATCTGCGAATGTCACTAGGAATTTCGCACAGGTACGCAAGCTGAAAGCAAAATTTATGAAGCAAGCTTTTGGAACTCCATACTCCGCGTGGTAAAGAGTACGGTAGATATATCCATACCGGTACCTTGGGACTCAAGCTCTCATTGTCACATAGCACCCAGCATGTTCCAGAGGCGAGTTGGAAAGGCTCATCTTCAGCGTTTGACGAAACCATATCTTCTCCTTCTAATGCTGCAACTCTTCTTACTAATTTAGTTTCTGCATTTTGCGGATCCTTCAGCATCACCACATCGCCAACAAACACTGATCTGCAGAGTTTCATCATGAAGTTCAAATTGAAGGAATTCTAACGACTGAAATCCAAACAAACCACAAAAAGATCCCGAAATGCAAAATCCTTGAATAAGACTCACACAAGTGATACAGCATGAAAAATTGACTACCAATGGTGCAAAGTGAGAAACAAATAAACATGACAAAAAGAAATACAACAATCCTATACCTTGGACTTGGCCGCGGAAGGGAACGAATAAGTAACGTCTCCCCTTGACTCGCAAATGTAGGCGTCATTTCAACGCCTTTCACAAGATGCTTGAAAGTCAGACGCCCCTTAAGAACGTTCTTAAAGACATGATCATAAATTTCCCTCTCCTTGATATCCCCCACCTCATAGCTCTACAATCGTAAACAGCGACTTGATATCAGAAAAATCTACACGTCAGCAATAAGGTAGTCACGACCCAAGTAAGAATACAAATAAGAAGAAAAACACTCGGCAGAAGATGCAATCTACAAAATTTCCCCTGGACTAAATGTACTGCAGTTTCCCAGAAATAGGCATGCAAAATATAACAATACTGCAAGTGGCCATAGAGAAAATAATATCAGTCCTCATTGCACTAATGAAACGGAACCTTACCCTTAGACCTTGCGCAAAAGAAACCCTAATTTTGGTCAGGAAGTAGCGCGCCCAAGTTACAGGAGAGCCCATATCTTTCTTCAGTGGTTCTTCCAGAAACCGACCAACCGCATCTCAAAACGAACTTGGCTGGAAATTTCGAATTTCCCTCAAAATGCTCAATCAGGTCGGTCCAACATTCACCTGCTGCGAAGGGTTTTTAGGGTTTTAGAACAAAATTGCCCCTAAACAGCAATAAACTTCATCAATACACACAGCTAATCCGCCTTCGCATTTCGCACGGATGCCACGACCCAAAACTACAACCCTAGCAAAACCACATTCCAGAGCTCCCAAACCCTAATTCTCAACACGAGCGGAGATCAACACAGAACTGATGGGGAGAAAATCTTCACCAACATATACGAGAGACTAAATCCACTGGAATCGTTCACAAGAAAGCAGTACCGAAAACAGCCAGGAAGTTAAAATAAAAAAATTCACTGCACCGAAAAATTCCAAAAATTAATCCGAAAAACGAAGCATTCGAGATCCAAACAGAAAGAAGAAAACGTTCGTAATGCTTGAAACACAGGAATTCGACGAAGAGCAGGACAAGCTTACAAATCGAACTGATGCGCGGGCCACTGCGACACAGCACAATGAGGCCCCTGTGCGACAATTGACGGAGGACGCGACTACAGAAAGAAGACGATGACGACCGGCTATAGACAGTCTTAAACCGGGTAGAGACCGGTTGATACTACTGAGGACTCCCGCCCAAGTGACCTGGTGACCGGTATTTGACGTCGCTGGATGAAGGGTGACGAAGGTGCTGGAGATGGTGCCAAGTTGGCCAGCCCAAGTCACCAACCCATCTTGCGTGACTTTGAATATGTGCCCTATGTGAGCTGAGGTCTGGTTGTGGTTGCCCTGGTATCAATCAACATCTGGTATCAATCAATATCCATAAATACTATTTTTGCTACTAGGGCTCTGCTGCTCTCTTTGCTACCGAGGACAGCCCAATAGAAGGTTTTAGGGCTCTCTGTTTGGGTTGGGAGACCTTGGTGATGGGAATTTTCACACAGATATCAAAGCTTGAAAAGCATTAAATTTGTATTGGTAATAAATTTTTTATTGGCTT
Source organism: Pseudoscleropodium purum (assembly GCA_963969395.1). Lineage (NCBI taxonomy): Eukaryota > Viridiplantae > Streptophyta > Bryopsida > Hypnales > Brachytheciaceae > Pseudoscleropodium > Pseudoscleropodium purum. The sequence continues at coordinate 7,304,692 of OZ017798.1, read as the reverse complement.
TGTCCTTTGGACAAAGACTATGGCAACGACTTTGCATCGACTCTACACAAATCTGAGTTTTCAAATTTTATCTACAACCCCATTCACATTCAACTATTGTGGTTTGATTTTCACTTAACTTTAGGTCCACATGGCAAGCCAAGAGTCGCCGCTTAAGGTGGACTCTGGTTTAGAAGAACCCTTGGGTAGGAACCTCCACCTCTCGCATGGGCAGACCTTGGTTGGTTAGGGAGCCCCGCTTGGGTGGACCCTTGGCTGGATGGCCTAAGGAGCCCTGCTCTAGGTGATCTCCCCTTTTTTTATTTTTATTTTTTATTTTTTTATTATTTTATTATTTTTACTTTAGATTATTAGATTAAAAAATTTTCAATGTTTAAATTTTAAATTTTAAGTTTTATTTTTAAAAAATTTATTTTTAATCCTAATTTCTTATATTACTAATTTTTGCTTACTAAGTCATCAAATTAGATTAGACTTAGGTGGATTAGACCTAAGGGGTACTTTACATATGGGTTGACCAAATCGAGAGGCCGTGGGAGTTCATGGCCAAACTTTGGGCGAGAGTCCAAAGAAATGAGCAATAAATGGTAAAATTTGACGGACTCTCGATTAGAGTTTGGGTCGCCACAAAGTGGCAATCCAAACTTTGGTTGAGAGTCCATCACAAGGCCATCGCCATGTAGGAGTTTGGGTTGTTGTGTAGGTAGTTTGGAGGGTGACAGACTTTGGATTGTGCCGCCTTGTGTGAAGGGTCGAGAGGCCAAAGTCTGGGTTTTCTTAAATCTGATTAGTGGAGGCCGACGGACTCTTGACCTTTGACCTATGTGTGAAGCGGCTCTAAGTAGGTTAGATTTAGATAAGTCTTACACATTAAATTAGACTTACGTAGATTTAGATATTCAACTTGGGATTCCTTGAATCCAACAAGGGTTCTTTTTTTAGAATCTAATGGAATAAGGGTTCTTTTTTTAGATGCTAAGTTATCAAGTTGGGTGAGATTTTTATATAATTTAGATGGTGGTGATGGTGATAGCGATTTGGGGTGGTGAAGAAGACTAGTATACATAACAATGCCTCAAAGATTCCTATGTTTTTTCAACGATGGATGGTTCGTGTAATGAGGGTGAAGCTAAGGGCGATTAGCCAATTACTTTCTTTCATGGGAAACTTGTCTGTGATATACCTCAAGTACAGAGAGACATTTAACTCGCTTCCTATTTGGGTTGCTATTAAGTTTTTTTGGTTCAATTTTGAGTTGATTGCTTGAATGCAATTTCAAGGAAAATATCAAAAATGCCTATTTTAGGGGACATATCATTCAGCTCTATACTTGGGGATTTGTGCAAGTTTCATCTACCAAGTTTTAGTTCTGAAACATGAAGCCCTAAATTCTAGTACTGGGAACTTGGAGCTCTAGAACTTATCGCAATTGTATTTTTGACCAAATTTTGTTTGAGATTTTGTGCAAATTCTCTGTCGTTGTGAAGCATGTGTATGGAAGTTCATTGCTGTGGAGGTGCTCTAGACCTTGCAAAGAAGTAGAAGTTGGTGAAGAACAAGACGTTTGGATTGAAGAACAAGAACAAGAGTAAGAATGTGCAGAATGTAGAACTTGCACTAGTTCGTACAAAATACTGGGCCAAAGTGTAGAATAGAGGACCCCAAAGTTGCTCAAAAGGTTTGCATTTGTGAATTGTGAGATTGTTTACTACTTTTGATTGATTGTTGCAGTCATGGAGCCAGACGATTCACGTTTGCAATGTTTTTTGGATTGCTTAATTGACAAAAGAATCCGAAATTTAGGAAACCCTAAATCATTGCTTTCGAGATTGTGTGCATGTAGAAGTTACAAGGGAGAAGGAGTTGAATGAGTTGTTGAAAGTGACCATCAATCAATTTAAGGTTCTAGTTGGTATGCTAGTTGTGTTGCAATTTCATGGCACATATTGCTCCTTCTTTGTGATTCATTATTCCCTACGTGAGCTTCATGTCATCCTCTATACTTTCGTGTTGGATGCACTTGGTCTGATTGAGCTATCTCCAAGATAGGATCTCCTATTGAGAGAGTTTGAACAAGGTAGTTCTTCTTAATTGTCTTCACTTGACCAAATTAGATACTAAAATTTTCACAATCTTATTGGGTTTTGATGCGCCAAAGCCAATTGAATATGTTGGGATGAGTTAATTGAAGGTGGGTGCAATGTAGACCATTGAAATTAGATGTTTTGTGATCTTGTGTAGTTTTTGATGTACACGATTGCTTGGTTAGGATGCTATGGACTTGGTGCGATGGGTTATGGAATGATGGTTATTTGGATTTCCTTGAAGAAGCCGACCTAATGCAAAAGGTCACATTATGGTCCTCCCTTGTGACAAGTATTTGTGTTAATTTCAATCACCATGACATGTGCATTATTGTTTTATCAATTTTTTTCCTAAGAAGGATTTCAATTCAATGATTTGGCTTAATTTTGAATTTCAGTTAAATGATTTGTTTTATCTGTCTAACATTTTTTATTTTGTTTTGTAGGTTTATTTGTATATCATATATTTGTATTGTAGCGACTTTGAATAGATTTGTATAATTCGTGGAAAATTTGTATGGAAAATTTGATATGTCAAAATAATTGATTTTTAAATTATATATACATATATATATACATAATAAAATTAGATGAGAAATTAAATGTTATATTCTTTGGTACAATATAGGTTGTATTATAATGTAGAAGATTGTTTATTTGATTTAATTGCATATTTACTACAATATATCTAATCATCATTAAATTTATGAATAAATGTAATATATTTTTTTAAACAATGTTTAGCAATGTAAAATTTGATCAATGGAATTAATGAATCTTTTTTGGATGATTTATATAGTAGAGTTGTTTGAAATACAAATCACTATATAAAGAGTATGTCAATGACTTGTTGGACAACCATAGGAGGGGTTTTCTACAATTTAGTGGATATTCCATTACTTAAAAAATCAAAATAGTGTTTGGAATTAAATAAATAATAATATTTATAATATTTGATAGGAAATTTAGCAATGATATTGTATATAGCTCTTAGAAACATTCATTTTGAACCATTGAAGTTTTAGATGGTTCTACATATCAACCAAAACAATGTAAAATAATGTTATAGATTTAGATTTACAATATAAAGACAATAAATTTAAAAGAAATAACACAAGAACAAATGAAAATTGAATGAAATCTATAACAAAAAAATAGATTCAATACAAATTCAATTGTTTAGATAATTTTGCAAATTAATCAATCTGAATTTTATATTCTATTTTTAAATCCTATTAAAATCAATAAATGATACAACATAAATCATGAAATAAAAAGATCTAAAAAGATCTATTAGTCAATTGAAATGAATGAAGAAATGGTAATTTTTTGTAGAGAAATTTATGTTTAATTAATATAGAAATAAAATAAATGTTTAGGTCTTTAGACAAGAATGTCTTAGAAAAAAAATTCTTTTACTATGACAATTTTTTTTTACCTAATATTGGTCTACTTGTTGCATCTAGTGAAGAATACCATCCTAAATATATCTTTGAATATAAACATAGTGAAAGAATTTAATTTTTCAACATTTTTGTTGATCATCCTTGATATGAAAAAATATAAAGAAATTGATCTTATCATAAAATACCAAAATTATGGAATATAAGGCCTAAAAGTCATGATTTTATGACAAATATTCAAAGCATTTTTTTGCAAAGTGACATAAAATTTTATAACATTACACAATTGAATTTTTTTAGAACAACTTACAATCAACTAATGTAAATAGTTCTAATACTTACCACCTAAAATGAAATCATCTTTATCAATTTTCTTGCTATTTATTTTTGTCAAAATGTTTTTGTTTAATTTTCCCTCTATCTACTGTTAATAAAGTAATATTGTTGTTTACCTAGGACAGGGCTTTACAGTCACACCCTTCTTGTTTATACTAGCTATTGGCGCTTGCTTTGCTACACATTAAATATATTACTTTCATCAATTTTTCATGTGATAGAATGTAAATAAATAAAGTATGTACAATCTTTAAATGAAAATATTGACATCTTCATACAATATTCTTCAAAAATTTATATATAGTGCAATAGAAAGTAATTAAAGAAAATCTTTATATCATAATTTTCACAAAAAAAAACCTTTGCAAAGATGAAAACATTGCAATAAAAAAAAATTAATCAAGTGAACAATGTAAGTAGAATCTTCACATTTGAATATGTAAAGCAATAGTTTCAATTTCAAGAAAATCTTCAATCAAAAAATTATTGATCTTTGTATAATAATCTACAAATAACATATGATGATATGTAGAGTAATTTCAATATTTTGGAATCAAAAACTTTACAATTAAAGAACATGCAAAATCTTCACCTATAAAAATTTAGAATAATAATTTTAATTTCAATAAAAGATTCAAATAGTAAATTATAAAAGTATTCATAATCATTTGAATATATTGCAATCTAAAATAAAAGAAAAAAAGAGATATATTCAAGTTAAAATTTATACATTATAATCTTTTCATATTTGGCTATTTTTATATTCTCAAAGAAAAATGATAAGTTTTATAAATAGATTGCATCTAAAAATGCATGCATTGGAATATCCTTCCATTGACTATATAAGGATGTATCAAAATGGCTACAAATATCATCCTACCATATTTATTGATATGGTAGGCTATTTCAATCGAGACAATGAAATAATGATGAACACCAAAAAAATGGAGTTGGATGGAAGGGGACATCGCCGAATTGTGCATCAACCCTAAATATGCAAAGTTTGAAACAAATTGGTAACTTTTCCATCCACCTGATTCATGTGTAAATATATGTAGAAATCTCCAAGATAATGTCATGTAAAAACCTCATGGTAAACTACATTTTTTACTATTCCCACTGCATTTAAATTGTCATTAGCAACCTTAATGTTTGCAGGATATCTACCATGAGATAAAGCCACATATAATTGACCATGGCTAAATACTTCATTTTAAAGATAAATGTTGACTTGATTATATGATTAGCCCTCCGATTTATTAATTGTCATTGTAAAAGTACCAGTGACAAGAAATTGTCTCCAACCTAGTGTAAATGGCAAGCAGCTATCATTGCAATAATGTGTGATTCTTGGAATCAACACTTCTTGACCACAATGACGTCCTTCTACAATTTCAAAGAATAATACAGATGGAGATACTTGTAACAATTGTAAGCGATTTGTACTACACAAACCTTTTGCCGGATTTAAATTTCGTAGCAACATCACATATTGACCACAATTAAGATTTAATTGATGAGGTGACAAATTACTAAGATGTAGAGAATTTAAAAATTTTACGGGATAATGATGGGCATGTTCATAATTTTTGTGATTAACACTTAGAAAATCATAGAATCGTGGAAGTGAAATGAAGTGTAAAGCCAAGAAAACCTTAACCTTCATAATATCATTGTACCTTTGTAATATCACATTTCTACACTGTGTGATATTATAGAGGTGCAATGGCCGTTGGAACTTTGTAATATCATATTGTGTTAAAATGTGATATTATAGAGGGATAGGACCTTTGTAATATTGCACAATGTAGAAATGTGATATTACAAAAGACTTTGTGATTTTAATAGTATGATTCTTTGATTTTCCATTTATAATTCTGCTTAAAATATTTATTTAAAAAATATATTATTAACAATCAAAAATTGTGAAAAATGAATTTGCAACCGTGGAGTGTTGATATTTTTAAGTTTAGTCATTTTCAAATTCTTCTAACCTTTATTATGTAAATTAATTGAACCCTAAAGCTTCTTGGCATTGGTTCACTCAAAAATCTTCAAATTCCTTCACTTGAAAAGACACTACAAGCTTCAATTTTAGTCTTGTCAATTCAAAATTCTATTATTTTTGTCTTAGTTTCATTTCACCAATTGGGTATGTCTTCATTTCATCATTCTTGACATGACTTCAATTTTAGATGTGACTTCAAAGGCACCTTATGGTTACAAAGTGAACCCTATATAGAGAGATCAAAGATGATTACAAAATATCCCATTATTGGATACTTTCTAAACAATTTACGATGAATTCTGAAGTATAACAACACCATCATCATCCAATATTCCTAAGTAGATTGGCATTATTGATTTTTTTTTCTAGAGTTAGCAAAATATGAAAGACCTACTAGAATCTAAATAATAGGTATTATGCTAGTACCTACTAAATATTGATTTTCAGAGTAATGAATGGTTGTCCAATATTGGAAGGATATACTTCCATATTTACCAATGCGACATTTATTATATGGCTTTGTCCTTTTATATAGAGACTATAGCAACAACTGAATCTAACTTTCCAAATCTTATCTACAACCCTATTCACAATGTACAACAATGTGGACCAATGTCGTATATTTAATTAGCTTTTTCCCTATAGTTTAGATTTATCTTCTTGAATTTGTTCCAATAATTACTCTCTTTTCTCTGCAATGCATCAACTTTGGCTTGCTTGGTCAAGGGGAGATTCAACTGGTTGGAACTCTTTTATAAGCTAGCTAGCTTTGTTGAGGGGGATTTAATTGATCAGACCCCTTTTCTAGGCTTGCTAGCTTCGTCAAGGGAGATCCCACTAATTAAATTCTTTGGCTATTTTTTCTTAAATCTAAAAAGTATTTAATTCCTCATTGAAGGGGGAAGGTCTGATTGGTTGGACCCCTTCTCTGGCTTTTTTTTTTTTAAATTTAAAAAAAAAATTATTATTATTATTATTATTTTTAAATTTTTTGTAAAAGGAGGGGGTTCAATTGTTCTCAAGGAGGGGGTCCAAGTGGTCTAACTTAGATAGGTTAGACTTAGATAAATTAAACTTCATTGTAAGAAATCCACTTTTTAGGTGACGAGCCTAATTTTTTTAATCAAATTTTAAGTGATGTCCAATGCAACAAATTCATGTTTTTTATATTAACAAAATGTTCAATATAACATCAATGTTGACATTAAAACATGAGTTTGTTGCATTAAACATCACCTAAAATCCGCTTAAAAAAATTAGGGCTTATCATCTAAAACATAGGTTTCTTATAATACTTACATAGGTTAGATTTAGATAAGTTAAAATTACATAGGTTAGACTTATACATGCTAGATTTATATAGGTTAGACTTACATAGATTACACATCTTAAGACAAAGCCTCATGGTCACACCGTTCTTGTAATTAATTTAATGATCAATAATACTTTCACTAGATTGAACAAATTTAACCCACCCTAGAAGGACATTGTGGACTCACCGAGTTTTTGATGGATGATAGAAAATCCTTTTGTGTAGGACAAACCAACAAAAGTGTAAATGTCCATCCTTAAAATTTTGTGTGAAAAACAAGAGGTCTTGCACAATAGTTTGACCTCCAATAAGTGTTCTCAAATTTTTTTTATTAAGAAAATGATTCACCTTGTATCCAAAAGATTGATTTCCATAGTAACCAATTCATCTTTTAAGGGATTGCTCTTGGAATATTGGGCTAGTCACTATGGAATCATTTTTTCAGTAATGTGTGAATCATTTGCTTAAAAAACCAACCCAAAGCATTCATTGGTGACAAACTACTGTACAAGACTTCTCTTTTTCACACAAAATTCTAAAGAAGAACATTTGCACATACAATGGAAACACCCAAAACCATTAGTTTAAGCAATTCAGCATAGTTGGAGGCATTTTTTTCTTGAAAAGAATATTTTTGTAGTATAAACAAGTGAAAATCATGAATATTAAAACAAAATTGATTTTTTGGATGTGGTATGTAATTTCTATGATTTTTCAAAGTATTCGCTCTCTAGACCATTGAAACTATCCTATAAGTGCCCCTTGAACTAAAATCTTCAAAAATTAGTTGTTAATGAATAAAACTTAAATATGTGTCTTTCAAATGCATCAACAAATTAGAATTAAACATTTGTAGGACACTTTAATGAATGCTTATGGATAGATTTGGTAGCAATTTAAAGTTCAAGAATGGAAGCAGGGTTTGAGATTAGGGTGTTTCTACGTTAGTTATATCCTACATAGAAGGATTCTTTGTCATCCATTAAACATTTAGTGTCTACAACAACATATCAAGGTTAACAACAATGTTAAATGCTATAGGGGACAAAAAGTTTTCAATGAATGACTTTCAATAGAATTTGTAAAAGTATAAAATGCACTTATTCATATGAAAGTTATAATTTTTGCATGACTACCTTGACAATAGAATCAAGAACAAACTTGTATATAAACCAATTCTCAATTCAATATGTAGATGGAGCAAGTGTCAAGGTGATGCCGAGAAACTTAACTTCAGAAGACAAATTCATGCGGCAAGAATATTGGTCAAGATAAATTTGATTATGCATGATAAATGTTCACAATTAAGAGTATTATACAATCAGGAATACAACAACTCTCTAGTGAGTTAAAGTCCTAGGCACTTGGGAAAACATTTTTGTAAAGTATCAGAAGCAGCTTCCAATGCTTAATTCAAGGCGGAATAATCTCACATGTGTCCTTGCATTCCAACACACAAGAAGTTTGTAAGCATATGTATGCGAGGTATCTTCAATTAAACCCTAGTTGTTATCCTTTGCACAAATTGAACAAATAAAGCTACAAGTTAAAAACATGAAATGATATTTTAGAGATTATAAAAATTGTAATAGAACCTATTCTATATTAGTAGAATCATCTGTCATGGTAGATCAATATTGATCTGAAAAATTGTTGTGAAAAATTGACACATTTTTAAGCCCCTTCTCCTACAATGTGAGGTTGAACTCAAATCATATGGTAGCTTTTCAAGAAAATACTAAGTTATCTATGGTGACCCAAATCAAGGCAACATAGTATAAGTAGAGCATGAAACATTTACTTTCGAGGAAGTGTAGTTACGTATGATAGCTTGAGTTTGAACAAAGGAAAGATGAAACATCAAATTTGAGAATTCAACGTTTGTTATTAAATAACTAAAGGTACGTTCTCATCTGGACTTTGGAGTGAGATTAGAGCAATCAATGGGTGATAAAACCTTGAGTATTCACACCTACTATCCTCAGTATTTCCTGAACCTATGTATCCACCCACTTGGCAAGCTATAAGAACGGTGGTTAGTAGAGATTAGGAAATCACTGTTCCTATAGTTACGCTCTTTCTAGCAGCCTATACATAAGACTAAATTTTGGAAGAAATGAAGATTTGAGAGATTTAAGGTTACTTCTAGTTGATGAGCCTTGAGATGGATGAGTAGCAATGAGGGTTGCCTGAGTATCGTGGTTTCAATGCTGCAAAGCCGAAAATGGCGACATGCCTCACTAACAATGATCTAAAATTAGATACATTTAATTTAATGAAGGTGGTGAGATGCATGGGACGTGTGGGTTTATAAAGAAATGCTATACCTACGTAGAACATTGCCTTCACAGCTTCAAGCGGATTTAGTTGACGACTTTGATGCCTTTGATCAGATATGGATTCTTTGATTCTAACACGAGCACTATACATAATATTCCTTTCCTTGCACACTTGTGCAAGTTTTTATCATGATTCCTTGAAGTTTGCATTTGATTTGTAGTAGTTATGTCATGGATAATTTGCTGAATGCAACCATGTACGGTGCGATAGCTGCAGGACATTCTGCCCCATTCAAAGGTAAGGTCCATGCTATCGTAATAAGTTTAAATCTCTCTTCATTCATGACACAGACCTACACAACCCACACACACACTCCGATGCTGCAATAAGTTCCTGATCCAAAATAATTTATGATTTCTTATGAGTTTGTACATTTGAAGGTACCATCATCCTTGTTACACAAGTAGCTGCAACTATCGCGAGGCCAACAGCTTGGCCACCACACCCAAGTCCTCCTCTAAGCGCAGGAGGTCAATCTCAAGCTCCGAAGCATATGAGAAGAGATTAAGGCCCGAATTGGCTCCCCCAAGAAGTTACGGCGTTAGTGAATGCCAAGAGAGATATGTTCCTAAAAGAGATAGATATGGTGGATAGTCGCGATCTCATGACCCCTGAGTCTATGAAGTAGCAAAAAGTTAGTCAAGAAGTCCTAAAATGTAGTTTCTTACCATGTGCATGGGATGGAGTGGCCTGTAAAACAAAATGGAATAAGATTATTCCTAAATATAAACGTATAGCTAACTTTTTAGCATGTACTGGTAGGAATGGAGTAGACTACTGGGATTTAACCACAAGTGACCGCAAAAGTGAGGGCTTCCCTTGTTCTTTTGTCCAAGACCTATTCTATAACATACACAAGTAGTTTGGTAGTTGTCCTAATATGCAACCACCGCATACAAAAGATCTACTTCTCATGAAGATGGCAATTACAACAATTCGAAAAGTGTCATTGAGGAGGACAAATAAGTGCAAGATAGTGACCTTGTCTCTAAAGATCCGACAGACATGGCATACCAAATGGAAGAAACGGAGGACACAAATGCTTTTACAACAACACCACATCGCCAACTAAGCATTAGCACAAGATCGAGAGAGCCAATGTCAGGTAGAAACGTTGCATCCAGTCCAAAGCCACAACTTGTACTTCCAACTGGAGTCACGCCTGTAGTCATTAGCTCGAGCAAAGCATCAGAATGTAGTGGTGGCCGCAAGCTCGGCAACACTGCCGCGAGGAGAAAGAGTCTGTCTAGCCACATGCTCATTGCTTAAGCTACACGAGCAAGTGGCAATGTGATGGCTGAACAGATGAAAGAAATGGCTGAGGCAAGTCAGGAAATGGAGAGGTCCAAGATTGAGGTTCAACTCAAGTTTTTTTTGGAGCAAATGCAATACCAACGTGACAAAGATTAGTGTATTTATGAGACCAATTGCATAGTCAATGACAATGCCAAGTTTGCAATTGAGAAGCAAGGTGAGATCATTAAATGTTTGGGAGAGCTTTCAAGTGTGTTAAGCAAAAGCATGCAACTTCTACATGGAAGCTCCACAGGTAGCCCTCCATTTTTAAAGCAAGATGGCACAGTGGTAGCAGAAGGCCCTCTCATACTTAGTACAAGCACTAACTACGTAATTGCTGGAAATACTAGCAACACTACTACAAAAGATTCCGAGCATATGTAGTTACCTCTACCATGTACCTACACATAGTAGACAAAGCAGGAAATTGTTACAAGTGGATTCCATGTGATCCTATTGTCAATGAATGGCATGCCATGAATTAGTAAAGCCTTTGTAAGCTTTGGCTACTTTTCAATGCATTCACTACTATGATTTCAGCGATTACACTTTCCACCTTCCTCTCTACATGACAATTTAAATGTCAAAGGATATGAAAGAAAAAATTTAAGAAAAAGTTATTTATTTGCACACATTAGATGATGTCAGTGTGTTGTAGTGCAAAGAACATGCCCAGCTACAGCCTTTTTTCGATGCCTTGAACATAGGCACAGTCATCCCAAATTATCTCAATAGTGTCGTTCACTACATTCAGCTCGTCCAAAGTTTCCTCATGTAAACCTTCCCTACGTAGCACTTGTAGCAACCTCTCCACATCTCTATGAAATTGAACAAATAAGACATTATGCAGAATAGCACAACAAATTATGACATCAAGTAAAAATGTCACACTCAAGTCTAATTTTACCAAGAGCTCTCAGAACGTCTGTTTGAGGATGCCAAAGGCGTTTTTCACAATGCCACAACCTCATCATAATTTCCTATTGAAAAGCCCATTTGCTACAGATATGTTGCCTTGATCTCTATGTGGAACTAGTAGCTAGGGAAGCAAAGGATACCCCGAATCTCCAAGGATGTAAGGAGAAAACCCCCGGAAAAACACCCGAGTGTCCCACAAGGTTCGGTGCATTCCCTTGTTATACAAACTAGATCTATACAACATATGTGAATCATTTGTTGACCCAAGCATTCCCAGGAACAAATCGTGAAAACCTTTATTACAATCTACTATTGTTTGACAGTTCAAAGTATACCCCCCCGATTTGAAATAGAAGTAGTCTGTGGATCCAAAACGAGTTTTATTAATAGATACATGCGTACCATCAATTGCCCTGAGGACTCTTGGCAAGCTGCAAAGGTTGTGAAAACAACCTTTGTTTTGACCATCTTCTGTCCAGTTGGCCATGCAATTTCAGATCTCATCGTGATGTTGAATGCCTGCACGATGTCACACAACACTATCAACACTATATTCCTGCCCATAGCAAACATCTCACTATAGATGAACAAACTAGCACCATGTGTAAGTTTAAATAAAGTGCAAGCAACCCAGATTGGCACTAGGATTGCCAACTAGTACTTTGTGTCTTTTTTTTGGACTGTGGGTTTCAACAAGTCCACCAAAGTATGCACAATAGATTTTGTCATTTGGAACACAATGATCCACCTCTCATCATCATATTGATTTAAGGAGAACCAGGAAAACCAAGCCGTACCTTGAGGCTTCATCCAATATCCTAGGTCATCCTCCAAGACAGAAAATAGACTAGAAAGCCTAAAATTGTGGAGTGTTGCCCGTGTCACAGTGTCAATGTCAAAGGACAATTTAGTAGGTGTCTTGATTATGCTCTGGAAAGGGTCATTAGCCTTGTCTTTGTTGTCTTCATAAGCAGGGAGATCTAGAGCCCTATTAGTAGACAAGAGCAACAACAGAAGAGTTGAAGCAATGGCCATCATCTCCAAAGGAGAATTTAGGAAATCCATGTCCACCTACCTATAAACTTGCACATCAACCCATCAACAAGAGAATTGACAAAACCGAAACTGTAGGAGAAGACGGGGAAACCAATCGCTAAGGACAACATTGCATTCAAATATGAGAGTCAATTGCAAGCAATAGGACAACATGAAACAAAAATTTAAGTGCAACATGGCACTCAAATATGAGTGGCAATTACTAGCAGTAGGGAAAAAAAATGAAATTCAAAAGGTAGATTTAACTCACCGGGTGCACCTCTCAATTTTCTTGCGGCCAACTTGCACTCAGAAAAATAAAAGCAAACTGGCGCTCCTTTGTCCAATTTGCAATCAAGGCCACCAATCCGGAGTGTACAAAGCCGACTTGAAAACAAGAGACTGACATAGACCTTGAATCCTAAATATCCTTGAAAATGAACAGAAGACAAGGAATTCTTGTGCAAAAACAAATAAGCAAGAAAAAAAATTGGGAACTCTCAAAATTTACCAACTAAGGAGCTCATTTTGAAGACAAAGCAGGGAAGGAGTAGAGGGTAGCAGACATACCTCAAACGCTTGAAGAAATTTAGTGTCACAATGGGAATCACACACAAATCAACATAAAACTCCACCGGCTCACCCTAAATCCAAATTGAATCTGAAGAAAAAAGAGTAGGAGTGCAATAGAAGGAAGAAGACAATAGTTGATTGTGCGTTCAGCTAAAGAACGAGGAGAAGGGAGCGCAACAAAAGAAAGAAGACAACAAAAGGTTGTGCATTCATTAGAAGATGGAGGAGTAGGGAGTGCAACAATAGGAAGAAGCCAACAACTGATTGTGCATTTAGCAACAACGGAGGCGACTAAAGGTGGGGCCCATGATGCAATACTTTTGTAACCTGTCATCTCAGGTGTGACCTCTCTAAAAAATACAAGTTGTCAAATCTGACATGTGAACCAAGAAGCCTAAATCCCCGGATATATGTGGACAAAAGTTACTTAAAGCTTGCAAGTAATTGTTTGCAATTTCAGGTTTAGGTTTGTATTATAATCCTATCCCAAATTAGACTCCTTTTTTTTAATCTTCCTGTACTATACCTTAAGAACAAGTCTTTGGTAAGCCCAAGTGTGATTGTACTTTAAGTAAGGAAGAAAAAGCCATGGAACTAAGTTTGGGTGGTGATGGAGTCTATGATTGTGAAAAACCATTGTAGTATTAGGTGAATCAATACAACACTTATAGTATTGAATCTAGTGTATCGATGCTAAGTACAAAAATAAATAAAAAATAAAATTGGTGTCAATTCTTGGAGTGGTTTGACTAGGTACGTAGTAAGAGAGGAAGGTGGGTACACATCCATCTAAAGTGTTGCTCATAGAGTACATTCAAGTCAGGATGTCTTTTGAGACCAATCTTGTGGCATTTTTTGTAAGAGAAATAAAAAGGTTTCATCTTTTTAAAATTCCTCAAAACAATGTCAGGATCATCAACAATGGTATATTCTAACTTTCATTGGAGTCAAAAAGTAGACTAGTCCACCAAGGCTTACTTCATGGGCAGGTGTCAAAGGTGGTAAGTGGATACAAGGCTTGACAATAAATACTTGTCGAGTACATATTGTGAATTATCAAGAGATTAGTAAATAATTTGTTAAAAGAAGTTCTATTATACGAAATGTTTGAATATTTGCCTTTTAAAAATTCTAAATTTGAGTATGGAGGGAGAGGAGCATTAGAAGGGAATTGAAGGCAACAAAAGCCTATTTCAAGCTTGTTCTCTTTGATGTTCCTCCTCAATAAAGGAACAACAAATTGTCAAAAGAACTTTTTTTTAATTCATAAAATAAAATAAAGTTTAATTTTTTTTTCAAAAAAAAAATAATTTTATATGACATAGAGGGTCTTGGTCATGTCCTACTCTTGTTCCCCATAGTTTGGAATCTCACAGGCTTCCATTGCCCTCAAATCTCTTCTAATGAACAATCCCAAAGATCACTCCAAGAATCGGCTAAACTAATTTCAACCTAAAGGTTATCACACAAATTCTTTTTCTTATTCTTAAAGTCATCATCTATCACTTAGATAACCAACAAAATAAGGATAAATCTTTTTATTTAATCTTATTGGAAATTAAAAACAATTTAGATTTCTTTTGCTTGTATTTTTTTATATTATGTGAATAAATTATAAAATCTTAAATTTATAAAAATAGGTATATTCAAAATTAATCCTAGATTGTCTTATTTGAACCCCTAAAAGACAAAGGCCTTTTTTCTACCAAAAAACATTCAGAATTGTCATTTCTATAGTAAAAAGTAAAAAAAAATTTTAATTGTTTTTTTTCCACATCTAACCATAAGATCTTATACTTAATTAGTATGAAAATGTGTGGAAAAAACTTTAGAATTTTTGATTGCACAATTTGCAAGATATTTGCATTTAATGTGGAAAAAACAAATTTTTTTAATACATTGCAAGACTACATTTTTAACTTTGAACATTTTTAACTTAAGATTTTTGCACTATATAGTTTTGAGCTTTAAATCTTTATAGTGAAAAATTGATTTGAGAGTCCAAGAAAAAAATATTCAAAAATACTTAATTTTTATCCTTTAAAAAATTGTTAAGTAGAAGTTAGTATAAGATAGAAGGAAAATCTAAATTATTAATATTTCTTAAGTGGAATTAAATTACACTAGTTCCAATGGTGAGAATGTTTAAAAAATCAAACTAAACCATGTAGAACATTTTTTTTGAAAAACTGTAAAAATTGCATTCAAAAATTAATCCTACAAGTTATTTTTTCAAGAAGATGCTCTAATTGCCCCCAAAACAAGATTGTCCATAACTTTCTCATAATATATCCAAATGGAATGAATCAAAGTTTTTCCTGAAGTAAAAAATATAATCTATGAAAGAAATTCTTAAAACTAAAATTTTTGAAATTTTTTTTGCTGCCTTCTATCTACTATTTTGAACTTATTTGGGCATAATTTTTGTTCCTGGGCACAAATTGAAAAAAATTTATATTCCCACATAGCTAATCAATTTTTCTATCTTCACAAAAAACTTTAAAAAATCAGAAAAAAATTTCAACCCGTAGGTACCTACCCAAAATTCCATTTGTTCCTCAAAAGGGATAATGGTTCTTTAGGGGTTAAATGGTTTAGAATTTGTAAGGATGAGTTGCAATATTGTTAGTTTTATATGTAGCCTTACTTGGTTTGTTTTTTAGATTAAGATGTCAAAAGGGACAACCCATCTACCTTCCAAATATTAAAAAACCCTAACCCCCTTCATAAAAAATTTATATCCTTTCATATATGGTATACACTAATATATTGATATATTGAATTCATACAAATATGCATATGGGCATCAATGTGCAATGCAAATATAAGATATGGATATAAACATGAGATAATAGATTTGAATATGGTACACCATATATATATATATAATAATGAGGTTGTAGGGCACACATAGCATTATCATAAGTAGTCATGAAAAGTATGTCCTTTGTGATTATTTCAATTCATTATGATTATTAGTGAGAATTGAATATACTCTATGGCATGGGCCAAAATCATATCATTTGAATAAGTAGTTTGTTAGCTTTAGGAAAAAAAATGTTTTTTTGTTGATAAGATGTACTTGCATTAGAAGAGTTTTTGGGGGTCCAGAAGCCTATTTCGGGCCTATTCCCCCATAGTGAGGGGAACGGCCTGCAATCAAAATTTTCTTTTTCATTAAAAAAAATTAAAAAAAATTCAGTGTCCAAATGTAAAAAAAAAATTTTAAACAAAAAAAGAAAAATTAGTCAATGACGTGGCAAGGTCTCGGCCACGTTAGACCACTGTGCCAAACCCGTTCCTTGCGTTCACAGGCTGTGATAACTCGCAGGCATCTAGAGGCCCCAAAAATCTTCTAATGCATCAAAGAGAATTGCAAAAATTTAATCTATACATAGGATTTTGTTTAATTTTTTTTTGTCTTAGTGAAATCCTAGTTGTAATTGCTTTTTGTCCTCTTTTTTTCTAAATTAAGTAGAATATACAATTTAAATTCTTAAAGAAATACAAGATGTTTATATATATTTTATTAAAATATTGGATTTTTTTCCTTCAACTGAAAAATAAGAAAATAAATAAATAAATAAACAATATCTAGGAAACATAGTAAAGTAGTCAAAAACATAGAATTTAAGTTTTTATATTATTTCACTAATGGCCTTTGAATTAGCACTATTTTAATCAATTTTTAGAGTGACCTTTAGGATTTTTATATTGACATATATATGGTTCACTTTGTAGTCACAGTGTGTGTCTTTTAGACACTACAAGTAAAATTGAAGCCATGACAAAAATCGTAGAATGAAGCTACAACAAAAATGGTCAAATGAAGCCAATTAAAAAATAATCAAATATTGAAGTTACAAGACTAAAATAGAAGCCCGTAGTGACTTTTCAATTAAGGGAGTTCAAAAGATTTTGAATGAACCACTGAAAACCTTTATAAAGCAAAGGTTGAAATTTTTTGGAATTTAAAATAAATACATATAAGAATTGAAAGGTTTTAAAACTAACCAATTGGGTTTCAATCTTCAAGGTTTATTGCATTGATGAATATAGGGTTCAATAGTAGCTACTTCGCAACATGTAATTTGTATCAAATGCAATCAATACTCAAAAATTCAAAATTTTCTTTAAAGGCTTATAATATATGAGTGGTATAGGATACCATGGTGCAAATTTTTTACTATGCTATTCTAAAATTAGAAAATTAACACTCCATGGTTCCAACCTAAATTTCAAATTGGTATAAATTCCAATGATGACCTTAGGTTGGGACTTAAAACTAATTTAACAATTTTTTGAGTGACTTTTGATGTTTCTTCATTGACATATATAAAGTGCACTTTGTGATCTTGGGATCCTTTTGAAGTCACAACTAAAAAATGGTAGAATGAAGTCAAGATGAAAACAACTAAATTTTGAAGCCATGACAAAAAATAATGAAAATTTTAAATTATACAACTAAAATTTTGAAATATTTCCAAGAGAATTGAGTGCTTTTTCAATTGAGAAAATTGAAAAGTTTTTTGAGGGAACCAATGGGAATGGCTTTGAAGTTCAATCAATTTCTAAAATGAAGGCTATAAAAATTTGAATTAGAACAATATGAGAGTTGAAAGGATCCACTTTGCAACCATAGGGTTCATATCTTTTGGCAGTTGGGGATGGAGTGTATTACTGTATTAGCAAATATAGATTTCAATGCCCATTATTAGTCAACAAACATCTCTAAAGTCAATCACAATAAGTTTAAATTTGCCAAGATTTCAATTGTGGAGATGTGATTACATGTCTTCTATTACTAATAAACATTTCACATCTTTTGAAAAAAGATGTTAAAAAATTTATAGTAATTTCAAAATGTGCTCAAAAATCTTGAAGATTTTCCTATAGGTTTATATTATAGTATAGAACAACATGATGTATATTTTTTTTATTGTATCATTCAAAATTATAAAATTAGCATTTCATAGTTGCAAATTAGTTTTTCCTAATTCTTGGTCAATATATATTTCAAAAGAATTCTATATTTTAAGAAGAAAAAAAAATGAAATACTAAAGTGTATCAATGAATTTGCAACTACAGAATGCTAATCCTACCTTGGTAAATAGACATTCACCATCATCCTTTTGTCATCTAAAAGTGGTTTGTCTTCCACAAAAGATTGTCTACTATTTGTTGTCTACCAAAAGATATAAAATAAAATCCATTGTAATATTTTCGACACAATTTTTTATATAAACTTTTATTAAGATATCAAATACATTCTTACATGAAAAATTTGGACAAGTATCTATGAAACAAGTCAAATAAAATTGAGTTGATAATTGTTTCTCAAATCTATAAGAAATCTGTAAAGGTAAGTATATGGCAATGAAAAATTGGATTACTATAGGTTTGTCATAAATTTGAATACTAGAATTTGAATTAAGCAACTAATGAGGCTCTTTGTAATCTTCAAAGGGCTACAATACCACACAATTTTTTTCAATATACAAAGGTCATAATATATTACCAATTTTGAAGGCTACAATATCATTCTCTAAGGCTATTGTATATGAATACATATATATATATATATATATATATATATATAATTGTAGAGGCTTAGTGCTTGAATCCAAAGGCTACAATACCAATCTCCAAGGCTATTGTATATATTTTTGTAAATTGTAAACGCTATAGCACCAAGCTACATCATCAAGTAAACTATCCTCTCTTTTTGCAACAACTAGGTAGAAAGAAAAAATACACTTATAAGAGGAGAGTCACCACAAACTACCTATAATAGATTTCCATCCTTGTAAATGGAGGTGAGTGAAATTTATAATCATCTAGTCTAGTCTTAATACAAATGCTTTTTACTAGTATTGAAGTCTTCATGGTCTAGAGCCTATGGGAAATGGATCACTCGAACAATAGTAGAGGTAGGATTCATCAATACAGTGACATTGAATGCACTCATTTACAAAGCCAACACTAGGAAGAATTTCCTCTATAGTAGGTGTCTTCAATAGGTGGTTCAATTGGCATTGTTGTTGGAGTAATTGAAGTCAAGTCATTAATCCCAAAATGACCCTGAGGACATATTATATCTTCAAGCAATCTTCGAGACAAATGAATGGAAATCATCAAAGAATTTGCTGAAAAAGTGAACTACGCAACTGTGAGGCTCCGAATACTAAAAATAAATACACTTGTAGATCCACCAACTAACGTGTCCTTGGTTTAATAAGGCCATATCAATAAGGCAAGGTTCCGTGGTAGGGCCAAAAAGGACACTGCTAACAAGGTTGCACAGCTCGAGTTGTTGGCTTGTGACTCGGAGAAAGACCATTGTAGTCTTCAAGTCTATCCTATGAGACATGGCCATTTTTGCCTCACCCTAAAACCATGCCTCGCTACCTATTGGGATTCGTGTGACAACTAAGGTAACCCACATTTTTTGTCCAAGCTCCACGTGCTTCCCATGAAGACCACCCTTCCATTCACTGGGTCACCCTTATTGTGACTTGTAGAATGATACTAAATCCAAACACATCGTTTGACTTGTGTAGAATTTGGTGCAAAATTTTTCTATTGTTAGTCATGTTGCATCCACCATTCCAATAACTTGTTTCCATCCCCATTTTTTTTGCATAAATGAATTAATTTTACCCCATGCATTGACAATGCTAGACAACCAAAACTTCAAGACTATGGTGATTGAATTATGTTGTTCATTTTGTTGGATTTTTTTTCCCTGTAGTGTCTGCATATTGTCCTCTACCTGATACAAAAAACGGCATCTAAATCCATTAGCTTTTCAGCTTGCAACACCCATTGAAGCTTCGTAAGCATCTCTGGAAGGCGTAATTTGACAAGTAGACGAAGACAACTGGATGAATGTGATGCACTTCAATAAGGAATTTTGGGTGGCAAAAAATTGTTGCACGATCTTCAAAAACTTTAACTGCAATCCATATGGTTACATCTTTAGTTATCAGCGATGTCAAATTCTGAAATTTGATCTCCATTTGCCTCTCTCACGTAGCTTTCACGTTTTGGAAATTCCAGGGTCGTTTTGGAGTTAAGGTAAGACAGCCCATGACAATCAGAATTAGGAGTTTGACCTCATGTGGTTGCTACAATTTTTCATTTTTTTCCCACAATAGTGTAAGTATGAGAAATAGTGAGAGTAATTGAAATTATGCTTTTTTTTTTGACAAAACATGAGTTTTCTATAAATTTTTGAAGTGTTCAATGCATCTTTGCCCAAAAGAGTCTGTAGATTACCTTTGAACCAACAAAATTTGAATCCATCATGCTCATTTTGCTCACCTAAAGCAATCATGATATTTTCTAATATGGAAGAATTAGAAATTCAATTCATATAATGATTTCTCACTAAAAAATTAAAAGTTTCTATTGAAGTTACTAATCACTCCATTACTATCATGTAAGACATGTATTGAAAGCCAAAATCTCACAAACTGAAAAAACTATATTAGGGTCATTCCCTAGGTGTTCGTCATAGATCATTTGATGACCATGGGCTGATTTACCTTAGTTAGAGGAGGATGAGAAGCTTTTGTAGGAGTAATAATTTTTGTTGTTGAGAGAGTTGCATCTCTACAATTTAGCCCATATTTATACATGTAGGTGCATTTGTATCAAAGTCTTGGAATAGAATACTACTATTACTCAAAGATGGTTGCAAAAAACACCATGTAGTGGCTAGTACTTAATTTATTTCACATATAACATGATGGATTTATGATCCACTATAACTTTTGAAGTATAAACCCAATGAACTTGATTTTATGAGAGATAGATGTTCCTATTTTAATTATATTCTTTGATCTTTAAAAATATAAAAATCCATTTTATATTTAAAATTATATTTTGTTAATTTGTTACATTTTCAAATTTTGTGGCTTTTGGTACTATTGAATATCCAAAATTATTGATTTAGAGTTGAAATTTATGTGGTTTATTTTTATAGTAGGTGAACATGAGAAGAAAAACGTGTGCACCACAACTAGCTAAAATGTGACTAAGTGTCTTAGATACAAGTGTCTTGTGACTATAGCCCTTTCTACTAGCACCAATTCTTATGTCATTGTTTTACATCATTAGTGCATTGTTTTAGTTGCAAACTAGTTGTAAAATGAAGTATTGAATATTGTTTTAGTCGCAAAGCAATCTTGGAATGAAGTTTAGGATTACAAGACTTGTAATAGAGTTCAAATTAATTTAGAATGAATGTAACCTATTTTCTGTCCAATATTCTTAACAATTGTAAATGTAGAAAATTCTATTGTCTATGGAATCCATTGTGTTAATCTGCAGTTGCAAAAAATGACTAAAATATGACTAGAAATTAAACAACTACAACCATAAAATGATGATAATTGTTTCCAAGTCATTTCCTAATCATTTCCAAAGTTGTTTCTCGATTGTCTTGTATCAATTGACCCATATCAATTGTCAAGAGTGCCATTAGGTTGAACATATAAGACTTATAAGTTGTTGTACTATTGAGTAATGAATTTTATTAATAGAATTCTAATATTGTTATATTTTATGAATTTTTATAGTATGTAGATTCTACAATTTATAGAAATTTACAATATTTAAAACCTATGAAATTGTAAAGTTTCCTAAATCAATGAAATCTATTAAATATCATTACACTACTAGAAAAAATCATGACCAAAACAACAAAATTTGAATTGAAAAGTGTTGCTCAATTCTATACTTTTGTTGTTTTTGTCATATTATACTAGTCAAAATTACACTCAAATTCATTGTCCAATTATGTTGATTTAGACAACAATATTTTCTAAATTTAAATTAAAAAATGTCACGTCAACAATGTACTCAAATCCCACCTAAGCAATGTTTGACTGCCATGTGAATAGCCTTGATCACTACATCAACAAGCATTGGCACCAAGGTTTGAACGAGAGACCTTGCCTTTGTGAATCACATTTTTTCAACTAGTACACCATAGTTGAATTTGCATGTGCACGCATAAAGAAAAAATTGTTATTTATAGAATTTATTGCATTTCTATTGATTTGGTCCAAAAAAATTGAAGTGTTTAGAACAATAGAAATCTATTGGTGTCTTTTGTAGAATTTTGTTAAATTGATCAAGTTGTGACCTCCAATCCCTAAAACAACAAAATACTGGGTTTGTTTTGTTTTGTTTTGGTCACAACATTCTAGTAATGATATTCAAATTTTGAAATCTACCACTAGAAAAATGATATGTTGGCTTCAACAAAAAATATCATCTAGATTTTGTTGAAAACCATGTTTCTAGCGCATGGAATGTGCTAGAACGCGTTAGAAACAGGGTTCACAACAAAATCTAGATGACATTTTTTTGTTGAAACCAACATATTTTTCTTTTAGTATATTAAAGAAGCTAGACCTAAAATTCTGAAATCTAAAAGTAATTGTGATTAGAATTTCAAAATCTACAAATCTACAAGTCATAGACAAGTCACAAACAAGTCAAACAATAGTCTCAAATAAGTTGCCAACTAGTCGCACAACTTGTCGATTGAGTGACTGACTTCACATGGTAGCAAATACCACATAAACAACAATATCAAAAGACTTTGCGACAAAGCTCCAATTCAAGTAGGTTGTCAAATGAGAAACAACTATCTTCTACAACTAAAAATTCCACATGCAACTTGTCCATTGCAACTATGGGTATCCAAAGTAGCACTAGTTGCAAATATCCTATGCAACTAAAAAACCCGTTGCTCTTTGTAGTCGCAAAACCCCTCATTTTCTTTTGGTGGAATATGTTCTACATGAGGGTCATTTAAAAAAATATTTTATATCTTTTATGTTCGTGCAAATAGGACTCTTTGGCACTCACATTTTTGAACATTGAAGATGATTTCAAGCTCATTCTTTTGGTGAACTCTCATCACCATCAAGTCCTTACAAATGAAGAATTTTTAGTTTGTTTGTAAATTATTTTTCCCTATTTTTTATAAATTTAAAACATTAAAATATCTATTTTCTTGAAAGTTTTAACTTTTCTAGTTTTCCAACTCAAAGAATTTTTCTATGCTTTTCCTTCATGGTGTACCATCTTTTTAATGGTGACATTAGCATATTTTTATATACATTTTTTAAAACTATAGTTTTAAAAATATACAAAAAAAAATACAAAAAAGTCAATACTATAGAAAATCAGCTAATCATTCTTGCAATTACTCTAAAAGGATTACCCTTGCTACCAAATGTATCACCTTTGTTACTAAATGGACCTTGAATCATTTCACTTCTATTTGCATTTGAAGGCAATGATTCTAGCGCAAGTGTAGAGATGGGAACTTACGAGCTAGCCTTGAACCTAATTGTAGGTATATACCTACAACCATTTGAAGGTGTTTACAATATATGTATCTTTAAAATAAGTACACTATAATATAGAAAGAGTCCATAACATATGTACCTATAATATAAACACTTGTAACCATAGAGTTGTCTATAATATTCATCCATCCATAACTTTAAAATTGTTTGTTTGTTTGTTTTGTTTATTACATTGAGATCTCCTAGCACATGTATCTTCCAGTCACATTATTAGTATCGTTGTAAAGCCCTTGGTGAGGAAGGATGCATGGACTTTGTTTCGTGGTGTTCCAACTTACAATGTGAAAGTTATTGAATTTTCAAGTTTTTATGAATTAAAAAAATTAGAAAATTGCTTTTACTTTTATTTTGACTGTGGCAACAACATAGGGCGCATGAATAGATTCCTAAGCTCATGGGTTCTTAAATTCTATACTCACATACTAGCACTCCACCTATTAAACTATGCACCTAGATTGTCATGGTTTATTACAAGCACTTTTTCCTCATCATCATGGTTGAGTGGTGTTGTGCTATTTGAGGTCTGCTCCTGTTTCAAAAGCTTTGTACAGTTTGTAGAGCTATAGTTGGAAAGGTAGTTTGAATGAGCTGACATGGGGAATCATTACAAATGTTGTAAGCTTACCTGGAGTAGATTTTTAGAACACTCTTGGACATTCATTATTAGTTAAAGAAAGTGTTTGTTCATGAGACTTAGGTTTGAAATTTGTTTGCTTTGCAGATAGCTTTAGAAGTGGAGCAAGAGGAGGACAAAGCTGGAACAATAGGAGATACATTCACAGACTACATAAGTGTGGACATATAGTTGTGTGGGCATAAAGTTATCTATCCGTCACTGAACTCGTTAGCCTTCATTTGCATTACGTGAATCATTTCTAAGCATTGAAAATTCTGAACTTTAGTAGTCCCTTTTAGAATTTTCTTGAACGACATCCTTGGGATCGGACTGAAAAGTATCAAAAGATGTAACGTTTGAGTGAAGATAAAAATTAGAAAATTAAGGAATAAAGGTTCTGTAGGAGATGATCACATTGATCTTTTGGGTTTCCAAATTCACCAAAGTCCGCCAATCTACTATTCTTCCGTATTTTTTGTGATTCTTTGAGCACGAGACATCGTGGAATATTGCGCAGACACTTTCTGGAGGTGTGGGTAAACCTGGTGGACTTAGTGAGGACAATCTTTGTGAATGCCATGGGGTGACCGTGGTGTTGGCGCCATTTTGGTGCCGATCTCATTGGCTATCCAGCTGTGGAATTCGCTTCCGAGCTTTCGTCAGGTTAAGAAATCGGTTCTGAGGAGCTTTGGTGAAGTGAAGAGACTTCATTACTCGATTTGGCACCAATTCCTACTGCTGGCAAGGTTGGGAACATGCTCCTGCATTTGCTTCAAACGCTGGGGAGAGATTATCTGCAACGATATTAGTACCCAAGACATGGCATGGTCTTCACGCCAACATGTCTTTTAATGCGATTCCAGTATACAGAAGTCTCTGGGATTGATCCCTGCTGCTGCAAAATGCATGCGGAATTGGCATTTCTTTGGATCTCAAAATGGCTGCATCTTTCGAACGAAGTTTTAGTTGACCAGCTGGAACAGATTGGTGCGGAGTGCGACTTTTGGATGAGATCTTCAATTAGTGCTCCAGGAACCCTAATCCTGAGTACGAGCATCCCTGGACCTTATTGCACTCTCACCATGTGTGAGATGCACGATTCCTGTACAATATAACACATGTAGGTTCGAAACTGAGCCTGTACCTGGAGTTATGGTGAAAGTTGGAATGTACGATCCCTTCCTTAGTTTGTGTTTTAGGATGATCCCTCCTTTAGGTAGGATGCTGCTTTAGTGTAACCACTTTTTCCAATCGATTCTACAGAACTTTGAATCAAGATTGAAAATTCAAAGGATTACGACATGTTGTGATATTGTGACGCGATAGGGTTTCTGCAGAGTTGCAAGCTTCACTGTTGGTAAATGTATTAGGTCAAGGAAAGCTGTGGGCATGTTGAGTAGCAATTTTCAAAGATTTTGATGTTGCCACAGGAAATTTGTCAATTTGTCTACCGTATTTGATCCTGTTACAGAGAAGATCTTGAGCACTGGAATTAGAAGAGTGTTCTGGTATTGCGAGTAATAAGACTTTACAGTTTAAGATGTAATATTGTAGAGTATGATCGCTTTCTGTGGGTAGGGTTCTTACAATAACTCATAGTGTTTTGAAGCAAGGTTGACAATGATTTGTGACATTGTTTTATAGGAATATGTTTTCTAAATATTAATTTAGTTGTTGGCTTGTGATCTACAAGTGAAGCACACTGAAATTCATTGAGCAAACTAACTTACTTCAAGTTTTCAAGGCAACACAACCCGAAGTGAAATTTGAACCCTGAAAGATTATGCCTTGTCTTCTGCTTGAACCTAATAAGTTTACAATTGAAGAACTCAACGTTTATAGCTTCCGCATACGCAGGCTTCTGCGTGATCAGGATATATTGATTAAATAAATGTTTTTCAAATTAAAAAATGAGCATAGTATTTCACTGAAATTGTAAATACAACTTCAAAGAGTTAACCAAAATTTTAGGATAAAGGTGTTGTTAATGACATTGAATGTGGATAATATTTTTTATATTTTTGAGTTTTAGAACCTATTAATAATACTAGTATGATATCAATATTCACTTGTAAGAAATTATAGCCTAGATGTTTAAGTTTTAGTGAAAGAAGTTTGAGTATTTGTCCCTATGTTTGTCTGAAAATACAATCATTGAGGCTTGGTTCATGAAAACCCTTGATTTTGGAGCCTTCAAATATGATGATTCTTTAAAAGAAGCTTTCACTAATAACCTAACTTTTACAAGAGATGATTTTACTAATAAGTTTTACACCGACCAAGATTTTAATTCATACATACATATATATATATATATATAATTTGGATGTAGACTTAGTTTGAAAGAAAACTAAATATTGGCATTCAAATCCTAGGTATTTAAATCAATGAGTAGTAAATCTATTGTAGCTTCTTAAAAATAAGTATTAAAATTTTTAGCAGGCAATGGAATCATTGAGATTATTTGGAGAGGACAAAACAATCTTAATTAGTTTTTTCAAATATGGAAGAAAAATTCCTTGAATTGATGCATTTGTTCATATTAGTAATGATTTAGTGAATAGAGCGTAGGAAAATTCATTTTGAAATTTATCACTTTGAAATGCTATCGTTTGTTTATATGATGTCCAAATATATATACACAAAGTTGCATTGGAATCTTTATAAAATAAGGTTCGAATAAAAATTGAATCAATGTAATAATTGGAGTCATGTTCAAGTATTTGTTTAATATTTAATACACAATAATTGAATAATAGTAGTATGCACCTATCAACTATTCAACCCACTACTATTCAAGAAGAAAATTACCTTGAGTATACAATACCTGACAGTCAATAAATCCACGACTATTAAGAAAACAACAACCATGAGTATATAACGCTTATTGATTAATAAATTTTATGACTATTCAAGAAGACAATGATATGAGTAAACAATATGCATATATCAATAAACCTTGTGATTGTCAAGAAGACAATGATTACAAGTATCAAGGCAAGTATGCAATATATATTGGCCTATGAACCCCACGACTATCTAAGAAGACAATGACCATGTATATCACAGAGTGTATGCAATGCTTATCAACCTATAGACCCATAATTATCTAAAAAGACAATAAAAGTGAACATGTAATATCTATGGCCGTATAAACCCATAACTACCGTAGTACCTCTTCAATTTTGGCAAAAATTAATTGTTTTTAAAGATATTGTAATTTCAGAAAATTTTAATGATAATTGCCAAAAATCTTGAAAATTTAAAATGCTGATTGCCGAAATTAATGGAAATATTTGACTATCTACGATTTAATAATCTTGTCAAAACCGTAAAGAATTAAATGATTAGGTTGTTTTAAAAAAAATAACAATATTAGTAAGAAGGTACAATATAGAATCCAATGATCACCAACCATGTATACAACAAGGTCATCAATCATGAAGAGTTTTGCTGAAGGAAATCTCAAGGAATGTCATTATTAAAACTAAGTGGGTGTAGAAGATGGAGAGGTTGTTTTTATAATGAAATTCATTCTCTCTCATGAACCCTCAAAGGATATGGAGTAACTTGAAGATGATAGTTTGACTTCTCATTGTTAAAAAATAGAACTTGTGTTCAAAATAGACTTTTAGATCTCATTTTTGCATAGTAAAATAACATTTAAAAAAACGAACTTTGATCTAAAAAAGTTGAAAAATACATCCAACTTTCATTTTCAAAGATCCTTTTGTGATTATGAGCCTCCAAACAAAAGTTATAGACAAAATTCAAAGGGGATGTTTGAAAATGTCAAAGAAAACTTTCCTTCCAATTCTTCCTTGAAATTTGTCCATAATTTTTTATTGGAGAATCAAAATCTCAAAAGGATTTGTGGAGATGAAAGCTAGCTTCATTTTCCTCAATAAATTAGTTCAAATTTTCTTGAAAAAAAATGTTCTACTGTGCCTAAATGAAGTTTGAAATTCTACATTGAACACATTTCTTATGTTTGACTTCACCATAGCAGTTGAGCTCCTACTAATCCTAACTATTTACATATCCCACATGGGTTGTTTTACCTCTTATCACACAATTTGTATAAAGATTTTGTCTTCAATTGTTTCACTTTTGTCGATGAATTGCTTATTGAAGTTACATGCCGAATTTTTTTTAATTAATTTAGTATTTAGGATGATGAAAATTGAAGTAATTAATTTTTTTCTGCCAAAATTAAAAAGTCAAAATTTATTAAATAATCGGCAGAGGGTGCCGAATATGAAGAAGTACTGTGGTATCTAAGAAGACAAATGTACGTAAGACAATTCAAAAGTATCCCTTAACAATGTACTACAAAGTTTAAGAACAATACTCCAAGACTTGAGTTAGTAAGATTGAAGTTTCCTTAATTTTGTCCTCAATACATACTATTACTATATCTTGAAGATTTTTCAAAGCAAACTAAGAATTTGTAGGAGACATTAAAAAATCCTAAATTGATACTAGGAGATTTCAAGAAGCTACATGCATAATTTAGAAGAGCCATGTACATATTTTGAATAGCCAAACAAAGTATTGTAGAAGTTACCTAAGATACTATTTAGAAAGGTGTACTTAATCTTCAAAGAAGGTTTGAATTCAACAAACTATTACTAACTTAGGAGTAGTTATCAAGGATGATATGGAGTGTATGTTCATGATATTGAGATGCTTATGTATATAATAACCTCATATATTGAAACTAAAAATAATGAAATCGTCTTTTCAAAGCTTCTTTGTTATTGACTCAAGAAAATTCTACCTCACATTCTTTCAAATCATCAAACTTTAACTACATATTAGCATATTTTCTCATTGTAAAAGCAACAAAAGAAGGTATAGTGTATTGATATAGGAGTCTAGTCTTTGCATAATATAATTACCCCCAACAAACTCTTTATTAATGCATATGTAATACCAACATTCTTATTTTTCTTTGTACAAATTTACATTGTCTTAGATTCATTACAATACTCAATTATCATTCCATATATGTAGATTATTAAACCAAACCATTGAATAATCTAGATGTACTATAAATAAAGAGCATTCTTAGATTAGAGATTGATGGAAGTTATAGAATTAAAATGAAGTATTATTTACATTTCATTTTTTTTAAATGCTTCAAAACTTGGTTAAGGCTATTAATTTGAGAATTTGTGCACAATGTCTTTGTTTAATTTATTGCTATTGCACAATCTTGAATGATTTATTATGAATTATTTTCAACAAAAAGTGCAATAAGATTTGGCTAAACAAGCACATTTTTGTCCAGTTTTTTGGTAGGCATATAGATATACCCAAATATTTGTTGAAGTTTAGTGATAAGATAATTATACCTAATTGTGAATAGCTTCTAAAATCAACACCTAAAATGTATAATCCTATTTGTATGAGCCTATGGTTGATTCAAGTTATATCTATCCTCAATACTTTAAGAATTCATAATATATTTACATTATGTTAATAAATGCATTCTAAAATAATCTAAAATAGACTTTTGATTTCCAACAAAAAACAATAAAAATTAAGATAAGGTAAATATACCTAATTGTGTCTCCTTTTGAAAATCAACTCCTAATAATTTAAAAAAAATTTGCCTCTATTTTTGAGAATTTAGAGGTGCTATTAGGTTTACTTTTTTTTAGTAATTTGAAAATTCAAAGTGAATTCATATGGAGTTTTTAAATGTATAACAAAAGAATTTAGAATACTCTTTTGACTTCTCCTAAGATTTAAAAAAAAAAATCAGGTAATTTAATATAAAAACAATATTCTATTTCTTATATGGAAGTAATTAGAAATACTTACCATAGTTCAATAATCGTATTTATGCTCAAATCCTTACTAACCCTAGAAGGACCAGATTTATTTATAAAGTACTTTGCTAGAAATGATTCAATTTATGAATTTATTGGTTCATTCTTCATTTTTATTGTAATCTTGAAAATCATCCATCAATCACTTTTTGACCTAAGCATTGTCCTATAGTTAAGTCAATTTTAGGTATACATTCTAGTAGATTTTTGAGTGATATTTTCTTCAAAAGTGATACAATTTTTTTCAGAAGGACTATTTGGCAATATATTCCTTTGTTTCCAATGGATGGAATTGCACATTTGCCACATGTTCTAAGAACAATATTGTTCTTTTAGAGATAAATATACACTCATTTGGATGAATAATTTAACCCTTAAATACCAAAGGGGTGACCCTTGAAATCATCCTTTTCTATTACCGTGTGAATCACTAGCCTTTAAAATTGCAAAAGTAGTCAATACATGTCAAACTACTATAAAAAATCTTCCCTTTCCAAAACAAATTTTGAAGATGAATAGTTATACTTCCTTGTCATCCATCGGATACAAAATGTCTGCCTTGGCGTTCAAGGGTTAAGTTTCATCCCTAGATATTGATGCAAACAACTCCATTGCTCCAGTGAAGATCGCTTCATGCACTGCCCGAAATAATAAATAAGTAAAAAAATCTCTGGTACAGTACTGTACAACCCTTTAATTAAACCCCAAAGACTTACTCAAAGAGGATGTCTCATGCCTTCATGGGGTCAGGGGTCCCATGCTGGTCAGCAGGGCAAGTTGCCCAGGCAGCGGACTTCCAGGAGTTCCAGCCTCCCATCATGGCTTGCGACTTCCATGCACTGCCACGGTCGTAGGTCCCCTCCTTCCCCGACACCTGACGCCACGCCACGCCACTTCAAGGCTCGCCACCCGAGACGAAAACGCCAAAGTCACGTTGACGAACCTCACCGTCCAACAGGATAACGACGAACGAACGAACCACCGAAACCCCGAAGACCTTTCCAGTCACCAATTCCGACGAACGAACCCTTCTGCCCATCCCCCGCCATTCCTAACTTCCCGCTAGTCCCTGCTCGTCAGTCCTCTGTCGTCCCCGCCCTTCCCCGTCCTTCTCCGTCCGACTTCGTCCGTTTCTGTTCGTCCTCGTTCGTCCTGTACTCTCCTCTGTGTCTGTCCACCAACAAACAACTCGCAGTGCAAGTACAGGAGTGGCAGTGCTACTGTAGTAGCTCGTCCTTGCCTTCTGCCATCAAGGTCGAGGAACGGGGTGCGTGGGTATGGCGAGATTTGCCGGTGCCTCCTGCTCTCACGCTTCTTGCTCGTAATAACGAACTGACTCAATCCCCAGTTGGTCGCCCTCGTGCCCCCCGCGCACCCTTTCTTTTCCGTTTCGTGCACGCTCGTTGCTGTTTACTCACGAACTTCGTGTGTTTCCACGGCGTGGTGGTAACTTAACTGAGCTTAGCTGGGGTTCTGGGTTGCGGTGGTGAACTCGTGGTTGCAGGAAGGACGGATTCTTGTGTGTGTCTTTTCCTTCTTTCTAAGGGACTGGGGTGGGGGTGGGACGCGGGGTGATCGTCGTCCTAATTGGACTGCTGCTTAACCTTAGCTCTGTGCTTCTCTGTGGTTTGTCCTTCTGCTATTGTCTCGTCTCTGTCAGCGGAAGCTCTCGCCCTCAATCGGGAACAAGGTAGTACACTGTGAAAAGAAGGTGGTTTTGAGTTGGATCTTTTTAGATGTATGCGAAGAAGAAGTGAGAAATTTGGCTTCTCCAGCCTTAATGCATCCGGCATTACTAGTCTTGAAGTGTATATAACATAGCCATATGTATGTGAGCCTATACCGGGACCTTGGCCAAGATACTGAAAAAGAGAGAGAGAGAAAGATTGAGGAGGCCTCCATCGTACAGACGCGCAAGAAAGAAGTGAAGTGAAGAGAAGAGAAGAGACGAGAATTGGAAAGCGATGGCATTAGTTCCTGTGGGAGCGCAGTCGGCGTCCAGCAACCAAGAGCGTCCTTCCGTGTACTGTGCGAGCTTCTCCAGCGATGGGGGCGTGAGCTCGGCGGATCCCAAGCCACGGTTGCGATGGACCCCGGAGCTTCATGAGCGCTTCGTGGACGCCGTGTCCATGCTGGGGGGCGCCGACAGTGAGTCGTTCTCTCTCTCTAGCTAGTTCAATCGGAACTTGGCTTCTGGTACTGCAGTTCTCAGTCTGTCCTCACATTTGCTATGATATCATCTGGAGATTAAAGGTTAGCAGTTTTTAGGACAAGATTCAATGCAAGTCTTCATTTTTAGGTGGTTTCTCTTTTGGTCTTCTTTGTTTGATTTTTTAGCTTTTTCTGAGTGCAATCTTCGCTCGTGAGGATGCTCATTCAGTCGTTACATTTCTAAGAAAATCATCTTGCGACTAAATATTATCAGTTTGTAGGAAAGATGAATGCTAGTCTTCATGTCGTATGTGGTTTCTATTTCAGTCTTCTTTGTTTTAGTTTCTGTGTAAGTGCAATCTTCGCTCGTGAGGATGCTCATTCAGTCGCCACATTCGCAAGAATATTATCTTGCAAAGAAAGTCATGTCGTAAGAAAAGATTCAATGCTGTCTTGGCTTGCGACCCCCATTGCCAGTTGCATTTCTTGCCCTGAGCAGCAGTCGACCCCACTATTGCGTCTAGTATTGGATTATTGCTTGTTTTTGCTAGTCTTCATGTATTAGATGTTTTTTCCTTCAGTCTTCTTCGCTTTCTTCTTTAACTTTTAAAAGTGCAACCTTCGCTCGTCAGGATGCTCAGTCAGTCGTCACATTTGCAAAAATATTATTTTGCAATTATGATCATGTAGGAGGAAGAAGATCCAATGCCACACGTCTTGCTTAGATAGTTTCTCTTTCAGTCTTTTTTCATTGAACCTTCGCTCATGAGTATGCTCAATCAGTCTTCACATTTGCAAAATTATTATGTTTGCGACTAGATTGGAATATGATCATGTAGTTGGAAAAGATTCAATGCATATCGGCCTGTAACCCCATTGTCAGCTGCATTTCTTGGCTCGTGAGTGCTACTTCTACGGTGGAGTGCTGCTCAGGTGACTCCCAGTGTATGTTCAGTGGATAGAAGATTTACCTGAGGTGTACATTTCAGGGTTGTCCTGAGCAGCACTCGTCCCCACTAATACAGCTAGTAATGAATTGCTACTTGTTCTTGCTAGTCTTCTTGTTTTAGTTGGTTTCTCTTTAGCCCTTCTGTTATAACTTTCAGAAGTCCAATCTTCACCCAAAAAGTTATTCTAAACATTCGTTTAGTCATTCTAAACACTCAATGCATTTGTGCTTGCAACCCCATTGTCAGCTGCTTTTTTTGCCTCGTGAGTGCTCTTCTAGGGTGGAGGTGGTTCCAGTGTATATTCAGTGGTTAGAACATGTACCTGATATGTACATTTCAGGGGTGGTGTCCTCTGAGCAGCACTCGCCCCACTAATACAGTTAGTATTGGATTGCTACTTGTTTTTGCTGAGTCAGTCATCACATTTTGCAGATATGATCATGTAGTAGAAAAACTTCCAATGCGTGTTGGCTTGCAACCTCCGCGCCAGCTGCATTGCTTGCGTCGTAAGTCCATTAATGTGGTAGAGAGCTGCTCAGGTGACACCCTGTGTATGTTCTATAGACAGAGCGTGTACCAGGGATGTACATTTCATGGGTGATGTCGCCTGAGCAGCACTCGTCCCCACTATTATAGCTAGTATTGGATTGCTACTTGTTTTGCTATCTGCATGTCTGAGGTGGCTTCTCTTTGTAGTCTTCGTTATATTTTGTTTTGGGTAGCTTATGATTAGGCTGGGATGTCCTACCCATCTTCTTTGTTCTTCCTAGAGTCTCAATTAATAATAAAAAAAACCCAGAAAGATTGCTCTGTTTATAACAGGTTTGACCTCATGTTATGAGCACTCATTTTGGGTTCATTTGAAGTGCAGAGGCTACCCCAAAGTCGTTGATGCGAGTGATGGGTGTCAAGGGCCTTACTCTATACCATCTGAAAAGTCACCTCCAGGTTAGTTACGTTTTTTCCTGCCCTTATTAATGAAAGACATAGCATGTAAAAGGAAGTTTACCATTGTTGATTAATCTTATTCCTTCTGATTTCATTCCACTCATCGTAATTGTTGACGGTCAGGATAGTACATGTCTTGAGCTGTGACTTGTTTTACTTGAGTTCAGACTTCTGAGTTTTGCCAGTCGAAGGAAATATTGGAATTAAGAAAATCTTTTTGACCATTTCGTGCAAAAGGTACGGTTACAGTTAAGAGTATAGATGGGTAGCATTAATTGGGTGGTATGTGTTGGTTAGATTTACTTTGGAAGTAGATTTGATCAATGTTACAAGAACGAAGGGTGGCATTAGTTGGGAGATATACTGTAGTTAGATGTTAGTTATATGTGATCTGAAAGTAGACTTGGCCAATCACACAGGGGTTTAGTGCTATTTTATTGCCTCTCTTTCTAAGGGAAGAGGCTTGTGAAGAAGTTTGAGTAGGACCTTACTCAAAAAGGGAGCAAGTGTTATTGGCCTTAGTCTAACAAGGATAGCGCCTCTCATAGCATAGCTACTTATTTTTAACCCCCAAATGCTTGAAATAAAGATAGTAAGATCACATAAAAATCACATTAATAAGAACAATTGTAACACCACCAAAATGTCTATATCTAATTCACTATTACTTGTTTTCATTGATATTATAAATTTCTTTTTAAGTTCCCTCAATGAATACTAATTGAATGAAATGCACTTTTCAGAAGATTCAACATTCACTTAATAGATGTGTCTTTGGAGGCTAAAGTAGAAGTGAACTATCCCATAACTTTTAGTTTATATTTTTTTACTTGATTTGCCATTGTTAAACTATTGAAGTAAAGACCATTTCAAAGATATAGGTAGAGAGGTTATTTTTGAGAATTTTACAACATTGTAGACTATCTTGATTTAGTAGGTGTCTATGAACTCATTTAACTTATTCAAAAGCATGTACTCTAAGATGTGTCGGAATCCTCTTTCAATTGCCAACAAGATCCAACATAGAATTAAAGTAGTTTAATAATACAAATCATGCTCAAATTCTTAATCCTTATTTGTACAATTTGTGCAATTTGTATGCTTTGTTAAAAGTTAAAAATAGAAATCCCCCTTTTATGTTCAATTTCTTGTCGACTCTTGTTTGTTTGTCTGTCGCCAATCTTAAGTTCTATTGCAAAGGTTAGAGTTTATGAATAGTATCTTTTTTTGTTCTGATTTTGCCGGGGTCATGTCAGTGTTACACCAACACGGCTGTTGCCATATCTGAGTATGCGGATATGCATGTGGATAGCATTTGGTTTTGGAACATACATATGGATGAATAGTTTTGACTAATTCAAGCCCGACTATGTATTTGACCTGCAGAAGTTCAGGCTTGGTAAGCAACAAAATCGTGAAAGTAGTGGGCATGAAAGTACTAAGAGTGGTAAGAGCGACTGCCCTTCAACAGCCCTAGTCCAAGTTTTCTGTTTCACCATTTGGTTACATTCCACTAGTCTTTGATGGATTATGCTTTGAATCATTCAGCTCCTCAAGTTCATGTGGAATTTCACTTTTGAGTTTAGTGTGTTATGCCATCCTTCATGTTAAATCATTGTTCAAATCTTGAGCCATATGCGTGTTCGTCTATAGATTCTGCTGTCTTTTTCAATGGTCTATCGTGGCTTGGTGTTAGTACTTTCGCAGACTGCATAAACTACTCAATGTGACATGCTAAAGAAAAATTGAGACTGGAGAGTTTGATGTTTCTCACTTTGGAAATGGGTGGGTATTGTCTTGAGCAGAATCTCCTGGTTTGCAACGAACAAGCAGTGCTGGTAGCGATGGGCCAAGTACCCCCACCCCAACAAAACCTCAGAATCAAGAGTATGTTCATCTGGAGGTTTCACCTGGGTAGCGTTTCCCGAATAGGACTTTTTTTTATCATAGACTCTAAGGATCAACTACGTGAAATCGGGAAGTAAATCAAGTCTGTTTTGTGTGCAGGGGATTCCAAATATCTGAGGCTATTCGGATGCAGATGGAAGTTCAGCATCGTCTGCAGGAGCAACTTGAGGTATTTGTTTCCCTTCTGCAATTTTTGTGTTTGCCACGTTATATGTTCTGAAAATTCGCCTGTTGGCGCTTTATTTTGAGCGTTCCTTCGGTTTCCAATGGCAAGATTTTGCGTTGCATTTACTAGAGTTTATCCTTCACAGACTCTTTCCTGATTTTACCCCTTGTGGTTACTCCCGGATGTTTGTCATATGACACAGGTGCAAAGGCAGCTGCAATTGAGGATTGAGGCTCAGGGCAAGTACCTACAAACTATTCTTGAGAAGGCTAAAGAAGCACTAGGCAGTCATATTGGTGCATCCCCAGGACTGGAAGCTGCACATGCAGAGCTCACAGAGCTGGCTTCAAAAGTTAACAGTGAACCCATGAATATAAGTTTTCCGCATCTGGCGATGCCAGAAATGCCAGCTCTCGAGGCAGACGCAAGGATAACCAATCTTCCTCGCCAACAGTCTCGTGTATCAGATAGCTCCTCACAGAAGAGCTACGTAACTAGCGTTGCAGTCAACCCTGAGGACAGTGGCGGCGCTTCTGCAAGTTGTGAGAATCAAGCCTCTACTGGTACGATATCTCGACTTATTGTAAATATTTCAGTTTGTGCATGTGATTTATGATTTCTGGCACACTTGTGAATTGCAGTAGAATGCTAATTTGCCATTGCTGTCTTTGTTGTGAGGTAGAGTATGACCCTGTGTGCGCAAGCTAAACAGTTTTAGAGGGTCCACTCCAGAAGCTAATAGTCAATGATAGTAACTTTCAAAACACATTTCTATTGTTCAAAAATTTAGGGTATGGTTTCTTCTTTTTATTGGTATGTTTTGTTACCTTGACGCTTCCTAAATCACTTCCTATCAATTTGTATTTGTTACTTTGGAACTTCCTAAATGATTTTTTTTTTCAACTTGGATAAATATGATGTCTACTTTTGACCATTTGGGCACTCAACATCATTTGATTTTTAACTCAAGTTATTGCACCAAGAGGCAAAATTTTACCATGTTTCAATGTGGCATATGAAATGGTGGGAGGGATATATCTTAAATTCTTGAAGGTTATATCTTTATCTTGTGGGATTATAATCCTCAAAATAATCAAAGTGAAACAAAATAGTAAGCTTATTTAAACTTTTGGGAACTTTCAGTTGTCCATTTTGACCTACAAGGAAAGCTTATGCCCTAGTGACTTTGACTTCTTTTTTGAATAAGGTCCTACTCAAACTTCCTCTCATGGTATTTTGTTTCTTGGCAATGAAATTCCGTTTCATTCATCTAAAACAAAAAAAAAAAAAAAAAAAAAAAATTTCTCTTATGTAGTTTTTGTCAATGCAAAGCCTCCTACCCTTTAGTCTCGAGTTAACAAACTCTCAGCCTCAGAGAAATCCTTTATTCCTCACATGGGCTATACTTAAAACTCCTTGACCCAATCTAATCTTCGCCTTCTCATTACACTGGGTGTGAATGCACCCTGCATCTGCCTTTGATTGAAATTTGCTAACCTTTGAGATAATTAATCTGCGAATTCCTTCTTTGCAGGTGTTAAGAAATTTGAGACCTGAAGTTCTCTTTGAGAGCGCTCGGTTCAAGGTCAGGAAGGTCCCTTTTTGTCTGAACACAAAGCATTTGCTCTGCACAGAGTTTTTTGGGGGACCTTCGGGTATTATCCATACTTAACTTAAGCCTTTGAGAATGGCATCTAGAAATCACATCCGGGCTTCTTAGAGCTGTGGGCCATTCTGGAGTGTTTTTTTTAGCAGGTGGTTTGTAGTCTTTCAGCAGTTTTAGGGTTCAGGGTTTAGGGTTCAGGGTTTAGGGTTGTACAGAAATGCAGTACAATGTAGTCCTTTTCGAGGTTGGTCTATTCTGGTTCAGTTTTTATTTTATTTTATCAAGGTAACAAGCACGCTTTCTTCGTGCTGAGAGCCTTGCATTGAGGGTGGTGACCCGGACGTACATGTAAATAGAAAGCCGCTTCGCTAACTTAGATGAAGGATCTGAGGAGATACTTCTCGATTTTGCAGACTCTTAAATTATGTTGCAGACTCTTCTATATTGAAGAACGTGGTGGTGCTTTTGAATTTTTCCTTTGAAAGGGTCTTGCACTGAATTACTGATGACTGCTCTCTGGTACTTTGAAACTTTTGATGTAGTCCGTTTCATTTGTTTCAAAAAATACAACACTTTTGATGTACTTAACTTAGGTGAGAGAGGTTCTGGAAGGTCACTTTAGCGTAGCCTTCATTTGTGGGACTCAGCCCTTCTTTTTTGGCACCATGGTGCTAGATTGTACCATTTCAAAATAAATTTCTACTTTTCATCAAATAAAAGTAATTTTTTTTGCTAAAAATTTTCCGTTTATATTTAAAATGAGGATGAAGTTGCCAAGATTTGGATGAAAAAGTGTACGAATATGATTGAAAAATGTTTTTTGGTTTATAAGATGGATGAGTATAGAAATACAATTAAGTAACCATTTTGGTACTTTCTCAAAAAGTTTAAAAGAGGGTTGGTGGGACCCATGAGAGCTTGGTCATACGAGTTAATGGAAGTGCTTGGACATTTTGCCCATTTTAGTTATGCATCATTCAACTTAGAATGGTCATTGGTCTAAAAACATTAGTTTGGAGTTACAATGGGACAACTTTGAGTGTGATGGGGACGGAGCAACTCCAAGATCACTACTAGTATAAAAACTTTTGCTTTTTGAGTGTAAATTGTCACATGAAATGACTATTTCAGGACTTTGATTTTGTGATCATTTAAGAAAAATAGTGTGATTGTTTTTAGTAATTAAAATGACCATTATGGATACACTTTTTGTTGGTTTCATGAGCCTTAAATGATTTTTAGGGTATTTGGATTGTACTTTTCAAAAGTTTATTACAGACTCTTCTTGTAGGAAAATATTATATAATTTGCCATCATGTTGTTTTGTCTATATTTGAAAAAATAAATTATAATGATTTTCAATTGAGCCATATGAGATGAGCCAATTGTTTTGACCACAATGGGTTTGCTTTACATTTGAGATTAGAAATGAAAACAACAAAGTTGAATTATGCTAGGTATGAAAATGGAGTTGTTTTCATCAAAGATTGTAGGCACTAAAGTGAAATAAAGTGGTAGTACAAAATCTCAATCTAACATTGGAGGGTTAAAATAAGTATTGAGAAGGATTGTCAAATCTATTATGGAGTAAAAATTTGAAAAAGTGTTGAAAGTGTCCCCCCCCTCCACTACACCTTTTAAATCTCTGCATTGTACTTGATAGTGAAAAATCTTTGACTTCAAATAATAGGTCTATCGTTCCATCACCATAATCATCGGTATCAAAAAATTCTTCTTCAAAAGCTGTGATATTATTAATAGTTGCATTCCTTGGTTCTAAAAGAATTTTTAAAATTCATTCTTGAATCCTTTGCAATGTTACATAGTTACAAATCTAAAGTTATTGACATTGACGTGTTTGTTGATAACCAAGGGCATGTAGAGGTATACAAAATTGGAAGGACTTGCAATGAAATTGGAATCCAAACTTGAGAATTAGGCAAATAAAGTGTTTAATGTAAGAATAGATATCCTTTACTAAGGGCATACATTACTTAAAAGCACTAATCAAGTTAGTCTCAAACACTAGAAGACAAAGCATTTACAAAATTTTCATATAGAAATGTGTCTAATATGTGAAAGAAAAAAAATTGATAAACTTTGTCATTACAATTTAAAGAAAAAGTCAATTATTCAAGAAGATTTTTTGATTGAAAGCTTAGCCAAATTCATTAATTGACTTTGGTTTGAAGTTACAAGGTTACAATTATTTTGCTACCTATATTCTAGATTTGCAATTTAAATCCAAATTAAGTATATTATATACCATTACAAAGTAGGATTTCATGTTCAGATATTTCAATAATAAGTTGTATTTTCAAACTGGATAAAAACTTTGCCCATAGGAATCTATTAACATCTAAATGTACTTTCATTTTTAAAAACTAAATTATACATTAGTTAAACTCTATTGTAGCTTTTAAAAGTACTCGTTCTATGCTTTAAATAATCCAAGCTTTAAAAATGAAGTGTACCAAGTTTAATTTTTGTAATATTATTTAAATATAATAAAAAAATTATATGTAAAAATATCAATATGTTTTTGTTAAATTCTATAAAAGATAATTTTAGCTTGATAATATTAATTGAATATGAAGGTAATAGCTAAGGGGTGTAGGGTGAGTAAAAAATAAAACAAATATTTGAATTTTTTCACTCTCTATTCTTTGATGTTACTTTTATCTTACAAAATAAGTTTCAAAGTAATTGAATTTTTTAAAGTTTAAAAATTATTTTCATCTATTGAAATAAAAATGATACACAATACTTTTTCTATGAAACCAATTTGAAATTTGAAATTGATAAGACAACTTAATTATGGTCTTATGTAATAAAACTATGACTAAATTTAAGACAATATTAAAGATCAACTAGGTCTTGGAATTGATATTTGACTATGTAGCCATAGAAATCATATTTTAGTGATTAAAAAACACATGACAATATATCTTGAGTTCAATTGACTTGAAATTACTTTGACAACAAGGCATTTTCTATTCTTTTACTAATTTGGTCCTTAATCATAAAGAAGTTATTGGTAGAAGTCACTCATGGGACCTTAAATGATCCAATTCTTTATATATACCAATCATGAATATGAGTGGAATTAATCACTTTCTTACTAGTGGAATTTTGAAAGTATCTTTTGAGATTCATGTAAATATCTAAGACCTTTTTGAAGACCTCTATTGACTTTGTATGTGTTTGCAAAACAAATTAAATATACCAAAAAACAAATCATCTTTAATTTTGAATTTTCACCTATGAGTGTGACTAATTTCCAAAAGACAAATTAAAAATTTTACCACTATGACTTTAGGAAGAAGCTTATGTTTCAAAGAGTTGTGTTGACAAGAATCAAACTTAGACAAATTTAGACAATCCCTAAACCTACAATGAAAAGTTTTTATTTTATTGTTGCTCCATCCATCTTGTCTTAGAAATTGAAATTTAGCTCTAAAATGAGACATATAACATACCATTGCAAATCTACCAACAATGTATTGTATCTAATTGAACAAAATCTTTCTCAGGGACTTTGTTAAGAATGACATATGGCAACATGGTCTAAATATTGTGCACTTGAAATTTCTTTAACAACACACTAGTGGCTAAAAAACATACATGACTAAAAAGAGTAGTTGTAGGTCTTCTCATGGTCATTTGGGTGGTCAATGCAAACCATGTTTCTACTTATATGCTTCATGACAATCTTACATTTTTACTTGATTTCTTTGTATTCATTATATGATTGAAAGCCAATGATTGGTAAAACTTTTGTTCAACAATACGGGAATATGCTTTCCCTACTCTAAAAAAATATCTTGACCTTTATTGACTTCATTAGCACATAAAAAATGTGCATGGAGTCAAAATATTGGTCTCATAGAATTGTTGCTTCATACATCAAGAAATTGACTCATGTGAAATTGTCATTAAAATGAAATAGTTATTTAATATGGTTTAACCCCTGAAGGTCTAAACAACATTTTTTGGGCAATACAACAATTTTAGGCAAGTCACTAAGAACATAATTTTTATTTTTTTCTTTAAATTTTCCACACAACATGTGCCCAAGGAGTAGCTTTAAGGCACAATAATTTTCATAACTTTTGACCACATGGTTAAAAATTTATTGTATAATATGTAATTTTCATTGTTTGATAAGTAGGCCGGACAATTCAAATTTTTTTTCTTAAATCAATTTTTTAGGAAATGAAAATTTGAAATTATTTTTTTAGATTTATATATATGTAGAAAGCTTTGAATCATTCTATTTTGATTAATAAGATGAAAGTTATGAGGAGTTTTAGTTTGCTAGAAGTTATGGAATCTCTACTCTAAAATAAATATTGAAGTCTTTTATCTAACTCAATTTTCAATATTTAAAAAATAAAATAAAAATATTGGGTGCAGATTTTTTATTACATTATTACAACCATTAGTATTGGCATTTTTCAATTCCATAACTAAATTCTTAGCAATTTTGTATTTTAAATCATACTCTACATCTTTCTATTGATTTATTTTTTTAAGCATGAAAATGAAATTTTTTTTGTTTGAAATGTTCTATATGTATTCTCAACCTACTTCTTCAACATATTATAGAGAGTAAAAAATTGTAGGATCTACAAATTTTTGTATAAAAAATTTGAAAGTTGAAATCTAACCATTTGGAAAGAATTGAAAATACTTCTTTGTGAAATTCAAGATACTTGATCTATCAATTGCTATTATTTTTTC
The DNA here is from genome assembly GCA_963969395.1 of Pseudoscleropodium purum. Taxonomy (NCBI): domain Eukaryota; kingdom Viridiplantae; phylum Streptophyta; class Bryopsida; order Hypnales; family Brachytheciaceae; genus Pseudoscleropodium; species Pseudoscleropodium purum. The sequence goes on along the minus strand of OZ017798.1, from coordinate 7,262,073 downwards.
CTGAAAATTTAGGGGGCATATTTTCCTAAGTTAACTAAAGGATTCTACTATTAGATTTGTTAATGAATAAATGTAGAGGAAGATTTTCACCTTGGTCTAGGTTTGAGTACTTTGAAGCAATTTTGGGTCTTAAAACATTAAGAACCTTATGAATTAAACTATTTATCACAAGAATACACCACCGTACTTGGATAGTAGGTTCGACCAAAACTAATTAAAAAGAAAGTAATGAATTTTCTAATAATTCTAAGACCAAACACTCAAATCTACAAATAAATGCAAATATAGTTTGTTTAAAATCCAATAACAATCAACCAAATCAAATGCACACCGTTGTTTCACAGTCTACCATCTAAAAAATTTTATATGGTGAGGAGAAATAATTTTCTAACATCAAATGAGTGTGAAGAATGGAAAGGTAAATTTATAAGAAAAGCCACTATTTATCATGAGTCCTCAAAGAGTTTGGGACAATTTGAAGATGAGAGTTTGATTGCTCATTGTCCAAATGTGGGAATTGTATTCAATATGCAAGGATGGCGCTAATGTGCAGGGGTGGTGCTATTAGATTGATTACACTAATTGTCATCCATTTCCATGTAAGTTAGTTGGGAGGAATCAATTGGGGATGAATCAACTAGGAATTATAGCTTGATTGCAATACAAAAATTTGCCCAAGAAATGAATGACAATTTCCTACAAGTGGTTTACATTAGAAAAGAAGGTTGACTGGGGTGTGAAAGATCAACGTGAATGAAGCTTGGTTGGGAGGAATCAATTGGGGATGAATCAATTAGGAATGAAGAATTTGTTAGGATGAATCAATTAGAGATCAATATGCATCTTTCCTTGACAGATTCTCACATCCCTATATGATAATGACATCATTCATATCTTCCCTAATTGGGTGAATACCTAGCTAATGTCCAAGTTTGAACTTTTGAACACTATGATGGTCTCTCAAGGCTACCGGTGCCTAGTCTACTACAAATTGATTGCTTTGCTTTGGACATTTATTAGCTTTGACATATCACCAAGGTACATTGTCAAAAATGATTTCATTTTTGAACCAAAACGAGCATTTCTCATTTCTACAAGAATCTTTGAAGGCATCCATTGATCACTTTTCATCCTCAACATCCATTTTGTGTCCTTTGGATGATTCCAAAGAAGCTTCAAGGATGAAAATAAACATTTTTTCATTCAATATTTTATTTTGGAAGTTGCTTGAATCTAATTTCAACGAAATATATTTCATATTTTCTTCTTGTAATATTTTGAAACTTTTCTACATGAAAAAATGGCAAATCCTTATAGTGTATTTTGGCAATTTTTGCTTCTTTCTCTATATAAGAAGTAAGCCATAGAAATGATCTTTTTTTGAATATGAGAGTAACAAATGAAATGAAGTTATTATGTCTAATTTCTATTCCAATTCAATATTTGAAAAGTTCCTAAATTTAAAAATGTTTTATTGCTATTTGAACTCTAGACCTTATTTTTTATAGGATGCTAATTTCCTACTTTTAAAATGATACAGTAAAAAATTTTGTACCACAATGTTTTACATTGTGGCATACACCTATGGAAAAATTTTCAGCTTTTTAAACATTTTTTGTATTTGACATGGATTTTTACACTTTGTATTCAAAAATTCACTATAATTTCAAATTTTCACAAAAAATTGATTTTTTTACAATTTATAGGAGACACTTAATTATATAGATATCTGAAAAATAAATACAAAAAATTAGTTCATTTATAGTTGTAGAATGGGAGACATAGAGACAACTTCAAAGTTTTAAAAGAATTGTTGTACTTCAAAAAAATTCATGAACTACTTTGTAAATGTAAAAATAGCTCTCCATTTTGAATTTCAAGCAACAATGTATAGTCACCTTCAATGAGTTCACACACTTTAATTCTTATATGCATTCTTCTTGGAGTTTCCAACTTCACTTAATTATATCAATTAGAATATTGGAGTTCTTTCTTTGAAACTACTTGCAACAATTAGGAGATTCAAATCTTGGCAAGAAAGTGCATAGTGCCAGGGTTGACAGGACGTCCGGATGCGGACGCTGTGTCCGCAGCGTTTGCTGACATTCGCGTCCCAGTGGACACAGCGTCCGCTTGTCCCCCGTCTGCCCCGTCCGCCCGTCCGCCCGATTATGGCCATCCGATCGACGCGCGGACTGATCTGGTCCGCACGATTTGGGCGTCCGCCTTGGGCCGTCCGCCCCACCCCGCCCGTCCGCTTTCCAACGGCGGTCGGGACGCTGCGTCCGCTAGCGTCCGTGCGTTCGGACGTCCGGAAAACGGACGCTATTTTGGGGCGGACGTTGACATTCGTCAACCCTGCATAGTGCTCACTTGGTATGAATAATTTCATATGCCCGGAAAACTTTGTTGATCCTAATTTCATAAAAAAACTAGTGAAAAAAAACTATAAGATTGTATTTAGAATGAATTTATGCCTTAAAATAGGAAAAAACTTGTTAAATCAATATAAAGAAAATGGAAGGGGATATCTATGAAAATGCTTGAAGTTCTCATTTTATGAATGCCTCATAGAATGAATGTTGTAATTTGTGTCAAAGGTGAAAGTATAGTTGGTAAACATGTAGCAATACATAGCCAAATCCTTATATTCTTTCAAAAATTTCAACATGCAAATGTTTTGTATCTTGAAAATAGACTACTTGATCTTTCCAATATACTTTCCAATTTTTTATTTGATGGATTTTTGAGCTAGTAGCAATAATTTAAAATCTTTGGTTTGCATGAGTTTTTAGCTTTGAATTAGGAAATGTGTGAGAACTTATTATAGATGACTATACTTCAATTTTTTCATTGACAAAAAATTGCTAAGGTAGAAGTACCTATTTGAGAGAGACTCCCTCTAATTGCTTAGTAAGCTAACCTATTGCAAACAACAACTAAATGCAATAGTCATTGAAAAAGATTCTTGGTTTGTACCTACTCAATCACTCATCTCTCCTCCCTCATGGCCTAAAGAAAAGTGCCAAAGCTAACTACAATAGGTGAGTCTATGAAATTGGAATAGATCCAAGTGCAAAATCCACTTTTATTATATTCAATAAAATATTCATTTTTGGAGTAAAAATTTCGTTTTTTTGGCATTCTTCCACAACCTTATTTTGCGCACATTGAACTCAGTTCCCCATGACTTTCCCACATCATCTAGTATAAAATGCTTAAGTTATCCGAAATAGGTACTTCTACCTTATCTGTAAGAAGGTTTCTGCAGCATTCACAGTTTTCTCGCTCTTTGACCCCATGCAATTATTTGTAGCCAGAGTTTTCATGAAAGCCGTAAAGATTTAGCTTGCTTGCCACATTTTAGCCATTCATTTACAGTAGCAAATCTTAGACCTCTGTTTTTGTACTTTTGTTGCCAACACCGGGTAGCCCCGGTTATATCGGAGTGATTAACTTATTGGTGTCATTGCTAAGATCATGAATGTAACATCACATTCCATTCAAAATAGAAAATTTTAAAGTAGCTAGTCATGCTTTTGAACATCGACTGCAAAATTCCAGTACATGAGGCAAATATCAACTACAGAGGGAGAAAAATTTAGCAAAACAATCACTCTAGGGCTTGTATAATTGCATTTCTGCTACACCAAAATGGTTATTTAATGTGCTATTTATTATTTTTCAAAAGGATATACTATTCAACTTTGGTGGTAGTTGTGGCATTGTAACATTCGAGGTGTGCAATGGTGGTATTGGTGGATTCAACATTCTCATGCTGACTTATTATCCACCCATACTAAATAATCGTTTTGGCGTGCATCTTGTCAAACAATTTACCAAATGGCCAGGACACAGCCACGAAACCAGTTCTGTTAACGCTGCTTCTGAGTATGATCTTCCACACCGACACCCAACTCACCCAAGTCTGTCACAATTGCTGTCTGCAAGGAAAGGTTATTTGCAAGTCATCATCTTCAGTTTGACCACATGCAAGTGGGTTTCGTAAATAGCGTGTGCTTGAGAAAATCGTACATAAAGTCATACAGAACACCAGGACGAAAACCCATACTCCAAGTGTGACCTGGTTTCATTTTCGGCTATAACTGAAACATAAAAATAAAATAAAAATAAAAACTCTCACCTGACTGGCCGGTCAAGGACTTTGCCATTTCTAGGCAGATAGCAGTCCCGCAATTACTGTGACGGATCTGGACACGAGAGGCATCAACTGCAGACGGATTTCACTACGAACTGTTGGCCACGGATTTAACTTACTCCACCTGCCGAGTCCGAGACAACGGCAGACACCACATACTACCTCTGTTTCTGAAAAGACCCCTGCTTCCTTCGTAAAACACAACATAGAAAACACGGGTGGAGTAGTATCTTACACAGTCTACGTTCAAATTGTTCAAGTTCATTGAACCGAAATTACCATAACTGATCAATGCCCTCGAGTATTTTGACGATCAATGGACACCATCTTTGCAGCTCTTTGTTCCAGGGTTGGTAAGATAAGAAGGTGACCTCGGGTCACAGCAACCGGGTTACTGGCATTGGTTGCTGGGCTTGTCCATAACATTATTAACTTAGTGTGACGCACCTGGACTCGTTCTTGAGCGGCGTCAAGTGTAGATTTCACTACGAAACTGTTGGACACGGATTCACTTCACCTACAGTACCAAGTCCGAGACAACGGCAGACACCATCATAGTATCTTCGACACAGTGGCTATGTTCACCTTATCAAGTTCGCTGGGTTCGTGTACCAACCCCCGTAGACACCTGGCTCGCGCCGGCGTGGTGCGGCTCACATTCACTGACCTAACACTAGTAACTTCAGTGACTGATTTCCCAGGCCGCATGCGGCTGCGTTTCTTTGTACTTTTTCAACCTGCGGTAACGGGCTCTCCTTTACTAGTGTCAAAAAAAAAATTGTTCAAGTTCATTGAATTGAATTTACCACAACTAATGTAAGGTAAGCAGTCCATGGATCGCCCATTTAAGAGCTGGAATTGATTTCAGGGAGGTGAAACTTCTTGAAATATTTTTCAGCTAATTATCCTTGAAAGACAAGTGAAATTGGCATCTAATCCAAGTTGTTTCATAATTTTCGGAGTTTTTTGAAATTAGTGATGAATTTTTGAAGTTCTAATGTAGTGGGCCTTGAAATCAGTCACCTCTTGAAATGTGAACTCTTTGTACACTGCTGATACAGTGAAAAAAGCAATATGTGTAAATAGTTTACATTTCAAGAAGTCAGCAATTTTAGAGCTTGAGTGTTTTATGGACCTCTTACCTTAATGCTTGAGAGTATTTGATGATCAATAGACCATCTATGTAGGTTGCTAGTATTGGATAGGTGAGGTTTCTTCTTGCTAGGATTGTCCATACCATTATTAACTCACAAACAATGGTTGAGGATGTTTTGGGGCAGATGAATGACAATGAATCTTTCTATGCATGACAAAAGTGGAACTATTCATCTTCCAAATTTTGTGTAAAAAAGGGAAGGTCATCTACTATAGTTTGACTTACAATGAGTGTTTTTGCATTTTATTAAGCCAACAATTCACCTTGTACCAAAATAGATGATTTCCACAATGACCATCTTGTTCTTTAAGGGGTGTTCAACGTTTGGATGGTCTTCTAAGTTCTTCTGAAAGCAAGAGCCCCAACATTGCATTTTTCTAATTAGCTAATGACACTAGCATTGCAATTTTCTAGATAGCCAAATACTCTCTATAGATTAAATTAAATTCACTCATAGGGATCCAAAGAGGAATTATTCCAATCTTCAAGAAAAAATGGTTTAGGTTAGTTAACAACATTATGTCCATGGTTCCACTTTGATGGGTTGTAATTTTAATCTCTTCAATTTAGCATTAAGTGTTTATCTTTTGTTTAATTTCAAAAGCTCTGTTAAATCCAAAATGGTTTTGGACCATTTTGGTGACCTTAACCTTGAAAGGATATTGAAGGCCTAATTTGACTTTACTATTAATTGTAGAAATAAAGAATGCAATTATTGTAATCATTGTAATTAGTGTTTTGGTGACTACCTTGGTCATTGGAGGGGGAGGGAGTGTCCCTCTGTAGTTAAGTCAAATAGAAAAAGATGTTTTTTTGCATGCATGGATCATATTCATACATCTTCTTGAAGCCCTACAGTTTTTATAAGTCATTGTAGCACAAGTCAAGAATGAAATCGTATGGACAGAAAATCTTGAAAATGTATAAGAATTTATTTACATCTCTTCATGTCCAATGTACTATTTTTGTATAATTTTGAGAATATTTTCTAATTATTGAGCCAAAGAATTCTAGAGATTAAAACAAAAATAAAACCATTCTTTTCTTTGAAGTTTATTTTCTATGTAGTAAATTCTATATGCTTTAGGGTGTTGTTCTATCCAAATTATTTCTTATTCATCTACAACAATGTTTGGATTTCAACAAATAATTTTTCTTTGTGACCATATTATTTAATAAAATTGATTTAATCCTTGAATGTATTTTTCCACCTAATTTTGATTTATGAAGTTTGGAAGTCTAATAAAGTCACATTTTCAATAGCTTGGAAAATCTTGCTAAAAAACTTTTTGCTTGACATTATAGAAAGTCTTAGCCTTATGGAAGGCTATTTGACTTTTGATAGATGTGTAAAAACAACATTATTTTTTTTAATAATTAAAAATAAAATAAAGAATAAAAAATCATAACTTTTTAATCAAAAATCCAAAGGGGTATAGAATTTGACATTCACTAATAGTTTTGTAGTTTTGTAGTGAAACAATTTTTGCCAATATTTTTTGTATTTGCACAATTACATGCAATTGGATGGCCTAGCTAAGGCTGAAATTTTTCTATAATGACTTTGGACACTTTAGTCTCATACATACTTGCCCTTAAAAACCCATTTCTTTACATGTGACCTAATACTAGTCAACATCAAGGTCCTCTGATTACAAATTCTAAAAAATACTCGAAGGTCAATAATTTACACCTTTAGACTCCTATTTTTTAAAATGACGGTATTGAAAAAAAATTCACATTTTCAAGACTAGAAATTTTAGGCAATAAGTAATATCTTTGCACAAAGATATAAGCAAAAATACAAAAAAAACCTCAAAAAAGGATTGGTAGTAAATTATAAGGTTTAAATGATTCTATTACAATATTTGATGGTCTTCTATAATAGTTGGACTTCCAATGAGTGCTTTTGTATTTTTGTAAACCAACAATTTACATGGTAGCGAAACATATGTGATTTTTACAAGGACCAACTCATCTTTAAAGGTTAAAGGTTAGGTTGTTGATTATGGAAATTTTTCCTTTGGATATTGAGTGAATCATTGGCTTAAAAAATGCAAAAGTAATTAGTAGAAGTCAAATTGTTATAGGAGACCTTCCCATTTCACAATAAGATTCAAAGAATGAATATTTGTTGACTTCTATCCTATATAGAAAGATTTTCTATCATTCATCAAACCAAAGATGGCCATATCATCCTTTAAGGGTTAATAGCATCACCATTCAGCTTGCAAAACAAAGGATGATGTTGCTTGTAAATTAATTGTGTGTGGGGGGGGTGGGGGAGGGCATTTTTTAGGCTACAAAAAAGTAGAAAGCCCTACTCCTAAGCTTGTTTACATGCCAAGTGAACAAACTTTCTATTGAACGACCTACAAGATAGATGGCCTTTTTCCAATCCCATAGAGCTCTTTATGTAATTGTAGGAATATTTTCCATATTTCTTGCAAGATTCGTATTGTTCATGTACTTATGTTGTGGAATTTCTTGTCTTACATAGTTTGCAAGTCACAAGAGGTTTTCAAGCCGGCTTTTGAAAAAGTTCATTGGTTCTACAAGTCTAGGTTGCATAAATCATTCATTTTGCTAGATGGTGGACATGCTCTAAGAGCATCTCGATGCCTTTGGAAAAATGGATGGCTTAGTAACAGAGGTTGGCAAAGCTGCCCCACCTGTTTGGCAAAAGCGATGACTTATTAACTAGGTGGCTAGCAAAGTTGAAGATGGCTTGCAAAATCGGGTGCATTTGCCAACCTATAGATGCTAGATGGCTTGCTAATAAGCTGTAGAAACAAAGTCGAACAAAACATAAATCACTTTCCGGGACTTTAAGAGACAGGTGGAGATTGGAAGTGGAGCCATCCCACAAAGATTACCGAATTGGAGGGGTTTCTATATTCGATATAGAGTAGTAGGGATTTAGACCACTCAATTCGAACCAGAGATTTGGGTTGAGTGTGGTTTGCACAATCAAAATGAAACAAATGGCCTATTAACAAGTCATGGGCTCACCACCTGGCTTGCAAAGTGGATGGCTCTGCATTTTGCAAGTCAAAAATCCTCTCCATTTTGCAGAATGGGTGGACATGCTCTAATCAGTTAACGCCCCTGAACAAAGGTGGTAACTGGTAGTAAGTCAAGGTGGATGCACCACTTGTCCGGTTGATGAAGCTGCAGGTCACCCTGGAGCTCCGGTTCGTCTCACAGTCCTTGCTTTCTCTAAAAAGTTCTCCCAGTTTTTCAGCGCTGAAAATAGTGACGACGAAGACTCCGTCTCGCAAGTTTCTACAGTATCAGTTTACTTTCCAAGTTCCGCACGTTCCGTCCACGCACACGCAAGCGCTGACCAGCGCTACCCTAGGCCACGAGACGAGTCGGTAAAACGGCAACTTTTGATTCAAAGGCTCTGTACGGTACTGGGCTCAAAGACTATCGAAGACGGACTGTGTTGGAAATTCCTCCAACCTCCAGGTGACGAAGCTTAACTTATGAGTAAGAGTTCGTTGGAAATCATTTATCTAAGGTTCACGAACTGAATTCTAATTGTTACCGCAAGGTACCCAGCGGAACTACTGTACGGTACTGACAGTGTGACAGTACCAACATTACCTGAAGATGTTGTTAACTCACTGCTTGCTTCCCGTGTCTGGGAGGTGCCACTGGGAGATGCACATGACCAGCATGGCCGTCACATTTGCCATGAATCCGAACCGTCGTCTCGCATTGATCAGCTTATCACGCAAGCAAATTGTCCAGAATCCCTGCCAACCGAATTGCAAGTTAGCAACATGTCTATTAACCCCTTAATGCCCAAGGCCTGTTTTGAGCTTCTTGGAATTTGCTCTCAATCAAACAAAATTCCAGCATTTTGATAAGTTGTACTCCCTCCGCCTCAAAATGATCTTCCTGTTAGCCTTAGATTCTTATCCCAAAATGATTTTCCTACTTCGATGTGGAAGAAAAGCCCAGGAAATGAATCCCTGTGGAATGGACAATTTTGTGGATTTTGTTTCTAAGAACATTCCCACCCGTCCTCCAAAACGGATGACCTCTCTCCATGCCATGCTTATGGTGGGCCTTGTTTGGATGTGGTGACCTCTCTCCGGGCCATGCTTATGCTCCAACGTGGACTTTTCTGTCGCGGGAATTCCATAAGGTGGCGGCAGGAGTATAGAAAAATTGTAGAGTCAATGCGGGAGTTGCTAGAATGATTGGCTAGCAGTGCTTCTCAAAAATGCCCCCCAAATCCCATTTTCAGGCACTTTTAAAGCACACTTCCCAAACTTTTTTGGAACTCAAATTTGGAAGACCATTGGGGTGCATCAAACTCCATATACAATTCAAAATTTCAAAATTTTTTTTTTTCACCTTAATCCAAAATATTTTGTCTAACAAGAAGATCATTTTGGGATTGAAGGAGTATCAATTATTTTTAAAATTTAAACGTACAAATTCAAACTAGACATGTTAGAGATCTTATAGGAAAAGAAAACACAACAATATCACTTATGGAATGAAAGATTATAATGTTTAACCATGAAGGTGTTAAAATTGCAAAAGTAATGTGAAGTCTCATTTCCAAGAGCTCTCAATACTACAGGAAGTCAAGATTGCAATAGGTACACTTGCTCAAAATCTTGATAAAAAATCACTATCATTTAGTTTCAAGATTGGATTTTTGATGCTAAAACTAGACTTCTAGAAGAACTTTTCAAAAATATAATCTACTAAAAATAGCAACTTAGTTAGGTTTTATTTAACATTGAACTTTTGCAAACACCAGATTTTGATGCCTCGGGCATTCAGGGGTTAAGTTAAGATCCATCACCACGTGAGATCTTGGTTTCAATCGATCTTTCTGCTGTTGCAACACGAGCACTTCGTGATTAGTGTGCAGCGAGATGCTCATCCCGAGTTTGAAGGAGAACACGTGCATCGGCGCAGGCGCTAATGAATAGTTTCTTGGTAATTAACTTAGGGGCGTGGACTTTACACCTACTGTCCGGAGGTCCGTCAGTTCGCAGAAGGAAGGTTCACTAGCAAGTCCATTGTTTCGTTGCTACTTTTCGATCTTTCGGTCTTGGTCAGTGAGGACCGTGACGACTGACTCGCTTGGTTTTCCGACATTTTTTTGATCGAGTGATAATTGAGCTTGTTCTGTGAGGTCTACGCCCGTGCAGGGGTGGACTTGGAATCGAGTTCCACCAATAGGTTTTCCCTGGAAGCGTGGTGCTCACGGGTATAAACATTCACCGCAATCGAGTTCATCAGTAAACTGGCACTGACAGTTTGGGATTCAACTTCGGACACCGATCGTCGATTATCACATTGCAAAGCCTTCCAATTGGTGAGAATTTGTGTTTGTGTCCCTTCCTGATCGATCGAGTAGTGGCACTAGTTCAATTTACCTGCAATCAATAGTTGGAATCTAGAACTAGAAGCCGATCAACTTATATATCTACACTTTTCTACACTACGGTTGAGCCTTTTCCGCCTCCGTGTTAGGAATCATCCACTTGGAATCGAAAGTGTGGTCTAACCGATTGCGTCTTTGTTCTAGATTTGACATCTTTTTTTCATTTGGGAACAACACTGACTTTTGCATTTGGTTCTCTGAGTTTTCATTTTGAGGGACTTCGTTGGGTTCGTTGCTTTGAATGTCAACATCGTTAGGAGATAATGTCGGTCACGGGTCCCAGCTTGTTTGAATTGGGGTCAGTCTTAGGCGTGGTGTTGATCTGAGCTTCATCTGGATCAACTTGTTTCGGATTGATACTGATTGCGTGTGATTGTTGTGGCAGAGATCGAGAGATGGCGTCGACCATTTGTTTGACCAGTTGGAGGCAGCCGGTCTCAGTTGCGAAGCTCGTGGGTGTTGGGTGCTCAGAATTTTATGGCGGTAGCAGCAACGTAATGCTGGGTGGACACTCCACCATTGCGGGCGGCATCCGCACGCACTCGCGACGGCGTCTGGTGCGCGCGGTGTCCACTCAAGACCAGAAGGCGTCTACCCAGCAGCAAGCCGCGCCCGCGAAGAAAGCCATCAGGCAGCGCACCTTCATCTCGGAAACTCTGTCTTCTCGATGGCGCGAAGTTTGCGGCGCAAACGACTGGAAGGACCTCCTGGAGCCCCTGGACGCCGACGTGCGTGCGGAGCTCATCCGCGTGGGGGAGTTTGTGCAAGGGACGTACGACGGTTTCGACGGTGACGAGTATTCCAAGTACAAAGGCAGCTGCCGCTTCAACAAGGACACGTTCCTCACCAAAGTGGGTCTGGTGGACTCAGGGTACGAAGTCACCAAGTACCTCTACTCCACCACGGACGTGAAGAGCCTGCTGCTGCTGAACGAAACAGAGGACGCCTGGAGCCGAAACTCCAACTGGGCGGGGTATGTTGCTGTGTGCACCGATCCCAAGCGTATCCAGCAGCTCGGGAGAAGAGAAATCCTGGTGGCGTGGAGGGGCACCATCATGGAGATGGAGTGGGCTGCAAATCTCAAGCGTAACCTCGTCCCGACCTCCCTTGATGACCGAGACAAGAGCGACGGGTTCCTCAACCCCAAGACCAGAGTGGAGCAGGGGTTTCTCAGTCTTTACAGCACCAAGAATGAAAACACAAGGTAAGTAATTAGTTAACCCCACCGTTGCTTGCACATCGTGTGACGTTCAAAATATATGCAACCCAGTATCCATCAAAATCATGCAACCTTTCATGCATCTAAATGCCACTCAACGTTCTACAAAAATGCTTCTACATGCAACCCGAAGTGCAATCCAATGTCGATTTCATTGTATTGGTGGATCGATATTCACGACCTCACGGTTGCACTGTTTAAGACGGGCGTTTTGAAACCTAGTTCTCCGAGACTTATTTTGAGAGATATTTGCAGTTCAGTGTCACAATCTTCGCGCTACAGTCGCGCCAATGAAAAGGAATAGACGTCGTTGGCTTTCTTTCGAGACAATAAAAAGCTTAGTTTGTTTATAGTGGCTGTGAAGAGGAGCAATATAGCTGGTCTGGTACGTAGTGGAGTACCGAGAATGCGGACCAGCTTATTCCTCTTCACAGTCGTTATCGATTGGAACTCGCCGCGGCAAGAAATCGAGACAATGTGGCGCACTCGAATTTGTCAATCGTTTTTGTGCATTGCCCTACTTGTCAGTATTTCGTGCGTCACGAGGCGTCGTTTAGCAACGTTAGAGTACATTTAATCTGTTATTTGATATTCCACAAAGATGTACAATATGCAAATTGACTGTTAGTTTGTGAGTGTTGGTGGATGTCACGAAGGTCGCCGATTAGGGGTTTTAGGGTTTACTCTGTCAAATTGGCGCAAGACAGAGCTCCAGAATTGTGCCATTCAAGTGCAAACCGCTCTAAAAACTACAACACCTTAGTTTGAATGCTGTTCAAGGCAATCCTCAAGCGCTAATTCGTTGAGGATTCGACTTGTCGTAGCCATTACGAGTCCGTTACGCGTCACGCATGGAATCTAGAAGGCTACATCTAAGCCCCTAATCGGCGACCTTCGTGACATCCACCCACGTCCATCTCTACCCTCAGTGTTGACATTTGAACTTGTATCAATTGCAGTTCTCACATTTTCTCTTGCGACGTTTGCGGTTGGTACTATTTGCACTTGCGACATTATTTGCGCGGATTGCGCCTGGTAACATTTGTGCTTGTGACATGAATTTTGTGCTTGTGACAATTGCGCGTCTGGCATTTGCGCTTGTTGCCATTTTCTTAGACTCTGACATATATTTTGCGCGTACTCGTGGCCATTGCGAACGCAGGTACAACAAGTGCAGCGCGCGTGAGCAGCTTCTCCGCGAGCTCACCCGTCTGATCAAGAAATACGACAACGAGACTCTGAGCATCACTGTCTCCGGTCACAGCTTGGGCGCGGCCCTTGCCGTTCTCTCCGCCTACGACATCGCGGAGTCCGGCATCAACCGCCACTTCCTCCAGAACGCGACCATCCCCACCGAATGGAACCAACAAACAATGAAGCCCACGCCCACCTCCGACCCCAAGAAGACCAAGGCCGTGAACGCCATCCCTCTCACAGTCTTCTCCTTCGCAGGGCCGCGCCTGGGGAACACGGCGTTCGTGGACCGCGTCTCCAGCCTGGGCATCAAAGTCCTGCGCGTCGTCAACGTGAACGACTTCGTGCCCAAAGTCCCGGGGCTCTTCCTCAACAGCGAGCTCAAGATCTTCAACGACGCCCTGGACAAGCTGCCCTGGACATATTCCCATTGCGGCGTGGAGCTCGAGCTCAACAACGAAGACTCCCCGTTTCTGAGGCCAAGGCCCAGTTTGCCGAATTGCCATAACTTCGAGGGGTACTTGCACATGGTGGCGGGGTACGTGGGGAAGAATAAAGGCACCGGGAAGGACTTCAAGCTGCAGCTGAATCGGGATATTGCCCTGGTGAATAAATCCTCCGACTTGTTGAAACCGCACAAGTACATTCCGACCTGTTGGTGGCAGCACGAGAATAAAGGACTGGTGTTGAATGAGGATTACGAGTGGGTGCAAGCGGAGCGCAATACCGAGGATATTCCGACTCCGGAAGACTGAAATCAATCCGCCGAAATGATCCATCTGCGTGATGACTGGGTTTTGTAGGTTTAGGATTATTTACCAGTATCGATTGGTTTTGTATGCATTGGTGAGTAGATTTGTGGCTGAGAATGCAGGCAGAACTGACTGTCGCGGTGCAAATGTATATATGTTCATTGTGGACTGATGAACCTTGAAAATGGGTGCTGCTTTGGGCACATCGTGTGATATCGACTTGAAAGGTTTAAGATCTAATCCCGTCTCCTATCGATTTTCTCGTGTTTTCGACTGGAACCTTTATTTGTTCAATCACCTAGTTGGGCTTCAAATAGCACGTTCGGTGTAGTCATGACTTCGTTAAATGTGCATGGCCACTAATCTTTGGATGGAGATGGAATTGCGTAGTGTCACAGTGATCTGCATCCCACTTTGAAATTGCAGAAGGAATTCGTAAATAAAGTCTCGTGAGAAGAATTTGGCTGTTGTGAGGTCTCCGCTGCTCTTTTCATCCCCCAGAAAATCACATATGTTTGTGCATTTTAAAGTGACAAATACAGGAGTAGCATCTTCCGCCATATCAGTAAGCGTTTTTGTTCTTCCTAATATGCCCCGCCTTCCACTCAAAAATGCAGTGCTCTCAGAAAACTGTTGCTCATATGCCACGACTAAAGTGCATGCCAATGTGTCAGTTTGAGCTCTGTAAGCAATTTGGGGTTGAAGCTACACGTAAAATTAAGAGATCATTAGCAAATTGAAGTCACTTCATGTTCATTCAGATTGAGTAAGACAGATAATGAAAGTGTGAGCTGTAGATAATCAACAATTACACCGCACGGATCTATTGTGCATAGACAAAAATTTAGTAGAAGATCACAAATCACGACTATTTAAGCAGAGTAGTTTATTAAAGAAATAAACACATCTGCCATTCATGGTTGAATTTGACCATGAATGGACTCTTGTTCATCCACGAACACAATCGTCACAGAATGCCGCACTGTGAAAAAGTTGAGACTATCCCAAGTCTATCCCAAGTCTATCCCAAGTTCTCAAAACATTTCACTTCATGCATCCCTGATTGTATCTTGTGAAATCCAAATGGGCATTCTCACTCAGAATGGTGATTTTGAATCCCTCCGCTGTCCATTCATCCTTCAAACATAGCAGTCGCACATAGCGTGGTGTCCTTGTAAGGTGCTGTCGCCTTGTAATGGAAGCTTCAACTGATATGTGAAAGCTTACAAGGATGCGACCTGAAGACAAGTTTTGGCGGGCACGAAGTAGAGAACTGTAACCATTTCATTCTACGCTACTTATTGTTTATCACGTTTGTCATTGTTGATCAGTTCTTCGACATCAAGCTCAACCGCCAAAATAGGAGAATCATCATACCTAGCGTTCTTACTGCAAAAAAACAAAACAAGTAAAGCAAAACAGGGAATTAATGGAACGCCATAAACAGATCTCGTATACTTAGCGATGTCAAGCCCCAAGCAAAAGTTTACTAGTTGGATGCGAACCAAAAGTGTATTGTTCATGACATTTAGTTCAACAAGAATATGGTGCACAACTGACCTCTACAAATTGGAACAAAAGGCAGCAACTTCCATTCAACATACCTGTTCTCAACAAAACCATGATCAACGGCGGAGCGGCTGTGATATATAGCCCTCCCAGTGATATTACGCAAGGATAGTGGACCAAAACTCCGACTATCAAATGCATCCTGCAAAAGAGTCCATAGTATGTTCTGAAGTTCAGTAGAATCGCCAAAATAGTTCTTCGGCCTAATTAGTAGAAAAAAGAACTCAAGACACTGAATGCTTACATATGCCCAGACACCGACAGAGAGTTAAATTAGTAGTCAAAGACGAACATCACGGCGACAACTCATCTATAAACATGAATTTTAAATTTCTTACTGCAAACCCTATTCTATGTTTCATCCTTTTCGATTACAGGCAAAGCAATCTTGGTGCATCTCATTATTTCAAAATCGGAAGCACAACCTGATGGTCAAAATGCACGAAATCTCTACAACAAGGTGCCAGCGAGCAAATATGTCCATACCGGTACCTTGGGGCTTAAGGATTCATTGTCACAAAGCACCCAACAGGTTCCAGGGGCCAGACGGAAAGGCTCGTCGCCAGAATCTGAGGATTCCATCTCCTCTCCTTCCAATGCTGCAACCCTACGCACAAGTTCGCGTTCTGGGTTTTGCGGATCTCTCAACATGACAATATCCCCTACAAATACACATCTGTGCACTTTCGACAACATAGGCATCAACCATTTATGAAAAAACCCGCAATCAACAAAAGAGCCTTAAGTTCATATCTCAGCACCTGCAGAGAAATTGTTTCTGAAGGATAATAATGCAACTTACTCCTGAAGTGCACGATACAAGGTATTTGAACATTCAAACTTCCCTGATAAAGGTAGAGGATACTAAAACCTGAGCCCGTCTCCAATACCGACCTTTGTTCCCATCAGAAACTCATCTATCCATACACTTGGTGGTCTTTCAATTAGCAAGTTAGGTTTAAGGATGACTTAACTAATTGTCTATGGCCACTGATCTTCGAATGGAAAAAAGGGTCTGTGCTGTCGCTTATACCTTACCTTCATTGGCTCCCTCTGAAAGAGTAGAAAGTCGCAGCAAATATTAAAAAAGTTAAATGAACAAGAAATACCCTCCTATGCACTCAGAAAGGAAAATAATGAAAGGAATATATTACCTCGGGTTAGGTCGTGGAAGGGAACGGATGAGCAATGTCTCTCCCTGACAGGCAAACGTAGGAGACATTTCTTTGCCATTCATGAGACGTTTGAAGGTGAGACGGCCCTGTGTTAAATTCTTGTAGATATGCTCATAAATTTCTGTCTCGTGAATATCCCCTACTTCATAGCTCTACAGCCATCACGACGATAAAAACAAAAACATATATGTCAGCGAACAGTTATATAGTCAGTCAAAACTTATCAGATTTCTAGATGAATAGGTGGATTCTTTGCTTCTACAATTTCTCTGAGAGTCATTCATCAGCCAAATTCATCAGCTCTCACGTTCCAGGGTTTTAGAATGACCAATCATATTGTGAAAAGAATAGAATTCAGTCGGGGTCAAATTTTATATCACCAGAATCAGTGAAGAATACCGCATGTCTTGGTCAAACAATAAATAAAAATTGAACAAAAGAAGTCTCCATGTGACCTGCTCAATACTACTTAATAAGCATGAAGCTTCTTGATCTTTTAAAGGTCAAACCCTAACGAAGCCAAGCTTTCCAAAGCTTGACTTCGTAATCATGAAGAACTTTCGTATCAAACACCTAAAACAGGCAGAGGCACCAGCATCTCTTCTTGGGATACAGGTAAGGAATGGGATCCGATCAACTGGAAGACAGCAACTCGTGCTATGAACACAAAGTGTATGAACGATCAACATAGAATACCAATTGACCGTAGAGATGACAATGCAAACTTCAAAAACTCAAAAAAGGATACGAAACACAGGAGCTGCCATTGTAGAATTGAAGGAATAGAAATATAGTACCCTGATACTCTGTTGCACAGAAGACCTAATCCGCGTGAGGAAGTAGCGAGCCCAGGTAAATGGAGAGCCCATAGCCAATTATGCGATCTCCAGCGCTCAGCAAACCGCCATTATCAGAATCAAAATCAAAGCCTCCAGCTGCGCCTCATCACAATCTCGGTGCTCTTCCTCGAGACTAAACCCCGAAATTTGAGCTCTAAAGTGCGAGACCAGCTAAAACTCAGTCATAAAAAGAAAAAAATGAATAAGCTAGGGTTCTGCATCACATGAAGCGTAAGTTTCGAAAGAAAGGAAGAGCTTCGCAGGAGAATCAGGGAGCTGGATCTGAATACTGAAGAATCCTGCAGCGGAGGCAGAAAGATCCCTCCAGAGAAAACCCAAGTCGACGACCGGTGACCGCCGGTAGATGCAGTTTCGTGAATAAGGCGTAACCGGCTGTTACCTTCATGTCTTCTAGAGTTGTGGAATGCCTTCGAGTTTCGTAATGCTTTCATGCGCCGTTTAACCCTTAAAAGGTCTGAGAAGCCCAATTTGGGTGACACTATGCTGTTTGGTGGGGTATTTGACACATAAGCAATGTATAAATCGAAGCATACAATAGTTACAAAACTTTGTATTCATGCTGAGTTGGATTCAGTAACACATGGCTCTTCTAATTTAAATCATTATTGCTCCTCTACATATTTGCAAAGTTGCAAAATGACCATGTATTCTTATTATGTTTTAATACATATTTTGTATTTTAAGAATAAAATATAAGATCATATATATAGTCCCTATTAAACCTTTAAGGATTAACTTCTAATAGACTAAGGAGTTCACTTTGGGTTTTTTGAGAACTTAGTCATGGTACTTTGGGATTAAGATCTCAAAATGCTAATTTGGTTAATCTTAAAAGGCAAGACCTATCACCAAGATACTTTGTCAAAAATTATGGATCAATTATCTCATTCTTCATTGCAATGTTGAAAATTATCCATCAACTACTTTTTGACTTCAATGTCCTTCTAAAGTTAAACATACTCAATAAATGAGTTGGCAGGCAACCATTGCATATCAACTTCATTTTGTGTAAGGTATGTAAATCTAGTGAAAAGAGGTGATGCACTTGGTTTCAATTAATACACATCCCTCACCAAAAAAAAGGAGAGTTGTTGATTCTAAAAGAATAATTTCCCTCCCCCCCCCTTCTTTGATACCATTGATCTTGAAAAATAAGATATATGATATGATACAATACGGATATATGCACATACAAAAGATATAGATACAAAATACATGAACCATAATGATTGTCCATATAGGTTGGTTTGAAAAATATAAGTATGGTTGGAGGGAGGTTTTAAAATAAAAATTAATTGCATTTTGAATTAATCATTGAATTAATTCAAAATGAGCAGTGTGAATCACTATTTGTTTAGAGTACAGGTACCCCATACAAGGTATATATATATACTCAAAGAAGACACCTACATTTCTACTATAAACCATTATTTTTTTCATAAATATTGATTAGACAAGATATGTACAATCAAATCATGAGTCTATAAGAGGCCATTGTTGTTGTTAGGTACATCTATTTGAAATAATACTTTGAAAATTTATAATTTATTCTTACGATGTCCAAATAATGCACACTAAAGTGCAATAAGTTGCAATCTTCTCATTTATAACATACAATCAAAATGATGCATGCTAAAGTAAATTTGAATCTTTTTTCAATTGCAAGGAAGATCCAATTTAAATCATTTATGGTTTGTAGTAGAAATTATAATTACTTGTATTGGAAGGAAATAAATAGATACATATACTTTATTGTCTTTCTAGCCACCATGTAAGGGAGACCAACTTCATAATGAAGAATTTAAGTTAGTCACAAGCAAGTCTACGAAATGCCTTCTAAGAGGCTATGAAAATGTCTTCTTAAAAACTATTCTATTGTTTGCAATATTACCACAATATGTTGCCATCCTAAGTAAAGTAGAGTTTAAAGATACTTCTATAAGAGTAGCTTGACATATGAATACATGAAAAAACAAGTAGTAAAGGGTGCTAGCTAAATTATTTGTTTGAGTCATGTATAAGTGTAAATGTGCCTTTATTTTTATTTGAGTAGGAAGATACTAAATTTTAGGAGTAGTTGTGCTTGGTTGTTGGACTAAAAGCAACCAAAAAGTTCAAGTTCAATTTCAAAAACAATTTTCCAAAAATTAGAAACTTGTCTTTTTAGTTTTTTACAAGTTGTAGTTGAAATCCATATTAGCCAAGAATTTTGATTCCAATTTATTATTTTTGTAGATATCCATACAAAATTCTAGTATTCCACTTTTGCCAGGTGGGTTGGTTTTGGCCAATTTTAATTACATAGAAGTTTGTCCTTAATTCTTGAGAGAATTGGCATATAAATGTAAACATTTTTGATACTTTCTATAGAAGCTTAAAAAATGGATGAAGCACATCCACATATGTTGAAAAGATGATTTTACCAAGTTTCTTGCCATCATATGACTATCTTGGTTACTTAAATACTCCATGATTTTTTGTATAGAGGTTCTAAATCAATACATTTTTGACATGAGAAGAAAATGAAATTTGCAAAAATAATGATATTTTAAAAAAAAATTGTCAAGTTAAAATACCTTTAATCTCATATGTAGGCCATGTTGTCAATCAAGTTGAAATAGAAGTCAAGGGGCAATTAAAATGTATTTTTGTAAATTGATAAGACATCAAATAGTGGCAATACTATTAGAAAGGCCTTTGAGTAACTCAATTTGATCATTTAAGTCTAATTGGAGTTTGTGAGTATGGAAAAAGTGTGAATAGATAATTGGCTAACACTTTCAAGAAGATAAAACAATTTGAAAGAATTGACTATTTTTGATAGATTCTTTTGTGGCATAATTGATTGTACCAATATTTTTGAATTCTAATGAAGTTGGACATTCAAGCTCAACATACACATTTCCATATTATTTAGCTCTCATGGGATAAAGGTAGGATGTCTTTACATAAAGCATCAATTTGTCCATTCAAAAGGTTTGCAACTCAAAACAATTTAAAGTCAATTTTCTTAAAAAAATAAATAGAAGTCTCTTCCTACCCATGTTCATTCATATTATCTAGACACTTTAGTTATTGAAATGTTGATGAGATTTTGAAGTTGAAATAAGAAGACATGTGAAAAAAATTGTAGCCTTGAAATGTTTACCGCCAATACATCAAAATCTCTATGTACCCTTCTATTTGAAGACAAATTTAGGATAAATGCAAGCCTAGCACATCCTACTTGACATTCACAAGATAATCAATAATTTCTTATATTGTTTCATAACATTTTTAAATGCCTACAAGAATTAATTCCTTAAAAACCAAAATTGTAGAAATGCATTATAAAAAGTAATTTAAAAAAATAATCTAATGACAAATTTCAACCAGCAATTATAAAATTTAATCTATGGATCATATCTATTTATCTAAGTCAATTGTTATATTAACCAATGTTTTTTCAATAAAATTTGAAACCAAAAAAGTTATTTTTTTCCCTAAAATTGAGTATAGATTGAATATTTGTAATTTTTATAAGATTTTTTTTAAGTTCCTCATTTAAATTCTAATTATAGTTTTTTTTAAAGATTTCTTTTAAAATAATTTATTAGAGTCAATTTGAAGGGTCATTTTTTGAACTACAAAATTAATTTTTTGAGGTTAGATTTGACCCCTAAAGGACCAAGTTGCATTTTTTGGCAACATAGAAATTGTAGGTAGGTGCGTGTGACTAGAGATTTCCATATTTTGGGCCCAAATTTTAACACAAGATGTAGACAAGGAATATCTTTCATGTACACTAAAATTTCAAGACATTTGGAAACATGAGTCAAAAATTATGGCCTAATATGTAGTTTGTTTCTCAACTTGGGCAATTTGGGAAAATTTGAAAAAACTATTTTTTTCAAAAATTCCAATTTGAAGTTGGTTTTTTAGATTTACATATACACAAAATGCTTTGAATCATTCCATTTTGACCAATGAGTCAAAATTATGAGGTGTTTTAGCTTGAAGGTAGTTACAGATTTTCTACTCCAAAATAAACTTTAAAGTCTTTTATTAAACTCAATTTTCAATACTTTTGGAAAAAAATTAAAATATCAGGTGAGGATTGTTTATTAAAACATTACAACCATTGGGATTGTCATTTTTCAATTCCATAAATAAGTTTTTAACAATTTAGTATTTGAATCATTCTCTACATCTTTCTACTTATTATTTTTTTCCTGTATGTTGTACAACTTCAAATGATCTCAAAATTTTCAAGCATATAGCCAACATGCCTTGAAGAGTTAACTCAAAGAAGCACCACCATTTTGAACATTTTTTCAAACAAATGTAACCTTGTGAACCATAAAAGATTTGCAAAGGAAAGTGGTGAAAATCTATATTGGACAAACATAAGAAAACTAACACAAAAATATTTAAATATGTAGATGGATGAGAAATGAAGATTTTGTATGCTCATGCAAGACATGTTTGCATCATCTGTTGTTCAAAATTTGAACTTGCGGACCTTTGGGTTTTAATATAAAGAACTATGACACCTATCTAAACGTGATACTTCTAAATCTTGCATAATGAATACAAATTAATTGTGAAAATTATTTTGGTTTTAGATAAAGTTCTATACTTTTTTCTTATCGTATCAAAATACAAAACATTCATTAATGTGTTGGATTTCTCTTTGATTTGCTATTCAAATCAAGTAAAAATTTGACTATTCCAATAATAGATAATATCTTCAACAATTAATAAGTGCTATGATTAGTTATTATTTATATATGGTTTAAAATTTATTATATAGTTCCCTCATTGTCTTACAAGTTATTGGCATTGAACTAAAAGACACTAGGCCTTGCATTGACATGAAATTTGAGGAAGTTTGAATAGGTCACTATGACTATGATTTATTCCAAAATACTTCCTGCTTATCCAAAGTTTTATACAATGAATATACTAATAATCATACTCAATCATTTACATGACCATGTTTTTAGGCATTTAGGTATTTGTCTTACAAATGTCACACACTATCGAAATGTCATTTCTTTCTAACTAAAATATGAATTTAAGAACGTAGAGCATTTCATCTTCTAGGTAAATTTTTGAATTGCACTTAAAGATATCTTATTTTGCCACAAGATACCCACTTGGAGTCAATAAGATCTTTATTCTTTCCTATCCATTTATTCTTCCACCACTTTCTCTACTATTCTCTTCATCCTTTTCACAACTCTATGCAAGCCTACACATAATTTCTCCAATTGTTCCAAGAATTTTACAAAAATTTGCATGACTATTAGTTTGACTTCATTGCAAGAAATGTTAATTTCCATACCAAGTATTTGAATAAAATAAAAATAATCCAATTTTTTTCCCTCAAATAGAGATACAATTACAAATATAGTAGAACTTCTAATAACCTTGAAATGACATGGCCCCCCATGGTCAAGATAGTCACCAAAATTCTTTGATTATTGTACCAATAATTGCATTCTCTTCTTTTACAATTATCAGTGAAGTCATCCATCAGACCACTCTGGTCTCCTACGGGGATAAGTAGCACTCTCCAAAGTAATAAACCTCTCTAAAGTAATATTGCTTGGTGGTCCTAGCCCTGGCCCCATACACACGTAGTGGATGCAAATGACCTTCCCTTACTGTTATAACCTGGTCCCACTGCTTATTAGAAGTTCTACTGTATTCAAACCATGGCAGGATCTCTAAACCTATTGAATACAGCTTCGATGTCTGCGTTCACCTCCTCAGGCAATGGCCTTGTTACTGCATAAGCATTCATATTTTCCTTCAGCTGTTCTAAACTAGTCGCACCAACAATATTGCTGGTAACAAAAAACCGATCACGGCCAAAAGCCAGTGCAAGCTCTACTGGGGACAAGCCATGTTTCTTCCCCACCTCAACATAAGCAGAGACGGCCTCCTATAGTATATCACAAAAAAAAAGAAAAGTTAATGCTAACAGGACAATAAACCAATATTAATAAAATACTAAATTAGTGTCAAGTATATGTTGACTTCATGCTAACATGCTAGGTGTCAATGCTAAGTCAAGTTAATGCCAATGACATTACCATCGCACTACCATAAATTTCACACCATTTGCATTACACTAATAGAGTATTAATTCAACATATCACAAGTCTTAAGTACATTAACATTATTATCTTTGTAAATCTAACAAGGGAATCTTTTGTAAAGACTTCCTCCAAGCGATATAATCAAGACAGCGACCAGAATATAAGGATGAGGGAACATACCCTAGCAAGACTTTTGTTGTAGCGGGCCATATATCCAGGGAACAAGTTCAATCGTGCCTTGGCTACCTTCTCAGAGTCTAGATATTTCCCAGACAAAGTACCCGCAGCGAGGGGAGAGTAAGCAAGTAAACCAACGTTGCAATTTTGTGGAAGGCATACTTCCACCAGGTCAACTGCAAAAACAACAAATCCAACTTGCATCAGTACAGGGCCTTCAGCCACACATGGCTATTGTCAGCAAACCACTTCTCTGGGTACCTTAAGGTAGGTACATCCAAACCGCCATCTACACTGTGTGTACATCTCCAAAGTCAGTTCTGTACCTATGTGGAAGAAACACTTTTAGAATCAAACTTTGTTCCTTAATAATTTTTGCATACATTATCCAAATGCCACATTCTCTAGTGTGTTGGAACCTCCTTTCACTTGCCAACAAAAACATATGAAAATCTGACCACATTAAGAAGAGAAATAGACTCAGTAGCAAAAAGTGGCAGTTTTGGGAGTACCCACCTTAAAGAGCCTTACCAATTACTACGCACAAGATAGCACCTGCAATCAACGGATAGAATTGTGTCGCTATACATTGCACAAATGAAAATTGTATTGTATGCATGTTACCTTCAAACTGTATACGCGATAATAAGCTGTAGCTATTCTGGATGCTGACGATTTTGGGGAGGTTCAGCTGCTCAGATAGACGAGTGAACTCCATAACTCCCCATGAAGTCTCATTCGACACACCCACGTACCTGACCTGATACATTACAATGAATCATTTTAATTCTTGGGAGAGAAGACTCTGACAGAAAAGAAATCAGAAAGTATATAAAATAGCTACATGTTCTTTGTATACTTTCAGAGATTCTTGGAGTGAAACATAATAATAAAAGTTTAAGGTTAAGGTCATATTTTCAATCGGTGATATTTTGTCCAATTCAATTGTCAAACAAATGGATTTTTAGCATGCATGTAATTCCAAAATGAATAAACTTTCACTTATTAAAGATTTTTTTGCATTTTGAAATCATGCCAAAGGTTGAATTTTCAGGACCAATTTAATTCAATTAAAATAAGGTCTGAATTTCATTGTCACTCCAATGTCCAATTGCTATTCTTATTTCTTTCTCATTACTGCTTTGAAAGAAGTCATCCTAATTTGTGAAGATACTTCATCAAGTTGTTGTCCAATCTAATGGTTGAATTTGGCATTATTAGAGTACATATTTTTCTAAAAGTACAAACATGGAAGTATGTCAAGTAGTTGACCAAGCCAAAATTGCATCAAGCTATAGTTCAAAACTACATATGCAAAGATTGCAAAAATTGCAAACACAAAAATTTCAAAAAATCACTGTGTCAAGAAAACCTCATTTCAAATCCATTCCAACAAACTTTACTCAAAAAAAGATAATATTGTAATTGAATTTAGAAAGAGTTTTGAATTTCCCTTTCAAAATATTAAAAAGAAATTTGGTGGCAGCATTGGTAAGCCTAACCGTATAGATAGAATCTAAAACTCAAAATCTACAACTTTTATTTTAATACTAATTCCAAGATATTTTTGCAAATGGTACTTTATAATGATTTTTCTTGAATCTTCAAATTCTGAAGAACACTCTGTACATTAAGGGGTTAAAACTGAAATTGAATTTTATGCATGATGAACAATGTGTATTATAACACGACTAAATTTCACTGAACAATTGCAAATATCCCGAATTAGTTATGGCAATATTTGAGGTTTGCAAGAACAAAAACTATTTGAGAGCCAATGTACATGAATGGAGATCTTTAAAAGTATCATACCTTCCCTTGGTCAATGACTTTCTTCAGAGCTTGTAGTTGCTCCACGATAGGTACAGCCTCTCTGGTTTTTGCAGGATTAAAAAGCTTCTCTCCAAACAGTGGCACATAACGATCTGGCCTGCAAATTAACCAGTGCAGATTTAAGTCCCGGATAACTTAAGCATTTTAGCTTGTACAATGTGGGAAAGTTGTGGAGAAATTGTGTTCAATGTGTGCAAAAATAAGGATGAGGTAGAATGTACAAAAACTGAATTTTGTCCTCCAAGAATGAATATTTCATTGAATTTAATTGTGGATTTTTCATCTCAACCCATTCTAGTCTCATAGACTCACCTATTATGGTTAGCTTTGGCACTTCTCCCTAAGCCAAGCTAAGTGGATGAGAAGGTACAAACATAAAATCTTTTTCAATGAATAGTGCATCTAATTGTTATCCACAATAGGTTAGCCCTGTCCAGAATAGGTACTTCTACCATAAGGTAGAAACATCTAAAATAGTCCTTGATGCCATTCTTGTACACTCTAGACTATGACTCAAACTATCCATGACCATCTAATAAGGTGTCACACAAATGCTTGGTTTTAATTTGCTAATACAAATATAAGACACATATTTACTTTTCATTTGTTGACACCTGATATTCACAGATTTTCAGAGTTCAGTTTAGGATGCAACTATAGGACTGTTTTAGTGGTCTAGTGAGCCAAAACTTTGAAAATTTATAAAAATCACATACCCTATCCAAAAAATCTGATTTTATTTTTAATCATGATTTTCACTCGCTAATACTACAAAAGATCATTTTAAAGAGAAAGCTCCTCCAACTACGTTGAACTCCTTAAACTGACGGTTTTGGGTGTTTCCACTGTAGAAGAGAAATTTGCATAGTCGGTCCTTGGAAAATCAGTAGTTGACCATCGAAGACTTCTGACCGTAATGGCCACCAATTTTTAGATTATCTCTACAAATCCTCGTAACACAACCTGCATCCGTAATGTACTTCACTGTTTACAGGTAACACAAATAGCCATAATTACCAGTGAATCTGAAGAAGATCAATATGATCGGTACCAAGCCGCTTCAAACTCTTTTCCACACTTTCAGTGATATTCTCTTCGTTCACTCGCACCGTCTGCCCACTATCACGAAGGTACGTCGATCTCTCAGAGTATCCAGCCACTTTGGTTGCCACTATCACCTGCACATTGAGGGAATACTCAGGCTTCCATTCCTCACAGAAAAAAATTCTGACCACTAAAATACTTGGTCGGTCACTGCTTTGGTTCTTGAGTTACATTCAGTTCTGAAGGAGTTGACCATCCATGTGTCAAAGTCTCATACATTTATCCGGATTCAGAGTCTGTGCCAACAATGTGTTTTGGATTACACAATACATCTGAAATCATGCAAAACCAAACTTTTTTATGGGTTGTGCAACAGTTAGCGCAATGAACTGAGAGTCTTGAAGGCCAACTGACGATGGAATTTCTTGTAATGATTAGTAAACACTTTTGAAGATGGCTGCGTAAATGCAGGAAAAATAAAAGCATAAAACATTGGAGCCATTTCAAACAACATGAATAAAGAGTCTTCAATGAGAGTCTATTGAGGATAGTTCTAGTAACTACAGTATCTAAAATATCAAGAAGAGAGACTTGCCTTGTCTCGGGGCATAGTCTTGAGCCATGTGCTTATGTATCGATCAGTTCGTCCTTGCGACTCTGCAATCATTGGTATTGGGTACTGCAACAGAAACGTCCAAATAAGCTCCACAACATTAATCGTCACCATCATACCCAACATCTACAGATACACTCATTTAACACAATCTCTTCCCACCCTAAAGTTCATTTTTTGGACAGTGAACAAATTCAAGGGTGTACTGTGAGCAACATCAATATGCTTCTCATCCAAGCTAATCTTCCATTTAAAAAAAATTCTGGCACATAATTAGGTAGCCACATACAAAAAATATATATAACTAGACTACCCTACCCTTGCATTCATCCATATTTCCCTTGGTTCTAATTGAATGACATTTTACTGACATAATCATTGAAGACTCTTTATTCATGTTGAAGACTAATTGAATGACATAATCATTGAATACTCTTTATTCATGTTGTTTAAAATGAAGTTTCAAGCAAACAAATAAATATTCATGTTTGCTTGAAAATAGGAACATGATGTCAATATTTTGAACATAATCATTGAAGACTCTTTAAAGAGTCTTCAATAGAAAGATTTGAAACTGGAAGTTTCAGAATTTATTTGTGAATATTAGTGATAACATTGATACATCTTGTAATTTAAAAATCAAAATCTACACCTTGTGTTCATACACAAACACCATATTATTCCTCCAAGTTACATTTCATAATCCAATTTAAAAATCTTCAAATCAAAACAAGAATTGTCCCCTATTTTCAAGCAAACAAATTCTGGTCTTTGAGGATGAAGGGTGTAAAAAAAACGGACAAACCCTAGACCTTACATTTTCAGCAGAATCGAAAATGTTAATGCCATTGTCGAAAGCATAACAGAGCTGCTCATGTGCCTCCTTCTCTGTGTTCTGATTGCCCCATGTCATCTGCACACCAATGCATTGCCATTTTCTCACAATATTAGTTGCATCCTCCAAGCTCTGCCCTAACTCTTTCAGAACCAAAACAAGTCCACAACATCCCCGCAGAAAGTACGGTAAGGAATGGCGATGAACACGTGATGAGTGACTCTTACTAATAATTCATTACCAATTTTAATATCACTTCAAACAAGCGAATTTACACTATTCAAGAACGATTCATACAGGAAGGGCAAAAAAATTGCTAGGGAACCATAAGGGTCACGTGATCATATGTTCAATTGGTATACATCCCCTCTTCATCATTCTGTGCCTGTACCTATTGTCAAAGAAGTTGTTAAAGAACATCTACCAATGGAACTTTGACATAAGCAATCTAATAAATGCATTGGAATTTTCTATCACTCACCAACAGAGAG
Source organism: Pseudoscleropodium purum (assembly GCA_963969395.1). Taxonomy (NCBI): domain Eukaryota; kingdom Viridiplantae; phylum Streptophyta; class Bryopsida; order Hypnales; family Brachytheciaceae; genus Pseudoscleropodium; species Pseudoscleropodium purum. The sequence goes on along the minus strand of OZ017798.1, from coordinate 7,233,494 downwards.
AAAACAAAAATTGATCATTCTAATAATAGTAACTATGTAAGAGATTTTGAGTGTCCCATATTATATCTACCTTCTAAAGTGTAATTGGACTTAAGGTAACCACACTGAATTAGACTCATACCTAAATGCAACACTCCAAATCTAGTTCAATGAGTACATAGAATAATCTTGAGAATGGACATCCTCCCAACATCCAAGCTCATGTCATTCTAGGTCACCTATCAATAAAACTTTGCACGCATATGGAATCCAAATAACACGTTCTCTAAAGCAATGGAAACCACTTTCATATGTTAACAAAATAATTTAAAAGTATGAGCATTATAATAATAGCAGAAAAATGCTCAGCACTCAAAAAAAATCCGTGATCACCTATGTGCAATTCAGTGTCAGATAACAACCCTAGCTCGCTCACCGTCCCGAGTGTAATTTCGCTAATCAAAAGGTCGGAGTCACCAAGCTTTTTGTACTGCAAGGTACCGGTTCTCGGAGAGGAAGCAACTCCCGCCCTAACTTGGACGCCACAAACACCTCCCCGATTTCCATTGCGAAATCTCGAAGCTCTCACTATAGACGACGACGTCACATTGGAGCGAGTCCACGACAAGGTTGACGACGGCCGAAATTGGAGCGACTCAGAAGTGCACGCGGTGAGCGCTCCTGCGACAGCCGCTGACACCATTGTCGCAGCAGCAGAATGCGAATTATGACTTGTGTGTGCGGATTTACAATGAGCACCGACTTCCAAGTGACAAAACCCGGCCGCAACTCCCTCACTATTGTGGAAGCTCGAAATCACTCCAGCTATGTGATGAACAGAGGTGGCAGTAGGTTTTCGGGAGACGGACGGACTGACGAGAGAGCTATGAGTGATGGGAAACGTGGCTACGTGGATGGGTGTGACCGTCAGTGCCACTTAGACTCTTTTTTGCCATGCCACCATGCTTTTGCTCTTGCCGTGCCGTGCTTCTGCCCACAGCATCGCACTGAGGAACGTTAAGAGCAACCTCACTCCAACCGGTATACTGGCCCCCAAATGTATTTCTAACTTTTGACTCGTACTTATATAATTTGAAATTGAAATTACTATAACTAGAAGTACCTCCAAAAGTATTTTGGAAACAGTATTCAAAACAAAATTCAAAGCTAGGCATTTGACAATCATTCCAGAAGCAAGGTAAAATCGGAAGGCCCATAGCATTTGGACTAAGGATGTTCTAAGGTGGTGATTGTAACTAATTCTTATCTTTTTCTTAAATCAATTCCTATTGATTCTTGATTTAATCTTGGAAGGACTTTGAACCCCAAAAGTTGGCAATGGATGACTTCAAGAGTTATGTAGAAATGAAGAATGCACCTATTATTCTAAAAATTGAATTATTTTTAGCAAAGTACCATGGGGATATGTCTTGGCCTTTCAAGGTTGCTTTTGTACATGACATGAGAGCCTTGGGGTGCCTTTTTGTTTCATTTATTGTTAGTAGTTTTAAGTTTCATTGTAAACATTTCAATTTAAACATTTTCATACCAATTTTATTGATCATGTTATGAAAAATATAAATACATAAGGATAGAAATTTTATATCATGAGAAGCAATGAAGAACAATTATAAAAAAATAAGACCCAAACATAACACTTGATTGGAGATAAAGTGTTTGCTATGAAATACACTTGATTGCTTATTTTAATTCCAATCAGGTTATTGCTTAACCTGTAAAATTTTATAACTACATTTTCACTTAAAACACTCAAAAATTGTCATTTTTAGTAACAAATTTTTGAATTTTTTTTTTGTTGACACATATAATCATAGAATCTTTTAGTATGATGACTTGAGAACATGTAGTAAAAATTTCGGAAATTTCTACCTCGTAGATTGCAAGATATAAGCATTCAAATTCACTAAAATCATTTCTTTAGCCATGCATTTTACAAGCTTTCTTTTCTATGAAAAAATGTCCCAAATGGTGGTGCTTCTTTGGATTTGTTTTCTTAGACAAGTTGTCCATATGCTTGAAAAATTTCAGATCATTTGGAGTTGTACAACATATAGGAAAAAAATAGTAAACAAATAGTAGTAGAGAATGATTCAAAATACTAAATTGTTAAGAATTCAATTATGGAATTGAAAAATGACAATTTTAATGGTTGAAATGTTGTAATAAACAATTTACATCCTATGGTTTCATTTTTTTTTAAATGTTGAAAATTGCATTTACTAAAAGACTAAAATTTATTTTAGAGTAGAAAATCTATAACTACCAACAAACAAAAATTCTCATAACTTTTGATTCATTGATCAAAATGGAATGATTCAAAGCTTTTCATATATATGACTCTAGAAAACCAATTTCAAATTTTTGATTAAGAAAAAGGTAATTCTTAAAAATCTAACCAGACTACCCATTTACAAAAAAACAAACACATATTTAGTCATAACTTTTGACTCCTATTTCTAAATGTCATGAAATTTAATGTATGTGAAAGATATTCTTCATCCCCACCTTCTATTAAAATTTGGGCCAAAAATATGGAAATCTCTAATTACACATACTTACTGAAAATTGCTATGTAGCCAAAAAAATGCATGCTGGTCCTTTAGGGATTAATTGCAAGTAAATAATGATCAATACATACCTTAAAGCATCCCCAATCCAACTAGAACTTGTCATGCTAATGCCAAAATGATAGGACAAATCCAAAAATCACTCTCCAATACAAATGGCATCGGTCTCTCTATATTCCCAACATGAAGAGCTTGCAACTTGCTCACAATAGAAAGAATCAATAAGTGTCATACCTTTTCATTATTATGTGTGCCAATAAATTGTACCTTCCATTTTTACATGAAAAGTCTTTTTATAATGTAGAATCATCTCCTCAATCTCCTTTTTATAATGCAGAAAAAAAAAAAAAATTTGAGGTTTGGATTGCGGACCGGCTTTGCATTTGGAAGTCACCACTCACCAGAACGAGGTCCGCGACCCTCCACTTGAAAATTCCGGTCTGTCCCTGTTTCCACTCATGGATTGGGGATGCGCTTACTGCCTTGACAAATCTCTAAAGTTTCAAAACCGCGGGATGATAGCATGGAGGAAAATCATGGAAGCAAAAGTTTCCATACGGCAGGATGATAGCACGGAGGAAAATCATGGAAGCAAAAGTTTCCATACGGCAGGATGATAGCATGGAGGAAAATAAGGGAGGCAGAAGTTTCAAAACGGCAGGATGATAGCATGGAGGAATTAATGGAAGCAAAAGTTTCAAAACAGCAGGACGATAGCACGGAGGAAAATAATGGAAGCAATAGTGCAGGTCGAGCACAACCATGATTGGACTCTGTTAGTCTTCAGGAATCCATATTATCTAAGAACATAATTTCCCTAAATTACTGACGTCGCTCCCAGTGTCAATAATGGTAACCCCGCAAGAATTTCAAGATAATTCATCTAAAGAGAGGAAACTACAACCCACAATTGCTTCTCTGATGGACCCAATTGTGTTAGCACCGGCAAGGGAGCTATTGCGACGTAAAATGGTATGGTTCAGATTGCCAGGAGGCGAAATGGTAGCATGTTCGATTCATAAGTCTAATTTGTAGCGAACAAGCAAAACAAAGAGATTTTTAAAAGGGTAATTTCTCGATATACGCAAAAAAATGCAGCAAAGTGCTCTCCAAGTACTGTTTTTCCATTGTATACAAGATATTCAATACACTTGAAATGACACCCTAACGATCTATGGCGCAGCGTGTCAAATGTAGATCTAGGAACATCATTGCAGCGCCATCCCTTGTAATGACCGGTAACCTTCACCAATTTGCTCTAATTTACAGTAAACTTTATCCTGCTGATCAGATAGCTACTTACAGTAAGACGCTCAGGATTCAAATTCCATTAATCACTTCTTCCCTCTCAATTTCACACCTAATGCTCGTTCCATTTTAGCCAGAACCTGCTGTGAAGGAATGGCTTTACCCGACTCGTACTCCTGCACAACCTGTGGCCGCTCATTGATCATCTGCCCAAGCTGTGCTTGAGTGAGCTTCTTGTCCAAACGGGCCTTCTGAATTCGATGTTTGACCTCCAACGAAACACGTCCAAGCGCCGCGGGCTCAGTTTCCTCGTCCAGTTTCCGGGTGTTCAAAGAAGGCGCACCAGACTGCTTCTTGTTTGATCCAGCGTCGAACTTCCGAACAGTTTGAACCTCCGCACCCGCTCGTATTGCCGCGGCAATGACTTTAGGGTCACGTGCGTCAGCACCCTTCACTGGTCGCTTGTGCACAACAACAGGGGTCCAATCCTGAGAGATAGGTCCGGTTTGTCTTGCAGACATGTCTACTAATACCTGAAACGCAGCAAAAGTGTAGATCGGTCACCAAAAATTTAGACCACAGATACCTGTCCATCAGAACGAACGGCATTAGCACGACTCAACGCAAACAGTAGACCAAGCTTAAATTAAGCCTTCATTACTAAAGATAGAGGAAAACAAATCCTGAGAACCAATCCCAAATTACGAAATCAGTCTCCGACACGAACCGTAAAATAAACAACCGAAAAAATATGCTGGCAACAACACAAACCACCTCAGCATTGAAAAAAGACCAGACAACACCACCAAATACAGGAAAGCGTCTCCAACAAGACAATCCGACTCCTAACCAGATCGCGATGAAAAAAAACCCATTAATGCTCGCGAAATACAAACAGGAACCATTGCAATGCTTAACAATTGAAAGAACTGAGTTAACAACACCAAATCCCAGGGAAAACGCCCCAATCAAGACGATTCGTCTCCAAAACAAACCGCGACGCGATGAAGAAAACAGAATTGACGTTCTCAAATAAAAACAAGAACGTGACACATACAAGCTCGCCTAATACAGCAATCTCCTGTGTGGCAAAGAAAAGACCGACGCAATCACTTGAGAAATCATCTACAGCAGAGAGAGTCCTGAGAAGCAGACAACAATACCGAATCCAAACGAACCCGTACGATTCTGCTCCGAAACAATCCGCGACAACGGAAACAGAGTCGACAAACCCTCAAATGACAAGATGAGCAACTGGAAAGTGAAGAAAAGCATGAGTCATTAAAAAACAGCAATCTCCTGCAAAGAGCAATCATAGAACAGAGAACAGTCTCACCTGCAAACCAACGTTTTCGATTTTAAGCAGCAATTGCAGGAAAGATGGTGATCGGCAACGAAGCGAGCGAGGCGATATTGGATGGGAAAGGTAATGTAGTCACGGTGGTAGAGTGGGCCTCACGTTGGAAGGATCTGGAATCTGGAAGCCTCGTCCGTAAGTGCACGACAGAATGGGGGATCTGCCACCTCTGCCCGGGGAGAGGGCTGCCCGCAGGGTGGAGCGAAGGCCAGGTTGGGATGCGGAAGTGAGAACGAACTCCAACCACTCTAAGGTGGATGCACCGATAACTGATCATTTAAGCAATTGGGGAGCAGATTCTGCGTAGTATGAATTGGTGGATATTTTTCCCATGTAGAAAGATAAGAAAAATGGGGATTGCTAAATTTTTATATTTATATTTATATTCCAAAATTTGAAATTATTGTGCATTTTGGGAGGCAAAAGAACTCTTGACCCATAAGCAATGTCTAGAGTCTTCTAATTTTGATCATACAAGACATTACTTTCTTGCTCACTACTTCAAATAATGTGGCATGACCTTATTAGTTCTAACCTTCAAAAAGACAAAAAAAAATCAAATTTCAAGCTTGAGAACTAGCTAAAGGTTGGAAATAGTACACCTTCCTAGTTGAGTATTGGACATGGTTGGTTGTTGGTGCCTCCACCTCATGTGAAGAGCATGCCCTACCACCTTGCAAATTGGATGGCTTCTTACAAGCCAAATGTAGTAGTCGACCTATTTTTTTATCACCCCCTATTTGGGAAATACATGGTAGAACCACCCATAGTTGATTACTTTAGGGATTCCACATATGTTTTGGAGCAATATAAGGCAATGTAAATTTTCATGGCTTGATTCATTCCAACATTAAAAAGGAAGAAAAATACATATTACCCTTTGGTTGGAAATTCATTCTAGCCTTAGTTGCAACTATTTCTGGCTATACAAGTTAGATATGGATTCCTAGTTGGTAATGGATAGTTTTCTCGTATGCTTTTCTCTTCTTGATCAAGTGGAGATAAGTATATGATTAATTATGGCATAATTTCCAACGCAATTGTGGCACATTTATGATTGGCTCTAAGACTCTCAATATTGCAACCATCTTGTCATTAGAAATAGGAAATTCTATATGACCAATATGGGTTGAATACAATTTTCAACTAAAAAATTCATAGTAATCATGATTTGAGAAATAAAATTCTGAAAAATTATAGAATCCTTCCAAACTCTATTTTTGTAGACAAGAAAATTTCTCCACATAAGAAACTTGTGTTCCAAATATGCATACTTGCTCAAGTGGTTGAAAATGAATTGGCTATTTTAGATACCATAGACATGCTAGACCTTGCAAGTTTGCTAGATGGCCCACATAAAAAATACTTGGTTAATTGGTGGTTGATTACCTTGCACATTCCTCAACTTCTTTATCATTCTCTTTGTAGGTTGAATTTCCAAGCCAAGTAGTCATGGCCTACATAGTAAGCACACTTGAAGAATTTGTTTGTTTAGGATCCCAAATTGAACTCTGAAAGTTCAATCTCAATGTTAGTGAGACTATTGCATATCTTTGTAAGAAGAGAGATTTTTTAATAACTAATTTTAATTTGAGAAAGAAGAAGACATAGGTTGATAATTGGGTAATTCAATTAGGATTGCAAAAGAAGATGCAATGAATGTAAAGTTGGAGTAAAGGTGGTGTAAAGTTGTTGTAGAGACTGACTCCTAGCTAATAGAAAGTAATTGAAGTGTAATTGAATTGAGAAATTAAATCTAAAATTCTAAAATTGAAGGGAACAATTGATGTTTATTGTACCCAAATAAGACATAAACTAAACATCTTAAAGAAAATTGTACAATAAACTTATAGAAATAGGATCCATTATTGCCATTGTATAGTCATTATTAGAAGATCCTATATGGTAAAATCAATGTCACATTGGAACAAACTTTGTCACATTATATGTCACATTGTATTAGTAAGCAATTCCTAATAATTGTACCAATCTAGATAGAGAAGATTGTTAACTTGTCAACCACCTTAGAAATGTTTGTTGATGACCCTCCATTAGTGATGATAGATGATGATGAGCCCCATTTTCCAACATGCCTAGACTAGTCTCTTACTACTCATCTACAATGTTTAAATTGATTGAATTCTTTTTCAACATTATAGCAATCATCCCTATTTGAAATGACTTACATTTACAATCATCTATACAATCATTAATATCCATTTTTCTACTAGTGTAAAAATCATTCATTTGATATTTCTTTCCTCTATAACATTTTAGAATTAAAGGATTTAATTTATATTGTTGAAATTATTTTTCAAAATCTTTTGAACACCAAATGACACTTTTATAGAATGTAGACTAAATTTATGTATTCATTTCTAAATAGGATTTAGTAAACATTTCAATTTGATCAAGTTTGTCAAATTTCTAAATTGTTGAATTTAACATTTCTAAATGCAATACTATAGCAAAAGATCAAGTTCAATGCTTACTTGCCCAAAAATCAATGTAGTAAGTTCAACTTAAAAAACAAACTAACATTCAAATTTCAATCCACTCAAAGTCAACATTTTAAATTCAAAGTGTTTCCAAAGCAAAAAACTACTTTATTTTCACATATCTAACATATCTTCATAAGACACTTCATATTTAATTTGTAAAGAGAAGGCAAATGCTTTATAAAAGTGGGATAGTACAACAATCCATATAGCATACGTGAATTAGAATATAAAAATATAAAAATTCAATTGTGCTACCACTAATTGATGAATTCATTACAACACTTCAAACTTCAAATAAAGATTATAAATCAACTTTTTTTCAAAATTGGATTGAAGAAAAATTAGCTTCCAACCCCAAATTCCTTTTGAGACTCAAAATCTCCATTTAAAAATTATAGACAATGTTCAAAAGAAAGTAGAGAGAAAGTTTATCATATATTATCTCTATAGTTGCTCAAAATTTTTTATTAGAAGCTTCAAATCACAAAAGGAATTTAAAAACTTTGACTAAAGTTAATTAAATTTCTTCTATTTTCTTAATTGATAATATTATAAAAAAATCAAGTTAGAATATTCAATCATGTAAAGACATTCCGACTAAAGAACAGCTAATGGATGACTCTCATCATCACATCTATAGAAAATATACCTATTGTTAAAATATTGCATCATTTTTGGCCAAACACCTTGGTTGTAGTTTTCATCCTTTTAAGGTTCAATTAAGTCTAAAGTGCTCCCCCATTAATACAATTACAATTACAAATTTTTTTCTTTAAACAATTGAACTTCCACCTTCCTTCACAGCATCCCATATCCTTTAATGAAAAACAATCAATTTCACTACCACAAGGGACATTGCATGACTTGAAATATCTTCTATGAATTATTATCTATTAGACCTGTTCCCTAGCTACGGAAGTGAAGCTTTCAATATACAATGATCATTCTCATAATTTGCAACTTTAGAAATACTGTCTTCAATGCCATCCTGTGAGATGTATAATACGGTTCAACTAGTTAATGGTTGCTACAACTCAGTCAGTGAAACGCAATCCTCTCAAGGATCAAATATCCGTCGGCTAGCCCACGAGAAGCCAGCATTGCACTGATCTCAATCACAAGGTAAATATGAGCCAGAATATGGTTACGTATTGCTACACTGCCTTAATTTTGTTTGGTCTTGTTGACAATTGAAAGACGATTTCAAATGCATCTTACGTCTCATGTTCATAGTCACTTTGGGTAAGGGTCACAACTTCTCGTAGTTACCTTACTCATCAGCTGCCAGTTTACTAAAAAGTTTAGCTGGTTGAATAGGTACGGTGCACCTTACAATCCAGTCAGTATTTTCGAACTGCTGAAATAGGAAGGCTTCAATCTGAATTAATTCTTCGCTACTACATCGGTAAAGTGCGCATAACTAACGCCTGTCTATCAAGTCAATACAGATTGGATATGATCACGTTCAGATTCAAGTCCGGCCTGGCAAGTCAATCAACCTCTTCCCATAAAAGGGCCCCGCAACATTGGGGTTATAAACGGGAGAAACCAGAGGCAAATGCGTTGTACCTCAGGATAGCTTAATCGAAGGAATACAGGCGTCAAGGTAGCGCAGTAACATACCAATAAGAAGTTAGCGTTGTTAAGGCGAACTGGACATCTGCACAAACACACTTTAACAGAGCATATTTCAATTTTCAACTGCACAACTAAAAGCAACTTCTTTCAATGGCTCTCAAGCAGATATGTCACACAGTTGACACTACTAAACAAAAGGGGATGGAGATTAGCAGTATGGAGAAATATATTGCACCTTGTAAGGATTGTTGTTGGAAACATAATCAGTCTGGACTACTTCAGATGCATAGCCATGGCACAAACTCTGCTGCTGCTTCCGTGTTCAAAGACTACACCAAAGTAGATTCAGAAATATGAAAACCACAGGCAGACTTCAAATCTGTCTTTTATGAATCCTGAATAGGTCATTCACTATGATCTAAACGAAAACTTAAGCAGTTAATAGAGATCGTCTTTCTCTAGCAAGAACGATGCTACTTTGTAATTACAAGCTTTAACGTACTTTGCTCCCAATAGAGTTCATTGCCGCTTCCGATATCAAGCAGTGGTTGCCATGTACTGCATATACACCTCCGCAAGAGTACATCCAGTAACTCGATCGATATCTTAATAACGATATTTGGTAGAATAGTCCTTCGGCGAGACGACCAAACCCCTCCCCTTCCGCGCTCCTCGATACACAGTTTCCACAATATCAATGAACTCCTGCTTGTCTTTCAAGGCCCAATTGATCTTGTTGTTATTTCCTGTCCCAAGATCGATCATGATATGCTTGTTGCGGAAGAAGAACATTATCGTACATGGATCGTACAGCTCATACATAGTATTGAAATCTGGAACCTCTGAAATATCGACCAGATATATAACAGCAAAATTCTTGATCGTCTCTGCCACAGACGCTAGTACTTCATCCATCTGCCAAAAAACCCGGAAAAGAACAAAATTAAAAAACATCAGCCTCAACCTTCCTAAAAAAAAAAGAGGTCACGACTGAAGGGTTCAAAAGAACTCACGGGACCGAAACAGAGAAAGTAAAGAGTAAGAGATGGCCCGATGCAGAACATGCGCAGTGACGCGTAAGAGCAGAATTAAATAGAGGGAAGCGTAGAAAGGAAGAGGAGGAGAAGAAGGGGGAGAAATACCTGCATGCATGTCTCATCCCAATCGTGTCCGAAGCGGATGACAACCGCGCGCTCCTCCTCCGCCAGGATGGACTGGTCGACGGCCCATCCGGAATGCAGATGCGGCAAGAGGTACGACATGGCAGGAGCAGAGACGGCAAGAAGGAAAAAATTAGGGCGCTGAAAACCACGAGGAAGAGCAAGAGGAGAAGGAAGAGAAAAGTAGTGTTGGAATGAAACCCTAATAGCCAGCTCCGAATCAAAAGTATCTTATGAGGTTGAGGACAATAACTGGTCTGCAATCACAACTTCGTCCGAAAGGTGCGTCCTTGGAAACGAAAAAGTAATATAGAGGAAAAGGAATATTTTTATGGTAATCTCACGGAGTATTTAGGGTTTTTTAAATCTATCAAACTCTATTTATAGAAAAAAACTCATTCAACCAAGATGAGTCAATCTTTCTCTTTCACTTAGACTACCTACCTAAATTAGCTTCAATTAGTGTGTCATGTGTCATTGCCACAATCGAATAAAAGTGAAAGTAATTTTTCAATTCATCAAAATTTCAAAATTTCAAAACCCTAAATCCATCATAGATTCAAACATTATAAAACAAAGCCCATGCATCCTTCTTTGTAGAAAACTTTCCAATATTACCAAGAATGTAACAAGAAGAAGAATGGTTTGAGAGGTTTCATTGTAAGAAATAAACAAACAAATAAAGTGGCCAACTTAAAGTATAGATATTTTTCTATTCATACTACTAAAATCACAAGGTTTTCTGTAATATCACATTTTTACACTGAGTGATATTACAGAGGTCCAACGGCCACTGCACTTCTGTAATATCACACAGTGTAAAATGTGATATTATGAAGGTTAATGTTTTCTTGGCTTCACACTTCTTTCACTTCCACGATTCTATGATTTTCTAAGTGTTGCCAATTCTAATGTTTTATTTTTATTATCAAATGATTTGAAACTTTTGTTAGATTGAAGAAATTTTGGATTCCACAACAAAGTGTTTATAAAGTCTTTGCAATTTGAGAAATTTGCATTTCAATTTTTCAATTTTGGTTACCATTGGTTGTGAAAGAAGAAATTTGTTAAGTAATAGTGTTCTTGAGGTCAACAATACCTCCAAGGTATCTTCTTTACATTTGTTTTGAGCAAATTTGAATTCATATATTGAATGGTGGTTTGAACATTGAGTTTTATTTGAATAACTTGAATGTCACTTGAATTTCAATCTAATTTAACTCAAGATATTGATGTAATTAGAGCCAAATTGGAACAATTGGAGCAATCTTGGAATATTTTTGAAGCATTCTTGGAGCACTAGTGGAGCAATTTGACCTAATGTGAGAAATTTAAGCTTCATTTGAACAAATTGAGTGCAATTTGAACTTCAATTTAACTTCATTCCAAGAGATTAACATAGTTAGAGCCAAATTAGAGCAATTTGACCTATTTTGAGTTTAAAGTCAATAATTTGACCTAATTTGAGCTTAATATTAACAATTTGACTTAAATTGAGCAATTTGAACTTCATTTGAACAAATTATGTAATTTGAGTTTCAATTTAACTTAATTTCAAGACATTGATGAAATTAGAACCAAATTAGAGCAATTTAATCTAATTTGAGCTTAATATCAACAATTTGACCTAATTTGAGTTTAATGTTAATAATTTGATTGAATTTGAGCAATTTGAATATCATTTGATCTAATTTGGCCAATTTGAATTTCATTTGAATAATATGAATAAAATGTTATCAATGCAATGTAAACTAATGTCAATAGTTTGACCTATTTAGGACCAAATTTGAAAAAACTTTAGCATTTTTGAGGCAAACATGAACAATTGAATATAATTTCAATAGTTTTATTTAATTTGAGCAATTTGATGTATATTAATATGAATTTGAGACAATTTGACCAAATTTGACCTAAATTTTGAAATAGGTGCCAATATCCAAAATTTTGTTATTGAATATATATCGATGTGTTATAGATGTTAGGAGATAAAAGATTTGAAGTGAAGTGGAGCATATTCAACAGGTGTATATTTTTGGAGTACAAGTTATATAGGTATAATTTTGAATCCATTTTTTTTGTGATTAAAAAAGTTTTTACATTCTGAAATGCAAGTTTTAGGATTCATAATTGTCACATTTTGTAGACCATGGCTCAATCTTTGTTTACAATTGATGACTATATAGATGTTGATATTGATAGTATTGAATTTATGTCTATCCAATGTTCAAAATATTTAGCATTTTGTTTTGGGAAAGAAAAGGCAACAATTTGTTGTTACAATGGCAAAGTTGTTGGTGAACACATTAGCCATTTTAGCATTCATCCAATGCTCAATGAACTTTTTATGGGTAATACATCCAATTCTCGAGGATTTCTTAAATTCATTGAAAAAATATATAATCAAGCATTTGCATTTATAAGTATACGTAGTAAATTTCAATCTGACCAATATTAGTAGAAAATCAAGTCCAATTTGTTGTTTTAGTTGCGTTGATCATCAACAAATTTCTATTGATCAACTAGTACAAGCCGAAGGTCGAGGGATATATACTTTTCGTGTAACTAGAAAGTTATGCCATCACATTGAAGATTTAGAGCCTAAAATAGATCATGGCACAAGATATGCGTAAATTTATTTTTTAGGTGATGATTTGCAAACCAATTGCTACATAGAGATCTTTGATGATCTTGATCGTGAGACCATTATTAACATCTAAGAGGATTTAGAATCAATCAATGCATTGGTTCGTGGTTTTCAGTCTTCACTTTATGTTCTTTTGGAAGGACATTACATGGGACTTTTTATCTCCAATGAGACTTGTACTAGAGAACATTACTGTCGATAGAATCAACTTATTGGTTTAGAGGTTGCTACTATTGTTCTTGACAAAAAACATTTAGAATCTGGTCGAGATATTATTCTTCACTGACATGGTGGAGATTTACAATAGATAAAAGAAATTCTTCCAGCTTATGATGCTTTATCCTACTCTTTGTTGTTTTCGGATGGTTGATGTGGGTGGTCCCCTACTTTCAAGCAAATACTACAATGACTTTACAGTCATTTGTTTATTATATGCTTTATAAACGATCTGAATCTAATTTACTATGTAGGGGTAGTAGATTATTCCAACAATATGTAGTAAATCAATATTTGCATGTAGAACATGAAAACTTGCTTTTCATTAGACAACATCAAGCAAAACTTTGAGTAGAATGTTATCAAGGCATTGTAGATGCTATGCACAACGACAATGGAGGACGCATTGTGTGCCACATTGTATGCCACATTGTTTTACTTGCAACATTCATTGGGTCTCCTCGATACATGCAAAAACTCTTTTACGATAGTATGGTCTTAGTTAGAGTTTTAGGCAAACCAAATTTATTTGTCACAATGACATGTAATTCAAATTGGTTTGAAATCATTAATAAATTTGAACCAAGTCAAAAGTCCTCTTGATTGTCTAGATATTATAGTACGTATCTTTCAGCTTATATTAAAAGCAATGATAGACAAAATCACAAAGAAAAATGTATTAGGGGAAACAATTGCTTTTTGTTATATTATTGAGTTTCAAGAGCACGGTCTCCCTTATGTTCACATTCTTCTTTAGTTGAAAGACAAGGTCAACAATTGTGACCTTGTAGATAGAGTTGTATGTGCTAAGATTCTAGATTCAAATAGGCAACTGCAACTTTATGTTGTAGTTGCTAAGTACATGATGTATGATCTATGTAGCTTAGATAATCCCAATTGTTCATGCATAGAGGATGGAAAATGCTCCAAGCATTATCCAATGCAATCTCAAGATATTATCAAGAATCCGAAATGGATGGTGATGGTCATGTTTTGTATTGTCGTCAAAATGATAGTTGCTATGCTAAAAGACATACACATGGTTAAATTGTCCACCTGAACAATCAATGAATTGTGCCATACAATCCATATTTAATAGACCATTTTAATTATTATATTAATATGGAGGTTTGCAATTCAAGAAAAACTATAAAATACCTCCATAAATATATTTTTAAGGATCTAGATTGCGACGTAGAAACAAATGAGGTTGTCAATGAGATTAAGGAATTTTTAGAAGGACGCTATGTCGCTGCACAAGAAGCATGTTGGAGGCTCTTTGGTTTTGAAACCAACAACAAGAATCATAGTATTTGCTGTTTACCCATTCATCTTCTTGATTAACAATATGTTACCTTCCAAAAAGAAACATATTTGCAATTAGTGATTGATCAAAACACTAAAACCAAACTTATAGAGTTTTTTGAACTCAATCACCGCATTCATGCCTTAATTGCTTCCAAAAACAAAGGCAATTATATGCTTCTTCAATATGTGAATCTTTCATTGCACTATAAGTGGAATGAGAAGAAAAATCTGTAGGAAAGAAAACAACGCAAGATAAAAGAATTTTAGTAGAGTAAACATGGTTCTTGTAGGTACTGAATTATTTTACTTGCGTTTATTGTTGACTCATGTTGAGGCACCAACTTTGTTTGATGACCTATTTTGTTTTCAAGATACGGTACATTCAACATATAAAATCATTTGCATTGAAAGAGGACTTTTACAAGACGATAATAAATGGGACAATTGTCTCTAAGAAGTAACCGTCATTGTATTGCTTAAACAAATTCAACAATTGTTTACAACACTTCTTATATTTGAACAACCATTGGATCCTCTTGGTTTGTTGAGGAGACATATTGACGCTATGTTTGATGACTAACGTAATGATCAAAATCGCTATAGCAAAGCAATTTTGTCCATTAATGAACATTTGTTGTTTAATGATAAATGCATTGAAATTTTTTTTGACATTCAAGATTTGAATGAATTTGGTTATCCAAATATTGTTGATGTTGCTAATGATGCCAATAACAACAATAACTTAGGTAATTTAAATATTAATTTTATAAAAAAAGACGTGAACAAACTAAATGAAGAACAACATATTGTTTTCAATGTAGTTACTAATGCCATTTTAAAACCTCATCCTCCGTGTAAGGTTTTTTTGGACAACCTTGGGGGTACTAGCAAGACTTTTGTATACAATATCATATTAGGTTATCTTCGAGGTCGTGGTGTCAAATGTATGGCAATGGCAACAAGTGGAATTGTTGCTTGTCTTTTGCATGAAGGACAAATAGCACATTTTTCTCTTACCATTCCATTACAATTACATAATAAATCAATATGTTCGATTAGTGTCCAAGCATCATTAGTTGAAAATTTACATGAAATGCAATTGATTGTTCTTGATGAAGCTTGTGCTGAATATAGATTTATGATCGAAACAATAGATCGATCATTGCAAGATATTTGAAGTATTGATACTCTGAATGACAATCTTGTAGTTTTATATGGTAGTGATTTTCGCCAAATTTTATTTGTCGTTGTAGGTGGAGATTGTAAGCAAACTATTGAGTCTGCTTATGACATTTATATTTGTTTTCATTAATGCAACATTTTCATTTGACTACTAATATACATTTACAAAGTCAACCAGATTTTCAACAATTTTTATTAAATATTGGTGAAGGCAAAACTGGTTTAAAGATAGAACTACTGCTTAGAATGGTTGCGCATGGAAATTCTCTAAATGGACTCATTGATGCAATTTTTGATGATCTTGTTGATTTCTTTGAGTGTGTAATTTTGGTTGTTTGAAACAATGATGCCCAAAAAATCAATTGTAAAATCACTGACCGTATGCCTAGTAATGTGCATCAATGTTTTAGCACTGATTTTATTCATGAAAATGATAAACATGTCCATCATTATCTAGTAGAGTTTTTTAATTCTCTACATCTTAGTGGTTTGCTACCTCATCAATTAAATCTTTAATGTGGTCAATATAAGATGTTGCTAAAAAATTTAAATCCAGCAAAAGGTTTGTGCAATTGTAGTCGTTTACATTTGTTACAAATATCCCCATCTATATTATTGTGTGAAATTGTAGAAGGGCATCGTTGTCGCCAAGAACGGCAAGAAGTGTTGATTCCAAGAATTACACATCATTGACGATAGTTGCTTGCCATTTACACTATGTCGAAGACAATTTCCTGTCACTGGTGCTTTTACAATGACAATCAATAAATCACAAGGTCAATCATATAATCGAGTCACCATTTATTTTCGAAATGAAGTATTTAGCCACTGCCAATTATATGTGGCTTTGTCTTGTGGTAGACATCCTACAAACATTAAGGTTGCTAATGACAATTCAAATGCCATGGGAACAGTAAAAAATGTGGTTTACCGTGAGGTTTTTGTATGACATTGTTTTGGAGATTCCTATATATATTTACACTTGAATCAAGTGGTTGGAAAAGTTAAGAGTTTGTTTCAAACTCTACATGTTTAGGGTTCATGCATACTTCGACAATGTTCCCTTCCATCCAATTGCATTCTTTTGGTGTTCATCATTTTTTCACTGTCTCAATTGAGATAGCCTACCATATCAATAAATATGGTAGGATGATATTTGTAGCCATCTTGCTACATTCTTTCATAGTCAATAGAAAGATATTCCAATGTATACATCTTTAGATGCAATCTATTTATAGAATTTATCACATTTTTGCAAAAATATGCAAATAGCCAAATATGCAAAGACTTTAACATATAAATTTTAACTTGGATATATATATATATATATATTTCTTTTATTCTAAATTGCAATATATTCAAATAATTATAAAGATTTTTATAATTTACTATAAAAAATTTACTATAGACTTAAATTGGAATTAGAATCTTTATTCTACATTTTTATAGGTGAAGATTTTGTATGCTTTTTAATTGTAAAGATTTTGATTCCCAAAAAATTGAAATAATTCTACATTTCATTGTATGTATATTTGTAGATTATTATATGAAGATTAATAATTGTTTCATTGAAGATTTTCTTAAAATTGAAACTATTGCTCTACATATTCAAATGTGAAGATTCTACTTACATTGTTCACTTGATTAATTTCTTTTTATTACAATGTTTTCATCTTTGCAAAGTTTTTTTTGTGAAAATTATGGTAGAAAGATTTTCTTTAATTACTTTCTATTGCATTGTATATATATTTTCAAAAAAATGGTATAAGGATGTCAATATTTTCATTTAAAGATTATACATACTTTATTTATTTACATTCTATCACATAAAAGATTGATGAAAGTAATATATTTAATGCATAGCAAAGCAAGCGCCAACCACTAGTTATTAGTAAGATTGTATTGCTTTCTATACTATCAATGATACCTGGATGAAGGTAATGGGACTTACTTCTAGGTCTAAGACTTCAAGAATATTTCTTTTATACAAATATTGGAGCTTGAAATGGATTGGTTGCAATGACTAGCCTTGAAAAGCAATATGAACCTTTCATTGTTGATGTACATCCATGATAAGGTATTGATTTGTTCAAATGCATAATACAATGTGTATGTAATTGTAATGTCTATTAATTATTATATAAATTTATTAAAACAATGCATTGTGATTGAAATACATAGAAAAATGAAGTATGAACAAGAGTGTCTTCAAAAAAATTATGTGGTATATAAAAAAACAATTGTAAGCCTTCAATCATATCACATCAAAATACATGGCTTTAATTGTGAAGATTCATTCATGGCTTTAGTTAATGACTTGGGTTGTGACTTCAATCTTGAAACTTCAGATTTCAAGATTTCATAATTTGGAGCATGACTTTAATTACATATTGCTTCAAATTTTATGACTTTGATTATGGCTTTGGACTTGCGTATTTACATCTAATACACCCTTTGTATTTGTCATTTAAAAAATATATATATAATTGCCACTCAAATAATTTTGTTGCTTGTCCATCAAGGTCAAAAATAGTTTACTAATATTCTTAATTTCACCAAAATATTCCAAATGCTTTACAAGCCAAAATGTTCTAAAATTTATAATGTTTGAATAAATATTTCATATTTGAATACATCTATCAACACTAGTAGAAAATCTAGATTTTCTGTTGTTTTGGTTGCATTGATTTGGTTAGAAATTTGTTGATTTGAACAAAAATTTATTGAATTCTACCTAGATCAATGCGACCAAAACAACAAAAAATCTGAAGTTTTTTACTATTGCAATCTTGTACTAATTTTGATTTGATTAGGCAACTTAGATTATTTTTATTTTATACTAAAGCCCGTAGGTGAGCCTTTTTTTGGTATGATTGTTAATGATTACAAAGTGGCAATTGCAATCAAATTTACTCCCGGCTTGAAATCCAACAATTGATATTTAATTTTCTTCTTATGTATGGATCTTGTATTAATATCCTATTTTTGTAAGATAAAGGATTTCAAAGTTTATTTTAGAATAGAGAATCCATAACTACCTGCAAACAAAAAATCCTCATAACTTTTGACTTATTCATCAAAATGGAAAGATTAAAATCTTTTCTTATATATGTAAGTCTAGAAAACCAATTTCAAATTTTGGTTTATGAAAAAAGTGATTTTTTCTAATCTACCCAAACTGCCCAGTTACAAAAAAAAAAGTGACAAATTATGCTATAACTTTTGACTCCTATTTCCAAATATCATGAAATTTGTTGTATATGAAAGATATTCCTTGTCCACACTTTTGATTAAAATTTCAGCTTAAAATATGCAAATTTCTTGTCACAATGACTTGCCCAAAATTTCTATACAACCAAAAAATGTAGGTTGGTCCTTTAAGGATTGAAGACTCACAAACCTTCAACAACTTCCAAGTTGATTCGGTGTCTAGTATGTGTCAACCTAATTTATTGCATAACCTATCAATGGATATAAAGATATTGTGACTCAAAAAAAATCTACAGATAAATTTGAAATGATTCCAAAAACTTCCCTAAATCAAATCTATGATTATAATCATCTATATTTCTCTCTCTATATACAAATTTCAACTATTACTACAATATTTTATATTTCATCTTTTACTACTTTTGTGTAATTCAAAGTTTTTTTATTTAGATCAATTTTACTTAATGTTTTGTAATTTTAATGATGTTGTTCAATTATAAATTTGAGTTTTGAAGTTATACTAGTAGTACTTGAAGTTTTAAAGATTATTTATTTTTAAACTATTTGTGAATTTTGAAATTAAAAAGTAAATAAATTGTATTTTCTACAATCTTAGTTTCTAAATTAAAGCATTTCAATACAAAAAAGTAACAATTGGCCTTGATTTACAAAAAGTAGCAACAAGTCGAATCTAAACCATTCTAAATAAAATAGATGCATCTAAATTTTAGAACTATACGAAGTAATTAGGACAATTTGAAGTAAATTAGGATTACCAAACCATTTCAATTATAATTAGTCTAAAGTCTATTATTCTATTTTCAACTCTTAAAGGATCAAAGCCTTTTTCTACAAAAAAAACACACACTCAAAACTATCATTTCTATAGCAAATAGTAAAAAAATTTGAATTTTTTTTTTGCACATTTAACCATAGGATCTTACACCTAACTAGTTTGAAAATGTATAGAAAAAATTCAGAAATTTTGATCTCACAAATTGCAAGATATTTACATTTAAAGTTAAAAAATAAAATTTGTAGCACATAGTGCGACTAGATTATTTGACTTTGATTCTTCATGACTTTCATTTTTTGCACTATAGAGTTTTGAGCTTTAAATCATTCTAGTGAAGAATTAAGTTGAGAATTTAGAAAATAAAAACATATACAAAAAAAACTTAATATTTATTCTTTAAAAAATTGTTTAATAGAAATAGGTACAATATAGAAGGAAAGTCTAAATTATTAATATCTTTAAGATGAATATAAAATGTACTAATCCCAATGGTGAGATTG
Source organism: Pseudoscleropodium purum (assembly GCA_963969395.1). Taxonomy (NCBI): domain Eukaryota; kingdom Viridiplantae; phylum Streptophyta; class Bryopsida; order Hypnales; family Brachytheciaceae; genus Pseudoscleropodium; species Pseudoscleropodium purum. The sequence goes on along the minus strand of OZ017798.1, from coordinate 7,213,227 downwards.
TTCTAGCAAGCAAATAAAATCATGTGGAACCTATCTTCTATGAAAAATTGTAAAAATTACATTAAAAAATAAATCCTACAAATTATTTTTTTAAGAAGATGCTTTAATTGTGCAATTTCAAGATTGTCCATAACTTTCTCATAAAAATCCAAACGGAAGCTTTTTATGCAAACAAAAATATAATCTATGAGAAAATAAAATTAAAATTTTTGAATTGTTTTTTTGTTGGGTTCCATCTCTTGTATTTTGAGCTTATTTGGGTATAACCTTTGTTGACTTCCTAGTCACCGATTAGAAAAAAAATTAAATTCCTACAAAGTTAATCAACTTTTTCATAATCAAAACAAAAATTGAGACCATAGATATGTGCCCATAATGCCATTTATCCTCCAAAAGGACAATGGTCGCTTAGAAGTTAAAAGATTGATTATAATTGCTAACAAAATCAGTATTTTAATTTTACATGTCAATTACGTGTGTTGTCATGAGTTGTTTCCTAGTTGACATTATCAACTATTGATATTTGAATTTGAACATTAGCTAGTTCTATATATTAATAAATTAAATGTTGTAGAACTTCAAGTATTCATTGAAATATTAAACATTGATGATCTAATAGAGTTTTACTAAAGGTGCCCCTTATTTTTATTGCATTTTCACTCTTATGACTTTAAAATGTGTATATTTGAAGTTTAATGATTTTGTTGTATCCGCCAAGTTTATTCCAATAATTTTTAGAGATTAGCTAGATGGTGGTGATTAATAATAATTTTTGGAGTTGAACTAGATGAAAGTTAGTGAATTGGATGATATATCATTCAAATTGGATGAAAAATATTCAAATGTCAATGCTAAAGTCTTATATTATGTGTCCCAAAATGTTTTCTTTCAAAAATTTGGTACTAGAAATGATAATTTTAGATTATTTTTAGTGAAAATATATTAAAAAACCTTTTGGATTAAAACATATATGATTCTATTTATCTTATGAGAATTTAGATTTACTAATGAAAAGAAAAATCCATTAAAAATAATATATAACTGGGTGATTGCAAGAAACACCTTTTGTTTTCGTTATATTCACTAGTATTAGCTAGTACTAGTGACCTTTTGGAAAAAAATATTTAAAAATAAATAAAAATATAGATAGTTAGCATAATACTATAAATAATATATCACCAAAATTTCAAATCTCAAAAGAATTTGGATCAAAAGTTATTCATAAAATAGAAAAACAAAGCTTTTAAAGAAAATAGATACTTTGACATTTTAATCTATAAAAAATAGGAAAAATAATTTTCAAAGAAACCACAAATTGCCAATTTGAGAAGACTTCATAATGAATAGATTTTACTAAGTAAATAATCATTCTTGAAACCATTTTCAATGTTCAAAATTGCCCGCGCAAGGAAGCCTTGTTTGCATGAATGTAGAAGACATAAAATAATGTTTTTTTAAGTTCGTTTTGGTGGGCACATGCGTCTTTAGTGTAGGAATAAAGCACAAAAATTTTAGCTTTAGATCATTAATTTTGGATAGTCCCTAGTACTAAAAAGTAAAAAACCCTAAACTACAAAGTGTGACAAATTAGCTAAATCTAAATTTAAATATAAAATAATTTTTGGATATCATAAAAAATTCAAATACATTGATTTGAATCTATAAAAGATATGGCCAATCACAACTTAGAAACTGCAAGTGTGACACAAAATAATACTAGTGTTTCTTGCATTCATCCAACCAATCCAAAGCTATGCTTGACTACTTTACAAGTTAACAACTCAACTGCAAAATCTAGGCAAATTCAATGGTGGTCATGGGGTATTAAGGAATAATACTATAATAGCATCAAAACAAAGTGTCCAAAGCCTACATTTGCAATAAGCTAATACTATGTACATGAGCCTTTAGCATTGTGCTTTCATTGCTTTGGTGCTTAATACTATTCCTTGCTGTCCCAAATTCACCCTCTTTGCTACAGTAGTACAAAACTGGAAAAATAAAGACTTTTTTCTTCTAACCAATATCAAAGTTTGACAATGACACCATGATCAATACTTCCTATTTCATTGAATTTTTTTTTTAAAAACAAGTTTATAAAGTTTGATTTTTTTGTACTATAGAGGACTAAAGGATTTCACCTTGAGCGTCCTATTGAAGATCACCAAACTTTAAATTCTACTACTTCTAACTGTACGTATTTAACAAAATGTTCAGTCAGGAACATACATGACACCCAATTGGAAACCAAAAAAAGATACAACCGCACATACGAACTACGAAGAGTTTGCATCACTTTCATGATACTTGTGAGACAACCATTATGAGATAATGGACAACTTGTTAGGTTATACAAATTATAAACGTTATATAGTTTACACTCAATAGCTAGAGACACACAGTTCTGTTATTCAAACGTTGTCTCTCCTTCTACAAGAAGGCTGCGTACTCAATTATATATTACTACATATATTAATATACAACTTGTATTCATCCTCGTCTTGTCTGTCTCTTACATTTACAACATAGTATCAAAGCATGTTACTTAAAAGGTTTGCAACATGTGCTTCTCTTCAAGTCCTCTACAGAAGTATTCAAGCAAAGATATGTTTGATCTATTTATCATTGATGAAGATAGACTTGTAAACGGATTTATTAATATCCATCTTGAACTTGTTGAATCAACACCGCAAGAAAAAAAAGAAGATCAACAACTTTGAGAATTCGAAATTATTCCATACCAAATCTCAAATGTGCTTGTAGCTTATCTGAATGCAATAAGTATTTTAAGCCAATTCGATGCACCTGGCCAGTTTGATGAAATGAACCTGCAATATTTTATTGACGAGTTGTTTAATGCTCATTAGAGCCAATCTGGAGAGAAGTTTGGACTTGCTTTAGTCCAATTATGGCCTTGTCTTTTGCCAACTTGGCTCCTTGAGCCTATAAAATTCCACCTCTCACTGCTTCGAACTATGCATCAAGGAGTATCAAAATCGAGATGCTCTTCATCAAGTCCGAATTATGATCCATTGTGGATGGTATGGAAGCTCAACCTGCCTCCTCCGCTATTGCCGGTTTAACAGCCTAGTGATTGAAAGATTCCAAAGCCCAAGCAGACATCCTTCTCCATTGTGGAGAAAATCAATTAATTTCTTTACAACCTTTAACCACTTCAAAGTTAGTTTGGGATCGGATTAAGAAAATTTATCAAAAATCTAATCAAGCTTCACAAGTACATTTACATAAACAGTTATGTCAAATGATGATGTTTGAAAATGATGACGTCGTTTCATTTTTGGAATCGTGGCAAGCTTTACTTCAAGAAGCTGCCATTTCAAGATGTACTTTTTCGTATGCCTAGCAGGTTAATCTCCTACTTGGAGCTTTGCCAGAATTTTAGAGCACATTTGTCACCACTCAAGGGAGATTACTTGATCTTACATTGATTAATCTTCTCTCCAATATTTTGTAGCAAAATACGATTAATCTTTCAAAGCATGAAACACCTAAAACCAATGCTTTTTACATGAAAGGCAAGTTTATTAAACCAACTAATAATAAAAAATCTTCTTCAAATTAATTTCAAAAATTGAGCTAGTCAAAGTTCAACAACTCCACGCAGCAGAGTTCTTCTAATTCTAATCAATCTCCTAATTCTTTTGTTATTATTTGTCACTATTGTGGAATTCCAAGGCATAAAACACCTGATTGCTATAAAAAGAAGCGCGAGCAATCCCAAAATGGGCACCAATCTAATAATGCCCTTCCCATTGATTCTACGTCATATTTGTTCTTTGCTACATTTGCTACATCAGCTATTTCCTTGTCTTGGTACCTCGACTCAAGTGCCAATCAGCATATGTTCTTGACTAAAGATCTTTTTTGAGATTATAATACTTTGGATACTCCAAGAATCATTCTACTTGGAGATAACAATTCATACAATGCACTTGGCTACGGATTTGTACTCTTCAAGATACCAAGTGGACAAAGTCTACTTATACCAAATATTTTATACATACTTGGTCTTGCCAAAAATTTAATTTCTATAAGCCAACTTACAACTACAAGACATACAATGCTTTATTTTCTTATCTTTATAGATGATTGTTCTCAATTTACTTATATATACTTCTTATCGAAGAAATCAGTAGTTTTGTCATACTTTCAAGTTTATACAGTACTTGTCAAAAATTACTTTGGTGATCGTAAGATTCTTATTCTTTGTTCTAACAATGGCAGAGAATTCATGTCAAATGCTTTTAATCGGATTTGTGAGGATCAAGGCATTCAACACCAACTCACTAACCCCTATAACCCGACTCAAAACGGTATATCGGAACGTAATAATCATACTTTGGTTGAAGCTGCTTGTAGCATGCTCAACGTTGCTCATCTCAATACCTCCTTTTGGGCTAAAATTGTTGCTACCGCCTATTACTTGTAAAATTGTTCTTATACTTCAATATTGACAAATGTTACACCTTATGAGTTATGGATAGGTCTCAAGCTTGACTTGAGTCATCTTCATATTTTTAGGTGTTTAGCTTATGCTCATCTACAAGATGGATAACGCAAGAAATTAGATTCTAAAACAATCAAAAACATTTTTATTGGCTATGGTTTTCCTACTGGAATTAAAGGTTATTGCCTTTACAATCTTGAGACTAAAAAAATATGCACAAGTTGTGATGTTGTTTTTCGTGAGGATTTATTCATATTTAGTAGCTAGCTTGGTGGTGCTTCTTTTGATTCTTCATGTTTCCACAATCAACTTGAAGATATTGATGAACCTTATTTTGTCCCTGAAATTTTGACCTTGTAGTCAGTAATACCTAATTGCCAACCAAGAAATATCAATTCTACTTCCAACGTGCAGCTGACCCACCTGCTACTCTGCCACCTCCCGATTCTTATAAATCACCACCCTTGTCTTTGACTGGGTTGTCTTTACATTAGCGTGCCCACATCTGTCAAGATCAACTTGATCGAACCCCATCCTGACGAGTCTCTGCATGTTCCACTAAAGGCCAACAACACACTCCTAGATTCTATGACACAAATCTTTATAGCTTTGGCTTATTAGCTCAAATTGCTAAGCCAATGATTGTTTTTGAAGCCCTTTCCAGTGACAATGCTCGTGATTGAAAAATTGCAATGGATAAGGAGTACAATTCCTTGCTTATTAACAAGACTTGGGAGCTTGTGGATCCTCCACCTCATCAATCCGTAATCGGTACCAAATGGCTCTTTTAGCACAAGTACCATGCTAATGGATCGATTGCTCGCTTCAAAGCTCGATTTGTTGCCCATGGCTTTTCCCAACAACTAGGCTTTGATTTTTATGAGACTTTTCTCCAATCATAAAAATGACTTCTTTAAGACTGGTACTTGTTTTTTATTATAATATTGGAACCAGACAAGTGCATACTCAATGAAACGTGAATAGTAATCATGTTTTATTGTAAAACTTAAGAGCGTACTGTATCTTGGAAAACAGACAACAGTAACAACACACGTAGAAGGTGGGAGGTCATAGACTCATGAGAGAGACGACTATGTTATCATCCACTTAACGATTTCAAAAAACGCCAATAACGATACTATTATCTACTTACGAAGCTATCACTAGATGATTGCTTCTACGTTCCCAACAATGTATCCAATACTTTTGCAACATTATACGATTATTATGTGCATCAAATGGATGTGACTGTTGCATTTTTGCATGGTATTTTATGAGAAGAAATCTTTATGTCTCAACTAGAAGGATATGTCTAGCCTGGTAAAAAACACAAAGTGTGTTGTCTTTTAAAATCCCTTTACGGACTCAAGCAAGCACCACGTGTTTAGTATGACCTGCTTGATACTTTTCTATTAATTCAAGGCTTTCTCAAATGTATTGCAGATTCTTTTGTCTATTTTAAACATCATCAATCTTTTTATAATATTACTCGGCTTATGCATTAATGATCTTGTTTTAATTTTCAATGATCTAGAATATCTTTCAGTTCATAAAGCCTTGCTTTCTCAATGATTCTCTATGGCAAATAATAAAGAAATTGCATATATTCTTGGCATTCAAATCAATCATGATCAACCTAATAAGATTCTTCAATTAACTCAGTCAAAATATATTAAGAACATCTTAAATAAGTTTAATATGTATGCTTGCAATCTAGTTTCCATACCGCTCGAAGCTGGCATCTATTATTCTCAAGCTCAGAGTGACAACCTCACCTAGGCCAAAGTTATTGCTATGACTTCTATGCCATATAAGTAAGTGCTTAGCACTTTACAGTACATGGTTTCACGCATTAGGTGGAACCTTGTGTTTCCAATTAATCATTTGTCTTCATTTATGTTCAATCCCGCCCTAGTTCATTGGCTTGGAGTAAAGCGGATTCTCCGTTATTTGAAAGGCACCATGCATATTGGTCTTTTACATAGTGGTGCTCATTTTAATGCTTCGGTTTCTCATACTCTTATTGACTGGTGCAATGCTGATTGGGCTAGCGACCCAGATTCTAGATGTTCCACTTCAAGATATATTTTTCAACTCGATTCTGCATGCTTTATTTCTTGGCAAAGTAGAAAACAATCCATTGTTGCTCTTTCCTCTACTGAAGCTGAATACATTGCTGCAGCAACAACTGTCAAAGAGTTGATATGGCTTCAATCAATCATTTTCAAGCTACAATACACTCTTCAGCTTCCTAATATTCTTTACTCGAACAATCAATCATGTATTGTTCTAAGTGAGAACACCAAGTATTATGATCGCTCAAAACATATAGACTTGCGCTATCATTTCCTCCGGGAGAAGGTCCAATCTCAACTACTACAACTTATGTTTATTTCTACAACTACAATGCCGGCTAATATTTTAACTAAGTCGCTCTTCAAATTAAAACACTATACTTGTATTCATAGCTTCGATCCACCAACTTCCTCTGGTTCACAACAAGGGGGCATTATATGTTACTCTCTCTTTGAAGCTGAACAAACTCACCTCAACTACAAGTCTTTTTCAAAGTTCAAATTTGAGTTTACTAATTCAGCTTTGCAACTGAAGGGGGCATGTTAGGTTATACAAATTATAAACGTTATATAGTTCACAAGCAATAGCTACAGACACACAGTTCTATTATTCAAACGTTGTCTCCTTCTACAAGAAGGCTATGTACTCAATCATATATTACTACATATATTAATATACAACTTATGTTCATCCTTGTCTTGTCCATCTCTTACATTTACAACACAACTTACAAAAAATTCTAACCATATTTCATCCATGTTAATGTAACCTCCAAGCTAGGTAGGTCCCACGCATGTGCACATACAATTGTGTTGCTGTGATCGATCAGGCCCATGTTGCAGTACTGGGGCATCACAAGGGATGAAACCGCGCGATGGAAGCAGAATATACTCCAATCGATCATTCAGAGATCGAAGCTGACTGAGTGATAGTGGAATTGGGTGGTACTATTGGTCCACAATTGCCTGAAATTCATCGATCGACAAAGTTCGGCTACAGTGCACGCCAAGGTCTCCGGTCCACACACCAGCACTCCCACTTCCGCCCCGCCGAAGTTGTCATGCAGATCACGGACCTCACCCATCTCCTCTGCGAACACTCACAACGTACGTGAGAATTTGAACGTACGTCAGTTTCGAGTAAGAAAAATGAGACTTGCAGCATTGACATGATGCGGCACAGGAATTATTATCCTTAGAAGGCGAATTCGTATAGATAATCAGGATTATCACCGTCATATTATTCATGCAAAAGATCAGGCGAGAAGGGGATCACGGATTCATCATACCAGGGAGGTTGGGGCGACTACCGATGACAATGGTGCTGCGGTCCAGAAGCGTTTCCAGACGCCCGGTCTCCTCGATGTCTGCACCGTGAAGTTTGTCTTGGACCATCTGAAGCTCGTGACTTTGATTCATCGCGGCAGATGGTTTGGACAAGAACTTCGAACCAAGCTTGGCGCCGTAAACAGCCGCCCCCCCGAAGATGATGATGGCGATGGCCATTGTGAGAAAAAAAAGACTCACGTCGTAATAATTAGCAAGTTCATACGTGTATTCCACGATGTCGGAGTTCGGAAGGTACACATACACTCGGAACAACGCCAGAAATAGCGTCAGTCCAAGGCCCGCGGCGGCTGTCACGCCTGCGAACGGCATGAGATTGCTCCCACTGCCCCCTTCCTCCACTCCTCTCCACGGACCGGCCTGAGCCGTGTTTCCGTCATCAGTCGGAATTTCTGTGAAGCCGTTATTATCCGCACCTTTCTCTTTTAATTCAAAGCTGACCTCGTCCATGCCCTTGGACAAGACAGGTTCGGCACCAGGCTTCTCCGCAGTGATGAAGACCTTGACGTTCACCCGAAACTCCGAGTCCCGGGACCCGTAGTTGGTGAAGATTCGTGCAGGGTCGCAGAACTGGTCTTTGAATGCATTCAGTTCGGCGCGAGTTTTCACGCACCAAATCAAGTCCACTGTCGTCGGCAGCCCGACCTCGTCGCTCTGGTGTCGATAGAGGATGTCCGTGATGATGGCCATGAACGGCGTCACGCCAATTCCGCCAGCCACCAGGAGCAGATGCTTGTAATCGAGGAAGTAGTTGGACTCATGGCCGTATGGACCTTCGGCGAACAGTTTCAGTGAGATTGGGCACTTTCCACCTGAACTCACTTGGCTGTGGGGATTGGCTTTATTCTCCTCTATGGCCTTGCGAAGATTGTCCGTCCAGTCGCCGAGTGGTTTGATCAAGACGGACATGTACTTGGTGTTGTCCAACGGCGTCGAGGCAGTGCTGAAGGGATGCCACTCCAGTTTCGCCAAGCCGCGGAGGTTGACGAACATGAAGCTCAAGGGATTGTACGAGTTACCCGGGGAGACGGGAAGTTTCAACTCCACAATGCCAGTTGGGATTACTCTGGCTTTGACCCCCCGGATGGACCTCCTCGACTGCAGGAAGCGCAGAAATCGGTCGATGAAAAACAAAAATGGTCCGGCGAGGAAATACCCGGTCAGCCAAACGCCCAGGTGATACACTGTAAACGCAAAGAAAATAATGTACAACTGATGGGCGTTGAAGAAGAGGTTGAAGTGACGCCGTCGGACCCATGCTAGAGACGTCGGCCACATGAAAAGGCCGGCGATAAGTGCTATCACTCCAGCGAGATTTGAAATTCCCGTTTTCTGCCATTTCACAAACTGCAAACAACAGTACGGCACAGTTCCAGTCAGACTTGCCAATATTTGACCGAGCGCATATCGGCACAGGATACTAATAGCGTTTCGAAGAAGTCCCCGGCTCCTGTTCTAATCATGTTACAAACTGCCAGCAACTAATCTATTACTACAGTCACAAGGCTGGACTCATGCCTCGACTTAGTGTGAATGTATGCCACTCATGGAGGCCGGAAACCGAGTTCTTAACTCACAAACATGCCACTGATCTACAGCTGTCCTACTGGAAAATTCTACAAATATCTCACGCACACATGTATAATGATAAAATTTGATCTCGACTGACTTCGCTGCATCGAGACAGATACAATTACGGCGTGGCGGGTTGCTTACCAAATACGCTTCGTCCATCATACCGTAAAAGATACCGTAAGCAACACCGTGACCTAAGACGAGGATGAGCGTCAAGTGCCCGAGCCAAACATGATGCTTCACAGCGTGCTCGAAGGGGATGTCAATCAACTTGAGGATTGGGGAGCCCCTTGTGACAGGCACAAACAGCAGAGCAATAGGGATCATCGACACCCATCCCAGCATCACCGATATGTACTCGAGCTTCATCATTGCACTGCAGCATTTCATGATCCCCAGACAGTCAGGCACCCAGATCAAGAGCATAAATGGTATAAACATCTGGCTGCGTGCACAGAATTCCAGACATGCAAGATTCGAACTGTTGACTTTGACCGAGTCGGGAGGCAAATTCTAGGTCAGCTGTACGTGGGACTTACTCGGTGTATTTGGGATCGGTATTACCGGTCTCTCCAGCATCGATGACCTTGAACCAGTCCATTGTATACTTCCAGAATTGCCACAAGACAACAAAGTTCACCATGAGAAAGCCCACTATTTCTACGGCGTTCATCATGCCCAATGGTCCTCTCACCAGCAGCGGTTGCGTAAACAAACCATCCCACACGCGCCTCAGCCATCCGTTCCTTTGCTTTGATGCCTTCCTTCTGCAGTGAGCAAATTGATCAGCAGTACGTAAGTCAGTGTGTCATCTCCAAACGTGACAGTCATTCTTTAATAGAGACCGAGTAAATCAAACCCAGCAGTCTGAGGACTCAGGAAACTTCATAATTAACTGTCACTTGTACAGCCGAGACAACAGGCTGGGGGGAACGTCACCTGGTGGGATAAGCTTTGTCAAGTTCAAGAGACACGCATGCTACAATTGCCAACACCAGAATTGGTGCTGAAAACTGAACCAAGGTTGACCCTGCAGACCAAGCCAGAACAACACACATTAAAATTCCAGTGTTAATGCAAACCAAAGTTCGGAAGAGTAGAATCAAAACACTGCACCATGGCTGCTCTAGGTCCCTACAACGACGTCATAGCATCGACGAAAAGGTCATTTTCGTTACAGCAACTTAGCACTATCCAGCCATTCAGACCGCCATATATGTTTGACAATCTGACTGCCCAAAGCATTTGAACTTTAGCCGGTACTAACAGCTCAGGTCAAACAGTTACACACTGTCTGAAAACCAACAGTGGGAAGTTGATTCAACGAGGTGGATGGTTGAAACAGCATCCGACTGTTGATTTCTTCATGCTGTCTGAACAAATCAACAATAGAACGGCGATATCAGTCGGACAACTGAAAATGCGCCAATTCGACTGAAATCTGTCAGTTCCATGAACATCAGAGGCTCTGAAGTCAGGAAACCAAGTCAAATGAAACAGCTAGCTTACCAGCCCCTCCCCACTGCTTGTTCTTCTCGAACGCGTAGTACACTTTGTCGGAGAACTTATAGCCAACCTTCTCATCAGGCATGCTGATCCATACAAAGGTGTAGAATGCTGCGATCAGCCACGCAAACCCCCACAGCAGGTACTTGACTGGCATCACCCATCTCGGTGTCCCGCTTGCAGATGAGAGACCGGACTTCATGACGGCTGCTGCCATTGCTGTGTCGATTGGAACCTCGAGCCAATCTCGAGTTGAGAGGAGAGACTCCGAACAGGCAGTCCGAAGGTCGAGGACCTCTTAATTCCTCACCATATGTGCAAACCTTCGTGCTGATCACTCACAGGTCAACACTTAGCGCTCCCTTCGATAAGTAGTCGCACCGTACCAACCTTGTAATGCCACAACTTTGATCGTACAGAGGATGTCATTTATACGTTTGCTTTCTCCTTGAAATTGATCCGGAAATCAAATATTACAGGATTAAAAACGTGCTTCGTGAGGTTTTACCGTACACGACGAAAACCACATACGACATAGTTTGCTTGAAATAATATGCCCCTTTGGCTACTTGAGGAGTTGAGGGCGGTATTTTTAGAATCAAGAGGATCAAGATGAGCCAAGTGGACGGAATCAAATTTTCAACCAGGTTCATGTCAACGCATATCGAATGGATTCCTGCTGAACTACCTCTTTAATCTCTCACTCGTAATCAAGCACTGTGTAATGGAATGGGGAATTCCATCAGCACGTACACATTTTGACCTGATCCAATTGCAGCTCTGTGAATTTGACTACTTACCTCTTCATTCTGCCCTCTGAAAATAAACCAGTCTAGTATATGCCACACGCTTGCCACAGTTTCATTGACTACAGCGCACTTGGCACACATGCAAACTCACGTTGCAGTGAAATAATAGTAGGGACCCCATTTACGAGGTAAGATTAGAGTGACTTGATCGAGGCGACGAGATTTCATCACGACGTCGGATTCGTAACGTGTGGCTGGGCGTGAAAACATTATCTGTAGCATGCCGGTTCGCTTCATTTCAAGCATTTTGCAGCGCTTTTGCCGGATGTAAAGTCCAATGCAGCACTATAGAATCACGGGTGAATTGCATGTACGCAGAGAAGTGACAGAACTCTGCCGAATGAAGGAACAGTAAAGGTGCCTTTGGGTCCCTATCGAGAACTTTCAGGTCTGTCCGTGTCGTGACCTTTCCCCTTGGCGGGTCTTGGTGGGGTGATTTGGTCCTGTGTTCTCTTCTTTTTTTTGGATTGAAATTTTCGTTTGTGCTCAGACAAAAACGAAATACGAAACCACTCAGCTCTACCGAAACGATGCTGATCCGGTCCATTGAGAGCGCCGTTCCGCACACACGTACAGTCGGCGAGCGCACCCGTGCAGGCACAGGCAAACCCATCGCGACCGCAAACGAAGTCTCCCAGCGGCGCAGCAATCGTGTCCGTCTGAACGAGCATATTGCATGGATCTTGGATTGTAGCTCAAGAGGAAGGAATCCCACCCAGTCTGGTGCGAGTGCTGAGTTCGGGCCTCACGCGCTCCACACGACGGACTGCCGGGTCGGCGCGTGTCCAGGGTGGACGCAAGCGAGGTGAACGCACGCTCAAGTCTGCCGTGGCGCAAAACTAGGTTCCCATGCACGTACAGTGACTTTTTATTATTTATTTTTAGGATATTATCACTGCAGCATGTTACGTTGGGCGTTGTGAAAGCACCCCGACGTCCCCTTTCGACTTTCGTGCCCTACGGAGTGCCTGGCAAGGCAAATGCGGACTGCACAAGTGGAGGACAGGTCTAGATTGCCCTGTGTTTACCATTGCGGAATTCCAAAGGCAGCCCAGCGGGATGCATCGATCAGTAGTTGATGAAACTGGAACTTTCAAATCTTGACATTCCGGCTTGGATCGATGGTCATTCTGGCTTCGATCAGGTCGGTGGTTTTCTGGGAAGAATCGATCAGTCGTTCAGGAAACTGGAGCTTACAAATCTAGTTAGACATTCCGGCTTGGATCGATGGTAACTCTGGCTTCGATCAGGTTGGTGTTCTTGTCCTCGTATGTTGATTCTGATTGAATTTAGAAAGAGCATAAAATGTCGGTGCAAGCAAGGATGATAAAGTGTACCATGATATTAACCCCTAAATGATTTTTACTATGTTTTCACCAAAACCGCTTCCAAACTGCCAATTTCTAGTAAATATATCACATTTTAGAAAAAAAAACATTTTTGAACATATGGAATTATAGGATCTTGTAGCAATCTTATTTGAAAACATGTGGAAAAAATTCAAAAATTTTCACCATGTAGATTGCAAGTTATTAGTATTTAAAGTGATAAATTTTTTTCTTTTGGCCTTGCAAAAATCCAGGCAATTGCATTTCAGAATGTGATATTTGTATGAAAAAATGTCCAAATTGGTGGTTACTCTTTGAATTCATTTTTCAAGTCAAGTTGGCTACATGCTTAAAAAATTTCAAATCATTTGGAATCATACAACATATAGAAAAAAATAGTAAGTAGAAAAAAGTAAAGAATGATTCAAAATATTAAATTGTTAAGAATTTATTTATGGAATTGAAAAATGCCAATCTAAATGGTTATAATATTGTAATAAACAATCTATACCTAATGTATTTTTTTTCCAAAAGTATTGAAAATTGAGTTAAATAAAGGACTTTCAAGTTTGTCTTAGAATAGAGATTCAATAACAACCTACAAACTCCCACAAACCATGGTTGTCATACTGGATAAGTTACTATTCATTTCATGTTTTGTATGACATGAATAGTAACTTGTCCAGTATGACAACCATGCCACAAACTAAAATTTTTCATAACTTTTGATTCATTGATCAAAATGGAATGATTCAAAACTTTCCAAGTATATACATTAGAAGATTTTGGGGGCCTCCGGATGTCTATGAGTTATCACAACCTACGAATACAGGGAACAGGTTTGGTGTAATGGTTTGATATGGCTGAGACCTTGCCACATCATTGACCAAAATATTTATTTGTTTGTTTGTTTTTAATTTTTCTTTTGCATTTGGAGACTAAAATTTATTTATTTTTAATTTATTTTTTTGAAAAAGATAATTTTGACAATGAGCCGTTCCCCTTGTTGCAGGGGAACAGGCCCAAAATAGGCTTCTGGACCCCCCAAAACTATTCTAATGTAAATCTAGAGAACCAATTTCAAATTTTAATTTCTTAAGAAAATGATTTTTAAAGAAGTTTTTTTTTTGTTGCTTGGGTTGCCCGTTGAGCAATGAAAAGTATATATTATACAAAAACCTTAACCTTTTAACCATGTAGTCAAAAGTTATAAAAATTGTTGGGCCTTAAATTTACTCCTTGGGCACATGTCATGTCAAAATTTCAAATAAAATAAATAAAAACTCCATTCATAGCGAGCTGCCCAAAATTTCTATTTTACCAAAAAAGTAAAAAATGCAATTTGGGCATTTGAGGGTTAATGACAATTTAGTTGAAGTAGTATGATTTTGGTGCTCATAATTGTGACGTTTGTAGAAAGGTCTAAGACATGTATTGTTTTATGCTTCAAAATCTATGTTTTGAAAGGTACTTTGTAATTTAATCCTCAAAGTTGGTCGCCATGGAAATCATGTCTTATAGTACCATATAAATTCTTGGCTTAAAAAAATGCAAAAGCATTGATTGGAAGTCAAACTTCTATAAAAGAACTCCCTTTTTTACACAAAATTTGGAAGGTGAATAGTTGCACACTTGCACTTTTATCGTGCATAGAAAATTCTTTTGTCTTTCATTGACTCAAAAACGTCCTCAATATCATTTATTAAATCTTTAGAATATTGCTAAAGTGGTAATGTATTGAGATTGATACATTGTACTATTAATGAAGACTTGAAGAGTTAACAAAGTATATTGGGTATCATGAATCCTAAATTGACGGACAATGTCATGTCATGTTGAAGTAGACTATTTATAGACTTCCAATATTCTATACAATGTTCGGTCATCATTAGAGAAAATCTAGACTCTCTACTTTCTAGAAAGCTAGGACAAATAGCTGATAATTGTCATTCAAATGTGCAAATATATTGAAATAGGAATTAAAAAATAATAGGATTTAATTAAAAAATTTTAATTTTGAAAATCAAAATTCCTTACAATCAAATGTAGCACCTAAGGCATTCATGTAATACATGAGTTTTTCTTAAATTAATATTTTTTCAATTTTTTCAATTTTTTTTTCATTTTTTGCTATATTCGTCTATTTGCACTTTTGGCCAAAAAAAACGACCCTCTAGAGAATCCAATTTCTTTTATAATACATGTTTTTTTTCAATGAAATACTAAAAAAAATTTAAGCTTGAATTTTGAAAGCTTATAATTAAAAATGAAGAATTCAAAGTTTAAAACACACCTAATTTAGAAAAAATTATTTGGAAAAATAAAATAAACCATATGTATACAATTAATCCAATTAAAGACCCTAAGGTCTCAAACATCCTAATTCCTAAAACTAAACTAAAGAAGAATTTGCAAATAAAACAACCTATAGGGCTAAAACTAACTCAAGTTTTCTTATGCTTTGTAGTTTAAGAACTAACCATTTTTATTTTATTGAAGACTTAGAGATTATAAGCATAAATTCTACAAAAAAAATAAATCTATATAAATTTTTATAATTACATCTTGTAATCTAGTATCCCATAAGAATAAAAATAGAGCTTTGAAGGAGAAAGTCATTTTGACTTAAATAAGCATTGCAAATCTAGAGAAATAAAAAATAAATTTTTTGAAAAAAAACATTTTATAAATATTAAAATTGCAATCTACCATTTTATTTGAGGTAACATTCATTTTTTTAATTAAAAATATCTATTATTTTCTATTTTCTATTTTTTGATATATTTACATTGCTGGCTTACCTAAAGTCAAACAACCTCTTGAACTCTAATTTTTTTCTAATGCATTGGAAGAAATTCAAGATGACCCCAAGAACTCACTATTTAATTATAAACCCAAATACATAATTATGCAAAGATTTCATTTTATCACAATGCAAGTGGTTGACATTATAATGTAATACTTTAAAGTTGACCTTTGAAATACCTCTAAAGTTTTGGCATGAGCTTTTGTATACTATATACCATCTTCATGCATTTGAAGACTAAAATATTCTAACAAAAAACTTTAAAGAAAAAATTGATGCTAATGATGTAGAAGAACAACACTACAACTACTCTCTATTCAATTAAAGACTCAAATAGCTTATGTTTAAAAAGAAAAGAATTTGAATTTAATAGCATTTAATATATAAATTGCCTTACAAATTCTATGAAATCAGTTGTGAAAATAAAAGAAGCCTTCTTCTACTACTAGAAACAAAAGTGGTTTGCAATGCAAGGTTGGTCATACTAAAATATGACTAGGGAGCAATGAGCAATAACATATTAACATTTGAGCAGTAGATTTTTTATTTATTATATTTTTAACTTTCATAATTTCTATTAATTCTACAATTAAAAATGAAGTTTTAAATTTTTTTTTAAAATTGGATGTAAATCACTTATTTCATCTATTGTTGTGGATGGATGAAGATGATGGCAAATGAATGTAGATGAAAGTTGATGGATGAAAAAAAATTGGCTCTAAATTTTTCATATTGATTCAAATCAATGGCATCATAAAGCATCTAATTTAAAGATGGATAAGGCACATTCATTTGATGTAGATGCAATTGATGTAAATTGTTCACATTGTATACACATCGGCTTCATGTAGGGTCCTAAGAGCCTCTTTGGTTCCAAAGACGATTTTAGGAAGACAATAATCATAAGCATGGATGGCTTGAATTAGATTGGTGAAGTTCCAAACTCACATGTATTTTTGGGGGGTTACAAAGCAGAGTTGACGAATCTCAACGTCCACCCCAAAATAGCGTCCATTTTCCGGACGTCTAGACGTCCGGACGCACGGACGCTAGCGGACGCAGCATCCTGACCGTCGTCAGAAAGCAGACGGGCGGGGCGGACGGCCTGAGGCGGAAGCCCAGATCGTGCGGACCAGATCAGTCCGCGCATCGATCGGACGGCTGTAATCGGGCGGACAGGGGACAGGCAGACGCTGCGTCTGTCGGGACCGCGAATGTCAGCGGACGCTGCGGACACAATGTCCACGTCCGGACGTCATGTCAACCCTGTTACAAAGCCCTCCCAAACACTCCTTCTAAACATTCCTACATGAATTGATTGAGTAGTGAAATCATCTTATATACCACATTTGCAAAGAATCCCTAAGAGCCTCTTCGGTTCTAAGGAGGCTCATAGGGAGATGATAATATAGAGTAGGGATGGTCAAAATGCCTCGTTAGATTCTAAGGAGGCTCATAGCTATAAAGACAATAATCATAAGCAAGGATGGTCTAAAAACCTCTTTGGTTTTGAAGAGGCTTATATATTTGCAAGACATAAGCACATGTAGACCCATAAGCCTCCTCAATTCCAAGAAGGTATTTAGTGAGCTACCAAAATCTTAACAATTTGAAAACTGAAGATTAAGATTGATTCATGGAAGGTTTAAAGGATGAAAGGAGAAAAAAAAATGTGGTCCTTCATTTGTCATTGGATCCATTGATCCAAAGTTTTAAAGTTGCTAAAGTATAAGTAGGAAGCAATAAGTATTGAACATTGAATAATAAGTGGTGAGCATTTTTAGAAAAAATTATAGAAAATTTAAAACTTTTCATCATATGATGCCTATATCTATGGTTTAGGATTAAAAAAATATGACTATAAATGAGTCTAAAGAGGATGAATGGGGATAAATGGATTTGGATGAATTTTTTGTAATTGATTTTGTTGGATGAAATGCATTTGTTGTTCATTGCATTAGATGATAGATAATTATTGAATGGGACTAAAAACTTGATTGTTTAAGATAAGGGTTGATGTCTAAGTATCTTCAATCAAAAGTAAATACTCTAGAAACTAAGGACTTGTATTCACATGGCATTATAAAACCATTTAAAAAAAGACATTGTTCTCAATTAAAATTTATATTTCCTTTCAAACATTAATAGAGTCTAAAGTTGACTAAATTTATTCCTATGCTAAGACCAACATTTATGAATTCTAATTATACATTACCATCTAAAAAAAGTCATAAGAGGGAATTTGAGGGCAACAAAAGTCCATTTCAAGCCTATTTCCTTTAATGTTCCCCCCATAGCAAAGGAACGGTCATCTATTAGAATTTCTTTTTCAAAAAACATAAATAAATTGATTAATTAATTCCTAAAATGCAAAAAAAAATTGAAATTTTAAATTTTAAATTTTTTTTTAGATTTGATGTGACCAGAGTTGACGAATCTCAACGTCTGTTCCAAAATAGCGTCCGTTTTCCGGCCATCCAGACGCTAGCGGACGCAGCGTCCCTCCCGCCGTCGGAAGGCGGATGGGCGGGGCGGGGCGGACGGACAGGGCGGACGGGGCGGACTTCGCATTGCCATTAGTCATTAGAAAATTTTATATTGTTATGTAATTTGAATGTTACACAATCAGAAATGAATGCATCCACGTAAAATAAGATGTACATATAAAAATATTTTTATACGCAAATGAAAATATAGCATATTTATATATAAATATATATGTATAAACAAAATACATGAAAACATAGTTCCAATATCACTATTGAATCCTATACGATCTTTTTAAGATCTAAATCTTTCACATTCTTTTTTGTTTTTAAACAATGAAAGGACCATTGTTTTTAAAAAACAAAATTCTCTTCAAATCCTACTTTCCACCGGATGGACCACTACCTTCTCCCAAAACAAAAGGAAAATCTGTTGTACCGAGGAGTTTAGCAAATGATTGACGAATTGACCGTTGTTGACTTGGACGGACTATTCACCCTCCAAATTGAACTTCGATGTCCACCTTATGAAATTGTTTTTTGGTTTCCGGAGAGAAGTCATCGTCCTCTTCACGCTTCCTTTTTTGTTTTCTTTTCGGTAATAAATTGACTTCGTTTGCCTTCAAGGTTCTCAAGTTGCTCTCCACACGATCTACCATCGCTTGAACAACTTCATCATCTCCTTTCTCTTGCCATACTGTGAGGTAGTCTCCATCCAATAGGAAAGCCTTCCAATGCCCTATAATATCACCAACGCGCCTATCAAATGTTGCTGCCACATCTACAGATGAATGTCCTGTGCTTGTTTGTCCATTTGTATCGTAGACAGCACAAACTTTTGCAGCCTTTTCCAACTTCGACAATAGAAGGGCCCTACCTACAAGGGTGTGGTCGTATGCCTTATACTGCTCATCGAACTTTTTTCTATGGTTCACCTCCACCCAACTGTCTTCTGGTCCTCTCTCCACTTTTTTATCTGGAAAACGAAAGAACTTTTCGTGTTGCAAGCTCCAATGTCCCCCCATGTTGCGACAAAACATTTCATGGGCCGCGTCATCTACGATTCCTCGAGCCCGCAATTCCACCTCTCTATTGTGATTCATCCACACATCCAAATCCAATGGTTGCTGAGATTCCTCGTACAAATCATGCCTCTGTTCATTTACATTTCACCGGATTGGCTTCCTCTAATGTTGATAATTTTGGAATTTGTACGGCGCTTAATCAAAAAGAAGATTCCAATGATTGTACTTGTGGCCTGGAGGCATAGCTTCCAAAATACCAAACATTTCGTAGAACCTAGCACTCAATGGACTACGACATTCGGCACACACCAAACGAATGAGTGATGCTTTTACAATGCAAGTGACATGGAAAGTGTGGCGATATTGGCCCATGGTTACCGCACCTTCCGGTCCGAAGAGGCCTTGGTAAAGGCTACAACAACCATCCAAGATTGGAGAAGCTGGATCACAAGTATGCACCACTCGCTTGTCTTTCACATTAATGTGTGCTGAAAGTATGTTGTAAGGGACCCATCCTTTCTCTACTTTCAAGGCTCAATTGATGGGTGGAGCTTGGTCCTTCTTTGTGTGGTTTAACCGCTCAAACATGGCATCCATGTCTCCCCAACATGTGATCTCCGTATATCCCTTAGAAGGATGTTGGTCAAATATAGTCTTGAACCAATTCAAAGAGCTTTGAATGGCATCGCAATTTTCATTCGACTCCATTGCCAATGTTTGAAGACTTGCCATTGCTCGAGATACTACAGAGGGTCTATCTTGGAGTCTTTGTACCCATGCTAACCATCGAGAGTCCAAACCGCTAGATGGCATAAACTTCTTCAAATCCAAGGACAATTGCAATCGATTCAACTTGGATTCAACGATTCCTTTTGCTTTAATTGCCTCCTCCAATTTATGCTTCAACTCTTCAAAGTCACAACTCTCCGTTTGCGTCTCTGCATTCACGTAAACGGATGAAAGCTTTTCCATTGATGGTTGTTGTGTCGCTTTTAACATGCTCATGTCGTGACTTTCTTGTACATTCACAATGGCAGGGTTGTCGCTTGCTTCGGCCTTATCAAAAAAAAAAGAGAGCTTATCTTCACTCTCTTGAATCTCTTGACTGTCTCCGAGTATAATCACTAGTGAGATTGCAACCTCACTTGGATTTTTGGAGGTCCCTTGCAATTCTGCAATTTGTTTACGCATCTTCATCAACTCCTCCATTTGCCTCGATGATTGTTAATTTAAATGTTCAACCTCACTCTCCGAAGTCTTTAATTTCAACTCCAACACTTTGCACCTTGCTTCCACTCCTCCAAAGTCAGCAATTTTCTTCTCATATTCCACCAATTGTAGTATGTGAACATGTCTTTCTTCGAAAAGTGGTCCGAAAGTCTTCGTGAGATTCTGAAATGCTATAGCACCTTTCAACATCTCTGGTGCCATGAAAGAAAACTCCTTGGCCAAATTCATAAAAGTTGGAGCACCTTTCGCTAAAAATTCAGCTGACATCGTCATCTTGAAAGCTGTATCAAGTATATGTGCAACATTCTTTGGATCTACAAGTGGACTCATTGGAACAGCAGTAGCACCATCATCGGGGTTAGACGATCCGCCTATTTCTTCATGAAGGTTAGTAAACTGAATCGAGAGCTTCAAAAGATTTTCCAATTGTTTTGGATTGGACATGTCTTGCAAGGTTCGATGTAGAGGACTCGACAATGACGTTGTAAACGGAAACTCCTCCGCCCGCCTTTTACGCTCGGAACTCCATAATGAGGATATATTGTCAATTGTCACGCCTTGTCCACGAGGCGTATGTACTTTGTCTTCTAAACTTAACGCTGGACTAGATTCAACGCCTTGATGCATAGGCGGAGATTTGTAGACCAAACTATCAAAACAATTGTTGGCTATCAGACTATCAATTGTAGCATTAGTCTTTGCCACTTTCTCCGCCAAGACTTCGTCTACTTTACTTTTCGAAGATTCTCCGCGTTCCGTGCAAACATTGACTTTGTTTACAAACTCCGTTTGCGTTTGTGCCGCAACATTTGGTGTAAAGGTCAAACGCGTTGGAACTGAGGAAAAGACTTCACCCTCCTGCGCCGCTACATCTTTCTCCACATCTTTCCCCACATTTTTCGAAGAGCTTTCATTGATTGCTTTTGTTGGAGATTGTACAGACCATAATTCTTCAACATTTGAGGCTTTCTTCACACCATCCGTTTTCACCTCAATAGTATTTTTTAATATTTTTTCTGTTTCTCCTTCGGAATTGTACAAGTCGGAAATGTCCTTTTGATTGGCTTCAAGTAGAAGTGGGCAAGCTGTTGTCGTCGAAAACGTGCTCCAATCGATCTTGCGCTCTAATATAAGTTCCGCGTAAACCATACACGTCACGCTATAATTAATATAGCCTTTCCTTCTACGCTTGTTTCCGAATAGAACACGCCACACTTCCTCAGATCGATGGACAAAATGTTTGTTGTTGCAAGTCCATGGTTTACAACAAAAATCCCGTGTATGACTCTTGTGCAACTCCTAAGGCCACAACTTGTCAATGTGGTACATTTTAATATAGGTGCTGCACATTTTTTATGTCCAATACTTCGCATCTTCATCTTCCCACCCGCTCTTTGCTTTAATTGTAGGGTCATTTAAAATGTCAAGCCAAAGGTCATGTATAGCCCCTTTCACTTTGCTCTTTTTCTTGGTTTCGCTTCCCGGATTCACCCCATCAATATTTCAATCACCTTCGCCGTTCATGATTGTCAATTGGATTCAATAACCAATTGAAGTGAATAAAAAAATCTCACGTGATAGCCAAAAGTGATGGCATCAACCGCAATACAGTAACACAAGATAGAGGACCCCAACTCTCCACCCCGTAGGAGCAACTAGCGCATAAAGCAATAGTAGCACATCCAACCAGGGTTGACATGACGTCCGGACGTGGACGCTGTGTCCGTAGCGTCCGCTGACATTTGCAGTCCCGGCGGACGCAGCGTCCGCTTGTCCCCCGTCCTCCTGTCCGCCCGTCCACCCCGTTCGTCTGATTACGGCCGTCCAATCGATGCGCGGACTAATCTGGTCCGCACGATCTGGGTGTCCGCCTTAGGCCGTCCGCCCCGTCCGACCGGCGCATCCGCCCGGACTGTCCGCACTGTCCACCTTTCGACGCCATCCGCGCTTTGGACACGCCGACCGCCCCACTTAAACACTGACCGCCGCCGGCGTCCGCCCAACTGTCCATTGGTGCATCCTATGAGGCCATTATTATTCAAAAAGAGCGGTAACATTTCAAAAATAAAACAGCCTAATAATCACTGCTAAATGAGGATCAATGTAATTGATTTATCATTTAAAAAAAAAAAATGTAAACCCTAAACCTTATACCCTAATTACCCTAAACCTTTTCTTTTCTCCCCTAAATTGTTTTACGAATGAAGGGAATGTGGTTAAGTTCAATATGTTTGGATTATTTACTGATATTATCCTTCTAAATAGGTTTTGAGAAGATCTGAAGATAGTGGGGATTTTTTTAATGTTCATTAGGAAATCAAATGTTTTGCAGAAATAATCAATTCCTTTTTCATCGTAAGCAAATGAAATTTTAAAAAAATGCCCCAATACATAATTAGAATAACAGTTTAATGAATTTCAACCTCATGATATTTAATGAAAGGTTGTGATTTCTCATTAAAAGTGCATCACGATCTTCAAATGAACATCGAGTCTTTCATATTTTTTAATAAAATTTTGATTAGATTTGAAAACAAAAAAAAAGAATCAATGTTTTAACTTTCAAATCATATATGGCTATATTTTTCCTTAAAAACATAGAAAAATTCGTTACTTGAGTTGGTGGAGTAGAATACATTATACACTTATACATGTGCTATATTTATTTTGAAGGGTAATTCCAATATTCTTATTTCAAATGTTTTTAAATATTAATTTTAAAAAAAAGGGTTCATTGTTTAAAGATCTAAAAATTGACAAACATAATTTCTATTATAAATAGGAATTGAATTCGAAATTCGATTTTTGAAATGATTCAAATGAACAAGATATTGATTATAAAATATTTCTTTGTTTGAGTTTTCAAAATGAATTCACGAAACAATTGCAAACTTTTGAATTTAGGTATATGGTATTGTTTTTGGTTTGTACTTTGTAGAGTATAATACTTCAATTTTAATCCTAAATAAATGAAAAAAACTCCACATGAATGAAATGTTTCTATGTATTGCACAAAGATTTCTACCAATTACTATGATAATTAAATACATTGTTACATTTCATAAAATATTCTACATAGAAAGAAAAAATCATTTCAGTTTTTAATCATGATAAACGATGTCTTCTACTCTTTCTGTTATATGTTCATTTTCTATAACGTGTACATTGTACAATCTTTGAGAGCAGGGTAGTTTATTTTTGACTCTCATTGAAATAGAAAATATATTTGTGTTTGGATTTTGAAATCATTATGTATTCTACGGTCTTGCAAGAATGCATCTTGTTCCTTTCTTTGAATCCTTTTGATATTTTCTTTTTTTTCCTTTGTTTTCTGTCTCATAAGGCTCTTGTTCTCTTGTTCTCTTCATTTGACCAGCCTATTTGGCTTGGCTCTTAGTTTTTTTTTTTTTTTAATGTAATGGTTTATGCATATGTTATAAAAAAATATATTATTTATCTAAAATTAATATATTGATGAACAAACGCATGAAGGCATTGAATGCTCTCACATTTAAAGTTATAAATCTATCATAAATCACTCTTGCAAATTTGAATGATTGAATCGAAAATTTGAAAATGTAATTACAAGAGCTTTCAATTCAATCAATTGCATAAATCATAAATGTTGAAATGCAACTCATATGAGTTTAGCATCTATGAAGATTAATTCATGCCATCCACATGCAATTTTCCAATTTAATAAAATGCAATTGAGTACTTCAATTTCTTTCTTTCCAATTCTCCAAGTAACATTCACTTCATATCTTTCTCTATTTGTTTATCTATTTTTTGGCAACAAATGGAGAAACCATCTTTGTCTATATTTGAACATACACTCTTATTTGATTGATGAAGAATAGATCTATGAAATATATAATCATTGATTTGTTCATGTTGATTTATCTAATATATTTTATGTATGTATATATATATATATATCATTAAAGGAGTATGAAAGACAAGATTGACAGATTGTGTTCGAATGTTGTTGATTTTGAAATGATTTAATACTATATCATTTATAAGAATATTATAATAGTGTTATGTTATAATATTTCTAAAACAATTGCAACAAATATTAAAATACATGCTAAGTTAGGTTTGTTAGCCTACCAATTGTTCATAAATAGACATAATTGAGTAGCCCCCTTAAATGAAACATTCAATATCTAATATCTTACAATCCAAATGGTGGATTTGTCTAAAATTTTTTCCACATTTTTTCCAACTAATTTACTACAAGATCCTACGGTTACATATGCCCAAAAGTATTTTTCTTCTAAGACTTGATATTTGCACTATTATTGGCAGTTTTGAATTGTTTTTAGTGAAAAGAACTTTAGAGGTTAAACATCTATACCATGAGATTTTGAAAAAAGAACAATTTGCTTCATTAGGTTTAGGGTTTAAGATGAGCCGTCCGCCCTATCCGCCCCGTCCGCCGCGATATCCGTCCACCTTGTTCGCCCGATCCGGAGTCCGCCCTGTCCGCCCCATCCGCCCCGTCCACCGTCCTCCCGGTCTGCCCGATCCGGCGTCCGCCCCGACTGCCCCATCCGCCTCGATACCTGTCCGCCCCGTTCGTCCGATCGGGCGTCCGCCCTGTCCGCCCCGATACTCGTCTGCCCTGTTCGCCCCGGTACAGCCATCCGATTGACACGCGGACTAATGTGGTCCGCATAATCTGAACGTCCGCCTATATATATATGGGGAGGCGGACGGCTCAATTCGAACAATCGTTCTCTTTTGGAGTGGGCGGACCAGTGCATTGGAAGCTCTGCATGCCCCTTCCGCTTTGAGTGAACAATTGTTGTGGCATTGTTACAAATTTTCACAAAGTTCACGCTTGTAAAATTTTAATTAATTAATTAAATCAAAATTTTGGTTCTTAAGCTTTCTAATTGTTTCATTCTATTTGCTTCGGCTTCATCATGCCGAAAGATAGAACACCCAAAAAAAGTAGTCGAAAAGGAAGACCCCAATTGTTCGATTGGGATGCTTGGGCCGATCCATTGAGCGTGGGTGAACCGGGATGGGAAGAGGAACCAACAAAAGTGTGGGATTGCTCAATGTGCAAGAAGTATGTGAAAATGACTCACATTCAAAAACTTTGACGACGTGAACGTGTAGAGCACCAAGCGCCACGTTGGGAAGGACAAATGTCTACGTGCCAAAGTGAACACTTCAAACAACGATACACACAAGTGCATCGAGTTCTTGGCATTAAAAGCGCCAAACCAAATATAATGAATTATAATGTTATAACAATGGTTTGGGCAGAGATTGTACTCCACAAGGACGTGAACTGGCGTACCGCTACAGGTCGCAATGTGGAGAACTATACGTGCACGGATGCCGTTATAGATACACAGTGGAAGGGCGCAAGCAATTGCATGCCAGAGTGGTCCAATCGAGGTTATCTACAACAACCTTCAGTTGTTCTACGAGATGCTGAACATGCGTGGACCGATGACGATGATGACGATGATATGTAAGCGCCTGTCACATTTGGAGTTAGACACGAGCGGGTAGAAGAACGAGAATGAATTGAATTCGAACAACAAATGCAAGAGGCAACACGTAGAAACCTTCAAGATCGTGGACGGCAAGATAAGCATGGTGGGTCCTATGGACGTGAACATGGAACGCGAGGATCTGAACAAAGAAGAGGTGGTTCATACTCTGGTTACGATCCTCAAAATAGATATGAAGGTGGAAGAGGGAGTTATGGATCCACGCATTATGGTGGTTCAAGTGCAGTTGGTTCTCGTTATGGCACTCCCCCTGAAATTGGCTCTCTAAGTAGGACAGGTAGCTATGGCAACACGCACTATGGTAGGTCTACTAAATCTGGTTCATATTATACGACGCCCACTCAAGTGGACTCCGAAGGTAGTGGAGGAAGTCATATAACCCCGTAGTATAGTTGCTCTCTTCATGGAAGCGCCCAATACTATCCGGGATCAACTAGAAGTGATTCATATGGGCATCATGGGGCCTCTTATTAGAGGGCTTCAAATAAAAGAGGATTAGAGCCTACTACTCCAGTTCCTCCTCCTACTTTTGGAGGTTCAAGCTATGGACAAGGAGGTGCACCGAGTGGATATTACGGAAACTACGGAGGTAGTCTGTTCATTGGAGTACAAAGAAGAGGCAGCGGTCAACAATTTGAGTCCGATTCAGATTTCAAATAATAAAATATGCAAATATATAGTGAGCATGTATTTGCTCAATTTTCTCATTTTTTACTCTCACGACAAATATAGAGGACTAGATTGGTAGAAGTAGTACAAAATTTTAAATGAATAGAACAATTTTGAACAACAATTTTGTTCACTTTTTCAAAAAGTGTTGTGTAATAGTGTACACCAAGTATGTATGTAGGCAAGCATATTGTTGAAGACATCATTGTATTATTTTATAATAGCGTTGATGTATAAGGCTATAAGCGACTTTGATAAATAATAAAAATATGAAGAAGAAATGTAATTTTGTAAGAGCCATATTATGTCTATTTTTGAATTTAGCATTTGAGGTTAAATATGTACTAGCATGGTGTGTATTTTGAAATTATTGTTGTGTGTTTATTACATTTAGAAACTTGTAAATGGTAACAATGTATTTCTAATTAATTTATGAAAGATTGAATTATTTGAATATTTGAAATTTTTTTATTTTTCATTCAATGATTGCTAAAAGCTAAAATGATTTCTTATTGGTATGAAGAAATGCCCAAATTAGACAATTAGTTGTTCTTCTTTAGATTCTATTTTCAAATATGGAAGTTCATTGAAATGGTTTATTTATGGTTCTTTAATTGACAAGTACATTGATGGAATGCACCGAAAAAAAACCCATTATTAAATACAAGAGTTAATCCTTCTCTTTATCTTTTCCATTTTTATTTAAAATTGCAAGTGCACCATTTATGAAAGACCTAGGGTCACAATAGGGACCTATAATGCAAGTCATTTGAAAATTTATAAATAAATTACAAATCTTTGAAAAAATACAAAACCACTTGATTTTAATTCTTCATCAATTTCTCTTCTTCTGAAAAATGAAAAAAAAATATTCCCATCTAAAGAAATAGATGAAAAAAGCGGATCAGCTTTCAAATGCACCATTTTTGAAACTCCGAGCTTGCCTTAAGACTTGAAAACAAATCAAATTTTAAACTCATATAAAAAATATATATATTAGAGCAATCCGTCCTTGGCCGTCCAATCGGTTTACACCAGATTTCTTCGCCCGTGGCCGTTGGATCGGGCGGACACCTAATCTGTCCGCCCCTGCCCGTCGGATCGGGCGGACGCCAGATTTGTCCGCCCGTGGCCGTCCGATCGGGCGGACGGGGCTCGAGGGTTTCGGGGAGGCGGACGGCCGATGCGTCCGCCACCCCCGGCCTGTCCAATCGGGCGGACGGTTTGGGGCCGTCTGCACCTTATAAGAGAGGCGGACGGGCCGTCCGCATTGTCACTTTTGCTTTGTCCCTTGTGAATGCAAGGTGGAGCGGAGAGCTTGGTGGTTCATCCTCCATTGGCTCCTTTCCTAGGCAAGGCAAAAGTGGTTTATTGGGGGCCCCCTTGTTGCCAATTTTTTGGACACTTGCGCGTAAATTCAATTTTAAATTAAAAAATTTGATCGATATCAGTTTCATTTGTCACGATGCCAAACGGGAAGAAGAAGGTTGCGAAGCTAAAACATGGAGAGGGACCATAAAACTTGGAGGTAGCTCGTCAAAGTCCTTCGGAAGAATGCAAAAAATTCATGATCGAGCGCATCGTTCAATTTTATGAATCGGAAACAACATTGTCTTTAGACAATAAGTACATCAGATATCAAGAGGAGTACATGTCTAAATTCAAGGTAGACATGACACAGATGTTGTTGGATGCATTGAATGTGGCGAAGTGGCATAACGAAATGCATTAAACGCACTTCACCAAATGTTTGGAGAACAAGGTTCATGACGCTTTGTGGAATTCCAAAGTCATTTTGGTTAAATATGGCAAAGAATATCGACCCAATGACGCCCAGTTTGAAGAAGTGATTCTGAAAGCGAACTTGTTTAGGGGGCAATGTGCTCCATTCGCCAAAAAGCACAATCGAATTGGTTCAATTGCTTAGTGAAAAAGCAATGATGGAGTTGTTGAAGCGGAAAGGACCAAACGGCACCTAATAGCACTTCCAGATACAGCACGCGTGATTGCTGTTGATGATAGAACGATGAGAGGTAGATATGCAACGATTCGAAAGGTTCGTATTGAAGGATGTTCAGGAATACTTCCTTATTGGGAGTTTGCAGCAAAGAAATCCATTCACCATCAAACTCGACCCGATCTTGCAAAGTTAGAACATCAAAAAGAATCAATCGCTGTTCGAATTCCATACGCGGGTGTGATACGGTTTGCTGCAGTGCACGGAACAACGTGTGAAGGTTATGCGTATTAGTGGAATGGTGGAACTCTTCGACAAATGTTGAATATGGATAAGGACTATCCAGACAACATTCAAATCCGTTTGATGTATACAAATCCAACCGAAGAGGAGATTGTAAAAGCTCACCGTTTAGGGCGATATCGGAAGAAGCGCATGGTGCTGACATGGGCCTTTATGCATATAATGTATGCAGTGCATCTTGCTGGACATTTGCACAATGATCTTTCTTCGGACAACATCTTGTTGTATTTTCCAGAGGATGAGTCACGTGTGAATATTGGAGTTTGCGATTGGGGCATGACCACCTTAGCTTCTCAGCCAATGAAGTCTTTGTACACATTCACATCAGCAGATGAGATGAAACAGACTTTGCAGAAGAGATGGTGGGTGGATCCACGTATTGCATATTTGCATAAAGCAGGTGCAGATGTGGAAGTCATTCCGATGTATTCACGTAAGTCGGAAGAGTATGCCATTCGAAAAATTGCTCGGTGGATGAATGGAAACAACATGTCAGAGGCGTATTTCAACTTGCTACTTAAAACACCTAGTGCAACACAATTTGCCTTTCATGACTTTGCAAAAGTGTTTTATGCTTACTTGGAGCGCATTTCTTCAAAGACTGACGATGAAAATACTAGTTTGGCCCATGTAATTACGCGATTTTTTAATACATATCGTTGGCCGATGCTAGATGAACATTTCCGCCATTTATATTAGATTGGTAGTGCAGAAGTAGTAGTTGAATAGGTTATATAGGCATTAAAAATTAGTTTAGAAATATAGAGTTGGAATGAAAAAAATTATATGTACAATTAGCCAAATGTGCACACTATATGGTATATGTAAATTTTTGATTCCACAATGTATGGTATTTTATATTAAATTCAATACATTTTGCCCATATTGATTATGTTTCTATTTGTGTTGATCTTGATTTTTTAATAGTATATATATATATTTGAAGTCACAAACTTTTTTAGTTTGCCTTCTGAAAATGAATTGGAATTTTTTCATAGTTTCAAGACTATCATGGACTCATGGTCAAACTTTATAATCTTTCAACTTATGAGAGACATTGTTTTAATAACAAATCGCGAACCATTGCACTTCATTTAACATTTAATTGTTTAAAGATTAAGGGAGTGACCGCGGGGCAGTTTGGGTAGGGCGGTCGGGGGAAATAGGGCCGTCTGGGCGGACGCTGCGTCCGCCGGGACCGCGAATGTCAACGGACGCTGCGGACACAACGTCCACGTCCAGACATCGTGTCAACCCTGCTTATAAGAGACATTGTTTTAATTTTTTTTCATATGTGGTTGAATCCCTAGAGGACCAACATGTGTTTTTAGACAATATATAATTTTTGGACATACGTGTGACTGTAGATTTGCCTATTTTGGGCTGAAATTTTTTAATAGAATGTAGAGATGAGGAATATCTTTCATATGCACAAATTTCATGACATTTGAAAATATGAGTCAAATCGCGAACCATTGCACTTCATTTAATATTTAATTGTTTAAGGATTAAGGGAGTGACCGCGGGGCAGTTTGGGTAGGGCGGTCGAGGGAAACAAGGCCATCAAAGCGGACAGGGCGAACGGGGCGGACGGGCGGACAGAGGGACAGGCGGATGGGGCGGTCCCGACGGACGCTGCGTCCGCCGAGATCACGAATGTCAGTGGACGTTGCGGAGACAACGTCCACGTCTAGACGTTCCGGACGTCGTGTCAACCTTGGATGTGACACTCTCTCAACTATGTTAGACTGTGTTGTTGGCAACGTTGCCAACATTTTTAGGGCTAAAAAACCCACAATCTTGTAGAGTCCTCAAACCTCATATGTAATATAACCATCATATTGCTAGTTGATAGAAGTAGATTGAATCCACAAATATTCCAATTATTAGCTATGAGCTAAAATCTTGAATATTTTACATTGTATATGGAACCTTGATTGTATGCATTGATCCCTAAAGACATAACATCCCAATGCCCCTGTAGGGACTCTTGGAATTTAGGATAGGCTTTTGTGACTTCAATTCTTGAAATGATTTCTTGAAATTTTTTTTGAAGATAGAAAATCACGTCATCTTTTTAGAAAAATAATATTTATCTATTGAATAGAAAAGCTGACATGATTTTCTATCTTTAAAAAAAGTTTCAAGAAATCATTTCAAGAATTGAGGTCACAACTATTGAACATAAAAAGCTTTATTTCAATAGTTGCTTAACTAGGAGCAAAAGTTATACCATTCAAAATCCAAAATATAATTTGAGGGGCAACACCAAAAATTCACAAAAAGTTGAATTTTTTTAATTTTTAATTTTTCCCTCAAAGATTATATTTTTGTCTTCATGTAAAGCTTTGATTCATTTTATTTAGTCTACAGTAAATTAAAAAAGTGATGGACAATCTTGTTTTTTGGGCAATCAAATCATCTTCTTGAAAAAATATCTTATAGAATTCAAATTGAAATATTGTTAGATAGGAATGAGTTTGCTTGGTAGAACAATCTTACTATTGGAATTATTGTATTTCAATTCTATATTAGAAATATCAAAGATTTAGTTTTTTATTCAATCTTGAACCTAATTCTACTTAAGAGTTTTTTAACAAGTGATGACTAAGTATTTTTTCTGGGAATTTTTTTCCTAGATTTTTGACTCAATTCTTCAATATAAAAAACTCAAAATTCAAAATAAATAGTACAAAAAAAATTAAGTTAAGAAGATTGAAAGGCAAAAACTCCGGTGAAGCCATGTAACAAAAAACTTAATTTCTTTTTTGTAAATGCAAATATCTTTCAAATCTACAAAATCAAAGTTTTTGAAATTTCTTCCATACATTTTTTATAATAGTCTAGTGCAAGATCCTATAGTTAGATATGGAATTTAAATAGAAATTTAAAAACTTTTTTACTCCTTGAAATAAAAATGGTAGTTTCAAGTGTTTTTTGATAAAAAAAAAAATAAAGCCTTAGAACTTTAGAGGTTAAGCCACCACTAAGAATGAATAAAATTTACCTCACATTCAAATGTGACATTCAAGTAATATTTTCAAAAGAATATAAGAAGATTAATGATAGAATAATTTATTCTTAAAAAATATAAAAAATTATATAAAAAATAAAAATTCAAGGATCCTTGACTCTTTGAGGGAGTAGCATATTTATGCAAAAAGATTACATGATGCAATCCAATCCTTTCTCTTGCTCTTTTTATACATGCCTTCAAATTTCTTTTTAAACTTCTTATGTGTTTTTCTTTTTTGGATTGAATTCTTATTAGAATATCTTTGTCTTTTTCTTTCTCCTCAAAGAAATCATAGACCTTGGTTAAAGTTTAAGGTGGAAATATAGTTTGTTGAAACTGAGCTTTAGACCAAACTTATATTAACTTGACATTAGTTGGAGATTAATAAATATTCATAGAATCAAAACATTTCTAGATAAGAACAAGAGTAGTTGAAATACTAAGGTGATGCTTAAATACTAAATAAAGTGAGATTTTTTTGAGAGGACATTTGAAGGATGTTGTAGCAATATATGCAACAATGCATCACCTTCTTTATGGGATTTTGCCAAAGAAATAGCATTGTCTAAAAAAAATTGGAATTGTTGTTGGAAAAAGAATAGTACGCATGATCTTAAATGTCACAATTCAGGACACAAAGTTCAAAGATTGCGGACGCTCTGTCGGACGATCAATCAGGGTTGACACGATGTCTGGACGTGGACGTTGTGTCCGCAGCGTCCGTTGACATTCGCGGTCCCGGCGGACGCAGCGTCCGCCCAGACGGCCCTATTTCCCCCGACCGCCCTACCCAAACTGCCCCGCGGTCACTCCCTTAATCTTTAAACAATTAAATGTTAAATGAAGTGCAATGGTTCGCGATTTGTTATTAAAACAATGTCTCTCATAAGTTGAAAGATTATAAAGTTTGACCATGAGTCCATGATAGTCTTGAAACTATGAAAAAATTCCAATTCATTTTCAGAAGGCAAACTAAAAAAGTTTGTGACTTCAAATATATATATATACTATTAAAAAATCAAGATCAACACAAATAGAAACATAATCAATATGGGCAAAATGTATTGAATTTAATATAAAATACCATACATTGTGGAATCAAAAATTTACATATACCATATAGTGTGCACATTTGGCTAATTGTACATATAATTTTTTTCATTCCAACTCTATATTTCTAAACTAATTTTTAATGCCTATATAACCTATTCAACTACTACTTCTGCACTACCAATCTAATATAAATGGCGGAAATGTTCATCTAGCATCGGCCAACGATATGTATTAAAAAATCGCGTAATTACATGGGCCAAACTAGTATTTTCATCGTCAGTCTTTGAAGAAATGCGCTCCAAGTAAGCATAAAACACTTTTGCAAAGTCATGAAAGGCAAATTGTGTTGCACTAGGTGTTTTAAGTAGCAAGTTGAAATACGCCTCTGACATGTTGTTTCCATTCATCCACCGAGCAATTTTTCGAATGGCATACTCTTCCGACTTACGTGAATACATCGGAATGACTTCCACATCTGCACCTGCTTTATGCAAATATGCAATACGTGGATCCACCCACCATCTCTTCTGCAAAGTCTGTTTCATCTCATCTGCTGATGTGAATGTGTACAAAGACTTCATTGGCTGAGAAGCTAAGGTGGTCATGCCCCAATCGCAAACTCCAATATTCACACGTGACTCATCCTCTGGAAAATACAACAAGATGTTGTCCGAAGAAAGATCATTGTGCAAATGTCCAGCAAGATGCACTGCATACATTATATGCATAAAGGCCCATGTCAGCACCATGCGCTTCTTCCGATATCGCCCTAAACGGTGAGCTTTTACAATCTCCTCTTCGGTTGGATTTGTATACATCAAACGGATTTGAATGTTGTCTGGATAGTCCTTATCCATATTCAACATTTGTCGAAGAGTTCCACCATTCCACTAATACGCATAACCTTCACACGTTGTTCCGTGCACTGCAGCAAACCGTATCACACCCGCGTATGGAATTCGAACAGCGATTGATTCTTTTTGATGTTCTAACTTTGCAAGATCGGGTCGAGTTTGATGGTGAATGGATTTCTTTGCTGCAAACTCCCAATAAGGAAGTATTCCTGAACATCCTTCAATACGAACCTTTCGAATCGTTGCATATCTACCTCTCATCGTTCTATCATCAACAGCAATCACGCGTGCTGTATCTGGAAGTGCTATTAGGTGCCGTTTGGTCCTTTCCGCTTCAACAACTCCATCATTGCTTTTTCACTAAGCAATTGAACCAATTCGATTGTGCTTTTTGGCGAATGGAGCACATTGCCCCCTAAACAAGTTCGCTTTCAGAATCACTTCTTCAAACTGGGCGTCATTGGGTCGATATTCTTTGCCATATTTAACCAAAATGACTTTGGAATTCCACAAAGCGTCATGAACCTTGTTCTCCAAACATTTGGTGAAGTGCGTTTAATGCATTTCGTTATGCCACTTCGCCACATTCAATGCATCCAACAACATCTGTGTCATGTCTACCTTGAATTTAGACATGTACTCCTCTTGATATCTGATGTACTTATTGTCTAAAGACAATGTTGTTTCCGATTCATAAAATTGAACGATGCGCTCGATCATGAATTTTTTGCATTCTTCCGAAGGACTTTGACGAGCTACCTCCAAGTTTTATGGTCCCTCTCCATGTTTTAGCTTCGCAACCTTCTTCTTCCCGTTTGGCATCGTGACAAATGAAACTGATATCGATCAAATTTTTTAATTTAAAATTGAATTTACGCGCAAGTGTCCAAAAAATTGGCAACAAGGGGGCCCCCAATAAACCACTTTTGCCTTGCCTAGGAAAGGAGCCAATGGAGGATGAACCACCAAGCTCTCCGCTCCACCTTGCATTCACAAGGGACAAAGCAAAAGTGACAATGCGGACGGCCCGTCCGCCTCTCTTATAAGGTGCAGACGGCCCCAAACCGTCCGCCCGATTGGACAGGCCGGGGGTGGCGGACGCATCGGCCGTCCGCCTCCCCGAAACCCTCGAGCCCCGTCCGCCCGATCGGACGGCCACGGGCGGACAAATCTGGCGTCCGCCCGATCCGACGGGCAGGGGCGGACAGATTAGGTGTCCGCCCGATCCAACGGCCACGGGCGAAGAAATCTGGTGTAAACCGATTGGACGGCCAAGGACGGATTGCTCTAATATATATATTTTTTATATGAGTTTAAAATTTGATTTGTTTTCAAGTCTTAAGGCAAGCTCGGAGTTTCAAAAATGGTGCATTTGAAAGCTGATCCGCTTTTTTCATCTATTTCTTTAGATGGGAATATTTTTTTTTCATTTTTCAGAAGAAGAGAAATTGATGAAGAATTAAAATCAAGTGGTTTTGTATTTTTTCAAAGATTTGTAATTTATTTATAAATTTTCAAATGACTTGCATTATAGGTCCCTATTGTGACCCTAGGTCTTTCATAAATGGTGCACTTGCAATTTTAAATAAAAATGGAAAAGATAAAGAGAAGGATTAACTCTTGTATTTAATAATGGGTTTTTTTTCGGTGCATTCCATCAATGTACTTGTCAATTAAAGAACCATAAATAAACCATTTCAATGAACTTCCATATTTGAAAATAGAATCTAAAGAAGAACAACTAATTGTCTAATTTGGGCATTTCTTCATACCAATAAGAAATCATTTTAGCTTTTAGCAATCATTGAATGAAAAATAAAAAAATTTCAAATATTCAAATAATTCAATCTTTCATAAATTAATTAGAAATACATTGTTACCATTTACAAGTTTCTAAATGTAATAAACACACAACAATAATTTCAAAATACACACCATGCTAGTACATATTTAACCTCAAATGCTAAATTCAAAAATAGACATAATATGGCTCTTACAAAATTACATTTCTTCTTCATATTTTTATTATTTATCAAAGTCGCTTATAGCCTTATACATCAACGCTATTATAAAATAATACAATGATGTCTTCAACAATATGCTTGCCTACATACATACTTGGTGTACACTATTACACAACACTTTTTGAAAAAGTGAACAAAATTGTTGTTCAAAATTGTTCTATTCATTTAAAATTTTGTACTACTTCTACCAATCTAGTCCTCTATATTTGTCGTGAGAGTAAAAAATGAGAAAATTGAGCAAATACATGCTCACTATATATTTGCATATTTTATTATTTGAAATCTGAATCGGACTCAAATTGTTGACCGCTGCCTCTTCTTTGTACTCCAATGAACAGACTACCTCCGTAGTTTCCGTAATATCCACTCGGTGCACCTCCTTGTCCATAGCTTGAACCTCCAAAAGTAGGAGGAGGAACTGGAGTAGTAGGCTCTAATCCTCTTTTATTTGAAGCCCTCTAATAAGAGGCCCCATGATGCCCATATGAATCACTTCTAGTTGATCCCGGATAGTATTGGGTGCTTCCATGAAGAGAGCAACTATACTACGGGGTTATATGACTTCCTCCACTACCTTCGGAGTCCACTTGAGTGGGCGTCGTATAATATGAACCAGATTTAGTAGACCTACCATAGTGCGTGTTGCCATAGCTACCTGTCCTACTTAGAGAGCCAATTTCAGGGGGAGTGCCATAACGAGAACCAACTGCACTTGAACCACCATAATGCGTGGATCCATAACTCCCTCTTCCACCTTCATATCTATTTTGAGGATCGTAACCAGAGTATGAACCACCTCTTCTTTGTTCAGATCCTCGCGTTCCATGTTCACGTCCATAGGACCCACCATGCTTATCTTGCCGTCCACGATCTTGAAGGTTTCTACGTGTTGCCTCTTGCATTTGTTGTTCGAATTCAATTCATTCTCGTTCTTCTACCCGCTCGTGTCTAACTCCAAATGTGACAGGCGCTTACATATCATCGTCATCATCGTCATCGGTCCACGCATGTTCAGCATCTCGTAGAACAACTGAAGGTTGTTGTAGATAACCTCGATTGGACCACTCTGGCATGCAATTGCTTGCGCCCTTCCACTGTGTATCTATAACGGCATCCGTGCACGTATAGTTCTCCACATTGCGACCTGTAGCGGTACGCCAGTTCACGTCCTTGTGGAGTACAATCTCTGCCCAAACCATTGTTATAACATTATAATTCATTATATTTGGTTTGGCGCTTTTAATGCCAAGAACTCGATGCACTTGTGTGTATCGTTGTTTGAAGTGTTCACTTTGGCACGTAGACATTTGTCCTTCCCAACGTGGCGCTTGGTGCTCTACACGTTCACGTCGTCAAAGTTTTTGAATGTGAGTCATTTTCACATACTTCTTGCACATTGAGCAATCCCACACTTTTGTTGGTTCCTCTTCCCATCCCGGTTCACCCACGCTCAATGGATCGGCCCAAGCATCCCAATCGAACAATTGGGGTCTTCCTTTTCGACTACTTTTTTTGGGTGTTCTATCTTTCGGCATGATGAAGCCGAAGCAAATAGAATGAAACAATTAGAAAGCTTAAGAACCAAAATTTTGATTTAATTAATTAATTAAAATTTTACAAGCGTGAACTTTGTGAAAATTTGTAACAATGCCACAACAATTGTTCACTCAAAGCGGAAGGGGCATGCAGAGCTTCCAATGCACTGGTCCGCCCACTCCAAAAGAGAACGATTGTTCGAATTGAGCCGTCCGCCTCCCCATATATATATAGGCGGACGTTCAGATTATGCGGACCACATTAGTCCGCGTGTCAATCGGATGGCTGTACCGGGGCGAACAGGGCAGACGAGTATCGGGGCGGACAGGGCGGACGCCCGATCGGACGAACGGGGCGGACAGGTATCGAGGCGGATGGGGCAGTCGGGGCGGACGCCGGATCGGGCAGACCGGGAGGACGGTGGACGGGGCGGATGGGGCGGACAGGGCGGACTCCGGATCGGGCGAACAAGGTGGACGGATATCGCGGCGGACGGGGCGGATAGGGCGGACGGCTCATCTTAAACCCTAAACCTAATGAAGCAAATTGTTCTTTTTTCAAAATCTCATGGTATAGATGTTTAACCTCTAAAGTTCTTTTCACTAAAAACAATTCAAAACTGCCAATAATAGTGCAAATATCAAGTCTTAGAAGAAAAATACTTTTGGGCATATGTAACCGTAGGATCTTGTAGTAAATTAGTTGGAAAAAATGTGGAAAAAATTTTAGACAAATCCACCATTTGGATTGTAAGATATTAGATATTGAATGTTTCATTTAAGGGGGCTACTCAATTATGTCTATTTATGAACAATTGGTAGGCTAACAAACCTAACTTAGCATGTATTTTAATATTTGTTGCAATTGTTTTAGAAATATTATAACATAACACTATTATAATATTCTTATAAATGATATAGTATTAAATCATTTCAAAATCAACAACATTCGAACACAATCTGTCAATCTTGTCTTTCATACTCCTTTAATGATATATATATATATATACATACATAAAATATATTAGATAAATCAACATGAACAAATCAATGATTATATATTTCATAGATCTATTCTTCATCAATCAAATAAGAGTGTATGTTCAAATATAGACAAAGATGGTTTCTCCATTTGTTGCCAAAAAATAGATAAACAAATAGAGAAAGATATGAAGTGAATGTTACTTGGAGAATTGGAAAGAAAGAAATTGAAGTACTCAATTGCATTTTATTAAATTGGAAAATTGCATGTGGATGGCATGAATTAATCTTCATAGATGCTAAACTCATATGAGTTGCATTTCAACATTTATGATTTATGCAATTGATTGAATTGAAAGCTCTTGTAATTACATTTTCAAATTTTCGATTCAATCATTCAAATTTGCAAGAGTGATTTATGATAGATTTATAACTTTAAATGTGAGAGCATTCAATGCCTTCATGCGTTTGTTCATCAATATATTAATTTTAGATAAATAATATATTTTTTTATAACATATGCATAAACCATTACATTAAAAAAAAAAAAAAACTAAGAGCCAAGCCAAATAGGCTGGTCAAATGAAGAGAACAAGAGAACAAGAGCCTTATGAGACAGAAAACAAAGGAAAAAAAAGAAAATATCAAAAGGATTCAAAGAAAGGAACAAGATGCATTCTTGCAAGACCGTAGAATACATAATGATTTCAAAATCCAAACACAAATATATTTTCTATTTCAATGAGAGTCAAAAATAAACTACCCTGCTCTCAAAGATTGTACAATGTACACGTTATAGAAAATGAACATATAACAGAAAGAGTAGAAGACATCGTTTATCATGATTAAAAACTGAAATGATTTTTTCTTTCTATGTAGAATATTTTATGAAATGTAACAATGTATTTAATTATCATAGTAATTGGTAGAAATCTTTGTGCAATACATAGAAACATTTCATTCATGTGGAGTTTTTTTCATTTATTTAGGATTAAAATTGAAGTATTATACTCTACAAAGTACAAACCAAAAACAATACCATATACCTAAATTCAAAAGTTTGCAATTGTTTCGTGAATTCATTTTGAAAACTCAAACAAAGAAATATTTTATAATCAATATCTTGTTCATTTGAATCATTTCAAAAATCGAATTTCGAATTCAATTCCTATTTATAATAGAAATTATGTTTGTCAATTTTTAGATCTTTAAACAATGAACCCTTTTTTTTAAAATTAATATTTAAAAACATTTGAAATAAGAATATTGGAATTACCCTTCAAAATAAATATAGCACATGTATAAGTGTATAATGTATTCTACTCCACCAACTCAAGTAACGAATTTTTCTATGTTTTTAAGGAAAAATATAGCCATATATGATTTGAAAGTTAAAACATTGATTCTTTTTTTTTGTTTTCAAATCTAATCAAAATTTCATTAAAAAATATGAAAGACTCGATGTTCATTTGAAGATCGTGATGCACTTTTAATGAGAAATCACAACCTTTCATTAAATATCATGAGGTTGAAATTCATTAAACTGTTATTCTAATTATGTATTGGGGCATTTTTTTAAAATTTCATTTGCTTACGATGAAAAAGGAATTGATTATTTCTGCAAAACATTTGATTTCCTAATGAACATTAAAAAAATCCCCACTATCTTCAGATCTTCTCAAAACCTATTTAGAAGGATAATATCAGTAAATAATCCAAACATATTGAACTTAACCACATTCCCTTCATTCGTAAAACAATTTAGGGGAGAAAAGAAAAGGTTTAGGGTAATTAGGGTATAAGGTTTAGGGTTTACATTTTTTTTTTTTAAATGATAAATCAATTACATTGATCCTCATTTAGCAGTGATTATTAGGCTGTTTTATTTTTGAAATGTTACCGCTCTTTTTGAATAATAATGGCCTCATAGGATGCACCAATGGACAGTTGGGCGGACGCCGGCGGCGGTCAGTGTTTAAGTGGGGCGGTCGGCGTGTCCAAAGCGCGGATGGCGTCGAAAGGTGGACAGTGCGGACAGTCCGGGCGGATGCGCCGGTCGGACGGGGCGGACGGCCTAAGGCGGACACCCAGATCGTGCGGACCAGATCAGTCCGCGCATCGATTGGACGGCCGTAATCAGACGAACGGGGTGGACGGGCGGACAGGAGGACGGGGGACAAGCGGACGCTGCGTCCGCCGGGACTGCAAATGTCAGCGGACGCTACGGACACAGCGTCCACGTCCGGACGTCATGTCAACCCTGGTTGGATGTGCTACTATTGCTTTATGCGCTAGTTGCTCCTACGGGGTGGAGAGTTGGGGTCCTCTATCTTGTGTTACTGTATTGCGGTTGATGCCATCACTTTTGGCTATCACGTGAGATTTTTTTATTCACTTCAATTGGTTATTGAATCCAATTGACAATCATGAACGGCGAAGGTGATTGAAATATTGATGGGGTGAATCCGGGAAGCGAAACCAAGAAAAAGAGCAAAGTGAAAGGGGCTATACATGACCTTTGGCTTGACATTTTAAATGACCCTACAATTAAAGCAAAGAGCGGGTGGGAAGATGAAGATGCGAAGTATTGGACATAAAAAATGTGCAGCACCTATATTAAAATGTACCACATTGACAAGTTGTGGCCTTAGGAGTTGCACAAGAGTCATACACGGGATTTTTGTTGTAAACCATGGACTTGCAACAACAAACATTTTGTCCATCGATCTGAGGAAGTGTGGCGTGTTCTATTCGGAAACAAGCGTAGAAGGAAAGGCTATATTAATTATAGCGTGACGTGTATGGTTTACGCGGAACTTATATTAGAGCGCAAGATCGATTGGAGCACGTTTTCGACGACAACAGCTTGCCCACTTCTACTTGAAGCCAATCAAAAGGACATTTCCGACTTGTACAATTCCGAAGGAGAAACAGAAAAAATATTAAAAAATACTATTGAGGTGAAAACGGATGGTGTGAAGAAAGCCTCAAATGTTGAAGAATTATGGTCTGTACAATCTCCAACAAAAGCAATCAATGAAAGCTCTTCGAAAAATGTGGGGAAAGATGTGGAGAAAGATGTAGCGGCGCAGGAGGGTGAAGTCTTTTCCTCAGTTCCAACGCGTTTGACCTTTACACCAAATGTTGCGGCACAAACGCAAACGGAGTTTGTAAACAAAGTCAATGTTTGCACGGAACGCGGAGAATCTTCGAAAAGTAAAGTAGACGAAGTCTTGGCGGAGAAAGTGGCAAAGACTAATGCTACAATTGATAGTCTGATAGCCAACAATTGTTTTGATAGTTTGGTCTACAAATCTCCGCCTATGCATCAAGGCGTTGAATCTAGTCCAGCGTTAAGTTTAGAAGACAAAGTACATACGCCTCGTGGACAAGGCGTGACAATTGACAATATATCCTCATTATGGAGTTCCGAGCGTAAAAGGCGGGCGGAGGAGTTTCCGTTTACAACGTCATTGTCGAGTCCTCTACATCGAACCTTGCAAGACATGTCCAATCCAAAACAATTGGAAAATCTTTTGAAGCTCTCGATTCAGTTTACTAACCTTCATGAAGAAATAGGCGGATCGTCTAACCCCGATGATGGTGCTACTGCTGTTCCAATGAGTCCACTTGTAGATCCAAAGAATGTTGCACATATACTTGATACAGCTTTCAAGATGACGATGTCAGCTGAATTTTTAGCGAAAGGTGCTCCAACTTTTATGAATTTGGCCAAGGAGTTTTCTTTCATGGCACCAGAGATGTTGAAAGGTGCTATAGCATTTCAGAATCTCACGAAGACTTTCGGACCACTTTTCGAAGAAAGACATGTTCACATACTACAATTGGTGGAATATGAGAAGAAAATTGCTGACTTTGGAGGAGTGGAAGCAAGGTGCAAAGTGTTGGAGTTGAAATTAAAGACTTCGGAGAGTGAGGTTGAACATTTAAATTAACAATCATCGAGGCAAATGGAGGAGTTGATGAAGATGCGTAAACAAATTGCAGAATTGCAAGGGACCTCCAAAAATCCAAGTGAGGTTGCAATCTCACTAGTGATTATACTCGGAGACAGTCAAGAGATTCAAGAGAGTGAAGATAAGCTCTCTTTTTTTTTTGATAAGGCCGAAGCAAGCGACAACCCTGCCATTGTGAATGTACAAGAAAGTCACGACATGAGCATGTTAAAAGCGACACAACAACCATCAATGGAAAAGCTTTCATCCGTTTACGTGAATGCAGAGACGCAAACGGAGAGTTGTGACTTTGAAGAGTTGAAGCATAAATTGGAGGAGGCAATTAAAGCAAAAGGAATCGTTGAATCCAAGTTGAATCGATTGCAATTGTCCTTGGATTTGAAGAAGTTTATGCCATCTAGCGGTTTGGACTCTCGATGGTTAGCATGGGTACAAAGACTCCAAGATAGACCCTCTGTAGTATCTCGAGCAATGGCAAGTCTTCAAACATTGGCAATGGAGTCGAATGAAAATTGCGATGCCATTCAAAGCTCTTTGAATTGGTTCAAGACTATATTTGACCAACATCCTTCTAAGGGATATACGGAGATCACATGTTGGGGAGACATGGATGCCATGTTTGAGCGGTTAAACCACACAAAGAAGGACCAAGCTCCACCCATCAATTGAGCCTTGAAAGTAGAGAAAGGATGGGTCCCTTACAACATACTTTCAGCACACATTAATGTGAAAGACAAGCGAGTGGTGCATACTTGTGATCCAGCTTCTCCAATCTTGGATGGTTGTTGTAGCCTTTACCAAGGCCTCTTCGGACCGGAAGGTGCGGTAACCATGGGCCAATATCGCCACACTTTCCATGTCACTTGCATTGTAAAAGCATCACTCATTCGTTTGGTGTGTGCCGAATGTCGTAGTCCATTGAGTGCTAGGTTCTACGAAATGTTTGGTATTTTGGAAGCTATGCCTCCAGGCCACAAGTACAATCATTGGAATCTTCTTTTTGATTAAGCGCCGTACAAATTCCAAAATTATCAACATTAGAGGAAGCCAATCCGGTGAAATGTAAATGAACAGAGGCATGATTTGTACGAGGAATCTCAGCAACCATTGGATTTGGATGTGTGGATGAATCACAATAGAGAGGTGGAATTGCGGGCTCGAGGAATCGTAGATGACGCGGCCCATGAAATGTTTTGTCGCAACATGGGGGGACATTGGAGCTTGCAACACGAAAAGTTCTTTCGTTTTCCAGATAAAAAAGTGGAGAGAGGACCAGAAGACAGTTGGGTGGAGGTGAACCATAGAAAAAAGTTCGATGAGCAGTATAAGGCATACGACCACACCCTTGTAGGTAGGGCCCTTCTATTGTCGAAGTTGGAAAAGGCTGCAAAAGTTTGTGCTGTCTACGATACAAATGGACAAACAAGCACAGGACATTCATCTGTAGATGTGGCAGCAACATTTGATAGGCGCGTTGGTGATATTATAGGGCATTGGAAGGCTTTCCTATTGGATGGAGACTACCTCACAGTATGGCAAGAGAAAGGAGATGATGAAGTTGTTCAAGCGATGGTAGATCGTGTGGAGAGCAACTTGAGAACCTTGAAGGCAAACGAAGTCAATTTATTACCGAAAAGAAAACAAAAAAGGAAGCGTGAAGAGGACGATGACTTCTCTCCGGAAACCAAAAAACAATTTCATAAGGTGGACATCGAAGTTCAATTTGGAGGGCGAATAGTCCGTCCAAGTCAACAACGGTCAATTCGTCAATCATCTGCTAAACTCCTCGGTACAACAGATTTTCCTTTTGTTTTGGGAGAAGGTAGTGGTCCATCCGGTGGAAAGTAGGATTTGAAGAGAATTTTGTTTTTTAAAAACAATGGTCCTTTCATTGTTTAAAAACAAAAAAGAATGTGAAAGATTTAGATCTTAAAAAGATCGTATAGGATTCAATAGTGATATTGGAACTATGTTTTCATGTATTTTGTTTATACATATATATTTATATATAAATATGCTATATTTTCATTTGCGTATAAAAATATTTTTATATGTACATCTTATTTTACGTGGATGCATTCATTTCTGATTGTGTAACATTCAAATTACATAACAATATAAAATTTTCTAATGACTAATGGCAATGCGAAGTTTGCCCCATCCGCCCTATCTGTCCGACTGACCGTCCCGTCCGCTCGCCCGCTTCAGCCCCATGCGTGCCGTTGGTTGTTTTTGAATATAAACCCTAAAATATGAACCCTAAACTTTCGGGAGGGGATTATAAATATTAGAAGAGAAGCTTTTGTATTCACTCTTGAAAAACCGAACGCTAAGATTTCCAAGGGCTATGAGCTTCAATTTATTGTGTCTCTTGCTTGGTAATGCATAGTTCGGTG
This sequence comes from Pseudoscleropodium purum, assembly GCA_963969395.1. Taxonomy (NCBI): domain Eukaryota; kingdom Viridiplantae; phylum Streptophyta; class Bryopsida; order Hypnales; family Brachytheciaceae; genus Pseudoscleropodium; species Pseudoscleropodium purum. The sequence continues at coordinate 7,168,273 of OZ017798.1, read as the reverse complement.
GACGGGGGGGCTTTGATTTTCAAAGCTTTGTGTGACTAATTTCATTGATATTGTATACATTGTCACGTTGTGGGTTTCAAATTTAAAACATTCTATTGGATTCTTTTGAAATTGAGGTAAAACATACACTTGTCAGTATGGTGGCCAAACCAACGGGGGATTTTTCTCCTTGGTATAGTGTGCAAGAGGATGGTAAAGTAAAATGTAGGCTTTGCAAAGCGATCATGTCAAGGAGGCTCCGCCGTATATTCAGCCACTTAGGCTATTCTGGGCCTAGAGGTGTACGTGAGAAAGGGGTGAGCCTTTATCTATGATTACCGATGGCAGTTCGAGATTTATTTCGGCATTGCGAAGGAGTTTTTCCAAAACGCGTTGTAATGGACAATGTGGATGGCAACCCTGGCCCTTCAGATGTCCAAGAGTTTTCGGCCGGAAAGGCTGTGTCGCATTTTGACCACGAAGACTCTTGTCCAGCGTCCAAAGAATTGGTATCAATGGTATGTGCCACAACTGAAGTGACTTTCAGTACAGAAGCTTCTAGTGAACGTGAAACCCCGAGGGCATCAAGTTCTAGGCCTTAGAGGCAAGGCAGCTTAGTGAATGGGTTTGAAGAAGGTCATAGACGCAAATTACATTCAGTGTGGGCAAATTTTTTTTATTCGGCGAACATACCATTTTCCGTGGCTCAAAATCCAACTTTTGAAGAAGTAGTGAAGAAAACGGTTGCGTTCGGTAGGCCATACATTCCTCCCTTATAGCACAACCTTCGGTACAAATTGTTGAATGAGGCGAAGACCAACATTCAGACACAGTTGAATGCATGGACTGAAGATAGCATTCGAAAATTTGGAGCAACATTGTCCATTGATGGATGGAGCTCCGTGACTAATCGACCTCTCATCAATGCCATGTTTGTATCATCTGCAGGTGAAGAATTTCTTGGATCTGTGGATACAAGTGGTTGTCAAAAAAATGCGGAGTACTTGGCAGCTGTGTTGGAAAAGTTCATTGAACAAGTGGGGTCCAAGAACGTCGTGTTAATAACTACGGATAATGCTCCCGTGAATCCGTCCGCATGGGATGTAATATCTACAAAATATCCTCATATTTTTTACCAAGGGTGCGTGGTACATGCATTGAATTTGTTATTGAAGGATTGGGCTGCACAAAAATGAATTACTTCCAAATTGGATAAAAGAGTTCTTGTAGCTAAATTTATCAGAAAGAGACATATGTCGCTAGCTCTATTGCGAAAGTATTCGCCAAATCTTCGTCTCCTGATGCTTGGGGATACAAGGTTTGCCTCTAAATTTATCATGATGGAGCATTTGACAAAATTGAGAGGAGCATTGGAACAAACAGTGGTAGATCTGCAATGGGTTGAGTATGTACATACTCTCAAGAAGAAACGTGGAGCCAAAGTCCAACCAAAAGACTTGGCCTTAGTAGTGAAGAAAATTATTCTTGATGACCATTTTTGGAATCGGTCCATCAATTATGTGGAGATGGTTGAACCAATCATATGTGCACTTCGCGATTTTGATTCAAAATCACCATGCATGGGGAAGGTGTTACATATCATGAGGAAGTTAGAAAAGCACGTGAACGGATTACAAAGTTCACCATTTTGTTTGCTAGAAGAACTTGCAATTCCATTGGTACAGTCTTTTTATGCCCGAAGAAGAATGGTGGACAACGATCTCCAATCAGCTGCAGCCCTTTTGAATCCATATCTTTTTCATGACAAAGAGTTAGCGGATGACGCAAATGCAATGTCAGGATGTAAGAAAGTTTTGGAGAGAATATGTAAACCGGATGAATATGTAGCAGTGGTGAAGGAATTTGTGGCTTTTCGACACAAGGAACCTCCATTCCACAATATGTTGAATCCAGGTGATCAAATGTTGTCCGCACATGCTTGGTGGGATTTTGAAGGTGCATGTGGCAAGTTTATAGCTCCATTAGCGAAGAGGATATTGGCTCAACCGGTGTCATCATCTTCATGTGAACGAAATTGGAGCAACTATTCTTTTGTTCACAACAAATCTCGAAATAAATTGAAGCCGGAGAGAGCAGCGGATTTGGTGTACGTGTATACCAATTCCAAAATATTAAACGCATCGAAGGAAAAAGATGAAAAAAAATGGTATAATGATAATATGGATCCGACGAAATCAGAGGATTCAGATAGGCTGACATTAGAAGACGATGATGACGAGGATTTGGAAAGGGCCCTTTCAGTTGTAGATGGCGGGGATGACTTCAATTGTGCGACAGCGTGGGGAGATGAAGACATTATGCAAGACTTTCCCGATTTGGTGAATGATACTTTCCCGCAAGGATGTTGTTCCTGACAATGCAAACGATGCATATACCTTTTGTGAAGACGAGGACAATGTAGGGGGAGAGGAGAATCTACCTTCTTTAGCTGCATATTGCAATAGAACGGGATACTTGAATAGCGAAAACATTCTATCGGAAAAGGCAAACGCTATTGCCAAAGAGGTGAAAATCAATGAGAATGCTATTGGTGATGATGAGAGAAATGAAGAAGTTCTAATTTCTCAATCTCCATCTGTGGCATTAAATGTAGTGCAAGGAAACGACAAAAGAGAAGATGCGGTCATGGAGGTGGACGTTCCAAAAGATGTGGGCAATAATAGTAGTGATGAGAGGGAACCAAATATTGCGGTACAGAAAAATAGTGATTCAGTTGGGATGGCAGTCACAAATTCGGCAATTGTGAAGAGTGATAAAGGAAAGGAGCCAATGAAGTCAATTTTTGAAGTACCGAGATCTAGTGCTCTTCCATCAATACCGTTAAAGTCTATTAGCACACGATTGGATGATTCTCAGAGCTTTGGATATGGAAAACGCCGAATGAACATTTCCAAAGAAATTTCTACAAGCGGTAATCTACGGAAAGTAGCGTCATCACCTACAAGCCTAAATGATACGGATAGTGATCGGATGCCATTGGCATCTTTGCGTGATCGCATTTTAGGAAAAAGAATGGCGCAAGAACCCATCAAATCAATAAACGGCACTCTATTACTTCAAAATAAAGCCAAAGTGAAGATAACTGTTCATGGACATGTCGACCCTACATCGAGATTGATGGTTCAAGAATCGAATAAGGTGAAAGCGAAAAGAGAAATGCAACCTTTTGCTATCTCTCCAGTGAAGAATAGGACCCCTCTTGATGAAAATGTTGCTACTTTATCAAATAGAAAGAAAAGAAATGTTCCTATTCAAAAAGCCTTTAATCGTTCTGTCAAAGTAAAAAAAGAAAAATTAAATTCGAAAGAAAGGAGTAAACTTACTTCGAGAGAAGACTTGAAAGAGACAACGATACTTGATTCCAACAATGAAGATAACTCCGACAATGAAGATGACTCCGACAATGAAGATGACTCCGATAATGAAGATTTTGAACGGAGAGCTGCAGGAGAGAATAGTGGGGTTGAGGTTAAAAGAGATGTGGATTGGCATCCATAGAAATTGTGGAGATGTGAATTTAGATGTTTGATTGTTTAGTTGCTCATGATATATGGAGCTCATGTTGACAAATGACAATGGTTTCTTTAATCATTTTATTATAAAATTGTTTGTTTATTGATGATATACATCTCGTTGGATTTTAAAGTGATTTTGTTTCTAAATCAAAATGAAATTCAACAAAAAAAATTAAAAATGTATTTCATATTTTAGCTTTTACATAAATAGTGATATACAACTCTATTGAATCGCAATTGCAATATAAGAAAAATCAAAATCAAAATGACTTCACTCTCAATCTCTCATTGGTGAAAATAATTGTCGCAGCTTAAAATTTTGATTTTCTTAGCATGCACCAAAATAGGAACGGAAACTAGCCATTAGGGAACCGGATCCGATTAGGTGAAGAAGGAAAACTCAAAACTAGCACAGAACATGAAGTAGTGGGCCTCTTAGATCTAATCCGATCAGAAGTAACTATCGACGGAAACGGAATGCAACACGGATTAGGTCTAGGACCGGATTATGGGTGAACCGGATTCAAGATGACCAAACCGGAAAGGGTCCAAAGACTATATAAGGAGGAGCCTTCGCAGTTGCACCCCTTTTTACAAAGTCGACCTTGAGCGCGCGTTGTAGAGTTTTTGCGTTTGTGTACTGCAGGCTTTGATTCCGGTTGAGATCGGAGAGAGAACGTGGGGAACGGAACCGGAACTTGAGTGAAGTCTTCGAGCAGCTGGATCCGTAGAGTAGAAGCCCGACAGTAGAATCTAGGGTTGTAGAGTAGATAGGATTTTGATTTGAGTTAGGAGTAGGAGCGGATCCGGATCCGGATCCGGCTCAACAGTATTAGGTTAGACCGGAAGTTAGATTATGGGTGGCGGCGGACCCCCACGGGTTTTCCGCTCTTTTTTGTGCTTTTAGGGTTTTTACATTTGGTATATAAATCGGTTCCTGCGATGGGAACTGGGAGTCTTCATTTTGCAAATCTCTTGTGCCTTTCTCTTCTCTTCATTGTGTGTCTCTCTCCAGCGCGACATGGTCGTATGATGTGGAGTTAGGATGGTGTGAGCCGGTTTGTGAGTGATTTCTCCCCTTGGTGTTTTCTTTTCCGATTCTATATGCATATGAGTAGGTATCTAAGAGTTGGGAGTGAACTTAGTTCCTCAGCACTTCTAGAGTTCCAGGTTCCGGGTGAGAAAGCCGTTGTTAGGCTAGGCGAGTAGGGAGGGATTCCTTAGCTGCGCTAGAACTCCCGGGTGGGAAATCCGGTCGAGTGTCCGATCTCCTATGAGGTCTCACCACCCGTGTGGGTAAGCGGAAGAACTTTAGTTGATGTTGGAACGGACGGGTACACTTGTAACCACCTATCTTCGCACGGATCGGAAGTAGCATCAAGGTCATTATAGTATGAGAGGGTCGAGTGTGGGGTCTTTGTGTGACCTACAACCCGGATTGCTATCTGGGTTGTTGTGAAGGACCAAACCGGATCCGGATTAGCTTAGGAGTTTAGGAAGTAGGACAGTGGGTCTTCAGCCACTATAAGTCACGGAAGGAGTGGTAGGCCTACCACTCTCAAATGTAAGCGGCGACCCCTCTGATGGTGAAACAGAGGCAAAACCAAACCAAATAGGATTACGGATACATGATGACCATCCGGACCGGATTGGTCAGGACGGATTTCCAGGATCGGAAGTTGTAAAGATCCTGGGATTTGGATATTTGCACAGACCGGATAGTTAGTAGGATCGGAAGAAGGAGTAATCCGGTCTATAGTTATCCGGTGTGGTGGTATTTCTGGTTCTAGATCTAGGACCGGAAAGTAAGATTGGGATACTGACTGAGTTTAACTACTTAATAGAGCTAGATACTTCACAGGATCTCGTGGGTTCGATCTTTAGAGTCACTTAGTTATACTCTAGAACGATTTTTGTGAGTATAATGGGGAATTAACCTGCCCTGTGCTGCGACAACAATCAAAACAAAAAGCCCAAAACGGGTTTTTTAAGCCGCCCCGTCCGTCCACCCCGCCCGTCCGCCTTCCGATGGCGGGAGGGACACTGCGTCCGCTAGCGTCCGTGCGTCCGGATGTCCGGAAAACGGATGCTATTTTGGGGCAGACGTAGAGATTCGTCAACCTTGGAAGGGAGGCACTTTGGCGCCAAAAATTCACTCCCTTTATCTAACAAGTCTTCTATTGCATAATTTTTTTTTTTAAATAATTTAGAATTTTTAAAAATCATAGTTTAAATAACTTCCCAATTTAATAGAAAGAGGGTCTTAAGGCATGAAGAATTGGTTCCTTGGATAGGAAGAGCCATTTGATGAAGAAATTTATTTACTTTAAATTTAAAAATTAAATTAAATTGGAGTTTAATTAATCCCTAAAGTTACTAGAAAGAATGCACTTTGACACCAAAAAACAACTTGTTGGATTTGAGGAGCCATTTGTTGAATAAAAATTAATAATTTCCTTTAGCAAAAAAACATAATTGTAGTTTTATGAAACCCTCAATTAATAGAAGGAGGATACTTTGGTACCAAAAAATGGTTCCTCACATCTAAAGAGTTATCTATTGGTTAGTGGTAGTTGGCTGTAGTCTAGATTTAGTAGCCCTATTTAGGCTCCATTCTTCCCATGTGGAAATGGAGAGTCATATGTATTTAGAGGTGGTTAAATAATGATAAATTAGAGTAGGTAATAATTGGCTTACTTGACAAATTAGTTCAAGGTAGAAGTAGTATTTGGCATCCTAAAGATGACTCAAATCAATTGAAAAATTGTAAACATCAAAAAATACATACAAACAAGTCAAATTTATTTGAAAAATATTGTAAGATTGGTTGTCTAATTTCCATGAAGTTACTTGAAAGGTGTTTCTAGAAAGTTTCCTTAAAGGTCTTTAAACTAGCTTTGGAGGAGTGAATAAAACCCTATGAGTAAAACTGCAAAAAATTTCCTTCGTTTATTTATGAGATGTTTATGACATTTCTATTTATGTTTTCTATTTTTCTTGGTATTTTAATTCTTAAAGGAAAATTGTTCGTTGAATAGACAATTGTAAATCTAAATAGGCTCTAATAAAGTCAATTTTGGTTGGATGTTCACAAAATTTTGACAAAAGGTGTGGGCATGTACCTCCTTAGTGGCAATATAATGTTTTTTTGATCGGATGTCTAGGTTAAAAGTTATATTGTCCTAAACTTCTTTTGTAGCTTGGGCAATTTGGGTATCTTTCACTAAAACCCTCATCAACTTCTGAAATTTGGCATGTATGTAACTAATAAAATATAATATATCATTGTCAAAAAAAATTTCAGTCCTCAAATCACAATCTAAAAGGAATCAAATCTATGTTGGGGTGGTTTCAAGAAAAAAAACATTTTCTTTTAACTACAAGCCCTATTATCTTGCAATCTATGAAGTTAAAGTTCTTGAAAATTTTCTTGCATATTCCAAATGTATGTCTTTTATTTTTCACCAATTGGATTGCATATAAAATCATCAAGAAATGATTAGTATATTGCCAATTCACTCAACCCCCTTGTATTGTAGGGTGATTTAGAGTAAGCTAGACCCTATATTTGCTTTTAAAAATTTTCCTGAGTGAACCTAATATCATATACTTATAAATGGTAAGAATCCTCATTTTTTAGTAGTGAAATTTTTTAATCCAAAAGGGTTCAAAATCTACAAACCTCATTTCTCAACAGAGTTGACACGATGTCCGGACACGGACGCTGTGTCCGCAGCGTCCGCTGACATTCGCGTCCCGGCGGACGCAATGTCCGCCTGTCCCCCGTCCGCCCGATTACGGCCGTCTGATCGACGTGCGGACTGATTTGGTCCGCACGATCTGGCCGTCTGCCCCGCCCATCCGCTTTCCGACGGCAGTCGGGACGCTGCGTTCGCTAGCGTCCGTGCGTCCGGACATCCGGAAAACGGACGCTATTTTGGGGCGGTTTATGACATTCGTCAACCCTATTTCTCAAGAATTAAAAAAAGGTTCTATTCTCACTTTAAAAGTTACAATCTTTCAATACACACCGTCAAATGGGATGAAATCTTTTCTACACATTGCCTTACCTATTTAGTATACTTTTCAATGGTTGGTTTTCAAAAAAATATTAGTTTCTAATTTTGGACAATGCATCAAAAATTGGTAGTTTTGAACTTTTTCACTTCCCAAACACCCTTTGCTCTTCACAGATTAAATAAAAGCCATTCTTCCACTACATTTTCTTTTATTAGTCAAATATTTTACAATCCCTATAAAAAAAATTAGGAAAAATAATAGGGCCTAATTCAATGGAAATTCCAAGGAAGATACTATGGATAAATTTTCCATAATTACTTGAATGGTGTCCCAAGGTTCTTAAGTACCCTAAAGTATCTTTAGAGCCCTAGAAGACTTTTGCCAAAATGTTGGCTTCTATTCATGATAATTTTAAATTCTATATTATCCATTTAAGAGCAAGTTCCCATTTTTTTTCTCTACATTAATTCCTAAAGTGTTTATAATTGTTTTTTAATTTTTGGTGGTGATTTTGATAAGAATGTTTGTTGGCATGATTTTCTTTAGTTGGTCTTTTATTATTTAAATTAAAAAAAATAATACATAATTATTGCTAACTTCTAAAGCCCCAAACCATTTTTCTACCCTAAACCACTCAAAACTACCATTTCTATTTCATCCAAGAAATAAAAGAAAACACATTTCTTAAGTATAATTGTAGAATCAAGGTTGCTATTTTGTAAGCCTATGAGCAAACAAATTTTTATGGCAAAGTCTAATATTTGACCTATGATAGTGATCTTAAAAAAAATACATAAGTAGGATTGAAATACTAATAAAATATTTTCATTTTGTAGATTCCTATTGATTTTATCCTTTACAAGACATTGTGTGTAAATTTTTTGGCAAACTTCTCTGTTCTTTTATGTCATGAGATGCTCTTGAAATATATTTTCTAACACACACACACATAGATATATATATATATATATATATATGTATGTATTGTTACAATTTAGGATCACTTTAATTATAATTATGAACATTGATTTGAGTTTAGTATTATTAGTTATAAAAAATTTGTGCAATATTTTATATTAAAGGCAAGAAAATGTGGAGAGTAGTACAAAATGATAACAAATAGAAATAATACTAAAAATCATGGTAGTGAAATTCATATGTACACTGACAAATTACAAGAAATTTATTAGAAAGAAGGTGAAAGTGTTGTATATATCTTCCAAGTTTCACAAACTTGTCATTTTTTTATAATAAATTTAAATTCAGAAGTGCAATGAAGTGGGATATTGAATACATATTCTTATTTAAGTTTTAAAATATTTTAATTATTTTAAATAAATATCAAGCTTCAGGCTTAAAAAGTGCCTAGGTTATTTGTAATGACTTGTAAGGTTACAAAATTAGGTATTTGACTCCTTGTCATTGAAGCTGGTGATTAGAAAATAATCATTAGATCCTAATTTTGGTCACCTAAGTTCTTAGATTACATTGAAACATTGATGAACATCCTATAAATGCATTGTGATAGAGTTTTCTTTGCAAATGCCTATTTTTTGCAAACCAAGTATCATTTTTAAAAAGAAAAGTTAAGGAATAGAGAATTATAGCATAGATACCACATTTTAATTCAAAAGTAGAACATAAAAATAGGAATTACAAGATCCCGACAAGGAAATAGTCCCTATATTATTATCATGATGCAAATACAACAATGAAGTGTAGAAGATTGAAAATTAGATCCAACAAAAATGATCTCACAAAAAACATGATCAAGAAGATGAAGAAGACATTAAATGAGAATGATCACTACTATCAATGCACAATGTCTCTTCATCTACCTCTGTAGCTAACACATCTAGAAAATGTAGCACCATAGAATCTAAAATAGGGGCTTCAACTAGTATAGTGAGAAATTCATGGGATGCATAATCAATAGCTAAAGCCTCAGCATATGGTGGTAGTATGTATAGCTTCTTTGGGCTTGGAAAAAATCCAGGCAAAGAGAAGAATGGATGATGTACTGATTGAGTGCATTTCATGTTGCACAAACAAAATGCGGTGTTAGAAATGTTTTATCAAAGGCTACTGCTTCACATTTAAGGGGAAACCATATGCCAAATGACTTATTTATTGAATCGAGATTTTTTAACAATGTGTGGAACCACAACCTCCTCTGCATCAAGGTCATTTGAAGCCAATGTGGTAGGTGTTGGTATTACAAGAACAACTTCAACTGGACAAATGAGAGGAGCAAGCATTGCATCAAAAATGGTTTTGTCCTCTTCCAAGGCAATAATGTGCTTGTCAAGAAGCCTTCAAGTGTGGATTTTAGCACCTAGAACATGTACATTGAATTTAAATAAAAATATGAAGAAACTAGATTGGCTCAAAAACAAAAATGTTTTCAAGAAAAGTAGAAGACAAGTTGTAGAATTTACCTATTGAAGTTGTACAATCTAAAACCACATCATCCAGAATAGATGATGCCTCAATCAACATCTACAAAAAACGGAGGTCCTTTTCACATGTCCCTCTCTAAGAAATACCATTCTATATAGACAACATTCCTTCCTTTGTAGGACTGTGGAGAAGTTTATCTAGTGCAACATCTACTCTAAAGACCTTCAACTTTGGACATGGCTGAAATGTGAATTTCAAAGGTCCTACACCTGATAAGTTCTTCATCCATAATGAGATTCCAAAATGTTGTATCTATAAAATAAAAAACATCATAGTTAGTAATTTAAAAAAAAATTACAATGCAATATCTTTAAAATGAAGAATTAGAGATAATAGATGAACTTATCGTGGAAGAATGATCTAAAGGAGACGTCAAGTGTAAGTTGTTTATACCAACCCATTCTTTTTGTAGTTTAAAGGAATATGGATCAACATAACCAAAAATGTCAGCTTTTGCTTGAGCTTGATAAGGATGGATAATAACTAGTGCTCCATCATCTTGTATATTTCCATTCGCAAATTCAAAAACGGACTCTAGCCATGTGTCTAAGCGCTCATTTATTTTGGAGTGGCTGTTGGAGGCTCAAACACATTTGGTACAAGAAGGCCTTCGAGCATGTCAACAATGATCAAGTCTACATATTGCTTGTCACTACGAACTCCCCTATAGAATTGAGCCTTATCCGCCGTATGTTGCAATAAATAAAGAAGTTTTAATAATACTATAAATGGGAATACATTCAAGACTCAAGGCATTTCGAAAAGACAAGTCAAAACATATCAAGTTAACATGTGAAAGCAATTTAGAAGACAAATAAAACTTGTTTTACAAGACAAATAAAACAAATTAAAGAGAGAATGAAAGGTCCATACCTTCTTTATAAATTTCAATATGGCATGGTATAGAGAAGGCAATGAATCATTGAAGACAACCATTAGAAATAAATTGCAAATGAACTCATCAATAGAGATGTCATCAGAATCGATAATATCAAAGATTGTAGGTCCATGCACTAAGTTAGCTTCTATAAGTGTAAACTGCTCTAACCCATGCTTAGTGCCTTCTAAAATGGGCCCTTACCATTGCGATCCCTACTCCATTGTGGATGAGCTAGGAATTGCTTGTTTTGAAGTCTTCCCCAAAGCCTTTACCTTCTCATTTTCTCTAGCTTTTGTAGTCTTCACAAGAACTCTTTGATGCACCTTCTCTACAATCTTTGAATTTCACAAAGCAATTTTCTTATCTATATCCTTTCTATTTTTTACAACCTTCACCCTGACATCTTCATCCAAATCATCAAATTCTTCATACTTGGGTACAACTTCTTCAGTTTTGATAGAATGCCTTAAACAATCTTTAGAAAGTGGTGTGAATTCCGGAAGACAATCTAGGACCAAGCTCTAGTTTTCAAATGAGCACTTGTCCACAATTTCAATTGAAAAGCTGAAAACATATAGTTTTTAATGGAAATGTCTAACCAAGTAGGAAGAAAAGGAAGGAGGTTGTGCTTTGCAATTGTTGCCTTTGGAAGTAACTCATATTTAAAGTACGTGGAGAAATAAAAATAGATGTCAAAGCTAGGAAAACACATTTAAATGAAACAAAAAATAGACAAAATAAAACTTTACCATTATAACTAAAAGTGAAGTGATACCTATATAGAACTTGCTTAACTACTAGACTCGAGTCCTTATACTTCAAAAAAGAGTTTGATTTCTTAAACTCTTGTCTACAAAATTCGAAAAAAAAACGCATGATTCCAAAGCCGGATTCTCTAGTCCTCAATGTACTTTGGTAAGGTCTCTGGTTCTTTTGGAGAGTCCATGTTCAAAACCAGATTATCTTTCTTCACGATAGAATCAAATGTTTCTGTAGTTGCATCTTCTATTTGTATATAAAATTAAAACATAATATCTTTGAGACATCATCATGTAAGGTAGTACATTAGGAATTGACTTGACTACTATGGACATATGATAAACTTTAAAGGAAATGTAATAGGTACCATTCACCCCAACATACCAACAAGCAACAACACTAGAGTGTGAGCGGGGAGCAACGAGCATTGAGCAATAAGCATTTAGATTTGAGTGTTTACTAAAAGGATTTTTACTAAAAATAGACGTGTTGGAGTAATAAATAGTATTGTCGAATCCAAAAATGGTAATTTCAAAAACCAAAAAAAATTAAATTTTTAAAAATAATTTACAAATTTTGTATTTAAAATAATCAATGTTGCAATCAAATATTGTATAGAGGGACATCCATTCATCCATATACAAATGAATTTCATCCATATCATCCATTCATCATCCATCCCCAAAAGATTTCATTTTCATATTATAGTGTATATTCTAGAAAATGGAATGTAATTAAAATTTTTTTTTTCCAAAACAATTTTTTTCCAAAATCATTTAGATTTGCATTGTTGACAACAAAATTCTATTAACTATTTTGAAGCTGGCTTAGGGCTCCTTGAAACCAAATAGCACCTTCAAGGTTCATTTGGAGAAATATAACAACTAATTCTACATTGTAGTTTCACTATGGTTTAGGACTCTTTGGAACCAAAGAATATTGTTAAGGTTTATTTGGAGAAATGTAACACTTTATTCTATTGTGGTTCATTATTTCTTTTGTGATTTCAAAACCTTTCATCCAAGAAAGCAATATTGACTTCGTAGACAATTTCTTTTTTACCACCTCCTTATGATCTTCTTCAATACCGAAGAGGCTTCCCTCCATAAATTGGGATGCAACTTTTTTTTTTTGTACAATGAGTTTCTTTGGAACTTGAATTTTGCTTTATTGAAGATGCAAGTTTGTTAGTTATTTTGATAATGTGTACATCCTTGGACAACAATACTAGAGCAGGGAATAAAGAGCAATGAGTGACAAATGTTTAAATTTAAGCACTCATAAAGATTTTTTTTTTATATTAAAAAAAAGCATATTAGAGTCATAAATAGTGATGTCAGATCCAAAATATTAATGTCAAAATTATTGAAATATAAATGACTAAAAATAGAATTTAAAAAGTCAAGTTGTTAAAAAAGCTTTATTTGTGGTAGTTGATCTAATTAGCATTCAAATGTTGCAAGTAGGGCCATTGGGCCAAAAATGATAGCCTAGCCTATCCCGCAATAAAAAAAGACTCTCATAGACATGATGTGCAAATGAATTTCATCCATATCATTTATTCATCATCCATCTAGGGATGGCCTAATTTGCACATTGCAATATATGCCGTACAATCCTATGGTTCTCCCCATCCATTTTTAGATGACTTTTAAATGTGGAATGCATAAACCTTACTATCAAATATATACTTATTGAAAATTAGATATTTTATTCATTGTATTGTTTTTTAACCCTTGAAGTTCCATAATCCCTATAACAAACAAATTATATTTGGAGTAGGTTTTCCATGAGCTCCATTTTTAGTGAAACTTTTTGAAATTTTTTCATAAGGTAGAAAAATTTATTAGCTTTCTACTATGAATATAATTTTTATTATTTCAATTGGGACCCAAAAGCAAAAGTTATACCACAATAACTTCAAAATATATGAGATTAAGCAATAAAAAAATATCCACAAAAAATGAAAATAAAATTGTTAGTACTTTTTTCCTATAGATTATATTTCTATCTAAATAATAAGCTTGAATTCATTCCACTTGAATTAGTGGTGTGAAAGATATAGAGCTTTTTGTTTTGGGTTCAAGGAAAGCATCTTTTAAAAAAAAAAAAGTCTTTCACTTTGAATGCAAATATATTTCAATCTATATAGTGAGACATCATCAAATTAATGATTGCATGAATTGAGTTAACTTTAGCACAAGGTCCTACAAGTATATTTAAGAAACATGTTTTCTTTTATTTCTTGAATGAATGCAATAGAAATGGTAGATCCTACAATCAATGGTGCTATTTTGTGAACATGTGAGCGTAAGCTTATGAATAGTGAGCAAGAATTATGTGAGTGGTGAATTTAGAATTATGAAAAAATAGAAGAAAATCCAATAATATTTAGAAATTCAAATATTACTTTAAAATTAGGTTCAGAATTTTAGATTTTTGGTACATTTTTGGTACATTTAAGGACTTATTACCATAGACCTATTGCCATAGATATGCACTATATGTATTAGAGTTATTATTTATAGTATTAATAATATACATAGGAAGAGAAAAAACACAATTAAAAAAATACACAATGATGGAAATAAAGTTGTATAATATATTCCATCAAATTATAGTGGTTGTCCAAAGGAAAACTACTATTTCTATAACTATATGTTTAACTTCAGATTCTTCAACTTTAGAAATCTTGGAGACCCTTGTCTAGAACTTTCATGATACCAGCCATGATGAGGAGGCACTTCACTTCATTATACTTGACGCTTGGAGAACGTATGAACTTGTCTTCTACCAGATTCATTTTGCAGAAGTAATGAAATAAGTAATAGAGATGCTTGCAATTAACATATTGATGGCATCCACCAATTGCTGAGATAGCCATGTTCACAAAATCAGGACAAGTACACTCCAAATACATTCCCAATGATATTTGATAAACTTGGTGCTTCGGCTCTGTTCTAGATTGGAGGGAGATTATGGCTCCAAGTCTTGGAAAGGGGAGCACGATAACTCCTAGAATAATTCCTTTGACATTTCCAACATTCTCCCACTTATTGCAATGCTCTATAGTAGGAACATTTGCAATTTGTCTAATGGGCTTGCTCCTTTGAGTTGTTGGATAGGCATCCACATGCAAAGGGCTAGATTAATCATTAGGGATGACCTTGAAGACATTTGACATTGTAAATAATTGTTTTGGTGACATAGATGGTCACTTTTGGAGTTGAAAGTCAGCTTCTTGTAGTAAAAGTGTTTCTTGTCAATTCAAACTAGTACTAGTCAAGTAAGTCAACATAGGCCATGCATCTTGTACTTGAGGTCAATTAATTACCCAAGCACTTTTAGAGCCGTGAACACATCGTTCAATATCATTTGGACAAAACCAAAAATTTGTTACAATTTTCTTGTTTCCACTCCATTGTTTCTTTCTATCGCAATAAGTTGGAGCTAGAGTGCCTTTAGATCCCTTTGCAATTTGGGCAATACAACGAATATTTGATCCTCTTTGTTGGGTGTGGCATCTGCAACTTGACTTGTGGGATAGTCTTGCAATATACCATTACGAAGTGTCACAATCACTCTCCAATGCAGTAGTGATACGTAGTACGTGTCTAGAATTATCAACCGTAACTACTTCCTTTAAGACTTCTATAGGTATGTGTATGGATCTAGTCATGACTCGTGGCTGAGAAAAGTTGACCTTGTCAGGTCAATGACCATTTGACCCAATGGGAAGGTCCAGCTTTCGCTTACTACTACCAAATACTTCTTCACCCTCCAAGTGCAGGACATGTGTTGTAACATCAATTGCTCTAGGAAGAACATTCAATGCCTCGGCAATCTTCTTCGGGTCACTACTACATCTTGCACCTCTTAATTTAAACTCCTCTTTAGATGGCCCCAACCTTGATGTTGTGCAATTAAAAAAAGCTTGATAATTTCTCATTTGCATGAAGGCTCAAATGTAGTCATCAAAAGTGGCAGCAAATAAATCATTATCTCGATTACTTGATGCTTGCAACCATTTGTGATGGACCATTTTGGATAAATTGCATGATGGCATGTTTGCCATTTCTTCAATAATCAAATCCTATAAGAGGATTACAATACAATTTGTGTAAATCCTCAACTCTCCACATGCATTGATGATGTACAAACTTTGTAGAGTGCTATGCTTTAGAATTTTTTATAAAAGAAGGCAAGGTCCTTCTCGGGGCTAAGAGGGACCTCTCGGCCTCAAGAGGTCTCTCACTACTTATCTAATTTAATTTGATAGTCTCTTTGGTTTTCATAATATGTAACAAATTTTTATCTTTATAGAAATTGGTGAAGGCACCTTTCTGCCCTTAGCGGTATATCAAGCTTATCCTAGTTGGATCCCTATATCATGAAAGAGAAATAATTTCTAAAATAATACAAAAATGATATCTAATAAGCAATCAGGATTGACAGGACGGTTGGACGTCTGGGACGTCCAGACACGGACACTGTGTTCGCAGCGTCTATTGACATTCGCAGTCCCGAAGGACGTAGTGTCCGTCGAGACCGCCCCGTCCGCCTCAGGGTTGACAAATCAGTACGTCCGCTCCAAAATAGCGTCTGTAACTCGGATGTTCGTCTTCACGAATGCCAGCGGACGCAGCGTCCCTCCCGTCGTCGGAAGGCGGATGGGCGGGGCGGACGCTGCGAATACAGCGTCCGTGTCCGGACATCCCGGACGTCTGACTGTCCTGTCAACCCTAGTTTGCCTGTCCCCCCGTCTGCGGTCACTCCCTTAATCCTTAAACAATTAAATATTAAATGAAGTGCAATGGTTCGCGATTTGTTATAAAAAAAATAAAAAAAAATGTTTCCTTAGAATTAAAGGGAAAAGAAACCATTTTCATGAGTTATATTAATTTTTTGGGAAATGTAACCCTACTAACTCAAAGTAGACAAGAACCGCCCTGTCCACCCCGTCCATCCGCCCCGCCTGTCCGCCTTCCGACGGTAGGAAGGACGCTACGTCCGCTGGCGTCCGTGAGGACGGACGTCCGGGTTACGGACGCTATTTTGGGGCGGACGTACTGATTTGTCAACCTTGTAAACAATAGCATTAGAAGAAAACAAAAAAACTGAAATATTAGGGTGAAAGTTACCATTTGCATGAAGTCTCCCCATTGACAATAGCGGAAGTGCCAAAAAGCAAGCTACAATTCCAATTCATGCATAGCATGATCTTTTGAAGTTGCCCTAGATGACAGCCACCAAGATCGAATGGCCAATTATTTTGCTTTTTCTATAGTACTTGAATCCTTGTATTGCTTATACAATTGATTATGTTGATGTTGCATAGCTAGTTTAATGAGCTTTTGGATATGATGGTGCAACAAAGTACTCTAGTGCAAAAGACATATTCGCTTACGGTTCAACATTTTGATTTTTGGATCCCCTATGCCGTATATGGTATGAACAACATTCTAATTTGTTTGTGCACTATTTGCCATAAATCCTTTAAAGTTTACATTCTCCACGCCATTCATCTCATGATAGCATTCAGTAGCCTCCACATGATGCATTAGACTTCTATGTCTTTGGACTGCATGTTACAAACAACAATTGTCATAATCCTCTTGCATCTGGTGTCATAAACATGGCAAGCCATGGTTGTCCAATCTTTCACACATTTGATGTGGTCAAATATAAGCCAAATATTTTTCAAATCTCCTTCGGCTTGCATGCGCTTGACCAAGTCTACTCTACTACCAAGTCCTTTTATTAACATCTTAAACAAATAAACCTTTTCTTTTCCTTGTTCTAGAAAAACGTTGTTATGAATATATTAAAACATCAAATTTTTTTTATATTCATAATGCTATCTACACCCCACCTTGGCTAATACTACAAAATGAAAAAATAGTATTAAAGATGTTGGAAGAGCTTAGTATTTAGAATCTATCTATCACATCTTCTCGTGACTTTCCCTATAACATCTCCTTTAATCCATCACTGTTGTGTATAAAGTGGTTGTCTAGAAATTACTTACTAGTTGTTAGAGCAATGATAGAATTAGTGGTAGTAGGAGTTTTAGAAAACCTCGCCTATGATACTAGTAGAAAATCCAAATTTTTTATTGTTTTGGTCGCGTTGATTTGGATAGAAATCTATTCACCTGGATAGAAATCTGTTCACTTGGATAGAAATCTATTGATTTAAATAGAAGTTTGTGGAATTTTGCCACATCAATATAACCAAAACAACAAAAAATTTGAAGTTTTCTAATAGTATGATTAAATCGGTGTAGTGCTGCAAATGTAGACATTATGTAGAATATGTATATTTACATCTTTTAGATAGGTTTAAATGTTTGTAACATTATAAAGAAGATGACATCATTCGAGGTGACTTCAAGGTAATACCTTCTCTTTGCCATTATAAGCAATTATATAGAGAAGAATTCACTTAAAAGTTTCATCTCATTTGATATTTTTCTTTTTTGTTTTTTATTTAAATTATCTTATGTCGAATTGAAGGGTTTTTTTTGAGTCTCAAAATGAAGAATTTCAACTAGAGCGTGAGTTTGAATTTTCTTTATTACAACTGCCAAATTAACGACAACTGCCATTGAGTCTTTCATTGCTACATGAGTGATCAAAAGATGAAGCTGGGCCATCTCGATCACTAAAACAACCTCACGTGAAGAAACGATGACATGGTCATTTTCAATGTGACGTTTGGGCATTGGTGATTTTGTTGCAGGTTGAATGTGTTGAGTTTGGCAACCGTAAAATCACATTTGAAGAATGTTTTGAAAGTTTAAACGATGAGCAATATTATTGCATGGATGAGATCTATCGAAGGGAGTTGTAGTCACTAATGATGGTTAGAAAGGCTAGTCAATCCTTTAACTAAGGTGAATCGTGTGGATTATGTAACTGCTACCATTAAACGCATCTTCAAATTCTTACAGATAGAGTGATATTTCGATTGGAGCTCTAGTTTTTTTTATCTCTATTAGATATATATATATATATATATATATATATATATATTGATTTTTTAGGTTTTCATTCCATAGTTGGAATGATTTCCTACAATAATTTTGTATTTATGAAGTAGTATGAAGGAAATATTCAAATAATTTACCTTTTAGGTGAATTTGAAGTGAATTTCTTTCAAAAATAAAAATAAAGAAATAGTTGTAGGCCAAATAAATACTCAATTATTGATGTTGTAATTTTGGGAGTGAATTAGAGGATGACTCCACTTGTTTGTGTTGTTAGAATGGAGATAAAGTGGAGAAAAAGGTGGACACTATTCATCTTCTTTTTCATTGTGAGTTTAGGAAGGATCCAAATGTTTGGAGGCCCATTGTGTTGTGAGTTTGAAGAAATTTAAAATGAAATTTGCAAGATTTGTGTATCATAGTATGTAGTTTCTAAATTGATCTCATTTGCTTGATTTGGAATTGTAAATCAAAAGTTGTACTTATTTGAATGGAAGGAGGTTTGTTGTCTTTAAAATTAAAAGGCTGAGACTTATAAAACAGGGTTGACAGGACATCTGGACGCGAATGCTGTGTCCGCAGCGTCCACTGACATTCGCGGTTGCAGCGGACGCAGCGCATGCCTGTCCGCCCGTCCGTCCGTCCGCCTGTCCATCCGCCCGATTACGGCCGTCCGATCGACACGCGGACTGATCTGGTCCGCACGATCTGGGCGTCCGCCTCGTCTGTCCGCCCCGCCCGTCCGCTTTCCGACGGCGGTCGGGACGCTGCGTCCGGAAGCGTCCGTGCGTCCGGACGTCTGGAAAACGGACGCTATTTTGGGGCGGACGTTGAGATTCGTCAACCCTGTTATAAAAGATGGACATGTTTTTGGTTTGCAATGAAATTTAGAAAGAGTGTAAAAAATTGTTTTAAATTTTCATAAAGATATCACTTATTTTATTTGAAGTTTGTATGAGAGAATTGTCAGTGTGGAAATAAAAGAGGGTCTGTTGCCTTTCTTTTCTCAAGGTCAAAACTTTGGATGGCCATAGAAGTTGGACAAAGTAGTAGAATTATTTGAAATTTGAAGGAAAAGTAGAAATTTATGTTAGCTTTTCAAAAAGCTATCACTTACCTCATTTGAAATTGTGAAACAATGACAACACTCATTTAAAGTTCAACTTGAGAATCGGAGATTGAAGTTGGAGATTGGAGGAAGTTTTAAAGACTTGTGTGTGTGTGGCTTGTAGCTTTATAAAATTTGTTGTTACAAGTGGCTTGGGTTACACTAATGTTAACTTCATTTTGTATTATGGGTAATGAAGTGGGACTAATTGCCCACAGGGTTGAGACTAGGTGACGAAGTTAGATTAATGGCCTACATGGTCAGGACTTGCTTGTTCTCACGGTGAAGCTTGGTTCTTAAAACTAATCATTAGGAGTTTGAAAGTTTAGGAGCCAATCTTTTGGACAGTTTAGCTTGTAGTCTGGCCGTCCCGTTTTACCCGTCTGAAGCTGTGGAATCTTATCATACACTTTAAACCTTACACCCATTTAGAGCCAGCCAATAGAAGATAGGTCAACGGGTAACAATTCAGTGGCGGTTTAGAAGATTCGACGTTTAAGTTCGAAGTAGAGTGAATCAGGGTTGACAAATCTCTACGTCCGCCCGAAAAAGGCGTCCGTAACCTGGACGTCCGTCCTTACGGACGCTAGCGGACGTAGCGTCCCTCCCGCCGTCGGAAGGCGGACGGGCGGGGCGGACGGCCCGAGGCAGACGCCCAGATCATGCGGACCAGATCAGTCCGCGTGTCGATCGGCCGGCCGTATCGGGGCGGACGGGCGAACGGGGTGGACGGCGTTCGTGAATATCAGCGGACATTACGGACACAGTGTCCGCGTCCGGACGGCCCTTACGTTCGATCGTCTTGTCAACCCTGGAGTGAATCCATGGTTGTCATAACGGGCGAGTTAGGATCATCGGACCGGACGGACGGTCCGGACGGCTTTAATTTTGTAACTTCTGCAATTTTGCGGAATGACATGTCACTTTGGAATGTGAAATTCAGGGCTTTGACGATCTCGTCCGTGCCCAACATGTTCCTTAATCCACATAGTATCCACATGGCCTAATTTTTCGTTATCAGAAAGTGACTGTATCGGATGGGCGGGACCTCCAACGGACGGGCGAACTGGATGTCCGTCCACTATGACAACCATGAGTGAATCTACGAGTGACGAGTTCACTTTTGTGTTTTTTTTATCATCTTACGACTTTTTTCATCTCCAAGCCATTTTTGGTCGCAGCCAAAATCTCTATGATTTCTCGAGGCAAATGCTTTCAACACAACACTGGTGATAGTGTCTATAGTTTCTCAAATGAATGCATGCTCTAGTCATGATGGTAGTGTCATTGAATACATAATATATTTTAACATCACAAACATGGACATAGACATTAATACAATGAAGTGGAATTTTGCATGTCTTATAAGGAAAAGTAGAATCTTTTGGAGGTGGTTGACCAACGTAGAATAGGATAGAGATATATCCACACCACTTAGTTTTATTGCGCTTTGACAATCATTTAAGATAGTCACAATCAGAGTTGTTACATACTAGATGACTTATACATGAGGATTTTCTAAACTTTAGACCATTTTGGTTGTTGATATTTGATGTTATGGTTCGACACCAACTTTTATTTTCAACCCAAGCAAACTAGTTAGTTTAGAAAAAATATTTTTTTATTAATAAATTTTATTATTTTTATTATGTACATATAAATATTAAAGATTGGAAACATTCTATTTTGATTGAATCTTAAGGTCATGAGGAGATCTTATTTGTGGATGTGTACTCAAATATAAACTTTCAAATTTATTTTTGAACTAAATTTTCAAGATTTTTTAAGATAATTAGAAATATAGAATGTAGATTGTTTATTACAACTTTGTAAGCATTGAAATTGGAATTTTTCAATTCTTTAACCTCTAAGTGTCCAAGGTCTTCTACTAAAATGTTTTTAAGTCATTCATAACTTTTTGGATTGATATGAAATTTTATTTCCACAAACTAAACTTGTATGCACAACTTTTCTAAAAAGTATTATTGAAAATGGACACTATAAAAAGAAGATGTTGAAATTTATTGCAATCCAAAATGTCCAGATTTCGAACTTTGAATTGTTTACTCTGAAAATTTCACGAGTTTTATTGAGTTTTCACAAGGAATTTCTATTGAATTTGAACATCGATAAACCTGTGAACTTGGAACACCTTGGGTTGATCTGAAAATTTCACCAAATTGGATGCTGAAGTGTTCGAACATCGATGAACCCATGAACTTGGAACATTTGAAGTTACAGCAATTCAAATTGGATTTCTAGATTATGTGCCGACATGGATTCAGCACTTCAAATTGGACTTCGACTTTGAGGACATCAAATTCGCCTTGCAGACTATAAGTGAGGACATCAAATTGGACTTCTAAACTATGCGTGAGGACACTTTTGGTCCCATGCGTTCACTAAATTCTTAACAATATTGCATTTTAAACTATACTTTTACCATTTCTACTTTCTCTTTACATTGAAAAAAAATTCAAGCATCATGATCAAAAATTTTGAAAGATGAAACTTTAACTTCAAGCATCATGATCACAATTGGTAAAGTTTTATTTTTTGCAAAAGACTGAAGACAATCATTTGGGCTTTTGAAAATTGAAACAAGCCCTCGAGACTTGAATTTGTACATGCGGTCGTGAGAATAGCTTCCAATTATTCAAATCTACATGTGAAACTTCGAGCTATTCAGGAACGGAAGACTCAGCTCGAACTGCAAAAAAAGAACCGCACTTGCGCAGAGATCCTGTCTCTGCCATGATAATCGTGACAAGCTATATATTACGTGACAGTGCGCAAATTACAAGCTTCTCCCTACATTTCATCCATGCCAATGGAACCTCTAAGCTAGGTAGGTCCCACGCTTGTACGCAGACAATTATGTTGCTGTACTCGGGCGTTAAAATGTATTCCAGTCGATCATTCAGAGATCGAAGGTGACGGAGTGATAGTGGAATTGGGTGGTACTCTTGGTCCACAATTGCCTGAAATTCATCGATCGACAAAGTTCAGCTACAGTGCACGCCAGGGTCTCCGGTCCACACACCAGCACTCCCACTTCCGCTCCGCCGAAGTTGTCATGCAGTTCACGGACCTCACTCATCACCTCTGCGATCACTCACAACACTTACAATTTGAAAGTAATAAAATGAGATTTGCAGCATTGACCTGATGCGGTGCAGGAATTAATATTCCTAGAAGGCGAATCCGTACGGAAAATCATAATTATCAACGTCATATTAGTCAAGCAAAAGATCAGGCGAGAAGGGGATCACGGATTCATCATACCAGGGAGGTTGGGGCGACTGCCGACGACAATGGTGCTGCGGTCCAGAAGCGTTTCCAGACGCCCAGTCTCCTCGATGTCTGCACCGTGAAGTTTGTCTTCGACCATCTGAAGCTCACGGCTTTGATCCGCCGCAGCAGATGATTTGGACATGAACTTCGAACCAAGCTTGGCGCCGTGAACAACCGCCCCGCCGAAGATGATGACGGCGATGGCGATTGTTAGTAAGAAGAGACTCACGTCATAATAATTTTAAAGTACATGCGTGTATTCCACGATGTCGGAGTTCGGAAGGTACACATACACTCGGAACAACGCCAGAAATAGGGTGAGTCCGAGGCACGCGGCGGCTGTCACGCCTGCGAACAGCATGAGATTGTTCCCACTGCCCCCTTCCTCCACTCCTCTCCATGGACGGGTCTGAACCCTGTTTCCGTCGCCAGTCGGAATCTCTACGAAGCCGTTGTTATCCGCACCTCTCTCTTGTAATTCAAAGCTGACCTCGTCGATGCCCTTGGACACGACAGGTTCGGCACCAGGCTTCTCCGCAGTGAGGAAGATCTTGACGTTCACCCGAAACTCCGAGTCCCGGGACCCGTAGTTGGTGAAGATTCGTGCAGGGTCGCAGAACTGGTCTTTGAATGCATTCAGTTCGGCGCAAGTTTTCACGCACCAAATCAAGTCCACTGTCGTCGGCAGCCCGACCTCGTCGCTCTGGTATCGATAGAGGATGTCCGTGATGATGGCTATGAACGGCGTCACGCCAATTCCGCCAGCCACCAGGAGCAGATGCTTGTAATCGAGGAAGTAGTTGGACTCACGGCCGTATGGACCTTCGGCGAACAGATTCAGATAGATTGGACACTTTCCACCTGAACTCACTTGGCTGTGGGGATTGGCTTTATTCTCCTCGATGGCCTTGCGAAGATTGTCCGTCCAGCCGCCGAGTGGTTTGATCAAGATGGACAAGTAGTTGGTGTTGTCCAGCGGCGTCGAAGCAGTGCTGAAAGGATGCCACTCCAGTTTCGCCAAACCGCGGAGGTTGACGAACATGAAGCTCAAGGGATTGTACGAGTTGCCCGGGGACACGGGAAGCTTCAACTCCACGATGCCAGTTGGGATTACTCTGGCTTTGACCCCCCGGATGGACCTCCTCGACTGCAGGAAGCGCAGAAATCGGTCGATGAAAAACAAAAATGGTCCGGCGAGGAAAAATTCAGTCAGCGAAATGCCCAGGTGATACGCTGCAAACGCAAAGAAAATAATATACAACTGATGCACGCTGAAGAAGATATTGAAGTGCCGCCGTCGGAACCACGCTAGAGACGTCGGCCACATGAAAAGGCCGGCGATAAGTGCTATCACTCCAGCAAGATTTGAAATTCCCTCTTTCTGCCATTTCACAAACTGCGAACGACGCGACAGTATCACAGTTCCAGTCAGATTTGCCAATATTCGGCAGAAAACGTATCTGCATAGGATACTAATATCGTTACGAAGCAGTCCCCAGAACCCCGTTACCAGCTGCCAGCAACTAATCTACTAAAAATATGGTTGGGCTCATGCCTTGACTTAGAGTTCATGCTACTCCTCGAGGCAGGAAATCGAGTTCTCTACTCACTAGCATGCCACTGATCTACAGCAGTCCTACTTGGAAATTTCACCAAAAATCTCGTGCACGCATGCATGAAATTTGATCTTAACAGACTTCGCTCCACTGCCCACATATCTCGAGACAGATGCAATTACACAAGCTTGGTGGGTTCCTTACCAAATGCGCTTCGTTCATGACACCGTAAAAGATACCGTAAGCAACACCATGACCTAAGACGAGGATGAGCGTCAAGTGCCCGAGCCAAACATGATGCTTCACAGCGTGCTCGAGAGGGATGTCAATCAACTTGAGGATGGGGGAGACCCTTGTGACAGGCAGAAACAGCAGAGCAATAGGAATCATCGACACCCATCCCAGCATCACCGATATGTACTCGAATTTCATCATTGCACTGCAGTATTTCATGATATTTGAACAGTCAGTTACCCAGATCAAGAACATAGATGGTGTAAACTTATGGCTGGCAGCGTGCACAGAATTCCAGACATGCAAGATTCGAACTGTTGAATTTAACCGAGTCGGAAGGCAAATTCTAGCTCAGCTGTGCGTGGGACTTACTCGGTGTACTTGGGATCCGTATTTCCGGTCTCTCCAGCATCGATGACCTTGAACCAGTCCATTGTATACTTCCAGAATTACCACAAGACAACAAAGAGCACCATGGCAAAACCCACTATTTCTACGGCGTTCATCATGCCCATTGGCCCCCTCACCACCAGCGGCTGCGTAAACAAACCATCCCACACGCGCCTCAGCCATCCGTTCCTTTGCTTTGATGCCTTCCTTCTGCAGTGAGCAAATTGATCAGCAGTACATGAGTCAGTGTGTCATCTCCAAACGTGACAGTCATTCTCTAATACAGACTGAATAAGCCAAACCCATCAGTCTCAGGACTTAGGAAACTTCATAATCAACTGTTTACTTGTATAGCGGAGAGAACAAGCTGGGGGGAACGTCACCTGGTGGGATAGGCTTTGTCAAGTTCAAGAGACACGCATGCGACAATTGCCAACACCAGAATTGGTGCTGAGTACTGAACCAAGGACGACCCTGCAGTCCAAGCCAGAACACCACATGTCAAATTTCAGTCAAATTGTTAAAGCAAACCAAGGATCGAGGGAGTTGAATTAATGCACTGAACCATGGGTTTAACATCATGGTGCGACGTCATAGCATCGACAAGAATGTCAACTTCGCTGTATTGGCACGATTCAGACCGCCAAATTTGTTTGACAATCTCACCGCGCAAAGCTTTTGAAACTTGAGCCGGTACTAACAGCATAAATTAGTCTTCAAGCTAAGGGCCTGCCTTGGAAAGCGCCAGACTAGTGAATATGTGCCAACATATAGAAATTGGCGTTCCAATTTCCATGACATCAGCAGGACTTACATGCAGGTGTGTATCGAAAGTTTTTTTTGCACGGACCGTGCTGTCAGCGATGAAAATTCTGGATTCATGGATGCGTGTATGCTGCCAGGGCTAGGATGTTGAAGACAGACTTCAGCAACCTGGCCTCAGCACGCACCCAGTCCATCATGGAATGGTCACGTGAGTGAAAGCGGCGTGTTTCGGTATTCCAGAGCTTCAAAACTGTGAAGTTCAACTTCCCAGCGCTCAAATATTCGGGACTGGTCCCTACAGACCTGACCTCAGACCAGACCTGACCTCAGACCAGACCTGACCTCACTGGTGCGAACTGCCTGTTCCATCAAAATATACAGTATACTGTCTGAAAACCAACAGTCGGAAGTTGACTCGGTGGGTAGTTGAAAGTTGAAACAGCATCCGACTGTTGGTTTCTTCATGCTGTCTTAACAATTGAACGGCAACTGAAGAGGCGCCAATTCAACTGAAATCTGTCAGTTCTATGAACATGAGGTTCTGAAGTCAGGAAACCAAGTCAATAGGAACAGCTAACTTACCAACCCCTCCCCACTGCTTGTTTTTTTCGAACGCGTAGTACACTTTGTCCGAGAATTTATAGCCAACCTTCTTATCGGGTCCGCTGATCCATACGAAGGCGTAGAATGCTGTGATCAGCCACGCAAACCCCCACAGCAGGTGCTTGGCTGGCAACAACCATCTCGGTGTTCCGCTTGCAGATGAGAGACCGGACTTCACGACGGCTGCTGTCATTGCTGCGTCGATTGGAATTTCGAACCAATCTCCAGATGAGAGAGTCTCCGAGCAGGCAGTCCCAAGGTCGAGGGCCTCTTAATTCCTCACAATATGTGTAAACCTTCGTGCTGATCACTCAAATGTCAACACTTAGCGCTCCCTTCGAGAAGTAATCGCGCCGTAACAACTTTGATCGAACAGAGGTTATCATTTATACGTTTGTTTTCTCCTTGAAATTGGTCCTGAAATCAAATATTACTCCATATTAAATGGAAAATGTGCTTCGTGAGGCGGTACCGTACAGGACAATCACATACGACATATTTTCCATGAAATTATATGCCAACCTGGATACTTGAGGTCGGTATTTTTAGAATATGGAGGATCAAGATGAGCCAAGTGGACGGAATCAAATTTTCGACCAGATCCATATCAACGCACAATCAAATGGACTCCGGCCAATCCACCTCTTTAATCACTCTTAATTACTGTGTAATGGGAATTCGATCAGCACGTGCACATTTCGATCTGATCCGATTGCAGCTTTTTGAATTTGTAAACTTGCACTCCAGCTCTTTATTCTGCTCTCTGAAAGAAATCAGTCTAGAATTGAAATAATATGCTACACTTGCCACAATTCCATTTGACTGCAGCGCACTTGTCACACATGCAAACTGCCGTCACAGTGAAATAATAGTAAGGACCCCATGCACGAGGTAAGATTCGAGAGATTTGATCGAGGGTGTGCCTTCGCCGCGACGAAATTCCGTCACGACAACGGATTCGTAACGTGAGGCTAGGTCTGAAAAGATTATCAGCAGCAGGCCGGTTCGCTCCAATCCAGGCTTTTGCAGCGCGTTTATAGGATGTAAAGTCCACTGAGTAGATTCACAGGTGAATTGCATGTAGCCGCCGAACTCAGCGAAAAAGATGGTGACCCCGTCCCTTTAGAGCGCAGTTCCGAGCACACGTGCAGTCGGCGAGCTCACACATGCAGGCACAGGCAAACCGGCATCCACCACTTCGAAGTTTCCCAGTGGCGCAGAAATCTTGTCAGTCGGATCGAGCGTGGACCTTGGATTGTAGCTCAAGTGGAAGGAATTCCACCAAGTCTGTGGTGCGAGTGCCGGGTCGAGGCCTCACGCGCTCCACACGACAGACTGCCAGGTCGGAGCGTGTGCAGGGTGGAGGGAAGCGAGGTGAACGCACGCACACGTCTGCCGTAGCGTAAGGCTACGTTCCAATGCACCAATGTGACCTTTTTTAATTTTTCAAGGATTTTTGTTACTGTAGCATTTTGCGTTGAGAGTTGTGAAAGCGCCTGGACGTCTGCTTTCGTGCCCCAACCAGTCCTCGCAAGGCACATGAGGCTGCACAAGTGGAGGTCTAGATTGCACTGTGTGTTGACCCTTGAGGGCTCTAAAGGCAGTCCCTCGCCGGAAGACCCGTACTCCGGCAAGTCAAGTGTTGCAATCTGGGATTCATATATCGATCAATTGCTCAGGAAACTGGAACTTGGAACAAATCTAGACATCCCGACCTGGGTCGACCAGGGTGGTGGTTTGGTCCTCGTGTGTTGATTTTGATAGAATTTAGAAAGGACGTCAAAGATCGGTGCAAGGATGGTAAAGTAGATCATGACATTGGACGATTGATTAATTAAGGGTCGACAATGGTGGGCATCATGAATGCATAGACTACGGTAATGTAGATAATAAGACTAACAATGTCATGAGAAAGTGGACTATGCTGAAGTAAAAATAACAATGAAGGTCGTACAATAGTTTTCATGAAGATTATATATATAATATGATAGTAGTGTAGACAACAATGTTATTAATGAGAAAGTGAATTTATGGCATTTTCAAATGAAATGAAGATTGAACAATAGTACATTGGATCAAGGATACTAAAAATTCATGGACTATGGTAATGGAGACAATGTCAAGTTTTATCATGATAAAATAGACTTCTATCACTATAAATGAAACAAAGGTTTGAAACCAAGAATAAAGATTGATTGAACAATGATATTGCACTAAAAAGATTTAGCAATAGCAAACATCAATATTGAATAATAGTTATGTAAACAATGTTATTATTCATTTATGAGTTACAAATATTAGAGAAAAATACCAAGGTTTTCAAATAATATGCAAAAAGAATTCAAAATAGGACAATGGTTAAGAAAACAAATTGACAAATGGTCAGTATGATGGTCATTGCCTCATTGATAATTTTGTCGACAATGACAAATGTTGCACCATGACATGGTTGTCATAGTGGACAGACATCCAGTTCACCCGTCCGTTAGAGGTCCTGCCCGTCCGATACAGTCAACACATACTTGACTTTCTGATAACGGAAAAATAGGCCACGTGGATGCCATGTGGATTAAGAAACATGCTAGGCGCGGACGAGATCGTCAGGGCCCTGGATTTCGCATTCTGAGGTGACGTGTCATTCCGCAAAATTGCACAAGTTACAAAATTAAAGTCGTCCGGGCCATCCGTTCGTCCAGTCCAGTTTGCCCGTCCATCCGTCCCGTCCGATGACCCTAACTCGCCCATTATGACAACCATGCACCATGATGGATCAAGTGTTTACCAATAGTAAACATTAATTAAAAATTTAAGATTTACAATTTTGTCAACAATGTCATTGCATTCTGCCACTAAGATTGAATTATTAACTGATAGTGAACATTAAAAAGTTAAGATTGGATGTCATAGACTCATAGACCATTTAACAACCTCAACTTAGATTCAATTTGAAGTTTGATATGCAAACATTAAACTTAGTGAAAAGTTGGAAAGAATCTAAAAGGCCTAAAGATATAGAAAAAGATGCCAAAATGCCAAATTCAGATTATTTCTTCTTTGTGTACTTTTTGCAATAATCCAATTTTTTTTAAATCAATTTTTTTCAAAAAAAAAAAGAGACAAGACTTAATTAAAATTTTGAAAACCATAAATTTGAAAATTGAAGTAGACATTGTGCTACTTATTAATACAAGTTCATATAATGGGGATATAAATATATAAGTAGAACTTTAAACAATAAAAAACAATTTTAACAATATATTGTATTCTTTAATTTGGAACTTTTAAAAGTTTCAAAGTTGCAGCTCTTTTGAGAGTTTAAATCTAATTTGAATTCTTTTCATTTTTAGTCTATATGCATATAAGCTTAGATCTATAAATTCCTAATATACAAAATTTATTCATAAGTCTAGATAAATTCTTGGGTACACAACTCACCTATTCCATGGACTTCATTATAATTATTTATAATACATTTTAGTCCAATCTTAGGGAAAACCCTTGTCGTATTTTTTGTCCCCTTGATTCAAGGTTGTCATAGTAGACGGACAAACCACTTGTTTGTCTAATTCATCCCATAGAGGTGCCACCCATCCAATGTAGTCAACATGTAGTTGACTTTCTATGAAGGTAAAAAAAGGTGACGTGGACTTACCTATCCAACACCTAGTTGCCAAATCAAAGTCAGGGTACGAACGTAGAGTTGAGGTGTGGATGCAAACTAGGGCGTGGATAGAAGTCGATTCGGATATGGACACTGTATGGATGATTTTTTCCCTTAAGTACTACAAAGCACTTTTCAATTTCAACTTTGCAACTTTAGCTTTTAGAAAATTTAATACAATGCATATATATTACTCATTTCTTATCTCATACTTGCAATACACGTTTGGTGTGAATATCATCGTCTTGTTTAAGGATTTGAAATTTGACATGTATATATTATATTGTAAATGATGTCAAAAAAAATTAAAAAAATCATTGTATAAAATAGGGTCTTGAATATATTTATAGTATTATATACAATAAGGTATTTGGCAAATGCCAAGTACCATTATGATCCTCTTAGAGTCTTAGAGGATGATAGGAGAAAATTCATCACCTTTTAAATAGCTACTATATACTAAATTTTCAAAAATTAAAAAAAAAATTTCATTTATGAAAGCAACATTCAGGTATAGTCCAGTAATATAGATTCTTCCTCAATGTGTCAATAACCTCCAAGATAGACGCCCTTTGAAGGGGATCTTCTCTCATGAGGCTTTTCAATTTCAACTGAAGGTTAATATATTGCTTTGTCCTATCCTTAGGAAAATAAAATGAATACCATTCTTCATTCCAAATCCTAAATGTGATCCACGTTGTTGCTTATACATCAATAGCCTTAGAATAAAGGTGTTTTTTTTGCAGAACATGGAACAAATTCGTAGGGTCTTCCTCGTCGTAAAGAAAAAACAATTCTAGGGCAACAAACTTTTGAGCCTCTTTCACCTTAGTTTTATATATCACTATACATCTTATAACTATACTTTGATGGGTCCTTTTCCTTCACTCGGCTTGAAAGCCCCCAATCAATCAATCACAAAGCATAATGAAAATAGCATTTTCTTTCGAAAGATCAAAATAGAGCAAAATATTGGATGTAGAAATATCGTTGTGAATGTAATTTGCATTGTGGCATTTTTCCACTATAATAAACAATGCCAATGCCAAATGCACTTGATTTTTACGATACATGGCAATCCATCCAAGCTCCTCCATTGTAAACTCAATACTAGTCAATTTTACAATATCATTCACATCCATTGATTTGAGAATTTGAGAATTGTACTTTTTCAAAAAAGAAATTAAAGATCCTCCATTCCACCAAAGCTTAAAGCCTTCCATCATGCTTGGGTGCAAGTATGAGAGTCTAATGATGCCTAGGTGCTACATTGAACACCCCGCAGCCTCAAGTATAATATCTCGATGCTTCTCCTTTTCATTCTCGGTCTTCAATCCCTTCCTTGCAAATTCCATCCAATTAGAGATGCTTGTCAATTTTGTCAAGTGCACCTTCCTCCTTTTGTCTTGGCATTGATACCACTTTTACTGAAGGTGGAAGCTAATCTACAAATCCACCCACACATTGGTCCAATACGCATTTTTCCATTGTATCCTTCCATGGTGATTTTGCTTTATTGTGGCTGCTAGAAAACTTTTGAGACCACTTTTGAACCATTTGTAGTTTTGAAATTGCTTCTTTATCTTTGGCATCCAAGTCAATAGCACCCTCTTTTTTCTTCATATGGTAAAAATAGCTTGCCAGTGCATTAGTGATCAATGCAATAACGATTTTATCAAGAAACTCTGAGTGTAACCAATAGTCCAAGTAATTGTTGAAATTTTCAAACGCTTCCAACTTCAATTCAAGCTCCCCTCAACAATCGTAAGTGAGCTTGTGGTAACCTTCTTCTTCATTGTTCAAGAACTCCTTCTTCAACATCCCAAAACTTCGTCATTTATAGAACTCCATTCCTATTGCAATACATTCTTTGGTGTACTCTAGAGGGGGCCAATTTGGGTTTGGAGGCTTCTTTTGCTTCTTTCAGTTTGATGACGAAGGGTCGGATGAGCCATTGGCCATAGACGTGTCCATTGGTGGAGTTGCTTCTTCAACTAGACTATCCAAGTCCAAAAACATGGGACACTTCCCAGACGAACCACTCCCTTCCGTAGTCATTTTCAAGTAAACTCCGTGTATGTAATTCAAACCCAAATAGTATTTGTTGGAAAAAAACAAAAACAAAACAAGTATACTATTAGGGCCAAGCCCTAACTTCCACCCAACTCAAAAAGCATAGACTATAGAGCAAGCTAGCATATGAGACGAATGGAAGCGAACTTGGCAAATGACAAGTGCTAGGGTCACAAAATATATAATCCCCACCCAAGTTGATGACGTTTCCGCCCTAGCTTGATTACGTCCCCGCCTTAGAATTGAAGTCCTTGGCTAGTCGACTCAAGATCCGTGCCTAGATACAACAACGTCCCCACCTTGTCTTCACCTTGCATAGATAACGTCCCCGCCTAGTCTCGAGAACATCTGTGCCCCAACTATAAGTCCCTATCCATATTCGACACTGTCCCCGCCCCGCTCATCTGCACTAGCGTCCAACAACTGAACCACCAGTGGGTATATAAGGCCGTCCCCTCCCATCACAAGTCACCCCACAACTTCTTTGGTCCTCCACTTTTTTTTGAGCTGGTTGCAAGGGCGTACATGTGGGGTTAGCTTGACTACATTCACATAGTTTTTTTCGATCTTCATCAACATGTCAATACCAGGATCATTGAAAAAGAGCAACAAGACAAGACACGCCAAAGGCTAGGGCAAATCCAACGCAAGTGACTACACATTTTGAGAAATCTAGCCAAGCTTGCCTTTCCAGGTTAGAAGGCAATTTTAGATCCATGGAGTGCCAATCAATGCACTTAGTACATTGAGTGGTATCACATCAACAAAGCCTTCTCCAAAGAATGACACAACTTCCATCTACACTTCCACAAAGCTAACTTGAAGTACTGCACCAATGAAGCATTCAAGAATCGTTGCATTGAGGTGTACCAAATCTTATACAACTAGCCCAATGCTAAACGAAACAAAGTCAATCTTTTCATTCTGAGAGGTGTGCATGCTAAGTTGAAGCTTGAAAAATAGGTAGATTGGTCGACATTGAAAGGTATTGACGACCATATCAAAATTCCACGGCCTACGGATGGATTCATTCTAAGGGGGGTGCAAAAATATCCACAGGGCGGATTAGGCACCATCAAAACCATGGTCAAGCTATTTGATAACTACCAGACCATGGACTCAGATCTAGATAGTGACTTAGATGGAACTCATATTCCACCATGTCTACTAAATCATAGGACATAGCTACGGGCCAAAAAAAGGAGGGACAACAAAATGAGCCACATGAAGCTGAACACGACATGGCAATGGTTGAAGATGGCATGTCAACTAGTGAAGATATCATTGCCAATGTGGAGACAATTGCTACTTTGATTGCAACTATAGATGAAAAAAATCTACTCATCAATTAGTTGTATGAAAGTACCTTCAAAATAAGCAACAAACTAGCAGAGAAAGACTTGATTGTGAAGCAAGAACGTGATATACAAGAACTTTGCTATGCTTTTCAAAATGCTAATGGAAACTTGATAGAAGGGAACAACATAGGGTTTAAAACCCTAAAACCCTAAATCCAACAAAGAAGTTGGAGATTTGCGATCCAAAAATGCAGATTTTCAAAGTAAATTGGATGCAATGGCAACACAGTACTATTAGTGGAAGTTGGCATGTGTGTTTACAATGGATTGAAGCAAGTAGATGGCCGCGGAGTTCAAGAAGGTGGCCAATAATTACTTGTTCTACAATCAAGAAAGTGTTTTTGGCTTAACACCATGGGCTGACGTAAATAGCCTTTTCAATGTGTCGAACATGGCAACCAAATCCACTACCAAGCATGAAACCACAATTGATTGGTCTCAACATGATTGGGATTTTGAAAATGCCTAATCCGCACATCTTAATTGCAATCTGGATTTACTGTGGCCCTAGCCTTGTAGCTTTGTGTTCAATGGTACTATATGCTCCATTTGTTTAAATTCTTTTGGCCCTAAAGGTCAAATGCACTTGGGCACATGCAATCACTTGTACTACCCAATCTGCTTGATCAACTTGATGATGTATCGTAGACGGTGTGCAATGTGCAAGGCTCCTTTCCATCAGCAATTGTATAAGTTGTTGGGCTAGTGCACTATATACCACCAAGCTGGGAATTCAATGCGGCCAATGCCCTGTTACATCTTGATAAGTAGGGAGTGGACCTACTTTGGAGTTGGTGTAGCAAGATCCACTCTTTACAAAAGCCTGAACTCTCTGACAAATGGATTTGGAAGAACAATCTAGCTAAAGTTGTTAGAGTGTGTGAACATTTAATCCCCATCAAGGACAACTTCAGTCTTGGAAAACAAAAAAATTTCTACCAATGCTTTAATGGCTACTGGAGCAAAGATCAAAACGAATTCCATTGGACCACATCTAAAAAAGTGGTTATGGAACATGAATGGAGTTCATGTCACCACTGATGACGGAGTTTGTATTGTTGAAAAAGGTGCATATGAAGAGACAACTACTCGAGAGGAAGTGCTAATTTTGGAATTAGAGTGGTATAAAATCTTCAAAGGTGAGGCCATTGACTTTTTGATGGATGAATACAACCTTGGAATTCGACAAGCCCTTCAAAAAATGCAAGAATCACAATTCATGATGGATTTATTAGAAGAGGATGGGCTAGCAAGACGAATTCAATCAAGAGCTTAAAGGCTTTACGTGGACAAAGAAGATGTGGTAGTCGGGACACATGACAACAAAGCCAAACCTAGTGGCACTTCAAACAATCCTATGAATATCGATTAGGTGCAATTTCATCTGCACTAGATTGAAACATGGAATATTATAGAAAAGTATTTAGCATTAGAGAGGCTTGTAGTCATTATTTTTTCAAATTTTGTAATGTAAAACAAATATGAAATATACAAGTGATTTTCCTTTTATGAAGTGCAAGTTCAATTTTTGCAATTCGCTAATTACCTTTAAAGTTCCTAGGCCAATTTCTTATCAAAAATTCCTCAAAATTGTCATTTCTGCAATGTTTAGAGTAGTAACAAAATTATTATAATCTAATTGTATGATCTTATACCTCACTTTCTTTAGCTCATATAGTAAAAATTTCAAAAAGTTTGACCGTATAGATTAGAAGATATTAGCCTTGAAAGAAGGAAAACAAAGTTATTTTCAACAATGGCCTGTAGTTTCAAATGACTTTGACCACCATTTATATAATTTTTTGGCACTACAGACTTTCAAATTAAAAAAAAAAATTATGATAAACAATAGAATTGATAGTGTAAAAGAAAAAGGAAAAAAATACTTGATTTTCAAATTGTGAACCCCCCATCATGACTTGTTTCCCAGTGTCCATGATCTAGCATCCACATCCGAACCATAAGTCTGCATCTAAGAGTCCACGCCCTAACTTTTGTTTGTGCCCTAGCACTCAGAAATCTAAAAGAGAACTTAAAGTTATAGCATCCATGTTCTAGCATCCCTATATCCACGCCCATCTATCCAAACCAAGAAGACTATGGAGACATTCGAAAAGCCTCCTAAACCCTAATTCCCTATGTTTCCACCCTATCACTCTTACGTTCGCATACTAGCATCCTTAAATGAGGTAGTCTCCTAAAGTATATGGTCTATCCTTGAGTCTATGTCCAAATGTTCCAACATTTGTGCTTGTACTTTCTAGCGTCCGCGCCCGTATATCCCAGCATAAGAACACAAAGTATTTTTGAGTACAAAAACTCCTCAAAACTACAATTTTTCTATTTTCCAATGATCAATTAATTGGAAGTCAAAACCCTATACCCAATATTCTAAATCATCTTTTTTCTATCATTCAAAGTTTTAAATAGACCAAAGCACGTGCCAATGAACTTATACACTTTAAGTGAAAAACAAAAATCAATGGGGGATGAGACTTTCTCCTTATGATCTTTCTTTTTTCTACTTCCTAATTTAAATGCACCAAGGCAAGTAACAACTAACAAGTAACCTATACCCTTTAAGTAAAAAAAAGAAATCAATGGTGAAAGGGACTTCCTTCTCATGATATTTTTTTCTACTTTGTAATTTAAATGCACCAAGGCACATGAAAAATAACCTATATCATTTAAGTGAAAAAAAGAAATCAATGATGAAAGGGACTTCTTTGTCATGAAAAAAAAATTTGGTGCAAGTATCTCCCTCCCAAATTTTGAAATTGAAACCACCATTAAATTTCAGCTCATCAAGTATAGAATAGCAATTTTAAACAATCCCCACTATCAAACGGGAGGCAAGATCCAAAGCGACATTGCAAATTTGTAGCTCTCAATAAGCTCTTCCTTAGCGTCTATGTCCCACGTCCACGCCCTGGCACTTAGAAATCTAGAAGAGGACTTGGAGTTCTGGTGTCCGCATCCCAACATTCCTATATCCACATTTGTCTGTCCAAACCAAGAAGATTTTGGAGACACTCCGGGAGTCTCTTAACCCCTTATTCCCTATGTTTCCGCCTCATCACTCTTACGTCCGCACCCCAGCATCTTTAAACGAAGTAGTCTCTTGAAGTGCATGATCCATCCTTGAGTTTGCGCCCAAACATCCTAGCACCCACACCCTAGCGTCTGCACTCCAACTTCCATCCGCGCCCTGACATTTAGAAATCCTTTGGTTGCATTTGTAGTTGTAGCACATTTGGAGTTATTACATATGTAAAGTTCTATGAAAATGTTAGGTGAATTTTTTTTGTTCATCTAGGAGGAACCATGCTGATTTTTTATTTCAACAAATTATAGCACCAATAAAGTGAATAAACCTCTCCAAAAGATACAAAGTTCATACATGGCATCATAACAAAATATTTTGTCATCAACATTATCCAACTTTATATATTATATAAAAGCTTACAATGTCCTTATGCCCCTATATATATAACTAGCTCTTAACCTCCCTAACAACATGGAAAGATGATCATTCTAATAATATCATCGTGAATGTGCTAGGTGGAGAGCATGCTCAAGGTCTTCAATCTTCTTTTTTTATACCTCCTCTTTAATACTAAACTCTCTCTTTAAGTTTTCTACCTACATATTGTGAGTTTCTTTTTGTTGACGAAGTTGAGCCTCTTGGTCTTCAATCATCTTTAATAAAAATGTGTAGGATTGTAGCAACTCTTTAGTCATCATTGGACGCTCCAACATATCTTGATTAGCTTCCCACCTATCAAATTCTACGAGGTGCTTAGTTATAGGATCTGGAAGATTTGATGATGGTCCACCTATTGTGCTATTACTACCTACTTCTCTCAATCCAAAGGCAATAGCCCCAATGTCTTCATCTTCAATAATGTTTTCCAAAAATCAACCAAATTCAGCTAATCTCAGAATTTTGAGTTTTTAGTTCATTTCTTCATTTGTACATTTCAACTTGAGGTCAACATCTGAGTCCTCGGACCACTCTACACATGCATTTGCAATTGGTTCGTCACTACTTTTTGCCTTTGTTAGCCCTCCGTCATCTATATATTTTCATGCTCTGAGATATCAATGCTCTCTGGAACTCCTGCTTTATTCTTCATCAAACACCAATCCACCCTATGATGGAGCATCTCCTCCATATACACCATATGCAACATTGTAATCTTAGATTCTTTTCTATGTACAAATGTAATGTTATATAGGTGTTGGTATACTTGGATGCATCTTTCAAAAAATAGTGGGGTCTTTGCAATAGTGAAGGTTGGCACTCTTGAACTTATAGTGTTTTTTATGCTTAGAGTGTGCAAATCCTTTGTCTATGTGACACTAGTCAATGTATTCTTCACAAGTCCTTACAGTCCACAATTGTGGGTTTTTTTCCCAACTTGCAAAAGCATGGGTATCGAGATCAAGCAAAATATGCAAGCGCTTTTTAGATACCTTCAAATTATGACTCCTCCCTTTATTGCAAGGCCACATTTTGAGAGGAACTTCATTAATATCCATTGTAGAAGTAGACATGTATTTCAAATTCAAATCACAATGAATGTACAAATTATAGTTACTAGGTGTTATAATCCAAAATCACTAGAAAAGGTGTTAGAACTAACAAAGTAGATGTGAAAAGTAAAGCCCAAATGTCCAAGGGTTGTTGGGCCCATCGCCCCCTAAGTACTCACCCTAAACTTGGAGCTCTGACTCGAAGGTAGGGACAGGAATAGTATTGGGCAGATACTTATTCAGTCAGTCGTGCAGGAGGTTGAATAGTGGCTTAGGTGGTATGGGCGTAGACATTGTCAAACATTAGTTGTCTTGGCGTGGATTCAATGGATCAAAGTGTTGACTCCTATGATGAAGTCCCCACATATACTCTAAAACTAAGGTGCAACTTTTGTGTAGACTATGTCCGCACCTAGCCTTGTTTTGTTGGGGCACGGACATGTTGTAGCGTCTCCATTCGGACAACTCGAGTCCCCACCTAGGAGAATGAGTCTCCATCCAAAATATTGGCATCCCCGCCTATATCTAGTCATCCGTGCCCAAAATTCAAAACAGTATAAAAGTAGCATGCCTTGAATCAGGCTACACATTTTCCGCCTAGCTTTTATAATCAGACTTCATTTTGAGCTCCTTGGTAGAGTTTATGTGGCGAAGGACTGCTTTGGTTTTCTACTGATGTTAAAATCAGTTTAGAAGGAGAACCAATGCTAACTATTGTTACTAATACTAGGTTGTAGAAGACATCAAAGAATCATTTTATCTTTGTGACCTATAATGGCACTGAACCATAAACAAACAAAGGAATGAGAGCCATGGTATGATTTCTTAGAGTGTGGAGCTAAAGTGAGCTACATCTTTTGTGGCGCTACATTCAATTATAAACGCAAGCAGGCTTTTTTGCACTTGGAGTATAGGACAAAATTTGAGAAGTTGGTGTGTGCTTGCATACATCAAGTTATGCGAGAAAAATTTGCAAATTGTGCTAACTTTGTTTCACAATAGATGGATGCTGACTAGATGTGAGATGTAGAATCAATGTTTAGCGGTCCAACCAAAAGACCTTCAACGTGGAGTTCAAGCCAATCCACTCAAAATGAAGTAACATAGGAAGGGGTTGGAGAAGGGGCATGTGGAAGCAATGGACCTATGCCTAGATCCAATAGTCTTGGCAATTCAAATTCTACAAGAATTGGGGCTTTGCATCAATGCCTACAAGATGCCATGAATATTGCAAAGAGGAAGGAATTGGATGAAACAATATATTCACTATTTTGGGAGTTTTCCAAGGAAATGAGAGTCTTTATTCTAGAACCTTGCAACTTTTGACGCGCATAAGTGACAAACAAAGAGGCCTCTAGGCCTTCAATCACTTAGGAATCCAATGCCATGACATTCAAAACAAGTGCGCACATAAAGATTTCAGAAATACCATGCATTTATGAGGCACGTATTACTATTAATAGAATTACTTCAATACTTACAAATG
This sequence comes from Pseudoscleropodium purum, assembly GCA_963969395.1. Taxonomy (NCBI): domain Eukaryota; kingdom Viridiplantae; phylum Streptophyta; class Bryopsida; order Hypnales; family Brachytheciaceae; genus Pseudoscleropodium; species Pseudoscleropodium purum. The sequence goes on along the minus strand of OZ017798.1, from coordinate 7,128,587 downwards.
AAATTCTAGGATGAATCCATCCAAAATGTTTTTTTTACATCTAGAATCAAGACCTAACAACTACGAGATGAATTCTTCATCTTCTCCAAGGCCTTCAGAATTTCCGGTCCGCGACTATACCCTCCCTTATCGATTGTCCCACACTGTCGAATGAATTCCTAGCTCTGTGCTCTTAACGACCTCTCCTCCCACGCGTCCCAAGTACGAGTCGACGAATGACTACCCGATGGCGTAAGGACTTTCCTCTTTAGTCTTCCTGCCTGAGTTTGAGCACGACAACGTGGGAGTGCGAGTGCAAGAACAGGGAGAGCATCATTTCTTGGATGTTGTCCAACAGGCACAGATTTCTTTACTTCTGGTGTGGATACCAAGTAATTAGCATCTTCATATAGCTTCCTTTGCGTCCCTTTCTCCAAAACAGTTGGCGACATTGACTTCTCCCGAACCTCCCTAGAACGCAACGGAGACGGCGAGCACGACACGGGCAGGCGCACCTTCTTGTTGGGAGGACTATTTACCACTCCGTCCTCAATGCTCTTGACGGAGAAGTCCATGGACGAATTCAGCGTAGGCGCCGAGCAAAGGAAATTTTCCGTACTGAGAATAACGTACTGTCCATAGTCAAGGATGGAATCCTCCGACGCTTGACAAGGCATGTCTGCATTGAGCCTAGTTTCGCTCGGGATATTTTGCATCTAACAGAAATGGAAACCAAATTAGCATGAGAAACACTCCACAGTTGCATCACCCAAAATCACTACAGACACCTAAGAGCATGCTGCTTCTAGTAACACATGAACAAAGGGATTGTGGACTATTGAAACGAAGATTATAACATGCTACACATTAGCGCGACCCGCGCTGAAGTGCAACTGCCGCATACATATGACCTGATAACAGCTGCACATGCAGCATAATCGCCGAAATAAAAATGAGTTGCATACCTCGGGAAGCAACACTAAATAAGCACACTAGGTGACCTCCGAACCACTGCCATCAGTTTGTCGTACTCTCGACGACCCCTCTCCTTGCACAGCATTTTTTTTCCAATCTTCCGTTTTACATTTTGGCGGAAGGACTTGAGCCCGACGTCCCGGCTGTCGTGCAATTGTCGGAACCAGGGAAGTAGGACCCCTAGAAGAAACGTGTCCCTGTCACCATTCCCTCGATTACTCCATGAATCCACTAATATGACATTCTCTGGGCTATTCATGATATGCTTGCGAGGACTATCGTCGACTATGACTGTATTATCCAGTGAGAAGGATCCCTGGAAGCCAGCAGTGAGGAATTCAACATTTTTGAGGAACAAGTCCTTATTGGTTCCAGGTTCCTTATAAGTGGTCATCCTTCCGAACTTATCCTTGCACTTGACAGTCTTACATGAGTCCTGCCCAAGAACTAGGAAGGGGAGGCTTCCTTCTTTGAAAAGGTATGCACAGATTTCCTCCATGGTAGACTTTTTCATGGAGCTCCACACGGAGATGATTGCTATTTTTTCTAACTCCTTCAAGAAGTGAGTGCAATCTGGACGGACGTAGACGGCTTTGGGCCCAACTACTGCAGCCACTACGGTAGAGTGAGGCTCTGAGTCCCTGTTAAATTGCAACCTTGACCCCTGTGACTTCCAATCCTCGCAGAGGCACAGAACGCCATTGAGGTCTAGGACGACGTTAATCCACTTGTCTGCCACCCCCGACCTCAATGACCGGCGCACTCCCTTGGATTCCTCCTCACGAGCTAGTGTAGGATCGGATTCCTGACAAGAAACGTAGGAGTTTGAGGCCAGTTACGATCGTGAAACTGGCCGAGATGGGGAATCACGTAAAATGAACCAGGAGAGTATGCCACAGGACCGGCAAAACCATGACTGACTGTGTCTACTGAAGTCATGAGAAGATGAGAGAACCGTCATACCTTCGGTACTTGAGAATGTGAAGGCTTCTCATGTCCTTCACGACGCGTTAGCGAATGATCCCGCAATGCAATGTCATCGCCGATTTCCGAAGACACGGGATGATTCAAAGGTCCAGCAACCTCAATCGGGAGGGATGATTCCGCTGGCAACTGACAGTGATCGACAGGATACTCAGACTCTGGATGCGATTCTCTAAGATTTGGAAGGCCTGCGATTTTCAAGTGGAGGCAATAATACATGTAAGTGATATATTACACTGTCGCAAACAACAAATTTACAATTTGGAAAATGCGTCCACTTTGGTTGACACTATTCAGACTAGAAGTACATAAAAAATGAGCACTGTATCTGAAATGAAAACTACAGGTACTCTTCTACGATACAGATTAGTGCGATCCGCGCTAAAACTACAACATAAAACACTAAGTTTTCATTGGGCAGAACCTGCTGGTGGATCCTCGGTGGGCAGGGCATCACTTCCAGGCGCCACCTCGGATGTACCCATGGGCAGGTTCTGCGCAAGGCCTATCAATGACGTCTCCCCCTGCGCTTCTGCTCTGGATTCGAGGTGCTTCTCCTCTGCTCCGGCTGCCTCAGGATTCGTTGAAGAAGACGGGTAGGCTACATCACCCTCGCACGGGGGAGGGGGTGTCGGCGTGGGCGCTTCCGCAGGAAGAGGCGCAGCATCCTTGAGCGGATTGGAAGGACTGGAGGCATTGCTGATATTGGAACCAGATGGCTGTCCCTGCAACTGCAAAATTGGCTCTCCAGAGGCAAGCGGCAGCGTCGCAACGGGCTCTATACCGATCTTCTTGATCAGTATTTGGAGCATGTCCCTATTCTGTTGGGAGAGCTCCCTGTTTGCCTTCGACTCCTCTCGCATCCACGCCTGATTACTCTTGTGGATTTCTATGTTTGCCAGCCTTTCCTTTGCATTGTCCGCCCTCATCTACGCCAGAGCCAGCTCAGTCTGTTGTTGCACCAACTCGGTCTGTCTCTGCATGTTGGCTAGGGAGATAGCATTCTGTTGTTGGATCTCCACCAGTTGCTTAGCAATACTGGTGATCGTATCCGGCTTCCTCTTCTTGTCCGGCCGTCCCGATGCAATTGGAGTCTGCGGCGTTTCAGAGAGAGGAGGCAACATAGAGCTTGCAGACGACCCTAGAATATCTGTGGACGGACGACTGGTTGGTGTAGTCATCTCGTCCAGTCCCTCAATCCCGTCGTCTTCAAGCTCTTCTTCTTCTTCTTCTTCTTCCTCCTCCTCCTCAGAATCATACAGGACTTCATGAGAGACATGAGTCTGCCTATTCCTCTGCTGACTCAATGGGGAATTTTGAGCGGACCTCAGCTTCCTCCTAGAGGAGGAAGGGACATCGGCAGAGTGGGTGGAGTAGCTGCTGTCCAAGAAGTCCGCAATGTCTAATGTCATTGCCTTGGTACAGATATCTTCCCACCATTGCGAATCCTCCGATGTACCCGTGACATAAACGTCCACCCCACTCATCTGTCAAAGACAAACAAAGGAGTTATGACCGTCATATCTTGCAACATGCATTTCAGCGCGACCCGCGCTGAACTGACATAGCACATACACACAACAAATAAAAATACATATCACAGAATAAATGAAATCAGGAATTGCTATTCAGAGCGACTCGCGCTAAACTGAGGCTGCGGTGCTCACCACCGAAGCGCAAGTCAACTTCCCCCATGTGAAGGCAGAGAAGACTGCCGTGCCCGCCCTTGCGAATGCCTTCACCAGCCAGAGATAGAATTCCATACGCAGTTCCGTGTTATAAATTCTATACTCTAGCTCACTGTAAGCACGGGCCTTCATATAGCGAGCTGTTTCGGGACAATTGAACTCCGACGGAATGGTGACTTGATTGGTGTTCTCAGGGTGCTGCAAGAACATAAGGAACACCTTCTTTGGTGTCTTCGCGGCCGCAAGATCCCCAATCCTGTCATTTTTTCCTGTGCAGTACAAGGAGTAGTGAACCAAGTATTTCTTCAACTCCTTGTTAGACTCCACGAAGATCGTCACTTGGGCCTCCTCTTTCTCGTCTCCACATATGAAGAGCCACGACTTGACTTCTTCGAGTGCGGGCTTCTTGCTCTTCTGAAGTGAAGACAGAACTTCAAAGAAAAAAGGATTCTCCATCGTAGAGCTCTCCTTCTTCTCCACCCCTGGCAACGACCGGAAGTCTATAACCCCGAGAGATAAACGATTACTTGTCTCCGCAGTCCAGGACTTCACCGGCCAGTCCTTGTACTGGTTTCGGGCCACTTCATATGCCCGATAGTATGCCTTTGCAGATGGCCTTTCGAATTTGGCTTTGTGGTCAAGAAATGATTTAAAAAAATCATATGCGTCTTGGGACAACTCAGAGCACGTCTTATGCTTCGCATGCGTGCTCTTCGCTTTGCCAAAATAGGCTTCACCAGGTCTCTCAAGGAGGATGTCCATTATCGCGCTAGAGAAAAGGCGCTCCTTCTTAAACGCCTTCCAATTCTCGCTGATCACCTTGGTCCCTGAGTTGAGAAGGCCAAGGCTGGGATCAATCGCGTGGAGCTCCTTGATGACGAGATTCTTTCGCTTACGGCGCTCTACCCACTCCTTGGTGCTGTAACAATCATCTTGCATTGTAGAGATTGCCTTCACTGTCACCTTAGGATATGAATGCCTGTGCTTTCCACCCATTTGATTTAGAAGGTGTTTCGCAAGCTTGGATAGTTCCTCATAGCTGAGATTGCCCAAGTGCTTGAAGAACTCCCGATTCAGCAAACAATTCTCGGGGCTCCAGCCCGCCCGTGCGTTAAACATCTTGTCCGTGTCGGGGTTAATTAGTTCCCCATGCGCAGCTGCAGAGATTACTTCACTCCACAATTTATAGACGTCATCAGGTGCAGTAATCAGCCGCAACTCGTTCGTCAGCTTCAGCTTCTCCTCCCTCCCCTTAGTCTTGGAAATTTTCAGGCTCTTCACAACCTCGATCAGTGAAAATCTTACGTACATAGCCTTCTCAAACGCCTACAAAATATCATGAAAATCAATTATATTATGCACTCAATCCACATATTGAGAGATTGCAATATACCATAATCAACTCAAGGAGGAACACTTCAGCGCGACTCGCGCTAAACTGCATACCTGGAAAATTTCGCGGTTCTTCTTGTTCTCAACAGTCCGCCGACTGATGGTAACAGCTCCCACAGATTTTGCTGGAGTGGGATTCTTCGGTCTTCCCATTGCCTCCCATACCGATCGAGCTCCTAAAATATTAGTCGCCCACGACGGCTGCACTGCCACAAAGTGATTGGTTCGATTGTAGTAGGCAGAGATACATCTCAGCGTCTCCGCATCCTTCGACCAAACAACGAAGCAGTTCCACCTACGGAAGTGCTCTCTTTCTTCCGCGTTCACCTTGTTCCTCTCGTCTAGCATAAATTTGCTAGCTGCAAGACTGTGCTGTCCGTTTATAATATAGAATTGGCCATTCTCAATATCCTCCCAATTCTTGGGCATTGTGTCGTGCCCAACAGGCATAACGCAAAGTGTCTGCTTCGTGCTTTTGTCGGGGATATTGAGCAGATAATTGACCATATCTTCGACAATGTTGTCCTGCTTGGAGCGTATATTGAAAGTTGCCGGTGGATCTACCAATTGTGAGACGTCAATCACTTTCTTCTCCCCAACCTTGAAGATGTATGCGTCCTCGCAGGTCGTCCAAAATTTCTTATAGACCTGGCTCACTTGCTCGTAGTTAGGTTTCTTCTCTGTTGCCCATGAATGAGGAACATTGGACATCTCGTCCGCATAGCTCCCTTTAGCGACCTCGGACACTTCAGAGTCTCGAGTGACCGGTTTCCGTTCTGATGAAGATGGAGCATCCTTCTTGCCTTTCTTTTGTGGAGTTTTCTGTACACTTTTCCTCTGCCCCCGACTGGTACCTGACTGTTGACCCACGTTCAGTTTTGAACCTTGACTTACGCCTTGGTTCATTATCTCCCTTGATATAGTGCGTGGTTGGTTCATTTCATTCTGCTTTTCCATCTTCCCCTTCAGCATGTAGAAGTCGTTGAATAGGAGCCGGATTTTGCTACACAACTTTTTCCAGGACAACGGAGTTCCGTTCGCGTTCTTCCACTCGTTATTGTCCAATTTCTTCTCTAGCTCTTTCACTTCGTCTCGGTATGGAGTTGGCTCGAGGCTGCTTAGGAATGGACTTAAGTTAAAGGGAATTAACACCGAGTCGAGGCAGATAGCAAAGTGGTATTGGTCCCTTCTTGACTCGCCGGGTATCGTTGTCATACACTTGATTTTGATCATTGGGTGGGCGTCAGCCTCGATGTCTTTGATCTTCTCGTGGAAAGAGAGTTGTAGGAAGCACTGCAGTTCTTGAAAATAATGATGCATTTCAGCACGACTCGCGCTGAAATGACATTTATAGTGTTCCATTATGGTCTTACTGTTACAATCTTTCTGTAAATATTACAGAAACTTTATAGTGGATGAATTTACGTACATATTTTTGAGTCTCTCATTCAACCACTGTTTTCTGTGGCGGCGACTGTCAGATTCATATTTGTTTTTGGTGACACTGAGAGTAATTTCATCCGGTAGAATAACTTTTCATCATTTTCTCCAATTGCATACTAGCGCGACTCGCGCTGAACTGCTTTATTCGTCGTTATCGCTGTTTATTATTTGGTTTGTGAAACTTGCTTTGCTTTGCTTTTAAGATCATAGAATGTCGTTTCAGAGCGGCTCGCTCTGAATTGTATCCTATTTGTATGCGGATGGACTTCTAAAGTAATGTATTTTTTGGAATCATTTCTGTTCTTCTACCTGAGAAATGAATTGGTAATGTAAAGCGTTTAGTGCACAATTAATAATTCGTCATATTCTATTTCTAGAGAATTGGATAGGAAATGGAATGAGTTTTATGAATATATTATGTCGTAGGAATGGTGATGATTGACAGTTTAGCGCGACTCGCGCTGAACTGTCGTGCATCTTATATACAGCATGTCATACCTGTGCAACCGTTGTTCGTGAGTTCTAGTTAAGTTTATGAACTAACGTCTGCGACGTTAGTTAATAGTGGAGCATGTGTCGTTTCAGCGCGAGCCGCGCTGAAATGACAAATGCTAGGATTCAGAATGGATTCTAGTTTGGTAAATTCCTCTTTCATTGCTTTCATTTCAGGGTTTGCCCATATTCATCTGAAGGTTTAGGGCTAGGGTTACTACTTCTATCAGAATGCTTACTTCTCTATCTAAAAAGTCAACACCAACACTGTAACTACAGAGAAGCATTGCAGATCATATTGCAGAAGGGGGAAAAAAAGGGATGACGGCAAGTACCTGGAATGGAAGTTCGGATTTGCACTGGAGATTTGCTCTACAGAACTGCACAGGTCACACACGAACGAGCACTAAGAGCCAGGAACCCTAAACCCTAAACCCTAAACCCTTAAACCCTAAACCCTGAATTATGAACTACTGTTGATCAAGCGCTGCTGACTTGATCAAGAAACTCTGAAAACAGAAACAACATACAATAAACAAGATACAATAAACAACATACAATAAACAAGAAAACAGAAACAACATACAATAAACAAAGAGGAATGAAAGCAAAACCTCAGCAAACTTACCGAAGTGCCAATCGTAACTCGCTGCACGCAATCCAGCAATTTATTCTGAAAATTCCAAAGTCTCGTAATCAGTAAATTACATGCAGACGTCGGATCGAAACAAGAAGCATGAAAACAATGAAAACAACTGAACACAAACAATAAAGTGATTGCTTATGAAGTGAGAAGCAAGGATGAAAATGAAAGAAAAAATACAGAGCAAAACAAAGTAAAAAAACAAGCACAAGGAGGACCAGCACGACCACAACCAATACTCAAAGTCGAAGCAAAACCGAAGTACCTGAGAACTAAACCACCACCAATCCAAGGCAATGCTCCGTCCCTGCACGCAGTTTTCGAGCGTGCTCCACGAAATCCTCACTATACACGGAATATCAAAGCCTCGTACCGCTCTCGAACCGAAAAATCCGTCACCGAATGCCAATGCAATCTACACTGAAGACTACAGGAGACTGATCACGCACAAACAGACTCGTTGCTTCCGGAGCAAAACCCTAACTGAATGCCAATTGGAGTGGCGACAAGGACCGGCACAGAAGAGCAGCACAGAGGAGCGGCACAGAGGAGCGGCACAGAGGAGCGAGACGAGGAGCGAGACAAAAAAAAAAGCGGCACAGCGGAATGCAAACCCTAGCGGCCACTCACCTAATCCCGTACCCGCCTTCCCTCCCGTACCCGCCTTCCCAGACCCTCCCGTACCCGCCTTTCTCATACCCGCCTGATCCTAACTTCCCATACCCGCCTTCCCATACCCGCCTGATCCTAACTTCCCATACCCGCCTTCCCATACCCGCCTGATCCTAACTTCCCATACCCGCCTTCCCATAACATTGAATAATAATTATTCTTACTACAAAGATATTAATAACTATGCCATAACAATTTTTAATTATTGTTTTCACCCAAAAATACTTCAAATCTTTGGATTCATATTGTAACCCCTTATTGTAGTTTAGGATCTCATATAGTAATTCTACCATTTAGGTTTCATATATAACTTCTTAATAGGTTTTGTTATGTATCCTTAATAACATGTTGAGGTTCACACAACTCTTTCAAGTGCGTATCATTATTATTCTTCATACACAAATTGTAGTATAATGTTTACACCGAATATAGAGAACTTTGTTGGCCCACATTTTTAATTTTGTCGATGTTTGACACTAAATTAGTGCTTTAGATTACAATATGGAGGAATTTGTTTAATTTTTTAATTGTTCTAGCCAAAAAATTTTGCTTTCAAAATTAGAAAGTATATTTATGTGTTAGGGATATACAATCAATATTAGTATTCTTTTAATATAAAATTCATAGTCCACAAATAACAATTGCATTTGGTTGAGGGGTCTTATTGTGCAATTGTTTAGAAAGAGCTTAACTACTTTTTGAATGGAATGCATGCTTGAAAGTAACACAAAAGATAGAAGAATTTATTATTTTAATCACAAGTCATTTTAAGAATTATTTTTTATGAATTTGGAGTGTTCTTATCCTTTGCAAACACTATCCCATTGAAAAAAGAACTTTTTAATTAAATTATTTTCATAGAAAAGATTGACTTACTTTAATTATTTTTGTAAAAAGTATCAACATTTAAATAAGTAGGCACCATTAAATGCAACAATCATTCAATGGTTACTTCAATATTCATTCAATTGATTTAAATACTTGTGTAAATCAATTCAATGACAAATTTCAATTTTTAAAAATTGTTTTTAATCTAAACTCTTTGCTATTTCATACAACTTCATTGGGGGGGTTTCCATCTATTTTGCATGGCATTGTTTGATAATTTTATTCATTTCATTCTTTTAAATTCCTAAGATCTTTTTTAATTTGAATCTCAAATAACAAGTTTAGAGTGAAGAACGATATGAATACAATTTCCATAAATTGTAACAATTCTAATTATTTAGAATCCATTTGGTTATAAATTGTATGTTCATTGTGGTTTTAGAGTGAATAATTACAACCAAATCAAAGTGAATATTTCAATGTGGATAAAAAAATAAAATTTATTCATTATTTTGTAGGATGCCAATTCCTAAAAATATCACAACTTTTTTGCAGGTTTTTTTTTGCATCTTCCATAGCATTGTAGGACAATACAAAATCAAGTTTAAGAAAAAAATATTTTGATTATGAATCATTTGACTTCATTATCTAATTACAAGTGAATGAAAGAAATATGAATGAAGTTGCTATAAAATCATTCAATTTTGAGTAATTATTTCAAAGATGTATGGTTAGTTTTTAAATGGCTTTACATTGAATTTCTAAGACATTGTGGTTTAAAAAAAAAAGTACAACAAAGTGAAAAAACAAGAATTCCATGTATGTAAAATTTAAGAAGACATAGTATTATTTTGTTTCTTTCCTGCATGCCAACTCCCTAAATATTTAAATATTTTCAATTATAATTATAAGACCTTTTACATACAAATTCTATAACATTGTAGGTCACTTAGAATAATAAACTAAAATACAATAAAATTTGAAGGCTTCACTTTGTAGAAACTAGAAAGTAATCATGACTCCACACCATGACATCTATAAAGTACTAATAATGATTCTATTTCATGAAATTCATTAAATAATAGGTATAATCATTCTATTCATACAACCTTCATGATTTTTTTTAATTACATCCACTCCTTAGTGGTCATTCCAGAAATGAAATGAATGCTAAAATATTATTTTGAACTTGCATGTCTCCTTTTCATCATCAATAAAAATCTAGAAGGTGTTCATTACATGTCATGACAATCATAAACTAAGTTTAGTCTCTAATTTCATAATTTTGAATATGATGAGTTCTTTAAACATCATAAACTTCCAAGTTTAGAATCCATAAATCAATTCTACGTGAAATTTTTTTTTTAACTTCCTTATCCACCATTTTAGACCAAAAATATAATAAAAATGCTCATTTCAATCATAACGACAATTCATTTATTATATGCTTGATGTTGTCAAGAATTCCAAAATATCAAGCATGGTTGTTTCTTAAATTAAAAACTCAGAGTGCCTAAAAATTATTTTGAAAAGCCATGTCTACTATTTCTGATTATTAATATTCCACATGATTAATTTTCCAAATTCACTATACTTTACAAGACAAAACGCACCAAAGTCATGCAATTTCAACTCAAACATGTCCCGATTAATCATTGAAAAGTTCTAAAAAATCTTTTTTATCTACAATAAATTCTACATAGGCCCCATAAAAATACTTGCATGTTCTAGGGTGTGTCACAACAACAATCTAAATTATCAAAAACAAGAAAGCTCTACAAAGTTGATGGTACTTATATGCTTCTTCATGCATAGAAAAAGGTCTACAACTAGCAAAAATTTCGTTTTGTGATGAATTTCCAAGGTTTACCTCATTTGCAACTTCTACATATATTTTTTCTAGTTATTTATTTAATCATATGAAGTGTTTTTGGCTTTCCCATTTTTAAACTTCAGTACATGGATTATTGAAATACAAATTTTCTTGCGTAGGAAAAGGCCTACAACTAGCAAAAATTTAGTTTTGTCATGAATTCCCAAGGTTTACTTTATTTGCTAAGTCTTCTTTATTTTTTTTTACCTCTTCTTTTTAGTTTTTGTCATGTCTTTTGGGCTTTCACCTTTATAAATTACAGCATATGGGTTGTTGAAATAAAAGTTGTCTTGATTAAACAAAAAAATGTCTAAACCTATATCTACAATCCATCTTGCATAGCACTATAGGATTATGATTAATTTCATTTCTTTAAATTACTACATCATTTTACTAATTTGAATCTCAAATATCAAGTAAAGGTTCAAAACGGTAACAATCTTAAACAATGAAAGTACTTCACGGAAAAGTTGGATCTTAGTTGACTTCATATCAAGGTAAATACATTCATATACTGAATGCTTAAAACATTGGATTATTCTATTGGTAGATATGGAGAGAAGCCACTTGACATGTCTTCTTAATTGGTTTTCTTTAATTGCTTTCAAGTGCAATGTCTATGTATATTGCAATTGCAAATGTAATATATGAGGATGTCAATCTTTTCATATAAGAATTAGACATACATTTTTCATCTACATTCTGTTACATGCAAAATTGATGAAAGTAATATACATATTGTGTAGCAAACCTAGCACCAACTACATTTGAGAAAATAAGAATGTGAAAATATAAAATTTCATGAATAAAACTACCCTAATAAAAAGGGAAGGTAAATCATACAAATTTTTCATGTCTTCAATTTCAATTTCATTTACATCATCCTAAACAGAAAATTGTACGGATCAACAGTATGTACAAATTTCCTCTTTTCCTGCATGTGGCAGTGCATTTCAATATTCTGAAACAAATGAACGTCTAAAGTAGAACAAACAAGAACTCTCCAATTTTTTTGGCACCCATATAATGTTGACCTTTTGAAAGATTGAAATGAAAATCTCATAGATTGCAACAGAAAATGAATGTAGAACTTGATGAAAGAATTGTCTCTTGCATGTGGTAGTGAATTTTATTTTGTGGGGGCACGCAAACATCTAAAGTGCAACGAATCAGTGTTCTCCTATTCTATTACACCAATTCATTTTCAACCTTCCACAAAAATAGAATGAGGAATTCAAGAATTGTACTCACTTAATACAGAAATGTAGAACTTGATGCAATGTGGTGGTGCATGCAGTATCTTTTTTTTTGATATGTGAACATTTCAAGTATATGAAACAATTACTCCCTATTTTTTGGTACCATTTGAAATTGACCTCATTCAACATTGTTATAGATATTATTACTAAGATCTATGAAACCCTAAATTGTAATGCAAAATATGATCTTCAAGAAAACATAACCTTAAAATCGATCTATTTTGAAAAAAATTCGAAGTCATATTCCTTACCACAAAGTACGAATTTACTATAGGCTAAATGGGCACGGTTCTTTTTTCTGGCGATTTGGAGCGAAATTGCACCAAAATTATTTTCTCTACACCAAGCCTATTAAAAACAATTAGTAAGATTTTGGATGAAATCGTCAGAAAATTTCGAATTTAAAAGCTCTAGTACTACAAACTAATATCGTGACTTCTGCATTTCAGGAGAAATGAAACCAGAAGACCTGGAGAAGGCATCTCTGCAGTCGTACTCAATATAAGAAAAAAACAGTAATTCCGACTTCGAAAAGAACTCCAAAATCTTTGCAACAAAGTTCCATTCCTCTATAAATAATGAAAAGTTTTTAGTATGTGTTTTTTAAGTAGTCCATGTAAGACAAAATACGGTAAGGGCATCGTACTTGGAGAATCAAATTGACAGTTATCTTGCTAATAACACCCTTTAGTCATTTTAGTCAGAGTGCTAAAAAACGAAAATAAAAAAACGCACTGTATGCATTGCAATTGCGCCTTCCGTTGTGGACAATGTCCCAATGACAAAAAGACACATCACTTGCTGGAAGTCAACGAGCATTAATAATCAGAATCTTGGAAAGGCAGCTCACCCACTACCAATTGTGGGGACTGTGGTTTAATCTAGAATTAGAAGACGCTTTACAATGTACAGTTGTCATAGGCATGAGGAATCTCGGGACATCTGAATTTAGAAGGAATGTGTTCAAAATCTTGGATACGGTTGGCGCCCTTTCGTTCCCGCCAGGATGTACAATGTACGTCGCTAACCCAACTGCAGACATCTCCTTCTACCTTTTCCCTCCACTGAAAGGACTTCAGTGAGCGTTGCATAGTTCGTGGGCGTCTTTCCCTTGTGTTGTTTGGTTTAGTGGAGAAGTTCTGAATTGTCTCTGTATTACTATCACGTTGTTCTCGTCGGCCGCCTTCAACGAGGAAGCACTGCATCGCACACCTTCGCCTGTAATGCACTCCACCTTCTTCGTCAATATAGAAGTTTTCGTAACTTATTTAGCATAGACAAGGTTTATGTCATCTGTCACTCCTCTCCCTACAATTACAGTGCGCATGTCTTCACTTGTCATATACGCTTTCCATGTTGTGTCAATTGCATTGCAAAGAATTTTCAATTTCGAAGCTTGATCTGAGATTGCAAATGGTCAGAGACTATTATTGTCCGATGGGAATTTTCCTTAAATTTCGGAATTACTAAAAATAGGAGGTTTACACGTTTGAAATTTACGATGTCGAAGTGCTAAATCGGAAGTGATATATGAGTAATTCTCTTACTTGCAGTTTAGCTCGGGCCGCGCTGAAATGCAGTCAAGCAGTGTCTTTTTCAATTTCATTTCTACACGTTCCTATAAGTCTTCCCATTATGAAACTAGATTGCATAATGCACTTCAGCGCGACTCGCGCTGAAGTGCAAGTCCTGATTTTTAAATGAAGAAAATCGAGATTAGAGATGAAGTCAGTCTCGCCACTAATTTAGAAAACAGCATATCAATTTAGCGCGAGTCGCGCTGAAGTGTATTCAACGAATTCTGTTTGAAATGGATCAAGAATCCAGTCTTGATAAAACGCAATATATTTCATGATTTGGACTAGAAATGCACTTCAGCGCGACTCGCGCTGAAATGCATTATCGTGTCCCAATTTTGTTGTCATGTTTGGGAAATCCAATATATGTCTTGATATTGAATTTTATGGTAGTGGAATGAAATGCACATTAGCGCGACTCGCACTGATGTGCATTTATGTATGTCTAGATTTACGTGCATTCTGAAGTGTCCGAAGATGACTAGGAATTCAGATTCATATTTGGGAAGTAATGTTACTTAATAGCTAATACAACGAAAATGATGTTATTGATCTTCATTATGTATTATAATACGGCCTCCATTCTCATGCACGCTGTCGTCGGAAAATGATCATTGAATTGCACTTCAGCGCGACTCGCGCTGAAATGCATTCTACTATACTCGTTTAATACTAAATTTCTGGATGCCTGCAGGTGTGATGTGTGAAGTCGTCATGTGTTTTTACTTAATCAGTACTATGTCATTGTTCCACTTCCGTGCATTCTCTCTAAATGCATACGATTGTTCATTAATCCATTCAAAATTTTGGAGAATTCATTCAAAATTTAAGTTCACTATGATACACGGGAAATTGTTATTTCCCTGTTGTCCTCTACAATTGTGGTGGACAAATGTTTTATAGATACATGATTTTCATTTCTTCCAAATTCAAAATGAAAATCGATAGAAATTTATGTGATTTTCTTTTTGGTTTGTGTTCTACTAAATTCCAGTATATGGAAGTAGATATTACTTTTTAATCGAACTCTGTAAAAGTAATATGAAAATCAATGTTATTGGAATGTGTATGTATTATTTGTGTTGTTCTCTGTGGAATTGTATTTTAGCGCGAACCGCGCTGAATTGCATTTCTTTACTTCACTGAATGCACTCCTCCTGAAATTGTAAAATTCTTTCAAGTCAATTTTCCTTGTTCCGTTCTTCGTCTTACTCTGGTGATATATCTTCGACTGGCATGCCAGTCGGGGAGATGGATGAATCAGATGAGGAGTTCCATGTTCATGAGGAAATGATGGAGCACTTACCAGACTGCGAAGGGCTTCCGCGTTCGTTATGGAACATGAAATGTGTCACCCTATTCAATGAAGACGGAGTACTTGTTGGTGAAGGTACTTGCCATAATGTAAATTCAGACCTTGTCAGCGGAGCAGATGGTCCCCTTGATGACACTCATGTAGTAGTGTATATTTCCAAGTCACATTCCGATGTCGATATCTCAAGAGAGAAAATTTATTCACTCATAGCTTGGCCTATTAAACTCGTTCACTATCGAGGAGCAAGTTTTCATGACCACGAAGTCCGAGATAGGTACAACTCTCTCCAAGCGAAAGCCTTGAACTCAAACTCTTCTACATCGATACGACAGTATTCAAGCACGTCAAGAAACCCGCCTCATGAAACCTCTCTGAAGTCGAAGGCTCTGCTTACAGAACAATCCATCAATGCAGTGTCTAGCAAAGTTTGTTGTAGTCGAAATTGTGTTCAACCATTTCCTAGAGAGAAGATTCGGGCTTTCCGTGAGCGCATGTATTATAATTCTACATTCAAGCATAGATCCTTCATGAAGCTGGATGTCCACAGACAATATCATTACGATTCCCGTGGGAAAAGGATGGTCACAGTTGAAGAGGTCCCTGTCTGTATGCGAGCTTGGATGCATATTTCTGGGGTTCCACAATCCACATTCTTTCGCTACCAAACACACGTGAAAGGTCATCGAGAAGCAATGGAACATGGTAATACAGGAATGTCAAAACCGAGGAAACATACTCAACAAGCTGCTGTTTCATTGAAGTGCATCCTTGAGAAAGAAGCCGATTATATGCCACATCGTACTCGAACTATGAAGTCTGGGGAGAAGGTTGTTTCCATGTGTCTTCCCTCTACCTTTCAGTGGAAGGGAAAGTTGCAAGAAATCAATGATTTTAATGCAGCTTTTGGATTGAAGGATATTTCAACTTCAAATTTAAGTAAGATCAGGTCTTCAAAGTTTCCGGAGTATGAAGTCAAGAAGCCCGGGGACAATTTCGCGCGATGTGCTACTTGTGACAAATACAAAGAGCTCAGGAAGGGTGCTCTTGCTGGTTCCAGCAGTGCTTTGATGTGGCAACGGAGGTTGGACAATCACCTCTCTACTGCTCGTGCTCACCGGGACTTGTACTATATTAATCGTTTCTGGTCGCTAACTTCTCTGCACGAGTGCCTCACAATTATGCATGACAAGATGGATCATTCTAAAACTGCTTGTCCGGTTTTCTCACACAAGAGTAAAGACACTGATGGCTTGATGAAGTTGCCTGTATCGGTCACTGGAATGATTGCGCATGGCCATGGTGATGTGCGGTATGCACATTATGGATTGGATCTCTTTCCCCATGATTCAAATTATACAATTGGCTTTGTGGCAAAGTTGTTGCGAGATCTTGAATTGCCACCAAAGGCGTCGTCTCGAGAGTTGTTTATGAATTCGAAGTCCACGAATTTGTTTAAGGCGGTGCTCAAGGGAAGTGAGATTTGCAAAGGTTCGCTTCCTGAAGTCCCAACAACCTCAATTCCGGCGACACCATTGCCACCTATTCTTATTATGCAGATGGATAATGCCACTGGAGACAACAAAAACAGATATGTATTTTGTTTTTGGTCCCTACTTGTTGCAAACAAGATCTTTCGTGAAGTATATGTGAATTTCATGATTGTTGGTCATACGCACGATGACATTGATGCACTATTTGGAAGATGGAGTATGCAGCTAAAGAAAGAGAACTTCCCTACAGTGCCAGCGTTGATGAAATCATTTATGGATGTGGATTCCACTCCGACTATTCCTCACCTTATAGAAGAGGTGCCTGATTTCAAGAATTTCATTGCTGGTGCATTTGTAGATGGTGCTGACATGCTCGTTGGACACACAAGACCACAACAAGTAAAGTTCTATTTAGATTCAACAGGGTGTCCTGTTATGAAATACAAGTTGTTGTGCACTGATGGGGATTGGTTAGGGGAGGGTGGTAGAGGCATTAAGTTGTGGAAAGAAGATGCTCAAGGACAAAGTTTGTGGCCACGTGGTGTACCATTACCAATTTCATTGAAGTCAATGAAAGGCGTTGAAGACATTGTGAAAGGTATATCTGGATTTATAAAATACTGGGAGAACCTATACAATGCGGACAGCAGTGGTGAATGTCGAAGGCGCTATGAACATGTGGTACACTACTGGCGTGATGTGAAGGTAGCGCTACAAGATCCAGTACCTGCATTTACTTTTTTGAAGGATGGTTTTTGGCCGACGACTCGAATTCGAGTAGCTCAAATAGATGAACTAAATGAAGAAGGTGAAGTTCGCGAAGAGTTTGGAGAAGATGAAGCATATGTCGGGCCTTTGAGTGGTCGCCCACAACCATCTTTTAGGGTGGGACGTGATCTCTTTGAAGGGTACTTCGTAGCGGTTCGACCAGCAGATGGTGATAGTCATCCAATTTGGATTGCAAGGGCTTTGTCTAATCCCAATTGCAATCTTGAAAAAACAAATTGTGTGTTAATTCAGTATTTCCGTCCAACTTCAAGAGATGAGAGCATTCAAAACTTCTACACTGGATGGGATAGCGACAGAGGTTTGCGTTGGAAAATTGATGAAAGCGAACCGCCATTATGGCAACACACGGACGCTCTTATAACAGCGTGGAAGTCTCTGATTAGGAAGGATACGCGACAATGTATGATCAAGATCCCTGTTGCTCAAATCGAAGTCATCAACCAAAGTTTGGCTAGTTTTCCTCAGTCTTAATTGCAACGGTAGTTTTATAAGTTTTTTCTTGCATTGTTAAATCTATCTCATACAATGCTAGTTGATTTTAATAAATGAGCAATATGCCTTCAGATGATGGTGAGAGAAGTAGAATACTATGTTCTTTCATACTTGTAAATGTAGACGTTTATATTTACAAATGTTGAAGTGCTAGTTTTTGTATGTAAGATTACATTATTTTATAGTTCTCTTATAAGAAATACAGGTTTTTATATTGTATTAGCAATTGAAACCATTATACATATACCGTCCTTTTGTATCTCATGTTATATTTCTTGTTTATTTTGTTTTACTGTGAAAGAAGTTTTTGATTTGAAACAATTTTATATTTATTAAAGGACATGTATTATTTGCAAGACTCTCATTTTAATGGAAATTGATAATTAACTAATAAAATATGAGAGTATTGAGCTTCATTTGAGCCCATTTTGATTCACTTATTTAGCCAAAGTTTATTTTGGGAGTGCCCTACCCTCCCATTTTATTGAATATGACGTTATGAGAAGTGGGCCAGTTACTTCTATAAAGCAAATGTGCCGTTCAATGTGGCTAGAAATTTGGCATTTATTGAGGCAGTGCATGCAACTTTAGTGGCACATTTTGAATACTCTCCTCCTTCCTACCATGCGTTAAAGACTCAGTTGATTGAATCCATGAGATTGCTAATTGAAAATGAGATCAAAGCCAAAATGAATTTTGCAATGAAGAACTATGGGGTGAGTATATGCAGTGATGGTTGGGATGATGTTAATCAATGTGCTCTCATGAACATAATGATGTCATGTCCTACTAGTGATGTATTTATCGGATCCATTGACATGACTGGTGAGACGAAAAGCATGATGTACATAGCTGACCAAAATAAAGTATTCATCAAAAAAGTGGGACCAAAAAATGTAATCCAAGTTTGTACCGACAATGCGATGAACATGCTTGGAGCACTAGACGATATTACTATAATGTACCCGCACATCTTCAAGCAAGGCTGCATAGTACACGCATTAGATCTATTGTTGGAGGATTGGGCTAAAATAAAATTATTCAAAGATTTAATCAAGAAGGCAAATCGGTTGTGCAGATACATCAAAAGGCATCATGTGACAATGGCCACTTTTTGCCAGTTCAGTCCCAACAAGCAGCTCCTAACACCATGTGAAACTCACTTTGCTTTTAATTACTCATGATACAGCAATTGTTGGAATTGAGACTAGTGCTAGTCAAAGTGATTGCTCGTCCTCATGTAAAGAATTTTATAGCGGGCTTACAGGATGTGCAATATGGTGTAAAGGCCAAAACCAACGAAGTATATAATGTGGGCACCATTAAAGATGAAAACTTTCGGCACCGATGTTGGGATTATGTGTACATGTTGGAAGATGTGTTGAAGGCCTTGTGCATGTTTGATGGAAAAAAGCTAGTGATGGGTAAAGCATGGCTCACAATGCACAACTTATATAGATATGTGCATGGTTTGAGAGAGCCACTCTTCTCCTTACCCGATCATGTGGCTAACATTTTGGAGACAACCTTCAATATGAGGTGGAACATGACGTTTACCGATCTTCACTATGTCGGTGCACTTTTGAATCCATTCCTCAGGAACACACCATATCTGAAAGGAAACGGAATTGCACTCTGTGCATTGTATCGTGTTATCCATGCATTAGAGAAGTGAGTACGTTTGAATTTTGATGATTGCTTGCTAGAACTAACGCAATACAAAGAGCGTTGTAGAGCCTATAGCCCTGAAGAATCACCCAACATTCATGTGGGCAAATTGCAACCCCACCAATGGTGGCACAAGATTAGAGACTAGGCCTTATCTAAAATTGTTGTGCGTGTTCTATCACTTACATATTTGGCATCATCTTGTGAATAGAACTAGAGAATGTATTTGTATATTCACAATAGGAGCAAGAACCACCTTGCGCCCGAAAAGGTAGAATCTTTGGTATACATCTATACCAACAATCATATGCTTTATGAAAAACTAGGGGCCGATTCGGCTTGTTGGTATGATGATAACACTCAGTCAAAGGATTCTGATCCAAATGCTCTTGGCCCTATCCTGGTGGAAGAACCGGATTGCACCTTTAATATAATGTAAGCACATGATGTAGAAGATGATGACATCGAAGCAAATTGGGCACCTTCTATGGCTTGGACACATATGAATTTGTGGGCAGAAGGTACTGATCACTTTGAGGAAGCAAGAAACTACTATGGGGAAGGCCTAGATGAAAATGATGATATTGCTCTTTATGATTTGGGACCTTCAGGTTCAAACACTCGTTGCAACTCCTCACCTCCTCCCCTTCCGAATGAAGGTCTTGCGGTTGACAAACGTATGCCCTTGCCTTTGGAGAACAATGAAGATACTACAGGAGATTGTAGCAATGATGATCCTCCCCCCAATGAGGACAACAACACTCATCATGTGTTTTCAAAAACCAATGCTAGAAACAAAGATGACTACAATGATGGAAATAGAAAGAACGTCATAAATCGTACAACTTTGAATAGTGGGTTGTCAAGCCATGATGGTAGTGGTAGCAAGGGACATGTGCGTGGCCAAGCTAGTGGCAACAAATTTCCAATAGGTCACAATGGTAGAGACATTGGAAAGACACCTATGGCTTGCCCACTTCCAATAAATGAAATGGACGTTGATTATGCAATGCTTTTTGACCTTTCACATGTACATGTGGAAGAGGATGACATTCCATGTCCTTCGCAAATTAGTGCAAATGCTACTGTACAGATGAGGTTGTCTACCATTGGTCGTGGATGAAGTTCACTAGGGCAACATTCTACATTGCCTTCTACTACAAGAACTTCAAATCCTACCTCCAAACATGTAGAAGAAGGATTAGGCTCAGTGGGGAATGCTCAAGTTCCAATGCAAATGTTTCTAATATTGTTTGGGGTGGTAGACCCCCTCAAGCTCCTCGCACAATCACCATGGATAAATATAAATTAGTACATCGTAGTACTCGTGGAGGAAAGAACACTCTCGAAGCATCATCATCTAAGGCTCCTAAACCTCCACCCCATAGAATTGGAACACCACGCGTTGGCATCATGGTAGAACCATTTCTAGAAATATTTACTCCAGAGCCCACATTGACGACACCAGCATTTGTTGTTTGTAGAGATCAAAAGGGCCTGACTATAAATTCAAATGCATAAGATCCTGCAGCAAAATGGCATAAGAAGATAGTGAATACTAATCATAAAAGAGAAAGAGTCGTTATAGAGCTTCAAAATGAGAATTCAGAGATCGAGGGGCATCTCTCATTACATGGTGTTGACAATGAAGAAGGTTCTAGAAGTGAAGATGAAGAAGATGATGATAACTGCAACTGTGATGAAGCACTAGTAGATGAAGATGTGTGCATTTGAGATGCTCATTGGGTGGAGGTCTCTACCCAGGAAGTCCACAAGTCAGGTCATTTGAATAATGCAATGACAACATTAGTAGATCAAGCAAATGAGGATCCTTATGAAGACACTTTTAGCACTTGAATCTCAGATTGAAGGTTCTAAGATGTTAGAAAAGGAGTTATTTTGATAACCAATATAGGGTCCATGTATTATAGAAGTATAGGTTCATAATATTGTTACTGTACGTTCAATTGCATGAAATCTATAAATATTTTTGGTTATCATAATTATAATTGCATGAATATAGGTTATTTATTGCTCATGCATGATTACATACGAAGTGCAATCACTACAAGAGAAAGGTTTGTTTTAAATGATTTTTTACATCCACACCTAAATATAAGATTATAAATAATGACCTTTAAAAATAATTTAGCAAAATTTTAGAAGAGATACTACTAAAAAACTACCTTTGAACAACCCTTTTTATGTAGTCAATGGTCAACTACAAAGAAATACTATATACTTTATACTTAACAATTTCTAATTGACAATGTCAAAAACTTGCAACCAACTTATTACAAAACTATTTATTTTTATTTAGAAAGCTTGAAGACCTCTTAAGCATTTAGAAAATAGGCCAGCACATCCAACTGCAGCCCACAACATCCACACTCCAATTGACATAGGTCCCCGTTAGACAAACAACGTTCATGCTTGATTGTGTCCGTGCCCAAACTACTTCCATTCGTGCCTGCACAAAGACATCCATGCCCATACAATAATGTCGTCGTCTTGTACCTTAAGTTTGCGCCCTAACCTTTCGGGTTTCTACTCGGTTTCATAATTTCTATCTGTGCCTAGGCACCTAAGTCTCCACCCGAACCTCAACGTCCGTGCCCATGACTTCAAAGTTCCCGCCCGTCTTTGTTGGCGCCCACACAACTATATCCGCACCCGACCAATACGTCCATGTCCAGACTCCAGCGTAGAGTGCCATCTCATGTAGTAAATACAACTCATGGTAATTTTCTTTTTACTTGACAAAATTTGAAGCCCCAAATTGTAAAAGCTATCCGATGTACCACCCGTACATCCATCCCATCCGATGATCCAAATTCACCCGATGTGACAACCTTACCTTGATCTCAAACAAATGTCTCATCACTTTTGTGTCATATGTCTATTTTCTATGAAATTTGAAGGAAAAATACATGTAACAGTTTTAGACATTCAATAATTTTTTTATTTTCTTAAAATTTATTTACTATTTTTAAACTGCCCTCCAATTTAAATAGCCATTTTAGAAGATTTTAGTATTATTTTCTACCAAAAAGTACAAATTTAAAAGTGAAAATTAGAATACAAGGAATTATACTAAAGTTACACAAATCTATGAGAGATTTTTTAAGAATAGCAAATTGTCTACCTTCCACATGTGCTCAAAGTACACTACCTAGGTACACATGTAGAGAATACAATTTTTATTTGCCAAAGATAAAAAATGGTTGGAAAAAAGCATCTTCAGGTAAGGAAAAATTACTTAAATTCTTTGAATATTTTACTAATTTTTTTAAATCAAATTCAAAAATACCTATTTTTTGCATTTTTTATCTCTCTTTTGTTATGCATAACTCTTAGAAATAAATTTTTCTAGGCTTGAATTTTCTCTCATATGTTATTTTTAATGCTTTATAAATTATCCATATTTTATTTTATTTTTAGAAAATTATTCAAAAAGTCACAACCTTCTAGTGTTAAAGCCATTTTAAGCCAAAAACTATAGATGTTTCTAACAACCACCCCTCAAGAAATATAATTTATTTTAATCCCTAAAGTTCTATAACTATGTTTTTACTGAAAATGCTAAAAATTGCCATTTTTAACACAAGAACCAAATTTTTGAAAAAAAAATCTAACACATGTAACCATAGGATCTTATAATATATTGACTTGAAAACATGTGGTAAGAATTTCAAAAATTTCCACCACGTGCATTGCAAGATATTAGCATTCAAATCTACTAAATCATTTTTAGGCCTTGCAAAAAACAAGGCAATTGCACTTCACAAGCTCACTTTTCTATAAAAAGAAATGTCCAAAATGGAGGTGCTTTGGGGGATTCATTTTCCTTGATAGATTCGTCAACTACTTGAAAATTTTCAAATCATTTGAAATTGTACAACATACATGAAAAAAATAATAAGTAGAGAACAATAGAGAATGATTGAAAATACTAAATTGTTAAGAATTTAATTGAAAAATTGAAAAATGTCAATCCCTATGGTTACAATGCTGTACTAAACAATCAACATTCTTTAATTTTATTTTTTTCTAAAAATATTGAAGATTGAGTAAGAGAAAGGATTTCCAAGTTTATTTTAGAATAAAAAATCCATAACTACCCACAAACAAAAAAAATCCTCATAACTTTTGACTCATTGATCAAAATAAAATGATTCAAAGCTTTCTTTATATATATATATATATATATATATATATATATATATATAACTCTGAAAAAGTAATCTTTTTGTCTACCCAAACTGCCCATTTACCAAAAAAAAAAGATAACATATTAATTAGACCATAACTTTTGATTAATATTTTCAAATGTCATAAAATTTAGTCCATATAAAAGATATTCCTTGTCCCCACTTTCTATTATAATTTGGATCAAAAATATGGTAATCTCTAGTTAGATGTACATACTTGCCCAAAATCACTATATAGTTGTGAAAAAAACACATGTTAATCTTCTAGGAGTTAATGTAAAAAATTCTTGTAACCCTTTTAACAAGGAATTCAAAAATTTAATTATATACATGAAATGAATATTTTTGAGGAAAATAATAGCATTAAAAATTTAATTATATGAATTTTTTAATACACGTCGTGTTGAGAGCGTTTGCCTCGGGAAATTACAGAGATTTTGGTTGCAACCAGAAATGACTTGGGAATGAAGGAAGTTGTAAGATAATAAAAAACAAAAGTGAATTCATCACTTGTAGATTCATCCTATTTCAAACTTGAACATCAAATCTTCTAAACTACCGTCGAACTGTTACTTGTTGATCTATCTTATATTGATTGGCTCTAAATGGATGTAAGGTTTAAGGTGTGTGATAAGATCCCATGGCTTCGAACGGGTAAAACAGGACAGCTAGACCATGAGCTGAACCGCTTGAAAGATTGGTTTTTAAACTTTTAAACTTCCGATGATCAATTTTAAAAATCTAGCTTCACAGTGAGAACAAGCAAGTCTCGATCATGTAGATCACTAATCCCACTTCATTATCCAGTCTCAACCATGTAAATAATTAATCCCACTTCGTTACCCACGATACAAAATGAGACTAGCATTGGTGTAATCCAAATCGCCCGCAATAAAAAAATTTACAAAACCACAAGCCATATACGCACACACAAGTTTTCAAAAAAAATTTCAATTCTCAACTTCAACCTCCAATTCTCAAGCTGAACTTTGAATGAGTGTTGCCATTGTTTCACAACTCTAAATAAGGTGAGTGATAGCTTTTTGAAAATTTAATACAAAATTTAACACAAACTTCTATTTCACTTCCAAATTTCAAGTAATTTTAAAACTCTGTCCAACTTCTATAGCCATCCAAAATTTTGGCCTTAAGAAAAGAAGGGCAACAAACCCTCCTTTACTTTCACACTCACAACTCACTCATATAAACTTCAAATAGAATGAGTGATATCTTTATGAAAAGAAAACACAATTTCCTACATTTTTTCCAAATCTCATTGTAAACAAAGAATCTGTCCATCTTTTATGGATGGTCGAAGTCTCTGCCTTTTAATTTTAAAGACAACAAACCTTTCTCTACTCAAACAAACACAACTTTTAATTTACAACTTCAAATTAAACAAGTGAAATCAATTTAGAAACTTCACACCATGATACACAACTCCTATAAATTTGATTTAAAACTTCTTCAAACTCACAATACAATGAGCCTCCAAACATCCGAAGCCTCCAAACATTCAGGGCCTTTCTAAATTCATAACAGGAGAGAAGATGAATAGTGTCTACCTTTTTTTCACCTTATATCCACTCTAACCACACAATCAAGTAGAGTCAGCCCCTAATTTACTCCCAAAGCTACAACATCAATAATTGAGCACTTATTTAGCTCACAACTATTTCTTTATCTTTATTTTTGAAAAAAATTCATTTCAAGTTTATCTAAAAGGTAAATTATTTGAATATTTCCTTCATACTACTTCACAAATACAAAATTATTGTAAAAAATCATTTCAACTATGGAATGAAGAACTAATTTCCAACATACATTTAATAGAAGTAAAAAACTAGAGCTTCAATTAAAATACGACTTCATCTACAAGAATTTGAGAATGCGTTTGACAATAGCAACCATATAATTGGCCAATCTGCCTTAGTTAAAGGATTGACTGGCTCTTTTAACCATCGTTAGTGACCACGATTCCCTTCGATAGGCCTTACTATGCAATAATATTGTTCATCGTTTAAACCTTAAAAACATCTTTCAAATGTGACTTCACGGTTGCTAAGCTCAACACATTCAACCTACAATAAAATCATCAATGGCCATACGTCACGTTGAAAATGACCGTACCATCATTTCTCCACATAAAGGTATTTCAATGGTCGAGATGGTCTAGCTTCATCTTTTGATCACCCATGTAGCAATGAAAGACCCAATAATAGTTGTGACTAATCCGGTAGTTGCAATAAAGAAAATCCAAACTCACGCTTTGGTTAAGATTCTTCATCTTGAGACTCAAAAAAACCCCTCCAGTTTGATATGGTATAATTTAAATAAAAAACAAAGAAGAAAAATATCAAATGAGATGAAGCTTTTAAGTGAATCCTTCTCTATATAGTTGTTTATAACAGCAAAGAGAAAGCGTCACCTTGAAGCCACCTCAAATGATGTCATTTTTTATATAATGTTACAAATATTCAAACCTATCTAAAAAATGTGAATATACATATTCTACATAATGTCTACATTTACAATATTCTACATAATGTATGATATAACAAGCTATCCAACTTTGAGGGCTTTTTAACAAAAAAATTAAGATTTTTTTAATTGTGAAAAAAATATTACAAACAAATTTTAATTCAATTGGATGGAACTTCTTGTACAAATTTTTTAAATTATACATAGGTGTCTCAATTCTTTATACATATTATAAATTTTTTTAATAAAGATATAACCAAATGTTTTCTACATTTCATTATATTTAATTTAATATTCACCTAACTTTTGGGTCCTTTTAACTTAATACAAATTTTTAAAAGTTATCCTCTAAGCCGCTTCAATTTCAATAATCCCTACATATAATATGAAAATTGTGTACATAGAGATAAACTATTGACAATAAAGTATTTGTAGATAATGAAGTCGGATAAATTTTGTAAATTTTTGGAGCTAATTGAAAAGTATTTTGGGAATTTTTAGTAGTAGTTTATTGTTTTTGTTGTCCAATTGGGTGATTTGGACTAAGTGTTTTAATCCTAATGGGAGTCTTTTTGTTACCGAGTGGGTCGATGTTCTAACAAGAATCCTAGTTGGTAGGGTAAAAGTTGAAAGTTAATTTCAAATTGGATACTGTTGGTTGGTAGGGTTCGTCAATTCAATTTGGAATCAATCTAGTTGGTGATGTGTTTGCAATTTCCAAGCGAAGGTCTAGTCAGTCCCAAGTTGGTGGGTCAGTAGTGAATGCCAACTAAGTTAGTGTTTGGTTTTGAATTAATTGTGTTCAGCCGAATTGGATGAAGGGTCAATTGCTGGTCTTGAATGTATATCAATGTTATGTCATGTGAAATCCCAAGTTAGAGGTTGTTGTCAGTTGGTTGTCTTCTTCGAATGGTAATTGTCTTTATGAATCCTATTAGGTTCCGAATTGAAATCTGTTTCTTTCACCCGTTGTCGAATAAAATCTAGTATGAGTTCTAATCGGTCAAGGTTGTATAATTTGTTTTGTTGTGTCTGCGTTCTTTGTGTGCGTATTTGTTTGTGTTTGATTTTCCAATTGGAAAGTGTGTCAGTGTGGATCCAAATTCGGATCGGTGTGAGTGAGTTTGTAACCTAGTTGGGGATGTGTCATGTGTGGTGCCAGTGCATGGCAATGTAGATGTGTAGAATTGTAAAGATTGTGTGATGAAGAAAATTTCCAAATGGGTAGTTGAAGCTGAGAAGATTAGCAAATCCTAGTTGAAATTTATAGAGTCATGACGATGAAATGTACTAGTTGGAGAAGAGGATCAAAATTTGATAGATAGGTTATAAATTTTGGTTATGAGGAAAATTATTGAAATTGTAATGGTGATTTGATCACCAATTTGAAAGCTAATATAAATATATGTTTAGCCAAATTGGTACAATATGATTTGTGTTATCAGTAAACATATGCAAGTGTATGTGGAGTGTTTAATGTTAAATCCTAATTATATGAATGTTATTGAGAATTAGTGATGAGCTCAATTGGAAATTATTCGTATTTGTGTGTACTTAGATTCATCCAAATTGTGTTATGAATGTCATTGTAGTATATTTACAAAGTGCTTAAGTTAGAGATCAGTCGAGTGATTTATATCATGTTTTAATGTATGTTTGCTAAATAAGATTTAATATGTATATGAGTCCTAATCGGAATATTTGAAGTTAATTTGCAATAGTCCAAGTCTGCATGTGAATAAGATTGGATGTTGTCTTGTGAGTGTTGATTTGGTATCAGATCTATAAATGAAATTGTATGTGGAAATCAAATTGGAAATCATCTGTGTTTGAAGCCCAAGTTGAGTCAATAAGTGTGCTTAGTGTTTATTGAGTAGGAGTGTATGCTTAGTGTCTGTAGAGTAACAATTAGAGGGAATGAAATGAATAAATCAGATACTATGGTGTCCTATTAGGAGACAAAGATTGAATCAAGTAGATTCAATCCAATTTGGTGGTACAAAGTCATATCGATTGGTTTCAATTCAAGACCAATTTAGGAGCAAGAGAAACTTAGCTGACTAGTTGCAATGTTGTGATGGCAGTCTTGGCCTATTAGGGAGCAAAGAATTACTTCTAAGTTAGAAAAGACGAAAATAAGGAAATAAAAAACGAAAAATAAAGATAAAAAAAAATATAAAGCTGGAAAGATAAAAAGATGTTGATAAAGGATTTAAAGATAAAAATTAAACATCAATTTGAAAGAGTTCTTAACCCTTGTGGCTTTTAAGAGTGGAGTGAGAAATTTAGTAATTAGCTTCATCGCGTGAGGAGAATTATTTATGTATGTGGTTAAAGAGCATATTTTCTATAATATTCTACAATTGCAATGACCTATTAAGAGTTAATTAGATGTAATCTTGTTATATTAGCCTCCCTAGGAACGAACTTTTACTAATAGCTTGGGTTTAGTTTTTAAATGACAACCTAAGTTTATCTATAATATTATATTGAATATAGGATATTTAAAAAGTTTAATGTTGATTATATAAATTACTTAACCTCTACAAAAGATGGATGAGTTTAAATTTCTAAAATTCTAAAGATCTATTTTTAAATGCAATTTAGAATCATATTGTAATTTAAAATTGACTTTCAAACAAAATTTATAAATTCTAGTGGCAACTTTTAGGTTGAAATTGAAATGAAGCCACATTACAAAAAGTCTTAGGCCCTATAGAAGGTTGTTTGACTTTAAGTAGATGTGCAAAACCATTGAATATTTGTAATATTTTTAAAATTATTATAATTATTTTAAATAAATAAAAATATTTTTTTAATTAAAAATCTGACAAAGCACAAAATTTGACTTTGTGAGACATTGAGTAATATTTTTTCTATTTACACAATTTCATGCAATCAAATGACCCAATTGAAGTTTGAAATCTTCTGTAGTGACAACTTAGCCATACTTGAACCATAAGGCCAATCAATTAAAGCTATGAATTGAAGCCACACAAGTTCCTTCACAAGTTGCATCAAATAATTTGTATATTCCTTAATTCCACATATGTATTATTTTTATAAAAATAAAATTTGACCTTTTAAGAGTTATTTAAGTCTTGAAGAATTATTCATTGTCCAAGTGCAAATTTAATTATAATATTGATTTGTTAATGAAAACATCGGTCACTTTGAATACATCTCTTATTTTCAACATTCAACATTTTTCTTTAATACTCAACTAAAAAATTGGTCATTTTAAAATCATTAATCTTTGGTCCATACTTGTAGAAATGGAAATAGTAAGAATCCTATGACTTTTGTAATAATAATTGGAATGGCATAAAACAAAATCATATTTGTAGAACTTGGTGAATGATTAGAAATTATTCTAAAAATCATATATAGAAATTTAAAAATATAAAGTTATTAGAGTGTGGTCAAATTTGTAAAAAGCCTAAAGCAAGCTCAATAAAACTCTAGCACTTGACAAATAGATTCTACACAATAACACAAGTCAACTTCTAAACCAACTCGAGTCCTAAAGCCATTATAATAATTCCATTTCAAACCTTACGTTGATTCCCTACAAAAGCTTAGAAATTTATTACTCTCTTGGAAAAATGGCCAAAAAAATTGTATGCATACAAACACAAAATTGCCATTTATGCATTGTAATGAAAATTTGAAAATTTTTAATATTTTTAATATTTTACAAAATTGGTGGAATTACTTTAGATGATTTTTAAAATGATTTTCTTTCAAAATTGAATTTTCATAAATTTTAAAATTTTTCATTAAATTTGAATCATGTCTATAATGAAATTTTAGCTAGAAATTGGTCAAAGTAATAATAAAATTAAAAATTAAAAAACTTCAAGATAAATCTATTTCTGACATGTTGAAATTTGTTCTATTATTGATATATATTTGAAATACATGCATGGTTTATTTCATCTTTCATTGTAATAAGCTATATGTTTTTTAAGTTGATTTAAAAACTTGTATTTTCAACAAATATGCACATTAAACTTAAAAGTGCAACAACTTGTATTGAATTTTTGTTCAAAAGATGGTTAATTGTACCATGCATTTGTCCAATACTTATTATTTATTATTTTAAGATTTATAGTTAAAACTTTAAGCTAGAAATTGGCTAAATGTTAATGACTGTTGTTGGATTATTACGGACCAAAAGACAGTTAACAGACTTGGGACTATATGATAATTGATTACTTTGATTAGAGATAATTGGTTCATCTTTCATTCTCATGAGTAGTAATATAATTTACTCTAGAAAATCAGGTCATATTCAATGTTGGTGGGGGCTTTGGTAGTCTTTGAAGATATCAAACGTTGAACTGCTATCTACCTTCCACAAGTGCAAAGAGTACAATTTTTTTCTAAAGATGCAAGTGGTTGAGTATAAACATTTGCAAGTTAGAAAAAATGGCTAGTTTTTAGATTATTTTATTGAAATTCTTTTTACTATTTTCTTAATGTCAAACATCAAAGTATATATTTTTTAAATATTTTCTATCGATTTTTTAGAAAGATAAATTTTTCTAGGCTTAAATTTTCACTCCATATTATTTTGAATGGTTCATAAATTTTCTGTATTTTATTTTATTTAAAAAACTTTAATCCAAAAGAAACAATATTTATTAAAAGAGACCAAAAATAAGTAAATAACAGGTGTTTTTGTAACAATTTAGCAATCACAAATGTCATCTTTCACAATATACAATCTCACCATCATCTAATTACTTTAGACAATAAACATATCTATTACATGCTACTTAGTTGCAATGCAACATCAATGTGATCCATATCCAAACTCAAAAATTCAATTCAACCATTCTAATATTTTCCAACAATTCCATCCACAATTCCTTAAATGTTCCCCAAAAATATCCTGAGAAACTAAAATGGCACCTTCTAGCACACCCTTTTTCTACCAAAATTAATCTAGTTATTCAAGGATAACCTATCAAGTTGAAAATTTTCCAATATGAAATTTGTAGAGCTCAAGAGGAATTTGCTCAAAAATCCTATCCCCCTAAAACTGCATACCCTAAATATGACTTGCTCTTGACCTAAACTTGATCTAAGGTTTTAATTCTATAATCTTTGTCAAAATTCTTTGGATTGAAAAGAACAAATTAATGCACAATTTATCTCCAAACATAATTTGTAAAAACAATTGTATAATCCATTCTTCTATCAAGTGACTTAAAAACATACAAAAGATCCCAAACCATAATTACTATTCATACAAAATTCCAAAACACTCTTCATCAAACTTCAACTCCATTTTGCAAACATAAACAAAAAAGCTTCAACTCATTAGCTATAGAGTAGTTTATTTATTTCTTAGCTCTTTCATCTCAAGGTTTCTATCATTCAAATCTCACACAACCTTAACGACAAGTCTTCACTTGCAAATTATTTGTGGCAATATCTAAAGCAAGTCAAGTACCATGCAAATTATGAATCTTTAGTTTCCTCTCAATTGCTAAGATCATAGACAAAATTACTCAAATGGAATTTCTTTTAAATGCGTAACTTTGAAATTATGTTAATGCCATCATGACTTCATTCTTCCATTTTTTTTATGGTTTCATTCCACTATTTTTGTCATAGTTTCATTTTATCATCTAGTGATAAAGCATCAAAATCATAATTGGGTCATTTCTTCTAGTGCAAAGAGTAATGGAGCCCTAATATTATCTATAGATTATAACCATATGACCATATGGGTGATTTAACTATTTAATTAATTTATATATTATTAAATTTAAATTAATAAACTATTTTTTTTAATTCATTGTAAATTGAATATTTTTCATTTTTACAAGAATTCAAAATACCTAATTCAAATTATGGTGACTTTTTACAATGTTGATTTTACTAATTTGTTCAAGTCCTTTTCAAACAATAGTTTTTTGAATTAAAAAAGTTCATTTTTATAGTGAAAATTACTTAATATCATTTGAATTTTTGAATATTTACAAAACAAAATCTTCAAAATTTATATAATATAAATGTTAGATAATTAATATAAGAGTCTACAACCAATGAAATGAAAAGAAAAAAAAAAGATGGTAAATGTTTGGAATATATTTGTCTTCACCCATTGTACAAAAATTGATAGCTTGAATCCCAAGGGGTCAAAGTCACCAATTCTAAATTTTTCCAATGTCTTTGTGGATCTGCCTTTCCAAGACATTTTATCGCCTCAAAACCATTTGGACCCTCCTAGGGACTCTTCTTTGTAGATCATATAGATTTCTAAGAACAACAGGGTTTTCAATCAATATTAGGTGGCCTCTTGATTTTTCCCAAAAAGTTCATTGGAATGCTCTACTAGATTCTTGTCATGTAGCACAAGTGAAGGCAAATTTGGTAGCCCATCATTGTCCCTAGTAAGCCAATGCTATTTGGCATAACTTCGTATAGTATTTTGATTCATTCTCTTGTTTGAGCTATTAGAAATGGGGACTAGGTTGTTTAGAATAGCATCGCCCCTCCTCCTTTATTCATTGAGCTCTATTTTAGTTCTTTTTTAGTTTGTGCTCATTTCTCTTCATTGTCCAACCTTTGGCTTGGTTGTTTTGTATCGTGGTTTTTTCATGCAATGGTTGTTCCATTTGTTCAAAAAGAAGGTCCCACATTCATGCAAAAGTCTTAATTTAACAAACATAATGCTTTTTTCATACAAATACTTTTGATCTTTGAATTGGCAATTAAATCTAAATGTGTAAAATATCCACTAAATTATGCCATTGATAATAATGTTTGGGCTTAAAATATTCCAAGTTTAGACATGTTAAGTGTTTTCGTACTATGAATATTTCAAAAATGCAGTCACAAATTGACAATTTCACATTTTTGACACATTAGCTTATTTTTTTAATTATAAAATTTATGAAATTCTCATTCATTTTGGATTCTATTTTGAATTGTTGAAGTTTTTAATACCTAAAATTTGGTCATTTTTGAAATTTAGGAAACTGACCACAAAATGTCTATTATACACTTATACTCCCTTAAAATATATTAATGCACTAAAAAATTATACTTTCTTTGATAATTTATTACTAAAAACTCATTCAACTATAGCTAAAAGGAAATTAAGAAAATTCAATTCAAATTTTAAATTTCTTTTATAATCTTTCTTTTATATCATTAGAACTTGGAAATTTTTCCTACAACGTTTTTGACATTTTGAGTCTATATATAGAAATAAAAACAATTGAATCTAGGATTGATCTAATAATGTAGGGGCTAAGTGAAAGGGACTAAAACAATGCAAAGTAAGGTAGGAGATTCTAAAGGCACTCATGCTTTGAATTGCCCACCTCTTCAAATGTACACTATTTGTACATGTTATTTTTTGGTTGTACAAGTAATGTACAAATAGTGTAGATTTGAGGAGGTGGGCGATTTTAGAACCTTATGCCATTTCAACTTGAAAATTTATAACTAATTCCACAAAGCTCCAAACTATTTGAAATGACTTGGCTTAAATGCCAATTCCATATTTTTTTCAAAGAAAAATTATTGAAAAATATTTCAGGAAGTTTCACCTCCCCAAATTTACGTTGCAGCTCTACATGGACCTCCTACCACTTGGTTGCTTGCTGCGACTCTCACTTGTGCAGGCAAGCCACATGTTGCATTTTCAAGGTTATTGAATGTTTGTTCATTTTTAAATGAACTCATTTTTTCATCCTTGTATTTTTGCACTGGTCGGTGAAG
Organism: Pseudoscleropodium purum; assembly: GCA_963969395.1. Lineage (NCBI taxonomy): Eukaryota > Viridiplantae > Streptophyta > Bryopsida > Hypnales > Brachytheciaceae > Pseudoscleropodium > Pseudoscleropodium purum. Next base: position 7,094,593 of record OZ017798.1, on the reverse strand, counting down.
GGATTCAGCAATATCTAGAGTTTATTATCCACCTTCAGACTTCAGTTGGTCATATGCTAATGCTATTTACAGTAAAAATTGGATTTTTTCTGATTTTTTTCTGATTTGTCCATATAGATGCATGTCGCCGTCTAGACCAATGGGACTCTGCCACCAAGTTTTTAAAATTTTTAAGTCTTTTAGAATGGAAATAATGGCACTGGGCAGATTCTTTAACTTAGTGAGTGGTGTGCAAAGGAGAGCCCCAATCTTTTATGAAGGGTTCACAATGGTGATGTGGCTGAACTACAGCAATTGAACTGTGCAGACCAATTATTTGGTGCCACGCATGGGACTAGATATTATTCTTTGGCAAAGTACAGTGACAAACAAACTTGAGTATTGTGATAGATTTGAAACTATTTCATTTAAACAACCGTACCGTAAGCTTCAATGGGCAAAGTCCAAAAGTAGATACCCTATCCAGAAGTTGCAGTATGCAATATACAACACACTGACTCTTAAATGTTTGAGACAACAAATTTTGGTGTCAATGACACTTTTTTCTTTCTTTTTTTGAAACAATGAAATGGAATTCCATTGCAAAAGGAGGGAACAACAACTGCCAACCACAAGTGGCCTACAGGCACAACAAAGACCCACAAGGATTGCATTGCAAAAGGAAGGAACAACAACTGCCAACCACAAGTGGCCTACGGGCACAACAAAGACCCACAAGGATTGATTCAATAACAAAAACAACAAGAGAGCAACCACTTGGGACACAAGTGAGGGGTGAGACCAATGATCTGACATGGCTGGCTGATGAGAGAAAGAAGCCAAAAGCAAAGGAGCTGAGGCTATCACAACACTTTGAAGTTAAATAAAACCTAACCAAGTTGTTATTTCTAGTCATTTATATTTTTGAAAAATTCTTTTTGAAATCTAGTTTTAGCATCAAAATTTGATTTTGATTTTTCTATTCATGATTTTATGCAAGGGTGTCCATTGTAATCTTGACTTTTTGTATTGTTGAGATAGTTCATGGAAATGAGCCTCAAATATATTGCATCTTGAAGAGAATTTTATTTATTTTTAATTGTAGAAAAGATTTTGAGAAGTTAAAAATTGATCGGAATTATGCTTGTTATGTTTGGTGACCAAGTTTTTAGATTTGATATGTAAAAAGAGAATTGAAAGACTTCAAATCACTTTCACAATTGTAATACTCTCATGAACAAACATCATAAGCTTTCAATCTAGAAGTCGTATTGTTGTGTTTAAAAAAAATTGAATTAGTTGTGATTTGAAAGATAATGAATTCCAAAATTAGTTGTATCTAAAACTCATTTTTATGCACTATAATTTGAAATTACTTTAAATTTTGTTGATTTTTTCTAAGAAGTCTAAAATAAGTTTTTGTGCCTTATTAGTTGCCATGTTGGTATACATCATTTTAGATTATTGTATACAAAAATTGAAGTTGACCTTTATAGAATTATTCACAATTTTAAGAGACATGCAAATGATGTTGAGTCTTCATAATATTTGATTTTTTGGAGAAATTGAGATCATAGAATTGCATTAGCCATTGTAAAGAGAGTACTAATAGGTTGTAACCTATTAGCCATTGTTATTTCTTACTTACTACCCTTGCATTTGAAATATTTGATGAATAGGACAATGCATTTAACTTATATTTTAGAGCCATATGATGTGTTCTGGAAGTTCAGATTTTTGTACAAAGAACAATTTGTTCTCATCAATTTCAGGATCATTAAAAAACTGATGCCTGGCAATCTGAATTCCTGCACTTGACTAAATATGGAATGTACTGTACATAAGCTACAATTTTACAAGTTAGCACAAAGACAATCCATGGTTGCCACCCCTTTCCATCGTTCCTCCTGCATGATAGATTGTTCAAAAGCAACATCAGTGTGCAACGCAGTAACCATGATGGAATGTATTGTGTGGACAGTGAATTTGTTTTACAGCATTTTTATGTTAGCATCTGGATTTTTATACCTTTGTTAGGGTGCAGGGTTATTTGAAATACAGTTTGATTAGGGTTTCCTGTGCTAGTACTGGAAGATCATCATCTCATAAGCTAGGCTCTCCTCATAATTTGAGATTCAGAGGTTATTTGCATGTTCAAATGTGTTGAAATATGCATCATAAACTATGGATTTGTTTGCCTAAAAGCATGCATCACAGTGCTGTAAATTTTTACTTCAAAACTTATGTCAAATAATCAAAAGATTCAGTTAAAAAAACACCTCACAAGTCCATCTCTGCACTTGCTAGTATAAACCCACCATTGACAGTTTGAATTGATTCTGTGCTAATTCTATGTTAGTTTCAACTCAATTTGTGTTTTAATACAATTTCATCAATATATAATTTCAACCCATGGTGGATTTGTACTAGTGCTAATATCCATATCATGTTTTTCCTTCGACATCCAATAAGTAAGTGAATTTCATATTCAATGGAGCACATCATACCCTATTGACCATCTTGCGTTTTTTCAGCTACATAGCAATTTTGGGCAAGGTATGTATGACTAGAGATTTCTAGATTTTTGGCCCAAATTTTAATAGAATGCAGTAATAAGGAATATATTTCATATGTACTAAATTTCATAGCATTTGAAAATATAAGTAAAAAATTATGGCCTGATATTTTATTTTATTTTGTAAATGGATAGTCCGGGCAAGATTAAAAAAATTGAAATTGATTTTCTAGAATTATAAATACGTGAAAAGCTTTGAACCATTCCATTTTGATCAATAAGTCAAAAGTTATGAGGATTTTTTGCTTGTGAGCAATTATGGATTCACTAATTTAAAATAAACTTTGAAGTCCTTTACCTTACTCAATTTTCAATATTTTTGAAATAAAATAAAATCATAGGATGTAGATTGAAAATGACATTTTTTTAGCGTTTTTGGTGAAAATATAGTTATAGAACTTTAGGGGTTAAACTAATTGAATCCCTAAAGATGTAATTGCTTAAATCAATTCAAAGAAGTTGTAAAATAAAAAATTTAGATGTTGGAAGTTGATATATAAGGAGACAATTAAATTACAAGTTGTTTTAAAAAAAGATGAAATATGGTCTCTTTAACTAGTTGAAACCTTATAAATACAAACTTATATTCAATTTAATACAATCTCTCTAATGTTTTGGAAATTTTTTTTATTGCATTTTTTATTTAAATATTGAATGAAACAATGGACTCAAAATTCAAATCAAATGAATCAAATTTGAATTTCATATAGGCTATTTGTATACTATGGTAAACCAAATTTTCTATCACAATGCACTATTATACATTGTTTTAAGAACTTTAAAATTTTATTTCATTAAATATTTATTAAATTTGAGATAGAAGCAAATTGGGCCTATTCAAAATAGATAATCACATTGAAAAAATCAATGAAATAATCTCTACATAGACTAAATGAAGAAAAAAAAGACAAAAGGGTGCTTCATCACGATGCATCATACATATTAAATTTAGAAATCTCATTGGTAATGGTTGGAAAAATTGGATTTTTTAATATAGATAAATTACCTTCATAAGAATTTCATTTTTTAAGGTAAAATTATTTTAGGATTTTTTAATTTTTTTTAAATTTAATTTTGATGTTCAAAGTCTTTGATTGGACTTTAAATAAAGATTTCAAAATGAATATTTCCCATTTTTTTCTAGTGTGCATTTTATACAAATTATGAGGTGGAAAATTTCTTCAAATTTTTAATAAAGATCATAAAGTAGTTGTGGCAAAATGGAGTAGATTTTCTAGTGCAAATTTTGGTGCAAAGATGTATTACTTAGTCCAAAACTAGTGCAAATCAAGTGCTTCATGCATACAATAATGCATCCCCCAAATGTGGACATTGTAGTGCACAATTACCTTGCACTATACATTCAATCTTCCTCGTATTTGAGACACAAATAAAAACACTACAATAACTTTAGAGGTATCATAATCAGAAATGTGTTACAAATTGTCAAGGTTGCCTTTATTTAAGCAAAATACATATCACTTTGTTTTTAAATGAATAGTTGAGTTAAGTTATTATTATAGCTTTTAGAAACTTTGGCAACTTTCTATTTAGTAATTAATTGAAGTGCAAAAAAACTTAGGCAACCCAAAAATATATATATTAAAATTGTATTTTTTTAAATTATAATTAAAATAAATTAGGCATTCATTCAAATTAGCATTCTTATAATTTTGGGATGGTTGTTGCTACTTTCATTTAATGTGATTGAATTTATCTAAACCTTTGTCTTCACCTCTAAACCCTCAACCGTCTACTTTGCATGTTGGAGTTTTGTTAAGTGTTAGGGTTTGTTGTACATGAGAGACATGTTTTATTTGTAAGAGATTGTGCTTTAAAATTGTCAAAATAGTAAGGTAAAAAAATTGCAATATATGTTTATAGATGTTGACAAAGAAGAGATGCAAGATTGTAGAGTAAGTTCAATTTCTATAAGTTAGAAAATCTCTTAATATACATATATGGACAAACTAGGTTAATAATTTCCCAAAAATTTAGGCACATGCTTGTAATTATTTATTTTTTAACCAAGCTACTAGGAAGCTACAATATGAATTTTAGAACTCTTTATCTATTATTTTTATAGCTTTAATGTATGAATGAATTAAAAAATTGAATCCTCGAGGGTTCAATTAGTTTAGTACGTTGTAATAAACTTTAATTATTAAATTCATTTATTTATAGGAAATCAAAAGAAAACACAACATGATCATTGAAAATGGACTTAATGGATATTCCTATCTATTACACACTCAATATACAATTGTAATTAATAATTCAATTTTATAGTTTAGGGTCTAATAATTCAACAAGCTATGACTAAGGAATGCAATTACAATGAAAATAACTTAGTGAGTCACTAACCTAAAACATTTTGCTTAATTCCTTCCCCCAAAATGCTTGGTTATTAGTTAACTTATATTATTTATCTATATAAAATATAAATGCCATTTCAAACTACATGTTTTGAATATTTGTTGGTAGTTACCTCATTAGCATATAGTGGAGATGAGTTTATAAACTTTTCTTTTTCACCTTCATGTACTAGTTTTTAATCTTCATCATAATAGCAAGTGAACTTATTGCTCATGAAGGATATTACAATAGAGGCCATAAATTTTGTCAAATGTAGTGTGATGAAATTTGTGCAGATTTATTTGTTTTAGTTTGAATGGGAAGATTCAAAAAACTAATGATTTTTTTTTATTTCATTGATTTCTAATTCAAATGAAGTTATTTTTGTACTTCCATTGTGTCATAAGTTTAATATTAAATTGTAAATACAACAAATATGACTCGAAAAGTCAAATTTTTTTCATAGAATTATTTTGGCTTCACATCCATTTAGATTGTGTGCACCAATTTCTTGTACAATTTAAGGACCTCAACACTTATAATCATAGGCCTTTACTTTATCTAAATTCTAAATTCAACAAAAAAAAGAATTGAAATTTCCACTTTATGTTCTACACTCATGCAACAACATTCCTTGCTTGTAGCCTTGCACTATTAGTGTATTACCATTTTCAAGTTAATCCATATAATTCTTTTTAAGGGTATTTGCAAGAAACACTTGTCTTTGTTTTTGTCCCTTTCAAGTGACTTTGGAAAATTGATTTTTTGCTTATAACTTTTGCATGGCACATCAATTTTAATATAAAATTGAACTAAAGGTACATAGGGTAGTTGTAGATATGTAGATATTTTTCTATTTAAAAAAAAAATTGGTTTATTATTTTTGAAACAATCAATTGGATGTCTACTTTTACAAAACATTAGTCCTATTTTTGGCACAAAAATCTGAATCTAAAGGTCAAATTTAGGATATGAAGATTCCTATTAGAGTTACACAAGCTTGAAGAGAAGAGATTTTTTAAATAGTGAATTGTACACCTTCCACATGTATTCAAAGTGTAGTACCTCTGCACAAGTGTAAAGAACACCATTTTTTTTCCCAAAGATGCAAATAGTTGAGAAAGAGCACCTTCAAGTGAAATAAATGATCATTTTTTGTTTTATTTTATTGAATTTTTTTTATAATTTTCTAAAATGCAAACATCCTAGAATTCATTTTCTTGGCATTTTCCATTGCTCTATTTTGTGTATAACTTTTAGAGATAAACAATTTCTAGGTCTCAATTTTTACAAACGCATTATCTTTAATATTTTATAAATTATGCATAATTTATTTTATTTAAAAAAAATTCATTTCAAAAGTCATATAACTTGTTGAATTAGGCCGTTTTGAAACAAAAACAATAGGTGTTTCTTACAACAATCCTAAAATGTAAGTTCTAAATGTTAACTTTTGAGAAAAAAAACTCAAATTCAACAAGCTTGTGATAGTAGTTATTCTAGGGGCCATTTCAAGTAATTGAATGGTAGTTGCAATTTATAAGAATAATAAATATTATTCTAATTTCATATTGAAACACAAACATTGAAAAAATTATTGGACCATATATCTTGAATGTGTGACAAAAGGTAGCAACCTAAAGGTAAAAAGATAGAAGTTGTTGGTGTTGATCAAGTTAAATAAGAGGTATGAAGTTTTTTCTTGAAATTTAAAGGCCATTTAAAATAATCGATTTCTACATCTTTAGCATTGATTAAAGAGTAAAAGCTCCAATGTTCTTCATACTACAATCAAAGACTTTTAATTGAAACTATCACTCCAATATTCTCTTCTTTATGCACATTAGTAGGGGGAGGTACTAAACATTTATTAGACACAATGTGAGTATACACAAACACAAGGTTTGATTATCAACTTCAACTAATAATATATACAAACCTAAGCTAATTCTAAGAATAGGTACAAAATACCAAATTGAAGGTATTATATGTAACAAAGGATATTAACTAATTAAAAGGATACATTAGAAAATTCTTATATTTAATATAAAGATTTGGTGACTTAGAATTAGGTTGTACTACCTTTATTTTATAAAAACAAGGAACCATAAGATATCAATCTTAGGATTTTTTTTATCACATGATTGTGAAAAGTCGTTGTGAATTTATAGAATTCAATTTGTAGGTTCCTTGTATATAGCATTTTTTGACACTTGAATGATACTTCCACTTGCATTTTTGTGTATTTAACATAATTGATCTTGCTCTCAATTTGGATGATGGCATTGTCAAATTTTTACTTATAGGTTGTCTACATCTTTGGTGATGGCAGTACAACTATGTTGCAGCACCAAGTATATTAAGGTGTGCAATGTCTTTAGAATTATTGTTTTCTATTTCTCTAAATCTACATGTGTACATAAGCATATTATCTAAGTGAATTATAGCAAATATAGGCTTATGTATGTGATTCTCCAAAAAAGTTTAAACTAACGACAAGATACTACAAGTTAGAACAACAATGTTAAGGCTTGGGCACAAAGACATGAAGCTACAAGCCTTGAACTTAGGTATGTACCTACAATCATTTGAAGGTATTTATAATACATATATCTATAATTTAGGTACACCATAACATGGAGAGAGTTTATAATATAGGTACCTATAATATAGAATCCTATAAATATAAAAAATGTTTATAGTGTAGAGTCCTATGTTAGCTACTACACTCCTTGATTCTATTCACCGAAATTAAGGATTGTTAGATAATTTCCTAAAGTACACTAGGTTTTTCTTAATTGTACCTAAAAAATAATACCTCCATATCAATACCTTGGTGTATGCACTCGATTTTGAAATTTGCATAGGATTTGATATTTTCATGTCATTGAAAATACAAATGTCATCCAAATATTCTTTCTCTCAATGCAATTTTCTACTAGTAGATGTCTTTCACAATAGTGATGATCACCTAAAGATTATAGGATTTGGAGATTTTAAAGAGAATTTTTTTTAATACATTGTAATTTTTAAAATCCCTTTATGTCCTACACATGTACTCAAAATGTCTTTTTGTATAAACCTAAACAAAGTTTGGTTGTTCCATTTGTATACATCTCTATTAAAGATTGCTAGCATGTAAATATAGAATCTATGAGACCATAAGCCTAGGAATCTATATTATAAACACCTTCTATAGTTATATGTGTCTATGTTATAGGTACCTATATTATAACTCTCTCCATGTTATAGTGTACTTATGTTATAAATACTTTCAAATGGTTGTATATACCTACAATTAGATTCGAGGCTTGTAGGCTTATATCCTTGCGCTAGCATGCTAGTATTATTGCATCTCTATCTTTTACAATAATATAATACATGCTTATCTATTGCAAAATTACAAATTTATAATTCAATTTTCAATAAATTTTCAAATTCATTCAAAATTTATGTTCACTAAAGTTTGTAAAGTTCAAATCCTTCAATTGATTATCATTGGTAGTACAAATAGCAAAGTAATCCTAAATTCTTAGTAAACTGATAACTTCATTTAGATTTTTATGATTGCAAACTCATTATAAGAAAATCCTATTAAATTGTCAATACTTAGAATGTCATTATTATGGAAAAATTTCAATTGTAAATTTTTAATTTTATTAATAACATTTGGTGGTAGAAATAATCAATTTAACTATATAAAGGTAATCCACCATTTAAAATCTACAAATTTTGTTTATAATTCAATATCAAATTTACTTCTTCAAGTTTTTTATAATACATGGTTGTACAAATTTCAAATCAAGAGATGAATAATCGCATTTAGAAATTCACTTAGATCTGATAAGCTCACATTTCCTAATTGTTCCTAATTAGATTTTAAATGACAACACCAAATGATTCTAGGATGAGACTAAATGTTTGTATCGTTTCAATTATAAATGCTTGCACTTGACTGAAAATCAACATAATAATTTAGATTAATATATTTTCAAGCAACTTTGGATATATAGATGTTAGATATAACCATGTTCTCTCCACATCCAAGGCTTTATTGCAACCTCTTTAGAAATAGGTTCCTTTGAGGGAATGTTTCATTCCCTAGAGCCTTAAAGCCATTTTTTTAACTCAAAATCATTCAAAACTACCATTCCAATGCAAACAATAGAAAGTTTAAACATTTGTTTCTTTTACATATCCAACCATAGGATCCTGGACTAAACTACTATAAAATATGTAGAAGAAAATGAGTTTTTTGTTCCTAGTCTAACTAGATTATAAGGCTTAGCTTGAACCTTTAAAATTTGTGGACTACAAATTATAAGTTGAATGTTTTTTTAAGTTAAAAAATGGAATTCCAAGTTTGAAGAAAAATTTCAAAAAAACAAACTAATGGTTTTCATTCTTTAAAAAATTGTTGATAGCCCTAAGATGGAAGTTGAAACCCTCTTATCCCAATGATAAGATTGTTCTAGAAACTTGCAAACTCAACCATGTGTAACTTCTTTTTTTAAATTGCTAAAATTGAGTCAAAAAAATTCAGCACTTCATTTTCTCAAGAATTTGCTAAAATTGCTTGCAAAATACGATTCACAATTTTGACATCACTTATCTATAAAAAGAAAATGAATTAAATATTTCTATTTAATATATCTAGAAAAAGAAATCTATGAAGGTATTATAAAAATTTATTTCAAAATTTTTGGGGTTTTTCCCATTTTGCTTATTTCAAGCTTATTATGGCATAATTTTTGCTCACGGTTACCAATTGAAATAAAAATTATATTCCTAGAGAGCTAATGAATTTTACTATTTTAAAATAAATTTAAAAAATCTTATCAAAAATTGAGATCATAGATACAGGTATGAACCTTCAAAAGTCCTCTGAGGGGACTTTTTGGCCTTTAGGGGGTAAATAAAGAGAAGTAGACCTATTGTTCTTATTTTGTAAACTAATTCTTAATAGATATGGCAATGTAGAATAATAGTACAAGAATTCCATGTGAGTATTCTTGATCTGACTTCTAAAGCTATAGTTCACAAAATTGAATTATTTATTGTTTAGATTCCTAGGTAATAAAAAAAACTACTTTGAATGGTGTGATGCATTTGCTTGAATGGTCTTCCAAGCAATGAGCAAGATTTAGAGGTGAAAAGGCTCTTAAGAATTCAACGTTCTCCTAATTGATAAAAATTAGAATTTATGCCTTTTAGATCTGTCTACAACTCCAAATGTGAACCTCAAAATTAGATTTTTTTTTTTACCTATTTCAACTACTCAAAGTAATAGGTGATGATCTAAACATTCCATTCTAAAATGGTGAGGCTGACCCTAATTAGACTTTTCTACCAAAAGTTATTGGAGTTTGAGGTTTAGATGATATACAAACATTCAAAACTTCATATATTGATAACTTCTAGAGTTTAAATCTAAATCATAGTTTTTTTTAGCAAATGTGTGATTTAGTCTCAACATTCTTCTTTAATTTTTGAAATCCACTAATATTGCTATGTGTCTTTTCATTCAAAATCTTAAATTATAACTCTCAAACTTCATCTTGTTCTATTTTTGTAGTTTTTATTCAAATCTAATTTTTTTCATCATTCTAAAATCTCCTTATTGTTCTCTAGACCTCTAAGCTCTTATAAAAAACTTCATCCATCCATATATTCTATAGTTCTTGTCCATTTTTTAAGTTCTTAATAGTCTTGAAAATTAGTCTTTGATGTCTACAAGGGCCTTTAGTTCATTCTAGACTTCATAATATTTGTTGGTTTTTTATAAAGGTATCAACGTTAACTCTAGAAGGCCCAAGGTCATTTTGGGTTCAAAAATATCATTGCTTTTGAAGTGCTATAAATCTAAATGTCACTAAGTTTTAGAAATCTCAACCAAGCATTATTGTAGAGAATATGTTCTAGATAACATAAGTCAAATTTGGAGTCATTTGATTGCATGGATTGCAAGATTATAATGTTTTAATGTTGAAAAAAGATGCTGAAATTTTCTTAGCAACACATTTTGAGGTGAAATTTGATTTCTAAACCTACTCAAATGAAAAAATTTGAAGCTATGAAGTGATTCAAAACCAACATACAAACACATTGGTGAAAAAAATATCATTCAATTGATTCAATGTGTTTGTGAAATGGCTTTGAAATGTCAAAAAATAGCAAGAAAAGTTACCAAAAACACATGAGCCAAAACCTCCTACTAAAATGCTTTTTAGTCACTCATAACTTCTTGTATTGATGTGAAATTTTATCCACACAAACTAGACTAGTATGCGCAACTTTACCAAAAAAAACATTGGAAACGGACATTGTATGGACAAGAAACAAGCTGCCGAAGTTCTTTGTGATCCAAAAATGTCTGAATTTTGAACTTCGAATTGCTCCCAAACATTCAAAGAGGCTTGAATTTACTTGAATATTTCATCACAATAACTAAACTAAAAGGGGAACATAACCCAACAAATTTGATTGAAAACAGACATTTGACAAAGTAGATACAAGCCCTCAAAGTTGCAGCTGTCAAATGCAGTTTGGTGAACTCAAATTGAACTTGTGAACTTCGATTGGCTTCCAGAAACTTTATTCATCTTGGATTGATCTGAAAATTTTACCACACAAACTAGAAGACAGAGCACAACTTTTCCAACAAGTTTTATTGAATTCGGACATTAGATGCAAAAGTTACAGAACTTTCAATTGGACTTAAAACTATGTAAGGACACTTTTTGTCCTCTTGGGCGGTCTAGGGTTAAACTACTTATCTTCATTCTAGCATAATCTTTGAAGTTTCGACTCATTTTTAGAAGTTTTTTAATAATTGATATTTTTCTTAAAGTGTACTATTAACTTTGTTTTGACTTTTAAATTTCATAGATTAGTCATTTTTTCATTCACAACTCTAATAACTTCCAAAATTATCCTCATATCCATTCCAATAACTACCCAAATTATTTTGATACCTTCTAATGGTAACTTCTAAATTAACCTAGTAAATATTTTAGGGTCATTGTAAGAAACACCTTGCCATTTTGCGTAGCGTTTTCGTAAAAATTGCATTTTTGCTATAGGGTACTATAATAATCTTAGCTATTGATTGGAAAAATTGACAACAAATAGTACTCTTGAACTACTTGTGAGTACTAAAACAATACTATTGGAAAAAAAAAAGAATGTCATAGGAAAATTGAAACAATGAAATATAAATTAATAATAAATAGAAAACCATGAATTAAAAAAACTAAAAATTGGCCATTTGAAAGGAATTGATGGTGATCAAAATTCACCAAAAAAAAATTAAAGTTGATACCATTTTCAATGTTCAAAAGTGCTCATGCAAGGGAGCCCTATTTGCATGAGCCTAAAGGACATAAAATAATATATTTTTAATAATCCCTTAGTAGGCATATGCCCATCTAGTGTAGAAATAGACCAACAAAATTTCAACCCTAAATCATTCAATTTGGATACTTTGAATGTAGTGAAAACCCCTTAATGTCAAAGTGTGATAAATTAACAAAATTGAATTTTATACATAAAATGATTTTTTAATTTCTAAAAAATAAGGGATCTAATTACCATCAAGTTAGACATCTCCAATAAAAATTTCAAGTTCTTAGCACTTGGGTTTTAAAATTTATACTAAAAGACAACAACTTTATTGCAATTGTGATGGAAAATAGGATTGGTGTTTCTTGCAATGACCCTCTGATACTATTGTAATAGGCTATCAATGAGTAAATTGAATTTCTAAGTCTTTTTAGTAAAGGTTCATATAACAATAACAATAAAAAAATTGAAAATCTCTTTGATGAATCAAGGAAGAAAATATAATGAGACAACTTCAAAAGAAATAATTATCTTTACAAGCATGAAGTTGCAACAAAATAAAAAGAAATAGTTAACTTTGCATGATGCAGCAACACAAAAGGGCTTATTAATTCTAAAAAACTATAACTTAGACAAAATATAAAGGATACTTAGTTTAACAAAACCAAGAAAAAGAATAACACAACACTAAGCTGCCTCTTTTCAATCTATGCCATTGAAAGTGGTTAAAAAAATCAATGGCATAGATTCATTACTCTCACTATTTTATTTTTGTATTACTTTAAATAAAAATCTAATTACACTATTGGATTCAAAAGGCCAAAATTGGTCATTTAGATCCTTTTTCCTTATTTTTCAATCATGCATGACTACAAAGCACTTGTGCTTGAGTTGGACCTCCAAAGCTGCCAAAATGCTATTAGCTAGAGGAATGTGGTCCCAAGTTTATTTGATGGGCCCTAAATCTTCTACTTTAGGTACATGTTGTTATCAAAACTTTTGAAATTTTGTTCTAAATGACCAAATTAAAACATCTATCTTATTTTTCTCTAAATTTTATTTATATTTATAGGTAATTGCAAGACACACTTGTTCTATTTCTTGTCTGTTTGCCGTTGGATGGGTGTTTTTTGGCTTATAAATTTTGCATTGTTTGTCCATTTGGCATGAAATTTGGAGTGCAGGTACATGTGGTAGTTGCAAAGATTGAATAATTAAAAAAAAAATTCGTATTAGTTTATTATTTTTAACCTACCCTCAATTGGGTATCTACATTCCCCATTTTGAGGGATTTTAGTCCTATTTTGATCCAAAATGCAAATTCAAAGCCACAAATAAGTCATACTGGATGTTTACAAGAACATTACAAGGACTAACAATGATTTTTTTTATGAAAATAGCAACATGCAGGTTGTGCATGTGGAGTCAAAGTGACAAAGAGGGAAAAAATTTCCTATGCAAAGACTAACTTTTGCACATGAAAAAGACAAAGAGGGAAAAAAATTCTAGAAATAAATAACCAATATGTGGTTATCTATAGACTAATTCTTTGTAGGTTATTTTCAAGAATAAATATCAACATGTGGTTATTTATAGACTAATTTATTTATTAGGCTACAAAGAGGGAAAAAAATTCCTACATAAATTCTTTAGTGCAATGAAAGTGCAATCTTTTCTTGCAAAATATCATATTTTATGAATTTTTTGTGAATTTTTTGTGAATTACTAAAAATGGAAAGGTCCACAAAATCCTTTCTACTATTTTCTGCTCCTAGCGGCTTCTATAGCACCCTGCAACAATCTATAGTACTGCATAATACTGAATTGATGGTTTGGATTTGCAAGGGCATTGCTAACATATAATACTATGAGCCCTATGGCTAAAAATGTGAAGAGTTTATTTTTTGTGAGTTTATGGCCAAAAAATTCTAAATTTAATAGTATACTTTCTACTAATTCTAAGTACACAATACTATATGTACAAGTTTATTATTTCTAATTTGCATACTTAAAGTGAGAATTCTTATCATGATTGTCATAGGGTAGGTGGTTGGAAAAAAACATCTTTTGATAATAGAAGAAGATTTGGAAATTGATAGTGTTAGACTCCTAGATTGTTTTATATTCCAAAACAATCCATCAATTTTAAGAGCGTCAAATACCCATTTGACACCTTGCTTAATATTGACTACTGGGCTAAATTCTATTTTTTATCTTAGATGGATATTGTATTGCACCTTGATTGATAAGTTTTCATTGAAAACTTAAATTTAACAAAATAAGACTCTTGAAGCTTTTAGGAACAAAATCTAGAATTAGTTACGCTTTTTGATTTTTTATGTAACACATTCTTTGACACACAAAATTTTAAAAAATTCCTCCCTCTACTCCCAAATAATCTTTTTTTTGGACAAATGTTTAGTATGCTAACCCCTATTTAAGGACCAAATTGCGTTTTCTAACAACATAGTGATTTTGAGCAGTTCACTACAAACAAAATTTTTGTTTTTTTTCTTTGAAATTTTCACACAAGTGCCTAAGGAATAGTTTTAAGGCCCAATAGTTTACAAAATTTTTGACTACATGGTTCAAAAGTTTTTGCATGATATTAAATTTTCTATGCTTAGTAGGTAGCCTAAAAATTTCTTAAGAAATCACTTTTTTCAAAATAAAAAATAAAAATTGTTTATATATATATATATATATATATATATATATATATATATATATATATATATATAAAGATTTGAATCATTCCATTTGAATTTATGAGATGAAAGTTATGAGGTATTCTTGTTTGCATGCAATTATAGATTACCTACTCTCAAATAAACTTTGAAGTCCTTTATTTAACTCAAATTTCAATATTTTTTGAAAAAATAAAAGCATAAAATGTAGATTGTTTATTATTACATTATAAATATTGGTATTGGCATTTTTAAATTTCATAATTAAATTCTTAATAATTTAGTGATTTAAATCAATCTCTACTTTTTTCTACTTACTATTTTTTGCCTATATGTTGTGCAATTCCAAATGATCTAAAAAATTTCAAGCATGTAGGAAACTTGCCTTGAAAAATGAATTCAAAGAATTACCACCATTATAGATATTTTTCCTTACAAATATGACCTTGTAAAGTGCAATTGCCTAGTTTTTTCCAGGGCCTAAAATAAGATTTTTGTGAATTCAAAGACTAATAGCTTGCAATCTACAAGGTGGAAATTTCTGAAAATTTTTCCACATCTTTTTGAACTAGCAAAATTCAAGATCCTATAGTTATTTATGTCCAAAACTATTTTTCTTCTAAAATTTGGTACTTATATTAGAAATGGTAGTTTTGAAGCATTTCTAATGAAAGCATAGTCTCTGACCTTTAGAGTCAAAGATGAAAATAATGTTATTCCAACCCATTTCTAAGTATTTTAAGGAAATTACTATCCATTCATTGAATCTTCAATTACAAAAATGATCATTTTTTAGCAACCCAAAGATCATTTGAGGATGGAAGGAGTACTAAATACAAAAAAAAAATAAGACTTTGAGTCTAAAATGGTAACTTCAAGAGGTACATCCTATTTATAAGATACAAATGAGTCTTAACATAAGAATCTATATAAAATCTTTGATATTGAAACTAAAAAAGAGTTGCTCAAAATTTAATTGTTATGGTGTTGTAGATAGTACATCTATGTTATGTATGGCAAATTTAGTAAAGGTTGATCCAAATCATCATCCATCAAAAATAAGTGCAATCCATCATCTAGGCTTCAATACAAAAGACTAGGAGAATGGTTACTAGAGAGTTGCATTTTCTAGCCTAATAAGCTAAGCTTTTGTAAAACTAAAACTAATAAGTAAACAAAACAATGATTGCTCAATGAAAATGTCTTTGAAGAGTTTACAATGTAACAAATTCACAATGGCATTTGAAAAGTGATTTCTAGATGAAATAGAGTCACACCATATTTATTTAGTGTCAAGACTTTCAGTGGTAAAGGATTAAAGTTTATTTATCTTGGTATAAAATGAAATAAGAACATCTAAAGTTGACAAAATAAGCAATTGAGCATGGTTTTTATTATTTGTTGGATCTTATTGTAAATCAGGGAAAATTCTAAAAGAAAATTTTAGATAAATAAGCTTGCATTTTTAACAATCAAATAGTGTGAATGAACTATGAAATTTCAAAGTGTTAAAAATTGGCTTCTAGACTCTCATGTTGATAAGCTAAATATTTTAGGCAAAATTTATAAAATTTGATTTTCAAAATAGATTTATAATTAGATGCAATTACCTTGATTCCTTAAGGAGAATTGTTTGTTGAATAAACGATTGAATATTCACATAGCTTACTATGAGCCAATTTTGAAAGGACTTATTTGACATTTTGACACAATGTAGTATACTAATTGATTTTGAAGGAAAAAAAATTAATTGGATGCCTAGGTGGAAAATTATAGTGCTTGAAAAAAATTCAAGCAACTTAGGCAATTTAGGCCATTAGAAGAAATTTGAGGGCTCTAAGAGCCTATGAGTTAAGACATGTGAACTCTAATAACTATACTAGTTGCAGCACTGTAAACTCTAGGAACTATACTCTTGTAGTGGTCTGATGTGGCCGAGACCTTGCCATGTCATTGTCCAATTTTTTTTTCAACTTTATTTTACATTTGAAGAATTATAAGTTTTTTTTGAAAAAAAAGTTTCTGACAACATACCATTCCCTTCGCTACGAGGGAACATGCCCAAAATGGGCTTCTAGAGCCCTCAAATTTCTTCTAATGAGTTTGTGCTAAATATGCCATCTACTTTGAAATTTGGCATGTACAAAATGAATATGATGTTGTATCCCTATATCCAATTGTAAAAAAAAATTAATTTTAGTTCTAAAATATTATTCCAAGAGGAAAGAGTCAAAATTTATTAATCCTATAAAGCAATTTTGGAAAAAAAAAAAATTCTTCTAACTTCAAATTGCTTCAATCTTGTGATTTATATAGTCAAAGATTTTGAAATTTTTCCACATATTCTAATTATTTAGCACTATATTTTTACCATTTGAATTTCTCTTAAATACTCACTACACGAGAAATCATCAATAAAATAGCTAGACTTTCCCATATTGTAGGGTGATTTAAAGTAAGGTTTCCCTATTATTTTCTTTTGATATTTTGCATGTTTGTATCTAAAAGTGATGTGGTACTCACTGGTGTGGAGACTCCATTGTGAATAGAGCAAAAACAAAAACTCCATGGGGACTCAAGGTCTACAATTCTTTAGTATATTTATCAAAAATAAAATAAAATCTTTTTTGTTGAACTCCAACCATTCAAAATTGTTGTCAACCATGTGGACAATGAGTAGAACAAATTTCAACCCATTTGAAAAAAAACATTTTTTATCAATGCGCCAAAAAATGCCAAATTCATTTGAAAAACACACTTTGTCTAGGGATTATAGGATCCCCTAATTCTTGTGGACAATTTCATGAACCTTGTCACAATGTCCACTCCTTAGTTTGTTCTATAAGCGATCATGACACAAAGGTAAATATTGCTTTCTTCAATGTATCAATAGCATATATTTTAGGAGGTGGTTGCTTTCGATGACAATTGCATTCCAACTTTGAAAATTCATAACTAATTCTGCAAAGGTCCAAAAAATATGAAACAATGTGGGGTAGATACCAATTCCATTTTTCTTCCTCCAAAAGTTAACTGAAAGTAGCTTCCTTGAAAAGGCAATCAGCTCTTACTGTAAATGGTTGCTTCAAGAGCAGACTACGTTACACAATTGAACTTTGCAAAGCATTGCTTGATGGGTGCTAGGATAAATGATACTCGTGTAGTATAATTTTTTTTTGTGTCAACCAAATTGTCAACTTAATTATAAATTTTCCATGATGTTTTTTGGACCCACCACAATATGGTCTTCCTGCAATACTCAAGCATATTGCGCAGCAGGCCATATGAAAATGGACTTATTTCCAGCTGTTTGATTTTAATAAGATCAGATTATGGTTGTGCCGATTCTCGTTGCACCAAACTCCTTTTCGATCATCTTGCCTTTCGAAGGTTGGCTTCAAAGAGTGAATCCAACAGAACACCGTCATGGGCTTCATTTGAATCAAAGCACCCAAGTTTTCTTGTGTTGACTACCAAGGCGAGCACCAATTAAGTGGCCTTGTTCTTCAGCATCTTTTCTCCACCTCCAAGTATGTAAGTTAGGCCACTCCGCCCCTTCTTGACCAGAACTCAATAATTATGAACATTTCACAAGTTTTTTTCCAATATTTTTCGAAATGCGTGCATAACAAACCAGGAGGAAACCTCCCGGGAAGCAGATATTCAACACATTTTCAGGGCATTATTTGAATTACAACAAAGTGGGCTTGCCTGTATCTTACTGTCCAACTTCTCCTCTCTTCTCTTCTGAGTCTTTTCTTCTCAACATCAATGGCACACTAGCAATTATGAATTGTTTTTAAGGAACTTTCTAGCCACTGATCAAAAGTAGGCGGCTACCATATATAAATCGCACATCACCGTGACTCTTTCGTGCTCAGGTGTCTGCTTGCGAGGCTGAGTCAGAAACTAGAGACAAAAGGTCTGGAACAAAAGTTTGGGTACTAGGGAGACCACGCCATTGAGTGGTGACTGTGAGTAGAATGGGCCTCTCCAGGTTTTGTAGTCATCTTTGGTAACCAACACTGGATTTGTGCACCTTCGATTTCGTTTTCAACCGACAACCACAAAAGCATGTACGTTGGAAAAACTGCAAGCCTGCTGGATCATTTGCTCGCGACTAGGAATTCACGATACTAACTGAACTGCACAAAGACCTTTCCACGCAGCCAAGTGGTGGTATTCTTGATCCCACTAGAACCTAATTCTGACAAAGCAAGTTGAAAGATGGTCGGTGCATACGTTTCTCTCCCAGCACATGCTCTATAATTTGATACTTTACAAATCATGATCATAAGCACCACCCACTTCCTTAAAGGTTGCAAGTATTGTGAATATGATCTAATTATCCAATAGGTGGTATGGTCGTCCTGTCTGCAGAGTTCAGTTGAAGCCTGAAATGCAAAATTTCCAAGAAATTGGCAGAAGTCTGCAACCAAGGCACTTTTCAGAGTGAGTGACTCAAAACTATATCTATATGAGCTTTGAGCAAGTGCACGTCACAGTGATTTCCTGTACCTAGAATTGTGTCAATTTAACGAAATTGTCAATTTGAGCAATGGCATTGTATGATTGTATCTCCATTTCTCCAAAGCTTTATTTGTTTGTGAGTTACTGTCAGATACAGTTGGGTGCCTAAGCTTGTAATGTTAGCATGAATCACAGATAAAAAGAAGATTATCTTGTTAATCATTTAATTTATCTTGTTGTGTACAGTGTAGGGGTGGAGAGGTGCACAAGCTTGTCCTCCGGCTTTTGTAGTCTGGATTTGTCACCACCATTAAATGTAGTTACAACATTCCATCAGTGAATGGAATCTTCTAGCACTCAATTTTTGGGCTTAGGTTAGTAAGTATCTGGTGTGTGAATGCAACACCAAGTCATGCAAATTCTTTACTGTCTCCAATACTGTAAGTGTAAGATGTTCGAAGAAAAGGTGACCGATCTTTTGATTCTCGACTTGGATTGGCGTTTTGGATGGGCACTGTCTGGGCTCTAAGTTAAGTTACATATATTCAGCAATTCAAGGAGTCGTACGCTTGAGTATCTTTCGTGCACGACAGAGACAACAGGCACAGACACAACAGGCACGAACTTCAACTCGAAAAGTTATTGGATGCCTCTGCAGTATGGGACTTGTGATATATAGTCCAAGTAAGACTCTTACAATACATCAGCCAGTGGTCTTAAATTTTCTTTTTGTTGCCAAGGGCAGGAGAAGCCCAATCCCGCCGGGACCTTGTATTTTGCTGCCGTGGGGACTTGGGAAAAGGGAAAAACCCCAATCGCCACAGGGGATAAGGCGAGCACTCCCAAATGCACCACTATCCTTAAACTACCATCTTCACTTTGCCTGCATCTTCAATATCAATTGAGCACTTTGTTCCTTTATAACTTTTGCATACAATATTTAAATGTCAAGATAGAGGCACCCACTATCAACCACGACCCATAGCCAACTTGTAGGGTGCTCTATTTCCAACTAATGTCCGCTATTTCCAACCCAAAGATATAAAAAAGGAGAAAAAAGAGGAAAAAGAAGAAGAAAAGTTTAAAAAAAAAAGTATGATGGCAAAAACATACCATGACAAATAAAGAAGACAAATAAAAATTTTGAGTGGGAAAAGAAGAGAAGGAGAAGAAAAAAGAAAAAAGACCAGTTTTGAAGATTGTCTTTTATTAATTTATTTGTCGTGCACACACCATCTTCTAAAAGCTATAAGTATTAATTGAGAAGGCAATGCATGGAATCACCCTAAAAAAACAATCCTAGTTGGTGACACCTTCCAAAGTATGGTGTAGTCACAAATCAGTCATTCTAGAGTGACTTGACAGTGAAACTAGCTTGTTAAAGATGTTCTGAAACCACTTGGAGGATGACAATAGCCATTTTTTTTTCTCTATCCATCTAGAAAGAAAAATTCCCCTCCCATCCAATGTGGGGAGGCTCTAAGTCATTTAACACTTGTTTTGAAGTCACACACGGTCACAAAATAGTATTGCAGTTTATTACAAAATGACTGGAGCCTACCAAATGAAAATACCCAAGTCTACATTAGAAAGTTGAAGACACCATATATTGTGGATGAAGTGTCGACCTTGTGACCTCCTCATCTTGCAGTCGCAAACACGAGTGCTTGCTGATTGTGATGTTGTGGACCCTCCAATGTCGGTGCAATTAGGGAGTAGCAGTCATTTATAAGTCATTTCCGACATTCAATCATTCTTCTACAATTGTGTTTATGCCCATTTTCTTATAGTGCAAGGATGAAAAATTTAGAATTTATTTTTTTAAGGTTGGGACTAATAAGTTATTTTACATGTTTTAAAGTAGTAGGAAAAAAATAAAATTAATGAATAGAAAAGCAATTTTTGTATGATCGAGATTGAAAGAATTTAGAAATTGGCAATTGGTCATGAATGCTTTTTGGCTCCCAAAATTCACAAGTAATTTCAATTTTGAAAATAAAATTATGAATAATTTGAAATCTTCATATTTCCTATCTTTCTATATGCTAAAAATTTCTTGCAACTTAAATTGCTCATGATCTACTAGAAAATCCCTTAAATGATTGACTATGGGTTCATTTGCATTACATTCTCTAGTGTGTCGGAATCTCCTTTCAAGTGCCAACAAGGAAAATTTGGAAACTTGACCAATCTAATAAGAGTAACTAGGTACAAAATCAAAAGTAGCAGTTTGGAGGGTACTCATTTTAGGCACAATTGAAGGTATAACCTTTATTCTTTTGTACATAGATATTGTAACTGAACCAAATGACTATTAGTTGCCTTGATTAGAAGAACATTTGCTTTAGGTAGAAACAATCTAAAGTTGGTGAGTACACATACATATAGGAATCCCTTATACCACAATGTTGTTTTAATGTATAATTTAATTTGAGCCTTTATTTTAATGTTATTCATCCTAAGTTTTAAAAATGTACTTGATATATATCTAAGGTTAGTGACTACATTTACATATAAAAATCAATTACACTATAATGTTGTCTTTAAAAAATAATTTGATCCTTTTTTAAGAATCTTATTCACCCTAAGTTTTAGAAATTATGTACTTGCTATATATGATTAAGGAAATTCTAAACATGCCCTAAGATTTTTTGGCATATACTTGTAATATAAACGTATAATAGCAATCCTAAACCAAATGAAAATAATAGTCTCAAATTACCGAAAGAATTTAACATTAGAAAAGACTTTCAATTAAGTCTCAAATTCTTCCTCAAGATTATGCTAAGCTAATCTGAAACAAATCAATGACTAAAGAGACCAAATCATAGTAATTGCTTATTTTTAATAAGTAAATGTCTTTCTAACATCATGGAAATTTGGAATTCATTGTTTAAATGTTGGCTTTCACATTGGACTTTAATCCATTAGAAGATTTCTGGGTTCAAGGAGGGCTGCTTCAAGTAGGTGCATCAGGAACTACCTTTTCCTGCAGTTTTGGGGAACGGTTGTTTTCAACATAAAAATTTAAAAAATAAAAAATAAAAAATAAAAAAATTTACTCTTGAAATGCAGAAAAAAAAATTATTTTTTCGGACGTGGTAGTTGCCATGTCATGTCAATGAGCTACCGCGCCCCTTGTGGGGCTATTCTTACAATGTAGGAACCCACAACCATCCGGGAGTGAAAAAATCCTCTAATGTCAAAAGGCTCTTGAGGTACTCAAACTAGTCAAAACTTCAATAATATGAAGATGTATTATATTTCTTTTAGCTTTGGCAAATAATTTAGTGATGAATTACAAACCAAATTTATGAAAGCAAGACCTGTAGATAATATCCATTTGGTTGAATGTAAAATGTAAACTTACATTTACCAAATTTTATTGACAAAATACAAAACTAAACTAAAAAAATGTCTTTTAAATTTAATTATAATTTATTACATTGAATATTTGTGATTAAATTTTTTTTTAATGAGCTATAAATATAAATTATGATCATTTTGTAAGGTTTTTTTACTAATTTTTTTCTGAATTTATAATTAAATTTTTAAAGTGCTATTTGGAAAAGTTAATTTTTATGTTGAAATACACTTGCACTCTTTGAATTTATAATGTTTACAAAGAAGGATTTTAAAAAACTACAATACACAAATGTTAGAAAACTAAGAAAATATTTTGGTAAGAATTTTGGATTGATTAAGCAATCTAGGGCTAAATTTAGATTTGGGAAGGTAAAACGACATCTAAACTACTCTCATGTCATCATCCATTTGAAAAAGTGACTCTAATTGCAAGACTTCTTGTCATGAATGACTATATTGTATATGATTCTATATTCAATACATAATGATATTGTTCATGATATGAAGATATCCACTAGTGGTGAAGATTTTTAACAATTTAGTGATGAGATTACAACACCTCAAATGCAAACTAATTGTTAATTTGTTATAAAGATATTGGAATTAATGCAATTATGTAACCTTCACCACCTAGCAACAACCACAATATGTAAATGCTCATAGAGCCACATGTAATTTTTTTGAAAATTGATTATTATGCAATCATGTGAAGTTCATTACAAATTTGGTTCATGAATGGTTCTTGAAGAAGGGGTTGTAATTTAGTTGATGGAGGGATTGCTAGCCATATGAGTATAGAATCTATGAGCCCATAAGCCTAATAGCTTATATTATAAAAATCTTATATGGTTATAGGTGTTTATATTATAAGTACCTATGTTGTAAACTCCTTCCATATTATAGAGTACCTATGTCATAGGTATATATGTTATAAACACCTTCAAATGGTTGTAGTTACATGCCTACAACTATGTTGAAGGCTCGTAGTTAGACTTGCATCTCTACAATCATGCGTTAGCGTTGTTGGCTTCTGGATATTTTACAACCTCTTATGACACTATAATTATTAAACCTCCTAGGAAGACATCCTCATTTGAAACATTATAATTTCCACTACATTGATATATCTTGGGTTAGTTCATGAGGCCTTGAAATGAATGAGAGAGTTCTAGTGTTTTGTTCTTCAACCGATGAATGCCATTATGAATTTCAATTCGGCTTATTGAGTTTTGACAGCACCGCTTTGGCAGTTTTGAACGTGAAAGCTGAGCGGTGATGGCTGGGCTTCCAATCAATGGCTTAGAGATGGTGAGCAGAGTTGGTCAAGAATCTGCAATAAATGATGGATGACTCTTATGAAAAATTTGTATAGGCCCTCTTCAAAAGACATTGTAAATTTGTTGCAAAAATAGTCTTAAAAAAGAAATCTTGTCTTACGGAATATGTCCTTAATGATTAAAACATGTCTTTTGTGACTCATAAATTGATTTTGAGTCACAAAAGACATGTTACAACAAATGTTTAATCATTATAAACATGTTACATTGAACAACATTTTTGTTTACTTCTTCTTCCTCTACTCTCTTCAGATTTGGTGGCTTTTGGTTTGGACTCGAATGTATTTTTAGGGATATGGAGGTTGGCCATCACAAATGCTTTTAAATGAGTGTAGAGCATAAAAAATATAGCAAACACTACTAAAACTTTTGTGTCCAAATCAACAAAAAAAATTAACAAAAAGTATTGATTTTGTTTGTTGATTAGGTCACTGTCTCTTGAGATGTGTCAAGCAACTTATTTTTATCCCCATCAAAGTGAAAAAATAACAATTGTCAAATGAGATTAAAAAAAAACCTAAGACCACCCTCCACTACTGTGCGATGTGAATTAAGAGAAAAAATGTCATTGGAGTTGCATTAGTTGCATGATTTGAAAAGGAAACAATAATTCCTTTTTAGAAAGTCAACTATGGTGTGATTTGGTCATGTAATATATGTATGTGGTAGTGACAATAGGACTTTGTTTATGCTTCTTCATATAAATATGTAATATGTAAATCTAATATTCAAATTAATTAGTTTTGTTGATTTGTGAATTAGGCAATACAATTGACTTTGAAAAATGTAATTAGTTGTAGAAAAATAACTAAAACTAAATTTATTGAAGGATTTCATTATATTTTTGTACAATTCATTTCACATAACAAATTCAAATTAATTCATTTGAGAGTTTTAGCAATATGAAAAAGACATATTTTAGTAGCATAAGATTGAAGAAAAAAATGTTGAAAAGATTAGGGTTTAGGATTAAATGTAAAAGTTTTATATGAAATGAAAAAATGAGAAATTGAATTTTTCAATGTAATTTAGGGTTTGTTGCAAGAAGAAAGCAATTGAGGAGGAAAAAAGTGAATTTGGAAATTAAGTGTTTCAATGTAGGGAATTGGAAATGGTTTTTGTTCAATGGCTACATGCCACGTGTACAAAAACTATTCCCTAACTACCCTACTATTAGGCTTGTACATGGTTTTACACTATCACCTCAAAAGAGGCAATAACTGCCTACACTAAATTATTCCAATAATTTGGTCACATTGACTTGGATAGTGTCCAATAGAAAAGTGTTGATTTTCTTTTTCTTTTTCCAAGGTCAAAATAAAAATAAATAAAAATATAATTATTTGAAGTTAAAATCTATTCTATAGAAAATAGAATTGGACTTGAATTAGAATTTTAATTTTCATCAAGTGAAAATTGAATCAAAGTTAAATTAGAGTTTGAATTCTATTTAGATAATTTGAATCAAATTTGAATCTAATTCAAAGTCTAATTCAAATTTCATTCAAATAATTTGATTAGAATTTAAACTCTATATTAGTGAATTCAAACTTTGAAAAATATTCTAAAATATTCCAAAAAATATTTTACCAAAGATTCAAAAATATTCTTAAATTTTTGTTGATTTGGTTGTTGCACTATTGAAGTTAACAAAAATCAAGTGGCCATTTCATTAGATCTTATTGAATATTCAAAAAATTGTAAAAACAATCGTTACAATGTATCAAAATAACAAATATTTGTTGAATTCTCATTGATTTAGTTGTTACTTTTCTAATAGTCATTTAAAAATTCTAAGTAATTTAAAAAGAAAATTTAGTATTAAGAAAGTGAAGCCTTGTGACTATGGGTCTTAAGGTCCTAAAACCATGCAAAAATATTCTCATCCAATATGAGCGATGTAAAGTCAAATAATTCTATGAATAAAATTAAACTATGCAAGTTTTCTCTCATATATACTTTTCATATTGAATTTTTCACAATAAAAGTACAAAAAATAACTTCATTTGAATTAAAAATCAATGAAATAAAAAGTAATCATTAGTTGTTTCAGTCTTTCTACTAAAATCAAAATAAATAAATCCACACAAAATTGCATTACACTACATCTAATAGAAATCATGGCCTCTTTTATGCTACCCTTATTGAAGATTAGGTTTACTTGCTACTATGATGATGACTAAAAATTAGTACATGAAAATGAAAGAGAAGAGCTGATCTTTAGACTTGTCAACACTATGTGCTAATGAAATGTTTGGAAACAAATATTAAAAGCATATAGTTGAAATGGCATTTATATTATATACAAATAAGTAAAATCAACTAGTACACCAAGTATTTTTATTTGGAAGTAAGTAAATAAAATGCCATAGGTAAGTGACTCACTTAAAGTTCTTTTCATTGTGATTGCACTCCTTAGTCAAAAGCTTGTTGAATACTTGCATTTTTGGCATTCCATATGTTTTCATACAATGCATCTCATAAGCCATGTTTGTTTTTACGTGATCAATCTCAATAGTTTTAAAGAAGAACAACACACCATTCAAACTATAGAAGTTTTAAAGAAATAACTCAAGTCACTATTTTCTACAACATGGAGATTTAGAAACAATAACATATAGAATTTTTTTTAAAATATTTATGTCATTTATAGCATCGTACAAAAAATTGAGATCCAATAGGTTTAAATAAAACAGATCCTACCCAATAATTTCAAGTAGATTTATTTGATTAAAATCTTTATGATGTAGATTGCTTTTGCCTAATGTCTATAGGATTTTCCGAAACAGGAAACATATATGTGACTACAAAAATGGATTTATTTTCCATTTAGGAATATTTGAGCCTCGAATATTGTATTCATTTTTTTATATAAAAGTGTGAAAAGTCACATTTAGCTGATGAAGGTGATATATGTGTTTATTAAAAAAAAAAGTGGGGCCTCAATACAGTTGCTAGATCTACATTAATAGAGCAAATAAAAAGAATACTAAATTAAATAAAATTGCAATCTAACTTGGCATACATTTGAAAAAAATATTATTTTTTATTTACACCTTTTGCACTACATTACCAAAAAAAATTAGGCCTTGGCTAGGCCGTTTGATTGTATAAAAATTATGTAAATATAAAAATTGTCAGTTGAAACTAGTGAAAATCAAATTCTATACCCAGTCAGATTTTCAATTTCAAAATTTTAATTTTAATTATTTTTTAAAAATCATTGTATATTCACATCCACTAGAAGTCAAATGGCCTTCTATAGAGCCCAAACTTTCTAACATAGCTAGTCTAAAGTCTAATGGCCCTCTTGAAGCCCCATTCTTTTTCTAATTTATTTTGGTGATCTCATCTTGGACACAAATCAATGTTGGCATAGATATGTGCATTCCAACTTTTATAAAGCACAATGGAGTTGTGCTTGTACACTATGATGTTTCCTCAAGGCAAATTGAGGGAAAGAAGAATTCAAAGAATCATTTTCAAAGAAGAGTTGTGACAATTCAAAGGTATTTTGTAGCCAATTCTTCTCTCTGCAATGAAGCTATGATTTTTTACAAGAAAAAAAGCTTATATTGTTGGTATGTAGAAAGTAGGACTCTCAAGTGTTCAATTGAATGTGAATTGAGTGTAGCATGCCAAATTGTTTTTAATATTATGAAGCAATATAAGCTTTGAGGGATTATCATCTGTTAAGGCTATATTCATTAAATTGAGACAAAATGCACATTTTGAGACTTTTGATCTACTATCAAAACCTTCATTCTTATGAATGAAAGGTTTCATTATAAATTAATCATCATTTAATGATTGCATCAAAGGTTTATAGATGTTTTAGCATATTGGAGTTTCAATAAATTGAATTATCTCAATATAAAATACTTGAACATTATCTTCTAAATGTAAAATCAAAGATAATATAAGACTCCAAATTGCTCATTTTAATAAATATAGTCCAAGATAGAAGTAGAAGATTTTTAGTCAACTTTTTTTGATAATTTAGTGGTAGTTGGTATGACTTGTAGTTGTTGATGTTTGCACATAACTTGTTACAATGTAGACCCAAATGACAACAAACTAGACTCAAGATCTTGGCTTCAACAATTCTCTTGTGCCAATAAAAAAGTATTTTTTCAAGGATGTATAAAGGCACAAAGGCTTGCATTTGCTCACTAGAGTGTGGATAGAATTTAATATGGATAAATCTTATATGGATGGATAAATCAACCTATAAAGTTGGCAAGTATAATTTGTGGTTCATACAAGTTCAAAGGCGAGTTTATAAAAGGTACTCATGGAATTGTTTATGCCCTACCTTCAATTCTAGTCATATTCATGTCATGATATGTGGCACTTTTGTAGCTATAATAAGTCTTCTATAGTCATCATTCCAAGAAGAAGAATTGTTGTTGATTTTATTGACATTGTATATGAAGGAGCATCATTTGACTTTTATTTCTTCTATGATCATTCAAATGACATGATTATTATTGATGACTGTGATCGGACAATGGAAATTTAAATTGATTGTTTAGCTCACCAAATTTGAATCCTGCACAAAAACTATAGAAAATTGTAAGAGAGTATGTTTATGACGAGTATTAGCCGTAAAACATAAGGCAAATAGATTTTGCAATTCAATATACATAGGAAATAGTCTCCAAAGCTCACTCCAAAAATATGCTTAATGTTCTCATTTCCATGATGCTTCAAATAATGAAGGTTATTGATGCTCAAGGTAGTAGTATATGATGGCTTGATGGTAGACACCATGTCAAAACAATCCAAATTGATGTACATTTTATATTTTTTTACATAAAAATAATATCCAATGTAAAGATAGTCCTCACAAGCATTCTACTGCACTTTATTGTTCTCAATTTCATGAAAATTTGATTATATGACAACAATTTGAATTTCACAATCTTTCCAAAGGTGGTAGCTCAAAAATTGTCTATTTATATCTTAGCTATTGAGTATAGTATAGTACTAGGCAACTTTCAATTGTAGACCCTATTCCATTGAGTATTTTTCCATTCAAAGAATTTTGCATAACATAGAATAGAATTGCCAATTTTAAGTCTTGCATAATTTTTATGCAATCCCAATTTAAGCATACCATTTTTGGTGAATGCTTAAAGTCAATTTTTATTGTTTTATATAATAAGTTATTAAAAACAATTGATAATGAATTGTTTTAATCCAATTGCATAGATATGTAGGAAACTTCCATACGCAAATCTTTCATGCAAAAAAAAATATCCCATTAGGTAACAAAAATATGATCTATGAACTATCAATGTTGAGTGTTGTATGTCCAAAGTTTGTAATATACATATTTCTGCATTTTAACTAGATTTTATCAATATAATTGTACCATTGTGCTTAAAGGTACAAAATTAGTCTAGTGAGAAGATCAATAGCAAAATCATTACAAAAAATTTCAGCCTTGTAGAAGATTGTTAAGAAGATTTGTTCATCCTCGTCACTGTTTTTTAGAAGTGTACTATTCCCTTATACCCGCTCAGTTTGATGGGTGTGCAATGCACAACCAGCTCAGGAATGGATCGTGTAGATGAAATTGCAAACTTAGTTCTTTTCCTTTTTTGGCACTTTATTATTTAATTTTCAGGAATTTGATACGTAAGTGAAAATTATAAAGTATTTTAGGATCCAACTAATTGAGAAAGAGTTACCTTCAGAATGAGTCACATTCATGGCCAAATCATGTGATAGGAAGTCAACGAAAGGTATTTATACAAGTATTGTGGTGGGAGGAAAAACAACTCATGTGGGATATGTAGGATTAGTAAGAGCTTGACCTATGTTTTGACAATGAGCAATCGAATTCTTACCTTCAATCTATCCCATACCTTTTGAAGACTCAAAATGAACAATGGATTTCATTATAAAAATGACCTCTTCACTCATTACTACCACTGTGCATCAATGGATAAATTTCTTTACTTTGCCTTCAGAAATTGGCTTGAATACAAATGTTCAAATGATGAGTTGGTACTTTGTCCAATGGTTTTCTAATTAATTTTCTGAATTTTTGGCAAACCATCTTCATATTTCCTAGAATTATGTTGGCACTAATAAAACCAACTCGGACATTGGACACCGTGCACGGGCAACCAACGGGCTAGCACTTGAAATCATTCCCCCCCCTCCCCGCCCCAAACTCGTAGCCCTCCCATGACCTCATTTGTTTTCTAATGCTAGTTAAAATCTAGAAATATCTATCTTACAAAATTTGGTCATATGACACTTCACATTAAATACTTCATAGATCTTATTTTTATTACTTAATAGGATATTTTTCAACATGAAAGATCTACATATGAATATTTCCTTTATATTTATGCAATTGAAATAAAATAATTTGTTACCAATTATTTTTAATAAATTATTATAAAAAAATTCATGAAAATTGACTTTAAATATTTACCCCCAAAAAAAATTTCTTTTAAAAAATCCAAATTTGGTATGCTTGAATTGGGATTGCATAAGAATTATACGACATTTAAAATTGGCAATTGTATTCTATGTTATGCAAAATTCTTTGAATGGCTAAATACTTGGCCGAATAGGGTGGACAGTTGAGAGTTGCCAGCCAGTACCACACAGTACAAGATTGAGTTCTTGGATATCAATAAATGGTTTTTTAAATGCATCCCCTCCCCAATTTCTTCAAAGAGTTTTGACATTGCTTGTGTGTCTGTTTCCTTTCTCCCACCAGCCAGGCCACTTGTAGCAGGTCGGTCTTGTACTATTTCTTTGCAATGAAACTCAGTTGCCTTTGCCTTTGTGTGTTTTTTTTTAGTTTTTTTTTAAAACAAAATGAAATGGAATTTCGTTGCAGTTTCCTTCGTTTCAACAAAAAGAAAGATCTGAAGAAGAAAAAGGTAGTGAGTTTTGACATTGACCTGCTGCACGCACTGGTGCCAAGTGTGGCAACTTCATAATCCCTGGGGGAAGAAGCCATATCCATGGTATCAATCCAGCAATAAGATTTTGTCAGGGCAGACGGACCTTGGAAATGGTGTTTCCCATGCATGGCCATCTGAAAATTGTTCAGGAATGTTCCCTCTTACTCACCTGCAGAGTCACCTGGTCAGCCCACTCCAGAATTTGCTTGTGCTTCAATCCGCATTAAAACATGCACATACCACCTACATCATACAGGGACTAATCAGTACTGTATATAGTGAAAGTAAGTTAAACATCTGTGTGTAATAAGTTAATGTCTAACATGCATTAAGTTATGTGGCCTTGACACAACTACTTCCTCATAACCTCAGTGCACATAGCTACTGTAAGCTAGCTAGCTGGATGGAGTGCAAAATTGCATCAAATTCTCAAAAGATGTGCCACTTTAGAAATAATGTAACGCTGCCTTTTGCCAATTACAGGTACCACAAAACGGAAAATCTATGACTTGAAGCTTTGAGGCTGGACTATTGCATTGTCCATC
Source organism: Pseudoscleropodium purum (assembly GCA_963969395.1). NCBI lineage: Eukaryota > Viridiplantae > Streptophyta > Bryopsida > Hypnales > Brachytheciaceae > Pseudoscleropodium > Pseudoscleropodium purum. The sequence continues at coordinate 7,063,006 of OZ017798.1, read as the reverse complement.
TTGACTGCAATGGAAGTCTCTGGTAGTTAATGCTGAGTCCATGATCCAGCTAGCTAGAGCTAGGTAGCAATCTACAGACGTGTTTTCCGGGGGACTTGGACAGTCTTTTTTCATGCCCTTTGCCTACACTACCAGCCTACCACATTTCCCTGCCCAGCTGCTACTTAACGCATCCCTTTCTCAGATGCTCTCTTTTGGTTCCAGTCTTCCAGATGGGGTTCAAATCCAAGTAAACCCATTGTTTATTCCACATTGCGTGTCCCAAGGACCTACCTGGGTGTCTGGCCCTCCTCGTCTGCTGTGTATCACAATCAACAAATTAAGGCTCCTCTGTCTGCACCAAATCATTGTACTTCCTTCCATGCCCATGCACTTTCATTGTCAAAGTGGTCGCCTTGACCAAATGACGAAATGGAAATCCAGCTCTTCCTTCATGTTCACACAACCCCAGCCAGCTCCATGTTTCATTTTTTGGGCACTGCCATCACTTGTAAATGAAGGTGGGATGGACAGAAATCTAGCTTCCCAAGGAATTAATGTAAGTCCTGCCTAAAGCTACCAGTCAAAACAGTTCCCAAGCACAATTATATTAATTCAGCCTGGAAGCTGATACATACTTCTGTACTGATTGCAATGCTTAAATGTCACACCTGTCTCATAAGGTAGAGCTTTACCACCATGTAATATCTGACATTTTAGAGAGCACTTAACTTACTTGTGAACAAGAGAGTGGGAGACCCAAAACCTCAATGAAGTACATTTCTGTAAAAGTGGCAACGAAGTACTGGACATGGAGGGCATGGTTGTATCTTGTTATCTTGTCCTTTAATTATTAGCCAGATGTCTTTCAATTTAAACCCTTGATGTGCATGATTGAACACGATCTAACCATTGAGAGTCCGTGCACCGTAAGTTGAAAGTACATAGTCTTTCCTGGAAAGAACATCATACCCTACCATCCATCACTCAGCATGTTGATTTTTCACAATGTTAAATAACTAGACTGAGAAACTTGATTCCCAAGGAAGTAACAGAAGAGAAAGAATCAAATTTGTTAAATTCGTTAAATTCGTTGGCACGACTCTGGGCACGCAAACCTGAGACATTCGTAGAAATATCCAAAGCTCCAAAAGGTAAAAGGTGAGACTGGTATACATTTGTGTTTGAGGGAGTGTGCCCTGAAAAGTGTCGAAGTTGTGAAATTCCGTGAATTTAACGAAATTGAAGTTTACATCTTCAGTCCCACTTGAGATACAACTTACTGTGAACTTGTTGTAAGAGCTAGACATGTGAGAAGCTAGGCGACTGCAGTACCCGAGGTACCGCTAATTGCAGGCGTTGTTACAGTCCAAGAGAGATATTTATTCACCAGTCGAAAGCTAGTAAAGTTCATCGATGATCAGCTGACTGAAGGAGGAGATTCGAACTAAGGTTCCTAGCTACATGCAGTAGTCTCCTTCCTTCGGTCCTTCCCTCGGTCCCCTCTTTCTGCCTGCAGGCTGCAGTTGCTGGTCCTGGCTGCACCCAGCCTGCCGCCCCCAGATGCTCCAGAGCTCTCTAGCTGTGTGCTGCAGGCTCTATTGCCTTGGATCTTGAACTTAACTTATCAGTAATGTAGTGTAGCTGAAGATGAAGTCCAGGTCTAGCTAGCTAGCTTACTAGGGACCAAAGCCACAATGGGCGGTGCAGCCATCTTATCATCACTCTTACAGCCCCCACCAGCTGATCCTTTCCTAGCTTGCAGCGCCATGCTTCCCCTCTGAACTGCTAACGAGCATTGGACTGCATGCAGTCTCGAGTCTTTGCCTTTGACTCTCGGTATTGCGTCCCTTGTCACGTACCCATCCTCTGCAATATGTTCACAGGAGATACATCACTTCGGCCCATTTCCACCAAATCTGGCTGCACTTCAGTTTGCAGTCAGAATGACTGGCATGTGTGTGACACTACTTTTGGAGTTTTGAATCTTTACTCTGATTGAGGCGACTATTGAACCGTATAGAATATTCCCATTCAAACAACATGGTGCAGTTGCTTTGGTGTAAGAACAAATTAAAAGTTTACTTTTAAAAAGTGAGCGTTTAACATTTTTGAGTAGTGCTGAAAAGGTCTCGATCGGTACTTTAGGAATCCTCTCCAAATTCTGAGGCTAGTTTACTGCCGTAAGAGGACACTCATCCCAGAACGTGGATCGGGAAAGCTAAGGGTGTTGATCAGATGTCAAAAAGCAAGCCAGTGAACTTCGAATTGCCCTCTACGGAGAGGGTTGAGGAGATGCTAAAGGAATTAAAATTCAATCAACTAAACTGATGTACGAGATGATGTACTTATTGCGTACATGCATCTAACCAAGCGAGAGTCCTATTATTAATTTCTCTGTGGGGCCGAGTCAACATACACTGGCTGTGCTGTGCTTCATTCCCAAATCGATCCTTAATGAGTAACAGAATGTAAGCTTTTGTGGAGGAAAGTTGTCAGCTGAATCATGCCAACGTCTCCACCATACCTTGCCCCCTACCATTCCTTCAATATTGCTGCAACCCCTCTGGCCAAGCACGTGACCCACAACACCCACTTTGGGTGTGCGAGCAAACTACTTCTTCTGCCAAAACTTCATATGTGAAATCAGACTGTTAAATTTTGAATTTCTGCACATTTAGCAATGCTTTTAGCAAACATCAATTTCGTTCGATTGGCGGTATTCCAACACTTTAGCACCTTCCAGAACGCGCGTTCTGGAACATATATCTGTACATACGAGTCGCAACTTTCGGCGCCGGAATCGTGCCAATTTGCCGAAATTGACGTTACCGAATTGAGGTAAATGTTAAAATCACATTTGAGACCACTGATTCGTTGCCTTCAGACCTGCAATAAAACAAGATTTATCTTATATACTTACCTGATCAAGTTGCGAGATGGGTGGGTACCACCGGCGGAGTTCCCAAGGTCGGCATTAATCTTTCAGTGGGGAGGAGTGGAGTGGGTGCGTTTGCTTTTGAACGAGTATACTCTGATTACTTGCAGAAGCCAGCGCTGCAGGTGGCCAACTGTTTGAGTATGAGTGAGTGAGAGAGAGTAAGCAAAAGGCCCAGGCATGCGCTGGAGGGTTTCCATTCTGAGTAAGTCTTGAGTTTGCATGATGAATTGGTTTCTTTGGAATTATATATAGAAGATGATTCCGTGTCATCAGGTTGGACAGTACGTGAATAACATACAAAATTTTTTTGGAGGCTCCCAAAAGCTTCCACCTGCAAAATATATCCTCGAGGAAAATTCTAGAGCATGCCAACTGAAGACTTGTGCTTGATTTTCGAAAAGGCATTATCCATGAATCCTTTGGATCATTTAAACTTCGTTTGAATGTGAAATGAAAACGTTCGTACGTAGTGCTCTTTCACGTACTTGATAGACGGATCTGTGATTTGTGTTCACATTCCATTGTAAAAGATCAGTTGAAGATGAGGTTCTCACGGTGTAAATTAATGAAAAGTTACCTGCTGGTCTTTTCATTGGTGCTATCGAGCCTGAGAGAGGTCTGAAAAATTGGTAGCTGCACCAAACGTTGCATTTGCTATCTGTGTCCATTTGGCATGGACTAGACAAATTGAAAGTGGAACTTCGTCGTGAGAAATATCATGCCGAGAACGTCAATTTCGTTAAATTGGAAGTTCGATACTTTGGCACCATTCAGAGCACGTGTTCTGAATCATAAATCCAAAGTGGACCTAGATTATAGACCTTCATGTTCGCATATGTCACAATTTTCGACGCCGGAATTGCGTCACTTTCACAAAATTGAAGTTCGAGTCAATGGAAGGGCCAGGCTGGGGTGTTATTTCCACAAAGGTTGTATTTTCTACCAGACATAACCCTAATAGTTGGATTCTCTGTAATCAAGTTTAATCAAAAGACTAAAATGAAACCCTCCACCATAACACGAAAGAAAGAGAAGATTATGATATATAATCATGTTCTCCGAGTCCAATTCTTGGCTATTTACACTACAGAAATGGACTTAGTTTGAGGTTGAACTATCATCCCCACAGGCTCTTTATTCACGTTGATCAGTCTTAGGACTAAACGGATCTTCTTCGCTACTTACAAAACTCATGCTTTGGTAAACTCGAAGAATAGACGCAACCTGAACTCTTAAATTAAGTGGGACTAAGAAAACTGTTACAAGTTTGTATGCATCATTACTGTATTAATTCAACATGTTTCACACAAGAGACCCTTCATTCACCCAAACTCCAAAAGAAGGTCGAGTTCTTCTGACATAAGAGACACTTACGAAAATAATATGCAAAATATAGATTATTGATAATATGCAAAATACCTACATATAAAATCAGTTGAATTTCAATATTAATAAAAAAGAATATTATCAAATCAAAACTTGTACCAGTTCCACCTTGGTTTGCAAGAGATTTTTGCAAAACAAATTCTTATAGTCATTCTCGGCATGCCGTGACTGCCGTCATGATAATAGTTTATTACTCAAATCAGGGTTCGGGAGAACAAACGGATAGTGTATTGTAAAACACTCCAGCTGCCGTGACATTGAACAAATACTTATACTTTTTTAATTATTTTCCAAAATTTAATTCTATTTTTGTGTGTCAAATTTTTTTTTAAAAGAAAATAATATACCCTCTGTCTCAAAATGATCTTCTTGTTGAACAAAAAGTTGTGGATTTAGGATGAATATAGTAACAATTTCTTAACCCACTTTGAAATGTAAGTAGAGTTTGGTCAACGCACTCCTATTGTCTAGGAACTTTGAGTTTTGAATCAATTTTCAAAGTGTATTTTGTGGACACTAAAAAGTAGTATTTGGGGGGCCATTTCAAAAGAGCATTGATGGTCATTGATTTGCAATAGTGATTATATGCATTCATCCATTTTCTTTTGGGCCTGTAGTAGATGTTGAGCTTATCTATACACTTTGCAATAGCTTTGATCTAAACCAAATATTCTGGAAATTGAAGACAGAGAGAAATATCAAAATTAGTCTAATTCTCAAGTTGTCCATCATTGAGACGAAGCCCTAAAGGGTTGTTGCAAGAAACACCAACCATTTTGTGAAGTGCGAAGTAAAATAGATTTGTGTCCAATGCTATAACTTTTGAATTTTAAACCCAATGTTCCAAACAAAAAGTCTATTTTTAGAATTTTTGATTGTAATTGTATCTTTTATTTTTCATAAAATTTAAAAAATTATTTTATACTTAAAAATCAATTTTGTTTAGTAATTACGCTTTTAGAAACAGGACTTTTTTATACTAAATACCGGTTCAAATTAATGATTTTTGGTTGAAATTTTTGTAGTATATTCCTATAGTAGGTAGACATGTCCCTACTAAAGGGCATTTAAAAAAAAAATTTATGCCCTCCACATTTGTGCAAATAGGCCTCCCTTACGCATGCACTTCTAAACATTAGAAATGGTTTTGACCTAATTGTAATGATCAAATCTCATCACCAAAAAGTGCTTCCAAATGTCCAATTTTTAGTTTTAATGAAAATTGATTCTCTTATTTTTTGCAAATTAAAATGCTTAAGTATGTATTTTTTTTTGCTAAAATTCTATGTCCAAGCATATGTCCTACAAAATATATAGTACTTGGACACTTTAATTTGTAGAAAATAGGAAAATCATTTTTCAACAAAACCAAAAATTGGCCTTTAAAAAACACTTTATAGTGATGAGATTCGATTAAAAAATGAGGTCAAAACCATTTCTAATGTTTAGAAGTTCACATGCAAGGGAGGCCTATTTGCACAAATGAGGAGGATGTAAATAATGTTTTTTTAGATGCCCTTTATTAAGAACATGACTACCTACTATAGGAATATACTACAAAAATTTCAACCAAAAATCATAAATTTGAACTAATATTTAGTATATTAAAACACTAATCCATTTTTATGACAAATTAACAAATTTGAATTTTTAATATAAAATGATTTTTTTTAATTTATGAAAAATAATAGTTACAATAACAATCAAAATTTCTATAAATAAATTCTTAGGGACATTAGATTTTTAATTCAAAATTTATAGTAGATGACAAGAGAGTCACTTTCATTGTGATAGAAAAATAGGTGAGTCTTTTTTGTAATGAGGTAGTTTCATACACAAGAAATGCTTCGTTGTTTTTGGCCAAAAATGCAATTTTGGCTATAGGATTGGTATTATTATGCCGTACCACTCTTACAATATATCAACATTGCACTGACAAATCTAAACTATCAATTCAAGGTGCTAGTAGATCTAAACCATCCATTTAGTATTATGCAATACTATATAATATTGTAGACTATTGCATGATATTACAAAAGCCTCCAAAAGCAAAAAAAAAAGAGAAAAAAAGAGATTTGTGGACATTTTTATTTTAGTAGTTGAAAAAAAGTTCTAAAAATTTTCATAAAAAATCATTTTGCTAGACAAGATTGTACTTACATTGCACCAAAGAATTCTTGTAGAGTTTTTTTAACCTCTTTGTAGCCTTTATGCAAAGGAAGGTCACTTTGACCCCATATGTGCTACCAACATGATGCTATTTTCATAAAAACTCATTGTCAATCCTTGTAATGTTAATATACCTCCAACATATCCAATTTGTAGTTTCTAATTCACATTTTTGGATCAAAAATAGAAGTAAATCCCTCCAAAATGACCAAAGTGGAAATTCAATTGGGAGTAGGTTAAAAATATTAAACTAATTTTAATAAAATTGAAAAAAGTACTCAATGTCTGAAATTACTACATGTACCTTCATTCTAAATTTCATGTAAAACAATGCAAAAGTTATGAGCATAAAACCATGTGTCCAAGGGAACAAAAAATAGGATAAGTGTTTCTTGCAATCACTCAATGATCAAAAGATGTCCATACCATTTTTAGATAGGTCTTCTATATTGGTTTTATTTGTTACTTTAAATAGGCAACATGATACAACATACATGCAAGTAGATTGCAACATGTTGTTGATACTTGCAAATAATTCAAACTTGATTTAAGGAACGTGCAACCAAATGATCATTTGGGGATGGAAGGAGTACAAGAATTAATAATCACACAAGATATTAAATATCATTATATCAATGCTACAAATGATTTGTCATATTTAAAGTATTGAAAAGTGGGTATGAAATGAGATTTGATCCCTAAAGGACTATTGAATCCACTTTGTTTTTTTAGAAAATTCAAACAAGCTCTATTCACTTAATAATTTGGAATTTTTGCATGAAATATTGAGAATGGATGCTAAATAAATCATTCTAATCTATATGTGAAGCTTTATTGCATGTCATTCCAATAAATATTGCAAAAGTTAGAAGAATTTTTTTTATTCAATGTTAAAATCAGGCACAAAAATATACATTCCAAGAAATATTAATTAATTTTTTAGATTTTTAGATTCATACCTAGTCAAAAAACATTTGGAATTGCTTAATTTTGAATAATGAAGTGAAAATCATGAAGGATTATTTCAATTGTCTAAAGTCCAAATCTAAATATTATTGTGTTTATTATAAATATATTGAGATGCATTTCCAATACTAGTAATTTCAAGTTGTAATTTCACACTAATCATTTAAAATTTGTTAAATTTATTGGGTCAATTTGTCAGATGCATTATGGATGTGCAAAATTTAAAGCATCATTGCTTTATATTAGCATGATTTACCATGGCTCAACAATTTTTTGGTCTTCTGGCTTATTTTCAATGGGCTCTATTTTGTGTATCAATTTTTGAATCCAAACAATACTATGTCTATTAACCCTAAAGGTTGGAGATTATGTTTTCACCGAAATTGCTCCAAAATTGTCATTTGTAGTACAAGTATCAAATTTTAGAAAAAAACAATTTTGGACACATGTAACCATAAGATCTTGTAGTAAGCTTGTTTGAAAATATGTGGAAATAATTTCAAAAATTTCCACTATGTAGATTGCAAGATATTAGCATTTGAAGTGAAAATTTCTTTTATTTGGCCCTACAAAGATTCAGGTAGCTGCACTTCAGAAGGTCACATTTATATGAAAAAATGTGCAAAATGGTGGTTACTCTTTAAACTCATTTTTCAAGTCAAGTTGGGCTACACACTTGAAAAATTTCAGAACATTTGGAATCGTACAACATATAGGAAAAAAATAGTAAGTAGAAAGGAATAAAGAATGATTCAAAATACTAAATTGTTAACAATTTATTTATGGAATTGAAAAATACCAATCCCAATGGTTGTAATGCTTTAATAAACAACCTACATCCAATGTTTTTATTTTTTTCAAGAAATATTGAAAATTGAGTTAAATAAAGGACTTCAAAGTTTGTTTTAGAGTAGATTTTCAAGAACAATCTGCAAACTCCCACAAACTAAAACTCCTCATAACTTTTGACTCATAGATCAAAATGGAATGATTCAAAGCTTTCCAAGTATATAAAAATCTAAAGAATCAATTTCACATTTTAATTTAAAAATAAATAAAATTTAAAGAAGTTCTTTTTGCTACCAGGGTGCTCATTAAGCATAGAAAAGTACTTATCATACAATAACTTCTTAACCATGTAGTCAAAAGTTATGAAAATTGTTGGGCCTTAAAGCTACTCCTTGGGCACATGTTGTGTTAAAATTTCAGCAAAAATATATTAAAAAAATCCATTTGTGGTGAGCTGCCCAAAATTTCTATGTTGCCAAAAAACGCAGTTTGGACATTCAGGGATTAAATGAGATTTTTTATGCATTTTCATTGATAGTAGTCAGAAATTCTAATTTAATACCAAGAAAAAAATAGTGATATATTTTAGCAGGTGGTTTAGATAGTTGGATTTTGTAGACTACTGAATTTTCATTTTTTTTGACAAATTGCCTCTAGCAATGTAAAAGGGGACAAATAGTCATATGAATTCCTTTGTAGTGGAAGTAAATAGAGGCTAATTGACTTTAGATATAAAACCTTATAAGTGGCAAAGATTTGATTAGTGGCTAATTGTCTTAGAACCTTTTTGGATGACCAAATGTGCATTCAATAGTATAACCTGGCAAATTGGCCCCTCTCTCTCTCTTTCGTCAACTTGTTCATAAATGTATAAGTGTTTTTCTTCAATATAAATTCCAGCCTTTTTAGCAATTTGCCTCATGTGTGATCCATGGATTGGATCAATTTGTGTGTTTGGAAAATTGCATTGTTTGATCCAATGATTGGATCAACTTGTGTACATACTGGCAAATTGTCTGTTGTGAATAAGATCCAAAGATTGGATCAAATTGTTAAATGTGAGTGAATTTGACTTGTGTATACTTGATTCCACGATTGGATCATTGCTGTTAATTTGACAAATCATAATTTATATATGTTAAGTAAATCCAATGATTGGATTCATTTTGTTGTAGTTCAGCAATTTGTATGTGCTGCATATAAGACCAGGGATTGGTCGGATATTGTAGTGAATTTGTTGAAGGCTAATTGACTATGTGCTTGTATTTGCCCTTACTCCATTGTGTGTATTTGGATTAAATGCTAGCTATTTGTCATTTGAATTGTCCAATGCTGTGATTGAATAAGTGTGATTTTGTATTTAAGCAAATTGTCTTGAAAATGGGTTTTTGGAAAGGAATTCCAATGTAATTGAAAGAGGTGTTGTGAGCAAATAGCTTATGGGAAGTAGGCAATTTGTCATGAATTAATTCAATATACGACGTTGTTTGCTTCTTCAATGGGTGAGAAGGTGAGGAAATAGCAAACCAATCAAATTGCCATGCTAGAAGTGGAGCTCAAATCTATGACGGAAGAAATTAAAGATGTATGCAGATTCAAATTAAAATAGGAAAATTGTTTTGAAATTAAATTGATGTAACAAAATTATTTTGTGTAAATTGATTAGTCCTTGGAGTCAAATTGCCTATACAATTGTTAATCTCTACTAGAGAGAATATTTTATAATAAATTGGCTAATTGTCTATAAAAGACTGTTTGTAAGATTTACATGAGTTTACATGTAATTAGGAAAGCTAATGGACAAATTAATTAAATTCTATAGAAAGGGAGTGAAGTCTAATTGACTGGAAATTTAAAAAAAATGTAAAATAATAATATTTATTATCTAATTCCAACGTAATTGAATGTGTCAAATTGATTTTATTGAATTCAAAATTGTAGGCAAATTGTCTTGTTATATTTTAATAAATATAGATTGGAATTGAATGTGTCCTTGAAGGGATAATAAAATAACTTTTAGTAAATACTGGAGATTATTGAATTGAAGTGTAATGGTGGAGTTAGATAAAGGCAAATTGTCTTAAATCTTTGAGCTATGAGTTTATGTATATAGATGGACAAATTGTGAATAAAGGAAAATTCATCCTTTTATTTAGGTAATTAGAGAACTATGGGCTAATTGTTTAGAGATGTACAAGGATTGAGAATGGAGCTTGCATTACACACTCATTCCCCTTGCATTATTTAGAGACAAATTGCCATTAAAACTAGGACCAATTTGCTACTCATCTAAATAGTAATTAGGCTAGCTAAGTAGTGACTGGTCAAATTGCCAATTAAGATAAATTTATCACCTATAATCAAGGAAGTGTTGTTATTATATATATATATATATATATATATATATATATATATTGCACTTAGAAGTTGGATAGTGCATGCATAAGACAAATTGCCATGATTCCCTTTATAGAATACTAATTAGGATTGGAACAACATTCACGAGCCCATAGTATTATTTAAAGGACCGTCTACCAAATTCAACCTTGGGAATAAGAGTGTTGTAAATTATAATATAGTGAAATTGTTAAATAAATTCCATATCAATTTTTGCCATGCCATTTCCAAGAATTTTTTCTCTTAAGTGTGATTTGTCATGACATATTAAATTTGAATTTAAATCTTTTAGCTAGCTTTTAATGGTCTCTATTTCTTTTGTCTAATTTCCAAATTAGTTTTTTTATTGTACATTTATCTAAAAGGAAATTTGATATGCTTTCAATGATAGTAATCACAAGTTCTCATTTTACACCAAGTAAAGGATAGAAATACATTTAGTGTGTCACTGAGAGTGTCAATTAATGATGCTCTAATGCCTCCAAACCCCAACTAGTGTCTTTTTTAGTGATTTGTTGGCAATTTTGCACCAAAATAATGGGCCGTGCACCAAGCCCCTCGAACAAAATAGTACTAGAACTCTAGAAGGGCAAGAAGTTGCCAAAAAACTTCAAATTAAAAAAAAATCTTGGACAAAATTTACCAAATTGTGGATGAAAAATTGAATTGTGGATGTGTGATATATGCTAATGTGATATTTCCTATCCAATATATGGTTGAATATTGAAATTTGGAGCACCACTAGAACATTTTTGTATTGCCACTATGGGTTTTTTATTTTTTTTTTCCATTTTGTATCGCCACTGTGGCATTAAAAAAAAAAAAAAAGTGATCCCAACTTTTAATCGTCTATCTTCTGCTAAACTTGTCGATACCCCAATTAGCGTCCCTCTAACTTATATTAACCCACTCCATAAATTCAGGCCACCTTCATTCATCAACGAGGAGCACATTCTGGGATTTCTTTGCTAATGATTCTTGGCCCACCGGAAATAGGGATATTGGGTAATCGGGATTAATATAATAAGTAATCCAACCAAAGATTTCTGGATCGTGTTGTAAATGAAGGCCCCAATATGATATTCGGTACATTTTATGTTTATAAATAAAGTCAAGTAAACAATGGTTTTGAGCTTCAGAATCTTTGTACAGGGATCTGTTTGCTAACTTTGCTAGTAGAGCATCTTTGCTGTGAAAAGAAGGAGGGGACTTGTCTCTACATCTCCGCCCTTTGTTGAAGATATGCTCTTTTTTCTTTCGTTTATGCATGCTCTCTACAAAGGCAGCAAGAGCCCATTTAAGAGCTGGAAATTAATTTGTGGAAGTTAGACTTCTTGAAATATTTTCTAGTAAATTTTCCTTGAAAGGCAGATGGAGTTGGCATTTAACCCAAGTCATTTCATATTTTTTTTTGAGGCTTTGTGGAATTAGTTATGAATTTTTGAAGTTGAAATGCAGTGGTCTCTCTAGCGGGGATGTTAGTTTGTGAGCTTGTGAGCCTATGAACTTGTGAGCGTACATTTTTTTAGAATAAAGACCTATGATTGTAGATAGTGGTACTTATGAGCTATGACTTTGTCTTGGTCATAGTTCAAAATTTTTACTATAAGATGTCTATGTTTGTGGTGTAGGATAGAAATATATATGCCTATAAATGTACCCAAAGAGAATGAATGTTAATGAATGGAGTTGGAGGAATTTATATACTTAACTTTGTTGGATGAAATTCATTTGTTGCTTATACTTTATAGCATTGAATGAAAAACAATTGTGATGATTACAAATTATGATTATTTATTTAGGATAAGGTTCAAATACAAAGTACCTTAGATCCAAGGTTTATTATGACTTCTAGAAAACTAGGGAAATGTAATTACACCATATTATGAAACCATTTTAGAGAGGATATTGTTTCCAATTATAATTTATAATTCTTTTCAAGCATTATTGAGATTCGTTGAATTTATTTCTAAATATGTTCACACCAACATTTATAAGCCCTAATTGCATGTTTATATCTAAGTTCTACACTATGTTTTCAATTGAGAAAAAAAGATTCAATCCACAAAAATTCCTAGAAGTTGTCTTTTAAAATGAAGATGTCTTTTAGAATGAGTGTCAAATAGAATGATGATGACCTTTACCACTACACCAAGGGTCACAAGAATACAAAAGAATTCAATAATGTAATAATGCGCAAGACTGTACTAGCCCAAATAGACACTATTCTCTTATAATGCTTATATAGAAGAATCCAAAAGTTTCTCTATAATAGTAGATAAATGACTATAAAGTAGCACATATGAGTTTTGGTTGTTTCATATATTGGATTGAAATAATTTGAAATATAAATTGACAAACTTACATTTAAGGATTTTATGCATGGCTTACAATTGAGTTATTTTATTTTAGTTACCATTATATAATCCTTGAAATTATTACTTTTGAATAATACTACACTCAAAGATGAAGGCACATCCAAAATCAATAAATGGAAGACTCTTTTATTGTAGAGGTGATATCTTCAAAGGTAAGTAATTATGAGGTAGTTGAATGAAGAAAGGATGACTCTAGTGACCACATATGTCTTAGTAAATAGATGCAATTCTGTCTAGAGAAAGTGAGAAGGTCTAATTAATTGGTTGAAAATACATTCATTAGACTCCCAGAGTATTATATATTGGAGAAATTGGAAAGTTGTCTCCAAAAAAGAAGAATTAGTTTTCTTGTAGTGTTTTCTAGCTGGAGGGATGCTAAAAGATTGTCCAGGAAGAAACATAAGGTGGGTATTTTCTTTTCTAGTAAGAAATAATTAGAAAAATTGAAATGGTTAAATGCTTGTAAAGGCTAGTAATATTGAAATTAATAGCACTATTTGGACCTTGTCCTATGAAAATCATGGAGTTGAAGTTGGACATTTTTAGTATGGGGATAGTTTGACAAAAAGTAGTAAATGAACAAATATTATGAAGCTTAATAGTGTGGATGGAATTAGAAAAGATGTATGCCAATCAAGTACAACAAAGAGTAACATGTCTCTAAAAAGCACAAATTTGGCTAGTTTATTTGTTTATTGTCAAACTAAAGTCATTTGATTATGAGAAGTTCAATTTACATATACATATTTTTATTTGTTAGAAGTGCATTTGACATTAGACACTATATCATTCAATTTAAGAAGACAATTCCAATAGTATACAACATGGAAAAAATAGAGAGTTTTTGATTGTTTGCTAGCCTAAAAACAAATTTAGCATATGAAAATCCACTTTGAAGTCTTTAGAATTGGAAGACTTTTTGCCAAATCTTGCCCATGTATTTTCAAGAACTTTGACAATTTTTGTAAAATTTCTGGTGAGTCTAAAAAATTTGAAAAAAACTAAAGTGAGTTGTAAGTTTATAATGCATGTGTAAGAAAACATTTGAACTCCAAATCTTCAAAATCACAAAATCTATTCACAAGATTCCTTTGCCCTACATCTACCAATTTCTTCCTTGTTTTTATTTTTATTTTTTATTTGAGACCAAAGAAGAACTTGTTGGCTAGGCTAGGGTTGGCTTTTGCATAGTTTTCTCTATTTTGCATTACTTGTTGTTGCTACTATAAACTTAAGGAGTGCCTTGTTGCAAAAGGATGGAGAAAAGTGTGGCAAAGGTAGGCAGGGTATCCTTGAAGGCATTGAAGGCATCAATGCTTTAGAAATTAAAGCCACCAAAACTTTTTACTATTTGCCATTTTCAATTAGCTAGATTACTCATTGAGTTGTAGAACATAGCCTCATTAACGAGGTGTCAATCTTGCATTGTTTTGTATTTCATTAGAATGCTACAAGATAAGGTGCATGTTTTCAAATCTTTTTAACATTGACTTGGATTCTAGAATAAGACTTTGTTAATGAAGGGTCAATTTTGGGTTGTTTAGGTTTTCACTCCAATGGTATAACTTTACAATATGTGCTTTAAGTTGCTTTCTAAAATTCCTCTTGATTATTAGTTTGGATTGTAGAACATGGTCTCATTGATGAGGTCTCAATTTCTTATTGTTTTGTGTCTCACTTAAATATAACAAATTTAAAGCTTAGATTTTAAATTTTTTCATTGATTGCTCATTTAGGCTATAGAATATGGCCTTATTGACAAATTTTCAATTTCATATTTTTTTGTATCTCACTTAGACAAAATAAATTTAAAGTGTAGGTTTCAAATTTTTTTTCTTTGATTGCTGGTTTGAGCTGTAGAACATGGCCTCATTGACAAGGTTTTAATTCTTTATTGTTTTATGTCTCACTTAGATGTAACAAATTTAAAGTGTAGGTTTCAAATATTTTTCTTTGATTGCTCGTTTAGGCTATAAAATATGGCCTTGTTGACGAGGTGTCAATTTTGGTAGTGTGATATCTCACTTGGACAATACAAGCTTTTTTAATTGCTAATTTGGGCTATTGAACATGGCCTCATTAACGATGTGTCAATTTTCAATTGTTTTGTATCTCACTTGGGTAGCATAAGCTTAGAATTCATTTTTTCAAAAAGAAAATTTGACTGATGGCTTGGGCTGTACAGCATAGCCTCATTATCGAGGTGTCAGTTTTTGGTAGTGTGATGTGTTACTTGGACTATACAAACTTAGGGTGCATGTTATCAATTTTTTTTAATTGCTAATTTGAACTGTAGAATATGACCTCGTTAACGAGATCTCAATTGGATAGCCAAATTTATAAATAAATGTAAGGATGGTTTGCTGAAAATTTAAAAAACAAACAATGGCAATTAATTGAATCAATTACTATCTTTCATTTCACAACCAATCATCAAGAAAACTCAAGACAATATATTGAATAAAGTAGTTCATTAATAGATATTGTAAGTTGGAGGTAGAGAGGACCTACTTATAATAAAATCCAGTCCGTCATGAATTGTCAAAGGGTATGGGACAATTTGACAAAGAGTTTGACCACTCATTGTCAAAACACAAAAATTATATTCTATGTAGAACTTTAGACATCATTTAGGTGTATAATAATAATATTTTTCAAAAAGATTTGGACTAAGAAAAGATGTTAAAATCAAGATAGGTTTCATCTACAAAAATCCATTTGAGATTTCAATCCTCTAATCAAAAGTTATGAACAAAATTCAAAGAGGATGTTTAAAATTGACAAAGAAAATAACCTTCCAACCTCTCTTTGAATTTTGTCCATAACTTTTGATTGGAGAATTGAAATCTCAAACGAATTTTTGAAGATGAAATTTAGTTTAATTTAGTTCAAATTTTTTGAATAAAATTATTCTACTATGCCTAAATGATATCTAAAATTTTACATTGAATACAATTTCTACTTTTAACTTAACTAGATATGAGCAATTAAGCTCCTACTAGTCCTAATTTACATATTCTACATAGGTTGTTTTACCTCCTACCACCCTACTTGAATAAAGAGCTTGTCTTCTCCTACAACAACTTATAATAAATGGTGTTTTAATTTATTGTAAAGTGATTGTTGAAAACTATTTTATTTTCTTATTCTAATGCTAAATTTTTCAATAATGATATTATAAAGTATTGAAGTTCATTTTGGAAACAAATTAAATATTTGGCACCAAAGTACCAAACCTCCTGTTCAAATATGGTGCAAGCTTAGAATGCATGTTATTAATTTTTTTCTAAGTGTTAACTTGGGCTGTAGAACATGGCCTCATTAATAAGGTGTCAATTTGTGGTTGTTTTGTTTTTAAATTGGACAATACAAGTTGAGGGTACATGTTTTAAAAAAATTCAAATTCAAGGGCTTCTATGTCTCTTTTAGAAGGAAGATGTAACTACTATATGTTCTCAATTTTTCAAAAATAGAGCTTCATGGATGTTGATGGAGGGTTTAAATAAGTGGAGCAATTGGAACTTGTGATTAATGATGATTTTGAGATTGCGGCTACCATTCCTCAAGTTAGATACATTTTTAATTTTCTTTGGATGCATGTCGCATCAACTATTCTTGCATCATAGTTTTGATTAATTTTGCTTTGGTTTTTCATAACTTTTTAGTGCTAATCATAATTTATTTTCACTATACTATTCATTGTAGGTGGAGAAAATCATTGAAATTCAAAGTATTGATTTTACTTTTGAGAAGGAGAATGATAAAAGAGATAGAACATGATCTGCAACATGGTCAAAAACTCAATTTTAATGTTGTCATCAATAATATACTATTCAACATTGGCGGGACAAAATCCCAATTGATTTTTTTTTGTACAGGATGATTGGTGGATCTCTTTCTTATATGATCTTGTCTTTTGAGCAAAGTTCCATGCTTTTGACGCATGCATAGGATCTTTAACTTTTTAGGTCTTCCTAGAACTTGTATCTACATTGGTATTCACAATCATCCTGTGAATAAAGGCATATGTTGTGATTTTGTTGATTGAACATCTCTAATTAGTTAAGAGGTGTTAAAGACATCAACTGCAACAAATTCATCCATTTGACTAGTTGCTAGCAAGTAATTTCTTGCATTTGAGTTGTTTGGAGAAGGACTATAAAGTGACCAAAAGTCCCTCCCTAGAAAGACCCTTGAAGTTGCCATAGAGAAATTATTTAGAGATTAGTTCATTAAGTATTCAAAATACTATCTCTAGTTTCTATCATTGTATAAGTAGGGGACCCATTGACAACATTATTTTATTGTAAATGAGGTGTATATATTCCTTTATTCAAGATAACATGTTTTTTGAACAAGGTAAGAATAAGGTTTACCTTTTCAAGATATTTGAGAAAGGTTTGTGAAGTAATGTGGATTTGGTAAAGTAAATGCAATATGGTAGAGACTTGTAGAACTCTTGGTGAATATTCTATCATGTGAAAAAAATCAAGGGATGGACATCAATAACTACCTATATGTATGACCTTGAGTTTTATTGAGTCCAAACTATCATTCTGCATTTGTAATATGATGAGTGAGGATGCTCAATCACAAAAAAAAATGTGGAGATCCCTTAACTTCGTCATGGCATGCCATGGGATTTCTTCTTCAAAGTTTAGGGGGTTCATAGTTGATAATTGGATGATCAATTGGCTTGTTGTTTGTATGGTATATGGAAGTAGCAACAAGTAAGAGCCAATGCAAGATCAAGAGCACTCTTGTCTACTGCATTAAACAATTTTGCTAAAGAGACATGTAGAGAAGTTCACTCGACTAGAGTTCCAAGAAACTCACAAAAGACTTTGCGAACAATACAAGTATGCAAAATCGACAGATATTAGCATGATATGAAGTAGAGATGTAGTATTGATATATTATCTTCAAAATTCCCAAAATGCAAGTAGCAAAATCTTATATTTATATTCCAATGTGTATTCCCTTTTGAAATAAAAAGATATTTTATTATATATACAATTTTGTACATCCTATGATATTTTCATTACATTTGTCTTCTTCTCATCCTTAGATTTGATTCTATATTATTTATACTTTCACTTGATTAACCCACCTTGGGACAACTTCTTAGACATGATATAAATTTCAAAACATCCAATAGTTGTATAGCACCAACTTCCCAAGGACTTGATCTAAAACCCATGATCATGAGTCTTGTGGTAGTAGGTCAAATTCACCTAAATTCACTGAATTTTGTTGAAAAAACATTAGTCTTTTGATTTTTAAATAAATAAAATTAGAAATTACATCATATTCTAAATTTCTAGGTTCTAGGCTCACATAATCCTTGCTCACCGCTCTCAAGTTCATGCTCACACACTCACATGCTAGCATCATTGGTCTCTCTAGGTCGCACTCAAATATATCTATTTCCAGTACAACATCAACTCAACATTTCAACACATTAATGGATTCATTTTGGGTATTGAAATTATGCCCTTCAATAATTGCAATTTAAGTGAAGATTAAGTGCAAGACTTCTATAATTGCAAAGAAATTGCAATTAAGAGTTTGTTGTTTAGAACTTAGATATGAGCACGCCTTGGATCCTAGTCAAGAAAAGACTCAGGGAAGTGGATCCTTGGTCTTTCAAGGTTATGGAATGCTTTCACTACTCAATTTGAGTGACTTCATATTGTGTAATTTTCCTTCTCATATAACCCCTCCTTGTTCAATTGTCAATTGTCATCTATGTAGATCAAATGGATATTTGAGGAAAGTTCCATATAAATCTTCGATGAAAATATTTGTGAAATTTTGAATTAAGAGGATTCACTGAGTATTGTTGTATTAATGATGTTTGTTTTGTCAAGAATTGTAGGAGCAACAAGTTTGAGAGGTTTTTGAAAGAAATTAGAGGTGGCCATTTCACACTAGGGTGTGAGATGAAAATAATTCACCTTTTGCTAATGGTTGCACCCTAAACCCTCTAGGAAGTTTATAATGAATACAATTTTTTACTAATACTCTCACACATTGACATTCATTTGTAAGTGCAATTAAAGGGTGAGCAACAAAAACTTTGTTTTATTTATCAATAACGCTCAATTGAAGGTTTAAATTTATAATTGGAAATGTTATGGTTTGAAAATTACCATATAATATTATAAACATTCAACATTTTTGAGATAATTACAAATATTCAATCAATAATTAGTTTTGAAAATAAATACCCTCATGTCCTTCTTCCTAAAAGTCCATAGGACCATTTTATTTGTCAAAAAACACACTCAAAAGTGTCATTTCTCATGCAAAGAGCTAAATTTCTAAAAAATTGATTTTTTGCCTATCCAACCATAGGATCTACTACTAGACTTGTATGAAAATGTAGAAGAAATTTGCATATAAAGTATTGAATATTTCTTTTGCAACTTGATATAGTAGATGGTAAGACTTTGAATCCTTTTAATATAAAAATATGCACTAGAACATTTTACTTTTAAGTTTCTAATGTTGAAGAATTGAATTGGAAGTTTAAAAGAAAAAATTCTTAAAGAATTAAAAAACAGGGGAGTGAAATACGTACCAGATTGAAGGAAAAAATAAACTTATAAGAATTTTAAGATATGTTTGAAGCACACTAATCACAATAGCAAGATTGTTTTAACAAATAATTAAACCTTGTGCAAATGCTTTTTTCTTTTAATTGTAAAATTTGTATTAAAAAATGGATCCAATGCATCATTTTTCCAAGAAGATCCTATAATGGATAGATGCATGGTTTGGTGTCAATATTTGTCACTAGTTGATTCACTAAAGAGGGCTTTCATAACACTAATCAACCATCTAAAGAAAGCTTTCATAAGAATCATAAGTGGTTGAGCTTTCAAAAGTGTATTTTTTTTTCCAAAAATATGTCCACTTAAAACTTCAAATATACTACACAAAAGAAGAAAAAAATTTAATCCATTCCATGAAAAAATGACTTCTAAAGACTAAACATAATTTTCACTCTATAAAAGTCCTTGACTATATGAAATACAATGATTTTGGCACCAAAAAATTAATTTTTAGATAAAAAATGTTTTCAATCATTCCTATCTTAGTCACTAAAAATCATTTATATGTATTTATGTTTAAGAAAATATTCATATGTATAAAAATCAACTATTGTGACAATCCATATATTTATCTTTAAGACTCTATAAATCAATGTTTATAGACATTGGTTGTCCAAAAAAATACATAGATGTCTTCTTAATCAAGTTTATATGTTTTAAATCCAAAAATAGTATAAGAATCTATAATATTTTGTGTGATATTTACTTTTAAATACATACCCCTCTCTAAAATCAACATTGTGATATGGTTATTGAAACACCAAACCATGTATCTACCTTCATTGCTTACAAAACAAGATGCTCCATAACTTTCACAATACTAATCTAAATGAAATAAATTAATTGTTTATATAGAGAGAAAAATATAATCACTTAGTAATCAATTTAACAAAAATTTATTTCAAGTTTATGTGATTTCTTTTGTTGTCAGAGCTAGACTATTTTAAGCTCTATGTGGCATAATTTTTGTTCCCATGCATCATGTGAGAACTTTTATCCCTTAATTTTATTTTTAAATTATTGTGTGAATGTGGTTAAATTTCAAAGGGATAATTTAAAAAGAATAGAAATGAATTAATTTTGTTGATTTTATTTTGAATGAATGAAATTTGAATTAGTTAAGGTAGTTAGAGTTGGGAGGGTTGTCTCTCATGTCTTTTCAAATCTTGATTTTGGTATAAATGTTTTTTTGTTTTTTGTTTTTTTTCTCTCTCTCTCTAGCATTCATTGTTTTTCATGTGTTATTATGTGAATTTATTATTGTATGTTCTTGAGTGTTCATAGCTTGAGCTTAGGCTAATTAATTTTGTGTGATTATTTGTGCTTTGCCGTGAAGGCAATTGTGTATGTGTTAATTAATTTAGTGTAATTGATATTTTTATAAATGTAAGTGAAGTTTGGAGAGTAACTAAAATTATTAATCATTGTGGAGGATAATTTTTGTGTTATTACTTGTCATTCTTTGAGTGTTATCTGTGAAGGATAATGCATTTTAATATAATTGAAGCTTTATTGTTGAGTGTTAATTATGAGGAATGAATTTATAAATTGATTCTTAATATCTTTGCCGCGGGAATTGGAGAGATAATTGTTGGTTATTGATTTAGAGTGTAAAGAGAAATTTGTAATTGCTTAAAGAATTAATTGTTCATTTTAACAGAGTTATATTGTGAGATCATTTATTGTAATCCTTTGTAGTTTTTGTTGATAAAATTGAGTGATACAAATAATTTTTCTAACTAGAAAATTAAATTGTACTTTGTTGTGGAAACAAGTTAAGAGTGCAAATTTTTAATTAATTATCATAGTGTTTTGTGGTTTAAGGAAAGAGCCAGTTGGCCAATTGATTCATGATAATTGATTTTTAGTATTAATTGTTGATTGATTAATTGTGAGCAATTTAGAACACATTTAGATTTGATTTTCATTGGAGAGAATAACCGAAGAGTATTGTGTGATAATTTTGAGAGTTTAAATTTGTGAATAATTATTAAGGAAGCAAACTTCAAGAGAATTTGTAAGGCAAATTAATTACGTAATCAATTAACAATGAATGTAGGGAATTAAATTAATTTGAAGCATTATGGCCGAGAGGTTGTGAGATTAATAAATTAATTAATATACATAGAGTCAATGCAAATATTGAATTACAACATGTGGAGATGAAGTGAAGGAATTTTACCGGTCCTTTGGGACTGGTTGACTTAGGTTTCTTGATTAAATGAAGAATAATTTTAAAATATAAGTGATGATTGATGATACGGAATTTAGCCGGTTACAAAAGACTATTGATGAAACGACTGTCGTTGTGATAACTTGATTTTAAACTCAAGAGATTACCGATTATTGCTTATTGCTTATTGATTCATCGACCATTGAATTGCTATGAGAAGCATAGAATAATGACAATTGCAAACAAATATTGTTGATTGACTATCGATTATTGATTATTGAGTAGCTATGCTATTAAATTTACCTATTGATATGATCATGTTGAACATGTGACTATTGATTTTGTAAATTGCTAAAGTATATTAGTGCTTAATATTTTCTTGTATGGTTGAAATTTCAGTTGAAGGCCAAGAATTTATGTCGTGGATAGAATCCCTATTACAACTAATTGTGGATTTTGGCAATTTAGAAATTGTTAATGTTGTAGTGGTAGTATCCTATAGTGGTTTTCTTTAGTTTTGAACTTTGGAATTTTGAGTTAGAAGATATCAAAAAACAAAAAACAAAAACAAACTATGAAATAATTTGTTATACCTTGTGTGTAGTTTTTGTATTCCCATTGAAGTCAAGTTATTGCAAGTTATATTTTCAATTTCATTTCACCATAGATTGTTGATACATTCCTTTGTATGCATTTTACCTTGCAGTTGTACAATTTTAAATTTAAATGTAATGATTATTTTTTGTATTAGTTAAGTTGACAATTGTTAAGTGACTATGGATTGACTATTTGTCAAAAGCAACCATTGATTAATGACCATTGCTAAATGACGATCGAAAATGAGTATTAACATTGTGGATATTGTTTTACAACAATCGAATTTGACTATCGATTTCTATCCATTTATTTTTGACATTGTTTGAGAAGATAGATTCATGGACATAGTGGGATAAAACCTAGAAATTGCTAATTGACGGATTACTAGTGTAAGGAAAGTAGAAGAAAACTACTTTATCCCAACTTCTAGTGACATAACCATTGAGACCAATAACATGTTTGAATCCTAAAAGAAAGAGAGATTTACCTACAAAGTGACATTAGCTAATTAAAACACTAAGCTAATTTGAACTTTCCCCCCTGAACAAATCTTTTTGGAATTGCCTTGGTTTTGTCTTAGAAAAATTATACTACACATCAATTTAAATAAAAAATTATATTCTTGAAAGCTAATTTGTATTCTATTTTCATTTTTAAATTTCAAAAAAATCATGCCAAAAATTGAATTAAAGGAACATTTGGGACTTACTACTAGGACAATGCTAAAAAAAACTTAATTAGAACACCCCATATTATGGTAGTAAATAAAATGTCTAAAAGATTAAACTTCAATTAAACTTCATCTCTATAATTTGAATCTTGCATTGATTTAGAATGGGGTGTTAAAGACAATTGCTGACTTCAAATGACCAATGAACTTTACAATTTAAACTAAAATAGCAATCATAAATTGAAGTTCATGAAAAGCACTCAATAACTTCAACAAAAAGAGTTCAAATTTCATTAATTTATAATGAAAAAAACAATTTTGGTTTTAAAACTATTGTAAATGAAGAACTTAATTATTCTAGTTTTAATAATTATTTTGTTGTGTAGGTAAGCACATTCATTATGATTCTCTCTCAATTGCATCTTCTATCTATGTTTTTTCTTAACATATCAATCTATTAATTTTGACTACATATGTATAGATAGAAGATGTAATTGGTAGAGGGACATATTAGAAATTTGTACCTTTGTATTGCCTTGTCTCTTGTTTAGAGTTAGATTCTATGGCATGGATGTGTATCTTATAATCAACAACAAAAATTTATTGGTCTTTTGCCAATATTATATAGTTAATTAGAATGTGCAACTTTACTACCCATATTTTTTTAATAATCGAGTGATATTTGGTCACTATAAAAAAATATTTTAAATATCAAAAAAATTAAAATTAAAAATTAAAAATTAAAAAAATAATTATATATATATTTTTTATTTTTATTTTTATTATTTATTTTTGATAGTGACCAAATATCACTCGATTTTTAAAAAACTAAGTTGACTAAGCTTTGCATCTTGATGTAAAATATTATTACAAAGACAATGCCAACAAGATGTAACTTTCTTGAATTTGCTATATAAGAGGAAATTATTTTTATAACTTGATTTTTACTTCAAATTCTCTAATGACTGCTCATGTGTATAAACAATAGAGTTGCATCAACAAAATAGAGTTTGAATCAATACATTGCAAATTTTAGAATAATACCAATTGCATCTAATATTGCCCTTGATTCTACTTAAGCATCAACAAATAGCACTAGTTTACAATTCATATATTTAAAGCTTTGTTAGCAAAATAATGTAGAGTCTATCAATCAAATAGGACACAAGTTTCCACAATTTACCTTTGAATTGTATAAAACATACTCTCTATGAAAAGGTGTATGAGGTTATTTTTTAGAATAGTGATGATAATTTATAAAACAAGTGCAATACAACATATCTTCAATGCATGTTTCCATGCAATTACTATGGACTTCACTATACTATTTAATTCAATTAGTATGCCTAGAAATAATAACACTAATTCTCAATGAATTAGAAATTGTGCAAAAATTTGCAAGGTAAATTGGTATAGAAGTTCACAACATATTAAGTGAAACTGATACAATATGGTTTATATTATCTTAGGCTATCTCAAATACTATTATAGTCATTCATCCTTCATATATATTCTACCAACTTTCATATATATTCATCCATTATATTCATCTAACTCATTCAAATCTTCACTCTAATTAGATCATGTTCATTAATATTAGTGTGAAGACTAAATTGCAATATCAAAATTCTTACACTAATTAAATTAACTTATGAAGTTGGTTTAGTTGATTTCCATTTGAAAACTTGAATTAAATGAAGACTTGATCATTCTTGCTTCTAAGCATGAAAACCACCAAAGTCAAAAGACATCATTTTTTTTTATAGAAAATAGAGGCAAATTCTAGAACAATAATCCTTACATTATATAAAAAAACTGAAGATGTAGTTATGCTTTATAGTAAAAATATCTTCTAACCCCTAAAGTCCTAAGATTTATTTTCCATCAGAAAATATTTAAAATTGCCATTTTTATTGCAAAAAGAAAAATCTTTTAAAATTATTCTTTCATATATCTAAAAAATAATCTTACAATAGACTAGTATGAAAATGTATGGAAGAAATTTCAAAAACTTTGACCATGTAGATTGCAAGATATTTGCATTTGAAGTGAAGAAAATAGAATTTTTCTTACCTTCTGCGATTACATTATAAGACTTTGAATCTATTTAGTGAAAAATTCTTGCACTACAGATTTTTAATTGAAATCTTCGTATGCTAAAGGATTGAACTGAAATTCTACAAAAAAAATTCAAAAAAAGGAAACTTGATTTTTATTATTTAACAAATTGTTAAAAAAAAGTAAATTTGAGATAGAAGAGGGATGTAAATCATTAATGGCTCTAAGATGGAATTAAAACACACTCATTCCATCTATGAAAACGTTCTAACAAACATAATAAACCTTGTAGAACTTTTTTCTTTGTGAAAACTTTAAAAATTGAGTTAAAAAATGAATCCAATACATTATTTCCTCAAGAAGATGTTATGATTGCCCACAAAACAAGAAGCTTCATAACTTTCACATCACTAATCCAAATGTATTAATCAAATTTTTCCATATAGATAAAAATACAATCTATAAAATAAAAATTCATTTCACCAAAAGCTAATGTGTTAAAAAAAATTCTAAAAATCACAATGAAAATTGAGATCAAGTAAGAATCTACTTGAAATCAATTTTGTCCTTTGTAGGGACAATAAGACTTTAGGATTTAAATCCAATTCAATCATTCATATTGTAATTTTTCTTTGCTCCCCTATAAATAATTTTAACTAGTAATCAATAGAAGAAGTTTTACTATTCAAGACAAATTGCACTCTTATATAGTAAATAATTGTATTTAGTAATGAATGGAATGAGTTCTACTTTTCCAAATAGTTAATTGCACCCCTATAGACTCAATTCTTTCAATCTTTTTCAAACATTGGTGGTATAAAATAAGAAAGATAAAGGTTAGAAGTTGAAAGTTGTATAAGAAACACAATAAAATATATCCCACTAAATTAATTACAATCTTCCAAATTCAAATAAACATTTAATTTTAAAGTATTGAAAATTTTCAAGATTCATTTGGTAACTAAAAAAAAGATTGATTATAATATAGTATGAAATTTAATATGGATTCGTTTTATTTGAATTTTGAGTTTTATGCTTTGTTTCATTCCATCTTTTTCATTCATGTTCATAATAAATTAAGATTCAATAATTTAAGAGGGCTTTGAAATTGAATATTCATTTGAATACATTTCAAGTTGTTTCTCATCCAAGGTTGAACCTTTGATTTCTCAAGGCACATATTTTATCATCAAATAAACTTCAAAGTTGTATAAATCTTTGAAAAAAAAAAATTGGGGGTGCATTCTTAGTTTAACACCCTTTAAAGTCTATTTTGTGTATCAAAATATGATTTTAAGAAAAATATTCATGAATATTTTAGTATTAGAGGTTTAAAGAGATGAACCTCAAATACACTAAATCTTAAGGAGGGTTGCTATTATGTGAGTGTAGGAGTATGAGCTCGTAAGCTTAAAATACTATACACCTACGTTATAGATGTATATATTATAGAAACCATCTATGATTATAGGGTATATATGTTACAAACACCTATATTATAGGTGTTTATGACACATACACCTTCTATAGTGTGTGATATATATATTATAGGTACATGTATTGTAGGCTCAATACTCACAATCTTGCATTCTTGGGCTCACATACTAGCACTGTGGATCTCAAGGGAAAATTTACATTAGAAATTCATTTAAAATTATTATATAGTAGACTTTGAAAAACCATAAACTAATTATGATTATGCATGTTATGTCCTTTAGCTTCATATCTTTTTATGAATTCAATTTTAGATTAAACATTTAAAAAGTGAATTGAAAGGTATCAAATTATTTTCATAGTTTTAACATCTTCTTGATCAAATATTATATTATATTATTTTAATCCTTAAGTGATATTGTTGTGTTTTCTTTTTTGATGTGATTTATGGTATGTCTAGTTCAAATTCATATGATTAATTTTTTTTGCATTGATAATATTAATTAAAACTTAAACTTCTTGTTTAATTGTGAATAAATTGCAAGAAGCTCAAGAAAGGCTTAGAGCATTTAGGGGTTGAAATCAGATGAATACACCATCAACTTATAACCTATATTTTACTTATTCTATGCCTAAAGTTCAAGTTGAAAAAAAATCAAGTTCATGGAGATTCAATTAGTTTCAGATGATGGGATGTATTCCATTCATTAAAAAAATTTCTTACTCGTAGGAGATCAAAGGAAAAAATACAATGCTGGAACTTTAAATTAAACTTGAAGGATATTTCTAAGAGAATGTTTCCATGTGACCTTTTATTCTTACATTTTTGTAAGAATAAGGTACTTGCATGTACACTTTTATTTTTCCTATTTGTTAGAGAGATGAGAGGTTTTCTAAAGAAAATGAGACATCAAGAAAGTGTGGCAATGTCTTCCAACTTCATAGGTACTCTTCTTTGTTTCTTAAATAAAAATGAGTTGTCAATGGTCATTGTCTCTCTCTTTCCTTGCAAAACTTTTGATATTTAGATAATCTTTAGAAAACTTTTTTTAATTTGTTCTTGTTTGGTGAGCATATACAAGTTACTCACCTACTTTTTTTCCATGATTGTGTGGATGGGTCTTCCCTTCTACCACCCACTTGTATAAATAGCCTTGTTTTCTCATATCAATATATTCACTATAATTGGCTTTTTAAGCCAAATATGATATAGTATGTATGGCATATATATTGTATATGATGTATTGTGCATGTTGTATAATATATGGTATATTTTGTATAGCCTATTATGTATGGTATGTGTATATCTAAGTTATTATCACAAAACTTGTGGACATCTCAGTTGACGTCTTAAAAAACATCTAAATGTCTAAATTGATTTCTAAAAAAGTGAGACATATTCATTAAGCATGTTCAAGAAGATGTTGTTTGTATGTTTTCATATCCATGTAGATATGCCATAATACATGGTGGATGCTACATGATGTTCAAATAAATTATTCTCGTGTCACTATTGACATTCCAAAAAAATATGCACGTTACAAAAGACGTCCAAATTGACAAGATCCAAGATGCAATGTGTTGATGACATCAACAAAGGCCCAAATGAAAAAGTTGTTGATGTGGCACTACCTGTCCCACTAGTGCTAATATTGAGGTCAAGTGGTAGCCACATGACAACTTTTCATGGCCTTCTAAGACCATGTTTTTTGAGATGTCTTCCAAAATTTCCTTGAAATTAAACCATGTTTTTTTAAAATTTTCCATGTTTTGGGGGATGTTCAACTTGACATATTTTCTTAAACATCCTTGTTAACATGGTTGACATCCAAATTGATGTACTTACCATATTTTTTTACTTGTTACAAAAAAAACACATATCTTATAGTATTAGAAAAAAAATCTATCCACCTCATAAAAGGCTTATGAAGGTGAGACTAGAAAATGAGAAAGATAGATGCCATCTAAGAGAGTGAAAAATATTGTAGTAGAGTACATCATTCCTACACCAATTAGGAAAAAAAATCTCCCAAATTATATCCTTGCAGTCATCACTACAACATTTGAAGAAGGTGAGAATATGTTTGTGTATCTCCATCCTAGAAAATATTATACTTTCAAGACATCTTTATTTTAATAGGAGTTTTTTGAAGAAACATACTCTTAGATTTAATTCAAACTAAACAAAGTTTGTTTTTTCTTAGGTAAACTTGCCCCTAGATCCTCAAACACATATACATTCTTTTTTTCAAGTATTACATGGAAGAAAATATCAAATGTCATTATAAAAACAAATTGTTGATAATTATGATATAAGATTAAAAAATATCCATTCTAGATTGATAAATGTTCTTCAAATAGAATATATCTTACATATTTTGATTTTTTTTCTAAAATTCTGAAAAGTTCAAAACTGAATTTTTTATGTTAAATATCTTTCCATTATCTATAAAACAACATTCTACATATTGACTATCATCTTGTATTCTTGTTTATCTCCTAAAGTTCTTGGACTATGTTTCTACTAAAAACACTTCAAAACTGCCATTTTTAGTGCAAATACCAAGTTTTAGAAGAAAAATACTTTTGGACACATGTAACTGTAGGATGTTGTAGTAAATTAGTTGGAAAAGATGTGGAAAAAATTTCAGAAGAATCCACCATGTGGATTATAAGATATTAGCATTTGAACTTGCATAATTCATTTTTTTGACCCTGCTGAAAACCAGGCAGCTGCGGTTCAAAGGGTCAAATTTGTATGAAAAAATGGCCAAAATGGTTGTTCTTCTTTGAATTCTTTCTTAAAGACAAGTTGGTTACATGCTTGAAAAATCTCAAATCATTTGGAATTGTACAACATATAGGAATTAAATAGTAAGTAGAAAGAAGTAGTGAATCATGTAAAATACTAAATTTTTAAGAATGTAATTATAGAATTGAAAAATGACAATCCCAAAGGTTGTAATATTGTGATAAACAATGTACATCCTAGGATTTTATTTTTTTCCAAAAATATTAAAAATTGAGTTAAATAAACAATTTCAAAGTTTTCTTTTTATAGTAGACAATCCATAACTGCCTGCAAACTAAAAACTCTCATAGCTTTTGACTCATTGATTGAAATGGGATGATTAAAAGCTTTTCTTGTATATATAAATGTAGAAAATCAATTTCAAATTTTTATTTCTGAAAAAAGGAATTTTTTTTAATCTGCCCAAACTGCCTAGTTATGGAAAAAAAAGTAATGTATTAGGCCATAACTTTTGATTCCTATTTCCAAATGTCATGAAATTTAGTGCATGTGATAGATATTCCTTGTCCCCACCTTCTATTAAAATTTCAGCCCAAAATATGTAAATATTTAGTCACATGAACCTACCCAAAATTTCTATATAGCCAAAAAACACATGTTGGTCTTATAGGGGTTATCAAAACAAAACAATAAAAGAAATTTGAGTAAATATCAATCTACACAACCAAATTTATATGTAAATATAATCAAATATTTTAAATGTTTATAATTTTTTACTTTGAATTTAAAAATCAAAATTTCTTATAACTTTTCTAATATTTTTTTGTTTTTGCCCCAACTTGGGTATGTAGAGGGCAACATGATTTTGTTTTCAATATCTCAACCCCCCTATCTCCACAACTTCTGCAAGCTTTTGGAATTCTTGATATCTTTTGGGTGAGCTGGAGAAATAGCTATGCAATAGAGTGCATAAGCCCTCAAGCTTATGATGCAACGGCAAGTTAGAGAAGGCCTCAATTGCCAAATTTGTTCAATGTGCCATACATGTTGTGAACTCCATGTTGTGAACTCCGATTGATGTTGTAAGGAGCGACCTTCTCAACCAGTTGTAAGGTGACACTCTTCGGGAACCCTGAAACACTGCAGCACTTCAACCCCGAAGGAGATGATCTTCTCTGCCATCTGATCCTTAGAAAGTTCTCCATGGTAAGACAAGGCCTAGTAAATCATATCATTGATTATATGAGCAATAGGGGCCTCTACGACACAGCCCAGTTGTAGTAGCATGGACATATGGTCAAATATTTGAGGGAGGTATATATGTATAGACAAGTACTATACAAATTGGTAAATAGTGTTGGGTGATAATTAGTGTTTTTTTACCCCCAACACTATTTTCCAACTTATGTGTAAATAGTGTTGGGGCATTTAACTCCTGCCATCAAACTTTGGTGCTTCCTTGGACAACTCTACTTTTTGCTATCCTTCTTTGGAAACCTTAGTTTTTGTCTCTAGTTGTCAAACTTTGGCTCTTCCTTGGGAAACTTTATTTTTGTCTTCTTTCCCTAGAAAACTCTCTTTTGGCTTGCTTCCTTGCCCCACTCTTCCCTTCTCCAATGCCTGCCTTGAAGAGATTGTAAGGGGAGGTGAAGAGCTCTCTGGGTCCATCACTCCTTTCCCAATAGGGTGTGTATGGTATGTGTGTGTGTTATACTCCGTGATTTCCCAACTCAAATTCAAACGCTCCCGCTGCTATCTTTTTCTCCCAGTTTCTATCTTTTTGATATTTAACTATTTTTTTCCTTGTATTTTTGGCCTATAACTAGATTTATTATATTGTATTTTTGGTTGTTGCTATATTTAGCAATTTATACATATACTATGAAAAATTTTAACATTTCAACATGTCATTGTCTATTTTAGCATTTAGCATTTCATTGTCTATTTCAGAATTTCATACACTAATTTTTTTTCCACCATTCTAGCTTCTATATTTTGTTCCCATCTAACACTAAATGCACTCTCATAAAAATGTTGAAATGACCAAATTTTACTATAGAGCTAAAATAGTGTTAGAATGGATAAATAATGTTCTAACACTAACCTTACAAATCACAATTACTATTACTATTGACAATTAGTGTATCCGACATTATTTACCAATTTTAATCTATTGGTTGTTCTATGGCCGCCACCACTTCATCTACCAATACATACTGCAATGAAGTGGACCGTCTGCAGGTCGAGTTCCCACACAATCTGAGAATATTGTGTACATGGACTCCGTGAGTTTTCATTTTGAAGGCCCACTCCAATACTTGGAATGCTTAGAACATTCAAGTGGATCAACAAATCCCAAGCGCCTCCCATAGTCACACATGGGACATCTTTAATTAAGAATTTGCGAACATGGAACAGGATATTCATGTGCACAAGTTGTCTCTGCTCTGGGCAAAGTAAATGTGCTCATTTTGGACATGTTGGTTGCTACCAAGGTTGTAAAACTCGTTGTGTCTCATATACATCACTAGAGAAAATTTTGGGCCTCTACAAGACCCTTTGACTCTGGACCAGTAGTCAAATGTGACTAAATAAAAAATAATTTTAAAAATGTATATTTTTTAAAAATTTAGTCAGATGATTGCTAGTCCATAGTTAGACAAACTTCCCGAGGCCCCATTTTTCTCTACTGAGTGCCTTTCTCTTTCCTGCATGTTTCTACAAAGAATCGATCTTGGAACAAGATGTTTGGCCCTACTTTCAATGTTACTGCAACCCTTATAGCAGACTTGCATAAATCAGCCATCACTGCCCACCACAACCTCGGCCTATGGCAACTTGGCTACCTAGGACTCCTAGAAGTGTCGATTTTGGTCATACATTGTTTTGCGTTTTGGGGCCAATTTGTGACTAGCTAATGCGGAGGCCAGATCTAAACACCATATAAGGCTCAGATGTCTTTGGTAGTGTGGAGATCTTTGATAGCAGCACGCACTGGGAGCCACTACTTGAATACGGTGCACTGTAGGTAGAGCCCACCTGTGATGCAATGGCGTGTGATTCAAGCTGTAATCCCACATCTGCCTGCAATTCAAATTGAATCATTAGTACAAAAATTAATTACCACCCTCCAGCAACAACTACAATCCCAAACCCCCAAGAAATTTACAAACCATCACCCTTAGCCCAAGAAGATGCAAGCAACGTCAATGAGAATTGAAGAACACAAGAGCATGAGAAGTTGAGAAAACTACCTTGAAGCTACCCTCAAGAATGCTTGCGCTCCCAAGAAGCATTGACTGGCTCCGTCCATTGAAGCATGGCTCCACGCTTCATCCTCCACAGTAAATGCAAAAACTAATCTACCTCCGAGAGTGAGCACTACCGATGAAATGCGATCACTAAGTTTGTAGCATGCACACAATTGTGATGCAATCTAATTTCGAAAGTCAATTGCAAAGGCTGACAAGTACTGTAGTGTTGGGCAACAATCAGAAATCGATAGGAAATAGACATGAGTGTGTTGAATGAAAGCAACAAATAGTGATTCTACAAAAATAAAAATAAAGGCTTTAGTGATTTGTTAGGAAGATTCGACGACATCATGCAATGGTAGCAGAAGTCACTACTAGAAAACGTTGGAATTTCAATAGATTTTTGTTGATTCAGTTGTGTTGTTCTGGTCACTGTACAACAGAAATCTGTTAAATTAACAAATTTCTGTTGTATAGTGACTGGAACAATGCGACCGAATCAACAATCTAGCATTTTCTAATAGTGAGTGCAGGACGCAAGCGGCATGCGAGGTGAATGATAACAACAAAAAAAGCTACGTTATTGAAGGCGGCAACAATATGCCTAAAAAAAGGACGTTGTAGAGCCCTTGTGGCATCTGGGTATGGTGAAATATATGGATTTATACCCCTTTTGTGTGTGTACACTTTGTCAGTGCCTTAGGTTGGTAAAATATTGGCAAATTTTTTATTTTTTGTTTTTATTCTTTCTCCCTTTGAAACACATGGACAATTTTTCATTGAATGAGGAAAAGGTACAAAGAACCAAAGGAATAAATCCTTCAGTTGGGAGCAAATTTTTGTTTGAGATTTTCAACAAACTATATTTTTTAAAAACATCAATCAAACTAAGGAAACAAGTAGGTAGCACCTCAGCATAGTAACCTTCATGGACATCTGTGGCCGACCAAAAGGCTAGGCTAGGGTGAACTGACCCCCTCGCTCAACCCCAAGTTAAAATGCTGAAATTTTTTATTTTCCACACACGAATGTGTTTGCAAATTCTAAATTCATATTTGCAATTAAAAATCCCAAATTAGCTAGGGGGATGAAGTGAATAATTTAATTTAGCACAAAATTGAGGGTCTTTTTTTATATGCACCTCTAGAATGATTTGGGGAGACTAGCGAGGGGTTAATTTACTCTAGCCAAAAGGCTACAAGTAGTACAACATATTGGCAAATTTTTTGCCAGGATTATAAAGGAGTTTAAAAAGAAGAGCCCATGAACTCTTATTTTAAATTCCAATTATAAACTCAAATTGTTCAATGTGAACACATGCAAAATATAGTGACAATAATAAGATCCACTTCTTTTTTTACATATTTAGCATGCTGAAAAATAGGTGTATCATATATTCACGGAATATAATTCTATTATTTTTTTTGAATTGATTCAATGACCTTCACTCATCCAAATAGATTTTGGGATTTCCCAATTTCTTTGACTTGGCTCCAATTCCATTGCCTCTTATCTTTGATTATATTCTTAGCCCATGATTAATACGCTCCCTAATTTCAAATACATAAGCAATTGTCTACAAAGATTAATCTCTAAGCATTTGCACAAGTGCTCATACCAATGGCATGTTAAGTCTAAGATGGACAGCTCATTGAACCCACCTTTGCCTTTGCCCAATCCTTACCCGGACACACCATCAACGCCCTTCAAATCTAAGACATTCTAGTATCATAGTTGCCTAGAGTCTTAACCTTGATTTTTAGAGATATGTGATAGTGACTTAACACCAAACCTTGGCCAAATCCATGTTTATTATTGAACAGTAGAACATGGATAGACTTAGAGCCTTGCCATATCCATGATATAGTCCAAGTTGAGTTTTTAACAAAAAAAAAAGAACTAAACTTGGGCATATTGAAAGATGAGTACTTAGGTGTCAAACTTGGTGCTTACTATGTTAGCCCATTCCAAATTTTCCACTTGGCATTCCTCCGGTGGAAGATTTCATTTAACCTAGCTGCATTATATTTTGTAAAGGGCACATATGAAGAGTGCTAGTAGGCTTAAAACCAACTCCATATAACATTGAAAAATACAATTTTTCAAATTTAGCTCAGGCTTTTAAATTATATAAAAGTTTAAATTTTGTAAATTTTCATTACAAGGGACTAAGTGTGATTTCTATCAATGTAGAAAAATTTTGAGTTTATTCATAAAATGTAATTTTTATAACTTTTACATCCCCAAATGATAATGAATTGGTAAATAAAATCTAAAGCATCCATGCACTCACAGTTTTTAAAGAAGATCCATGTGGAAATAAAAAAATAGTGTGGAAAATTCTAAAGTAAATATCTTAGACTATTCTTTTCTTTGTACTACCAGCAATGATGGAAAATTCTAAAGTAAATATCTTAGACTGTTCTTTTCTTTGTACTACTAGCCATGACTAATTGAAGATTTTGCAAAATTGCACTATTGCAATTTCAAAATCTTAAATTCTTTGACATTATGAATATTAAATTTATATTAGTATTTAAAAATTTGTAATCATCTAATTATAATTTGTAAATTTTTTGCCAATAAATTTTTTCAATTTTCAATTATGAAAAAAATAGGACTTTGCTACACTTTGGACTACCAACAACACCCATTGAAGAATGAAAATTTTACGGCCTCATTTTTGACACAATAGACCTTGGCAATGGAAATTTGACCTTCATACAAATGTGAGAACTTGGAAAGAAAAGTCATTGCAATAAGTTGCCTTTTTGAAGAGAACAAGAATGCAATGAAAAAATGAATTTGAACAAAGCATGAAGTAAAACACAATGGACATGACGAAGTGAGTTGATTACATACACTAATGAGTAAAGCGTCAACGAAAGGAACTGATCATCCTTGAAGGTTAAATTTTGCATTCTCAACAATTGTGTGCATTAGTTTCTTTACAATTGTTAACAAAAGCATTTGCAAAATAATTGGTATGATTTAAATTTTTCTTAAAGATAATAAACATACAATCTTTTTGAAAATATAATTTTTATTTAAATCAATATACAGGAGTAAGAATTATGATAGACAAATTTCAAAATAGTCAAACTTTGGTACCAAAAAAATCACATAAAGTTGTCATAAATTTTTGTTAAATAAATTTTTTTAGATTGTAATTTTTTCTATATATAGAAACATTGAATCATTTCATTTAGATTAGTATTGTGTTATAGAGAATCTTCTTTTGAAGGCAATCATAGCATCATATCTAGAAATTAATTGAGTTTAGATCATTTATAAACTCAATTTTTACAGTTTTTTTTTATTTTTTTTGCACAAAGATATGTTTTTCAAAGTTCAAAAATCCTACACTATACTGATGGACGTACACTTTATAAACTACTCACTGTAATTCAAAATTCCTTTTACTCAAATGAATCAACTGAATTTCAGCCCTCTCAATTCCTCCAATAATACTATTTCTTGAGAAAAAATAATTTCAATACATTGTAATTCTTTTGGTAACTGATGTTAATACTAAGTAAACCACAATCATACATAATCAAAGACATACATAGAAACACCCTGATATGAAAGCCAACAAATGAATAAAAAGTACCAAGAATATAATACAGTAATGGATTACGAATTAACCTCTTAAAGGTTTTTGACTATATTTTCACAAAAAACACTCCAAAATTGCAATTTCTAGTACAAGTGCCAAATTTTAGGAGAAAAAAAAATTTGGACTCATATAACCATAGGATCTAATAGGACATTGGTTTGAGAAGATTTAGAAAAAAATTTAGAAATTTCCACCATGTAGATTGTAAGATACTAGTGTTTGAATTGACAAAAATCTTTTTTTGGACCATGCAAAAAAACAAGTAGTTGTACTTCATAAGGTCACATTTCTCTGAAAAAATGTCCAAAATGGTGGAGCTTCTTTGGATTCATTCTTTAAGGCAAATTGACTACGTGTTAAAAAAAATTTAGATCATTTAGAATTGTATAGCATAAAAGAAAAAATAGTAAGTAAAAAGAAGTAGAAAAATTAAAATACTAAATAGTTAAGATTTTAGTTATGGAATTGAAAAGTGCCAGTTCTTGCAAATATTATGTTGTCTAAACAATCTAAATCCTATAATTTCATTTTTTTCAAACATATTGAAAGTTGAATTAAGTAAAAGACTTCACAATTTCTTTTAGAATAGAGAATATATAATTGCATGTAGACTAAACTCCCCATAATTTTCATCTCATTAATCCCTCAATGCCTAGGGCTTGTTTGAGTTTAAAAACATCATCGTTTTTGAAGTATTATAGTCCAAAATGTCACTAAGGTATAGAAATCTCAACCATACAATCTTATATTGTACGTGTTGTAGATAACGTGAATCAAATTTGTAGCCATGTACTATACATATAGCAAGATTAAATTTTAGTATAGAAAAAGGATGTTGAATTCATCCTATTAACACATCTGGAGGTGAAACTTGATTATTAAACCTATTCAAATGAAAAAGATTTGAAATTTAAAATGCAAAAAAACCAACATACAAACACATTGGTGAAAGGGAATATCAATCAATGCACTCACTAAGTTTGCAAAATGACTTTGAAATGTCAAAAGAATAGCAAGAAAAGCTACAAAAAACACATTTAAGGCTAAGCCTTCTTCTACTAAAATGCTTCTCAATCACTCATAACTTCTTAAATTGTTATGAAATTTTAAAGTACAAACTAGACTAATATACACAACTTTTATTAGAATCAAACACTATGTAAAGAAGAAATAGTCCACCAAAGTTCACCATAATCCAAATATGTCTGGATTTTGAACTTTGAATTACTACCAAACATTCAAAACACCTTGGATTGGCATGAAAATTTTACCATAGTAACTAGACTTTAAGAGATTATAGTCCCATTATTTTATTTTATTTTATTGAAAACAAACATTAGATGGACATACAAGCCTCCAAAGTTGCAACCATCTAAATTCATTTTGGTAAACTCAAAGAGCATGTGAACTTTGAATAGCTTTCAAAAAATCATTACAATATGGATTGATCTGAAAATTTTACCGCCTAAACAAAAATAGAGAATATAGATTTTCCAACAAGTTTTATTGAATTTAGACATGAAATGCAAAAGTTATAGCACTTCAAATTAGACTTCTAGACTATGTGAGGATACTTTTGGTCCCCTTGGTAGCAAGGGGTTAATCAAAATGGAATGATTCCAAACTATATATATATATATATATATATATATATATATATATATATATATATAATATGAAAAATCAATTTCAAATTCTTTTTTTTTAAGAAACAAATTAAAAATAATATTGAGCTACCTAGCCTACCTAACAAGCCATGGAAATTACATTCCATACAATAACTTCTTAACTATATAGGGATTAAATTGAATTGAAAATAGTGTAAACAATGTAATGCAAGATATAAATTCTAGAAGGAGAACATTGGGCATTAGTCTTTTAGAATTGTAGTTGAATTCAAACAAAGGATACCCTAGAAAAGTTGGAGCAAAAAATTAAAATTTTATTACTTTAATATAGGGTGTGAATTGTAAGAGTAATGGAGGCTATAACCACTACAAAAAAAATTGTGTGTGAACCAACATGATAATAACCTCATATATATTGGTTAGGATGTTTTGATTCAAACAACAATCAACAAAAATATGTTGACTTTATTTTTGACTTTGGTCAAATTTAAAAATATATTATTATTCAAAAATCCATCACATAGGTTGTGACATAGGTAGAATTTGCCACATCAACAACCGCTATGCAAGAAAGGTCACTAATAGAGTTCAAATCCACAATCACATACCACCATAGGGCATATTAATGCCAAAGAAGTAATTAATTTTTTTGAAGTCAATTATAACTTTAAAATTGAAATTTAACAAATTCAATCCTATATTCAAAATAGTTTAATAATTACTAAAATAAATCGTTGAATACCACTTACCTTGGTAGATGAAGAAATGAAAAGACAAAACCTTTATATGAGTGATGTGGTAAGAGGTAGAACAATTCATATAGGATATGTAAATTGGGATTAGTAGGAGCTCAACCATTCTTAGTTAAATTAGAAGTAGAATATATATTTTTAATTTGGAACTAAAATATTGTGGAAAATCAAGCTAAACTTTTTCTTTAAAAATTTGTTTGACATTTTGAGACTCCAATCAAAAGTTTTGAACAAATGTTAGAGAAGGATTGGAATGGACATTTCTTTTAAAGATTTCAAACTTCTTCTTTAAAATTTGTTTATAACTTTTCAAGATGAAATTTGACTTGATTTTATAGTGTTTTAAAGTTCAAAGTGTTTTGAAAAAAATTATACTATGATGCAAAATAAGGTCTAAAATTCTACTTCGAATACAATTCTTGTATTTTGACAATGAGCAGTCAAGCTTTCATCTTCAAATTATCCCATGTCCTTTGAGGATTCACAACAGACAATGGATTTTATTACACAACAACTACTTTATTCCTCTTTATCATTGTATGACAATAAAGTGTGTCCTTTACCTTGCCATCTAAGGTTGTCTTGATATATAGTAGCTGGTCATTGGACTTCATTTTGAACTTTTCTATTGAAATTGTACTTTTCAATTTTGAACAACATCTTAGTCATTTAATTTAATTTATTTTTGACAATTTCTCTTATCCATTTTATTTATTTTTTGGCTTCCTTTCAACTAATTGTTTTTTGACGACCTTCCTCTATGACTACAATATGTGGGAAAATGAAAATGATGTTTAGAAGATTGCCAAATCAACAAAGCCTAAAAAATAATTGTTGTAATCCACATAAATGCATTGAATTTCTATTGATTAGGGGCACATTTTCTTATAGTTAACTAAGATATGGTAGGAATCTTGCCTACCTTCTTAGGTTAAACATAGAATGTCTTCTATAAATAATTTAGACCTAACAACCTCTCTAGTCCACCTTTTAAACTTATTGTTGGAAGTCAATGTTTTTCAATCCCTATTTTCAAGTGTACAATCATTGACTTTAGCATTTGAGTGAACATAATGAAGAAGTATAGGATTCATCATGGGTAATTCAAAGTTACCTTGTTGCAAAAGGTCATTTGCTTTCAAGTTCTTACTTTTTATTGTTTTTCATGCTCTTTGTTGGAATTTATTGCAATTTAATTTTGTACATTAATTGAACTTTCCTAGTAGCTATAGAATAAGTTATCTTTCATTTTTACGCTTTGAATTATGTTGTATGACCATTAGAGATGATTTACAAGGTTATGAGCCAATAAGAAGAGTCCTGTTTAGAGTCAAGGGTATGCTTTGAGGTAGTTCGTTGCATAGATGTGTAGTTCAACTTTTAGAACTTGGAGGAGCAATGCCACATAGAAGATAGGATGGAGGGTTTTGATACCATTAGATCATGAATCTACGTAATTTGCAAGGTGGACCTTCATAACAATAATTTAGCCAAGAAGAAGAGAGTAGTAGACATTAGTCACAAACTAACAATGTTCTAATTGAGATTATTGGAGTTGTGGTACTATGAGTTTCCAATTTGTCACTTGCAACTCACTACTTTTTCTTTTTTCTTTGCAAAATTAAGTATAGTTTTACATGCAACCCTTCCCTCCCCCTTAAAGAGTGTAAAATCAAAATAGGTATGTTACCTACAAATATTGTATTTGATCATAGAAATAGTGTTTTACCTAAGGTAGATCCAAATCCCCTATGTAATTATGTAAGAATCCAAGAATTTGTACAAATTATAAATAAATTGTTCAAATGGTCTAAATCTACTATATATGTGACAAACCTAGCTAAATTGTTCTAAAAAAACTTATGTGAGAACCCAAAGTTGATTCCCAAAGAAAGGTTTCAATTTCCTAATCAATGTCCAAGTTTAATAAAAACCCTAATTGTTAGTCTACAAGTGTTTAGATCTTAAGACAAACCAATAGAGGGAATCTATGGCCAAAGTATGGTGTTTTAGGGCTAATCACAATAGAAACTCAATGGTGAAATTGGTTTGACAAGATTCATGTTCATGCGATGGATTCCCTAGATATTGATAATTAAAAGAGGGAACGGGATTTAATTTTCCTTTGACCTTTGTGCAAAACTAAAAATATGATCTTGCACATCTTTTGTAGAATTGAACCATGAGAAGTTCCATGAAATGTTTCAAAATTTTCTAACTTATAGATGATCCTCTTCCTAGTGGTCAACTACCAAAATCTATGATGGAAAATTTCTAGAGATTGCCTAGCTTGCATTAAAATCTCACTAAAAATTAAGTTAGATTATTTTACGATAATAACATGCTTCAACAAATTTTATGACATTCCAATAGTAAGAAGTACCAATATTGAGAAGATTTTCTAATTATAGGCAAATTTAAAGATTACGGCAAAGTAGACTAGCATTCTAAGAGTACATGAAATCAAAATGAGGATAAAGTTAGATCTTTTCTTACTTCCTCATATATAATGAAGAGCCTAGGCTAGTTACTTTTCACAAAAAGTCAATCTACGAAAGTTGAATTTATATCCCTTTTTGGATTTAAGGTGGCACTAGGTTTCGATGAATATAGGGTGAGAAGAGGGAATGCAATTTCTTTCACTTGTGAACATGGCCTTTTGAAGCCAATGGTGCAATTTGTTTGTGATTTGGAGTCTTCCTCTAAAAGTTAAAGTATTAAACCGGAGCGAAAAGTGAAAAAATGAAGATTAAGATGAAAATTCTAATTGATAAATTTACCACTTAGAAAATAAAAGGAGGTAGTTGCCTTGGAAACACATTGAAGTCACTTATTCTTCTCTTGAAACACCCTTATAGGCATTTTTTTGGCACTTGTACTCTATTGGATCCAATTTTTTGGATTTTAGCCATTTTTTTAGCCAAATTACTTAAACGGGTGTTTTAAGAAGCTTGTATGCTTTATTGTTGTTTTTCAAGCTTCATTTGGAGTGCATTATAGTCCCTTAAAATTTTGCTACTATATGTGATTTTTTGGCAAGTACTATAATTAACTTGTTTGTTCAAGAGTTTGTTACAATTTTGTACTAATCTTAGAACCACTTTGCATTGTAATTTGGTGAAGCCACTTGGAAAAGTCTCTAGTGCAATTTTTATTATTATTGTGTTGTACTATTATATGTTTGTACTAACTTGTGTATTATTTGAATTATACTAATTGTTGTTGTATTTATTTATGTATTATTCTAACATACGTTTTGTACTAATGTTTGTTGTAGTACTTTGATGTTCCCAAGCCTTCTAGTATCTCCCTTGTTTTTTTAGACAACAAAGTTTTGATTCTTAGAGGGTTTTTTTAATGTTAGTATTTTGGTGAAAATCCATAGACTACAAAGCATTGAACCCTTATACTAAAAAGTAGTAGAATCTTATGTGAAAACTAGACAACAACCCATTCTTGTTAGGAGATCTCCCACCAGGTCCAAGGATCTAAGATTCTACCAACTTTGTCATGCCTTTATCTCCTTTAGAGTGCCCAAAGTACCGTAGTGAGCAAGGGGTACTTTAGAAATGACTCCCTAAGCCTTGCAATAATCTAAGAAGGAAAAAATGAGAGACCTCTCAAGCAAAAATGGCACGATAGCGCCCAGGATTTGAAGATAATGGTAGTATGTCATACATTCTTTGAAATCTTTTGAAAAGATGCTTCTAATTGTCCAAAGAACTTGTGATTTGGACTAGTAAGCTAAAAGTTATGGTCATTCAAAGTTAAGGGTGTCTTAGTGACACCGGGACACTTAAGGGTTCCAAGGGGTAGCTTCTAGGGAATACTTCTTGAAATGACATACCATTGAAAGGTTGTAAATACAAGAAATCTAGAATGACAAGCATTACAAGGTTCTAAGCTATGAATCAAAAGTTATGGCCAAAGAGAGGGGTCATAGTAAAGGCAAAATGGCCTTACCTAATGAATCCAAACTTTTAAAGGGCCATAACTTTGTAAGAACTTGTTCAAATGGGACAAGTGAGTAGTCTATTGGCATTTACTCAATAATTAAATATCCAAAATGGACTTTCATGTGAGATTTAAAGCGTTGGTTGCAAAGTTATGCCATTTGGAAGTTCAGGAGTTCAAATGGTGACATAACTTAGTGATTTTGGTTGAAAATGGATGTCTTCCAAAACCCAAGTTATATGGCATTTATAGAAGGTACTATACAAGAGGTTGGTCTCTCTCCTAGCTCCTTTTTGGAGCCTTGGTGAGTCCCAGTGACTCAAGGTTGATGATGGAACTTCTACACCACCTCCAAGGCACCATAGGACACTTGAGTGTGTGTCGTGTGGCATTGATTGGAGGAAGTTCCACTCTTTGTTAGGTCACTATTGGTGTATTCCAAGTTGTGAGTCCCAATTAGCCTTGGTAAAAGTAGCCAATACACAATGGGCTAGCATGGAGTGGGTGACAGTCAAAGGCGGTTAATAGTGTGGTAAGTAGTGTCACCATAGGTCCTAGCTCATTAAAATGGAAGTTCTTCCCCATATTACTAAGCATTATGCCTGATGTCATGAGTGGAATGTGTGCTAGTAGTCCCAGAAACTGAAACTTAGCAAGGTGAGCTAGGAATAAGAACTAATGTTGTGGATGCATAGCATGTGTAGTGTGAGTTAGTTGTCACCGAAGTAAAGTTGGAAACAAAGCATAGTGAATTCATTAAGTAGTGAAGGACTATCTTGAGTAATGAAGTGTCATTTGGCCGGCGACAAACTTACCATTGATATGAGGTCCAAACTTAGCTCACAATAGCTTAGCTCACTACTATAGATTGTTGTTTATTATTTTTTTAATATCCATGTAGTAGTATTTTTTATTAATTTTCAACTATCTAAAAAGACATCCAACTTTCCCTCCTAAAAAGAACAAGTTTTTGCTCTTGAAAGGCCTTGGGCTCAGGGCCTTAGGCTTCAACCTTTGGGCTCCAAAAACCCAAGCTTGTGGCTAGCTTTCGAGCACTAGCTTTGGTTCCTAATTACCCTTGGGTACTAAAGCTTCAAGCTCCTGGCCAACCCTTGGATACTAATGCATTGGCTAGTTTTCAAGCTCATGACTCTTGGCGTTGACCAACCTTTGAGCTTGGACTTCCCGGTAGCCTTTGG
Organism: Pseudoscleropodium purum; assembly: GCA_963969395.1. Taxonomy (NCBI): domain Eukaryota; kingdom Viridiplantae; phylum Streptophyta; class Bryopsida; order Hypnales; family Brachytheciaceae; genus Pseudoscleropodium; species Pseudoscleropodium purum. The sequence goes on along the minus strand of OZ017798.1, from coordinate 7,019,294 downwards.
TTTTAAGGCCTTAGCACCAACCTTTGGCTCTAGATCTTCCAAAAATCTCAATTAGAAGGAAAAAAAAGGAATTTGGGGACAAGTCAACATATTACTAAAAGAAAAAGGAAGAGAGTAGAGAAGTGAGTGATAGTTAGAAGGGAAGTAGGAATTAGAGGAATAGTGATAGTCAAAAGAACAACAATCCAACTAGTTCCAAATATCAAATCTTTATGTACATTCATTAGAACTCTCTTCAACAAAACTCTCAATTGCAAGTGAAAGATGAAGAGAGTTGTGCAGTGATTTTGATGTTAGAAGTTTAGTTAGATTAGAAAGAAATCTCAAGAATTCAAATTAGCCATTAGAATTGTAGATTAGAAAATAATCAAGTAGGGAAGGGAGCAAGCATCTAGTCATTTTCAATTATTTTCTTGGAGTTTATAGAAGTATTATATTCCATTTCAAAGTCAACCATTTGAATATAAATAATGGAGTAGAATAGTGTCAGAAGGAAATAAAGAAGTAGGAAGGAGAAACTTAGAAAAAAATAGAATTAGTTAGAAGTTCAAAACTTATACCAAAGATCTATAAAAAAATAAAAGCAATGAATAATATTTTCCAAAACAAGAGAAGATGGCTCTTGAGGAGTTTGAGGATCCATTTGACTACCAATTTGATGAAGCATAGCATGAGGTATGTTACTAAAACCTCTACTTCTATATTAATTATTTTAATTAGCAAGTGTCAAAAATAGCCAAGAATTAAGGTCAAGTCAAACGATGAAAAACAAATTTTAATTCAAGTTTAACTTCATAATCTTAATAGTAGAAGTCTAGAGGTTTCCAAAAACATAAGACAAATAGAATTTGGAGTTAAAACAAGAAAGTTATAGGTGAATGAAGTTTAGATGACTAATTGAATGAAACTTAGTAAAATTCATCCAATTATAACTTTAATAGAAATTTAGGAAGAAAATACAAATTAGAAGTCAAAAGTGAAGAAAAAAATTATTTTTGAATTCTAGATTAATAAAAAATTGTGGATGAAGTTTGAAGTACCAATTAGCGATCAAACTTCATACACCCATGACTTTCAATAGGAAAGTCCAACCCTTGTCCAACTCTTAAGTGACTTACCATTATATATAGGTAATTTGAAATCCTATAAGAAACCAAATAATAAATTCTATAAATAATAAATTGATAATAGAAGTCTAAGCCTTATGAATGAGATAAAAAACAAATTAGAAATTTTTGAAGACTATGAAATAGTGGTTTTAGTTAGGCATCCTGTAGAATAGCCTTAAGGGAGTCTAAAGCTAATTTATACTTAGAAAAATCAAGTTAAATTCCATAATTTAACAAGGGATGAAGTTTGGGAAGTAAATCGGATGAACTTTGTTAGAAATTGTCCATTTGTTTCTAAACTTGTGGCTTAGATAGCTCTATTTAACTTAAGCAGTTAGCTAAAATTCCAAATTAATTTAAATTTAGGAATCCAAGAAAAAGAGTGGATGAAGTTTTTATCATCCTTTAATAGGCTAAACTTCATCCAATTATAACTTTTGTTAAAAAGTTTGGATTTTTTTTAATTTTATTTATTTTTTAATGGCATGACATTTAAAATTGCTAAATTTAGACTATAGAATCTTGTTCTGAATACCATAGTGGCTTGGTTAATTTGACCATTGACTACAAAATTAGATTTGAAGGTGAGAACTTGTGAAGCATTGTACAAATTGTAAGTTATTAATTTTGGCATGTTGTTGTGCTCTCTTTTTCTAAGCAATCAAAGGGATTTATTGCAATATAAGTGTAGAACTTTGATACAATCCTATGGTTACAAGTAGAATGTGGATTGTGTACAATTGTCTTCATAACCACATAATGGTTTTGTACTTCTAATTTTCTAAAAAAAACTATAGATCCACAACATTATAGATGCACTATCTACTAGTTGGACTTATACAAAAGTGACATTTGATGGACTTTAGTGTCACTTTCTTATACTACAACAACAAACTAGATGAATTCAATTACAAATATAGTTGGTTTGTTGACTATCGCACATCACCTTTGGCATTAGGGAATTAATAAGCTTGCATTTTAACAATCAATAGTGATGAATGAAGGATGCATGCCAAGCATATTAGATTGTGCAGTCCTCCTATGCAATGTGGATGTATTTCTAGGTATGTTTGAGGAAATTATTATTTGTCCATTTCAAAAGAATTAATTTCAATTACCTACTTAGCAAGGTATACGTGGGTGGAAACCAATGCAAGTTTCATTTGTGTTGCAAGTGAGAGGAATGCAAGTGTTGTAGATACAATGAAGCTAAAAATTATTATTCTTGTCATGTTATTCAAGCCTTGTGCTAGGGCATGTGCATGTGTATTTTGGTTTAAACTATGAATTTCATTTCTCTATATTAGATGGCAAAAGTAGATTCTAGAGCTCTCCTAATCTTCTAACCAACAATTTTTTAGATGCTAAAACAATCAAAATGGATTGTTTGTTGGGATTGTGGAATCAAAGGAATTAAATTAGATCTCTAAGATATTTTGCAAATTGAACCTCTAAACCTTTCGCACTTCGATGTTACATAAATAATCATTGAATTTATGCAAGTTGATAATCATTTAATATCTCTATACGTTCTTAGAGCTCAAGTAGAAGTTGTCTTTGTAGACATGCCCAACGACAACTACCATAGGCCTTCATAGAACAATCAAACATGACTATAAGAGTGGACTCTGCATAGAGAGAAGAATATGTGGTGTACATTTCAATGATAGATGATGCTATAAGAAGCTAATGGCTCAAAGACTCAATACACTATAACACACACACACACACAAATATATATATAACACTCTAGGAGATCAAAGACTTAGTAGTCTATTGATTGAAATTATGGTGAGATGAATGGAAAACTATGTATATAGCACATACGGAACCTCTTTATATATTGCCATAGAAGGTCTCCAAGAAGTTTTTCCCCAAAAAACATTGCTTTCCAAACAAACTTGTTTCCTAAGTGTACTCAAGAGGGTACTAGAAAGTCTACAAAGAAAAGTCCAAAGTTGAAACTTTAACTATTGGAGAAAACTCCAATTTATCACAAACCAATTGTGCCATTGATTTTAAAGGACTCGAATTAGATTGCAAGATGCTTAAATATTTTAATCTTGGTCATTCTAATTTGCCAAATATGCAAGTGATCTAATTTAAATACTATGAAATATTGGATAGTGGAATTTGGACTTCCCAAGGAATCCAATATGATGAAGATGTCCATACAGGTTGGTGGAGTAGGAATATATGTTTTTGGATTTTATATGCCTCCAAGGGGGCGTTGACTAGGACCTTATATTATTAACCCCTAAAGTTCTATGACTATGTTTTTACTGAAAATGCTTGAAAACTGCCATTTTTAATACAAGTGCCAAATTTTTGAAAAAAAGTTTTTTTGATACATATAACATAGGATCTTTTATTATGACAACTTAAAAACATGTGGTTTAAATTTCAGACATATTAATCGTGTGGATTGCAAGATATAAACATTCAAATTCATTGAAATCATTTTCTGGGCCCTACAAAAATGAGGCAAATGTACTTCACAAGCTTAGTTTTCTATGAAAAAAATGTCCAAAGTGGTGGTTCATCTTTGGATTCTTTTTCCTAGATAAGTTGTCCATATTCTTGAAATTTTTCACATCATTTGAAATTGTACAACATATAAAAAAAATAGTTTGTAGACAATAGTAGAGAATGAATCAAAACAATAAATTGTTAAGAATTGAATTATGGAATTGAAAAATGCCAGTTCCAATGGATGCAATGTTGTAATAAAAAAAATCTACATCCTATGATTTTATTTCTTTCTTAAATATTGAAAATTGAGTAAGATCAAGGACTTCAAAGTTTATTTTAGAGTAAAAAATCCATAATTGCCTACAAACTAAAACTTCCTATAACTTTTGATTTGTTGATCAAAATGAAATGATTCAGAGCTTTCCACATATATATAAATCTAGAAAACAAATTTCAAATTTCAAGTTTTGAAAAAAGTGTTTTTTTCTAATTTGCTCAAATTGCCCATTTGGTGAAAAAAACTACATATCATGCAATTATGTTTTAACCATGTAGTCAAAAGTTTTGAAAATTATTGGACCTTAAAAGAATAACCTTGCCTCCCTATTGTGTGAAAATTTCAGAAAAATAAAATAAAGCTCCATTTGTAGTGAACTACCAAAAATTGCTATGTTGCCAAAAAAACGCAACTTGTCCTTTTCAGGGTTAAATGCCACTGCATTAAATTCAATAGATACTAAACATCCTCTAAGTCAATGATTTATAAGCATTGATCTACAAAAGATAATGCTTCCAATTTTCTTATGCCAATACAGGGTTGACAGGACGGTCGGACGTCCCGGACGTCTAGACGTGGACGCTGTGTCCGCAGCATCCGCTGACATTCGCAGACGCCGTCCGCCCTGTCAGCCTGTTCGCCCGTCCGATCGACACGCGGACTGATCTGGTCTGCATGATTTGGGCGTCCGCCTCGGGCCGTCCGCCCCGCTATACCTGTCCGCCTTCCGATGGCGGGAGGGACGCTATGTCCGCTGGTGTCCGTGACGACGGACGTCCGAGTTACAGACGCCTTTTTCGAGCGGACGTAGTGATTTGTCAACCCTATGCCAATAGTATATCTTAGTTCAAATAAATTTTCAAAATCTCAAATCAAATGGAAACACCAATAGTATACAATAGCTAGAATATCTAGTGTCAAAAATTGCTTTCTTCATAAATCACAAAAATCACACACAATAGTCTATATCAAATGTTGTCCTCACCCTCACTACTCACGAAACTTTGCCCACCTCCTCCTAAAGTCCAAGAGGTTCAATGGATAGAAAGCCCACCTTCAATACTCTCAAAAAAATCCTAACTCTTAGTCACTAGCCACTACCTAACCCTAAGTTCTCACTAACTCTATCTACCAACTCATTCATCCAACTAACTACCAATTCACATCCAAGTAATCAACTAAAATTTGAATAACACTAATATCATCTAAACAACACCTGCTACTACATTTGAATTCAAATAAAGATAAATTTTATTTTAAATTGTAAATGGCTCACATAACAACACTATACTTAAAATTGTTTCAATAAATACTACCTTCTTTCCTTGGTACTTGTTCAGGTAATCAAATTTTATACAAATAATTATTAGTGAACATTGAGACTAGCCCAAATAACACACTTAACAATTATCAATTAATCTTTCCCTACCTCCTCCATCATTCTATGCAAGCAACAAACCAACCTTTTTTACTTTTTGAGAAAGTGAAAGGATAGTAATGACTTGAAATTTGATGAAGCATTGTATTTCTACCTTCATCCATCTTTTGGACCATAAAATACTTTTCAATCATATTTATGCACTTTTTCATCCAATTTTATGAAGATGAGAGTAATTTGTGGCAATTTTCAGCTTTTTAATAAAACAAAGGATGATAATTTCTTGGGGGGGGATTTTAAAGATACATTGTGTGCATCATGAACTCCAGTATTCATACAAAAAATCAAATCCAAAAATGCATTATATGTCTATAAAATATATAATTGAATGCATTTTCCATTTCAACAAATATTTTAAATGCAAGGGCATTAAGATATAACAATGGTCCATGTTGCAACCTATATTCTTTTGACAATGGCTAATGCAATTCCATACTCTCAATTCCAAAATATTCAATATTGTGAGAATGAACATCATTTGCATGTTTGTCAAATTGTTGATATTTTACTTTCTATGAATGTCAATTTCCTTCAATTTTGTGTACAACAATTTGAAATGATGTATACCAACATGCCAAAGTATAAAAGGTTTTTTCAAAGTTATTTTCAATAAAAAATTGACAAAAGGTAAAGTAATTCCAAATCATGGTAAACAAAACCAAGTTTTAAACATGGCTAACTTTGAAATTAATTTTCTTTTAAGTCACAATTAATTTTTTCTTCAAACTTCCACGGTAACATGTAGTGTGTTATACACTACAACTTCCATATATCTTCTTTATATAATGATGCTCATTATATGATTGTTTGAATGAGACCGTTTCAATTTTGTACTCAGTTTTGTTAGTTGTACATTGCAACCCATCTAACCATCATCTTGTTAAATGTTGATCTCAACTATACTAATTTGACAATCTCTAATCTTTACAATTTCTAATGTAATTTTTCAAAATTCTTAAAATTGAAAAAGTTATTCCAAGTGCAAGTTGAGTTCACATTAATTACTGTAGTCACAATATGAAGAAAATATAACCCATCAAAATCTTAAATATCTACATGATATTTGATCCTGCCTATCAAAAATATATTTTGTACAAATTTATGTTTTATATAAGAATAATGTCTTGTATAATTTTTCAAGATTTTCAAATACCTTTTGTAATTAATTAAAGTATTCTTGAAGTCTAAAAAGATTCAAAATTTACAATAACTAAAGGAAAAAACTCTGAAAAAACTTCATAAAATTTTGAAAGCACATGACTTTGTCATAGAATTATTTTCATTGTGTGTAATTATAATAGTTTGAATAAGACAAAAAAAAATTTGACAATATAATTATTGATTTATCTCTTTAGAAATGAAAACCTATTGGATTATTAGCTAGTAAGTGTTTTATTTTATTTATTATGATAAATCATGCAAATTTAAAAGGAATGTAAATAATTAGTTACTTTCTAATCTTTCTAAAGTCCCTCTATTGTCTAATTTACCATTGATGGTTTATTTCCCTTGTTATTTTCTATGTTAAAGGTATTCTATTATATATATATGAATGATATTAAATATTCCTAAAGACAAAATAAATTTGTAAATTTTCAATTTTCAAAAGAAACTTATATTTTTATATAAAAATAAAAATTGAATGATTCATGTTTTTAGTCAATTTTTTATTACCCCCTTTATTAAAACTTTTGTAGAGACTAGATTGTATATATTTAAAAAATAGTAGATATCATTTCAAAGAACAAAAAAAATTATATTGAATAACATTTAAATTTTGAATCCAACCAAAACATTCATAAACTAAATTTAAATGAAATGCGTGGTGGTTGCGTTTGTTGGGCTTACATAGGCCAATGAACTTTTATGGCGAAATTTCTATTTCTGATAGTTTTTACCACCCAAGTTTGATAACTTTCCTTAAGAAGGAAATGTACCTCCTACTAGCTTGAACATGTGCTTGACACCTACACTTAGTAAATGCCCATCACATACATCTCCAATGCATAACAAAAGAAA